>CM068980.1:59219128-60480823 GCA_035357415.1 Ophraella communa
CGTACGCATCACGAAACACTTATTTACTTCTTAAGACACAGTAGCGCCATCTAATAATGTCTCTGCAAGTTTTTATTTTGACTGTAGTTGATGTTTTTGATGATTAAAGTGTCTAATTTGACATATCTCGAGAAAAATTGACATTTTGGTTGATGCGATGGATTTAAAATGGCGTACGCATCACGAAACACTTATTTACTTCTTAAGACACAGTAGCGCCATCTAATAATGTCTCTGCAAGTTTTTATTTTGACTGTAGTTGATGTTTTTGATGATTAAAGTGTCTAATTTGACATATCTCGAGAAAAATTGACATTTTGGTTGATGCGATGGATTTAAAATGGCGTACGCATCACGAAACACTTATTTACTACTTTAAACACAGTAGCGCCATCTAATAATGTCTCTGCAAGTTTTTATTTTGACTGTAGTTGATGTTTTTGATGATTAAAATGTCTCTTTTGACATATCTCGAGAAAATTGACGTTTTGGTTGATTTGATGGATTTAAAATGGCGTACGCATCACGAAACACTTACTTACTACTTTAGACACTGTAGCGCCATCTAATAATGTCTCTGCAAGTTTTTATTTTTACAGTAGTTGATGTTTTTGATGATTAAAGTGTCTCATTTGACATATCTCGAGAAAAATTGACGTTTTGGTTGATGTGATGGATTAAAAATGGCGTACGCATCACGAAACACTTATTTACTTCTTAAGACACAGTAGCGCCATCTAATAATGTCTCTGCAAGTTTTTATTTTTACAGTAGTTGATGTTTTTGATGATTAAAGTGTCTCTTTTGACATATCTCGAGAAAAGTTGACGTTTTGGTTGATGTGATGGATTAAAAATGGCGTACGCATCACGAAACACTTATTTACTTTTTTAGACACAGTAGTGCCATCTAAGAATGTCTCTGCAAGTTTTTTATTTGACTTTATTTTACGTTTTAAATGGATAAAGTGTCTCATTTGACATATCCTAAGAAAAATTGACATTTTGGTTTATTTTAGCTCAATTTTGAAGTAAATTTGCTCTAAATGCTCAATAAACTGTTGTATAACTTGTTTTCGCTGTAATAGATTTATCTTGAGTCAGTACACATCTTAAGCCACACAAAACTATAAACCTCACCGTTTGTTTTCAAAGTAAATGGGTTCTAGTTTGAAAAAGATGCCTCAAATTTGCTCTAAATACTAAAAAATCAGCTCTATCTATATTTGCACGATAGAGATGACGATTTCAGTCAATATAGAGCTTAAGATAAATTAAAACATAAGCGCTTGATCAGTTTTTATGGCAGCACGATTTTCCATCTCTATATTGCTCAAAGTTGCTCAATTCTACCCTAATTCTTTAAATACAGCTCTAATAGCGTTTCTCAGAACTATTAGCTCCATCTGGATCAATATACAGCTCAAAAGCAGGTCATTGTTGAACCTTTGTTCCAATTTTGTACTATAATACCTCTATGTCGCTCAATATTACTCAATTTTGCTCTATCTATTTAAAAACAGCTCTAAAACAGTTTCTTTAGATTATCCGCTTCATCTGGATCAGTATACAGCTCAAAAGCAGTTCACTGTCGAACCTTTGTTCTAACTTTGTACTATAATACCTCTATGTCGCTCAATATTACTCAATTTTGCTCTATCTACTTAAAAACAGCTCTAAAACATTTTCTTTAGATTATCCGCTTCATCTGGATCAGTATACAGCTCAAAAGCAGTTCACTGTCGAACCTTTGTTCTAACTTTGTACTATAATACCTCTATGTCGCTCAATATTACTCAATTTTGCTCTATCTACTTAAAAACAGCTCTAAAACATTTTCTTTAGATTATCCGCTTCATCTGGATCAGTATACAGCTCAAAAGCAGTTCACTGTCGAACCTTTGTTCTAACTTTGTACTATAATACCTCTATGTCGCTCAATATTACTCAATTTTGCTCTATCTATTTAAAAACAGCTCTAAAACAGTTTCTTTAGATTATCCTGTTAATTTAGATCATTATACAGCTCAAAAACAGTTGATTGTTGAACATTTGTTCTAATTTGGTACTAGAGACCCTCTATATCGCTCAATATTACTCAAATTTGCTCTATCCATTTAAAAACAGCTCTAAAACAGTTTATTTACATTATTCGCCTCGTCTAGATCATTATACAGCTCAAAAGCAGTTCACTGTCGAACCTTTGTTCTAACTTTGTACTATAATACCTCTATATCGCTCAATATTACTCAATTTTGCTCTATCTATTTAAAAACAGCTCTAAAACAGTTTATTTACATTATTCGCCTCGTCTAGATCATTATACAGCTCAAAACCAGTATATCGTTGAACCCTTGTTCTAATTTCGCACTAAATCCCCTCTATGTCGCTCTGTATTACTCAATTTTGCTCTAAACGTTTCAAAACACTTTAACAATACTATTTACCTAATCTAGAACACGAAAACACTAAACTTCATTTAATATACCTACTTTATATCTCTATTTCGCTCAATACTGCTCTATATATCTGTAAACCGATGTTGATACAAAAACAAAACGGATATTTTACGTTTCGACGTTTTCTTCATCTCCAGCACGTCACGAATTCGTCATTTCCACGCCACGTTTTATCCCCGATTGATTTATAGCTGCAGGTACAGACTTGGATGACATTTTTCCAAATCGTTGATATACGGAGCATTTGCAGCTCCGTATCGGCTCTAAATTTCAAAGCGTATTCCTACTAATATCACACAAGAAAAAAACCTGCTCTGATTTCCATCTCCATGCTCAATTTTTTTCTATTCTTAGTATTTTTCGCTGGGGGTTTCTTTTGGTTGTGGTTACGGCGTTATCCGCTGGCGGCGCGCGCAGCAGCAGCCCGTTTCCCCCTCCTCTATCTCTCCGGAGGGTGGTTTTGTCTTAACCCTCTGCGTTGGCATCGACTTTTGTTTTGTTTAGGGGATGAGGGTGGTAAGGAAAAAGTGGTGGATGTTTTTTTTTTGGGTTAGGAGGAACGTCTTTGGAAATATTCGATTATTTTTTTCTGTATCGTAATTTATAGAGGTGTTAAAGTGAAAAAAAAAGTTTTAGGGGTGTTAAATAAGGGTAGTAACGTAAAAAAGTTGAAAATCTTGTACCTATGTGGGTAATTTTTAGTTCTAACTTATGTAGAATCTGTTTTGTGTTGGATATATTATCAAAGTTGGATTAGTTTTGACAGTTCTATCTATCTAGATGCATTTAGACCCAAAAACTTGGCTCTAAATTGCTTGTTTAACATCTTGGTGCAATTATTTCTGTCTCTAATGTAGTTGGACCCTGTAAATAATTTTCTACTTGCTTTTTTTATCATGTTTAATTCTTCTTCACAGTCCCTAAACCTATTTGGACATGCTGAACCTCTTCTAGACCGAAAAACTAGCCTACAGCTTTTTGGCACCCCTAATAGCTTCTGTGTCCAACAACTTCTATCCAGGTACTTTCTGTACGTATTTGGTCACCATATCCAGGATTTTGACACCTCCAAAAGATCCTACTGTTTCCAAAACAATCACAAATCTAAAAACTAGTTCGAAATTACATTCCTGCTGTAATTTTGAGTACCATCCACTTTTTAATAGCTGCTAAGTCTTTCTATAGCCACTCTAAACGATCTGTTTCCAATAGCTTCCATTTTCTAGCTCTATCCAGCTTTTTGGCACTTCCAATAGTTTCTGTGTCCAACAACTTCTATCCAGGTACTTTCTGTACGTATTTGGTCACCATATCCAGGATTTTGACACCTCCAAAAGATCCTACTGTTTCCAAAACAATCACAAATCTATAAACTAGTTCAAAATTACATTCCTGCTATATTTCTGGTATTTTTGCTAACCAAGTGTCTAAAAACTTGTTGAAAACAATCGAGCTGCGACTGTATCTCTGGATACTTTCCAGTTTTCCAGTAGCAGATCGATACGAGCATCCCTGGGGATAAAGTGGGTACAAAAAAAAAGGTAAATGAATAAAGTAGCACATTAAATTCCAAACAATATTTCAACATAAAATAAAACAAGGGCTGTTAATTTTCCGACCCCCTGTTAAAAAACGTGACTGTAATAATGCCAAAAGATGAGGAAAAATACCTCTCGACGAAAAAATTGTTCCAGAAATTTGGATTCTAAAAATATTTTACAACAAAATATATTAAGGAGTTGCTCTTAAAACTCTATATAGAGTGTTTGCAGCAGTAACACTTTTTAAAATGTAAAAAATAGCAGTAAGGTAATAGAGAAACATTCTAGAGACTTGTTTTTGGACATAGCAGAGGTTTGAAGTTCAAATCCTTGCTAAAATAATAAAAATAGGAATTGGAAGATCCTCGATGGCTACAAAAGTCCTTGAAGCTAAAAATAACTCACCAAAGTGGCAAGTTGACATATTAGAGGCTAGATTTTGGTTCTAGAAGAGGTTGGGGATGTTCAAATAGATTTAGAAACTTGCAGAAACAATCAAATGGGATTTGGCAGTAAATAAAAGCTCGCCAACAGTCTTAAAATCATAAGAGGTTCAAAATAGTATAATAACATGATGAATTAACACTTTAGAGGTTAGTTTTTGGTTCTAGAAGAGGTTGGGGATGTCCAAATAGGTTTGGAAAGTTACAAAAACAATAAAATGGAATCTAAACGCAAGGAAAATCTTTCCAATAATACCTAAAATACTTAGAAGCTAAAAGTAGCACATCAACGTAAGACTTTGACACTTTAAGAAGTGGATGGTACTCAAAATTACAGCAGGAATGTAATTTTGAACTAGTTTTAAGATTTGTGATTGTTTTGGAAGCAGTAGGATCTTTTGGAGGTGTTAAAATCCTGGATTTGGTAACCAAATACGTATAGGAAGTACCTGGATAGAAGTTGTTGGACACAGAAACTATTGGAGGTGCAAAAAAGCTGGATAGAGCTTGAAAATATACCTGGAACCAACTTGAAATTGGAAAATGCTGGTTACTGCTGTTGGTAACATCAAAAGATCCAGCTGCAGCTTCAAAAAATAACCATACTACCCTAGATTTCATTGGAGAATGAGTTGAAGCCATTCTGTACTATCCAACTCTGATGCTGATGACCAAAATATTTAAAAATAAGAAGGAATCTCTTTGGAATGTCTTCGTACATTGTTGGGGAAAGAATAACCATTATTTTTTTTAGGATAAAACGAGGGAGGTTATCGAAACAACCCCTCCTACGTTCCCTCAACCACCCTTACGTACATTTACAAGTTTCTTATACAAAATGGGACAATGAATTTTAACTTTTAACTAAAAAGATTGCCGAAGCACACGACGACTCTTGACAACAAAGAAGTCGCCGATGAATATCTCTGCGGTATATATTGTTGGAGAAAGATACGGGTTCGCCTTTACGTGGAGAAGTTTTATGGAAAAAGTTTTCACCTGCGATAATTTTTCTACAGGGTGGCAAAGAAAAATCAGCTTTCAAAATCATTTCGAACGAATTGGAGGTTTTCTAAAAGACTTATTGAGGATTTGGTGTATTATGGAGATGATTTGGAGGCTTTGTATTGAAGGTTTTGGTATTTGGAAGCTGACATCTTAATTAATAAGAATATAGAGACATACATCTTCTAGAGGAATTGTTTTTTGAAGTTGGGTGTCCATATAAAGGTTCATAGGTACTCCAATAGACTTGGAAGGACTTATTGAGGATTTGGTGTGTTCTGGAGATAATTTGGAGGCTTTGTAGTAAAGGTTTTGGTATTTGGAAGCTGACATCTTAAGTAATAAGCTTCGGTATCGGTATCTGGATCCTGGAAAATAATTTAGAGACATACATCTTTTAAGAGAATTGTTTTTTGAAGTTGGGTGTCCATATAAAGGTTCATAGGTACTCCAATAGACTTGGAAGGACTTATTGAGGATTTGGTGTGTTCTGGAGATAATTTGGAGGCTTTGTACTAAAAGTTTTGATATTTGGAAGCTGACATCTTAACTAATAAGCTTCGGTATCGCTTCTGAAAGGCTTCAAAGGTTTTCCAAGTGTTCTGCTGACTAAAGTTTTAAACTGAACGACCGAACCAATTGCTCTTTTGATATATTCGAAAAAAAACATCTATAGAAAAAGAGTTTTTACACATTTTTAAAAAGACTTGCCCGTAAACGATACGGAAAAATTTCCCACGTCTTATATTTTTTTTTGTCCATCCTCTTCGTCGAGTTATCGACTTTGAATTGCGCTCACTTCGTGGCTGTTTGCGTCACATTCAGCCACACGTCGAATTCATTTCGTCGGGCGTTTATTTCCACGTCTTACAAATTTTTCATGTTGCCATCATCCATAAATCATATTTCCTCCTATGCCATGAATATTTGAGAAGTGGGCTATTCATTGATTTATTCATTTGGCATTAAAGCAGCCGTTAACACGATGGCGCAGAAAAAAAATGCAGATACAACAGATTATAAAACAGTTTTTAGTGTCTTAAAGTCATGTTGTCTAGATATGATAAAAACATCGGTAGAGATTGAGCGATTTTTTGAAAAATCGATTACCTAACTTTAGGCAAATGCAGTTTTCTTGAATAATTAACTATCTTTAGATGATTTAAGACAGTGTTTCATTTAAAAATTTAGCTGTAATCATTTTTAGGGTAAATTAGTCAAAAAATTTAAGAGATGTAGCGATTTTTTGAAAAATTGTGCATTAAAAATGTTCATTTCTCATATTCTAAATAAATATGTAGAGATTTTTCAGTTAAAATGAATTTATATACTAAAAATACGCAAAATTAAAACAGCTTGAGCGATTTTGTCTTAATATATTAGATATGGAGCGATTTTGAGAAAAACAGACTTCATAAATGCAAACAATCTGTAATTGATAGTAAATATACAATTTGCGATCTTTTTTGAGCCAACAAATATAGTGTCAACCATATAAAGACACTCGGACAGAAATATTTCAGAGATTGAGCGATTTTTTGAAAATTCCACCACTCAACTATAGGCAAATGCAGTTTTCTCGAGTAATTAACTATCTATAGATGATTTAAGACAGTGTTTCATTTAAGAATTTAGCTGTAATAACTTTTAGGGTAAATTAGTTAAAAAATTTAAGAGATGTAGCGATTTTTTGAGAAATTGTGCATTAAAAATGTTCATTTCTTATATTCTAAATAAATATGTAGAGATTTTTCAGTTAAAATGAATTTATAAACTAAAAAATACGCAAAATTAAAACAGCTTGAGCGATTTTGTCAAAATAAATTAGAGATGGAGCGATTTTGAGAAAAAGAGACTCCATAAATGCAAACAATCTGTAATTGATAGTAAATATCCAATTTGCAATCTTTTTTGAGCCAAAAAACATAGTTTCAATCATATAAAGACACTCGGAAAGAAAAATTTAAGAGATTGAGCGATTTTTTGAAAATTCCACCACTCAACTATAGGCAAATGCAGTTTTCTTGAGTAATTAACTATCTATAGATGATTTAAGACAGTGTTTCATTTAAGAATTTAGCTGTAATAACTTTTAGGGTAAATTAGTTAAAAAATTTAAGAGATGTAGCGATTTTTTGAGAAATTGTGCATTAAAAATGTTCATTTCTTATATTCTAAATAAATATGTAAAGATTTTTGATTTAAAATTAATTTATAAACTAAAAAATACGCAAAATTAAAACAGCTTGAGCGATTTTGTCAAAATAAATTAGAGATGAAGCGATTTTGAGAAAAAGAGACTTCATAAATGCAAACAATCTGTAATTCATATTAAATATACAATTTGCAATATTTTTTGAGCCAAAAAATATAGTTTCAATCATATAGACACTCGGACAGAAAATTTTAAGAGATTGAGCGATTTTTTGAAAATTCCACCACTCAACTATGGGCAAATGCAGTTTTCTTGAGTAATTAACTATCTATAGATGATTTCAGACAGTGTTTCATTTAAAAATTTAGCTGTAATAACTTTTAGGGTAAATTAGTCAAAAAATTTAAGAGATGTAGCGATTTTTTGAGAAATTGTGCATTAAAAATGTTCATTTCTCATATTCTTAATAAATATGCAGAAATTTTTCAGTTAAAATGAATTTATGAACTAAAAAATACGCAAAATTAAAACAGCTTGAGCGATTTTGTCAAAATAAATTAGAGATGGAGCGATTTTGAGAAAAAGAGACTCCATAAATACAAACAATCTGCAATTAATAGTAAAAATCCAATTTGCAATCTTTTTTGAGCCAAAAAACATAGTTTCAATCATATAAAGACACTCGGACAGAAATATTTAAGAGATTGAGCGATTTTTTTGAAAATTCCACCACTCAACTATAGGCAAATGCAGTTTTATTGAGTAATTAACTATCCATAGATGATTTAAGACAGTGTTTCATTTAAGAATTTAGCTGTAATAACTTTTAGGGTAAATTAGTTAAAAAATTTAAGAGATGTAGCGATTTTTTGAGAAATTGTGCATAAAAAATGTTCATTTCTTATATTCTAAATAAATATGTAGAGATTTTTTAGTTAAAATGAATTTATGAACTAAAAAATACGCAAAATTAAAACAGCTTGAGCGATTTTGTCAAAATAAATTAGAGATGGAGCGATTTTGAGAAAAAGAGACTCCATAAATACAAACAATCTGCAATTAATAGTAAAAATCCAATTTGCAATCTTTTTTGAGCCAAAAAACATAGTTTCAATCATATAAAGACACTCGGACAGAAATATTTAAGAGATTGAGCGATTTTTTTGAAAATTCCACCACTCAACTATAGGCAAATGCAGTTTTATTGAGTAATTAACTATCCATAGATGATTTAAGACAGTGTTTCATTTAAGAATTTAGCTGTAATAACTTTTAGGGTAAATTAGTTAAAAAATTTAAGAGATGTAGCGATTTTTTGAGAAATTTTGCATTAAAAATGTTCATTTCTTATATTCTAAATAAATATGTAAAGATTTTTGATTTAAAATTAATTTATAAACTAAAAAATACGCAAAATTAAAACAGCTTGAGCGATTTTGTCAAAATAAATTAGAGATGAAGCGATTTTGAGAAAAAGAGACTTCATAAATGCAAACAATCTGTAATTCATATTAAATATACAATTTGCAATATTTTTTGAGCCAAAAAATATAGTTTCAATCATATAGACACTCGGACAGAAAATTTTAAGAGATTGAGCGATTTTTTGAAAATTCCACCACTCAACTATGGGCAAATGCAGTTTTCTTGAGTAATTAACTATCTATAGATGATTTCAGACAGTGTTTCATTTAAAAATTTAGCTGTAATAACTTTTAGGGTAAATTGGTTAAAAAATTCAAGAGATGTAGCGATTTTTTGAAAAATTGTGCATTAAAAATGTTCATTTCTTATATTCTAAATAAATATGTAGCGATCTTTCATTTAAAATGAGTTTATAAACTAAAAAATACAATGATAAAAAACAGCTTGAGCGATTTTGTCTAAAAATATTAGAGATGGAGCGATTTTGAGAAAAAGAGACTCCATAAATACAAACAATCTGCAATTAATAGTAAAAATCCAATTTGCAATCTTGAGCCAAAAAACATAGTTTCAATCATATAAAGACACTCGGACAGAAATATTTAAGAGATTGAGCGATTTTTTGAAAATCCACCACTCAACTATAGGCAAATGCAGTTTTCTTGAGTAATTAACTATTTATAGTTGATTTAAGACAGTGTTTCATTTAAAAATTTAGCTGTAATCATTTTTAGGGTAAATTAGTCAAAAAATTTAAGAGATGTAGCGATTTTTTGAGAAATTGTGCATTAAAAATGTTCATTTCTTATATTCTAAATAAATATGTAGCGATCTTTCATTTAAAATGAGTTTATAAACTAAAAAATACAATGATAAAAAACAGCTTGAGCGATTTTGTCTAAAAATATTAGAGATGGAGCGATTTTGAGAAAAAGAGACTCCATAAATACAAACAATCTGCAATTAATAGTAAAAATCCAATTTGCAATCTTGAGCCAAAAAACATAGTTTCAATCATATAAAGACACTCGGACAGAAATATTTAAGAGATTGAGCGATTTTATGAAAATTTCACCACTCAACTATAGGCAAATGCAGTTTTCTTGAGTAATTAACTATTTATAGTTGATTTAAGACAGTGTTTCATTTAAAAATTTAGCTGTAATCATTTTTAGGGTAAATTAGTCAAAAAATTTAAGAGATGTAGCGATTTTTTGAGAAATTGTGCATTAAAAATGTTCATTTCTTATATTCTAAATAAATATGTAGCGATCTTTCATTTAAAATGAGTTTATAAACTAAAAAATACAATGATAAAAAACAGCTTGAGCGATTTTGTCTAAAAATATTAGAGATGGAGCGATTTTGAGAAAAAGAGACTCCATAAATACAAACAATCTGCAATTAATAGTAAAAATCCAATTTGCAATCTTGAGCCAAAAAACATAGTTTCAATCATATAAAGACACTCGGACAGAAATATTTAAGAGATTGAGCGATTTTATGAAAATTTCACCACTCAACTATAGTAAAATGCAGTTTTCTCGAGTAATTAATTATCTATAGATGATTTAAGACAGTGTTTCATTTAAAAATTTAGCTGTAATCATTTTTAGGGTAAATTAGTCAAAAAATTTAAGAGATGTAGCGATTTTTTGAGAAATTGTGCATTAAAAATGTTCATTTCTTATATTCTAAATAAATATGTAGCGATCTTTCATTTAAAATGAGTTTATAAACTAAAAAATACAATGATAAAAAACAGCTTGAGCGATTTTGTCTAAAAATATTAGAGATGGAGCGATTTTGAGAAAAAGAGACTCCATAAATACAAACAATCTGCAATTAATAGTAAAAATCCAATTTGCAATCTTGAGCCAAAAAACATAGTTTCAATCATATAAAGACACTCGGACAGAAATATTTAAGAGATTGAGCGATTTTTTGAAAATCCACCACTCAACTATAGGCAAATGCAGTTTTCTTGAGTAATTAACTATTTATAGTTGATTTAAGACAGTGTTTCATTTAAAAATTTAGCTGTAATCATTTTTAGGGTAAATTAGTCAAAAAATTTAAGAGATGTAGCGATTTTTTGAGAAATTGTGCATTAAAAATGTTCATTTCTTCTATTCTAAATAAATATGTAGCGATCTTTCATTTAAAATGAGTTTATAAACTAAAAAATACAATGATAAAAAACAGCTTGAGCGATTTTGTCTAAAAATATTAGAGATGGAGCGATTTTGAGAAAAAGAGACTCCATAAATACAAACAATCTGCAATTAATAGTAAAAATCCAATTTGCAATCTTGAGCCAAAAAACATAGTTTCAATCATATAAAGACACTCGGACAGAAATATTTAAGAGATTGAGCGATTTTTTGAAAATCCACCACTCAACTATAGGCAAATGCAGTTTTCTTGAGTAATTAACTATTTATAGTTGATTTAAGACAGTGTTTCATTTAAAAATTTAGCTGTAATCATTTTTAGGGTAAATTAGTCAAAAAATTTAAGAGATGTAGCCATTTTTTGAGAAATTGTGCATTAAAAATGTTCATTTCTTCTATTCTAAATAAATATGTAGCGATCTTTCATTTAAAATGAGTTTATAAACTAAAAAATACAATGATAAAAAACAGCTTGAGCGATTTTGTCTAAAAATATTAGAGATGGAGCGATTTTGAGAAAAAGAGACTCCATAAATACAAACAATCTGCAATTAATAGTAAAAATCCAATTTGCAATCTTGAGCCAAAAAACATAGTTTCAATCATATAAAGACACTCGGACAGAAATATTTAAGAGATTGAGCGATTTTTTGAAAATCCACCACTCAACTATAGGCAAATGCAGTTTTCTTGAGTAATTAACTATTTATAGTTGATTTAAGACAGTGTTTCATTTAAAAATTTAGCTGTAATCATTTTTAGGGTAAATTAGTCAAAAAATTTAAGAGATGTAGCGATTTTTTGAGAAATTGTGCATTAAAAATGTTCATTTCTTCTATTCTAAATAAATATGTAGCGATCTTTCATTTAAAATGAGTTTATAAACTAAAAAATACAATGATAAAAAACAGCTTGAGCGATTTTGTCTAAAAATATTAGAGATGGAGCGATTTTGAGAAAAAGAGACTCCATAAATACAAACAATCTGCAATTAATAGTAAATATCCAATTTGCAATCTTTTTTGAACCAAAAAACATAGTTTCAATCATATAAAGACTCGGACAGAAATATTAAAGAGATTGAGCGATTTTTTGAAAATTCCACCACTCACCTATAAGCAAATGCAGTTTTCTTGAGTAATTAACTATCTATAGATGATTTAAGACAGTGTTTCATTTAAAAATTTAGCTGTAATAACTTTAAGGGTAAATGAGTTAAAAAATGTAAGAGATGTATCGATTTTTTGATAAATTGTGCATTAAAAATGTTCATTTCTCATATTCTAAATAAATATGTAGAGATTTTTCAGTTAAAATGAATTTACAAACTAAAAAATACGCAAATATAATACAGCTTGAGCGATTTTGTCAAAATAAATTAGAGATGGAGCGATTTTAAGAAAACAAGACTCCCTAAAACCAATTTGCAAATTTTTGAACGAAAAATATAGTTTTAACCCCATAAAGAGACTCGGACAGAAATATCTGAGAGATCGAGCGATTTTTTGAAACAAAAATCGCTCACACCTTACAAACCAATTAAAAACCGAACAGATTATCAAGTGTTTCATTTATTATAACTCAATTACGTTTAAATTTGATATTATTACAAGTGAATCACTGCGTGCCGAGCGTTGCGAGGTTAGCAGCACCAAATTAATTACAAATCATGATTTTTATGTTAGTTTAGATTAAGTTCTTGCTGCTAACCTCAAATCTACTATCATTTAACATCGAATGCACCAACTGTGTGTTTTTCCAACGTCTCTAAGCCTCTATTGTTAGGATATTAATACTCTAGAACATTTTGTGCCGACTCATCGTTCGTATTAAATTGGAATTTCGTCGGATCCTTTGGAAGGGGATTGTCCCGTCAAGTTTGGGGGTTAAAAATTGACGTTATAATCCATCGCGATTGATCTGGTATTTTGGGCGCTACTCCCCCTACTCCACACATATATAACATTTCGTGTAAACTGTTTATCTGCTCTCGCTCTACCAATACTCTATATTGACATAATCTTTCGCTCTATGTTTGGTTCTCTCTATGTGTGTACAGAGAAAATTGAAAGGGATCCTCGAAATGTATGTCTTGCCGGTTATCAAGCAAGGATCGATATTTCCTTCGACTAGGACGATATGGAAAAACTTTTTAATTAGGTTATATATTAAAATATTAATTTTATGCGATTAGTCTGTTGGAAATTTCAAAGGGAAATTTGCATTTTGATGTAATATCAAATGTTTTTAATTGGGTTTTAGAGCTGGCGGATGGAAAAATTGTGGACGGTGGGAATTTTTGGAAAAAATTTGGTTTGTCACTCGACTAAGTAATTGAATTTGATTTTAAATGGTTTTCATTTATAAACTGATTGGTTTTCAATTGGTTTGTGAGGTGTGAGCGATTTTTGTTTCAAAATATCGCTAGATCTTTCAAATATTTTTGTCCGAGTGTCTTTATGGGGTTAAAACTATGTTTTTGGCTCAAAAAAATGTCAAATTGGATTTAGGAAGTCTGGTTTTCTTAAAATCGCTACATCTCTAATTTATTTTGACACAATCACTCAAGCTGTTTTAATTTTGCGTATTTTTTAGTTTATAGACTCATTTTATATGAAAAATCTCTACATATTTATATAGAAAATGAAAAATGAACATTTTTAATGCACAATTTCTCAAAAAATCGCTACATCTCTTAATTTTTTTAACTCATTTACCCTTAAAGTTATTACAGCTAAATTTTAAAATGAATTACTGTCTTAAATCATCTATAGATAGTTAATTACTCAAGAAAACTGCATTTGCCTATATTTGAGTGGTGAAATTTTCAAAAAATCGCTCAATCTCTAAAATATTTCTGTCCAAGTGTCTTTATAGTGTTGAAACTACGTTTTTTGGCTCAAAAAGTATTGCAAATTGGATATTTACTATCAATTACAGATTGCTTGCATTTATGGAGTCTCTTTTTCTCAAAATCGCCACATTTCTAATTTATTTTGACAAAATCGCTCAAGCTGTTTCAATTTTGCGTATTTTTTAGTTTTTAAATTCATTTTAAATAAAAAAATCTCTACATATTTATTTAGAATATGAGAAATGGACATTTTTAATGCACAATTTCTCAAAAAATCGCTACATCTCTTAAATATTTTAACCAATTTACCCTAAAAGTTATTACAGCTAAATTTTTAAATAAAACACTGTCTTATATCATCTATAGATAGTTAATTACTCAAGAAAACTGCATTTGCCTATAGTTGAGTGGTGGAATTTTCAAAAAATCGCTTAATCTCTTAAATATTTTTGTCCGAGTGTCTTTATAGGGTTATAACTATGTTTTTTGGCTCAAAAAATATTGCAAATTGGATATTTAATATCAATTACAGATTGTTTGCATTTATGAAGTCTCTTTTCCTCAAAATCGCTCCATCTTTAATTTATTTTTGCAAAATCCCTCAAGCTGTTTTATATTTACGTATTTTTTGTTCATAGACTCATTTTAACTGAAAAATCTCTACATATTTATTTGGAATATAAGAAATAAACATTTTTAATGCACAATTTCTCAAAAAATCGCTACATCTCTTAAATATTTCTGTTCCGAGTGTCTTTATATGATTGAAACTATGTTTTTTGGCTCAAAAAAAGATTGCAAATTAGATATTTACTATCAATAACAGATTTTTTGCATTTACGGAGTGTGTTTTTCTCAAAATGGCTCCATCTCCAATTTATTTTGACAAAATCGCTCAAGCTGTTTTAATTTTGCGTATTTTTTAGTTTATAGACTCATTTTAAATGAAAAATCTCTACATATTTATATAGAAAATGAAAAATGAACATTTTTAATACACAATTTCTCAAAAAATCGCTACATCTCTTAAATTTTTTAACTAATTTACCCTAAAAGTTATTACAGCTAAATTCCTAAATAAAACACTGTCTAAAATCATCTATAGATAGTTAATTACTCAAGCAAAGTGCATTTGCCTAAAGGTGAGTGCTGGAATTTTCAAAAAATCGCTCAATCTCTTAAATATTTCTGTCCGAGTATCTTTATACGGTTTAAACTATGTTTTTTGCCTTAAAAAATATTGCAAATTGGATATTTACTGTCAATTACAGATTGTTTGTATTTATGCAGTCTGTTTTTCTTAAAATCGCTCCATCTCTAATATATTTTGACAAAATCGCTTAAGCTGTTTTATATTTGCGTATTTTTTAGGTTATAAATTCATTTTAACTGAAAAATCTCTACATATTTATTTAGAATATGAGAAATGAACATTTTTAATGCACAATTTCTCAAAAAATCGCTACATCTCTTAAATTTTTTAACTAATTTACCCTAAAAGTTATTACAGCTAAATTTTTAAATGAAACACTGTCTTAAATCATCTATAGATTGTTAATTACTCGAGAAAACTGCATTTGACTATAGTTAAGTAGTCCATTTTTCGAAAAATCGCTCAATCTCTCAAGTATTTCTGTCCGAGTGTCTTTATATGATTGAAACTAAGTTTTTTGGTTCAAAAAAGATTGCAAATTGAATATTTACCATCAATTACCGATTGCTTGCATTTATGGAGTCTCTTTTTCTCAAAATCGCTCCATCTCTAATTTATTTTGACAAAATCGCTCAAGCTGTTTTATATTTGCGTATTTTTTAGTTTATAAATCCATTTTAAGTGAAAATTCTTTACATATTTATTTAGAATATAAGAAATGAACATTTTTAATGCACAATTACTCAAAAAATCGCTACAACTCTTAAATTTTTTAACTAATTTACCCTAAAAGATATTACAGCTAAATTTTTAAATGAAACACTGTCTTAAATCATCTATAGATAGTTAATTACTCAAGAAAACTGCATTTGCCTATAGTTGAGTGGTGGAATTTTCAAAAAATCGCTCAATCTCTTCAATATTTCTACCCGAATGTCTTCATATAGTTAAAACTATGTTTTTTGGCACAAAAAGATTGCAAATTGGATATTTACTATCAGTTACAGATTGTTTGCATTTATGGAGTCTCTTTTTCTCAAAATCGCTACATCTCTAATTTATTTTGACAAAATCGCTCAAGCTGTTTTATATTTACGTATTTTGTAGTTTATAGACTCATTTTAACTGAAAAATCTCTACATATTTATTTAGAATATAAGAAATGAACATTTTTAATGCATAATTTCTAAAAAATCGCTACATCTCTTAAATTTTTTAACTAATTTACCCTAAAAGTTATTACAGCTAAATTTTAAAATGAAACACTGTCTTAATTCATCTATAGATAGTTAATTCTCAAGAAAACTGCATTTGCCTATAGTTGAGTGTTGAATTTTTCAAAAAATCGCTTAAATAGCTTCGACATGGCGACTTAATTTGTTTGTACAAAGATGCTGCTATTCGAATTCTTTAAAAGCGACAACTGAAATCTTGAGTAAACAGAAGCAGCGGCAAACTTTTTCGGGACTTTTACGGATTACTTACTCTCTTTTAGGGGTTGTAGAGGCACTTGGGGGGGTAGGATTATCTTAGCGTCCCCCAAAAGTCGAAAACTTTTCTTTTTTTCGTACAGGACCGTATTACGAGCTGGAAATTTCGAAATAATGAGGAGATTGTGTCAAAACTGGGCGTATTTTTTGATTTTTTGTAGAATCCCTACAAGTCCGATGCTGATTTTTTTATACATTTTTTACAAACATAAATCTTTTTGGAATAAAATAATCTTGAACATTTTCAAAAATTATTAAAATCCATTGACAAATGTCAAAGCTATACGGGGTCAAACAAAATTTTAGTCATCAATTTTTGATTTTCTATAAAAACCCACAACTCGGCTACTGATTTTTTTATACATTTTTCAAAAACTTTAATCTTTTTGAAATAAAATAATCTTGAACATTTCCAAAAATTATTTAAATCCATCGACAAATGTCAAAGTTATACGGGGTGAAGCAAAATTTTAATCACACATTTTTGATTTTCTATAAAAACCCACAAACCCGCTACCGATTTTTTTATACAATTTTCAAAAACATCAATCTCTTTGAAATGAAATAATCTTGAACATTTCCAAAAATTATTAAAATCCATCGACAAATGTCAAAGTTATACGGGGTGAAAATAAAATTTTAGTCATCAATATTTGATTTTCTGTAAAAACCCACAAGTCCGCTACTGATTTTTTTATACAATTTTCAAAAACGTCAATCTTTTTGAAATGAAATAATCTTGAACATTGTCAAAAATTATTAAAATCCATTAACAAATGTCAAAGTTATACGGGGTGAAAACAAAATTTTAGTCATCAATATTTGATTTTCTATAAAAACCCACAAGTCCGTTAATGATTTTTTTATACAATTTTCAAAAACGTCAATCTTTTTGAAATAAATTAATCTATAACATTTCCAAAAATTATTAAAATCCATCGACAAATGTCAAAGTTATACGGGGTGAAACAAAATTTTAGTCATCAATATTTGATTTTCTGTAAAAACCCACAAGTCCGCTACTGATTTTTTTATACAATTTTCAAAAACGTCAATCTTTTTGAAATGAAATAATCTTGAACATTTTCAAAAATTATTAAAATCCATTAACAAATGTCAAAGTTATACGGGGTGAAAACAAAATTTTAGTCATCAATATTTGATTTTCTATAAAAACCCACAAGTCCGTTACTGATTTTTTTATACAATTTTCAAAAACGTCAATCTTTTTGAAATAAATTAATCTATAACATTTCCAAAAATTATTAAAATCCATCGACAAATGTCAAAGTTATACGGGGTGAAACAAAATTTTAGTCATCAATATTTGATTTTCTATAAAAACCCACAAGTCCGTTACTGATTTTTTTATACAATTTTCAAAAACGTCAATCTTTTTGAAATAAATTAATCTATAACATTTCCAAAAATTATTAAAATCCATCGACAAATGTCAAAGTTATACGGGGTGAAACAAAATTTTAGTCATCAATATTTGATTTTCTATAAAAACCCACAAGTCCGTTACTGATTTTTTTATACAATTTTCAAAAACGTCAATCTTTTTGAAATAAATTAATCTATAACATTTCCAAAAATTATTAAAATCCATTGACAAATGTCAAAGCTATACGGGGTGAAACAAAATTTTAGTCATCAATATTTGATTTTCTATAAAAACCCACAAGTCCGTTACTGATTTTTTTATACAATTTTCAAAAACGTCAATCTTTTTGAAATAAATTAATCTATAACATTTCCAAAAATTATTAAAATCCATCGACAAATGTCAAAGTTATACGGGGTGAAACAAAATTTTAGTCATCAATATTTGATTTTCTGTAAAAACCCACAAGTCCGCTACTGATTTTTTTATACAATTTTCAAAAACGTCAATCTTTTTGAAATGAAATAATCTTGAACATTTTCAAAAATTATTAAAATCCATTAACAAATGTCAAAGTTATACGGGGTGAAAACAAAATTTTAGTCATCAATATTTGATTTTCTATAAAAACCCACAAGTCCGTTACTGATTTTTTATACAATTTTCAAAAACGTCAATCTTTTTGAAATAAATTAATCTATAACATTTCCAAAAATTATTAAAATCCATTAACAAATGTCAAAGTTATACGGGGTGAAAACAAAATTTTCGTCATCAATATTTGATTTTGTATAAAAACCCCCAAGTCCGTTACTGATTTTTTATACAATTTTCAAAAACGTCAATCTTTTTGAAATAAATTAATCTATAACATTTCCAAAAATTATTAAAATCCATTAACAAATGTCAAAGTTATACGGGGTGAAAACAAAATTTTAGTCATCAATATTTGATTTTCTATAAAAACCCACAAGTCCGTTACTGATTTTTTTATACAATTTTCAAAAACGTCAATCTTTTTGAAATAAATTAATCTATAACATTTCCAAAAATTATTAAAATCCATTAACAAATGTCAAAGTTATACGGGGTGAAAACAAAATTTTAGTCATCAATATTTGATTTTCTATAAAAACCCACAAGTCCGTTACTGATTTTTTTATACAATTTTCAAAAACGTCAATCTTTTTGAAATAAATTAATCTATAACATTTCCAAAAATTATTAAAATCCATTAACAAATGTCAAAGTTATACGGGGTGAAAACAAAATTTTAGTCATCAATATTTGATTTTCTATAAAAACCCACAAGTCCGTTACTGATTTTTTATACAATTTTCAAAAACGTCAATCTTTTTGAAATAAATTAATCTATAACATTTCCAAAAATTATTAAAATCCATCGACAAATGTCAAAGTTATACGGGGTGAAACAAAATTTTAGTCATCAATATTTGATTTTCTATAAAAACCCACAAGTCCGTTACTGATTTTTTTATACAATTTTCAAAAACGTCAATCTTTTTGAAATAAATTAATCTATAACATTTCCAAAAATTATTAAAATCCATCGACAAATGTCAAAGTTATACGGGGTGAAACAAAATTTTAGTCATCAATATTTGATTTTCTATAAAAACCCACAAGTCCGTTACTGATTTTTTATACAATTTTCAAAAACGTCAATCTCTTTGGAATATATTAATCTCTAACATTTCCAAAAATTATTAAAATCCATCGACAAATGTCATAGTTATACGGGGTGAAACAAAATTTTAGTCATCAATATTTGATTTTCTATAAAAACCCACAAATCCGCTACTGATTTTTTTATACATTTTTCAAAAACGTCAATCTCTTTGGAATATATTAATCTCTAACATTTCCAAAAATTATTAAAATCCATCGACAAATGTCATAGTTATACGGGGTGAAACAAAATTATAGTCATCAATTCTTGATTTTCTATAAAAACCCACAAGTCCGCTACTGATTTTTTTATACAATTTTCAAAAACGTCAATCTTTTTGAAATGAAATAATCTTGAACATTTTCAAAAATTATTTAAATCCATCGACAAATGTCATAGTTATACGGGGTGAAACAAAATTATAGTCATCAATTCTTGATTTTCTATAAAAACCCACAAGTCCGCTACTGATTTTTTTATACAATTTTCAAAAACGTCAATCTTTTTGAAATAAATTAATCTATAACATTTCCAAAAATTATTAAAATCCATCGACAAATGTCAAAGTTATACGGGGTGAAACAAAATTTTAGTCATCAATATTTGATTTTCTATAAAAACCCACAAGTCCGTTACTGATTTTTTATACAATTTTCAAAAACGTCAATCTTGAAATAAATTAATCTATAACATTTCCAAAAATTATTAAAATCCATCGACAAATGTCAAAGTTATACGGGGTGAAACAAAATTTTAGTCATCAATATTTGATTTTCTATAAAAACCCACAAGTCCGTTACTGATTTTTTTATACAATTTTCAAAAACGTCAATCTCTTTGGAATAAATTAATCTTTAACATTTCCAAAAATTATTCAAATCCATCGACAAATGTCAAAGTTGTACGGGGTGAAACAAAATTTTAGTCATCAATTTTTTGATTTTTTATAAAAACCCACAAGTCCGCTACTGATTTTTTTATACATTTTTCAAAAACGTCAATCTTTTTGAAATAAATTAATCTATAACATTTCCAAAAATTATTAAAATCCATCGACAAATGTCAAAGTTATACGGGGTGAAACAAAATTTTAGTCATCAATATTTGATTTTCTATAAAAACCCACAAGTCCGCTACTGATTTTTTTATACAATTTTCAAAAACCTCAATCTTTTTGGAATAAACTAATCTCTAACATTTCCAAAAATTATTAAAATCCATCGACAAATGTCAAAGTTATACGGGGTGAAACAAAATTATAGTCATCAAATTTTGATTTTCTATAAAAACCCACAAGTCCGCTACTGATTTTTTTATACATTTTTCAAAAACGTCAATCTCTTTGTAATAAACTAATCTCTAACATTTCCAAAAATTATTAAAATCCATCGACAAATGTCAAAGTTATACGGGGTGAAAACAAAATTATAGTCATCAATTTTTGAATTTCTATAAAAACCCACAAGTCCGCTACTGATTTTTTTAACCATTTTTCAAAAACCACAATCTTTTGGGAATATATTAATCTCAAACTTTACCAAAAATTATTAAAATCCATTTACAAACGTCAAAGTTACAATATTTAAACTACACCCCTCATTAAACCGAAACTATAATAAAACAAAAACTTCACCCCCAATCGATTTCTACCACCCTCCACCCTCCACCCTTTCCTTTTAACAAACGAGCATACGAATCCATCATTACCCCCTTTATTTTTTTTCCAGATATAAATAATAAATGCGCATCGACGATAAATCGTCGGGGATTAATCAGTACCTCAAACAATAGACCCTAAAACGAGTAGAGCGAACCGTATTTTGTCGATTGTCGATTGTTATAAACAAATCGATTACAGCCCCGATAAAATACCACCCCCCGACGTATATAGACGCGATTTATGAACCGCCCCGCGACGATAGGGACGCTCGATACGTAAATTTTCCACTTTTTTTTCACCCGATTTGACTACGAGTGATTTTTTTGTCGTTTTTTGTGATTTCTTCTTTCAGATACAAACTTTTTATTGTTTCACTTGTAAAAAGTTTGGATCGTTACGCAAATTTCTTTTGTGATATTTCGAAATCCGTACACGTTTTGATCTTGTAGGGAACGTGGGGTAAACTTTCAATGTTACTCTTTATAAATGGGATATATCGACGTCTCGGGGTTGTGTTCGGGTGGATTTGGAGGGGTGGAAGTGGGATTTTCCGGAAAATCGGGAGGTCTGGGTACTTTTTTAGCATAAACGGCAACGTCGCGTTGATTTAGAATCGAGTTATTTAAAGAGGCGAATCGATTTTGTAGAGAAAATTAAAGTTACTTTACATAATTTTGTTTCACCCTGTATAACTTTGACATTTGTCGATGGATTTAAATAATTTTTGGAAATGTTAGAGATCAATATATTCCAAAGAGATTGACGTTTTTGAAAAATGTATAAAAAAATCAGTAGCGGACTTGTTAGTTTTTATAGAAAATCAAATATTGAGAACTAAAATTTTGTTTTCACCCCGTATAACTTTGACATTTGTCGATGGATTTTAATAATTTTTGGAAATGTTAGAGATTAATAAATTTCAAAGAGATTGATGTTTTTGAAAATTGTATAAAAAAATCAGTAGCGGACTTGTGGGTTTTTATAGAAAATCAAAAATTGATGACTAAAATTTTGTTTCACCCCGTATAACTTTGACATTTGTCGATGGATTTTAATAATTTTTGGAAATGTTGGAGAATTATTAATTCCAAAGAGATTGATGTTTTTGAAAATTGTATAAAAAAATCAGTAGCGGACTTGTGGGTTTTTATAGAAAATCAAAAATTGATGACTAAAATTTTGTTTCACCCCGTATAACTTTGACATTTGTTAATGGATTTTAATAATTTTTAAAAATGTTCAAGATTATTTCATTTCAAAAAGATTGACGTTTTTGAAAATTGTATAAAAAAATCAGTAGCGGGTTTGTGGGTTTTTATAGAAAATCAAAAATTGATGACTATAATTTTGTTTGACCCTGTATAACTTTGACATTTGTCGATGGATTTTAATAATTTTTGGAAATGTTCAAGATTCATATATTCCAAAGAGATTGATGTTTTTGAAAAATGTATAAAAAAATCAGTAGCGGACTTGTGGGTTTTTATAGAAAATCAAATATTGAGAACTAAAATTTTGTTTCACCCCGTATAACTTTGACATTTGACGATGGATTTTATTAATTTTTGGAAATGTTCAAGATTCATATATTCCAAAGAGATTGATGTATTTGAAAAATGTATAAAAAAATCAGTAGCGGACTTGTGGGTTTTTATAGAAAATCAAATATTGAGAACTAAAATTTTGTTTCACCCCGTATAACTTTGACATTTGTCGATGGATTTTAATAATTTTTGGAAATGTTCAAGATTCATATATTCCAAAGAGATTGATGTATTTGAAAAATGTATAAAAAAATCAGTAGCGGGCTTGTGGGTTTTTATAGAAAATCAAAAATTGATTACTAAATCTTTGTTTGACCCCGTATAACTTTGACATTTGTCGATGGATTTTAATAATTTTTGGAAATGTTCAAGATTATTTTATTTCAAAAAGATTGACGTTTTTGAAAATTGTATAAAAAATTCAGTAGCGGACTTGTGGGTTTTTATAGAAAATCAAATATTGAGAACTAAAATTTTGTTTCACCCCGTATAACTTTGACATTTGACGATGGATTTTATTAATTTTTGGAAATGTTTGAGATTAATATATTTCAAAGAGATTGATGTATTTGAAAAATGTATAAAAAAATCAGTAGCGGACTTGTGGGTTTTTATAGAAAATCAAATATTGATGACTAAAATTTTGTTTTCACCCCATATAACTTTGACATTTGTTAATGGATTTTAATAATTTTTAAAAATGTTCAAGATTATTTCATTTCAAAAAGATTGACGTTTTTGAAAATTGTATAAAAAAATCAGTAGCGGATTTGTGGGTTTTTATAAAAAATCAAATATTGATGACTAAAATTTTGTTTCACCCCGTATAACTTTGACATTTGTCGATGGATTTTAATAATTTTTGGAAATGTTCGAGATGAATAAATTCCAAAGAGATTAACGTTTTTGAAAATTGTATAAAAAAATCAGTAGCGGACTTGTGGGTTTTTATAGAAAATCAAAAATTGATGACTAAAATTTTGTTTCACCCCGTATAACTATGACATTTGTCGATGGATTTTAATAATTTTTGGAAATGTTAGAGATTAATATATTCCAAAGAGATTGACGTTTTTGAAAAATGTATAAAAAAATCAGTAGCGGATTTGTGGGTTTTTATAGAAAATCAAATATTGATGACTAAAATTTTGTTTCACCCCGTATAACTTTGACATTTGTCGATGGATTTTAATAATTTTTGGAAATGTTTGAGATTAATGTATTCCAAAGAGATTGATGTTTTTGAAAAATGTATAAAAAAAACAGTAGCGGACTTGTGGGTTTTTATAGAAAATCAAATATTGAGAACTAAAATTTTGTTTCACCCCGTATAACTTTGACATTTGACGATGGATTTTATTAATTTTTGGAAATGTTTGAGATTAATATATTCCAAAGAGATTGATGTATTTGAAAAATGTATAAAAAAATCAGTAGCGGACTTGTGGGTTTTTATAGAAAATCAAATATTGATGACTAAAATTTTGTTTTCACCCCATATAACTTTGACATTTGTTAATGGATTTTAATAATTTTTAAAAATGTTCAAGATTATTTCATTTCAAAAAGATTGACGTTTTTGAAAATTGTATAAAAAAATCAGTAGCGGGTTTGTGGGTTTTTATAGAAAATCAAAAATTGATGACTATAATTTTGTTTGACCCTGTATAACTTTGACATTTGTCGATGGATTTAAATAATTTTTGAAAATGTTCAAGATTATTTCATTTCAAAAAGATTGACGTTTTTGAAAATTGTATAAAAAATTCAGTAGCGGACTTGTGGGTTTTTATAGAAAATCAAAAATTGATGACTAAAATTTTGTTTTCACCCCGTATAACTTTGACATTTGTCGATGAATTTTAATAATTTTTGGAAATGTTAGAGATTAATAAATTCCAAAGAGATTGATGTTTTTGAAAAATATATAAAAAAATCAGTAGCGGACTTGTGGGTTTTTATAGAAAATCAAAAAATTGATGACTAAAATTTTGTTTTCACCCCGTATAACTTTAACATTTGTCGATGGATTTTAATAAATTTTGGAAAGGTTAGAGATTAATTTATTCCAAAGAGATTGACTTTTTTAAAAATTGTGTAAAAAAATCAGTAGCCGAGTTGTTGGTTTTTATAAAAAATAAAATATTGATGACTAAAATTTTGTTTCACCCCGAATAACTTTGACATTTGTCGATGGATTTGAATAATTTTTGGAAATGTTAGAGATTAATTTATTTCAAAAAGATTGACTTTTTTAAAAATTGTATAAAAAAATCAGTAGCGGATTTGTGAGTTTTTATAAAAAATTAAAAATTGATGACTAAAATTTTGTTTGATCCCGTATAACTTTGACATTTGTCGATGGATTTGAATAATTTTTGGAAATGTTAAAGATTAATTTATTCCAAAGAGATTGACGTTTTTGAAAATTGTATAAAAAAATCAGTAACGGACTTGTGGATATTAAAATAAAACACCGATTTAAACTAACACACAAACTAGTACACCCTGTATATCGAAACCATTTTCATACAAAATTATTCTTTTTTAAACAAACTATCCAACAATTAACTACAGATTTAATTCTCCCTCAAAAAAACTCACCCTCACCCCCTATTTAAAAACAAATTTAAAAAGCTAATCTACCGAATCGACCCTATTCTCCCTAAATTAGTTAGAAGAAGTTACCCCATTTATCCGAACAAAGTTCACACAATCCAGAGGTCCTACAGTACACCACTTCCACTTCCGTCCGTTTATATGACAGGAAGCAGGAAACCGGAAACTTTTAACACTCAAAATTATCTATCAAAAGTTCTATTAACATTTTGATAACAACTGAATGTGACTTTGGAGTGTTTGACAGATAAAAGTTTTTGGAAATTCTTTTTTCGTAGTTTTTCCACTTTAAAATGGAAAAATGTGGAGTCTATTTTTAAGATTTTCCAGAAATAGAGCCAAAGGAAGTTTTGGAAGAGCCAATTTTGGTAGGAAAATGTTTGGGATCACTTGTTGGTCTTGGAAATTGAGAAAATTGATCTTGGTTGTTTGGTGAAGACTTTAAAAATTAAGCAGGATCTAATGGAGTTAATTTTTGATCAACAGTAGCTTCAGCAAGTTGTTTTTTCCATGTTTTAAGCTATATTTCTTGATAAGAATTATCTGATTGCTTCAAGATTTCTTCCCAACTATTTAAGAACGACTAGAACTAGGCTATTAAGTTTTAAGATTGCTGCTACCTGAAATGGAGTCAAAGGAAGTTTTGGAAGAGCCAATTTTGGTAGTAAAATATTTGGGATCACTTGTTGGTCTTGGAAATTGAGAAAGTTGATCTTGATTGTTTGGTGGAGACTTTAAAAATGAAGCAGGATCTGATAGAGCTAATTTTTAATCAACAGTAGCTTTAGCAAGTTGTTTTTTCCATGTTTTAAGCTATATTTCTTGATGAGAAGCATCTGATTGCTACAAGATTTCTTCCCAACTATTTTAGAACGACTAGAACTAGGCTATTAAGTTTTAAGATTGCTGCTTCCAGAAATAGAGTCAAAGAAAGTTTTGGAAGAGCCAATTTTGGTAGGAAAATGTTTGGGATCACTTGTTGGTCTTGGAAATTGAGAAAGTTGATTTTGATTGTTTGGTGGAGACTTTAAAAATGAAGCAGGATCTAATGGAGCTAATTTTTGATCAACAGTAGCTTTAGAAAGTTGTTTGTTCCATGTTTTAAGCTATATTTCTTGATGAGAAGTATCTGATTGCTTCAAGATTTCTTCCCAACTATTTTAGAACGACTAGAACTAGGCTATTAAGTTTTAAGATTGCTGCTACCTGAAATGGAGTCAAAAAAAGTTTTGGAAGAGCCAATTTTGGTAGGAAAATGTTTGGGATCACTTGTTGGTCTTGGAAATTGAGAAAATTGATCTTGGTTGTTTGGTGGAGACTTTAAAAATGAAGCAGGATCTATTGGAGCTAATTTTTGATCAACAATAGCTTTAGCAAGTTGTTTTTTCCATGTTTTAAGCTATATTTCTTAATAAGAAGTATCTGATTGCTTCAAGATTTCTTCCCAACTATTTTAGAACGACTAGAACTAGGCTATTAAGTTTTAAGATCGCTGCTTCCTGAAATAGAATCAAAGGAAGTTTTGGAAGAGCCAATTTTGATAGGAAAATGTTTGGGATCACTTGTCGGTCTTGGAAATTGAGAAAGTTGATCTTGGTTGTTTGGTGGAGACTTTAAAAATAAAGCAGAATCTAATGGAGTTAATTTTTATTAATAGTAGCTTTAGCAAGTTGATTTTTCCATATTTTAAGCTATATTTCTTGATGAAAAGTATCTGATTGCTTCAAGATTTCTTCCCAACTATTTTAGACCGACTAGAACTAGGCTATTAGGTTTTAAGATCGCTGCTACCTGAAATAGAGTCAAAAAAAGTTTTGGAAGAGCCAATTTTGTTAGGAAAATATTTGGGATCACTTGTTGGTCTTGGAAATTGAGAAAGTTGATCTTGGTTGTTTGGTGGAGACTTTAAAAATGAAGCAGGATCTAATGGAACTAATTTTTTATCAACAGTAGCTTTAGCAAGTTGTTTTTTCCATGTTTTAAGCTATATTTCTTGATGAGAAGTATCTGATTGCTTCAAGATTTCTTCCCAACTATTTTAGAACGACTAGAACTAGGCTATCAAGTTTTAAGATTGCTGCTTCCTGAAATAGAGTCAAAGGAAGTTTTGGAAGAGCCAATTTTGGTAGGAAAATATTTGGGATCACTTGTTGGTCTTGGAAATTGAGAAAGTTGATCTTGGTTGTTTGGTGGAGACTTTAAAAATGAAGCAGGATCTAATGGAGTTAATTTTTGATCAACAGTAGCTTTAGCAAGTTGTTTTTTCCATGTTTTAAGCTATATTTCTTGATGAGAAGTATCTGATTGCTTCAAGATTTCTTTCCAACTATTTTAGAACGACTAGAACTAGGCTATTAAGTTTTAAGATTGCTGCTACCTGAAATAGAGTCAAAAAAAGTTTTGGAAGAGCCAATTTTGGTAGGAAAATGTTTGGGATCACTTGTCGGTCTTGGAAATTGAGAAAGTTGATCTTGGTTGTTTGGTGGAGACTTTAAAAATGAAGCAGGATCTAATGGAGCTAATTTTTGATCAACAGTAGCTTTAGCAAGTTGTTTTTTCCATGTTTTAAGCTATATTTCTTGATGAGAAGTATCTGATTGCTTCAAGATTTCTTCCCAACTATTTTAGAACGACTAGAACTAGGCTATCAAGTTTTAAGATTGCTGCTACCTAAAATAGAGTCAAAGAAAGTTTTGGAAGAGCCAATTTTGGTAGTAAAATGTTTGGGATCACTTGTTGGTCTTGGAAATTGAGAAAGTTGATCTTGGTTGTTTGGTGGAGACTTTAAAAATGAAGCAGGATCCAATAGAGCTAAAATTTTATCAACAGTAGCTCTAGCAGGTTGTTTTTTACATGTTTTAAGCTGTATTTCTTAATGAGAAGTATCTGATTGCTTCAAGATTTCTTCCCAACTATTTTAGAACGACTAGAACTAGGCTATCAAGTTTTAAGATTGCTGCTTCCTGAAATAGAGTCAAAGGAAGTTTTGGAAGAGCCAATTTTGGTAGGAAAATGTTTGGGATCACTTGTTGGTCTTGGAAATTGAGAAAGTTTATCTTGGTTGTTTGGTGGAGACTTTAAAAATGAAGCAGGATCTGATAGAGCTAATTTTTGATCAACAGCATCTTTAGGAAGTTGTTTTTTCCATGTTTTAAGCTATATTACTTAATGAAAAGCATCTGATTGCTTCAAGATTTCTTCCCAACTATTTTAGAACGACTAGAACTAGGCTATCAAGTTTTAAGATTGCTGCTACCTAAAATAGAGTCAAAGAAAGTTTTGGAAGAGCCAATTTTGGTAGTAAAATGTTTGGGATCACTTGTTGGTCTTGGAAATTGAGAAAGTTGATCTTGGTTGTTTGGTGGAGACTTTAAAAATGAAGCAGGATCCAATAGAGCTAAAATTTTATCAACAGTAGCTCTAGCAGGTTGTTTTTTACATGTTTTAAGCTGTATTTCTTAATGAGAAGTATCTGATTGCTTCAAGATTTCTTCCCAACTATTTTAGAACGACTAGAACTAGGCTATCAAGTTTTAAGATTGCTGCTTCCTGAAATAGAGTCAAAGGAAGTTTTGGAAGAGCCAATTTTGGTAGGAAAATGTTTGGGATCACTTGTTGGTCTTGGAAATTGAGAAAGTTGATCTTGGTTGTTTGGTGGAGACTTTAAAAATGAAGCAGGATCTGATAGAGCTAATTTTTGATCAACAGCATCTTTAGGAAGTTGTTTTTTCCATGTTTTAAGCTATATTACTTAATGAAAAGCATCTGATTGCTTCAAGATTTCTTCCCAACTATTTTAGAACGACTAGAACTAGGATATTAAGTTTTAAAGTTGCTGCTTCCTGAAATAGAGTCAAAGGAAGTTTTGGAAGAGCCAATTTTGGTAGGAAAATATTTGGGATCACTTGTTGGTCATAGAAATTGAGAAAGTTGATCTTGATTGTTTGGTGGAGACTTTAAAAATGAAGCAGGATCCAATAGAGCTAAAATTTTATCAACAGTAGCTCTAGCAGGTTGTTTTTTACATGTTTTAAGCTGTATTTCTTAATGAGAAGTATCTGATTGCTTCAAGATTTCTTCCCAACTATTTTAGAACGACTAGAACTAGGCTATTAAGTTTAAAGATTGCTGCTACCTGAAATAGAGTCAAAAAAAGTTTTGAAAGAGCCAATTTTGATAGGAAAATGTTTGGGATCACTTGTTGGTCTTGGAAATTGAGAAAGTTTATCTTGGTTGTTTGGTGGAGACTTTAAAAATGAAGCAGGATCTAATGGAGCTAATTTTTTATCAACAGTAGCTTTAGCAAGTTGTTTTTTCCATGTTTTAAGCTATATTTCTTGATGAGAAGTATCTGATTGCTTCAAGATTTCTTCCCAACTATTTTAGAACGACTAGAACTAGGATATTAAGTTTTAAAGTTGCTGCTTCCTGAAATAGAGTCAAAGGAAGTTTTGGAAGAGCCAATTTTGGTAGGAAAATATTTGGGATCACTTGTTGGTCATAGAAATTGAGAAAGTTGATCTTGGTTGTTTGGTGGAGACTTTAAAAATGAAGCAGGATCCAATAGAGCTAAAATTTTATCAACAGTAGCTCTAGCAGGTTGTTTTTTACATGTTTTAAGCTGTATTTCTTAATGAGAAGTATCTGATTGCTTCAAGATTTCTTCCCAACTATTTTAGAACGACTAGAACTAGGCTATCAAGTTTTAAGATTGCTGCTTCCTGAAATAGAGTCAAAGGAAGTTTTGGAAGAGCCAATTTTGGTAGGAAAATGTTTGGGATCACTTGTTGGTCTTGGAAATTGAGAAAGTTGATCTTGGTTGTTTGGTGGAGACTTTAAAAATGAAGCAGGATCCAATAGAGCTAAAATTTTATCAACAGTAGCTCTAGCAGGTTGTTTTTTACATGTTTTAAGCTGTATTTCTTAATGAGAAGTATCTGATTGCTTCAAGATTTCTTCCCAACTATTTTAGAACGACTAGAACTAGGCTATCAAGTTTTAAGATTGCTGCTTCCTGAAATAGAGTCAAAGGAAGTTTTTTACATGTTTTAAGCTGTATTTCTTAATGAGAAGTATCTGATTGCTTCAAGATTTCTTCCCAACTATTTTAGAACGACTAGAACTAGGCTATCAAGTTTTAAGATTGCTGCTTCCTGAAATAGAGTCAAAGGAAGTTTTGGAAGAGCCAATTTTGGTAGGAAAATGTTTGGGATCACTTGTTGGTCTTGGAAATTGAGAAAGTTGATCTTGGTTGTTTGGTGGAGACTTTAAAAATGAAGCAGGATCTGATAGAGCTAATTTTTGATCAACAGCATCTTTAGGAAGTTGTTTTTTCCATGTTTTAAGCTATATTACTTAATGAAAAGCATCTGATTGCTTCAAGATTTCTTCCCAACTATTTTAGAACGACTAGAACTAGGCTATCAAGTTTTAAGATTGCTGCTACCTAAAATAGAGTCAAAGAAAGTTTTGGAAGAGCCAATTTTGGTAGTAAAATGTTTGGGATCACTTGTTGGTCTTGGAAATTGAGAAAGTTGATCTTGGTTGTTTGGTGGAGACTTTAAAAATGAAGCAGGATCCAATAGAGCTAAAATTTTATCAACAGTAGCTCTAGCAGGTTGTTTTTTACATGTTTTAAGCTGTATTTCTTAATGAGAAGTATCTGATTGCTTCAAGATTTCTTCCCAACTATTTTAGAACGACTAGAACTAGGCTATCAAGTTTTAAGATTGCTGCTTCCTGAAATAGAGTCAAAGGAAGTTTTGGAAGAGCCAATTTTGGTAGGAAAATGTTTGGGATCACTTGTTGGTCTTGGAAATTGAGAAAGTTGATCTTGGTTGTTTGGTGGAGACTTTAAAAATGAAGCAGGATCTGATAGAGCTAATTTTTGATCAACAGCATCTTTAGGAAGTTGTTTTTTCCATGTTTTAAGCTATATTACTTAATGAAAAGCATCTGATTGCTTCAAGATTTCTTCCCAACTATTTTAGAACGACTAGAACTAGGATATTAAGTTTTAAAGTTGCTGCTTCCTGAAATAGAGTCAAAGGAAGTTTTGGAAGAGCCAATTTTGGTAGGAAAATATTTGGGATCACTTGTTGGTCATAGAAATTGAGAAAGTTGATCTTGATTGTTTGGTGGAGACTTTAAAAATGAAGCAGGATCCAATAGAGCTAAAATTTTATCAACAGTAGCTCTAGCAGGTTGTTTTTTACATGTTTTAAGCTGTATTTCTTAATGAGAAGTATCTGATTGCTTCAAGATTTCTTCCCAACTATTTTAGAACGACTAGAACTAGGCTATTAAGTTTAAAGATTGCTGCTACCTGAAATAGAGTCAAAAAAAGTTTTGAAAGAGCCAATTTTGATAGGAAAATGTTTGGGATCACTTGTTGGTCTTGGAAATTGAGAAAGTTTATCTTGGTTGTTTGGTGGAGACTTTAAAAATGAAGCAGGATCTAATGGAGCTAATTTTTTATCAACAGTAGCTTTAGCAAGTTGTTTTTTCCATGTTTTAAGCTATATTTCTTGATGAGAAGTATCTGATTGCTTCAAGATTTCTTCCCAACTATTTTAGAACGACTAGAACTAGGCTATCAAGTTTTAAGATTGCTGCTACCTAAAATAGAGTCAAAGAAAGTTTTGGAAGAGCCAATTTTGGTAGTAAAATGTTTGGGATCACTTGTTGGTCTTGGAAATTGAGAAAGTTGATCTTGGTTGTTTGGTGGAGACTTTAAAAATGAAGCAGGATCCAATAGAGCTAAAATTTTATCAACAGTAGCTCTAGCAGGTTGTTTTTTACATGTTTTAAGCTGTATTTCTTAATGAGAAGTATCTGATTGCTTCAAGATTTCTTCCCAACTATTTTAGAACGACTAGAACTAGGCTATCAAGTTTTAAGATTGCTGCTTCCTGAAATAGAGTCAAAGGAAGTTTTGAAAGAGCCAATTTTGGTAGGAAAATGTTTGGGATCACTTGTTGGTCTTGGAAATTGAAAAAGTTCATCTTGGTGTTTTGGTGGAGACTTTAAAAATGAAGCAGGAACTAATGGAGCTAATTTTTAATCAACAATAGCTTTAGCAAGTTGTTTGTTCCATGTTTTAAGATATTTTTCTTTATGAGAAGCATCTGATTGCTTCAAGATTTCTTCCCAACTATTTTAGAACGACTAGAACTAGGCTATTAAGTTTTAAGATTGCTGCTTCCTGAAATAGAGTCAAAAAAAGTTTTGGAAGAGCCAATTTTGGTAGGAAAATGTTTGGGATCACTTGTTGGTCTTGGAAATTGAGAAAGTTGATCTTGGTTGTTTGGTGGAGACTTTAAAAATGAAGCAGGATCTAATGGAGCTAATTTTTTATCAACAGTAGCTTTAGCAAGTTGTTTTTTCCATGTTTTAAGAATATTTGGCTGGTGATTTATTTCCCAGCTATCCTAAAACCACTAGAATCCTTTTATAAGTTTTCCATCAGTCCCACGATAAAAGCATACCAGTTTTTCTAACTTTCCTCGTCCATATCTAATTCCAATTGCAATTTCAATCAGAATCTCTGCCCCTATATATATACATTTATACAAAGTGAATCCTCTTTTTGTTCCTAGATAAACATCTTTCTCTAAACAATTAAAGGATTAAATGCGGGAGGTCTCCTGTTTCTCCAGAGTCGATTTGACTCTGACTGACTAACTGGCTCTCCCGTGGGAATTTGCAATCTGCGGATTTTTTCAAAAGCAGCAAATTGTTTGTTGTTTGTTTGTTTTTTTTGTATATTTTTGTTTCGATTTGTCGATGAGAATGTGAATAAAAAAACGAAACAACACACAATTGATGATTGAGTTCTAATTGTATCGAAATATCGATTAGGTTGATTTTAATTGAAACGACGCGCATGTTTGTGGTACAGTTTTTGTCGTTTCGTTTGCTCATTTTCGATATTTTTGTTGTGGGTTATTGGGTTACGTGAGCGATCGATGGTTATTGGAAAGTTTGGTGGATATCCCTTTCAAGCTCATTAATCGAGTGGTCCTTAAGCTTGGAACAGTCTTGAAGTTTCCATTTTGATTGAGGCTATTAGTTTCTTTACTTCTGTGATCTTTAAGCAAAGAATTGCTCAGAAATTTCCTCTTCTTGATGAGGCTATTTGTGTCTTTATTTAGTCCCATGTTTCGTTGAGGATTTTTTGCTTGCAGCAAGTCTAATCTTGGATTTCTCAAGATATTATGGTTAACAATAGTTTTCTTTAAAAGTTAATGGAACTCTTCTTACTCCCAGCTCATTAATCCAGTGATCTTTAAGCTTGGAACAGTCTTAAAGTTTCCATTTTGATTGAGGCTATTAGTTTCTTTACTTCTGTGATCTTTAAGCAAAGAATTGCTCAGAAATTTTCTCTTCTTGATGAGGCTATTTGTGTCTTTATTTAGTCCCATGTTTCGTTGAGGATTTTTTGCTTGCAGCAAGTCTAATCTTGCATTTCTAAAGATATTATGGTTAACAATAGTTTTCTTTAAAAGTTAATGGAACTCTTCTTACTCCCAGCTCATTAATCCAGTGATCTTTAAGCTTGGAACAGTCTTAAAGTTTCCATTTTGATTGAGGCTATTAGTTTCTTTACTTCTGTGATCTTTAAGCAAAGAATTGCTCAGAAATTTTCTCTTCTTGATGAGGCTATTTGTGTCTTTATTTAGTCCCATGTTTCGTTGAGGATTTTTTGCTTGCAGCAAGTCTAATCTTGGATTTCTCAAGATATTATGGTTAACAATAGTTTTCTTTAAAAGTTAATGGAACTCTTCTTACTCCCAGCTCATTAATCCAGTGATCTTTAAGCTTGGAACAGTCTTAAAGTTTCCATTTTGATTGAGGCTATTAGTTTCTTTACTTCTGTGATCTTTAAGCAAAGAATTGGTCAGAAATTTTCACTTCTTGATGAGACTGTTTATGTCTTTATTTAGTCCCATGTTTCGTTGATGATTTTTTGCTTGCAGCAAGTCTAATCTTGGATTTATCAAGATATTATGGTTAACAACAGTTTTCTTTAAAAGTTAATGGAACTCTTCTTACTCACAGCTCATTAATCGAGTGATCTTTAAGCTTGGAACAGTCTTAAAGTTTCCACTTTGATTGAGGCTATTAGTTTCTTTACTTCTGTGATCTTTAAGCAAAGAATTGCTCAGAATTTTCCTCTTCTTGATGAGGCTACTTGTGTATTTATTTAGTCCCATGTTTCGTTGAGAATTTTTTGCTTGCAGCAAGTCTAATCTTGCATTTCTCAAGATATTATGGTTAACAATAGTTTTCTTTTAAAGTTAATGAAACTCTTCTTACTCCCAGCTCATTAATCCAGTGATCTTTAAGCTTGGAACAGTCTTAAAGTTTCCATTTAGATTGAGGCTATTAGTTTCTTAACTTCTGTGGTCTTTAAGCAAAGAATTGGTCAGAAATTTTCTCTTCTTGATGAGGCTATTTTTGTCTTTATTTAGTCCCATGTTTCGTTGAGAATTTTTAGCTTGCAGCAAGTCTAGTCTTGGATTTATCAAGATATTATGGTTAACAATAGTTTTCTTTAATAGTTAATGAAACTCTTCTTACTCCCAGCTCATTAATCCAGTGATCTTTAAGCTTGGAATAGTCTTAAAGTTTCCATTGTGATTGAGGCTATTAATTAAGTTAGGATCTTTAAGCTTAGAACAGTCTAGAAATTATAAATTAAGGAACATACAATAAAAAACATCACCGAAAACCAACATCTTTATTACATCATTTACTCAATCCCCATCCTTCGGAGGTGGACCAGTCACAGTAAAACTAGCAATAAAAACATTAATTATAGTTATAGCAAACACGCCGGCCGTAACGTAAATATTCAACTTTTTAGCAGCCAGACTTTTGGATTTTCCTTGCATATAGAACCAAGCTTTGTAGATCAACGTTATTCCAATAGCCAATTGAAGAATCAAAGATAAACAAATTAACACTACGTTTACGTAAAACGTGGAACTATGTTGATTGTACTCGACCATGTATCGCAACTGATTGGCATTGGCCGTAATCAGAGCTATATCCATCATGCCTACAACATATAAAAGAAGTAGTAAGATCCTTAATGAAAAAAAAAGGTTAGTACCTTGAGCCACCGTCTTTTTGGCAGCAAAACTATTAGCGGGTTTCTTAATTTCTTGATCTTCTTGAGCTTCGGCGTCCGTATTTGGAATTTCTTCAGTTTTATCGTTTGCTATTGCAGTATCGTCGATATCATCTTCGTTTTCGTCGACAGTTTTAGTTGCTGCTTTAGTTTTTGCATTTTTGTTAATTTGTTTTTGATTTTCAACTAGAATCATTGAAAACATTCGTATTATAGTACGTTTGAAGAATAAGGTGGAGTAAATTCTCGGAATACTAATCTCCGAAACCTCGAAATACATAGGCGTGCACAACTACTAACTAAAACGTAATCTTGTTTTTATATGGGACTAAATAAAGACACAAATAGCTTCTTCAAGAAGAGAAAATTTCTGAGCAATTCTTTGTTTAAAGATCACAGAAGTAAAGAAACTAATAGCCTCAATCAAAATGGAGAGTTTAAGACTGTTCCAAGCTTAAAGATCACTGGATTAATGAGCTGGGAGTAAGAAGAGTTCCATTAACTTTAAAAGAAAACTATTGTTAACCATAATATCTTGAGAAATCCAAAATTAGACTTGCTGCAAGCAAGAAATCCTCAACGAAACATGGGACTAAATAAATACACAAATAGCCTCATCAAGAAGAGAAAATTTCTGAGAAATTATTTGCTTAAAGATCACAGAAGTAAAAAAAAACTATAGCCTCAATCAAAATGGAAACTTTAAGGCTGTTCCAAGCTTAAAGATCACTGGATTAATGAGCTGGGAGTAAGAAGATTTCCATTAACTTTAGAAGAAAACTATTGTTAACCATAATATCTTGAGAAATGCAAGATTAGACTTGCTGCAAGCAAAAAATCCTCAACGAAATATGGGACTAAATAAAATCACAAATAGCCTCATCAAGAAGTGAAAATTTCTGACCAATTCTTTGCTTAAAGATCACAGAAGTAAAAAAACTAATAGCCTCAATCAAATTGGAAACTTTAAGACTGTTCCAAGCTTAAAGATCACTGGATTAATTAGCTGGGAGTAAGAAGATTTCCATTAACTTTAGAAGAAAACTATTGTTAACCATAATATCTTGAGAAATGCAAGATTAGACTTGCTGCAAGCAAAAAATCCTCAACGAAATATGGGACTAAATAAAATCACAAATAGCCTCATCAAAAAGAGGAAAATTCTAAGCAATTCTTTGCTTAAAGATCACAGAAGTAAAGAAATTCATAGCCTCAATCAAAATGGAAACTTTAAGACTGTTCCAAGCTTAAAGATCACTGGATTAATGAGCTGGGAGTAAGAAGATTTCCATTAACTTTAGAAGAAAACTATTGTTAACCATAATATCTTGAGAAATGCAAGATTAGACTTGCTGCAAGCAAAAAATCCTCAACGAAATATGGGACTAAATAAAATCACAAATAGCCTCATCAAGAAGTGAAAATTTCTGACCAATTCTTTGCTTAAAGATCACAGAAGTAAAGAAATTCATAGCCTCAATCAAAATGGAAACTTTAAGACTGTTCCAAGCTTAAAGATCACTGGATTAATGAGCTGGGAGTAAGAAGATTTCCATTAACTTTAGAAGAAAACTATTGTTAACCATAATATCTTGAGAAATGCAAGATTAGACTTGCTGCAAGCAAAAAATCCTCAACGAAACATGGGACTAAATAAATACACAAGTAGCCTCATCAAGAAGAGGAAAATTCTGAGCAATTCTTTGCTTAAAGATCACAGAAGTAAAGAAATTCATAGCCTCAATCAAAATGGAAACTTTAAGGCTGTTCCAAGCTTAAAGATCACTGGATTAATGAGCTGGGAGTAAGAAGAGTTCTATTAACTTTAAAAGAAAACTATTGTTAACCATAATATCTTGATAAATCCAAGATTAGACTTGCTGCAAGCAAAAAATCCTCAACGAAACATGGGACTAAATAAATACACAAGTAGCCTCATCAAGAAGAGAAAATTTCTGAGCAATTCTTTACTTAAAGATCACAGAAGTAAAGAAACTAATAGCCTCAATCAAAATGGAAACTTTAAGACTGTTCCAAGCTTAAAGATCAAAATATTCTGATATTAATTAAAGACTATTTAAAGACAATTAACCATCTAATCGACTTTTTCTTACTAAACTATCAAAACACCATTAACTAAATACCTATTAATTTTGACAGTTTCTTTATTTCTTGTTATTTAATGGATCATTATTATAACTACAAAAATAACCATAAATAAGGTTACTATTCATAAACAGATTTTTATAACTACAAAAAGCTTTGAAAATGGTTTATTTATAAATATCTAAAAAACGGAAACAAATAATGTAATTCCCTTAAAGTACGTCTATGACCAGCTGAATTTTTCCTAGTTTATTGTGATAAAAATAGCAGATAACTAAATTTTATGTACGATGTGGCAATTTTTTTATCTAAATAGTATAATAAGTTAAAATATTGAGTTGTACTACAATATGCATAACAAATTAATTTTTTTTCTGAGAATTTACTCCACCTTATTTTTCAAACGTACTATACCATCGAAATTATTTATTTAAAACAGAAATAAAACATTTTTTAACTTAAACTATTATTTATTTATACAAATTTGTACATAAAACATTAAAATATTATTCGTATTTCTTTTGCGCGTTGATCAACGCCATCAGAACCGGTTCTTGTATTATTTCCCTCTTCGTTCTTTGCATCAAAGGTTTTCTTTGGTTCAAATTTTCCGCTATGTATTTGTTGATGTAGAAATCCAACTTGTTTTCGCATCCTCCCAACAAATAGCATATCCTGTAGGCGGCGAAAGGATACAAAAACACAAACAACGACGTCAAAAGGATGCCGAAGGAAAATACTCCTATGGTTTTCAACGTGGACGTGGAAAATTGCAAATAACTGGATATAAACGTCAACCAAGTGTTATCTTGGGTCGTGGATAAGCTGGTGGATGGTTCTTCGACGACTTTGGGTTGTCTTGGTGTTATTTCGGTGATTTTCACTCTGGTTTCCGTCGGTTTGGAGTTTTCCGCTTTGGAAACGTCTATAACTTCGGTGGAAACCGTAAAGATGACGATGGAAAGCAGTAGGGCGATTTTTAATGATCCAGACATCTGGAAAAAGTAGTTAAATAAAATATTCTGAAGGAATTTCGATTTATATGATAGGTAAAACACTCACCTTTGATTTGTTCTTCTCGGATTGATTTCCAACTTGAATTGTAGCGTCTTGTTGCACTTGAAATGTAAAAGGAACTGAAGAAATTGTTACAAAACTTGTCTATTTATCGATAAACACTTTACCTGTTGTAAAAGATACTTCTGGGTATAATTAGTCGATAAAAATCCCTAAACTATTGTCGCTAGCAACCCCTATAATCCTGTGATAGTAAAAATTATTTAAATATAGGAAGTAATAAAATGTTTCAATCGATTATGGTAGAGGATTAAATTTTGTTTTGTACCTGTGCGTTTGGGTAATTCCTCGAAGGGTTAAAAGGGGTTTTGCCTGCATAAAAATGGTTAAAAATTCAAAATACGGTTTGAAATTATAAATTTTTTCGTCGGTTTATGATTTGTAATTGTTTAAATGAAAAAATTATTACAAACCGGATGACATCAATCAAGGATTTTGTAAATTGGAAGAAAAAAAAAATTTTTTTGCAAAAAACTTACAAAATACTTACTTTTATCTGTAGTTTCATTATCTGCGTCGATAATATTGTTGCTCATAATGGAATTCGAAATTCTTATTCTCTATATAGATATATATAACTTGAGGTATTTGTTTAATATATAAATATATATGGTTTAAATTAATTAAAGATATCAAAATTTCGTTCGAAGATAATAAATTGGATTTATCGTTGTGGCTAATGAAGGAAATTATACGGTAGACTGTTAAAATTAATTAGGTGTTTCCTGTGTTGTTTAATAATAAAATGTACAGGGTGAGAAGGTGGAGCTGGGATTAATGAATTGAGAGTAACCGCAATATCTTGATAAATCCAAGATTAGACTTGCTGCAAGCAAAAAATCCTCAACAAAACATGGGACTAGATAAAGACACAAATTACCTTATCAAGAAGAGGAATTTTCTGAGCAATTCTTTGGTTAAAGATCACAGAAGTAAAAAAACTAATAGCCTCAATCTAAATGGAAACTTTAAGGCTGTTCCAAGCTTAAAGATCACTGGATTAATGAGCTGGGAGTAAGAAGAGTTCCATTAACTTTTAAAGAAAACTATTGTTAACCATAATATCTTGAGAAATCCAAGATTAGACTTGCTGCAAGCAAAAAATCCTCAACGAAACATGGGACTAAATAAAGACACAAATAGCCTCATCAAGAAGAGGAAATTTCTGAGCAATTCTTTGCTTAAAGATCACAGAAGTAAAGAAACTCATAGCCTCAATCAAAATGGAAACTTTAAGACTGTTCCAAGCTTAAAGATCACTGAATTAATGAGCTGGGAGTAGGAAGAGCTCCATTAACTTTTAAAGAAAACTATTGTTAACCATAATATCTTGAGAAATCCAAGATTAGACTTGCTGCAAGCAAAAAATCCTCAACGAAACATGGGACTAAATAAAGACACATATAGCCTCATCAGGAAGAGAAAACTTCTAAGCAATTATTTGCTTAAAGATCACAGAAGTAAAGAAACTCAAAGCCTCAATCAATATGTAAACTTTAAGACTGTTCCAAGCTTAAATATAACTGGATTAATGAGCTGGAAGTAAGAAGAGTTCCATTAACTTTTAAAGAAAACTATTGTTAACCATAATATCTTGAAAAATCCAAGATTAGACTTGCTGCAAGCAAAAAATCCTCAACGAAACATGGGACTAAATAAAGACACATATAGCCTCATCAGGAAGAGAAAACTTCTAAGCAATTATTTGCTTAAAGATCACAGAAGTAAAGAAACTCAAAGCCTCAATCAATATGTAAACTTTAAGACTGTTCCAAGCTTAAATATAACTGGATTAATGAGCTGGAAGTAAGAAGAGTTCCATTAACTTTTAAAGAAAACTATTGTTAACCATAATATCTTGAAAAATCCAAGATTAGACTTGCTGCAAGCAAAAAATCCTCAACGAAACATGGGACTAAATAAAGACACATATAGCCTCATCAGGAAGAGAAAACTTCTAAGCAATTATTTGCTTAAAGATCACAGAAGTAAAGAAACTCAAAGCCTCAATCAATATGTAAACTTTAAGACTGTTCCAAGCTTAAATATAACTGGATTGATGAGCTGGAAGTAAGAAGAGTTCCATTAACTTTTAAAGAAAACTATTGTTAACCATAATATCTTGAAAAATCCAAGATTAGACTTGCTGCAAGCAAAAAATCCTCAACGAAACATGGGACTAAATAAAGACACATATAGCCTCATCAGGAAGAGAAAACTTCTAAGCAATTATTTGCTTAAAGATCACAGAAGTAAAGACACTCAAAGCCTCAATCAATATGTAAACTTTAAGACTGTTCCAAGCTTAAATATAACTGGATTAATGAGCTGGAAGTAAGAAGAGTTCCATTAACTTTTAAAGAAAACTATTGTTAACCATAATATCTTGAAAAATCCAAGATTAGACTTGCTGCAAGCAAAAAATCCTCAACGAAACATGGGACTAAATAAAGACACATATAGCCTCATCAGGAAGAGAAAACTTCTAAGCAATTATTTGCTTAAAGATCACAGAAGTAAAGAAACTCAAAGCCTCAATCAATATGTAAACTTTAAGACTGTTCCAAGCTTAAATATAACTGGATTGATGAGCTGGAAGTAAGAAGAGTTCCATTAACTTTTAAAGAAAACTATTGTTAACCATAATATCTTGAAAAATCCAAGATTAGACTTGCTGCAAGCAAAAAATCCTCAACGAAACATGGGACAAAATAAAGACACAAATAGCCTCATCAAGAATAGGAAATTTCTGAACAATTCTTTGCTTAAAGATCACATAAGTAAAGAAATTCATAGCCTCAATCAAAATGGAAACTTTAAGACTGTTCCAAGCTTGAAGATCACTGGATTAATAAGCTGGGAGTAAGAAGAGTTCCATTAACTTTTAAAGAAAACTATTGTTAACCATAATATCTTTAGAAATGCAAGATTAGACTTGCTGCAAGCAAAAAATCCTCAACAAAACATGGGACTAAATAAAATCACAAATAGCCTTATCAAGAAGTGAAAATTTCTGAACAGTTCTTTGCTTAAAGATCACAGAAGTAAATAAACTAATAGCCTCAATCAATATGAAAATTTTAAGACTGTTCCAAGCTTAAAGATCACTGGATTAATGAGCTTGGAGTAAAAAAAGTTCCATTAACTTTTAAAAAAAAACTATTGTCAACCATAATATCTTGAAAAATCCAAGATTAGACTTGCTGCAAGCAAAAAATCCTCAGCGAAACATGGGACTAAATAAAGACACAAATAGCTTCATAAGAAGAGAAAATTTCTGAAGAAGTCTTTGCTTAAAGATTACAGAAGTAAAGAAACTAATAGCCTCAATCAAAATGGAAACTTTAAGACTGTTCCAAGGTTAAAGATCACTGGATTAATGAGCTGGGAGTAAGAAGAGTTCCATTAACTTTTAAAGAAAACTATAGTTTACCATAATATCTTTAGAAATGCAAGATTAGACTTGCTGCAAGCAAAAAACCCTCAACGAAACATGTGACTAAATAAAGACACAAATAGCCTCATCAAGAAGAGAAAATTTCTGAGCAATTCTTTGCTTAAAGATCACACAAGTAAAGAAACTAATAGCCTCAATCAAAATGGAAACTTTAAGACTGTTTCAAGCTTAAAGATCACTGAATTAATGAGCTGGGAGTAAGAAGAGTTCCATTAACTCTTAAAGAAAACTATTGATAACCATAATATCTTAGGAAATCCAAGATTAGACTTGCTGCGAGCAAAAAATCCTCAACGAAACATGGAACTAAATAAAAACACAAATAGCCTCATCAAGAAGAGGAAATCTCTGAGCAATTGTTTGCTTAAAGATCACAGAAGTAAAAAAAACTAATAGCCTCAATCAAAATTGAAACCCCAATCAAGAAGAGAAATTTCTAGACCCGTTAAACTGGACAAAATTTTGCTATTTCTAAATACACATCGATTGTACCAACACTATCAAACGAATAATTTTTATAAGATAAATTTAAATCTTCAACAACAATATCTCTTATCAAAAATTTGATAAATATAACGGTAAAAAAATTCATTTTTCTAATGTAGACACCCCGCAACACAAAACGATACGCACTTCCATCAACATGTCAAAATATTTACTTTCCAACATGTCGACTCGCATTATAAAAATATTAAATTTACAAAGAAATTGTGAGTAAACAAGTGAGCACATAAAAACACAAAAAAAAAATGTAATCCCCCTGATATGTAAACCGAACAGAAACGCCGAAAAGAAAATCGTGGAAAACAACTTTGCGCCTTATTTCGACGCTGGAAAATTTATAGAAACTCATCCGCCCTTTTTTTTTCTTTCTCTCTATCTTGCACGCCGCGAGTTTAATACAAAAAAAAATGTACATTTGGGAGAAATTTTTAGTAAAATTTTAATGCCCCAATAGTGCGTACGGCACTGTTTTCCTCGTTTCCCAGAAGGTATTTAACGATATCTACGTAAGAATCTTTCTCGCAAGTCCATTCATTCTTTGATTATTTTCCAAGAAAACTGAGGCAGGCTTTTTCTCCGAGGACCCATCCATGTACCGTTTCGAAAGGGCCGAACAACTTTGTTGCCCTAATTTTTGTTGTACTCCTTTGTCTTTCGGTCGTCATAGCACATCTTTATGCGTTGGAAAGTTTTTAATCCCCAGCGTAAGGAAAATTACGACAGTACATTGTTTTAAATGGAAAAATTTGAATAAATCCTATCGACTGCGCCAATTTTTTTTATAAATATATGAATCCCATTGACTGCGCCAACTTTTTTTTATAAATATACGAATCCTATTAACTGCGCCAACTTTTTTTTAAATATACAAATCCTATTGACTGCGCCAACTTTTTTTATATACAAATCCTATTGACTGCGCCAACTTTTTTTTTATATACAAATCCTACTGACTGCGCCAATTTTTTTATTTTTTATTTTCTTTTTAATTTTAAAACCTTTTTGCTTGCAAATGTAATTTCTGCTTTTATAGTTGGACTCTTTTACGCCATTTTGTCTAATTCAACTTGTCCAATTAACAATGGTGCGGCTCATTAAGCAGTCTGACGAATGACTGGCGTAGTATAATTTCAAACTGCCGCTATATATTTAGAGAATTAGAGTAAAGGGAATTTTCAAGATCCTATTCGCAAAAAGGTAGACGTTGTAAATTTTTGTTAAGGGTTTATTAAGTCTGTGTAGCGATGAGGGCGTCGTCGTAGGGTGATAAATTTTATTCAACGAATAATAATGGGGGTGTTTAGTTACTTTATCAAATGTCCACGGACGTAGGGACCTAATCGGGTTTAATTAATTCGTTAATCTAGATAGTGGATCTTATAAATTTTGGTCCTGAATTTTGTACTCGGTTGTTTGTGCCTAATTTATAGCCCAATTGTAGACGGTGGGTTGCCAAAAACAAGAAAGGTTTGTGCACAATTAATTACCCAATTGTTAATAACAAGTATCGATCGTTATGCGGGTTTTTACCCAATAATATGCACTTAGTTCATGAATTGTTGACGCAGATTTTTACCCAAGAGTTGTAATATTGTTGTCCCACGTTTTTACCCAAATATTGGGTAGATTTCTACGCGTTTAACGACCCAATTGTATTCAGTAAGTTTGTGTATTGTCAAACTACTTTTGTACCCAATTGTAGGCAGTTAGATAATCATTATTCACCCAATTATATACAGTACAGTTTCTACCCAATAATTTGCAGTTAGTTCATAAATTGTTGACGCAGATTTTTACCCAATAGTTGTAATATTGTTGTCCCATGTTTCTACCCAAATATTGGGTGGATTTCTACGCGTTTAAGGACCCAATTGTATTCAATAAGTTTGTGTATTGTCAAACTACTTTTGAACCCAATTGTAGACAGTTAGTTGATCATTATTCACCCAATTATATTAGTGGATCTTATAAATTTTGGTCCTGAAGTTGTACTCGGTTGTGTTTAGGTTGTTTGTGCCTAATTTATAACCCAATTGTAGACGGTGGGTTGCCAAAAACAAGAAAGGTTTGTGCACAATTAATTGCCCAATTGTTAACAACAATTGTGGATCGTTATTGCGGGTTTGTACCCAATAATATGCACTTAGTTCATGAATTGTTGACGCAGATTTTTACCCAAGAGTTGTAATATTGTTGTCCCATGTTTCTACCCAAATATTTGGTAGATTTCAACGCGTTTAAGGACCCAATTGTATTCAATAAGTTTGTGTATTGTCAACCTACTTTTGTACCCAATTATAGACAGTTTGTTGATCATTAATTGGATCATATTTTAACCCAATTATAGACAGCTATTTCATCAATTGTTGAACCAGGCTTTTACCCAATTATCAACAGCAAGTATCAATATCGTTGATCCAAGTTTCTACCCAATAAAACGCAGTTAGCTTATCAATTGTTTGCCCACATTTCTACCCGACTATTGGGTAGATTTTCTACCCATCTAAAGATCCAATGAAATACAGTAAATTCATATGATTTGTCGACTCACTTTTCTACCCAATTATAGACCGTTAGCTGATAATTTGTTGGCCCAAATTCCAACCCAATTATAGACAGTTAAATCATTAATTGTTGACGCTAATAATAGACAGCTAGTTTATAAATTGTTGAACCGGGCTTTTACCCAATTATCAATAGCAAGTAACAATCGTTGATACAAGTTTCTACCCAATAATACGCAACTAGCTCATCAATTGTTTGCCCACATTTCTATCCAACTATTGGGTAGGTTTCTACCCATTTAAAGACCCAATGAAATTACAGTTCATGATTTTTCAACCCACTTCTCTACCCAATTATAGAAGGTTAGCTGATAATTTGTTGGCCCAAAATCCAACCCAATTATAGGCAGTGACAGTTAGTTCATTGTTGGCCCAAATATTAATCCAGTTATACGAAGCTTGTACATTAATTGTTATCGCAAGTTTTTACCCAATTATATACAGTAGGTTCATGATTTTTCAACTCACTTCTCTATCCAATTATAGAAGGTTAGCTGATAAATTGTTGGCCCAAATTCCAACCCAATTATAGACAGTGAGTTCAACAGTTATTGGTCTTGATTTCCACCTAATTGATGACCCAATTATACACAGTAAGTTCATGATTTTTGAACCCACTTCCCTACCCAATTATAGATGGTTAGCTGATAATTTATTGGCCCGAATTCCTACCCAATTATAGACAGCTATGTCATTAATTGTTGGCCCTAGTTTCTACCCAATTAAATACAGTAAATTTACGATTTTTCAACCCACTTTTCTACCCAATTAAAGAATTACTTTACCATTAGTTGGCCTAAGTTGTAACCCAATAATATACAGCTAGTTTATCAATTTTTGGCCAAAATTGTGACAGCAAATTTATCTTTTGTGGGTTGGATTTTTGAGCCCAATTATATACAGTTTGTTCATTAATTATTGGTCAAAATTTCTACCCACTTTATAACCCAATTAAATACAGTAAATTTATGATTTGTCAACCCACTTTCCTACCCAATTTTAGACAGTTAGCTGTTAATTTATTAGCCCCAGTTTCTACCCAATTATATACAGTAAGTTCATGATTTTTCAACCCACTTTTCTACCCAATTAAAGAATTACTTGATCATTAGTTGGCTCAAGTTGTAACCCAATAATAGAGAGCCAGTTTATCAATTTAGACAGCAAATTTATTTTTTGTGGGTTAGATTTTTGAGCCCAATTATAGACAGCTTGTACATTAATTATTGGTCCAAATTTCTACCCACTTTAAAACCCAATTAAATACAGTAAATTTATGATTTGTCAACCCAATTTCCTACCCAATTTTATACAGTTTGCTGATAATTTATTGGCCCTAGTTTCTACCCAATTATATACAGCAAATTTACGATTTTTCAACCCACTTTTCTACCCAATTAAAGAATTACTTGATCATTAGTTGGCTCAAGTTGTAACCCAATAATATACAGCTAGTTTATCAATTTTTGGCCAAAATTTAGACAGCAAATTTATTTTTTGTGGGTTGGATTTTTGAGCCCAACTATAGACAGTTTGTTCATTAATTATTGGTCCAAATTTCTACCCACTTTAAAACCCAATTAAATACAGTAAATTTATGAATTTTTAACCCACTTTCCAACCCAATTTTAAACAGTTATCTGATAATTTATTGGCCCTAGTTTCTACCCAATTATATATAGTAAGTTCATGATTTTTCAACCCACTTTTCCACCCAATTAAAGAATTACTTGATCATTAGTTGGCTCAAGTTGTAACCCAATAATAGAGAGCCAGTTTATAAATTTTTGGCCAAAGTTTAGACAGAAATGTATATATTGTTGGTTGGAGTTTTGAACCCAATAGTTATAGACAGTATTTTTACGGAACAACCCAATTGTAGACGACAAGTACATCGAACTACCACCCAGCTCTTTAACCAAATTTTCCCACAAGATCAATCTTAAAAACAACCCCCCGGTCGGTTCCTGACCCATAATAATCTTCCAACCCCCTTCAATGAATATTTCATTCATTTATTTTTTTCGCTCCCGGAGTTGCGAGAAAAAAAAATCACAAGAACTCTTCCCCCTTTCATTAATAACTTTGATTACTTTTTATATTTTCGTGAGGGGTGAAAAAGAGTTCACTGAAATACAGAAACCAGGAATAAATAACAACATTTTCTGGATGCGGGGAAGTTACACCACAGGAAGTTTACAAAGTGACAGAGAGGAGTTTGGGAGTTGTCGAATGGAATTAGGGTGGACCGAAAATTATTAACTTTGAAGCGTAATAATTGGATACAATGAAGTTTGTCGTCAGTTCTCTTAGACACCTCCCAAGGAGTTGTATACCTATATGGAGGAGTATTAGTCACAACTTTCCTAAATTACGTTATTATGGAAGTTTAAGGGAGTGGAAATCGTAAAATAAAAATACGTAAAAAACACAAATAAATATATTTTTTTTAATTTAATTATTTTATAACTAATATTTATACATAATTTTTGGTTTTTTTTTTTGGTTTAAAATTACGCTAATTCGTATTGTCACAAATAATGTACACATTCAAATTTTTTTTTAATTATTATTAGCAGTCACATTTATTTTTATTTAATATATTGAAAAGGTATATTTAGGGTGACATCAAATTTTATTTTAGTTTTATTATTATTTTCGGAAACGTCATAATTTGAAATAAACTGTCAAAGTCAAAAATAATTTATTAGGTTAAAAAAAAATTTTGTAATGTTTGGAAGTCTGTAATAGTTTAAGTGTAGATAAGAACTGTAGTGATAGTGAGTAAGAAAGTTGGTTGCCGGGGATCGGAAGTTTGACAGTGAGTTGAAGGAGAAATAAAAAAAGTCAAGAGTTTTTAAAAGAGAGTTTTTTCGTTGGTGATTTTAAGAAGTAAAAAGTTATAAAATTACAATTTAATAGAATTTAAAATCAAATAGAACACGTTTTAAATAATAAACAAACAAAGAAGAAAGTTATATATAGAAAATTATTAAAATACAGAAAGCTGTACCAGTGTGATGATTTTTTGTTGAAAAGAGAGTTTGTAACGTTTGATGACTGGAGATTTGAGAAAAGAAAATTAAATAGTTTGTTGTCAATTGAAAAATAAATGTATTCAAAATTAAAGAAGTAAACAACAAACAGCATAAAATAAAATTTGTATTGGGAAAAATAAAAGTATCTGAAAGTGGACCTTTGGGGAAGATGATGGTAACCTGGTGTTAGTAGAAGAAGTGAGAAAAAGAATATTGGGAATTAAAGGACAATAAGCGGTAGTAAGGTTAGTTTAATTAGATAAGATTGTTAAGTAATTAGTTAACACTAGATAGGTAGCAGATAGAGATTAGTTAGATAGGAATTAGTTAAGCATCAGTTTCATTTGGATAATCGTTTAAAACTCAATATAATAAAAAAAAAATTAAAATAAAGTTGATGTTGGAACCCTACCCTATAAATAATTAGTAATTTAAAAATTAAAATTCAAAATTTAATTCTTTATTGAGAAATTAGAAAATTATCTCAATATATATATAAACAATATTTACCAAAAGCTTTTTTATTATTTTATTTATTTATTTAAAGAGCATTTTAAAAGCTGATTTCCTTTGGAAAACTTTATACACTTTTTTTTCTTTTAATTTATTTTGTATATATACACAAGTCTTGTATTTTTAATTTCACATTTTAGTTGATTCTTCTTCTTCTCCCCGCAAATCTGTAACAATAAATGCAACATTGTAAATGGTTTGTAGCCCGGTGAGATTTGGTATAATATAATGTGGTGTGCCGCAAGGATCCGTTACGTACCTCGTACTGATTGTCGTATTTATTAATGTTGTTTACAAACAGTATTAAGAGGTTTATAAATTGATTCTCGATGATTTTATCTAATTTTAGACTATTTTTTTGAAAGAATTAAAGGTTGTAGCCTTGCATTGACTTAAAAAGGTTTAAAAATTTGGAAAATGTTGTTTTTTTCTATCAAAAGTAGTGACCTTTAATTGAAACTATCGATATTTTCTCACTTTTGATACGATTTTCGTGTTCTACGGTGTCGATTTAGTGGATCTAGATGATTTTTTGGAAAAATCGAAATTTTGACAAAAGTTCAAGGCTATAGCCTTGTTCATTTTTTCGAAAAAAGCTTATTTGGACCCAGAAAAGATTGAAAATTTGGAAAATGGTGTTTTTTGAGACGCTAAATCGATTGGTTGCATTAGTTTTTTAATAAAAAGTGTAAAACTTTCTTTAATCGGGGGTTGGAGGGGACTAGGGTGGAAATAGTACATCCCCAATCAAAAGTAGTGACCTTTAATTGAAACTATCGATATTTTTTTACTTTTGATGCGATTTTCGTGTTCTACGGTGTCGATTTAGTGGTTCTAGATTATTTTTTAGTAAAATCGAAATATTGACAAAAATCCAAGGCTATAGCCTTGTTCATTTTTTCAAAAAAAGCTTATTGGGACACAAAAACGATTGAAAATTTGGAAAATGGTGTTTTTTAAAACGCTGAATCGATTGGTTGCATTAGTTTTTTAATAAAATGTGTAAAACGTTCTTTAATCGGGGGTTGGAGTGAACTAGGGTGGAAATAGTACATCCCCAATCAAATGTAGTGACCTTTAATTGAAACTATCGATATTTTTTTACTTTTGATGCGATTTTCGTGTTCTACGGTGTCGATTTAGTGGTTCTAGATTATTTTTTAGTAAAATCGAAATATTGACAAAAATCCAAGGCTATAGCCTTGTTCATTTTTTCAAAAAAAGCTTATTGGGACACAAAAACGATTGAAAATTTGGAAAATGGTGTTTTTTAAAACGCTGAATCGATTGGTTGCATTAGTTTTTTAATAAAATGTGTAAAACGTTCTTTAATCGGGGGTTGGAGTGAACTAGGGTGGAAATAGTACATCCCCAATCAAATGTAGTGACCTTTAATTGAAACTATCGATATTTTTTTACTTTTGATGCGATTTTCGTGTTCTACGGTGTCGATTTAGTGGTTCTAGATTATTTTTTAGTAAAATCGAAATATTGACAAAAATCCAAGGCTATAGCCTTGTTCATTTTTTCAAAAAAAGCTTATTGGGACACAAAAACGATTGAAAATTTGGAAAATGGTGTTTTTTAAAACGCTGAATCGATTGGTTGCATTAGTTTTTTAATAAAATGTGTAAAACGTTCTTTAATCGGGGGTTGGAGTGAACTAGGGTGGAAATAGTACATCCCCAATCAAAAGTAGTGACCTTTAATTGAAACTATCGATATTTTTTTACTTTTGATGCGATTTTCGTGTTCTACGGTGTCGATTTAGTGGTTCTAGATTATTTTTTAGTAAAATCGAAATATTGACAAAAATCCAAGGCTATAGCCTTGTTCATTTTTCGAAAAAAACTTATTTGGACACAAAAACTATTGAAAATTTGGAAAATGGTGTTTTTTAAAACGCTGAATCGATTGGTTGCATTAGTTTTTTAATAAAATGTGTAAAACGTTCTTTAATCGGGGGTTGGAGTGAACTAGGGTGAAAATAGTACATCCCCAATCAAAAGTAGTGACCTTTAATCGAAACTATCGATATTTTTTTACTTTTGATGCGATTTTCGTGTTCTACGGTGTCGATTTAGTGGTTCTAGATGATTTTTTGTAAAAATCGAAATTTTGACAAAAATCCAAGGCTATAGCCTTGTTCATTTTTTCGAAAAAAGCTTATTTGGACACAAAAACGATTGAAAATTTGGAAAATGGTGTTTTTCAAGACACTGAATCGATTGGTTGCATTAGTTTTTTAACAAAATGTGTAAAACTATCATTAATCGGGGGTGGAATGGACTAGGGTGCAAATAGTACATCCCCAATCAAAAGTAGTGACCTTTAATTAAAACTATCGATATTTTTTTACTTTTGACGCGATTTTCGTGTTCTACGATGTCGATTTGGTGATTCTAGATGATTTTTTGGAAAAATCGAAATATTGACAAAAATCCAAGGCTATAGCCTTGTTCATTTTTTCAAAAAAAGCTTATTGGGACACAAAAACGATTGAAAATTTGGAAAATGGTGTTTTTTAAAACGCTGAATCGATTGGTTGCATTAGTTTTTTAATAAAATGTGTAAAACGTTCTTTAATCGGGGGTTGGAGTGAACTAGGGTGGAAATAGTACATCCCCAATCAAATGTAGTGACCTTTAATTGAAACTATCGATATTTTTTTTACTTTTGATGCGATTTTCGTGTTCTACAGTGTCGATTTAGTGGTTCTAGATTATTTTTTGTAAAAATCGAAATATTGACAAAAATCCAAGGTTATAGCCTTGTTCATTTTTTCGAAAAAAGCTTATTTGGACCCAGAAAAGATTGAAAATTTGAAAAATGGTGTTTTTTGAGACGCTGAATCGATTGGTCGCATTAGTTTTTTAATAAAATGTGTAAAACAATCTTTAATCGGGGGTTGGAGTGAACTAGGGTGGAAATAGTACATCCCCAATCAAATGTAGTGACCTTTAATTGAAACTATCGATATTTTCTCACTTTTGACGCGATTTTCGTGTTCTACGGTGTCGTTTTAGTGGTTCTAGATGATTTTTTGGAAAAATCGAAATTTTGACAAAAATCCAAGGCCATAGCCTTGTTCATTTTTTTGAAAAAAGCTTATTTGGACACAAAAAACGATGGAAAATTTGGAAAATGGTGTTTTTTGAGACGCTGAATCGATTGGTCGCATTAGTTTTTTAATAAAATGTGGAAAACACTCTTTAATTGGGGGTTGGAGTGAACTAGGGTGCAAATAGTACATCCCCAATCAAAAGTAGTGACCTTTAATTGAAACTATCGATATTTTTTCACTTCTGACACGATTTTCGTGTTCTACGGTGTCGATTTAGTGGTTCTAGATGATTTTTTGGAAAAATAGAAATTTTGGCAAAAATCCAAGGCCATAGCCTTGTTCATTTTTTTGAAAAAAGCTTATTTGGACACAAAAAACGATGGAAAATTTGAAAAATGGTGTTTTTTGAGACGCTGAATCGATTGGTCGCATTAGTTTTTTAATAAAATGTGTAAAACGCTCTTTAATCGGGGGTTGGAGTGAACTAGGGTGGAAATAGTACATCCCCAATCAAAAGTAGTGACCTTTAATTGAAACTATCGATATTTTCTTACTTTTGACGCGATTTTCGTGTTCTACGGTGTCGATTTAGTGGTTTTAGATGATTTTTTGGAAAAATCGAAATTTTGACAAAAATCCAAGGCTATAGCCTTGTTCATTTTTTCGAAAAAAGTTTATTTGGACACAAAAACGATTAAAAATTTGGAAAATGGTGTTTTTTAAGACGCTGAATCGATTGGTTGCATTAGTTTTTTAATAAAATGTGTAAAACACTCTTTAATCGGGGGTTGGAGGGGACTAGGGTGGAAATAGTACATCCCCAATCAAAAGTAGTGACCTTTAATTGAAACTATCGATATTTTCTTACTTTTGACGCGATTTTCGTGTTCTACGGTGTCGATTTAGTGGTTCTAGATGATTTTTTGGAAAAATCGAAATTTTGACAAAAATCCAAGGCTATAGCCTTGTTCATTTTTCGAAAAAAACTTATTTGGACCCAGAAAAGATTGAAAATTTGGAAAATGGTGTTTTTTGAGACGCTAAATCGATTGGTTGCATTAGTTTTTTAATAAAATGTGTAAAACACTCATAAATATGGGGGGTTGGAGTGAGCTAGGGTGCAAAAAGTACATCCCCAATCAAAAGTAGTGACCTTTAGTCGAAACTATCGATATTTTCTTACTTTAGACGCGATTTTCGTATTGTACGGTGTCAATACTACAATCAAACCTTATTCTTATCTCCTACCAACACCAAAATCGCACTTTACCCTAAAATCTTTTCCCCGCAAAATCAAATTACCCCATTTTCGATACATCGTTTCAGCTTTTCCATCGTCTTTACTTTGAAAAGATCCATCAGAAACCTTCTTCTATCTATCTATCTATCTATCTATATACGTACATATATAAAATATATGGACGTACATGTACACGACATATTTTTATAGAGCAACAAAGTGTAAGGAAATGCATTCCGCAATTCCACAATGTATTTTTAAATCGGTCTAAGCGAGTTGCTAGCCACATAAAAAGGGAAAACGAGAAAAATCCGAATACGTTTCCACGTTTCCAAGACACAACGCGGAAAAATTTTACAGGTTCGGCTCAACAACAACGTCAAAAACTGAAAATTTCACTAATTTCGAGTAAAAGTTCGTTACTTTTAAGTGCTGAATGCACCCTATTCATCCCCCATCATGATTTAAGGGTGTTACACTCATTTTTTGAGAAACTAATCCCATCAGTCGATTCGGCGTCTTGAAAAACACCATTTTCCAAATTTTCAATCGTTTTTGTGTCCAAATCAACTTTTTTTCGAAAAAATGAACAAGGCTATAGCCTTGGATTTTTGTCAAAATTTTGATTTTTCCAAAAAATCATCTAGAACCACTAAATCGACATCGTACAATACGAAAATGGCGTCAAAAGTAAGAAAATATCGATAGTTTCAATTAAAGGTCACTACTTTTGATTGGGGATGTACTATTTCCACCCTAGTCCCCTCCAACCCCCGATTAAAGAGTGTTTTACACATTTTATTAAAAAACTAATGCAACCAATCGATTCAGCGTTTTAAAAAACACCATTTTCCAAATTTTCAATCGTTTTTGTGTCCAAATAAGCTTTTTTCGAAAAAATGAACAAGGCTATAGCCTTGAATTTTTATCAAAATTTCGATATTCCCAAAAAATCATATAGAACCACTTAATCGACACCGTAGAACAAGAAAATCGCGTCAAAAGTAAGAAAATATCGATAGTTTCAATTAAAGGTCACCACTTTTGATTGGGGATGTATTATTTCCACCCTAGTTCACTCCAACCCCCGATTAAAGAGTGTTTTACACATTTTATTAAAAAACTAATGCAACCAATCGATTCAGCGTCTTGATAAACACCATTTTCCAAATTTTCAATCGTTTTTGTGTCCAAATAAGTTTTTTTCGAAAAAATTAACAAGGCTATAGCCTTGAATTTTTATCAAAATTTCGATATTCCCAAAAAATCATATAGAACCACTTAATCGACACCGTAGAACAAGAAAATCGCGTCAAAAGTAAGAAAATATCGATAGTTTCAATTAAAGGTCACCACTTTTGATTGGGGATGTATTATTTCCACCCTAGTTCACTCCAACCCCCGATTAAAGAGTGTTTTACACATTTTATTAAAAAACTAATGCAACCAATCGATTCAGCGTCTTGATAAACACCATTTTCCAAATTTTCAATCGTTTTTGTGTCCAAATAAGTTTTTTTCGAAAAAATTAACAAGGCTATAGCCTTGAATTTTTATCAAAATTTCGATATTCCCAAAAAATCATATAGAACCACTTAATCGACACCGTAGAACAAGAAAATCGCGTCAAAAGTAAGAAAATATCGATAGTTTCAATTAAAGGTCACTACTTTTGATTGGGGATGTTCCATTTCCACCCTAGTTCACTCCAACCCCCGATTAAAGAGAGTTTTACACATTTTGTTAAAAAACTAATGCAACCAATCGATTCAGCGTCTTGAAAAACACCATTTTCCAAATTTTCAATCTATTCTGGGTCCAAATAAGCTTTTTTCGAAAAAATGAACAAGGCTATAGCCTTGGATTTTTGTCAAAATTTTGATTTTTCCAAAAAATCATCTAGAACCACTAAATCGACACCGTAGAACACGAAAATCGCGTCAAAAGTGAGAAAATATCGATAGTTTCAATTAAAGGTCACTACTTTTGATTGGGGATGTACTATTTCCACCCTAGCTCACTCCAACCCCCAATTAAAGAGTGTTTTACACATTTTGTTAAAAAACTAATGCAACCAATCGATTCAGCGTCTTAAAAACACCATTTTCCAAATTTTCAATCGTGTTTGTGTCCAAATAAGCTTTTTTCGAAAAAATGAACAAGGTGATGTTCCATTTCCACCCTGATACTCATCAAACCGGTCCTTTTTTTTTCTGATCTCCTACCCCAAATACGTACAATCTCTTACATTAACTTTATACACCCCCTCGAGACCACGAGACGTCTTCTTAATTTATTTATATAAAAGCTGCAAAGTTTCCCTCTTTTTCGGAAAATTCGGAAAACTCAACTCTCAACTCTTAACGCATTTCACGTAATACTAATAATAATAATAATCAACCCCAACCCCTTACTTCCCTCTCTCATATTCTTTAATCCGAAAATTTAACCAAACATTCCCAAAGGAAAACGAGAAGAAAATTCCCCACTAAAAAAAATGACTACAAGACATCATTATCGAGAAAGCGAAAAAAAAAAAGGGAAAAACCCACCCCCTTGACACGTTACACGAAAATTAGAAGGTTGATTTTTTGACGCACACACTTTTCGAAAGTCCAATCGTAAGTTTTTCCTTTTTTTTTCTTGCTGGATTTCTGTCTACGTGGCAGCTAGGGGATGCTCTTGTGCTAGGGGGATGATCGTTATATGTTAAAGTTCGTACACGTCAGAGGGGTTGGAAATGGGTTTGATTTCACGCGGCGATGCTTTTACGCGCAAAAAGTATAAAAATAAATATTATTATGAGTGGTTTATGTCTTGGAGGGGGTGGAAACGTCTCCGAAAGGGTTGGAAACGTCTAGAGGGATGAAGGAAATAGATGTAAGGCTAAGGTAAAGCCGCGTATACGTTCGGTGAAAGATAAGGGTGGTTTTTTTGGTAAGAAAAAGGTAACGCAGATTTTAAAAAACTTGTAGAAGGTATAAATTGGATTGAGTTGGAAAAAAGGTAGAGTAGATTGGAAAAATTGGAAAAAAGATAGAGCAGATTGGAAAAAAGGTAGAGCAGATTCGAAAACCTGGAAAAATGTAGACTAGATTGGAAAAATTATAAAGCAGATTGGAAAAGTTGTAAAAAAGGTAGAGATTGGAAAAATTGGAAAAAAGGTATAGCAGATGTGAAAATTTGTAAAGAAGGTAGAGCAGATTGGAAACATTGGAAAATAGGTAGAGCAGATGTGAAAAATTGTAAAAAAGATAGATCGGAATGGAAAAATTGTAAAAAAGGTAGATGAGAATGGAAAAAAACAGCTAGGGTTCGAAAAATCGGAGAAATTAAAACAATTATAGAACAGATTGTAAAAAAGGTAGATCAGATTGGAAAAAACATAGCAAGAATTAAAAAAATAGGAAAAAAGGTAGAGCAGATTGAAAAAATGGTAGAGCAGATTCGAAAAATTGGAAAAATTAAAACAAAGGTAGAGCAGATAGTGAAAAAGGTAGATCAGATTGGAAAAAACATAGCACTAATTCAACAAATTGGAAAAAAGGAAGAGCAGATGTGAAAAATTGTAAAAAAGGTAGAGCAGATTCGAAAAATTGTAAAAAAGGTAGCACGAATTCGAAAAATTGTAAAAAAGGTAGATCAGAATAGAAAAAATTGTAAAAAAGATAGATTGGAATGGTAAAAAAGGTAGATGAGAATGGAAAAAAACAGCTAGGGTTCGAAAAATCGGAGAAATTAAAACAATTATAGAACAGATTGTAAAAAAGGTAGATCAGATTGGAAAAAACATAGCAAGAATTAAAAAAATAGGAAAAAAGGTAGAGCAGATTGAAAAAATGGTAGAGCAGATTCGAAAAATTGGAAAAATTAAAACAAAGGTAGAGCAGATAGTAAAAAAGGTAGATCAGATTGGAAAAAACATAGCACTAATTCAACAAATTGGAAAAAAAGTAGAGCAGATTGGAAAAGTGGTAGAGCAGATTCGAAAAATTGTCAAAAAAGTAGGGCAGATTCGAAAAATTGTCAAAAAGGTAGAGCAGATTGGAATATTTGGAACAAAGGTAGAGTGGATTGTAAAAAAATAGAGCAGATATGGGAAAAATTGAAAAAAGGTGGTAAAAAAGGTGTAAAGCAGGTAGTAAAGGTAGCGCCAATTCGAAAAATAAGAATAAAGGTAGAGTAGTTTTGAAAAATTGAAGCAAAGGTAGAGCAGATTGTAAAAATGGTAGAGCAGATGTGAAAAATTTTAAAAAAGGTAGAGCAGATTAAAAATATTGGAAAAAAGGTAACGCAGATTCGATAATATTGGAAAAAAGATAGCGCGAATTCGAAAAGTTGGAAAAAAGGTAGATCAGATTGGAAAAATTGTAAAAAAGGTAGAGCAGATTGGAAACATTGGAAAAAGGTAGATCAGAATGTAAAAAGTTGAAAAAAGGTAGAGCAGATTGGAATCATTGGAAAAAAGGTAGAGATTGGAAAAATTGGAAAAAAGGTATAGCAGATTCGAAAAAAGGTAGCGCGAAATCGAAAAATTGGAAAAAAAGGTAGAGAAGATTGGAAAAAAGGTAGAGCAGATGTGAAAAATTGTAAAAAAGGTAGCACGAATTCGAAAAATTGTAAAAAAAAGGTAGATCAGAATGTAAAATTTTTAAAAAAGGTAGATCAGAATGTAAAATTTTTAAAAAAGGTAGATCAGAATAAAAAAAACAGTAAGGGTTCGAAAAATTGGAAAAATTAAAACAGATAGAACAGATTGTAAAAAAGGTATATCAGATTGGAAAAAAATATATCACGAATTTAAAAAATTGTAAAAAAGGTAGAGCAGATTGAAAAAATGGTAGAGCAGATTCGAAAAATTGTAAAAAAGTTATCACGAATTCGAAAAATTGTAAAAAAGGTAGATCAGTATGTAAAAATTGTAAAAAGGTAGATCAGAATGAAAAAAATTGTAAAAAAAGATAGATCAGAATGGAAAAATGGTAGAGTAGATTGGTAAAATTGTAAAAAAAGTAGAGCCGATTGGAAAAATTGTATAGCAGATTGGAAAAGTTATAAAAAAGGTAGAGTAGATTGGAAAAATGTAGAACAGATTGTAAAAAAGGTAGATCGGATTGGAAAAAGTGCAAAATAAGTTAGATCAGAATTTAAAAATTGGGAAAAAAGGTAGATCAGAATGGAAAAATTGGAAAAAAGTAGAGTAGATTGGAAAAAATGTAGAACAGATTGGAAAAAAGGTAGATCAGATTGGAAAATTGGAAAAATGATAGAGCAGATTAAAAATATTGGAAAAAAGGTAGTTAAAAAAGGTAGCGCGAATTCGAAAATTTGTTAAAAAGGGTAACGCAAATTCAAAAAAAAAAAAAAATTGGGATGCTACTTACAAAAATTTAAGTAACCGTAGAACGAATTTCACGTGTCCTCGTGGTCGTCGAAGATGATGGGTCGACAGGTGCCTTCGCTGGGTGAGGGTCCTGGTTGTTGGCAGGATAGTCCGGGTTCGCAGGTACCGCTGAAACCCAAGTCGCCGCCACAGGGCTCGCCTTCGGTTTTGGCGCATTCCTGGCAACATCTGTAACAGATTAAAAAGATGACGATACTTAATAGAAAACGTCGTTTTCCTCTAAAAAAGTAGGAAAAAACCAGGAAGCAGAAAACAACGTTACCTGTAAAGGGTAACAAAGTCTCTTTCAGATTACGAAACTTTAGGAAAAATCAACGCTATCCGAATTAAGAAACTATTTAAAAACAGCGTTACCCTTAAAAGTTTCTTAATCCAAATCCATAACTTTTCAAAGGGTACCGCAAATTTTAAAAGGTAACTCTAATTCAAAAAAGTTTCTTAATCGAAACCCTTAAATTTTCACAAGGGTAACGCACAATTTACCAAAAATTCCCATCTTTATTTTATAATCCCTTTAACGGAACCCGCTCGTAAATTAAAAATATCGCAACCTCGACCTCTTTCATTAATTTTAACCGCCGTTCATAAATAAACCTCGAAGCCGCCCCACTTAAAATACCGGCCCTAATTAATTTCCAACCTACATATATAATAAGATAAGATACCTTTTACCGTATACACACAGGGTTCATTCAAAATGAATATCAACCCCTAAAAATAAATCTCCGATGGGTATTTTCCGGTGCGCCCGGAGGATAAAGGTGAAACTCTACATGGCGCCGTCGATAGGATTTGCAAAGTGTATATATAAAATTAATTATAGTCGATTGTTGAAATTTTTGTCGTCTTCGAATATTATTTTTTTTTACGGCTGTCAACTCGCTAAGAGCTTATTTAGCAAAACAATGGCCGTCAACTAGGAGGGAGGGAATCCTGATGAGTTTCTAATGAAACAATGTGTCTGTTAAAGTTGGAAATTAGTCGACTAACGTTTCTTCGCTATTATGTTTCCGAGTATCACCTGATACCTGCTACGTCGGAACACAAAAGGGTTCGTTTTGTTTCAGTTTCTACTGTAATTTGTGGAACGAATATCCAACTTTTGTTTGTCGATTTGTCGCTAGTTTTCGGGATTAAACAGTTGAATGTAAAGAAACTTTTAGAAAATTGCGCTACCTTTCAACGTTACGATTTTAATTATATACCTCTTTGTTAATAAAAAGTCGTTACCTTTGAAAATTATGCAACTTTTTTTTATTAATTGGGAAACTTTGGAAAAATACGTTACCCATAAAATAATATGAAAGTATTTCAAAACAGATTGCGAAACTTTTTATATATTCTTTAATTCGAGTTACCCTTTTGAGAAATTGAGAATTTGTATTAAGAAACTTCTTATTTTTTTATTTGTTACCTTTTTAAAATTGCGGTACCCTTTAAAAATCTAGGAATCTGAATTAAGAAGCTTTTTCAATATTTTTTAATTTGCGTTACCCTTTTGAGAAATTGAGAATTTGGATTAGAAAACTTTTTAACTTTTGTTACCTTTTAAAAATAGCGGTACCCTTTAAAGAACTAGGAATTTAGATTAAGAAACTTTTTAACTTGTGTTACCTTTTAAAAATTGCGGTACCCTTTTAAAAAACTAGGAATATAGATTAAGAATTTTGTTAAATATTCTTAGTTTACGTTACCCTTTTTACCCTTTTGAAAAATTGAGAATTTGGATTAAGAAGCTTTTGTTTAATTTGAAGTAACTTTTAAGAATTGCGGTACCCTTGAAAAAGCTAAAAATTTGGAGTAAGAAACTTCTTTATTTGTGTTTGAGTTACCTTCTAATATTTGGGGTACCGTTTAAAAAAACTATGAACTTGGATTAAGAAACTTTATAACTGTTTTTAAATTGTTACCTTCTAAAAATTGCGGCACCCTTTAAAAACTAAGAATTTGGAGTAAGAAACTTTTTTATTTTTGTATAATTAGAGTTACCTTTTAAAAATTGCGGTATCCTTTAAAAACTAGGAATTTGGATTAAGAAACTTTTTAAATGTTCTTTAAGCGTTACCCTTTGGAGGAATTGAGAATTTGAATTAAGAAACATTTCAACTTTTGTTGAATTAGAGTTACCTTTTAAAAATTGCAGTATCCTTTAAAAAACGAGGAATTTGGATTAAGCAACTTATTAAATTTTGTTACCTTTTAAGATATGCGGTACCTTTTAAAAATTGCGGTACCTTTTAAAGGACTAAAAATTTAGATTAAGAAACTTCTTAAATCTTCTTTAAATCGCGCTACCCTTTGGAGGAATTGAGAATTTGGATTAAGAAACTTTTTTGAATTAGAGTTACCTTTTAAAAATTGCGGTATCCTTTAAATATTCCTTAATTTTTGTTACCTTTTAAATTATTCGGAATCTTTTTCGAAAAAGCGTTACCCTTAAAAAAACCACCAATTTTTTTTAAATTTGCTATACCTTTTTATCCAAATTAATGTCTTTTCCGCGATATTTAATTTTTCCAAAACGCGCTACCCTTAACAAAAATCCAATTTCCCATTTTACGACACGATTCTTCATCTGTAAAATCAAAAGTAATTTTAAAAGGTAACGCTGTTTCTAAAAAAAATAAGTACATTTAATTAAAAGAGTTTCTTAATCTGAAAGATTCGTCATATTCCTAAAAGGTAACGCTTTTTTTTATAAAGTTCCATAATCTAAAGAAAACGTTTCACATTTTAAAAGGTAACGCTGAATCCCTTTCCAAGTTTCGTAATCTGTGCCGAAACGTAGCTTTTTAGGGGTAACGACTTTTTTTTAAGTTCCATAATCTGAAAAAAACTTTGACCCAAGTCTCCACCTTTTTATAGAAATTCAAACCATCACTACTGGAAATCGTTTAAGCTGCGACCTACAGACCGGCGCCCTCGAAACTCCGCGAATACTCTAGACGGGATATATTGGACACATTCTCGATTACACTAGAAACAGTGGCGCGTATGTTTATAAATACCCTTTTGCGGAGCAGCAGTTTACTTTTAATTCGTATATTATAAATTAAAGCATAAATAAATTGTGTTAAAACTTAGACCGGTTTCTTAATCTAAAACATTTTAAGGGTAACTCCGTTTAAAAAAATTCCACAACCCCTTACTTCTCGTAACTAACTCAATAATCTTGCACTATCGAACAACAACAACCCCCCAACACGGAAAACCACCATCCCCTACTCGGCACGAATTTGCATATATTTATGCATGCCGCACCACATTATGCGCGGTATTTATGTCTCGTCTCGGTCCCTATCTATTTACCCTGCCTGCAAAATGTCTATTTACATTGGAACATTACAAGATTAACCATCTAGATGACCCTCGACGCGGCTGGGGATATCGAATTGATAAGGGTCGTATAGTTGGGCGAACCGCAAAACACGCGTGTAAACGATTTAATTGGTGATTTAACGTCATTTTGACAGATTACCGGGGGAAAGATTTCGTTCATTTGATTGTTGCTGGTTTGTAGGACAAACAAATTGATAGTAAACGAGGTTGGGGTCTTTAGAATTGGTTTCTATTGATGTAGAATTGATTTGGAAACATTGAAATGTATCTGTCATTATAAAAAACGTCAAAAATGACATTTAGCACAGTCTTAAGTCAGCAAAGACTAAATTTTTCATTTATTTGACTCCAAATATTTTCCCATCCAAGCTAGAGCCTTAAAAACAGGTCTCTATTCTTATAAAACAAATCTGTCACTATAGAAAACGTCAAAATGACTCGCAACCCAGTCTTATGTCAATTTGACAGCCTCCAGACGACTTTACCTTCAAACTACTACAAACCTAGCATTCCAATTATAGAAAAGTCAAACAAATGTCAAAATGTCTTTTTAATACTGTTCCACGTCATTTTGACAGTTTACTTTCGAATATTTCACTTTTCCTTGATTAATTACACTCCAAATATTTTCCCATTCAAGCTAGAGCCTCTAAAAGAAATCTTCATTTATAAAAAACGAATTTGTCATTTTAAAAACGTCAAAATGACTCGCAACAGAGTCTTACGTCACATTGACAGCCTCCAGATGACTTTACCTTCAAACTACTACAAACCTAGCATTCCAATCATAGAATACAGTCGAACAAACGTCAAAATGTCTATTTTATAATGTTCCACGTCATTTTGACAGTTTACTTTCGAATATTTCACTTTTCCTTGATTTATTAGACTCCAAGTAGATTCCCATCCAAGCTAGAGCCTCAAAAACAAATCTTCATTCATAAAAAACGAATCTGTCACTTTAAAAAACGTCAAAATGACTCACAACAGAGTCTTACGTCACATTGACAACCTCCAGATGACTTTACCTTCAAACTACTACAAACCTAGCATTCCAATCATATTATGCAGTCAAACAAACGTCAAAATGTCTTTTTTATACTGTTCCACGTCATTTTGACAGTTTACTTTTGAATATTTCACTTTTCCTTGATTAATTACACTCCAAATAGATTCCCATCCAAGCTAAACCCTCAAAAACAAATCTTCATTCATAAAAAACGAATCTGTCACTTTAAAAAACGTCAAAATGACTCCCAACAGAGTCTTACGTCACATTGACAACCTCCAGATGACTTTACCTTCAAACTACTACAAACCTAGCATTCCAATCATAGAATACAGTCAAACAAACGTCAAAATGTCTTTTTTATACTGTTCCACGTCATTTCGACAGTTTACTTTCGAATATTTCACTTTTCCTTGATTTATTAGACTCCAAATAGATTCCCATCCAAGCTAGACCCTCAAAAACAAATCTTTATTCATAAAAAACGAACCTGTCACTTTAAAAAACGTCAAAATGACTCGCAACAGAGTCTTACGTCACATTGACAACCTTCAGATGACTTTACCTTCAAACTACTACAAACCTAACATTCCAATCATAGAATATAGTCAAACAAACGTCAAAATGTCTTTTTTATATTAGTCCACGTCATTTTGACAGTTTACATTCGAATATTTCACTTTTCCTTGATTAATTAGACTCCAAATAGATTCCCATCCAAGCTAGACCCTCAAAAACAAATCTTCATTTATAAAAAACGAACCTGTCACTTTAAAAAACGTCAAAATGACTCCCAACAGAGTCTTACGTCACATTGACAACCTCCAGATGACTTTACCTTCAAACTACTACAAACCTAGCATTCCAATCATAGAATACAGTCAAACAAACGTCAAAATGTCTTTTTTATACTGTTCCACGTCATTTCGACAGTTTACTTTCGAATATTTCACTTTTCCTTGATTTATTAGACTCCAAATAGATTCCCATCCAAGCTAGACCCTCAAAAACAAATCTTTATTCATAAAAAACGAACCTGTCACTTTAAAAAACGTCAAAATGACTCGCAACAGAGTCTTACGTCACATTGACAACCTTCAGATGACTTTACCTTCAAACTACTACAAACCTAACATTCCAATCATAGAATATAGTCAAACAAACGTCAAAATGTCTTTTTTATATTAGTCCACGTCATTTTGACAGTTTACATTCGAATATTTCACTTTTCCTTGATTAATTAGACTCCAAATAGATTCCCATCCAAGCTAGACCCTCAAAAACAAATCTTCATTTATAAAAAACGAACCTGTCACTTTAAAAAACGTCAAAATGACTCCCAACAGAGTCTTACGTCACATTGACAACCTCCAGATGACTTTACCTTCAAACTACTACAAACCTAGCATTCCAATCATAGAATACAGTCAAACAAACGTCAAAATGTCTTTTTTATACTGTTCCACGTCATTTCGACAGTTTACTTTGGAATATTTCACTTTTCCTTGATTTATTAGACTCCAAATAGATTCCCATCCAAGCTAGACCCTCAAAAACAAATCTTTATTCATAAAAAACGAACCTGTCACTTTAAAAAACGTCAAAATGACTCGCAACAGAGTCTTACGTCACATTGACAACCTCCAGATGACTTTACCTTCAAACTACTACAAACCTAGCATTCCAATCATAGAAAACAGTCAAACAAACGTCAACATGTCTTTTTTATACTGTTCCACGTCATTTTGACAGTTTACTTTCGAATATTTCACTTTTCCTTGATTAATTAGACTCCAAATATATTCCCTTTCAAGCTAGACCCTCAAAAACAAATCTTCATTCATAAAAAACGAATCTGTCACTTTAAAAAACGTCAAAATGACTCACAACAGAGTCTTACGTCACATTGACAACCTCCAGATGACTTTACCTTCAAACTACTACAAACCTAGCATTCCAATCATAGAATTCAGTCAAACAAACGTCAAAATGTCTTTTTTATACTGTTCCACGTCATTTTGACAGTTTATTTTCGAATATTTCACTTTTCCTTGATTCATTAGACTACAAATAGATTCCCATCCAAACTAGACCTTCTAAAACAAATCTTCATTCATAAAAAACGAATCTGTCACTTTAAAAAACGTCAAAATGGCTCCCAACAGAGTCTTACGTCACATTGACAGCCTCCAGATGACTTTACCTTCAAACCACTACGAACCTAGCATTCCAATCATAGAATACAGTCAAATAAACGTCAAAATGTCTTTTTTATACTGTTCCACGTCATTTTGACAGTTTACTTTCGAATATTTCACTTTTCCTTGATTAATTACACTCCAAATAGATTCCCATCCAAGCTAGAGCCTCTAAAAGAAATCTTCATTCATAAAAAACGAATCTGTAACTTTAAAAACGTCAAAATGACTTCCAACAGAGTCTTACGTCACATTGACAGCCTCCAGATGACTTTACCTTCAAACTACTACAAACCTAGCATTCCAATCATAGAAAACAGTCAAACAAACGTCAAAATGTCTTTTTTATAATGTTCCACGTCATTTTGACAGTTTACTTTCGAATATTTCACTTTTCCTTGATTAATTACACTCCAAATAGATTCCCATCCAAGCTAGAGCCTCTAAAAGAAATCTTCATTCATAAAAAACGAATCTGTAACTTTAAAAACGTCAAAATGACTTCCAACAGAGTCTTACGTCACATTGACAGCCTCCAGATGACTTTACCTTCAAACTACTACAAACCTAGCATTCCAATCATAGAAAACAGTCAAACAAACGTCAAAATGTCTTTTTTATAATGTTCCACGTCATTTTGACAGTTTACTTTCGAATATTTTACTTTTCCTTGATTAATTAGATTCCAAATTGATTCCCATCCAAGCTAGACCCTCAAAAACAAATCTTTATTCATAAAAAACGAATCTGTTACTATAAAAAACGTCAAAATGACTTCCAACAGAGTCTTACGTCACATTGACAGCCTCCAGATGACTTTACCTTCAAACTACTACAAACCTAGCATTCCAATCATAGAAAACAGTCAAACAAACGTCAAAATGTCTTTTTTATAATGTTCCACGTCATTTTGACAGTTTACTTTCGAATATTTCACTTTTCCTTGATTAATTAGACTCAAAATAGATTCACATCCAAGCGAGACCCTCAAAAACAAATCTACATTCATAAAAAACGAATCTGTTACTATAAAAAACGTCAAAATGACTTCCAACAGAGTCTTACGTCACATTGACAGCCTCCAGATGACTTTACCTTCAAACTACTACAAACCTAGCATTCCAATCATAGAAAACAGTCAAACAAACGTCAAAATGTCTTTTTTATAATGTTCCACGTCATTTTGACAGTTTACTTTCGAATATTTTACTTTTCCTTGATTAATTAGATTCCAAATTGATTCCCATCCAAGCTAGACCCTCAAAAACAAATCTTTATTCATAAAAAACGAATCTGTTACTATAAAAAACGTCAAAATGACTTCCAACAGAGTCTTACGTCACATTGACAGCCTCCAGATGACTTTACCTTCAAACTACTACAAACCTAGCATTCCAATCATAGAAAACAGTCAAACAAACGTCAAAATGTCTTTTTTATAATGTTCCACGTCATTTTGACAGTTTACTTTCGAATATTTTACTTTTCCTTGATTAATTAGATTCCAAATTGATTCCCATCCAAGCTAGACCCTCAAAAACAAATCTTTATTCATAAAAAACGAATCTGTTACTATAAAAAACGTCAAAATGACTTCCAACAGAGTCTTACGTCACATTGACAGCCTCCAGATGACTTTACCTTCAAACTACTACAAACCTAGCATTCCAATCATAGAAAACAGTCAAACAAACGTCAAAATGTCTTTTTTATAATGTTCCACGTCATTTTGACAGTTTACTTTCGAATATTTCACTTTTCCTTGATTAATTAGACTCCAAATAGATTCCCATCCAAGCTAGACCCTCAAAAACAAATCTTCATTTATAAAAAACGAACCTGTCACTTTAAAAAACGTCAAAATGACTCCCAACAGAGTCTTACGTCACATTGACAACCTCCAGATGACTTTACCTTCAAACTACTACAAACCTAGCATTCCAATCATAGAAAACAGTCAAACAAACGTCAAAATGTCTATTTTATGCTGTTCCACGTCATTTTGACAGTTTACTTTAGAATATTTCACTTTTCCTTGATTTATTAGACTCCAAATAGATTCCCATCAAAACTATAACCTCAAAAACAAATCTTCATTCATAAAAAACGAATCTGTCACTTTAAAAAACGTCAAAATGACTTCCAACAGAGTCTTACGTCAAATTTACAACCTCCAGATGACTTTACCTTCAAACTACTACAAACCTAGCATTCCAGTCATAGAATACAGTCGAACAAACGTCAAAATGTCTTTTTTATACTGTTCCATGTCATTTAGACAGTTTACTTTCGAATATTTCACTTTTCCTTGAATAATTAGGCTCCAAATAGATTCCCATCCAAACTATAACCTCAAAAACAAATCTTCATTCATAAAAAACGAATCTGTCACTTTAAAAAACGTCAAAATGACTCTCAACAGAGTCTTACGTCACATTGACAACCTCCAGATGACTTTACCTTCAAACTACTACAAACCTAGCATTCCAGTCATAGAATACAGTCGAACAAACGTCAAAATGTCTTTTTTATACTGTTCCATGTCATTTAGACAGTTTACTTTCGAATATTTCACTTTTCCTTGAATAATTAGGCTCCAAATAGATTCCCATCCAAACTATAACCTCAAAAACAAATCTTCATTCATAAAAAACGAATCTGTCACTTTAAAAAACGTCAAAATGACTCTCAACAGAGTCTTACGTCACATTGACAACCTCCAGATGACTTTACCTTCAAACCACTACGAACCTAGCACTCCAATCATCAACACCCGTCAAACAAACGTCAAATAACAAAATTTAAGTGCCAACAAAACACCCAAATATGCAATGAAATCCAAGATAAACCCCACCAAAGATGAATCCGATCAAATCTGCTCGACTCAAACCGTCACCGACGACCAAAAAGCTGGAAAAATTCGGCAACAAGGGCGTAATCACATCCGTTCACGGTATCATCCATTCAGACTTTCCATATTTCGATCCCCCCTTGCATCCCAACCAACACAACAAAACCATCCAGAGCATCAAGGAGATCAAGACCATCAAATTGGAGATGCCGATATTGGGTCTGGAACACGCCGTGGTTTGTCCAAAGGTAAAACCCTCCAAGTTACCGTTGAGCAAACGGATCCTGAAGAAGATCCTTCGAGTACCGTCAGTCAAAGAGATCAAATGCGAGAAGAAGGACACCAAGAGCGTCACCTTCCTCAAGGAACTCAGTAACCAAGTGGAGGACGCGGCCACCAAGTTACCCACCAGGTCTTCGTGCTCGATCAAAGTCAAACCCAACATCTCCGGAGACGCCAGGTTCAAGTTGGAGAAGGAGGACGGAGACGACGTTTCGTTCGACGAGATCCTCTTCAAGACCGACAGCAATACGTTGTTTATGCGCATCAACAACGACATCCTCAAGGAGAACATGGAAACGGTGGAGAAGACTACGCCCCCTCTACAAATGGGGTCGAAGAAATCTTCGTTCGAGTCTAGGATACCAAAGTTGACGAGGGTTAACAAACCCCTGCACAAGACCACCACCAAGGAGGAGCTGGTGTTCCAGAATAGTAGAGTGGAAACGGAGATTAGACCTTCAGGACTATCGGTGAAGAGTGTCAAAAGCAAACAGGACGTCCAGACTAACTGCCAAGTCAGAGCCAAGAGTCAGACCAGTCAGACTGTCGCTGCTGCGGTGCCTGCGGTTAGTAAAATTGAGTCTACGACGAAGCCCCCGTCTAAAACCAGCTCTAGGTTCGTATTATTTTGATTCTCCACGTCCTAAACTATCCCAATATTGATATAAACCGCTTATTTCCACTATTATTGGAAGATTTTTAGTTTTTACTTAGTTCTAGGGAAATTTTAGTAAATTGCAACGTTGCTGTTGGGTTAAAAGTAATCAGAAACGTACTGGGGAAGATTTTGATGGTTACATTTTGGACGCGGTTTTTAAAATTGTATACCAAAGGGGTTAAACTTTACAAATAATTGTATTTAAGGTTATAAAATAATGAAAGCGGTGTTGTCACGTTTAAAAAAATTCCCTAAATCTTAAGCTTAAATGGAAATATATTTGAAGTCTAATTATTCAAGGAAAAGTGAAATATTCGATGGCAAACTGTCAAAATGACGTGGAACCGTGTAAAAAAAGATATTTTGACGTTTGTTTGACTGTATTCTAAGATTGGAATGTTAGGTTCGTAGTAATTTGAAGTTATAGTCGTGTGGAAGCTGTCAATTTGACGTAAGACTGGGTTGCGAGTCATTTTGACGTTTTCTAAAGTGACAGATTCGTTTTATAGGAATAGAGACCTGTTTTAGAGGCTCTAACTTAGATGGGATTCTATTTGGAGTCCAATTAATCAAGGAAAAGTGAAATATTCCAAAGTAAACTGTCAAAATGACGTGGAATCGTATAAAAAAGATATTTTGACGTTTGTTTGACTGAATTCTATAATTGGAATGCTAGGTTCGTTGTAATTTGAAGTTATAGTCGTGTGGAAGCTGTCAATTTGACGTAAGACTGGGTTGCGAGTCATTTTGACGTTTTCTAAAGTGACAGATTCGTTTTATAGGAATAGACACCTGTTTTAGAGGCTCTAACTTAGATGGAAATCTATTTGGAGTCTAATAAATCAAGGGAAAGTGAAATATTCGAAAGTAAACTGTCAAAATCACATGGAACATTATAAAAACGACATTTTGACGTTTGTTTGACTGTGTTCTATGATTGGAATGCTGGATTCGTATTAATTTGAAGTTATAGTCGTGTGGAAGCTGTCAATGTGACGTAAGACTCTGTTGAGAGTCATTTTGACGTTTTCTATAGTGACAGATTCGTTTTAAAGGAATAGAGAACTGTTTTAGAGGCTCTGGCTTGGTTGGGAATCTATTTGGAGTCCAATTAATGAAGGAAAAGTGAACTATTCGAAAGTAAACTGTCAAAACCATTTTAGCGTTTGTTTGACAAATTTTTCCTTAGATCTAATGAAATTACAGTTAATTGCAACATCGCAGTTAATCGAATCTTCAGCTATGATAATTAATATCGATTAATTTCGAAGATAAATAATTTTTTTTACTCATTTTGACGATTTATTATTTTTTCCTATATCTAGGGAAATTATAGTAAATTGCGGTGTTGCTATTACCTTTAAACCCACAAACACAACCCAAATAACACCGCAACCACCTACACTTATTACCAATTCCTCCTTTTTTACCAAATTTCCTAAAACCTTCCTATAAACTATCCCCCACCGCTTAAAATCCTTAAAGCAACGTTGCCGATCTTACGAAAAAATCCCCAAATCTACCGAATTTTCCCGAAAATCGTCTAAATCGTAAAATTTCAATGTTGCAGGTCCGCGGACGTCAAAACCGAGGGCAAAGTCTTGGAAAAACCCTCCGAAGTGGTAAAGAAACCACCGCTACGTGCATCAAACAGAAACGTCAAACCTAATACGACCGCAGCGCCAGCACAGGTTAAACAAAAACCATCTTCGTCGGCACATATGAGGACTGTTGCCAACAAAACCAATCAAAATCAAAAAGAAACCATCGTCAAGAAGGAAAAAACGGCCACGAATTCGGTCAACAAGAATCTAAAGAAAAAGTAGTTTTCTTTTTGTTTTTCACTTATTTATTTATATCGAAATTTTGTTGAAATAAATATTAATGGCAACCTTTTTTTTTTGTTTATTTGGACCGCCTCCACTGGACCCTTTTTGGGGAGGCGGTTATCTATTTATTGTATGGGAGCTTATCGAAAACGTTATGACGCCGCCGACGCCGACGCCAAACGACGACTGCGGCTTATCTAGGAAGTATTTATTAGCTCGTTATTTCATAATCCACCGGGGGTGACTCGTATGAGGGTGAGTAAGTAAATCAAGTCGTTTTTTGGCAAATTTACGGTAAAATCAAGTTTTTACCTGGATCTGGGGAAATTGTAGGAAATTGCGACGTTGCTGTTAGAAAAAAATAGTTTAATAACGATAAAAGGGTTGAACTGAAGACGAATTTAATCAGCGATTCTTCTTTTTTTAAGCATATTTGTTATAAAATGGGAAAATAGAAAGGTTTGAGTTATAAAATGAGCATCGCGACGTTGTCGAGTTGCCAAAAAAATCAGTAAATCTGATGATTTTTTTATTAAATATTGGAAAAACTTGAATTTGTAAATAAAATGTGTCATTGCGGAATATAATTAAAGTTTAGACCTTTCCAAGCCAATATACTATAACAAATATAGAGCAAAACATCGGTGCCCCACGTTGGGTGCCAATTTGTAGCAATGACAATACCTTAACGCATTATATGTGTTTTCAAATTTTTACCTAGATCTGGGGAAATTGTAGGAAATTGCGACGTTGTTATTATCAAAAAATCGTTGAATAACGATCAAAGTGTTGAACTGAAGACGAGTTTAATCAGCGATTCTTCTTCTTCTTTTAAGCATATTTGGTAAAATATATGGCTTTCTACTGGAGCAAAATATTGGTGCCCCACGTTGGGTGCCAATTTATAGCAATGACAATACCTTAACGCGTTATATGAGGGTTTTCACATTTTTCCCTAGATATGGGGAAATTATCGTAAATTGCAACGTCGCTTTTATCAGTAAAACGACATATTTGGTCTCAAAATAATTCCGAAAATCAGTAAATCTGATGAATTTTTTATTAAATATCAGTAAAAATTGGATTTGTAAATAAAATTGAAGATTAGACATTTCCAAGCCAATATACTATAACAAATGTGGCTTTCTAATGGAGAAAAATATTGGTGCCCCACGTTGGATGCCAATTTGTAGCAATGACAATACCTAAACGTATTATATGAGGGTTTCCACATTTTTCCCTAGATATGGGGAAATTATCGTAAATTTGCAACGTCGCTTTTAACAGTAAAACGACATGTATGGCCTCACAATAATTCCGAAAATCTAGTCTTGAGCACGATTCTTCTTTTTCTAATTAAAGTTTGTAAAAAATTTTAGAAATTCAAAGTGATTGCGGATAAAATGAACAAAGCGATGATGCCATATTTACAGAAAGGTCCCTAAATCTAACAATTTATGAAAAAAGTTTCCGGAAACATAAAAAAAGGGGAAAATATTGTTGTGAAAGACAAAACTGAAGATTTTCTTCGTCTACTTTAGCAAAAGAATACAAAAATTAAGAAAGGCTAATTAGTTACACATACAAACACTTTTTAGACCGTTTTTAATTTTTCAACAATAACAAATATGGCTTGCTACTAGAGAAAAATATTGGTGCCCCACGTTGGGTGCCAATTTGTAGCAATGACAATGCCTTAACGCGTTATATGAGGATTTTCAACTTTTTCCTTAGATTTGGGGAAATTACGGTAACTTGCAACGTCGCTTTTATCAGTAAAACGACATATTTGGTCTCAAAATAATTCCGAAAATCTAATCTTGGGCAAGATTCTTCTTTTTCTAATAAAACTTTGTAAAAAATTATAGAAATTCAAAGTAAAATGAACAAAGCGATGATGCCATATTTATAGAAAAGTCCCTAAATTTAACGATTTATGAAACAAGTTTCCGGAAACATAAAAAAGGGAAAATATTGTTGTGAAAGACAAAACTGAAGATTTTCTTCATCTACTAACAAAAAAGTACAAAAATCAAGAAACGCTAATTAGTTACAAATACAAAAAACCACTTTTTAGATTGTTTTTAATTTTTCCTTAGATTTGGGGAAATTACGGTAACTTGCAACGTCGCATTTAATTATAAATTGACATTTTCAACGTCGCATTAACTCTGAAGAAAAAATTTTGGACACTATTGTGTTCTTTTTCTAATTAATTGTACAAAATTTGAGAAACTTAGGAAAATGAGCACAGCGACGTTGCCACTAGTACAAAAAATTACCTAGATCTACAGATTTATTAAAATATCGCAATTTTTATTTAAAAACACAAAGTTATTTTGGAGGACCAAATTGAAGATTAATCACCTATGATTAAAAATGTTCTTCATCCACCCAGCAAAAGAAGATAAAAATGAAGAAACACTAATTCTTGCACTTAAAAATAAATACTTTCACAAACAAACGCTTTTTTAACAAATTTTCATTTTTCCTTAAATTTGGGGAAATTATAACAAATTGCAACGTTGCATTTAGCCATAAATCTACATTTCAACACCACAAGCATTCCAAAAGTAAAATTTTAGATACAATTCTTCTTTTACCAACCAATATTTTTCCGAACCACCAAAATAACGCCATTTTAACCAATAAATAACGCTAAGCGACGTTGCCACATTTCAAAAAAAATCCCTAAATCTACTGATTTTTTAAAAAACCAACTATTTTTTAAAATCAACCCCCCCAAATGGCATTTTCTCGATTTTCTCGTACGACGCGTGCCATTATAAAGAAAATTTCCACCAAACTAATACAGAAAAACACACACAGACCGAGCAAACATTAAACGGAACGTTATTAAAGCACCAGAGTAATTTCTTTGAACTTCGACCTCACCACCACCACCACCACCAGGAAAAACTAAGCTCGTTTTTCCACTTAAACGACTACACCCTTCGTAATTAATTATACTCGAAGGGCTATTGAAAGTTTTCCCTTTTATGTATACACATTTACCGCTGAAAAGAAAAATGAAAAATTGGGTCAATTTTTTGTTCTTTCAAAACTGGTTCGGGAAACAATAACAACAAACGCTTTGGAGAGGGTTTTCAAGTTTTTCCCCAGACTCGGGGAAAACGTAAACGACAACGTTGCAATTACTTTAAATAGTTTAAAATATTAACAATTAGATTAACAAGGTTAATTTTGGACACGCAGTGTCTTTTTTTAAGGAAAATTTTTCCAAAATTATGAAAATTTAAAACTATTCGGGATGTAATACAAAAAAACAACGTTGTCAAGTTTATTAAAAAGATACTAAATCTACTGATTTATTGGAAATTCACAACGTAGATAAATTTCATGATGGTTTAACAAATTTCCTCATATCTGAAGAAAAAATCGTAAATTGCAACATCGCTATGGTGTATTCATCATCATCATCATAAAAAAACGTTGCCGTGTTGACTAGTTTCCCTAATTTAAAGTTTTTTTAAAGAAAATACCTTGAAACAATTTTTTGCGTTTTCCCTATATCTAGGTAAAAAGTCGTAAATTGCGGTGTTGTCATTACCCTAATATCGACAAATACAGAGTAAAAAACTCGTTATATACCTAAAATTATTACCAATTCTCCTTATTATTACCAAAAATTCTACAAATACAGCTCCAAATGAATCACAACTAGTTTAAATCAACAAAGCGACGTTGTCAAGTTTACTAAAAAATCCCTAACTCTGCGGAATTTTCTTTAAAAAATGAAAAATGCATGTAACGTTTATAAAATTAGGATAGCGACGTTGTCACGTTTACAAAAAAATACCTAAATATTGGTATTTAATCAAAAATCGGAAAAAACCTAATAGAAATGTCGTTTTTTATATATGGAAGATCTAAATCACCTACAAGCTCAAATAAGACAAAAATGAAGCATAACTAATTTAGAAGCTTCAAAAAATTGATTCTCTCTTCAATTATTAACATTGTCAACGTTTTCCCTAGATCTGGGGAAAAAATCGTATTTCGCAACATGGCAATTACCTTTAAATCAACAAAAACTTCCTACAGATCCAAATTTTTAGCCCAAATCTTCCAATTCTATTTCAAACTGATCCAACATACCAAAGAAATCGAACTTAACATCTAAAAACAATCAAAGCAACGTTGCCAAATTTATAGAAAAGTCCCTAGAGTGTCAAATAACATATAAACATTACAGAAGATAAAACTCCTAAATTTGATAACCTGCCATATTTACTTTTTTGACGATTTAGAATTTGTCTCTAGATCTGGGGAAATCATCTTAAATCGCAACGTCGCTATTACGTTCAAATCAACAACAACACACTCAAAAATCATTTAGGACCCAAATCTTCTAATTCCAACCACAGATTGTCCAAATTATCAACACAATAAACTCAAAACTTGACAAAACAACCAAAGCCACGTTGTCACGTTTCCAAAAAATCCCTAAATCTAAAGAAAATCACGGTAGAAGGTAATGGCGAAAATTTGACAACTATGGTAAAAGATACGTCACCTACAAAATAATAGAATAAAAAAAATAAAAGAAAAACGTACTCTAACCTTCAAAAGAAAGAGAGATTAAAAAAAATACTAGGTGTTTTTACGATTTCAAGTTTTTCCCTAAATCTGAGGAAACAATCAAAACTCGCAACGTCGCTACTACCTTCAAATCAACAATAACAAACTCAAAAACCTCCGGAAAATCATTTTTTCCCAAATCTTCCAATTCCAAACTCAAATTGTCCAAATTACCAACACAATGAACTCAAACCTTCATGAAACCAAGGCAACGTTGTCAAGTTTAAAGAAAAATACCTAAATCCAATACATTTTTTTAAATCTGCAGAAAAATGTCAAAAAACAAATAAAGAAGTCACATATGTTATTACAGAAGGTAAAACTACGAAATTTGACAACTCTTATCAAAGCCACAAGTAACTTGCAATGACAAAAATTTTTAAAAACTGATCTATGACTCAAAAGAAATATATATTTCCAAAAATTCTTTACGATTTAACGTTTTTCCCTAAATCTGGGGAAATAACCAATAATCGCAACGTCGCTATTCAAAAATTGACAAAAAATACTCAAAAATCTCCCAAAGATCAAATTTTTCCCCCAAATCTTCCAATTTCACTCCAAACCCATCCAACTTACCAAACAAATCAAACCCAACGGCAACAAACAACCGAAACGATGTTGCCACATTTCGAAAATTATCCCCAAATGTCCCAAACGAAGAAAAACTGATTTTTCGCCTCTCAAAAATAGCTACAAAATAACTCTTTTATATTTTCACATTTTTCTATTTCTCCCCAGATCTGGGGAAATAATCATAAAGCGCAACGCCGCTGATACCTTAAAACCAACAAAAACACACTCAAAAAACACCTCAAGACCTAATTTTAACCCTCAAATCTTCCAATCCCGACCCATAACCACCCAAAAATCCAACCCAACACCACAAAACAACCGTAACGACGTTGCCACATTTCCAAAAAAATCCCCAAACCTCCCGATTTTCACATAATATAGAAAAACATAAAGAAACTTATAAACAATAGAAAAATATCTTTATAGCAGATACAACCACATATTTGGCAACACTGATGAAATATTTAACATACCTACAACGTTAAAAACCAAAAAAAATTTAAGAAAATCAACTTTAACACTCAAAAGAAAAAGATACAAAATTACTCCTATTTTTAACAATATTCTATTTTTCCCTAGATCTGGGGAAACAATCTTAAACCGCAACGCAGCTAACACCTTAAAACCAACAAAAACACACTCAAAAAATACCTCAAGACCCAAATTTGGCCCCAAATCTTTCAACCCCGACCCAAAACCACCCAATGCACCAACAAATCCAACGCAACACCACAAAACAACAAAAAACAGACGTTGCCACGTTTCCAAAGAAATCCCCAAATCTCCCGATTTTTCCCAAATATAGAAAAACATAAAAAAACTTACAAATAATAGAATAATATCTTACAACAGCAGTTACAACCACATATTTGGCAACACTGTTGAACGATCTAATATACCTACAACGTTAAAGACCAAAAAAAATTAAGAAAACCAACTCAAATACTCAAAAGAAACTAACACTTATAAAACTACTCTTTTTTAACACTTTTCTATTTTTCCCTAGATCTGGGGAAACAATCTTAAGCCGCAACGCCGCCAACACCTTAAAACCAACAAAAACACCCTCAAAAAACACCTCAAGACCCAATTTTCTCCCCAAATCTTCCAACCCCAACCCAAAACCACCCAATTCACCCACAAATCCAACTCAAAACCACACAATAACAAAAACCGACGTTGCCACTTTTACAAAAAAATCCCCAAACCTCACAATTTTTTCCAAAATATAGAAAAACATAAAGAAACTTATAAACAATAGAAAAATATCTTACAACAGCAGTTACAACCACATATTTGGCAACACCGAAGAAAGATCTAATATACCTACAATGTTAAAGACCAAAAAAATTAAGAAAACCAACTCAAACACTCAAAAGAAACAGATACTTACAAAATTACTCTTTTTTAACAAATTTCTGCTTTTCCCTAGATCTGGGGAAACAATCTTAAACGGCAACGCAGCCAACACCTTAAAACCAACAAAAACACACTCAAAAAATACCTCAAGACCCAATTTTCTTCCCATATCTTCCAACTCCGACCCAAAACCACCCAATGCACCAACAAATCCAACCCAATACCACAAAACAACAAAAACGACGTTGCCACGTTTCCAAAGAAATCCCCAAATCTCCTGATTTTTCCAAAATATAGAAAAACATGACGAAACTTATAAACAATAGAAAAATGTCTTTATAGCAGATACAACTACATAATTGGCAACACTGATGAAAGATTGAACATACCTGCAATGTTAAAGACCAAAAAAATTAAAAAAAAAACTTTAACACTAAAAAGAAACAGACACTTACAAAATTACTCTTTTTTTAACAATTTTCTATTTTTCCCTAGATCTGGGGAAACAATCTTAAGCCGCAACGCCGCTAGTACCTTAAAACCAACAAAAAAACACTCAAAAAACACCTCAAGACCCAACTTTCTCCCCAAATCTTCCAATCCCGACCCAAAACCACCCAACTCACCCACCAATCCAACCCAACGCCACAAAACGCCCGCAAGCAACGTTGCCACTTTTCCAAAAAAATCCCCAAATCTTCCAAATTTCGAAAAAAAACATACAAAACTAATCAAATTAGCACAACGAAACGCTCCAACGGCCGCACAAAGACACAAAGCTAATTCGGCCAATTTCATACGGCACTCCTCTTCTTTTTTTTCCGTCCGATGGACAAACACATACACAGAGAGAAACTATTAGAGTAATGGACTCGTCCGGATAGCGTATGCAGTAAAATTAAGCATCCCTTTTGTGTTGGGGCGCTCCCGGTCGAGCGTTTTTGCATTTATGATCGAATACGAGGGGCGTACGTAAAGAGAATCGGCTCCTCGTATAATATGATTAACAAGAAATAAAAACGAGGAGAAGAAGAAGGTAAATAAGAAGAAGAAGAAGATCGTTTATCAAGCGAGACGGTGAATAATGAACTCCTTAGAATCTCCCGACAGATATTTTCTTTTAGATGGAAAAATAAAAAGAAGTTTTTCCTTATATAAGTATATATTTTTATAAAAGTTGCTTTGGGACAAGCTTTTCTTTCGCATAAAGAAATATCGTCCTTTTTTCCAGGTGGATTTAAAGGATTTTCCTTTTTTAAAATACGTGATAATTAATTAATACTTTCGGTAATTAAAATTACAGATTTTAGTGAGAAATACACGTTTTTCCTTAGATTTGGGGAAAAATTACTAAATGGCAACGTTGCTATTACATTCAAATCGACAACTACGCACTAAAAAAACTTTCTAAAGATACAAGTTTGGTAACGAATTTTTTAATCCTAATCCGAATTTATCAAATTTATTGAAAAATGGCAATTTATAATAGAAAATAAAGAAAACATTGTTGTCATGTTTACCAATAAATACCTAGATCTGTTAAATAATGCAAAAGTGGAGCTTCATTGAGTTTGATACTTGAAAAGTTGATTATTTTGTTGATTTGGATACATTTTAAATATTTTTGCGTTTTTCCTTATATTTGGGGAAAAATTACTTAATGGCAACGTTGCTATTACATTCAAATCGACAACTACGCACTAAAAAAACTTTCTAAAGATACAAGTTTGGTAACGAATTTTTTAATCCTAATCCGAATTTATCAAATTTATGAAAAAATGATAATTTATAATAGAAAATAAAGACAACATTGTTGTCATGTTTACCAAAAAATGCCTAGATTTGGAGATTTTTTTAAAGATCGCCCAAAACTGTCAAAACTATGCATGAATGTCAAATGTGTTATTGTAAAGTTCAATATTGATACACAGTCAAGTTTAGTAGATGTAAAGTAACCTACACTGTTAAATAATGCAAAAGTGGAGCTTCATTGAGTTTGATACTTGAAAAGTTGATTATTTTTTTGATTTGGATACATTTTAAATATTTTTGCGTTTTTCCTTATATTTGGGGAAAAATAACTAAATGGCAACGTTGCTATTACCTTCAAATCGACAATTACGCACTAAAAAACTTTCTAAAGATACAAGTTCGGTAACAAATTTTTTAATCCTAATCCGAATTTATCAAATTTATTGAAAAATGGCAATTTATATTGGAAAATAAAGAAAACATTGTTGTCATGTTTACAAATAAATACCTAGATCTGCAGATTTTTTAAAGATCGCCCAAAACTGTCAAAACTATGCATGAATGTCAAATGTCTTATAATAAAGTTCAATATTGATACACAGTCAAGTTTAGTAGATGTAGAGTAACCTACACTGTTAAATAATGCAAAAGTGGAGCTTCATTGAGTTTGATACTTGAAAAGTTGATTATTTTTTTGATTTGGATACATTTTTAATATTTTTGCGTTTTTCCTTATATTTGGGGAAAAATGACTAAATGGCAACGTTGCTATTACCTTCAAATCGACAATTATGCACTAAAAAACTTTCTAAAGATACAAGTTTGGTAACGAATTTTTTAATCCTAATCCGAATTTATCAAATTTATTAAAAAATGATAATTTATAATAGAAAATAAAGAAAACATTGTTGTCATGTTTACCAATAAATACCTAGATCTGCAGATTTTTTTAAAGATCGCCAAAAACTGTCAAAAATGTTTATGAATGTCAAATGTCTTATAAAAAAGTTCAATATTGATACACAGTCAAGTTTAGTAGATGTAAGGTAACCTACACTGTTAAATAATGTAAAAGTGAAGCTTCATTGAGTTTGATACTTGAAAAGTTGAATATTTTTTTGATTTGGATACACTTTTAATATTTTTGCGTTTTTCCTTATATTTGGGGAAAAATGACTAAATGGCAACGTTGCTATTACCTTCAAATCGACAATTATGCACTAAAAAACTTTCTAAAGATACAAGTTTGGTAACAAATCTTTTAATCCTTATCCGAATTTATCAAATTTATTGAAAAATGGTAATTTATATTAGAAAATAAAGACAACATTGTTGTCATGTTTACCAAAAAATGCCTAGATTTGGAGATTTTTTTAAAGATCGCCCAAAACTGTCAAAACTATGCATGAATGTCAAATGTGTTATTGTAAAGTTCATAATTGATATTTAGTCAAGTTAAGTAAAAGATGTAAAATAACCTACACTGTTAAAAAAAATCAAAAATTGAGTTTAATCGAGTTTGGGACTTCAAAAAAAGTCGATACTTCTTTGAATGGTTAAAATTTGTAAAATTTTTACGTTTTTCCCTAGACCTGGAGAATATATACGAAATTGCAATGTTGCTATCATACTAATATTAAACAAAAGAAGAACATAATTAAGTCGAGCACTTTTTGAAGATTACATTTTGGACACGTTTCTTTTACTTCCATCCCAAAGTTGTCAAATTTGCAGAGAAACTGTATTTGACGTTATAAAATAAGTAAAGCGACGTTGTCATGTTTACAGAAAATTCCTTGATTTTGATACTTATAAACTACAGAAATTCATCAAATTACTCATTTAAACATTATTTTGCGTTTTTCCTTAAATCTGGGGAAATGAACGTAAATTGCAACGTTGCTATTGCCTTAAAATACACAAAAACACACTAAAAATCATTTTGAAGACTTAATTTTGGCTCCGAATCTTCTTATTCCGATCCCAAATTGTCTAATTTACCAAAATATCGTACATAACATCACAATACAATCAAAGCAACGTTGTCGAGTTTAAGAAAAAATCCCTAAATCCAATAATTTGTCAAAATATGGAAAAAAAAAGTATCAAAAAACAGAAAAATCGGAGAAAAGTATTATTATAGAAGAAAATTCCGAAAATTTGACAACTCTAATGAAATATTTAAGTCCCTAAGATGTTAAAGAAGAAAATTAACAATAATTGATTCCAAGCCTCTAAAAAATAGATACCCAAAAAATTAGTCACTTTTTTATAGATTTCCCGTTTTTCCCTAAATCTGGGGAAATAATCGTGAATCACAACGTCGCTATTAACTCAAATTAACCAAAAAAACACACTCTCAAAACTTTTCTTAAGACTCAAATTTGAACCTATTTTTTTTTAAAAACAGACCAAAAAACGACCAACTTACAAATCCAACCCAATACCACAAAACAACTTAAACAACGTTGCCACGTTTTCAAAGAAAATCCCCAAATCTCCCAAATAAAGAAAAAATAGAATCTAAGTCTATAACACCAAATTACTAATTTTTTATTTCTCCCCAGGTATGGGGAAATAATCATAAAGCGCAACGTCGCTAACGTCTTAAAACCAACAAAAACTCACTCAAAAAACCATCTCAATACCCAACTTTAACCCCAATTCGCTCAATCCCGACCCAAAACCACCCAAATCACCCACAAATCCAACCCAACGCCACGAAACACCCAAAACGACGTTGCCACATTTCCAAAAAAATCCCCAAATTTCCTGATTTTTTTCCAAAATATAGAAAAACATAAAGAAACTTATAAACAACAGAAAAATATCTTTATAGCAGTTACAACCACATATTTGGCAACACTGATAAAAAATCTAATATACCTACAATGTTAAAGACCAAAAAAATTAAGAAAACCAACTCAAACACTCAAAAGAAACAGATACTTACAAAATGACTCACTTTTTTAAAAATATTCTATTTTTCCTTAGATCTGGGGAAATAATCTTAAACCGCAACACCGCTAGTACCTTACAACCAACAAAAACACACTCAAAAAATACCTCAAGACCCAATTTTAACCTCAAATCTCCCAACCACGACCCAAAACCACCCAATTCACCAACAAATCCAACCCAAAACCGCAAAACGAAAAAAAACCAATGTTGCCACGTTTCCAAAAAAATCCCCAAATCTCACAATTTTTCTAAAAAATAGTAAAACATGAAGAAAATTATAAACAATAGAAAAATATCTTACAACAGTAGTTACAACCACATATTTGGCAACACTGAAGAAAGATCTAATATATCTACAATGTTAAAGACCAAAAAAAAATAAAAAAACCAACTCAAACACTCAAAAGAAACAGATACTTACAAAATTAATCTTTTTTAACAAATTTCTGCTTTTCCCTAGATCTGGGGAAATCATCATAAACCGCAACGCCGCTAGTACCTTAAAACCAACAAAAACACACTCAAAAAATACCTCATGACCCAACTTTGGCCTCAAATCTTCCAATCCCAACCCAAAACCACTCAAATCACCCACAAATCCAACCCAACGGCACACAACAACAAAAACCGACGTTGCCACGTTTCCAAAAAAATCCCCAAATCTCACAATTTTTCCAAAAAATATAAAAACAAAGAAAATTATAAACAATAGAAAAATATCTTACAACAGCAGTTACAACCACATATTTGGCAACACCGAAGAAAGATCTAATATAACTACAATGTTAAAGACCAAAAAAAATTAAGAAAACCAACTCAAACACTCAAAAGAAACAGATACTTGCAAAATAACCCATTTTTTAACAAATTTCTGCTTTTCCCTAGATCTGGGGAAATCATCATAAAGCGCAACGCCGCTAGTACCTTAAAACCAACAAAAACACACTCAAAAAATACCTCAAGACCCAATTTTAACCTCAAATCTCCCAATCACGACCCAAAACCACCCAATTCACCAACAAATCCAACCCAAAACCACAAAACAACAAAACCCGACGTTGCCACGTTTCCAAAAAAATCCCCAAGTCTTCCAAAATATAGAAAAACATAAAGCAACTTATTAACAATAGAAAAATATGTTTATAGCAGATAAAACTAGATATTTGGCAACACTGATGAAATATATAATACACCTACAACCTTAAAGCCCAAAAAAATGAATAAAATCAACTCCAACTCTCAAAAAAAAACAGATACTTACAAAATAACCCATTTTTTAACAAATTTCTGCTTTTCCCTAGATCTGGGGAAATCATCATAAACCGCAACGCCGCTAGTACCTTAAAACCAACAAAAACACACTCAAAAAATACCTCAAGACCCAATTTTAACCTCAAATCTCCCAACCACGACCCAAAACCACCCAATTCACCAACAAATCCAACCCAAAACCACACAATAACAAAAACCGGCGTTGCCACGTTTCCAAAAAAATCCCCAAATCTCACAATTTTTCCAAAATATAGAAAAACATCAAAAACCTTATAAACAACAGAAAAATATCTTTATAACAGATACAACCACATAATTGGCAACACTGTTGAACGATCTAATATACCTACAACGTTAAAGACCAAAAAAAAAGAAGAAAATTAACTCCAACACTCAAAAAAAAACAGATACTTACAAAATTACTCTTTTTTAACACTTTTCTATTTTTCCCTAGATCTGGAGAAACTATCTTAAACCGCAACACCGCTAGTACCTTAAAACCAACAAAAACAAACTCAAAAAATACCTCAAGACCCAACTTTAACCCCAAATCTTCCAATCCCGACCCAAAACCACCCAATTCACCCACAAATCCAACCCAACGGCACTAAACAACAAAAACCGACGTTGCCACGTTTCCAAAAAAATCCCCAAATCTCCCGATTTTTTTTTCACTACTCCCCCAAATCGAAACCCCCGTGCACTTACTCGCAAGGATCCCAAACGACGATGCCCAAACCGGGACAGTCGATCTCGTTGACAACCTCGCATTCTCTCCTGTCACAAACGCAAGCCGGGGCCGTCAGTCCGCCACAAAAAGCTATGATGGCCACCAACGTCAAGACGAAGACGCCGTTCATCTTGTTCAAATAGTTCAACAGCCACATCTAAATTTACTTAATTACATTTTAGGATTTATCAAAAAAAAAATTTTTTTTCGGTTCGCCGTACACTCCGTATGTTTTTTTCTGCGATCGGAAAATTCGGCGTACGCGATGAGGGTGACGCGGCGCGGCTGAAACGTCGTCTCGGAAAAGCTTTGCTCTACTGGCTGCTGGATTTTCTTGCTGTATGGGATAGAGCGACGCGTGTGTCCCGACGTCGTTCTAAGAGGGACGCGCTTGCGTCTGGGATGATGTTAATATTTTCTTTTTTTACAATTTTTTTGGTTAAAGTTGTACAGTGAATTTAAAGAAAATGCAGTGAATTTGAAAAAGATACAGTGAATTTAAAGAAAATGCAATGCATTTGAAGAAAATGCGGTAAATTCTTAATGTGGTAAATTTCAAGAAGATATCGTGAATTTCATGGAAATGCAGTAAAATTTTGAAAACGAGGTGAAATTCAAGAATTCTATTTCAGGAAATTCCAAAAAACCGTAACTTGAAGAAAATATAAATTTAAACCAAAAAAAAATTATGAGTTCTAAAGAAAATACAGTGAGTCCAAAAAAAATACGGTAAATTCCATGAATATTTGAGAGAATATGGTGAATTTTTAGGAAATAGAAAGAATTTTTTTTAAATACAATGAATTTAAAGAAAATACAATGAATTTAAAGAAAATACAATGAATTTAAAGAATATACAATGAATTTTAGGAAAAACCAGTGTTTTCCAAGATATAGTGAATTCTAAGAAAATGAAATCATTTTTGGAAAAAAAACACCCAGTGAATTCGAAGAAAATTCAGTGACTTTTAAAAAATACAGTGAATTTAAAGAATATACAATGAATTTGAAGAAATACCAGTGTTTTCCAAAATATAGTGAATTCTAAGAAAACGAAATCATTTTTTGGAAAAAAAAACACTCAGTGAATTCTTAGAAAATGAGGTAAATTTCAAGAAAATATCATGAATTCCATGGAAATGTAGTAAAATTTTGAAAATGAGGTGAAATTGAAGAATATGCGGTGAATTTATAAGAAAATGCGGTGAATTTCAAGAAAATGCAACAAATTTCAAAAACCAGCGAATTCTATTTCAGGAAATTCCAAAAATCAGTAATTTGGAGAAAATATGAATTTAAACAAAAAAAAACAGTGAATTCTAAAGAAAATACGGTCAATTCCATGAAAATTTTGAGAAAATATGGTGAATTTTTTTTAAATACAGTGAATTTAAAGAAAATACAATGAATTTTAAGAAAAACCAGTGTTTTCTGAGATATAGTGAATCTTAAGAAAATTAAATCATTTTTGGGAAAAACACCCAGTGAATTTAAAGAAAATTCAGTAAATTCCTTAAAAAAATATAGTGAATTTTAAAAAATTCAGTGAATTTAAAGAATATACAATGAATTTGAAGAAAAACCAGTGTTTTCCAAAATATAGTGAATTCTAAGAAAATAAAATCATTTTTGGAAAAAACACCCAGTAAATCAAAGAAAATTCAGTGAATTGCTTAAAAAAATACAGTGAATTTTAAAAAATACAGTGAATTTAAAGAAAACACAATGAATTTTGGAATCAGTTTTGAAAAAAACACCCAGTGAATTCTAAGAAAACTCAGTGAATTCCTTAAAAAAATATAGTGAATTCTAAAAAACCAGTGTTTTTCAAGATATAGTGAATTCTAAGAAAATAAAATCATTTTTGGAAAAAACACCCAGTGAATTTTAAAAAAATTCAGTGAATTCCTTAAAAAAACATAGTGAATTCTAAAAAACCAGTGACTCCAAAGAAAATTCGCTGAATTTTAAGAAATACAATGAATTTAAAGAAAACACAATGAATTTGAAGATAAACCAGTGTTCCCTAAGAAGATATAGTGAATTCTAAGAACATGGAATTAATTTTGGAAAAATTCCCCTTGAACTATAAGAAAATGCAGTGAATTCAACTAAAAATACAGTGAATTCTATGAAAATGGAACGAATTTTTAAGGAAAACCACTGAATTTTAAGAAAATAAAATTATTTTTGAAAAAATTCCCCTTGAATTTTAAGAAAATGCAGTGAATTCGAAGAAAATTGAATTAATTTTAAGAAAAACCAATGTTTTCTAAGATATAGTGAATTCTAAGAAAATGAAATAATTTTTGGAAAAAAACCCATTGAATTCTTAAAAAATGCGGTAAATTTCAAGAAAATAAACTGATTTTTAAGAAAACGTAGTAAATTTTTGAAAACGAAGGGAAATTCAAGAATATGCGGTGAATTTCTAAGAAAATACGGTGAATTCCAAGAAAACGCATCAAATTTCAAAAAATCAGCGAATTCTATTTCAGGAAATTCCAAAAAACAGTAAAACAGCGAATTAAAAAAAAACTATTAAATTTAAAGAGATTACAATGAATTCAGTTAAAAATATAGTGAATTCTAAGAAAATTAAATTAATTTTTTAAGGAAATTCGGCGAATTTAAAGAAAATACAATGAATTTAAAAAAAAAAACAGTAACTTGTAAGAAAACCCAAGAAAACTTAGCGAATTCAAGAAAACTTAGCGAATTTAGAGAGAATACAATGAATTTAAAGAAGATAAAAACCAACTGATAAATTCTAAGAAAAATGCAGTGAATTTTGAGAAAATGGAATGAATTTTCAAGGAAATTCGGTGAATCCCAAGAAAACTATTGAATTTAAAGAAAATACAATAACATTTAAGAAAAACCAATGAATTCCAATAAAATGCCGTGAATTTAACGGAAAATTCAATGAAAACGAAATCAATTCTAATAAACCTACCAGTGAATTCAAAGAAAATAAAACGAATTCTGAAAAAAAAACTGAATTTAACGAGAATAGAATGAATTTCAAGAAAAACCAGTGAATTCTAAAAAAAGGTAGTACATTCTAAGAAAATGGAATCATTTTTGGAAAAACCCCGTGAATTCAATGAAATATACAGTGAATTCTAAGAAAATAGAATGGACTTTTAAGAAAATACGACGAATTTAATGAAAATTGAATGAATTTCAAGAAAAATCAGTGAATTTTAAAAAGAATTAGGGAAATTTAAGAAAATGGAATCATTCTTCGAAAAACTTCCCTTGAATTATAAGAAAATGTACTGAATTTAATGAAAATGGAATAAATTTCAAGAAAACTTAGTTAATTCCAAAAAACCAATGAATTTTTATGAGAATACAGTAAATTTAAAGAAAATTCAGTGAATTCCAAGAAAACTAATGAATTTAAAGAGAAAAGAAAATGGAATAATTTTTGGAAAAACCCAGTGAATTCTCAGAAAATCCAGCTAATTCAATTAATTATACAGGGAATTCTAAGAAAATACAATGAATTCAAAGAAGATATAGTGAATTCTAAGAAAATAGAACCAATGCTGAAAAACCAACTAGTGAATTTTAAGAAAACGCAGTGAATCCAAAGTGAATTTAAAGAAAGTACAATGAATTTTAATAAAAAATCCGTGAATTCTAAGAAAATTCAGTGAATTCCAAGAAAACTAATGAATTTAAAGGGAATACAATGAATTTTAAGAAAAACCAGTGAACTCTATGAAAATTCTAATAAACCTACCAGTGAATTCAAAGAAAATAGAATGAATTCTGAAAAAAAAACTAAATTTAAAGAAAATGTAATGAATTTCAATAAAAAATGGAATTAAGGTGAATTCCAAGAAAACTAATGAATTTAAAGGGAATACAATGAATTTTAAGAAAAACCAGTGAACTCTATGAAAATTCTAATAAACCTATCAGTGAATTCAAAGAAAATAGAATGAATTCTGGAAAAAAAAACTAAATTTAAAGAAAATGTAATGAATTTCAATAAAAAATGCAATTAAGGTGAATTCCAAGAAAATTCAGGAAATTTCAACCAACCCATTGAATTCTAAAAAAAAAAAATGCAGCTAATTTCAAAAACAAGTGAATTTTAAGAAAATGTAGTCAATTCTAAAAAAACAAAGTGACTCTCAAGAAAATTCAGTGAATTTTAAGTAAGCACATTCCAAGCAAATTCAATCAATTTCAAGAAAACCCATTGAATTCTACGAAATTTCAATAAATAAAATGGATTTCAAGAACAACCAGTGAATTCTAACAAGACAAAAATAAATTCACAAAAAAAAACGGCCGAATTTAAACAAATCACAGTAAATTTCAATCAAATAAAAAACATTTCAACAAAAAAAAAACACCGAAGAAAATAAAATCCAAGAAAATAGGAAAACAAACCGAATTCTAACAAAAATTCAATATAAATAAAATAAATTTCACGCTTCAAGACCTAATTTCAAAAAAAAAATTAAAAAATAGACCCAATACCGCCACCTATCGGTCAATAACCAAAAACACCATCACCACCATGTACAATTTTACAGAAACCCACCAATTCCGCCAAAAGATGGCATGGTAGTAACAATTAATACATTTTAATGGATTAAAAATGGCGTCTCTATACAGACAAAACAAGTTTTAATGGATTAAAAATGGCGTCGGCCATCTATTGGACAATTTTACGTTAAATTGGACAAAAAACGGCGTCTATATATAAATAAAACAATTTGTGGTGGATTAAAAATGGCGTCGGCCATCTATTGGACGATAACCCGAACTTGTTGCGGTCTATAATTATAATTAAATTGGACAAAAAATGGCGTCTCTATATTAATCTAAACAAGTTGGATTAAAAATGGCGTCGGCCATCTATTGGACGATAACCCGAACTTCTTGCGGTCTATAATTATAATTAAATTGGACAAAAAATGGCGTCTCTATATGGATCTAAACAAATTGGATTAAAAATGGCGTCGGTCATCTATTGGACGATAACCCGAACTTCTTGCCGTCTATAATTACAATTAAATTGGACAAAAAATGGCGTCTCTATATTGATCTAAACAAATTTTAGTGGATTAAAAATGGCGTCGGCCATCTATTGGACGATAACCCAAACTTCTTGCCGTCTATAATTATAATTAAATTGGACAAAAAATGGCGTCTCTATATAGATCAAAACAAACAGCACATTTTAATGGATTAAAAATGGCGTCGGCCATCTATCGTTTAACAACCAAAGCTTGCTGACAGAAACACTCTTACGGACTAAAAATAGCACCTAACAATATTAAAAAAATACAAAAAAAAACCAATTTATCAGTAAAATATTAAAACAAATATTAAAAACACATTTAAAAGATCATTTAACTTTAAAAAAATAAATTATAAACCTACCAGCGCCATCTACTTACCAGTAAAACACCTACAAACATTTACAGGAATATTTTTCCTCGTAAAAATGACAAATCCAATGCTGTCGAATAATTTCTAGGTTATAAAACTGTATCCAGCGTAGCACTACGTTACAAGAGTGAGTTTTTTAATGAATCGACCCACATAACTCGATTACCAGAAGTTTAAAACGTAAAAAACCATGACTTCCAAAGAAGAAATTTACAAAAAACAAAAAACCTGCTTGCAGATTGCCACCAACGTCACTGAACAAAAACACCACGTCTCCAGAGCCAAAAGAGGACAAATCTTGGGCCACCTACGTGGCTTCAGAGGATGCACAGTCTGGCTAACAGGTAAATCTAACCAAAAACCAACTTACTTCTATTTTAACCACCTTAAAACTAATTTCAGGCCTATCAGGAGCTGGTAAAACCTCCATAGCCTTCGAACTAGAAGCCTACCTCGTCTCCCACGGCATACCTTCCTACGGTTTAGACGGCGACAACCTCAGAACAGGCCTAAACAAAGACCTAGGCTTCACCAAACGCGATCGCGAAGAAAACATACGCCGAGTAGCCGAAGTGGCCAAATTATTCGCAGACGCTGGGGAAATATGCGTCTGCAGCTTCATATCCCCCAACGCCGAAGACAGAGACGTCGCCAGACGCATCCACCGCGAAAACGACCTGAAATTCTTCGAGGTATTCGTCGACACCCCGCTAGAAGTGTGCGAACAGAGAGACAACAAAGGTTTGTACCAAAAAGCGAGAAAAGGCATCATCAAAGGTTTCACCGGCATAGACCAACCGTACGAAGTACCAGAATCTCCAGATCTCGTCGTGAAAACAGTCGATTGCACTATAGAAGAATCCACTAAACGTGTAATAGAAATGTTACAAGAAAACGAGGTCATACCGTTTATACAAGATGAGGAAAAAATACCAGAATTGTTTGTACCAAAAACCAGACTAGAAAGTGTATTAAAAGAGGCTCAAAGTTTACCAAAATTGGAAATTACACAGCTGGATTTACAATGGTTGCAGGTTAGTATCGATTTTTATATAAAAAAGTTGTTAAAAATTGCTTTTTAAGGTGTTAAGCGAAGGTTGGGCCTACCCGTTGAAAGGGTTCATGAAAGAAGAACAATTTCTACAAACTATACACTTTAATTGTTTGCAAATTGAAAGTAAACCGGTCAATCAAAGTATTCCCATAGTTTTACCACTCACAACAACTGACAAAAACCGTTTAAAAGATGCTTCGGCTATAACTTTAACTTACAGCAATAAAAGTTACGGTATACTAAGAAAACCGGAATATTTTTATCACAGAAAGGAAGAAAGAGCTGCTAGACAATTTGGTACAACGAATAAATCGCATCCTTATATAAAATTGATAAATGAAGCTGGTGATTGGTTAGTTGGAGGTAAAAAAACCGTTTATTTAATATTTATAACTAATTCCTGTTGTTTTTTTAGGCGATATAGAAGTATTTGAGAAAATAAAATGGAACGACGGTTTAGATTCGTACAGATTAACCCCAAACGAGTTAAGAGAAAAATTTAAAACCTTAAAAGCGGACGCCGTGTTCGCTTTCCAACTCAGAAACCCCATACACAACGGACACGCTCTACTGATGACCGATACGAAGAGACAGTTGCAAGAAAGGGGGTACAAGAAACCGGTTTTACTGTTGCATCCGTTAGGTAATGTTTTGAGTTTGTATTTGGTTTTGATTCTTACTGTTGGGTTTTTTTTAGGTGGTTGGATAAAAGATGACGACGTACCGCTGCCTGTGCGTATACAACAACATAAAGCGGTTTTGGATGATGGGATTTTGGACGAGGATTCCACCGTGTTGGCTATTTTTCCCAGTCCGATGATGTACGCGGGGCCGACGGAGGTGCAATGGCACGCCAAAGCTAGGATGAACGCCGGTGCTAATTTTTATATAGTGGGAAGAGATCCGGCGGGGGTCGTTCATCCCGATGGGAAGGAAGCTAGTCCGGATGGGAATTTGTATGAGGGTACTCATGGGGGAAGGGTGTTGAAGATGGCGCCTGGTAAGTTTCGTATATTATAAGAGTGTAACTAACCTTAGTTTTTTTTGTTGAAGTTGGTTTAATCCGGGTTTAGGCACTTTGTTTATCACTAGATGCTTTAGAGACCGATTCGGTTGACACTTTTTCGCACTTTTCGTTTTGTTTGATTGTTTTTTTCGCCGGTTTTTGTTAATTTTTAGCGATGTCGTTTTACCGGGTACGCCATCTTGATTGCGACTAACTTCGCGTGTTACGTCACGGAGCGGTTCCGTGGAGAGGCAGAGTTCGCGTTCCGCGTAACGGTACTTGTAGTTCTGTGGTTTCTTTTTCGATTCGATGATGGATTAATATTGGAAAACGATTATTTATTGTTTTTGTAAATAATTTATTCGTAATGTTTATAGAAATTGTTTATACGGGTTGAAAAAGTTTAAACATTTTCGAATGTTTTTGTTTATTTACGTTGAATTTAAATTACGTGATTTTGCACCCGTAGATCGAGTGTTATCTACATAAAATCGATTAATTCGATGACATTTTGTCAATTAGTTTATTTGCATTGAAATTTAATATACGTGACCTTGTACAGATCGACTATCAATTTGTTGTTCGAATTATATAAAATCGATATTTTTAAAATTATTTATTTACTTGGAATTTAACTTACGTGAGCTTGTAATTATAAATCAACTATCGATTTTCGGTAGAATTACACAAAATCGATTAATTCAATGACATTGCTTCAATTATTGGTTTATTTATTTATTGAAATTTAATATACGTGACCTTGTACAGATCGACTATCAATTTGTTGTTCGAATTATATAAAATCGATATTTTTAAAATTATTTATTTACTTGGAATTGTGTAATTCTATCGATTTTCGATAGAATTACACAAAATCGATTAATTCAATGACATTGCTTCAATTATTGGTTTATTTATTGAAAGTTTTCTTACGTGACCTTGTACTTATAGACCGAGTATCGATTTTTCGTTCGAATTACATAAAATTGATAATATTTTTCAAATTATTTGTTTATTTACTTGGAATTTAACTTAGGTGACCTTGTAATTACAGATCAAGTATCGATTTTCGGTAGAATTACATAAAATCGATTAATCCGATGACATTCCTTCAATTATTGGTTTATTTATTGAATTTAATTGAAAGTTTTCTTACGTGATCTTGTACCTATAGATCGAGTATCGATTTTTCGTTCGAATTATATAAAATCGATAATATTTTTCAAATTATTTGTTTATTTACTTGGAATTTAACTTAGGTGCCTTGTAACTATAGATCAAGTATCGATTTTTCGGTAGAATTACTTAAAATCGATTAATTCAATGACATTGCTTCAATTATTGGTTTATTTATTGAATTTAAATGAAAGTTTTCTTACGGAATCTTGTACCTATAGATCAAGTATCGATTTTTCGTTCGAATTAGATAAAATCGATAATATTTTTCAAATTATTTGTTTATTTACTTGGAATTTAACTTAGGTGACTTTGTACCTATAGATCAAGTATCGATTTTTCGGTAGAATTACATAAAATCGATTAATCCGATAACATTGCTTCAATTATTGGTTTATTTATTGAATTTATTCGAAATTTTTCTTACGTGATCTTGTACCTATAGATCGAGTATCGGTTTTTCGCTCGAATTATATAAAATCGATAATATTTTTCAAATTATTTGTTTATTTTCTTGGAATTTAACTTATGTGACCTTGTAACTATAGATCAAGTATCGATTTTCGGTAGAATTACATAAAATCGATTAATCCGATGACATTGCTTCAATTATTGGTTTATTTATTGAATTTATTCGAAATTTTTCTTACGTGATCTTGTACCTATAGATCGAGTATCGGTTTTTCGCTCGAATTAAATAAAATCGATAATATTTTTCAAATTATTTGTTTATTTTCTTGGAATTTAACTTATGTGACCTTGTAACTATAGATCAAGTATCGATTTTCGGTAGAATTACATAAAATCGATTAATCCGATGACATTGTTTCAATTTTTAGTTTATTTATTGAAATTCATTGGAAGTTAATTTACGTGACCTTGTACCAATAGATCGAGTATCGATTATCGTTCAAAATACATAAAATCGATTGATTCGATGACATTTTGTCAATTATTACTTCAGTTTCACTAAAATTTGACTTACGTGACCTTGTACCTATAAATCGAGTATCGATTATCGTTGAAAATACATAAAATCGATTGATTCGATGACATTTTGTCAATTATTACTTCAGTTTCACTAAAATTTGACTTACGTGACCTTGTACCTATAAATCGAGTATCGATTATCGTTGAAAATACATAAAATCGATTGATTCGATGACATTTTGTCAATTATTACTTCAGTTTCACTAAAATTTGACTTACGTGACCTTGTACCTATAAATCGAGTATCGATTATCGTTGAAAATACATAAAATCGATTGATTCGATGACATTTTGTCAATTATTACTTCAGTTTCACTAAAATTTGACTTACGTGACCTTGTACCTATAAATCGAGTATCGATTATCGTTGAAAAATACATAAAATCGATTGATTCGATGACATTTTGTCAATTATTACTTCAGTTTCACTAAAATTTGACTTACGTGACCTTGTACCTATAAATCGAGTATCGATTATCGTTGAAAATACATAAAATCGATTGATTCGATGACATTTTGTCAATTATTACTTCAGTTTCACTAAAATTTGACTTACGTGACCTTGTACCTATAAATCGAGTATCGATTATCGTTGAAAATACATAAAATCGATTGATTCGATGACATTTTGTCAATTATTACTTCAGTTTCACTAAAATTTGACTTACGTGACCTTGTACCTATAAATCGAGTATCGATTATCGTTGAAAATACATAAAATCGATTGATTCGATGACATTTTGTCAATTATTACTTCAGTTTCACTAAAATTTGACTTACGTGACCTTGTACCTATAAATCGAGTATCGATTATCGTTGAAAATACATAAAATCGATTGATTCGATGACATTATGTCAATTATTACTTCAATTGCATTGAAATTTGACTTACGTGACCTTGTACCTATAAATCGAGTATCGATTATCGTTGAAAATACATAAAATCGATTGATTCGATGACATTATGTCAATTATTACTTCAATTGCATTGAAATTTCACTTACGTGACCTTGTACCTATAAATCGAGTATCGATTATCGTTGAAAATACATAAAATCGATTGATTCGATGACATTTTGTCAATTATTACTTCAATTGCATTGAAATTTGACTTACGTGACCTTGTACCTATAAATGGAGTATCGATTATCGTTGAAAATACATAAAATCGATTGATTCGATGACTTTTTGTCAATTATTACTTCAATTACACTGAAATTTGACTTACGTGACCTTGTACCTACAAATCGAGTATCGATTATCGTTCAAAATACATAAAATCGATTGATTCGATGACGTTTTATCAATTATTACTTCAATTGCATTGAAATTTGACTTACGTGACCTTGTATCTATAAATCGAGTATCGATTATCGTTCGAATTCCATAAAATCGATTAATTCGATGACATTTTAGGCGTTTTTTCGTACACGTACATTTTTTCTTTAAGGTTTGGACACTTTGGAGATCATCCCCTTCAGGGTGGCGGCTTACGATAAGAAAAATAGGAAGATGGACTTTCTGGATAGCGGAAGAATGGAGGATTTCGAATTTATATCCGGGACGAAGATGAGGAATTTGGCTAGGAACGGAGACAATCCTCCCGAAGGATTCATGGCCCCCAAGGCGTGGGATATACTGGCCGGGTATTATCAGAGTTTGATGAATAAAGTTTAAGAAAAAATGAATTAAATTTTAGGTATTAAAAAATTCGCATTTACGATTACGTTGGGCCATAAAATGGGCTAAGAAAATTAGGTTAATGGGGCTAATGAAAAAAATAAGAGATTTAATCACCCTGTATATTTATGTATATGTAAAGTTTAGAAAAATGGAAAGTATGAAGGTTGAGGTTTGGATATTGGGTTTTAAGGTGGTAAAATTTGGGTAAAAACAGGGTAACAATTTGAAACATGGGAAGAAAATGAGTTTGTACGAAATATCACCCTGTATATTAAGAATTTTGGAGGAGACTAGTGGAGTTTAAGATGAATTTGAAGTTTCAAGTTTAAAATTGGGCTTAAAAATGGTTCAATTTGGCTAAAAAGAGGCTAAAACTTTGATAAAACAAGAAGGAAATGAAGGATAATAAAAAACTCTTCGTTTTAAGAAGGAAATGATCTGTATCAAGATATCACCCTGTATATTAAAAATGAAGAGTTGGAAAAAGGAAATTGGAAGAGTTTAAGAAGAATTTGAAGTTTCAAGTTTAGAATTGGGCTAAAATATGGTTTAATTTGGCTAAAAAGAGGCTAAACTTTGATAAAACAAGAAGGAAATGAGTTGTATCAAGATATCACCCTGTATATTAAAAATTAAAGGTTTAAAAAAGGAAATTTGTAGAGTTTAAGAAGGAATTGAAGTTTCAAGTCTAAAATTGGGCTAAAAGATGGTTCAATTTGGCTAAAAAGAGGATAAAACTTTGATAAAACAAAAAGGAAATGATCTAATCAATAAATCACCCTGTGTATTAAAAATGAAGAGTTGAAAAAAGGAAATTTGTAGAGTTTTAGAAAGAATTGAAGTTTCAAGTCTAAAATTGGGTTAAAAGATAATTCAATTTGGCTAAAAAGAGGCTAAACTTTGATAAAACAAAAAGGGAATGTTCTGTATCAAGATATCACCCTGTATATTAAAAATGAAGAGTTGAAAAAAGGAAATTTGTAGAATTTTAGAAAGAATTAAAGTATCAAGTCTAAAATTGGGCTAAAAGATGGTTCAATTTGGCTAAAAAGAGGCTAAAACTTTGATAAAACAAGAATGAAATGAGCTATATCAAGATATCACCCTGTATATTAAAAATGAAGAGTTGAAAATAGGAAATTTGTAGAGTTTAAGAATAAATTGAAGTTTCAAGTCTAAAATTGGGTTAAAAGATGGTTCAATTTGGCTAAAAAGAGGCTAAAACTTTGATAAAACAAGAATGAAATGAGCTGTATCAAGATATCACCCTGTATATTAAAAATGAAGAGTTGAAAATAGGAAATTTGTAGAGTTTAAGAATAAATTGAAGTTTCAAGTCTAAAATTGGGCTTAGGATGGTTCAATTTGGCTAAAAAGTGGCTAAACTTTGATGAAACAAGAAGAAAATGTGTTGTATCAAGAAATCACCCTGTATATGAAAAAAAAAGAGTTGAAAAAAGGAAATTTAAAGAGTTTAAGAAAGAATTTAAGTATCAAGTTTAAAATTGGGCTAAAAGATGGTGCAATTTGGCTATAAAGAGGTTAAAACTGATTTAACAAGAAGGAAATGAGCTGTATCAAGATATCACCCTGTATATTAAAAATGAAGAGTTGAAAAAAGGAAATTTGCAGAGTTTAAGAAGAAATTGAAGTTTCAAGTCTAAAATTGGGCTAAAATATGGTTCAATTTGGTTAAAAAGAGGCTAAACTTTAATAAAACAAAAAGGGAATGTTCTGTATCAAGATATCACCCTGTATATTAAAAATGAAGAGTTGAAAAAAGGAAATTTGAAGAGTTTTAGAAAGAATTGAAGTTTCAAGTCTAAAATTGGGCTTAAAAGATGGTTCAATTTGGCTAAAAAGAGGCTAAAACTTTGATAAAACAAAAAGAAAATGATCTGTATCAAGATATAACCCTGTATATTAAAAATGAAGGGTTGAAAAAAGGAAATTTGAAGAGTTTAAGAAGAAATTGAAGTTTCAAGTTTAAAATTGGGCTAAAAGATGGTTCAATTTGGCTAAAAAGTGGCTAAACTTTGATGAAACAAGAAGAAAATGTGTTGTATCAAGAAATCACCCTGTATATGAAAAATGAAGGGTTGAAAAAAGGAAATTTGAAGAGTTTAAGAAAGAATTGAAGTTTCAAGTTTAAAATTGGGTTAAAAGATGGTTCAATTTGGCTAAAAAGAGGCTAAAACTTTAATAAAACAAGAAGGAAATGAGTTGTATCAAGATATCACCCTGTATATTAAAAATGAAGAGTTGAAAAAAGGAAATGTGTAGAGTTTGAGAAAGAATTGAAGTACCAAGTCTAAAATTGGGTTAAAAAATGGTTCAATTTGGCTAAAAAGAGGCTAAAACTGATAAAACAAAAAGGAAATGATCTGTATCAAGATATCACCCTGTATATTAAAAATGAAGAGTTGAAAAAAGGAAATGTGTAGAGTTTAAGAAGGAATTGAAGTTTCAAGTCTAAAATTGGGTTAAAAGATGGTTCAATTTGGCTAAAAATAGGCTAAAACTTTGATAAAACAAGAAGGAAATGATCTGTATCAAGATATCACCCTGTATATTAAAAATGAAGAGTTGAAAAAAGGAAATTTGTAGAGTTTAAGAAAGAATTGAAGTACCAAGTCTAAAATTGGGTTAAAAAATGGTTCAATTTGGCTAAAAAGAGGCTAAAACTGATAAAACAAAAAGGAAATGAGCTGTATCAAGATATCACCTTGTATATTAAAAATGAAGAGTTGAAAAAAGGAAATTTGTAGAGTTTAAGAAGGAATTGAAGTTTCAAGTCTAAAATTGGGTTAAAAGATGGTTCAATTTGGCTAAAAAGAGGCTAAAACTTTGATAAAACAAGAAGGAAATGATCTGTATCAAGATATCACCCTGTATATTAAAAATGAAGAGTTGAAAAAAGGAAATTTGTAGAGTTTAAGAAGGAATTGAAGTTTCAAGTCTAAAATTGGGTTAAAAGATGGTTCAATTTGGCTAAAAAGAGGCTAAAACTTTGATAAAACAAAAAGGAAATGATCTATATCAATAAATCACCCTGTATATTCAAAATAAAGAGTTGAAAAAAGGAAATTTGAAGAGTTTAAGAAGGAATTGAAGTTTCATGTCTAAAATTGGACTAAAAGATGGTTCAATTTGGCTAAAAAGAGGCTAAAACTGATAAAACAAGAATGAAATGAACTGTATCAAGAAATCACTCTGTATATTAAAAATGAAGAGTTGAAAAAAGGAAATTTGTAGCCCACAGGACAATAATCACCCTGTATATGATAAAAAGAAAGTTTAAAAATACTTAATATATTAAAAAAAAAGAAAACAAAATTTTAAATCCAAAATTTGCAACAATATATCAAATTTAGACCCAAAAAACGGCTTAAAACTCGAAAAATAAAAAACTTAAAGAATATATCACCCTGTATACACCACTTTAAAATCCTTATAAATATTTAAATATTCATTTTTTCTAAAATTCTACAAGAAAACGTAATTTTTACAGTAATTGGAATTACTTAAAATTATTCAAAAAAATTCGAGGAATTTCCCCGATTTTTTCGAAAAAATTAGCAATTAGCCTAACAGTTAACATTCAAAAATACAAAAGATTTAAAAAGAAATCGTTAAAGATGATTATAAGACCATCATTCGCTAATATGTAAGTAATTACAATTTCCTATAATCTCGAATAATTATAAATTAATGTTGTAACAAACATTTCCTGTAAAAACTTTCCAAATTCATTTTTTTTTAAACTCCACCCACCAGTGCAATATTTAAATCAAAAAAATACATCAACAGTATTATTTTAATTTTAACCCATTGTATAATAAATATTTTAAATAAAACACGCATTTTTCTTCAAATTTATTACAAAACATCCATCAACAAACTTTCATTTTTCGTACTTTGATTAATAATCTCTAAATAATTCCAACAATCGTCGAAATTCTGTTTGAATTGTTTAACGAGCAAAAAATCCGAAGAAAACACAAAATTTTCGTAATTATCGACAAAAGCGCTCTCAGTGAGATTCATCGAGCCGTAACAAACAAATCCACAGCTACATCCCTCATCGTAATCCTTCAACATGTACTTTTGATGCATTATACTATCCCTATCACTGATATACATCTGTATTTGCACCCCTTAAACAACATCTACAGTAAACCTAAGATAAATTAATAAAAAACCAGGTACTCACCTTCTTTTATTAACCGTCTTAAAGTACCAGAACTTTTTTTATTATGACCGAAATCTAAACGTAACCTCACTTTAACCGAACGTCTGCTAGCTGCTAGAACAGCTTCGTACACAGCTTTCACCGATATCAACATAAAACTGACGTCTAGAGTTTTGGTAGCTGTTTCGATGAAATAAGTAACAGGTTCGTAGAAATCGTTTAGACAATTTTCTCGTTTTATATTTAGTTGTAGACGGTTTACGTGGGGGGCCCAACCGCTCATGCCTTTCGTCTTAGTGTAAATCACCACGCAATCGTGTCTTCGTTTAAACAGCAACATTTCTTCGTATTTCTTTCTACACGTTTCGTATTTGTCGTAGCACATTTTCCACGTTATTAGCGATAAAACTGTTAGACCCGACCATTTTATAATTTCTAGCATTGTTAGTATAAGTCGTAAAAGAAAATTGGAAAAATAAAATTTTAAAAACGGTTAACCTTCAAATACAAGTTTTTGACGTTTAAGTCATATGTCAATTTTAAGGAACGTAGAACAAAAAAAATATTTTTATAGTAATAAATTGTTTATTTAAAATTTAAATTAATAATAAAATATAGTTTTAATTAAAATTTAGTTTTATTTAAACTTTTTATACGTTAAAATTTTAAATTCGGTTAACCTTTAAATACAAGTTGTATTTTGACGTTAAAGTCATATGTCAATTTTAAGGAACGTAGAACAAAAAAAAATATTTTTATAGTAATAAATTGTTTATTTAAAATTTAAATTAATAATAAAATATAGTATTAATTAAAATTTAGTTTTAGTTAAACTTTATATATGTTATTGAGGTATGGTCGCGTTAAATTTTCTAATTTTGTTAATAAAGTGGTGGCGCTGCTGTTTGCGAAAGTATAAAAAGCGACTACCGCATCTATAATACTTCAGTAGTTTAGTATCACTGCGATTAGTGTTAACAAATATTGTTATAAAGTGAAATTTATCGATTGGACTCAATTTAAATAACGTTAATTACTCGTTTTATTACTTTAAGTTTTAGGATTAATCGATTTTTAACGCGTTTTTACGTCTACCTAGGTGGCGCTGCGTGTACTATCGACTTCGAAAACGAGTCCCTCGTCTACGATACTCCAGTATCAGTGCAAATCACCTGTCACAACTACCTTGTCACCAACACAAGCAAATGACATTTTCGTTTAGCAAATAATGTTAATAATTAAAAAACAAAGTTAACAACCAACTCATCGAGCAGCGTAAACCATCTTCGACGTTCCTGCAGTCGCACCGACCCAATTTCCCCATCGAAAAACCGACGACGACCGTTCACCGTACACACACGAGAAAAAAAATGTGGCAAACTCAATCGGTGCACATAACGTCCTACAACAACAAAGAAAAACCCAAACAGGACGAGAAAATAACCACCCTCGGTATGACGTCGGCCATATCGACGGCCACCCCCAAACCCACGGATCTGGTTAAAACCAAGGAACTGGTGGAAGCCCTAAAACCGTTCGACGTCTTCGAATGCGACCAAGAGCTCAACAAACGCATGCATATATTGGGCAAACTGTACACCCTAGTCAAACAATGGATCAAAGAAGTCTCCTTGAAGAACAACATGCCGGAAATTATAGCCGAAAACGTCGGGGGTAAAGTGTACACGTTCGGTAGTTATAGGCTAGGAGTGCATAATAAAGGTGCTGATATAGACGCTCTGTGCGTGGCCCCCAGACATATTTACCGTACGGATTTCTTCACCTCGTTCTACGAATTGTTGAAACAGCAGCCAGAAGTCACGGATCTCAGGGTAAGTCTATCTTTAAATATACTAAAATTATTTTAAATGAGACGCTTTGGTGGGGTTTTTTACAAATTTTAAAATTAAAATCAGTTTCCATAACAGTAGACAATAATTAGATCCTTTAAATAGTTAATAAAGTTGAAGTACTCACTTTAAAATACAGGTTTTATGTTAAATTTTGTTTGTTAACGGTTATTGGACTTTATATATTTTTAATTTAGTAAAATGAGAGTATTTTGATGATGTTGATTCGAATTTGGTTAGGAAATTGATAAATTAATATACATATGCTAGATTTTAAATCATTAGATACTGAGGAATGTAAAAAAACAGGTCTTAAAAGTGAATTTGTAAAATAATAAATTAACAGTTAAAATCAAATTTCCAATAGTCATAAAAACATTATTGTTGTAATTTTGGGATTAAAATGTATCTCTAGACTTAGTAGATATCACAGAGAGATGTTACTTTACAAAATTATTGAAATTTAAAACAAAATAACAAAGAAAATGTCAAAATTTGGCAAAAGATGCAAATTTTCTCCAACTTATTTCGTATAATAATGTTGTGATCCATTATAGAGATTCAGAATCATTTTTTTAATAAAATGTAGGAGAATTTGTCAAATTTATTTGTAAAAACAGTCATTTAGATTTAAAAATATGCTAATTTTGTAGAAAAATTAGTTTCTATAGTCCATTTGTTTGGAATTGACAGCACAACGAATTCATTATAAATGTAAATCCTTCAAAGTACAAGCACCAAACAAATGAAACTACAAGTAAAAATATACAGTGTATTCATATAAAAGTATCCACCTTTAATAACTCTTAATACTGGTATTTAGGATAAAAATCCAAAAACACGTCAATTTATGTTGGAAGGGGCTTATTTAAACTTACTGGAAAAGCCACCACCTCTCCCCTTTCTTTTTTTAATTACTTCTCGTATTTTTACGTAAAATTTGGATACCTACTCCTCTTTGAGCCGATTTCCAAAACCGTATTGTGACGTGAACACCCTGTATATTTTGCGTATTTAATTCAATTACTATAGGTAAATATCTACGACCTAGAAGGGCATAGTCGTCACGGCATAGAACGTCACGTTTAATGTCATAGCGTGTTTTTAACTAAGGTCCGGTACATAAAACAAGTAAACATATGCAATGGTCCACGTATATAAATATATAGACGTTATTCTCGGAAAATTATTATGTTACAAGGTTGAGAAAATTCGAGGTTATTTTGGACATAAAAAGGTAAGTTTTCACCAAGTTTCATCAAGATTGACGAATCCGTTGGAAAATTAAAAATTCAAAACGAAAAATCGTTTTTTTTTCCCATTTTCCTCGAAAAATTGAGGTTATGTGAGAAAATTATCAAGAGAAAAGTTTTAGATTTTTACATGATCTACAACTTTTCTATTGGGCACTTTTCATTTCGACGTCAATTTTAGCCGCAAACAGCAATAGCGTGTTTTTAACTAAGGTCCGGTAAATAAAACAGGTAAACATATGCAATGGTCCACGTATATAAATATATAGACGTTATTCTCGGAAAATTATTATGTTACAAGGTTGAGAAAATTCGAGGTTATTTTGGACATAAAAAGGTAAGTTTTCACCAAGTTTCATCAAGATTGACGAATCCGTTGGAAAATTAAAAATTAAAAACGAAAAATCGTTTTTTTTTCCATTTTCCTCGAAAAATTGAGGTTATGTGAGAAAATTATCAAGAGAAAAGTTTTAGATTTTTACATGATCTACAACTTTTCTATTGGGCACTTTTCATTTTGACGTCAATTTTAACCGCAAACAGCAATAGCGTGTTTTTAACTAAGGTCCGGTAAATAAAACAGGTAAACATAATCGATGGTCTACGGATATAAATCAACCAAAAAACTCTACGTTTTATTACAGCACGCCTGGACCATAACACAACTATGCTCTTTTAGGTCGTAGATATTTAGTTATCCGACCGATTCTTTAAATACCTGATTTAACCAAAACAATCATTATACCAAACATTAGGCGGTGGAAGAAGCCTACGTACCAGTCATCAAAATGAACTTTGACGGCATCGAAATCGACATGCTATTCGCCAGACTGTTACTGAAAGAAATCCCCGACACGATGGACCTCAAAGACGACATGCTCCTCAAACACTTGGACGCCAAATGCGTCCGCAGCCTAAACGGATGCAGAGTCACCGACGAGATCCTCAGCCTCGTACCCAACATCGAAAACTTCAGACTCACCTTACGTACGATCAAACTGTGGGCCAAAAGTAAGTTCCCCTCGTAAATCCATGCTGGGATACTATTTTGTAAATTTTAGGACACGGAATCTACAGCAACGTCTTGGGTTACTTGGGCGGAGTATCTTGGGCGATGCTGGTAGCCCGCACCTGCCAACTATACCCCAACGCAGCACCTTCCACCTTGGTGCACAAGTTCTTCCTCATCTTCTCCAAGTGGAAATGGCCGCACCCGGTGTTGCTCAAACAACCCTCCAACATAAATCTCGGGTTCGTGGTGTGGGATCCGCGAGTTAACGTCCAAGACAGATACCACTTGATGCCCATCATCACGCCTGCGTACCCCCAGCAGAATTCCACGTTTAACGTGTCCCAATCGACGCGTACCATCATGGTGAACGAGTTCAAGCAGGGGTTGTCCATCACCGATGATATAATGTTGGGGAAATGTCGTTGGGATAAACTGTTCGAGCAGCCGGCTTTCTTCACCAGGTACAAGCATTTTATCATGCTGATTGTGATCGCCGGGAACGCGGACGATCACTTGGAGTGGAGCGGGTTGGTGGAGAGCAAGATGCGGTTGCTGGTGGGGAATTTGGAGAGGAATCAGTTCATCACTTTGGCGCACATCAATCCTAAAAGTTATTCCTTGTTGGAAACGGTGGAGACCAGTTCGTTTTGCTCCACTTGGTTCATCGGGTTGGAGTTTGCGAAGACCGAGCATCTGTGCGTCGATTTGACCAAGGATATCATCTTGTTTACGGAGCAGGTGAACAAGCACGCCATGGGGATACAGATGTTGAAGGAGGGGATGTGGTGAGTAGCTGTTTTTTTTTTTGTTAGTCGAGTTTTAAAATTGTTTGTTGCGTGTTTTTAAACGGTCTTCCATTTTTCGCCCACAAAAGCGTCAAACCCCATAAAAAACATCTTTGTACCCTTTAAACAGCGAGTAGTTCAAATGCACATTTACCAAAAACGCACCAATCTTCCATTTTTTAACAATAAAATCGTCAAATCCATCAAAAACCATCTTTAGACCCTTCAAACAGCGAGTAGTTCAAATGCACATTTACCAAAAACGCACCAATCTTCCATTTTTTAACAATGAAAGCGCCAAATCCACCAAAAACCATCTTTAGACCCTGTAAACAGCTAGTAGTTCAAACGTACCATTCCCAAAAACGCCCCAATCTCCCGTTTTTAGCCCACAGAAGCATCAAACCCCATCAAAAACCATCTTTAGACCCTTCAAACAGCGAGTAGTTCAAACGTATCATTCCCAAAAACGCCCAAATCTTCCATTTTTCGCCCACAAAACCGTCAAACCCCACCAAAAACCATCTTTAGACTCTTCAAACAGCGAGTAGTTCAAACGTATCATTCCCAAAAACGCCCAAATCTTCCATTTTTCGCCCACAAAACCGTCAAACCCCACCAAAAACCATCTTTAGACCCTTCAAACAGCGAGTAGTTCAAACGTATCATTCCCAAAAACGCCCAAATCTTCCATTTTTCGCCCACAAAACCGTCAAACCCCACCAAAAACCATCTTTAGACTCTTCAAACAGCGAGTAGTTCAAACGTATCATTCCCAAAAACGCCCAAATCTTCCATTTTTCGCCCACAAAACCGTCAAACCCCACCAAAAACCATCTTTAGACCCTTCAAACAGCGAGTAGTTCAAACGTATCATTCCCAAAAACGCCCAAATCTTCCATTTTTCGCCCACAAAACCGTCAAACCCCACCAAAAACCATCTTTAGACTCTTCAAACAGCGAGTAGTTCAAACGTATCATTCCCAAAAACGCCCAAATCTTCCATTTTTCGCCCACAAAACCGTCAAACCCCACCAAAAACCATCTTTAGACCCTTCAAACAGCGAGTAGTTCAAACGTATCATTCCCAAAAACGCCCAAATCTTCCATTTTTCGCCCACAAAACCGTCAAACCCCACCAAAAACCATCTTTAGACCCTTCAAACAGCGAGTAGTTCAAACGTATCATTCCCAAAAACGCCCAAATCTTCCATTTTTCGCCCACAAAACCGTCAAACCCCACCAAAAACCATCTTTAGACTCTTCAAACAGCGAGTAGTTCAAACGTATCATTCCCAAAAACGCCCAAATCTTCCATTTTTCGCCCACAAAACCGTCAAACCCCACCAAAAACCATCTTTAGACCCTTCAAACAGCGAGTAGTTCAAACGTATCATTCCCAAAAACGCCCCAATCTGCCATTTTTCGCCCAAAAAACCGTCAAACCCCATCAAAAACCATCTTTAGACCCTTAAAACAGCGAGTAGTTCAAACGTACCGTTCCCAAAAACGCCCCAATCTCCCGTTTTTCGCCCAAAAAACCGTCAAACCCCATCAAAAACCATCTTTAGACCCTTAAAACAGCGAGTAGTTCAAACGTATCATTCCCAAAAACGCCCAAATCTTCCATTTTTCGCCCACAAAACCGTCAAACCCCACCAAAAACCATCTTTAGACCCTTCAAACAGCGAGTAGTTCAAACGTATCATTCCCAAAAACGCCCAAATCTTCCATTTTTCGCCCACAAAACCGTCAAACCCCACCAAAAACCATCTTTAGACTCTTCAAACAGCGAGTAGTTCAAACGTATCATTCCCAAAAACGCCCAAATCTTCCATTTTTCGCCCACAAAACCGTCAAACCCCACCAAAAACCATCTTTAGACCCTTCAAACAGCGAGTAGTTCAAACGTATCATTCCCAAAAACGCCCAAATCTCCCATTTTTCGCCCACAAAACCGTCAAACCCCATCAAAAACCATCTTTAGACCCTTAAAACAGCGAGTAGTTCAAACGTACCATTCCCAAAAACGCCCCAATCTCCCGTTTTTCGCCCAAAAAACCGTCAAACCCCATCAAAAACCATCTTTAGACCCTTAAAACAGCGAGTAGTTCAAACGTACCATTCCCAAAAACGCCCCAATCTCCCGTTTTTCGCCCACAAAACCGTCAAACCCCATCAAAAACCATCTTTAGACCCTTCAAACAGCGAGTAGTTCAAACGTATCATTCCCAAAAACGCCCAAATTTTCCATTTTTCGCCCACAAAACCGTCAAACCCCACCAAAAACCATCTTTAGACCCTTCAAACAGCGAGTAGTTCAAACGTATCATTCCCAAAAACGCCTCAATCTGCCATTTTTCTCCCACAAAACCGTCAAACCCCACCAAAAACCATCTTTAGACCCTTAAAACAGCGAGTAGTTCAAACGTATCATTCCCAAAAACGCCCCAATCTGCCATTTTTCGCCCAAAAAACCGTCAAACCCCATCAAAAACCATCTTTAGACCCTTCAAACAGCGAGTAGTTCAAATGCACTTTTACCAAAAACACCCAAATCTCCCATTTTTCGCCCACAAAACCGTCAAACCCCATCAAAAACCATCTTTAGACCCTTAAAACAGCGAGTAGTTCAAACGTACCATTCCCCAAAACTCCTTAAACTCCCATTTTTCGCCCAAAAAAGCGTCAAACCCCATCAACAACCATCTTTGTACACTTCAAACAGCCAGTAGTTCAAACGTACCACATTCCCATATTCCAGCTTGGACGCCCGCCACGTCAAACGAAAAGAACTCTCCAAATACATATCGCCGTCGTTGCTGAAACGCGAACGTAAACTCAGCACCTCCAAGAGCACCGCCGGCACCCCGGAGAGCGTCAACAACAGAAAACGACAATCCTCCGAAGCTATTTCCGACAATACGGACAACTCGATGCCCCCCAACAAGAAGAGCCGCCTGTCCGAAGAATTGACTCAAGGACAGGTAAGTCTCGATCTAGGAGCGCTAGCTCATCGAGGAGCTTCTCCTGTCCCCTTCGAAGTATTTATTTTCCATTTTTTTTTCTTTTTGTACCTACAGTTCGACGACAATTCCAACAATTCCATCAACATCGATTCCAGCAGCAATTTGAGCCTCGCCGAATCCGAGCCGAACAACACGTCGAGGTCGACGACGCCCACCACGACGGACGACGTCGTCGCGACGTCCGCGGCGACGGACGATAAAATACCCGAGGTGGTGTGTACGTGACGCGAGTGGTTTTGAGGGGCGAATGAAAGAAGAGACAGATGTCAAAATAAAAACGGTAAGTTTTGGTTTTTTTTTTGATTATTTTTTTGAATTTTTGATAGGAAGGAACTTGAAAACTGTCAAAGTAGGTGGTAGTTCGAATGTACCGTTTTTATTTGTTAAAGTAGGTCGAATGGAGCGTATTTTTGGTCGTGGAAGTTTTGGAGTTGTTCTAATTTTGTTTCGGATCGTTTAAAACTGCAGTAGGTCGAATGTATCATTTTTAAAAACTGCTTTAATGTCGTTTAATCTGTCAATGGAATGTTGGAAACTGTCAAAATTAAGTTTACAGCCCATAAAACATCCGGTAGTTCAAATGTACCTTGTTAAAAAATTAAAAATCTCCCTTGTTTCGATGAGAAAAAGGTTGAAACTGTCAAAATGAAGTTTATACTTTGTAGAACGACGTGTAGGTCAAATGTACCATCATCAAAACAGATTTTCTTGCATTTTTTGCAATTGTTGCTTTCGAATCAATTAAATATCGATTAGTTCAACTGTACCTTGTTAAAAAATCGTAAAAAATGTTGGGACTGGGTCAAAATTAAGTTTGCACTTGGTAGAAAGGCGAGTAGGTCAAATGCAACATTATGAAAATTGGTTAGGTTAGGTCTTTTTTTGAGTTTTTTTAGCCTTGGATGCTTTCAAATCACTCAAATCTTGCTTTAGATCGACTAGCTGTCCAGTAGTTCAATTGTACCATTTTAAAAAGGCTTTTTTTCTCATTTTTTCGATTGGAGGAAATGTTAGAAACTGTAAAAATTAAGCCTGATACCTTTAAAATGTCGAGTAGGTCAATTGTACCATTTTTCAAAGAGGATTTCTTCCATTTTTTGCAGTGGAAGTCTAGTAGTTCAAATGTACCTTGATAAAAATCGTAAGTTTCTCTTTTTTTTTAAATGCAGTTCGTAGAAGGACAGGTAGGTCGAATGTACCATCGTTTAAAATGGAACTTTCTTACATTTTTCTGCTTTGAAACGACTCAAAACCTCTTTTGAATAGTCTAAAAGTCCAGTAGTTCAAATGTACCTTGTTAAAAAATTAAAAATTTCCCTTGTTTCGATGAGAAAAAGGTTGAAACTGTCAAAATGAAGTTTATACTTTGTAGAACGACGTGTAGGTCAAATGTACCATCATCAAAACAGATTTTCTTGCATTTTTTGCAATTGTTGCTTTCGAATCAATTAAATATCGATTAGTTCAACTGTACCTTGTGAAAAAATCGTAAAAAATGTTGGGACTGGGTCAAAATCAAGTTTGCACTTGGTAGAAAGGCGAGTAGGTCAAATGCAACATTATGAAAATTGGTTCGGTTAGGTCTTTTTGCGATTTTTTTAGCCTTGGATGCTTTCAAATCACTCGAATCTTGCTTTAGATTGACTAGTTGTCCAGTAGTTCAATTGTACCATTTCAAAAACGGCAATAATTTCCTTTTTTCGATAGGAGGAAATGTTAGAAACTGTAAAAATTCAACCTGATACCTTTAAAATGTCGAGTAGGTCAATTGTACCATTTTTCAAAGAGGATTTCTTCCATTTTTTTGCAGTGGAAGTCTAGTAGTTCAAATGTACCTTGATAAAAAATTAAAAATTTCCCTTGTTTCGATGAGAAAAAGGTTGAAACTGTCAAAATGAAGCTTATACTTCGTAGAACGACGTGTAGGTCAAATGTATCTTTTTTAAAAATGCGTGGAAACTGTTCAAAAGTCCAGTAGGTCCAATGTATCGTTTTTAAAAGTGTATTTTTTTCATTTTTCTGCTTTGGAATCTTTAAAATAGCTCATAGCCTGTTTGGAATCGTCTAAAAGTCCAGTAGTTCAAATGTATCTATTCAAAAACGGCGTTCATTTGGTTTTATTTGTCAATGGAATGTTGGAAACTGTCAAAATTAAGTTTATAGCTCGTACAACGTCGAGTAGGTCAGATGTTCCTTTTGAAAAATGTTATTTTCCGCTTTGAAATGTTTAAGATGGTTCAAAACTTGTTTTGAATCGTCCAAAAATCCAGTAGTTCAAATTTACCTCATTAAAATGCTCTGTATTTTTGAGCAGAATTTTTACAACTGTCAAAAATGAGGTTATATACCTTAATTTCTCTAGTAGGTCAAATGTCTCGTTTTTAAAAATGTGTGGAAATTGTTAAAAAATCCAGTAGGTCCAATGTATCGTTTTTAAAAGTGTTTTTTTTTCATTTTTCTGCTTTGAAATCTTTAAAATAGCTCAAAGCCTGTTTGGAATCGTCTAAAAGTCCAGTAGTTCAAATGTATCTATTCAAAAACGGGGTTCGTTTCGTTTTATTTGTCAATGGAATGTTGGAAACTGTCAAAATTAAGTTTATAGCTCGTACAACGTCGAGTAGGTCAGATGTTCCTTTCTAAAAATGTTATTTTCCGCTTTGAAATGTTTAAAATGGCTCAGAACTTGTTTTGATTCGTCTAAAAATCCAGTAGTTCAAATTTACCTCATTAAAATGCTCTGTATTTTTGAGCAGAATTTTTACAACTGTCAAAAATGAGATTATATACCTTAATTTCTCTAGTAGGTCAAATGTCTCGTTTTTAAAAATGTGTGGAAACTGTTAAAAAGTCCAGTAGGTCCAATGTATCATTTTTAAAAACTGTTTTAATGTCGTTTAATCTGTCAAAAGAATGTTGGAAACTGTCAAAATTAAGTTTACAGTCCATAAAACATCCAGTAGTTCAAATGTACCTTGTTAAAAAATTAAAAATTTCCCTTGTTTCCATGAGAAAAAGGTTGGAACTGTCAAAATGAAGTTTATACTTCGTAGAACGACGTGTAGGTCAAATGTACCATCATCAAAACAGATTTTCTTGCATTTTTTGCAATTGTTGCTTTCGAATCAATTAAATATCGATTAGTTCAAATGTACCTTGTTAAAAAATCGTAAAAAATGTTGGGACTGGGTCAAAATCAAGTTTGCACTTGGTAGAAAGGCGAGTAGGTCAAATGCAACATTATGAAAATTGGTTAGGTTAGGTCTTTTTGCGATTTTTTTAGCCTTGGATGCTTTCAAATCACTCGAATCTTGATTTAAATCGTCTGATTGTCCAGTAGTTCAATTGTACCATTTCAAAAAGGGCAATAATATCCTTTTTTCGATTGGAGGAAATGTTAGAAACTGTAAAAATTAGGCCTGATACCTTTAAAATGTCGAGTAGGTCAATTGTACCATTTTTTAAACGGAATTTCTTCCATTTTTTTGCAGTGGAAGTCTAGTAGTTCAAATGTACCTTGATAAAAAATCGTAAGTTTTTCTTTTTTTCAATTCAGTTCGTAGAAGCACAAGTAGGTCGAATGTACCATTGTTTAAAATGGAACTTTCTTACACTTTTCGGCTTTAAAACGACTCAAAACCTCTTTTGAATCGTCTAAAAATCCAGTAGTTCCAATGTACCTTTATGAAAAATGCGTTAATCTTTCATTTTTCGATCGCAGGAATCTTGAAAATGGTCAAAATCGCTGCCGTAGCCTTTAAAACGTCGAGTAGTTCAAATGTACTTTCGTCCAAACTTCTTAAAACAACGAGTAGTTCGTTTGTAACTCTTCCAGAAATGCGTTAAATGTCGATTTTTCATTTAGAATAAATTTAAAAACTGTCATTTCCCATCATAAGGTCTTTAAAACGTTCGGTAGATCATATGTACCATTTCTAAAATCGCAGTAATCGCTTAAACATGAAGTAGTTCAAACGTACTTTTATCAAAACCGCGTTAATCTTTCATTTTTTAATCTGTAGAAACTTAAAAACAGTCAAATTTAATCTTTAGTATCTTGCAACGTCCAGTAGTTCAAATGTACCACACTTTACGTTTATATTTGATGAAATATTTTGATATTATTGTTTAAAAACTATCTAAACTTTGTTTTCCCTAGTTTTATTGACAGTTTCAACACTTTGGTTGATTGTTACCTTCATTGGAAGAAAATTTTGGATGGATTAAGTTTTTTTTCTCATCTTGCATTGTTTGAAATGATAGTTAGAGTCGTTTTTATCGTTCCTTCTGATAAAAAATATCATTAAACTTTGTTTTTATATCACTGGTATCACTTTAAACTTATTCGAATCACTGTAAACTTATTCGAGTCACTGTTTGTTGGTAATATTTAGTGAATTTAAAGTTTTTTTCGTTGTTTGATTGATTAAAATTAATAATTGTCACTTTTACTTACGGTTTTTCTAAAAGGAAAGTCTTGAAACACTTTAAATTTTAACTCACTCATGATTTGTAGGTTATACACTAATTGCAATAATTTTCCACTGGAAATATTTAAGTATTTGAATGTATTTGTTGAAATTATTGTTCTTAAATTGTTTATAATCGATTATAACTATTTATAGTTTGGTTTTTATAACGTAAAAAACGTTTTTAAAAGTAATTTTCAACACTTGTATCACTTATATGTTGTTTATCACTTTTCACTTGGTTTTTTCGGTATTTAATGTTTAATAAACACTTTTTTACTAGTTTTAATGAATTTTTAACACTTTTTAATAATTTACAGTTTTTAAATATCATTATTTGTTGATTTTATTAAACAATTCCCACTTCACTCATGATTTGTAGGTTATACACTAATTGCAATAATTTTCCACTGGAAATATTTAAGTATTTGAATGTATTTGTTGAAATTATTGTTCTTAAATTGTTTATAATCGATTATAACTATTTATAGTTTGGTTTTTATAACGTAAAATACGTTTTTAAAAGTAGTTTCCAATACTAGTATCACTTTTATGTTGTTTATCACTTTTCACTTGGTTTTTTCGGTATTTAATGTTAAATAAACACTTTTTACTAGTTTTAATGAACTTTTAACACTTTTTAATAATTTACAGTCTTTAAATATCGTTTTTTGTTGATTTTATTAAACAATTCCCACTTCACTCATCATTTGTAGGTTATACATTAATTGCAATAATTTTCCACTGGAAATATTTAAGTATGTGAATGTATTTGTTGAAATTATTGTTCTTAAATTGTTTATAATCGATTATAACTACTTATAGTTTGGTTTTTATAACGTAAAAAACGTTTTAAAAAGTAGTTTTCAACACTAGTATCACTTATAAGTTGTTTATCACTTTTCACTTGGTTTTTTCGGTATTTAATGTTAAATAACCAATTTTTTACTATTTTTGATCGTATTTTAACACTTTTTAATAATTTACAGTTTTTAAATATCGTTATTTGTTGATTTTATTAAACAATTCCCACTTGGTTGTAAATATATTTTAAACTGACAGTTTCAAGGTTACTTTTCTTCTTTTTTATTGCGGCCTCTTTCGAGTCGTTTCCGCATCAACGTTTTTTTTTCTTTTTTTTACAGTGTTAAGGTTGTCGTCATCGTCGTCGTCGGTTACACACAACGGAACGCGCTTTACGTTATTTTTAAGAGGTAAAATATTATCGCAAGTAGTGCAATTATTATTCTTCTTATTTTTTTGTTTGTCGTTTTTTTTTTACTTTGTTGTGTTCCGTGAGATCGATGATCGTGTCGTAGTACGTGATGGTGTTCCGTGTTTTAAAAAAAAAGAAGATACAGTTTAAATAGTGTTTTTTATATAATACGAGGGGTGTTCGGTATATTAAGCGGAAAATAAGTTTAAAATAGGAAAAAAATGGGATTTTTTTTGTACATATATATATTTAAGATGTCGTTCTGTTTTTTTTTTGTTTCGATTGCGGTAATATTTTACTGTGTTTAATGATTTTTTCCTGTGTAAATAAGTAATTTACTTATTTTTTTTTAAATTCATATAGATATATGTATATGTATGGAAAGCGGTGAAAATGGATTTTTTTTCTTGAATTTTTTGCTAATTTTTTTCCGTCTTGTGAAATTTTTTAAGGAAAAAAAATTTTTTCGCCGAAATCTGGCTCCACCGTTTTTTGTGTGTTTTTTTTTATTAAATTAAAAATAATTTGTTGTTTTTTTTTCTTGTCGATGATTTTGTGCCTCTCGTAGTTAAAAAATTAATTTTTTTTTGTATTCGATTAAATTTTTATTTTTGTTTCATTTTTAATGTTGTATTATAAAATTGTGGAGTTTTTGATTATTTAAATAAATTTTTTCCTATAAATTTTTCAATGGGTTTTTATTTTTTTCCCCCATCTTGTTCTTTTTCAGGGTAAATTATTCGTAAAATTATAAAATTATACAAAAATCAATTTAATTATATTTTTTAATAATTTTCATAAAAAAAATAATAAATATAGTCAATGAGGCACTAAAATATCATCCTGTATAAAATGTAAGTAATTTTATTCAGATTTAAAAGAAAAAAATGGTAGTTTTAGTGAATTATTCGCAAAAATTATAAAAATATCAATTTAATTATATTTTTTAATAATTTTCATAAAAAAATTAATAAATATAGTCAATGAGGCACTAAAATATCATCCTGTATAAATTGTAAGTAATTTTATTCAGATTTGAAAGGAAAAAATGGTAAATTTAGTGAATTATTCGCAAAAATTACAAAAAATCAATTTAATAAAATTTTTTAATAATTTTCATGAAAAAAATTAATAAATATAGTCAATCAGGCACTAAAATATCATCCTGTATAAAATGTAAGTAATTTTATTCAGATTTAAAAGGAAAAAATGGTAAATTTAGTGAATTATTCGCAAAAATTATAAAAAAAATTCAATTTAATTATATTTTTTAATAATTTTCATAAAAAAAAATTAATAAATATAGTCAATCAGGCACTAAAATATCATCCTGTATAAAATGTAAGTAATTTTATTCAGATTTGAAAGGAAAAAATAGTAAATTTAGTGAATTATTCGCAAAAATTATAAAAAAATCAATTTAATTATATTTTTTAATAATTTTCATAAAAAAATTAATAAATATAGTCAATCAGGTACTAAAATATCATCCTGTATAAGATGTAAGTAATTTTATTCAGATTTAAAAGGAAAAAATGATAAATTTAGTGAATTATTCGCAAAAATTATAAAAAAATCAATTTAATTATATTTTTTAAATATTTTCATAAAAAAATTAATAAATATAGTCAATGAGGCACTAAAATATCTTCCTGTATAAAATGTAAGTAATTTTATTCAGATTTAAAAGGAAAAAATGGTAAATTTAGTGAATTATTCGCAAAAATTATAAAAATCAATTTAATTATATTTTTTTAATAATTTTCATAAAAAAAATAATAAATATAGTCAATGAGGCACTAAAATATCATACTGTATAAAATGTAAGTAATTTTATTCAGATTTAAATGTAAAAAATGGTAAATTTAGTGAATTATTCTCAAAAATTATACAAAATTCAATTTAATTATATTTTTTAATAATTTTCATTAAATAATTAATAAACATAGTGAATGAGGCACTAAAATATCATACTGTATAAAATGTAAGTAATTTTATTCAGATTTAAAAGGAAAAAATGGTAAATTTAGTGAATTATTCGCAAAAATTATAAAAAATCAATTTTATTATATTTTTTTATAATTTTCATAAAAAAAATTAATAAAGATAGACAATGAGGCACTAAAATATCATCCTGTATAAAATGCAAGTAATTTTATTCAGATTTAAAAGGAAAAAATGGTAAATTTAGTGAATTATTCGCAAAAATTATTAAAAAATCAATTTAATTATATTTTTTAATAATTTTCATAAAAAAAAATTAATAAACATAGTGAATGAGGCACTAAAATATCATACTGTATAAAATGTAAGTAATTTTATTCAGATTTAAAAGGAAAAAATGGTAAATTTAGTGAATTATTCGCAAAAATTATAAAAAAATCAATTTTATTATATTTTTTAATAATTTTCATAAAAAAATTAATAAATATAGTCAATCAGGCACTAAAATATCATCCTGTATAAAATGCAAGTAATTTTATTCAGATTTAAAAGAAAAAATGGTAAATTTAGTGAATTATTCGCAAAAATTATAAAAAAATCAATTTTATTATATTTTTTTATAATTTTCATAAAAAATTAATAAATATAGTCAATCAGGCACTAAAATATCATCCTGTATAAAATGTAAGTAATTTTATTCAGATTTAAAAGGAAAAAATGGTAAATTTAGTGAATTATTCTCAAAAATTATACAAAATTCAATTTAATTATATTTTTTAATAATTTTCATAAAAAAATTAATAAACATAGTGAATGAGGCACTAAAATATCATACTGTATAAAATGTAAGTAATTTTATTCAGATTTAAAAGGAAAAAATGGTAAATTTAGTGAATTATTCGCAAAAATTATAAAAAAATCGATTTAATTATATTTTTTAATAATTTTCATAAAAAAATTAATAAACATAGTCAATCAGGCACTAAAATATCATCCTGTATAAAATGTAAGTAATTTTATTCAGATTTAAATGAAAAAAATGGTAAATTTAGTGAATTATTCTCAAAAATTATACAAAATTCAATTTAATTATATTTTTTAATAATTTTCATTAAATAATTAATAAACATAGTGAATGAGGCACTAAAATATCATACTGTATAAAATGTAAGTAATTTTATTCAGATTTAAAAGGAAAAAATGGTAAATTTAGTGAATTATTCGCAAAAATTATAAAAAAATCAATTTTATTATATTTTTTTATAATTTTCATAAAAAATATAATAAATATAGTCAATGAGGCACTAAAATATCATCCTGTATAAAATGCAAGTAATTTTATTCAGATTTAAAAGGAAAAAATGGTAAATTTAGTGAATTATTCGCAAAAATTATAAAAAATCAATTTTATTATATTTTTTAATAATTTTCATAAAAAAATTAATAAATATAGTCAATCAGGCACTAAAATATCATCCTGTATAAAATGCAAGTAATTTTATTCAGATTTAAAAGAAAAAATGGTAAATTTAGTGAATTATTCGCAAAAATTATAAAAAATCGATTTAATTATATTTTTTAATAATTTTCATAAAAAAAATTAATAAATATAGTCAATCAGGCACTAAAATATCATCCTGTATAAAATGTAAGTAATTTTATTCAGATTTAAAAGGAAAAAATGGTAAATTTAGTGAATTATTCGCAAAAATTATAAAAAATCAATTTTATTATATTTTTTTATAATTTTCATAAAAAAATTAATAAATATAGTCAATGAGGCACTAAAATATCATCCTGTATAAAATGCAAGTAATTTTATTCAGATTTAAAAGGAAAAAATGGTAAATTTAGTGAATTATTCGCAAAAATTATAAAAAATCAATTTTATTATATTTTTTAATAATTTTCATAAAAAAATTAATAAATATAGTCAATCAGGCACTAAAATATCATCCTGTATAAAATGCAAGTAATTTTATTCAGATTTAAAAGAAAAAATGGTAAATTTAGTGAATTATTCGCAAAAATTATAAAAAAATCGATTTAATTATATTTTTTAATAATTTTCATAAAAAATTAATAAATATAGTCAATCAGGCACTAAAATATCATCCTGTATAAAATGTAAGTAATTTTATTCAGATTTAAAAGGAAAAAATGGTAAATTTAGTGAATTATTCGCAAAAATTATAAAAAAATCAATTTTATTATATTTTTTAATAATTTTCATAAAAAAATTAATAAATATAGTCAATGAGGCACTAAAATATCATCCTGTATAAAATGCAAGTAATTTTATTCAGATTTAAAAGGAAAAAATGGTAAATTTAGTGAATTATTCGCAAAAATTATAAAAAAATCAATTTTATTATATTTTTTAATAATTTTCATAAAAAAATTAATAAATATAGTCAATGAGGCACTAAAATATCATCCTGTATAAAATGCAAGTAATTTTATTCAGATTTAAAAGGAAAAAATGGTAAATTTAGTGAATTATTCGCAAAAATTATAAAAAAATCGATTTAATTATATTTTTTAATAATTTTCATAAAAAAATTAATAAATATAGTCAATCAGGCACTAAAATATCATCCTGTATAAAATGCAAGTAATTTTATTCAGATTTAAAAGAAAAAATGGTAAATTTAGTGAATTATTCGCAAAAATTATAAAAAAATCAATTTTATTATATTTTTTTATAATTTTCATAAAAAAATTAATAAATATAGTCAATGAGGCACTAAAATATCATCCTGTATAAAATGCAAGTAATTTTATTCAGATTTAAAAGGAAAAAATGGTAAATTTAGTGAATTATTCGCAAAAATTATAAAAAAATCAATTTTATTATATTTTTTAATAATTTTCATAAAAAAATTAATAAATATAGTCAATGAGGCACTAAAATATCATCCTGTATAAAATGCAAGTAATTTTATTCAGATTTAAAAGGAAAAAATGGTAAATTTAGTGAATTATTCGCAAAAATTATAAAAAAATCGATTTAATTATATTTTTTAATAATTTTCATAAAAAATTAATAAATATAGTCAATCAGGCACTAAAATATCATCCTGTATAAAATGCAAGTAATTTTATTCAGATTTAAAAGAAAAAATGGTAAATTTAGTGAATTATTCGCAAAAATTATAAAAAAATCGATTTAATTATATTTTTTAATAATTTTCATAAAAAAATTAATAAATATAGTCAATCAGGCACTAAAATATCATCCTGTATAAAATGTAAGTAATTTTATTCAGATTTAAAAGGAAAAAATGGTAAATTTAGTGAATTATTCGCAAAAATTATAAAAAAATCAATTTTATTATATTTTTTTATAATTTTCATAAAAAAATTAATAAATATAGTCAATGAGGCACTAAAATATCATCCTGTATAAAATGCAAGTAATTTTATTCAGATTTAAAAGGAAAAAATGGTAAATTTAGTGAATTATTCGCAAAAATTATAAAAAAATCAATTTTATTATATTTTTTAATAATTTTCATAAAAAAATTAATAAATATAGTCAATCAGGCACTAAAATATCATCCTGTATAAAATGCAAGTAATTTTATTCAGATTTAAAAGAAAAAATGGTAAATTTAGTGAATTATTCGCAAAAATTATAAAAAAATCGATTTAATTATATTTTTTAATAATTTTCATAAAAAAATTAATAAATATAGTCAATGAGGCACTAAAATATCATCCTGTATAAAATGCAAGTAATTTTATTCAGATTTAAAAGGAAAAAATGGTAAATTTAGTGAATTATTCGCAAAAATTATTAAAAAATCAATTTAATTATATTTTTTAATAATTTTCATAAAAAATTAATAAACATAGTGAATGAGGCACTAAAATATCATACTGTATAAAATGTAAGTAATTTTATTCAGATTTGAAAGGAAAAAATGGTAAATTTAGTGAATTATTCGCAAAAATTATAAAAAAATCAATTTTATTATATTTTTTAATAATTTTCATAAAAAAATTAATAAATATAGTCAATGAGGCACTAAAATATCATCCTGTATAAAATGCAAGTAATTTTATTCAGATTTAAAAGGAAAAAATGGTAAATTTAGTGAATTATTCGCAAAAATTATTAAAAAATCAATTTAATTATATTTTTTAATAATTTTCATAAAAAAAAATTAATAAACATAGTGAATGAGGCACTAAAATATCATACTGTATAAAATGTAAGTAATTTTATTCAGATTTAAAAGGAAAAAATGGTAAATTTAGTGAATTATTCGCAAAAATTATAAAAAAATCAATTTTATTATATTTTTTAATAATTTTCATAAAAAAATTAATAAACATAGTGAATGAGGCACTAAAATATCATACTGTATAAAATGTAAGTAATTTTATTCAGATTTAAAAGGAAAAAATGGTAAATTTAGTGAATTATTCGCAAAAATTATAAAAAAATCAATTTTATTATATTTTTTAATAATTTTCATAAAAAAATTAATAAATATAGTCAATCAGGCACTAAAATATCATACTGTATAAAATGCAAGTAATTTTATTCAGATTTAAAAGAAAAAATGGTAAATTTAGTGAATTATTCGCAAAAATTATACAAAATTCAATTTAATTATATTTTTTAATAATTTTCATAAAAAAATTAATAAACATAGTGAATGAGGCACTAAAATATCATACTGTATAAAATGTAAGTAATTTTATTCAGATTTAAAAGAAAAAATGGTAAATTTAGTGAATTATTCGCAAAAATTATAAAAAATCAATTTTATTATATTTTTTAATAATTTTCATAAAAAATTAATAAACATAGTGAATGAGGCACTAAAATATCATACTGTATAAAATGTAAGTAATTTTATTCAGATTTAAAAGGAAAAAATGGTAAATTTAGTGAATTATTCGCAAAAATTATAAAAAAATCAATTTTATTATATTTTTTAATAATTTTCATAAAAAAATTAATAAATATAGTCAATCAGGCACTAAAATATCATCCTGTATAAAATGCAAGTAATTTTATTCAGATTTAAAAGAAAAAATGGTAAATTTAGTGAATTATTCGCAAAAATTATAAAAAAATCGATTTAATTATATTTTTTAATAATTTTCATAAAAAAATTAATAAACATAGTCAATCAGGCACTAAAATATCATCCTGTATAAAATGTAAGTAATTTTATTCAGATTTAAAAGGAAAAAATGGTAAATTTAGTGAATTATTCACAAAAATTATAAAAAAATCAATTTAATTATATTTTTTAATAATTTTCATAAAAAAAATTAATAAATATAGTCAATCAGGCACTAAAATATCATCCTGTATAAGATGAAAGTAATTTAAATAAGATTTAAAAGGAAAAAATTATAAATTTAGAGAATTATTCGCAAAAATTATAAAAAATCGATTTAATTATATTTTTTAATAATTTTTCATAAAAAAATTAATAAATATAGTCAATCAGGCACTAAAATATCATCCTGTATAAAATGCAAGTAATTTTATTCAGATTTAAAAGAAAAAATGGTAAATTTAGTGAATTATTCGCAAAAATTATAAAAAAATCGATTTAATTATATTTTTTAATAATTTTCATAAAAAAATTAATAAATATAGTCAATCAGGCACTAAAATATCATCCTGTATAAAATGCAAGTAATTTTATTCAGATTTAAAAGGAAAAAATGGTAAATTTAGTGAATTATTCGCAAAAATTATTAAAAAATCAATTTAATTATATTTTTTAATAATTTTCATAAAAAAAAATTAATAAATATAGTCAATCAGGCACTAAAATATCATCCTGTATAAAATGTAAGTAATTTTATTCAGATTTAAAAGGAAAAAATGGTAAATTTAGTGAATTATTCTCAAAAATTATACAAAATTCAATTTAATTATATTTTTTAATAATTTTCATAAAAAATTAATAAACATAGTGAATGAGGCACTAAAATATCATACTGTATAAAATGTAAGTAATTTTATTCAGATTTAAAAGGAAAAAATGGTAAATTTAGTGAATTATTCGCAAAAATTATAAAAAAATCAATTTTATTATATTTTTTAATAATTTTCATAAAAAATTAATAAATATAGTCAATCAGGCACTAAAATATCATACTGTATAAAATGTAAGTAATTTTATTCAGATTTAAAAGGAAAAAATGGTAAATTTAGTGAATTATTCTCAAAAATTATACAAAATTCAATTTAATTATATTTTTTAATAATTTTCATAAAAAAATTAATAAACATAGTGAATGAGGCACTAAAATATCATACTGTATAAAATGTAAGTAATTTTATTCAGATTTAAAAGGAAAAAATGGTAAATTTAGTGAATTATTCGCAAAAATTATAAAAAAATCAATTTTATTATATTTTTTAATAATTTTCATAAAAAAATTAATAAACATAGTGAATGAGGCACTAAAATATCATACTGTATAAAATGTAAGTAATTTTATTCAGATTTAAAAGGAAAAAATGGTAAATTTAGTGAATTATTCGCAAAAATTATAAAAAAATCAATTTTATTATATTTTTTAATAATTTTCATAAAAAAAATTAATAAATATAGTCAATCAGGCACTAAAATATCATCCTGTATAAGATGTAAGTAATTTTATTCAGATTTAAAAGAAAAAATGGTAAATTTAGTGAATTATTCGCAAAAATTATAAAAAAATCGATTTAATTATATTTTTTAATAATTTTCATAAAAAAATTAATAAACATAGTCAATCAGGCACTAAAATATCATCCTGTATAAAATGTAAGTAATTTTATTCAGATTTAAAAAGGAAAAAATGGTAAATTTAGTGAATTATTCACAAAAATTATAAAAAAATCAATTTAATAAAATTTTTTAATAATTTTCATAAAAAAATTAATAAATATAGTCAATGAGGCACTAAAATATCATACTGTATAAAATGTAGGTAATTTTATTCAGATTTAAAAGGAAAAAATGGTAAATTTAGTGAATTATTCGCAAAAATTATAAAAAAATCGATTTAATTATATTTTTTAATAATTTTCATAAAAAAATTAATAAACATAGTCAATCAGGCACTAAAATATCATCCTGTATAAAATGTAAGTAATTTTATTCAGATTTAAAAGAAAAAATGGTAAATTTAGTGAATTATTCACAAAAATTATAAAAAAATCAATTTAATTATATTTTTTAATAATTTTCATAAAAAAAATTAATAAATATAGTCAATCAGGCACTAAAATATCATCCTGTATAAGATGTAAGTAATTTTATTCAGATTTAAAAGGAAAAAATGGTAAATTTAGTGAATTATTCGCAAAAATTATAAAAATATCAATTTAATTATCTTTTTTAATAATTTTCATGAAAAAAATTAATAAATATAGTCAATCAGGCACTAAAATATCATCCTGTATAAGATGTAAGTAATTTTATTCAGATTTAAAAGGAAAAAATGGTAAATTTAGTGAATTATTCGCAAAAATTATAAAAATATCAATTTAATTATCTTTTTTAATAATTTTCATGAAAAAATTAATAAATATAGTCAATCAGGCACTAAAATATCATCCTGTATAAAATGTAAGTAATTTTATTCAGATTTAAAAGGAAAAAATGGTAAATTTAGTGAATTATTCTCAAAAATTATACAAAATTCAATTTAATTATATTTTTTAATAATTTTCATAAAAAAAATTAATAAATATAGTCAATCAGGCACTAAAATATCATCCTGTATAAAATGTAAGTAATTTTATTCAGATTTAAAAGGAAAAAATGGTAAATTTAGTGAATTATTCGCAAAAATTATAAAAAAATCAATTTAATTATATTTTTTAATAATTTTCATAAAAAAGTTAATAAATATAGTCAATGAGGCACTAAAATATCATCCTGTATAAGATGTAAGTAATTTTATTCAGATTTAAAAGGAAAAAATGGTAAATTTAGTGAATTATTCGCAAAAATTATAAAAAAATCAATTTAATTATATTTTTTAATAATTTTCATAAAAAAATTAATAAATATAGTCAATGAGGCACTAAAATATCATCCTGTATAAAATGTAAGTAATTTTATTCAGATTTAAAAGGAAAAAATGGTAAATTTAGTGAATTATTCGCAAAAATTATAAAAAAATCAATTTAATTATATTTTTTAATAATTTTCATAAAAAAATTAATAAATATAGTCAATCAGGCACTAAAATATCATCCTGTATAAAATGTAAGTAATTTTATTCAGATTTAAAAGGAAAAAATGGTAAATTTAGTGAATTATTCGCAAAAATTATAAAAAAATCAATTTAATTATATTTTTTAATAATTTTCATAAAAAAATTAATAAATATAGTCAATGAGGCACTAAAATATCATCCTGTATAAAATGTAAGTAATTTTATTCAGATTTAAAAGGAAAAAATGGTAAATTTAGTGAATTATTCGCAAAAATTATAAAAAAATCAATTTAATTACATTTTTTAATAATTTTCATAAAAAAATTAATAAATATAGTCAATCAGGCACTAAAATATCATACTGTCTAAGATGTAAGTAATTTTATTCAGATTTTAAAGGAAAAAATGGTACATTTAGTGAATTATTCGCAAAAATTATAAAAAAATCAATTTAATTACATTTTTTAATAATTTTCATAAAAAAATTAATAAATATAGTCAATCAGGCACTAAAATATCATCCTGTATAAGATGTAAGTAATTTTATTCAGATTTAAAAGGAAAAAATGGTAAATTTAGTGAATTATTCGCAAAAATTATAAAAAAATCAATTTAATTATATTTTTTAATAATTTTCATAAAAAAGTTAATAAATATAGTCAATGAGGCACTAAAATATCATCCTGTATAAATTGTAAGTAATTTTATTCAGATTTGAAAGGAAAAAATGGTAAATTTAGTGAATTATTCGCAAAAAATTATAAAAAAATCAATTTAATTATATTTTTTAATAATTTTAATAAAAAATTAATAAATATAGTCAATGAGGCACTAAAATATCATCCTGTATAAGATGTAAGTAATTTTATTCAGATTTAAAAGGAAAAAATGGTAAATTTAGTGAATTATTCGCAAAAATTATAAAAAAATCAATTTAATTATATTTTTTAATAATTTTCATAAAAAAAATTAATAAATATAGTCAATCAGGCACTAAAATATCATCCTGTATAAAATGTAAGTAATTTTATTCAGATTTAAAAGGAAAAAATGGTAAATTTAGTGAATTATTCGCAAAAATTATAAAAAAATCAATTTAATTATATTTTTTAATAATTTTCATAAAAAAATTAATAAATATAGTCAATCAGGCACTAAAATATCATCCTGTATAAGATGTAAGTAATTTTATTCAGATTTAAAAGGAAAAAATGGTAAATTTAGTGAATTATTCGCAAAAAATATAAAAAATCAATTTAATTATATTTTTAATAATTTTCATAAAAAAATTAATAAACATAGTGAATGAGGCACTAAAATATCATACTGTATAAAATGTAAGTAATTTTATTCAGATTTAAAAAAAAAAATGGTACATTTAGTGAATTATTCGCAAAAATTATAAAAAAATCAATTTAATTATATTTTTTAATAATTTTCATAAAAAAGTTAATAAATATAGTCAATGAGGCACTAAAATATCATCCTGTATAAATTGTAAGTAATTTTATTCAGATTTAAAAGGAAAAAATGGTAAATTTAGTGAATTATTCTCAAAAATTATAAAAAATTCAATTTAATTACATTTTTTAATAATTTTTATAAAAAAATTAATAAATATAGTCAATCAGGCACTAAAATATCATCCTGTATAAAATGTAAGTAATTTTATTCAGATTTAAAAGGAAAAAATGGTAAATTTAGTGAATTATTCGCAAAAATTATAAAAAAATCAATTTAATTATATTTTTTAATAATTTTCATAAAAAAATTAATAAATATAGTCAATGAGGCACTAAAATATCATCCTGTATAAAATGTAAGTAATTTTATTCAGATTTAAAAGGAAAAATGGTAAATTTGGTGAATTATTCGTAAAAATTATAAAAAAATCAATTTAATTATATTTTTAAATAATTTTCATGAAAAAATTAATAAATATAGTCAGTCAGGCACTAAAATATCATCCTGTATAAGATGTAAGTAATTTTATTCAGATTTAAAAGGAAAAAATGGTAAATTTAGTGAATTATTCGCAAAAATTATAAAAAAATCAATTTAATTATATTTTTTAATAATTTTCATAAAAAAAATTAATAAATATAGTCAATGAGGCACTAAAATATCATCCTGTATAAAATGTAAGTAATTTTATTCAGATTTAAAAGGAAAAAATGGTAAATTTATTGAATTATTTGCAAAAATTATAAAAAAATCAATTTAATTATATTTTTTAATAATTTTCATAAAAAAAATTAATAAATATAGTCAATCAGGCACTAAAATATCATCCTGTATAAGATGTAAGTAATTTAATTCAGATTTAAAAGGAAAAAATGGTAAATTTATTGAATTATTCGCAAAAATTATAAAAAATCGATTTAATTATATTTTTTAATAATTTTCATAAAAAAATTAATAAATATAGTCAATCAGGCCCTAAAATATCATCCTGTATAAATTGTAAGTAATTTTATTCAGATTTGAAAGGAAAAAATGGTAAATTTAGTGAATTATTCGCAAAAATTACAAAAAATCAATTTAATAAAATTTTTTAATAATTTTCATAAAAAAATTAATAAATATAGTCAATGAGGCACTAAAATATCATCCTGTATAAGATGTAAGTAATTTTATTCAGATTTAAAAGAAAAAAATGGTAAATTTAGTGAATTATTCGCAAAAATTATAAAAAAATCGATTTAATTATATTTTTTAATAATTTTCATAAAAAAATTAATAAATATAGTCAATCAGGCACTAAAATATCATCCTGTATAAAATGCAAGTAATTTTATTCAGATTTAAAAGGAAAAAATGGTAAATTTAGTGAATTATTCGCAAAAATTATTAAAAAATCGATTTAATTATATTTTTTAATAATTTTCATAAAAAAATTAATAAATATAGTCAATCAGGCACTAAAATATCATCCTGTATAAAATGTAAGTAATTTTATTCAGATTTAAAAGGAAAAAATGGTAAATTTAGTGAATTATTCACAAAAATTATAAAAAAATCAATTTAATTATATTTTTTAATAATTTTCATAAAAAAAATTAATAAATATAGTCAATCAGGCACTAAAATATCATCCTGTATAAGATGTAAGTAATTTTATTCAGATTTAAAAGGAAAAAATGGTAAATTTAGTGAATTATTCGCAAAAATTATAAAAAAATCGATTTAATTATATTTTTTAATAATTTTCATAAAAAAATTAATAAATATAGTCAATCAGGCACTAAAATATCATCCTGTATAAAATGTAAGTAATTTTATTCAGATTTAAAAGGAAAAAATGGTAAATTTAGTGAATTATTCACAAAAATTATAAAAAATCAATTTAATTATATTTTTTAATAATTTTCATAAAAAAAATTAATAAATATAGTCAATCAGGCACTAAAATATCATCCTGTATAAAATGTAAGTAATTTTATTCAGATTTACAAGGAAAAAATGGTAAATTTAGTGAATTATTCGCAAAAATTATAAAAAAATCGATTTAATTATATTTTTTAATAATTTTCATAAAAAAATTAATAAACATAGTCAATCAGGCACTAAAATATCATCCTGTATAAAATGTAAGTAATTTTATTCAGATTTAAAAGGAAAAAATGGTAAATTTGGTGAATTATTCGCAAAAATTATAAAAAAATCAATTTCATTACATTTTTTAATATTTATTATGAAAATATCAATAAATATAGTAAATCAGGCATTAAATTACAATCCTGGAAAAATTTGATTCAAAATTATTCGGATTTAAAAGGAAAAAATGGTAAATTTAGTGAATTATTCGCAAAAATTATAAAAAAATCAATTTAATTATATTTTTTAATAAATTTCATAAAAAAATTAATAAATATAGTCAATCAGGCACTAAAATACAATCCTGAAATAAATTTTGCCAAATTTATTCAAATTTAAAACAAAAAATAATAAATTTATTCAACAATAAACCAAATTAAAAACAATCACTCAGTCTACGACTTTTTCAAAGACGTGACAACACCGCAAACCGCTCGAAACAAACCACAGATCAATAGACCAAATTCCTAATACGACCTTAATTCGATAGATGGCACTAATGTAATAATTTAAAAACCGATATAAATTTTTATTAAAACCAAATCAAAATTTGTAATAATAAAAATACAAAAAAAAACAAATTTATTTTAAAATTTTTATTAATTTAAACAAATTTTACAAAGAAAAAAACACAATTATAACGTGAAAAATAAAAACCTACCACCGCCATCTATCGTATATTAACCGAAACAGCGCTACAAATCCATCACCGCTTAGTCTCCGTTTTCCACCGCTAGATGGCACCGACTGTACGAAACAACCTTTTTAATAGATTTAAAACGCGGTTAAAGCGAATTTAACCATAAAATTGGTCCAGAATTGAACAATTTTAATAAAAAAAATCATCTTCGACTTATTTTTACATCCCCAAACGGTCGAAAACGAAAATTAATTTACGCTCTATGCACAATCGCAAACTTTAGCTCTATCGATCCGCCGTTACGGCGCAAGCGCGTCGCTACAACCGACCAGCAAAACACCCCGAATATCGCTCTAAATAAACTGCGTACAAAACTCCACTGGTCAAATTTATCCTTCAAATAACAGTCGACCGAGCAATCCATCACGATGACGCCGCTTCGTGGACAAGACCTTAAATCTATCTGGTCGATTGCGCAGCTTCCCTATGGAGCCAGACTCCGCAATCCGGATTAATAAACGTTAGAAAATCATGTATTTGTTGTTAAATTTGGGTTTTTTCAGTGTTTGTTATTGTTTATTAGGTAAGTAAACAAATTTTATATAAACAATTCTCTTTAACATTTTTTCTTGACGCGTAATAATCAATATAAATAAATATTTCTCTTGAAAGTATTTTGTGTATTTTAAAATAAAATTTTTGTTATTTTTTTTGTTAATTATAGCTTAGATAGTCGTGTTTTAGTTAAATTTAATTTATAACGTTTTGTAAAAGTTCCTTTATTTATACGGAACCATTTTCTTAAATTAGTTCTTCTTCTTTTTTTAAGCGAGTGTTGATATAACCAACACTTGATGTTACAATATGCAAATGTCTATGGTTTAAGTATAGTTTTCGATTATCGTAATCGATTTGTTTTGACAGCTGACTTATTTATTATTTTTTAAAAGACATTCGATTATCTTAATCGATTTTTTACAAAGACTGACTTTTTATATCAAATATCGCATTGTTCTTATCAATTTTTATGAGCCCATCGATGATATTAATGGGTTATCGATTATTGTAATCGTTTTTAATAAATTATTTTTTAATACACAACTAAAAGAGGTTCCATCATAGTTTTCGATTATTTTAATCGATTATCTATGACAGCCAGCTGGTATTTTATATGTCTATGGTTTAGCAATCGATTTAAACTATTATAAACGATTCTCTTTGACAGCTGACTTATTTTTAATGTATCTATGTATTAACGATGAGTTTTCGATTACTATAACCGATTTTTTTGACAGCTGATTTTCAACGATCGTTTTATACCATTATTATCGATTTTCTTTAACAACCGACTCATTTTTTACATGAAATTTTCTATTACGATTAACTTGTTATCTGCATGTCTATGGTTCTGTGATACTTCTCGATTAATTTAATCAATTTTCTATGACAGCCTTCTTGTTTTTATCATATCTATGGTTTAATAATCGATATTTTGTGACAGTCAACTTAATTTCAGCAAACTCTTCTTTTTTTGTATACGCTTAGGCATATTTTAGCGATCGTTCTGGATTGCAATCGATTATGTTTGACACCTTACTTATTCCTATGGACTCTTAATTTGTTTTAAGCGATTTTCTGCACTTATAGGTTATTCTTATCAATATTTATGAGATATTCGATGATGTTAATGAGTTATCGATTATTGTAATCATTTTTATCAAATTCTTTTTGTATACACAACTAAAAAAGGTTCCATCATAGTTTTCGATTAATGTAATCGATTCTCTATGTCAACTAGCTGGTATTTTATATGTCTTCGGTTTATTAATTGATTTTAACCATTATAATTTAACGATTATATCAGTTTTCGATTATCATAATCGATTTTCTTTGACAGCTGACTGTTTTAACGACCGTTTTATACGATTATAATCGATTGTCTTTGATAACTGACAGTTTTAACGATTAACTTTGACAGCTGACCTATTTTTAGCATATCTATGGTTCAACAATCAACTTTCGATTATCTTAATCGATATTATTTAGACATTTGTCCAATTTTCATGGAATATCCCATTTTTGAAGCAATTTAATACAATTTTCGATTACTATAATCGATTCTCTATAACAACCATTTAGTATTTTATATGGTTTATTAATCGATTTTAACCATTATAATCGATAAACATATCTATGGTTTAACGATCAGTTTTCGATCACCATAATCGATTGTCTTTGACAGCTGACTGATTTTTAACTCATCTTTGGTTCAACAATCAGTTTTCGATTATCTCAATCGATATTATTTTGACAATCGTCCAATTTTCATGGAATCTCCCATTTTTGAGGCAATTTATTACAGTTTTCGTTTAATATAATCGATTCTCTATGACAACCAGCTGGTATTTTGTATGTGTATGGTTTATTCATCGATTTTAACCATTATAATCGATTTTTTATGACAGCTGACTCATTTTTAACATATCTATGGTTTAACGATCAGTTTTCGATCACCATAATCGATTGTCTTTGACAGCTGTCTTATTTTTAACATATCTATGGTTCAACAATCAACTTTCGATTATCTTAATCGATATTATTTTGACATTTGTCCAATTTTCATGGAATATCCCATTTTTGAAGCAATTTATTACAATTTTCGATTACTATAATCGATTCTCTATGACAACCATTTAGTATTTTATATGTCTATGGTTTATTAATCGATTTTAACCATTATAATCGATAGTCTTTGACAGCTGACTCATTTTAAACATATCTATGGTTTAACGATCAGTTTTCGATCACCATAATCGATTGTCTTTGACAGCTGTCTTTTTTTTAACATATCTATGGTTCAACAATCAACTTTCGATTATCTTAATCGATATTATTTTGACATTTGTCCAATTTTCATGGAATATCCCATTTTTGAAGCAATTTATTACAATTTTCGATTACTATAATCGATCCTCTATGACAACCATTTAGTATTTTACATGTCTATGGTTTATTAATCGATTTTAACCATTACAATCGATAGTCTTTGACAGCTGACTCATTTCTCACATATCTATGGTTTAACAACCATTTCCCTATTTTGACAACTGACTTACCGTCAACACATTCTTCTTTTTTACACGACTATGCATGCTTAACCTCTACAACCATCACGCAAATCGATCTTTTTCACGCCGAATCGATTTTTTTGCCATTCAGGTACGAACAACTCATCGAACGATGACCTCGACGAAGACTACTACCTAAATTACGATTACGAAGCCGACAACGATACCGACACCGTCAAACCGCTGGTGCTACCGAATCCGCAGACGCTACAATCGAAATACACAATCGATGTCTTGCCCAACATCGATTTACCCGATGATTCGCTCGCGGATCCCGATCTGAAAGACCACGATTTCATCGACAACATCATGTACGTGTACTACGGCTCCCATACGAGACACACCACCACCTATGGCCCCGAAATCATCATCATAGGCTCGGTTTTGAGCTGCGCTGCTCAAATGCTCACCATCTTCTGCGTTCTGCTGAAGAAGAACAACAGAGGGGAGCGTTTGATGACCTACATCTTCTTCCAAATACTCGGGACGTTCTGTATATCCAACTTGATATTCATGTTGGGGGTTTATGTAAGTACGAAACGTCAAACGTCACTCTGAGACTGTCAAACGTCGATCGATTGACGTTTGAACTGTCACCCGTCGCTCGAGTGACGTTTGAACTGTCATCTGTCATTGTGTTTTGTTCTAGGCGACTAAAAGCGCCACCAGATGTCTGATAATCTCGCTGATTCTGTATTTTCTGCACTTGATGACCTCGGTGTGGTTGTGTTTGTATTGCTTCTACATATACAAGAGATTTTCTACAGGGGGATTAGTAAAACAACAACATTTGCGAGTTAAATACTTTAATATAGCTGCTTACGATATACCGACCTTCTTAACTCTGGTAAGTAGATGTAGAACTGTTTGCAAGATGAGCAGGCTGTTTTTTGGAAAAAAAATTGTTGAAAATTGGGATTTTTTGGAAAAAATAGAAAATTGAAATTTTTGGAATAGTTATTGTAAATTGGAATTTTACGAAAATTATAGAAAACTTGGATTTTTTTTGAAAAAAACAGTAGAGAATCGGGATATTTTGGGAAAAATATAAAAAATTGGAATTGTTTGGAAAAATTTTAGAAATTGCGATTTTTTGGAAAAAGTCATAGTGAATTGGTGTTTTACAAAAATTACAAAAGTTGGGGTTTTTTTGTAAATAATAGTTGAAAATTGGGATTTTTTGAAAATAATATGGGAAAATTGGGATTTTTTTGGAAAAATAGTAGAACATTGGAATTATTTGGAAAAACAGTGGAAAATTGGGAACTTTTTCGAAATAACAGTAGAAAATAGAGATTTTTTGGAAAAAAAAATGGTTAAAAATTGGGATTTTTTGGAAACTGGAAATTTGGGATTATTTGGAAAAAATTGTAGAAAAATGAGTTTATTTGGAAAATTATTGCAAAAGTCGCCGGTTTTTGAAATTTTTTGGAAAGAACTATTGAAAATTGGGATTTTTTTGGAAAAACAGTGAAAATTGGAAATTTTTTGGAAATAATAGAAAATTGAGATGTATTGGAAAAAATTGTTGGAAATTGTGATTTTTTGGAAAAAACTGTTGATAATTGGGATTTTTTTGGAAAAACAGTGAAAAATTGGAAATTTATTGGAAATAATATTAGATCATTGGTTAGGTTAGGTTAGGAAATAATAGATCATTAGGATTTTTTGGGACAATTGTAAAAAATTGAAATTTTTTGGAAAAAATTGTTGATAATTGAGATTTTTTTGGAAAAACAATGCAAAATTGGAAATTTTTTGGAAATAATAGAAAATTGAGATTTATTGGAAAAAATTGTGATTTTTTGGAAAAAACTGTTGAAAATTGGGATTTTTTTGGAAAAACAGTGGAAAATTGGAAATTTATTGGAAATAATATTAGATCATTGGTTAGGTTAGGTTAGGAAATAATAGATCATTAGGATTTTTTGGGACAATTGTAAAAAATTGAAATTTTTTGGAAAAAATTGTTGATAATTGAGATTTTTTTGGAAAAACAATGCAAAATTGGAAATTTTTTGGAAATAATAGAAAATTGAGATTTATTGGAAAAAATTGTTAGAAATTGTGATTTTTTGGAAAAAACTGTTGAAAATTGGGATTTTTTTGGAAAAACAGTGGAAAATTGGAAATTTATTGGAAATAATATTAGATCATTGGTTAGGTTAGGTTAGGAAATAATATTAGATCATTGGGATTTTTTGGAAAAATTGTAAAAAATTGAAATTTTTTGGAAAAAATTGTTGACAATTGAGATTTTTTTGGAAAAACAATGCAAAATTGGAAATTTTTTGGAAATAATAGAAAATTGAGATTTATTGGAAAAAATTGTTAGAAATTGGGATTTTTTGGAAAAATTGTTAAAAATTAGGGTTTTTTTTGGAAACAATTATGGAAAATTGTGATTTTTTGGAAAAAGTTTGGAAATTTGGGGTTTTTTGGAAATAATAGTTAAAAATTGGAATTTTTCGGAAATAATATTAGAAAATTCGGATTTTTTGAAAATAATACTAGAAAATTCAGATTTTTGAAAAAAAAAATTGTTAAAAATTATAGAAATTTGGCATTTTGACATTTTTTGGAAAAACTGGAAAATTGGGAATTTTTGGAAATAATAGTAGAAAATTGATATTTTTGGAAAAAATTGTAGGAAAATGAGTTTATTCGGAATATTATTACAAAATTTGCGCTTTTTTGGAAATAATAGTTGAAAACTGGGTTTTTTGAAAATAATTTTAGAAAATTGAGAATTTTGGAAAAATAGTAAAATATTGGGATTTTTTTAAAAAATTGGAAAAATTTGTTGAAATTGGGATTTTTTAGAAAAACGGTGGAAAATTGAAAATTTTTTAGAAATAATATAAAATTGAGATTTATTGGAAAAAATTGTTGCAAATTGCGATTTTTTGGAAAAAATAGAAAATTGGGTTTTTTGGAAAAAATTGTAGGAAACTGAGTTTATTCGGAAAATTACTATAAAAGTTGGGTCTTTTGGGAAATAATAGTTGAAAATTGGGGTTTTTTGGAAAATTTGTATACAATTGGAATTTTTTTGGACTAATAATATAAAACTGAGATTTTTTGGAAAAAATTGTTAAAGGTTGGGATTTTTCGGAAAAATTGTAGGAAATTGAAGTTTTTTGGAAGTAATAGTAAAAAATTTGAATTTTTTGAAAAAAATTGTAGGAAACAGTTTATTCAGAAAATTATTATAAAAGTTGGGTTTTTTGGAAATAATAGTTGAAAATTGGAGTTTTTTGAAAAAATAGTAGAACATTGGGATTTTTTGGAAAAACAGTGGGAAACTGGGAATTTTTTGAAACTAATAGTAGTGGAAAAAATTGTTCAAAATTGAGATTTAACGGAAAAATTATTGAAAATTGGGAATTTTTGGCAAAACGATGGAAAATTGGGGTTTTTTTGGAAAAAAATTGTAGGAAACAGTTTATTCGGAAAATTATTATAAAAATTGGGTTTTTTTGGAAATAATAGTTGAAAATTGGAGTTTTTGGAAAAATAGTGGGATTTTTTTGGAAAATCAGTGGAAACTAGGAATATTTTGGAACTAAAAATAGAAAATTGAGATTTATTGGAAAAAATTGTTAAAAATCGGGATTTTTCGGAGAAATTATTAAAAATTGAAACTTTTTGGAAAAAAATTATTAAAAATGGGAATTTTTTTGAAAAAATAGAAAACGGGGATCTATTGGGATGTTTGGGAAAAAATAGTAGAAAACTGTAATTTTTTGGAAAAATTGTGATAATATTCGAGACCTCCTCAAACCAGCTTAACTGCAATCAACCATTTCTCTTGAAAACCACCAAAACCCTTTTTTCAGGCGACTTATTTCATCGCCCCACACAGCTACGAATCGAAGAGATTCTGCTTCATCTCCGTACAAAAGGGCATGATTCTAAACTACATGTTCCCCGTTTCTTTGCTCATCTTCCTCACCACCATACACTCCCTAAGCGGCATACGCAAGATCAACATGGAACTGTGTAAACTGGAGCTGAACACTTCAGCGGAGTCTTTGAGCGCCCTAAAAAACGAACTAGAACTACTGAAAGACCGTAACGACGATTGCGTCGACGAGGAAATTATCAGTTTACGCGAATCTAAGACTTGCTTGAAACTGTTGTGCGTCATACAAACCGGTTACGACATGGTTTGGTTCATCGTCGTTTTGGCTTTGGAAAACGTGAACGAAAGTAGCGGCATGGCCGTGATCTACGCCATAATGTCTTGCTTACTGGTAAGTGTAAAAAAGTTGTGTTTTGGATCTTTTATAGCGTTTATCATCTTAGAATTGGTATATTTTTATCAAGAGGAAAAGTTTGATGCCTACTTTGAGCGACTTACCTGAAGATATGGAGGAGATCGTCGTACAAAAGGATGAGCAAACTCGGATTGTTACGGCGTCAGCGAACGTATCTCGTCGAGGTTCTTCCGATAGTATACCGTTGTTGAATCACGAAGGGTGTACCGAGATGCGCGAACTGAGATTAGAACACATCAGCACCATTACTACATAATTTTCACCAACAACAACAACTTTATTTATCGTAAAATACTTTAATATAAACGAGTGTCTAAAATACTAAAATATGGTTACTAAAATAAATCTTCTTTTTTTACTTTTGACACTTAGACTCGTTCGGATGTACCTGCACAGGTAGCAACTAAATTTTTTATTTTCTATTTTAATTTTAGGTATAAATATTTGTTAAAAACTTTTTAGAAGACAATAAGTACCGTTTTTTTGTTAAAAAAAACGGTGGATGTTAATATATATTCTAATTATCTCGGTCTTGCAAGTTTGATCTCGATTAATAGGCGTATACAGCCAAAAAAGTAATTAGTAGATAATCGAAGTAAAATATAAAAATAAAGGTATATATATTTAAAGAAATAGTAATTATTCGTCTATAGGTGATTAAACATATCGAATTTTGTTGGATTACATGAATATTTTAAGATTTACTTTTGAAAAAGTTGTTCTGTAATTGACAGTTGAGTGGCTAATTTTACGTAGTGTCGGGAATTAAGTTAAAATACATTTTTAATCATCTGTATGAATTAATCAGCTTACCAATACCATTTTTTATAAATTCTTTACGTATTTAATTAATTAAACGTTTTTATTTTTAAATTCTAATCTATTTTGCTTACTTATATTCGTTTAGCGTACACTTCTTACTGTTCTGTGATTCTAATATTCGTTTAACGTACACTTCTTACTGTTCTGTGATTCTTATGTTCGTTTACTGTTTTGTGATTCTTATATTCGTTTAGCGTACACTTCTTATTCTTCTGTGATTCTTATATTCGTTTAACGTACACTTCTTACTGTTCTGTGAGTCTAATATTCGTTTAACGTACACTTCTTACTGTTCTGTGATTCTAATATTCATTTAGCGTACACTTCTTACTGTTCTGTGATTCTTATATTCGTTTAGCGTACACTTTTTAATGTTCTGTGATTCTTTTGTTCGTTTAGCGTACACTTATTACTGTTCTGTGAGTCTAATATTCGTTTAGCGTACACTTCTTACTGTTCCGTGGTTCTTACATTCGATTGCTCCGTCATCGTAATCAGTCATCTGTCATATTTTATTCGTATTCGTAACGAATTTTATTTTATCGTTATTTATCGCGTTTTTTAATGTACAGTGCCAAATTCTACCGCGAAAAAACTTGTATATAAAATTTCTACTTTCTACTCATACTATTTCTATACACGTAGTGTTAAATAGCGTTAAATTATTTCGAAAAATTCGTTACATAACCTTAAAAAAATGAACTTACCTTTATTGATAATTTTAAGGGTAAAAAACTGTATTTATAGTGTTTAAGTGTAGTTTAAGAAGATTTTTTAGTCTTAGAAACTGTTTTTCTTTGATTTTTGATTGTTTTCGTTGTTAAAATAGTGATTTTGTACCGTTGAAGTCGCGGAGTCCTAGAAGATGGAAAATGGGGTAAAACTGTGGGTGTTGGATCGATTTAAAGGTCTGTACGTTGATTATCTATATAAAAAAGTGATTTTCCATGTTATTTTATGATTTCTAAATAAATTGTAGTCAAAATTTTGTTTTTCGAATATTCAATGTTTAAAGAGTAACATTTCATAAGAAACTAAAGAAATTCTAAACGATTTTTATACAAAATGATGTTTAGTAGAAGGAAAATCTACTGTTGATGAATATTTTTCTTATAAAAGACATCGGCCTATATCAGTATTAAACTAATTGTAAGATTTCCAAATCTCGAAGCACAAGCCTAAAAATATCTTGGAGAAACTTCGATTCTAACGAATATTGAACATTAAATGTTGTTAATCTCTTCTACAAGTCGTTTTATTTCCTTATAAACAATTTTTTTCAGGTTATTTTCATAAAAAGTGTAAATAAAACCAAATTTTTAATAAGAAAATTAATTTTATTTAATATTTACAGCGATACGTAACGATTTACATATAAAAACAAACATTTAAACAATTTTTCTTTGTAAATAAAATAAAGTCTACAAGTTTAAAAAAGTTTTTTCTCTTCAAGTATAAAAAAAATCCAATTTTTTGTTGTTTATGAAGACATAGCTTCATTTTCCGATCCCGATTCTACGTTATTTTCCTCAATTTGTCCCTCTAAATCGCTTTCCTCTTCCCATTCGCTGTCGCTATCTGTTTGAGCATCTATTTGAAGCTCTTCTTCATCAGAATCGCTCGTATCTTTAAATTTATACGAATGTTGGTTAAAAAAATGGTTTGAACCGAAAAAATTTATTAAAAACAATGAAAAAACGTTTAAATAATCTTTTAAACAATAAAACTATTTCAAATTAACGCTCAAACTCAAAAAATATCGAAAAAAACTGAACCTAACCTCAAAATTTCAGGTTTCACTAAAATTTCGTTGAAAAAAATAGTTTGAACCGTAAAAATTGTTGAAAACAATGAAAAACGTTTAAACAATCTATTAAACAATAAAACCAATTCAAATAATTAATTTAACATAAAAATTTATCAAAAAAACTAAACCTAACCTCGAAAGTTCAAGTTTCACTAAAATTTCGTTGAAAAAAATGAATTGAACTGTAAAAAATGTTGAAAACAATAAAAAAACGTTTAAATAATAAAACTAATTCAAATTAACGCCACAACTCAAAAAATATCGAAAAAAACTGAACCTAACCTCGAAATTTCAAGTTTCACTAAAAAACGTTAAAAAAATAGTTTGGACCGTAAAAAATTATTAAAAACAATAAAAAAACGTTTAAATGAGCTTTTAAACAAAAAAACTAATTCAAATTAACGCTCAAACTCAAAAAATATCGAAAAAAACTAAACCTAACCTCGAATTTTCAAGTTTCCCTAAAATGTCGTTTAGAAAAATAATTTGAACTGTAAAAAACGTTGAAAACAATAAAAAAAACATTTAAATAATCTTTTAAACAATAAAACCAATTCAAATTAACGCTCAAACTCAAAAAATATCGAAAAAAACTTAACCTAACCTCGAAATTTTAAGTTTCCCTAAAAACTCGTTAAAAAAATAGTTTGGACCGTAAAAATTTGTTAAAAACAATAAAAAACGTTTAAATAATCTTTTAAACAATAAAACCAATTCAAATTAACGCTCAAACTCAAAAAATATCGAAAAAACTAAACCTAACCTCGAAATTTCAAGTTTCACTAAAAAGTCGTTTAAAAAATAGTTTGAACCGTAAAAATTTGTTAAAAACAATAAGAAAACGTTTAAATAATCTTTTAAACAATAAAACTAATTCAAATTAACACTCAAACTCAAAAAATATCGAAAAAAACTAAACCTAACCTCGAATTTTCAAGTTTCACTAAAAAGTCGTTTAGAAAAATAATTTGAACTGTAAAAAACGTTGAAAACAATAAAAAAAACATTTAAATAATCTTTTAAACAATAAAACCAATTCAAATTAACGTTCAAACTCAAAAAACATCGAAAAAAAACTAAACCTAACCTCGAAATTTCAAGTTTCACTAAAATTTCGTTTAAAAAAAATGATTTGAACTGTAAAAAACGTTGAAAACAATAAAAAAACGTTAAAACAATCTTTTAAACAATAAAACTAATTCAAATTAACGCTCAAACTCAAAAAATATCGAAAAAACTAAACCTAACCTCGAATTTTCAAGTTTTCCTAAAAACTCGTTTAAAAAATGATTTGAACCGTAAAAAATGTTGAAAACAATAAAAAAAAACGTTTAAATAATCTTTTAAAAAATAAAACTAATTCAAATTAACGCTCAAACTCAAAAAATATCGAAAAAAACTAAACCTAACCTCGAAAGTTCAAGTTCCCCTAAAATTTCGTTGAAAAAAATGATTTGAAATGTAAAAAATGTTGAAAACAATGAAAAAACGTTTAAACAATCTATTAAACAATAAAACCAATTCAAATAATTAATTTAACAGTAAAATTTATCAAAAAAACTAAACCTAACCTCGAATTTTCAAGTTTCGCTAAAAAATTGTTTAAAAAAATAGTTTGAACTGTAAAAAATTATTAAAAACAATAAAAAAAACGTTTAAATAATCTTTTAAACAATAAAACTAATTCAAATAATTAATTTAACAGTAAAATTTATCAAAAAAACTAAACCTAACCTCGAATTTTCAAGTTTCGCTAAAAAATTGTTTAAAAAAATAGTTTGAACCGTAAAAATTATTAAAAACAAATGAAAACACCTATAAACAATCTATTAAACAATAAAACCAATTCAAATTAACGCTCGAATTTAAAAAATATCGAAAAAAGCTTAACCTAACCTCGAAATTTCAGGTTGCACTAAAATTTCGTTAAAAAAAAATGATTTGAACTGTAAAAAACGTTGAAAACAATAAAAAAACGTTAAAACAATCTTTTAAACAATAAAACTAATTCAAATTAACGCTCAAACTCAAAAAATATCGAAAAAACTAAACCTAACCTCGAAATTTCAAGTTTCACTAAAAAGTCGTTTAAAAAATAGTTTGAACCGTAAAAATTTGTTAAAAACAATAAGAAAACGTTTAAATAATCTTTTAAACAATAAAACTAATTCAAATTAACACTCAAACTCAAAAAATATCGAAAAAAACTAAACCTAACCTCGAATTTTCAAGTTTCACTAAAAAGTCGTTTAGAAAAATAATTTGAACTGTAAAAAACGTTGAAAACAATAAAAAAAACATTTAAATAATCTTTTAAACAATAAAACCAATTCAAATTAACGTTCAAACTCAAAAAACATCGAAAAAAAACTAAACCTAACCTCGAAATTTCAAGTTTCACTAAAATTTCGTTTAAAAAAAATGATTTGAACTGTAAAAAACGTTGAAAACAATAAAAAAACGTTTAAATAATCTTTTAAACAATAAAACTAATTCAAATCAACGGTCAAACTCAAAAAATATCGAAAAAAACTAAACCTAACCTCGAAATTTCAAGTTTCACTAGAAATTCGATTAAAAAAATGATTTGAACCGTAAAAAATGTTGAAAACAATAAAAAAACGTTTAAATAATCTTTTAATCAACAAAACCAATTCAAATTAACACCCAAACTCAAAAAATATGAAAAAAACTAAACCTAACCTCGAAAGTTCAAGTTCCCCTAAAATTTCGTTGAAAAAAATGATTTGAAATGTAAAAAATGTTGAAAACAATGAAAAAACGTTTAAACAATCTATTAAACAATAAAACCAATTCAAATAATTAATTTAACAGTAAAATTTATCAAAAAAACTAAACCTAACCTCGAATTTTCAAGTTTCGCTAAAAAATTGTTTAAAAAAATAGTTTGAACTGTAAAAAATTATTAAAAACAATAAAAAAAACGTTTAAATAATCTTTTAAACAATAAAACTAATTCAAATTAACGCTCAAACTCAAAAAATATCGAAAAAAACTGAACCTAACCTCGAAAGTTCAAGTTTCCCTAAAATTTCGTTGAAAAAAATGATTTGAACTGTAAAAAATGTTGAAAACAATAAAAAAACATTTAAACAATCTATTAAACAATAAAACTAATTCAAATAATTGATTTAACACTAAAATTTATCAAAAAAACTAAACCTAACCTCAAATTTTTAAGTTTCCCTAAAAACTCATTAAAAAATAGTTTGGACCGTAAGAATTTATTAAAAACAAATGAAAACACCTATAAACAATCTATTAAACAATAAAACCAATTCAAATTAACGCTCGAATTTAAAAAATATCGAAAAAAGCTTAACCTAACCTCGAAATTTCAGGTTGCACTAAAATTTCGTTAAAAAAAAATGGTTTGAACCGTAAAAAAAGTTGAAAACAATGAAGAAACGTTTAAATAATCTATTAAACAATAAAACCAATTCAAATAATTAATTTGACACTAAAATTTATCAAAAAAACCCAGCATAACCTCGAATTTTCAAGTTTCCCTAAAATTTCTTTGAAAAAAATGATTTGAACCGTAAAAAATGTTGAAAACAATGAAAAAACTTTTAAATAACCTTTTAAACAATTAAACAAATTCAAATAATTAATTTAACACTAAAGATTATCAAAAAAACTAAACCTAACCTCGAATTTTCAAGTTTCACTAAAAACTCGTTGAAAAAAATGGTTTGGACTGTAAAAATTGTTGAAAACAATAAAAAAAACGTTTAAATAATCTTTTAAACAATAAAACTAATTCAAATTAACGCTCAAACTCAAAAAATATCGAAAAAAACTAAACCTAACCTCGAAAGTTTAAGTTTTACTAAAAACTCGATTAAAAAAATGGTTTGAACCGTAAAAATTTATTAAAAACAATAAAAAAACGTTTAAATAATCTTTTAAACAATAAAACTAATTCAAATTAACGCTCAAACTCAAAAAATATCGAAAAAAACTAAACCTAACCTCGAAATTTCAAGTTTCTCTAGAAACTCGTTTATAAAAATAGTTTGAACCGTAAAAATTTATTAAAAACAATAAAAAAACGTTTAAATGATCTTCTAAACAATTAAACTAATTCAAATTAACGCTAAAACTCAAAAAATATCGAAAAAAACTGAACCTAACCTCGAAAGTTTAAGTTCCCCTAAAATTTCGTTGAAAAAAATGGTTTGAACCGTAAAAAACGTTGAAAACAATAAAAAAACGTTTAAACAATCTATTAAACAATAAAACCAAATCAAAAAATTCATTTAACAATAAAATTTATCGAAAAATGCCGAACCTAACCTCGAATTTTCAAGTTTCCCTAAAATTTCTTTGAAAAAAATGATTTGAACCGTAAAAAATGTTGAAAACAATGAAAAAATGTTTAAATAATCTTTTAAACAATAAAACTAATTCAAATTAACGCTCAAACTCAAAAAATATCGAAAAAAACTGAACCTAACCTCGAAATTTAAGGTTACAGTAAAATTTCATTGAAAAAAATGATTTAAACCGTAAAAAATGTTGAAAACAATGAAAAAATGTTTAAACAATCTATTAAACAATAAAACCAAATCAAAAAATTCATTTAACATAAAAATTTATCGAAAAAACTAAACCTAACCTCGAAAGTTCAAGTTTCACTAAAATTTCGTTGAAAAAAATTAATTTAACTGTAAAAAATGTTGAAAACAATAAAAAAACGTTTAAATGAGCTTTTAAACAAAAAAACTAATTCAAATTAACGCTCAAACTCAAAAAATATCGAAAAAAACTGAACCTAACCTCGAAATTTCAAGTTTCCCTAAAATGTCGTTGAAAAAAATGATTTGAACCGTAAAAATTATTAAAAACAATGAAAAAAACGTTTAAACAATCTATTAAACAATAAAACCAATTCAAATAATTAATTTAACATAAAAATTTATCGAAAAAACTAAACCTAACCTCGAAAGTTCAAGTTTCACTAAAATTTCGTTGAAAAAAATGAATTGAACTGTAAAAAATGTTGAAAACAATAAAAAAACGTTTAAATAATCTTTTAAATAATAAAACTAATTCAAATTAACGCTCAAACTCAAAAAAATATCGAAAAAAACTGAACCTAACCTCAAAATTTCAGGTTTCACTAAAATTTCGTTGAAAAAAATGGTTTGAACCGTAAAAATTGTTGAAAACAATAAAAAAACGTTTAAACAATCTATTAAACAATAAAACCAATTCAAATAATTAATTTAACATAAAAATTTATCGAAAAAACTAAACCTAACCTCGAAAGTTCAAGTTTCACTAAAATTTCGTTGAAAAAAATGAATTGAACTGTAAAAAATGTTGAAAACAATAAAAAAACGTTTAAATAATCTTTTAAATAATAAAACTAATTCAAATTAACGCTCAAACTCAAAAAATATCGAAAAAAACTAAACCTAACCTCGAATTTTCAAGTTTCCCTAAAATGTCGTTGAAAAAAATGATTTGAACCGTAAAAATTATTAAAAACAAAGAAAAAACGTATAAATAATCTATTAAACAACAAAAACAATTCAAATAATTAATTTAACACTAAAATCTATCAAAAAAACTGAACCTAACCTCGAAAGTTCAAGTTTCCCTAAAATTTCGTTGAAAAAAATGATTTGAACTGTAAAAAATGTTGAAAACAATAAAAAAACGTTTAAATAATCTTTTAAACAAAAAAACTAATTCAAATTAACGCTCAAACTCAAAAAATATCGAAAAAAACTAAACCTAACCTCGAATTTTCAAGTTTCCCTAAAATGTCGTTGAAAAAAATGATTTGAACCGTAAAAATTATTAAAAACAAAGAAAAAACGTATAAATAATCTATTAAACAACAAAAACAATTCAAATAATTAATTTAACACTAAAATCTATCAAAAAAACTGAACCTAACCTCGAAAGTTCAAGTTTCCCTAAAATTTCGTTGAAAAAAATGAATTGAACTGTAAAAAATGTTGAAAACAATAAAAAAACGTTTAAATAATCTTTTAAATAATAAAACTAATTCAAATTAACGCTCAAACTCACAAAATATCGAAAAAAACTGAACCTAACCTCGAAATTTCAAGTTCCCCTAAAATTTCGTTGAAAAAAATGATTTGAAATGTAAAAAAAGTTGAAAACAATGAAGAAACGTTTAAATAATCTATTAAACAATAAAACCAATTCAAATAATTAATTTGACACTAAAATTTATCAAAAAAACCCAGCATAACCTCGAATTTTCAAGTTTTACTAAAAACTCGTTGAAAAAAATGGTTTGAACTGTAAAAAACGTTGAAAACAATAAAAAAACATTTAAATAATCTTTTAAACAATAAAACCAATTCAAATAATTGATTTAACACTAAAATTTATCAAAAAAAACTAAACCTAACCTCGAATTTTCAAGTTTCACTAAAAACTCGTTGAAAAAAATGATTTGAACCGTAAAAAACGTTGAAAACAATAAAAAAAACGTTTAAATAATCTTTTAAACAATAAAATTAATTCAAATTAACGCTAAAACTCAAAAAATATCGAAAAAAACTGAACCTAACCTCGAACTTTCAAGTTTAACTAAAAACTCGTTTAAAAAAATGATTTGAACCGTAAAAATTTATTAAAAACAATAAAAAAACGTTTAAAGAACCTTTTAAACAATAAAATTAATTCAAATTAACGCTAAAACTCAAAAAATATCGAAAAAAACTGAACCTAACCTCGAAATTTCAAGTTTCTCTAGAAACTCGTTTATAAAAATAGTTTGAACCGTAAAAATTTATTAAAAACAATAAAAAAACGTTTAAAGAACCTTTTAAACAATAAAATTAATTCAAATTAACGCTAAAACTCAAAAAATATCGAAAAAAACTGAACCTAACCTCGAAATTTCAGGTTACACTAAAATTTCTTATAAAAAATGATTTGAACCGTAAAAAATGTTGAAAACAATAAAAAAACGTTTAAATAATCTTTTAAACAATAAAACTAATTCAAATCAACGGTCAAACTCAAAAAATATCGAAAAAAACTAAACCTAACCTCGAAATTTCAAGTTTCACTAGAAATTCGTTGAAAAAAATGGTTTGAACCGTAAAAATTGTTGAAAACAATAAAAAAACGTTTAAACAATCTATTAAACAATAAAACCAATTCAAATAATTAATTTAACATAAAAATTTATCGAAAAAACTAAACCTAACCTCGAAAGTTCAAGTTTCACTAAAATTTCGTTGAAAAAAATGAATTGAACTGTAAAAAATGTTGAAAACAATAAAAAAACGTTTAAATAATCTTTTAAATAATAAAACTAATTCAAATTAACGCTCAAACTCACAAAATATCGAAAAAAACTGAACCTAACCTCGAAATTTCAAGTTTCCCTAAAATGTCGTTGAAAAAAATGATTTGAACCGTAAAAATTATTAAAAACAAAGAAAAAACGTATAAATAATCTATTAAACAACAAAAACAATTCAAATAATTAATTTAACACTAAAATTTATCAAAAAAACTGAACCTAACCTCGAATTTTCAAGCTTCACTAAAAACTCGTTTAAAAAAATAGTTTGAACCGTAAAAATTTATTTAAAACAATAAAAAAACGTTTAAATAATGTTTTAAACAATAAAACTAATTCAAATTAACGATCAAACTCAAAAAATATCGAAAAAAACTAAACCTAACCTCGAAATTTCAAGTTTCCCTAAAATTTCGTTGAAAAAAATGATTTGAACTGTAAAAAATGTTAAAAACAATAAAAAAACGTTTAAACAATCTATTAAACAATAAAACTAATTCAAATTAACACTCAAACTCAAAAAATATCGAAAAAAACTGAACCTAACCTCAAATTTTCAAGTTTCACTAAAAACTCTTTAAAAAAAGTGGTTTGAACTGTAAAAAACGTTGACAACAATAAAAAAAACGATTAAATAATGTTTTAAACTATTAAACAAATTCAAATCAACGCTCAAACTCAAAAAATATCGAAAAAAACTAAACCTAACCTCGAAAGTTCAAGTTTCACTAAAATTTCGTTGAAAAAATGATTTGAACCCTAAAAATTTATTAAAAACAATGAAATAACGTTTAAATAATCTTTTAAACAATAAAACTAATTTAAATTAAGGCTTAAACCAAAAAAATATCGAAAAAAACTAAACCTAACCTCGAATTTTCAAGTTTCCCTAAAAACTCGTTTAAAAAACAGTTTAAACCGTAAAAATTTATCAAAAACAAAAAAAAAAGTTTAAATAATCTTTTAAACAATAAAACCATTTCAAATAATTAATTTAACACTAAAATTTATCAAAAAAACTAAACCTAACTTCGAATTTTCAACTTTCACTAAAAACGCGTTTAAAAAAGTGGTTTGAACCGTAAAAAACGTTGAAAACAATAAAAAAACGTTTAAATAATCTTTTAAACAATAAAACTAATTCAAATTAACGCTCAAACTCAAAAAAATATCGAAAAAAACTTAACCTAACCTCGAATTTTCAACTTTCCCTAAAATTTCGTTGAAAAAAATGATTTGAACTGTAAAAAATGTTAAAAACAATAAAAAAACGTTTAAACAATCTATTAAACAATAAAACTAATTCAAATTAACACGCAAACTCAAAAAATATCGAAAAAAACTGAACCTAACCTCGAATTTTCAAGTTTCCCTAAAATTTCGTTGAAAAAAATGATTTGAACTGTAAAAAATGTTAAAAACAATAAAAAAACGTTTAAACAATCTATTAAACAATAAAACTAATTCAAATTAACACGCAAACTCAAAAAATATCGAAAAAAACTGAACCTAACCTCAAATTTTCAAGTTTTCCTAAAAACTCATTAAAAAAATAGTTTGGATCGTAAAAAACGTTGAAAACAATAAAAAAAACGTTAAAACCATCTATTTAACAACAAAACCAATTCAAATAATTAATTTAACACTAAAATTTATCAAAAAAACCAAACATAACCTCAAAAAAAACCACTCACCTCTATCGTTGTACACCAACAAAGCCTCCCGATTTTCCTCCTCCTCCCTACCATCCGCACAATCCATTTGCGGCACCAGCAAATCCAATCGACCTTTCAATCGATTCAACTGCACCGCCAACCCCAATCGACTCTGCACGCTCCCCAAAATCCCCCCCAACAGCTCCGGCAACTCGGGGTTCGACACCAAAACTCCGGCGTGCGCGTGCAGCAACCACCTCAACCACACGGCCCCCACTTGACTCCTGAAAAAAAACAAACATTTCAACCCCATTTTAGCACCTACCCCATAAAAAAACTTACGATAGTGTTTTCCCTTGCAAATAACCCCCCAATTCTTTTAAAAACGGCACTAGAACAACCACCGGCAGTCTCCTCACGGTATTCCTGACCACGTCCTCGTTCTTCTGATACAAAACCGTCTTCAAAATCTTCTTATCTTTACTGTGCAGCCCTTGGATTAGTAATTGGGCCACGTTATCAGCCTTAGGCACTTTTCCTTTATCGTTGTTGGTTAGAGTTAAATTTTCCAAGCGTTTTTCCATCGGGATATCGAAGTTTTGGTCTAATTTACGTTTAGCGGTACCCATTTCCCCAGTTTGGGGGGTTAAATAATCCACTTCGTCGTTCACAACGGGGGTTTTTAATTTCGAAACGGAATCTCTCGAATTGGGGGGTTTAAATTTAGCTGGATCTTGCCTGACTATACATTGAAGTTTCTTTGTAACATCTATAGACTGTAATTGTTGGAAAATTTTAGTTTAAATTCGATTTTAATGTTGAAAAAACTTACTAAGTGTTCGAAATGTAACATAACCTCATTTCCGTGCCCTATCCGGATGGTTTTGTGGTCCAAAAAAAAACTTCCCGCTATTCTAATGGGGGTAACTCTATCCCTATCATCAGTAACAACTTGTATGGTGGTTTTCGGTTTAATAGGTTTAGCAAAATGACCGTTTAAAGTGTGTTTATAAATATGAACGACTCCACTACGTACTGTAACTCCTAGTAAAGTTGCACCTGTGTTATTATCGTAGTTTATAGTGACGTTTTGTACGATATCTTCCATTAGGAAAGTAGTAGTGGCCGTTTTACTGGACGAATTTTGATTTAAACTCCAACAACTTAAAGTACGGTCGCCCTAAATGGGGTTTAAATTAATTTACGAGTATAAAAAGTGGGTTAAAAACTTACCTTGGACGCTGATATGAAATACGTATCGTTATTAAGAGGTTGTTGCACTAGACACAAGTAAATCACTTCCGATTTGTGACCGGTGAATGTTTTTAGCACTTCCTTGGTTTCGGTGTTCCATAATTTGATGTTTTTAGCTGCGGTTAGTATGTTTTCACTTTCGGGTATGGCTAATATAGCGGTGATTTTTTCAGTGCCGATTTTCCATTTGTATAACACTTTTTTGGTATCTGTAACGTCCCAGGCGATTACTTGTTGGTCGCAACCCGAAAACACTGTGTTCGAACTCACCGTAAGACAGTTAATGGATTGATTCGTGTCGCTGGTGATTGTCGTTTCCAAGTTTCCTTTGGTGATTGAGTAAATTAGTAAAAGTCCGTTCGTGGTGCCTAATAACAGTTTGGGATTGATGGTGTCGGAATCTCTGCGTTTTTTCTTCTTAGGTGAACCGTCCTGTAATCGTAATTTAAGTTAATTTTGTACTAAATCGTTCGCACGTGTTGTTTTACCTTGTATTTTGTTTGGTTGGTTTGTAGGAAGTGTAGGCACGTGCAGGGCGTCGTCAGATGGTAGTCGGGGGTGAATTCTTGTTCGAAGGTGTTGGTTAAAGCGTTCCATATTTTTAGTTTGCCTTCGGCGGTGAGTTGAGCGAAGTATTTGCCGTCTTCGCTGAACTGTGATGAGGATGAAGCCATCGTTGCCGCCATTAACACATGTTCTAACCTTTTGGACGGCGGCGTGAAGTTGGCGGATGTGACACGGAACGAGAGGTTTTTGACAGCCGGGCCATTTTTGGCGAACGGTTTTTTTCACGGAGAGTTATTTTGGTGGAAGGTTTGTTGAATGTTGGATTTTCGTTTTGATTAAATTTATATTAATAGTTTCTTATTGATAATTAATCGTTTTTAAACGGTTTGATTATAAAAAATAGTTGGTAACGGTTAAGCTTAACCTGTCATTCTTAAATCTATACGTATCGTGTATTCTATGACAGATTAATGTTCTATGATATAAATGTAGGTTAATATTTAATTAATACAATTAATTCTTTAAATATTCATTTAAAATTGATAATTAAATTTATTTATACGTTTAATATTTTTTTCATTAAAACTTTTATATATTTAACTAACCTGTCATTCATGGATCTATATGTATCGTGTATTCTATGACAGATTAATGTTCTATGATAAAAACTCAAGTAAATCTTTAATTAATACAATTAATTGTTTAAATATTTATTCAAAATTAACAATTTATTTTATTTATACATAATTCCGTATAAAAATATTTTCATTCATAACTTTTTTATTTTTAACTAACCTGTCATTCGATGCGTCATGTATTCTATGACAGTTTAATGTTCTATGATAAAACGAAAATAAATCCTTGAATAATACAATAAATTCTTTAAATACTAATTAAAAATTTACTATTTATTTTATTTATACATAATTACATTACAAAAACGTATTTATTTCTAAACTTTCTTATTTGACAATGTCATTTTATAATTTGACATCTCTTATATAAAAAAAGAAGATTTAGATAACCTCAACTAACGGTTCTATTACGCTGTAAAAATAAATATACCATTATATACTTTTATTTTCCAAAAAATGGACGAAGATTGGGACATAGAATGCTCCGATGACGAGCTGAAAGATTGCAAGGGACCTTGGGAGCCGAATCCGGAAGAAATAGATCGTTTGTATACCATGTTGGAGAACGGGGAGTTCCAGGAGTTGGTTTGGAAGTGCCCCGGTTACAGATCGCCTTCTCCCGAATTGACGGAAGAACCTGATCAAGAAGACGATAACAAAGATTGCGAAGAACCGACGGATTTCGATTTTATGGACGAGGTTTCGTCGCCGAAATTGAAGATAAGAAATAGGGGCGAAGAAACGTTGAAGGGTAGTGCTAAGAAGAAGACCACGTCGTTGGACAGCGTCTTGAATAATATGAGAAGGCATAATTTGATACCGAACAAAGCTAAGAGTTAGTTTTAGTGGTGAATATGGGGCGAAATGTGTTGAAATTTGTTTTTAAACAAGGTTAATTCGTGTGGTTCAATATGCAGTTTATTTTAAGTATTTAAATGTGTTTGGGATTGAAAATGTTTGTTTAGTGGTTGGAAATAAATGAAAATATGGTTAAATGTTGTAAAATTTATTGTTTGATATTTTATGTAAGTATCGAAGGTAGGTGAAGTTTTTTTTTATAAACTTTGGATTGTTTTGAGTGAATTTTAAGGTTTTTGAACTACTTGGGGTAAAAACTAGTGGTACAAAAGAGATATACTATGCTTGAAACAACTGTTTAGGAAAATATTAAACATTCCTATACTTTTTTTTAACAAATTTTTATTATTTCAAGTGGAAAATTGTGTTTTTAACGTTTTTGCAACATTTGAACTACTTGGGGTAAAATCTGGTGGTACAAAAGAACTACCAATATAGAAACAACAGTTTATGAAAATTTGAAACGTTGTTGAACTTTTTTTAAAGAAATGTTGACTCTTTCAAGTGGAAAATTGTGTTTTTAACGTTTTTGCAACATTTGAACTACTTGGGGTAAAATCTGGTGGTACAAAAGAACTACCAATATAGAAACAACAGTTTATGAAAATTTGAAACGTTGTTGAACTTTTTTTAAAGAAAATTTGATTATTTCCAATGAAAAATTGTGTTTTTATCGTTTTTGTAACATTTGAACTACTTGGGGTAAAATCTGGTGGTACAAAAGAACTACCAATACAGAAACAATAGTTTATGAAAATTTCAAACGTTTTTAAACTTTTTTTAAAGAAATTTTGACTATTTCAAATAAAAAATTGCATTTTTAACGTTTTTGTAACATTTGAACTACTTGGGGTAAAATCTGGTGGTACAAAAGAACTACCAATATAGAAACAACAGTTTATGAAAATTTGAAACGTTGTTAAACGTTTTTTAAAGAAAATTTGTTTATTTTGATTGAAAAATTGTGTTTTTAACGTTTTTATAACATTTGAACTACTTGGGGTAAAATCTGGTGGTGCAAAAGAACTACCAATATATAAACAACAGTTTACGAAAATCTGAAACGTTGTTAAACTTTTTTTAAAGAAATTTTGACTATTTTAAATAAAAAATTGCATTTTTAACGTTTTTGTAACATTTGAACTACTTGGGGTAAAATCTGGTGGTGCAAAAGAACTACTAATATAGAAACAACAGTTTACGAAAATCTGAAACGTTGTTAAACTTTTTTTAAAGAAATTTTGACTATTTTAAATAAAAAATTGCATTTTTAACGTTTTTGTAACATTTGAACTACTTGGGGTAAAATCTGGTAGTACAAAAGAACTACCAATATAGAAAGAACAGTTTAGGAAAATATCAAACGTTGTTAAACTTTTTTTAAAAGAAAATTTGTTTATTTTGATTGAAAAATTGTGTTTTTAACGTTTTTATAACATTTGAACTACTTGGGGTAAATTCTAGTGGTGCAAAAGAACTACTAATATAGAAACAACAGTTTACGAAAATCTGAAACGTTGTTAAACTTTTTTTAAAGAAATTTTGACTATTTTAAATAAAAAATTGCATTTTTAACGTTTTTGTAACATTTGAACTACTTGGGGTAAATTCTAGTGGTGCAAAAGAACTACTAATATAGAAACAACAGTTTACGAAAATCTGAAACGTTGTTAAACTTTTTTTAAAGAAATTTTGACTATTTTAAATAAAAAATTGCATTTTTAACGTTTTTGTAACATTTGAACTACTTGGGGTAAAATCTGGTGGTGCAAAAGAACTACTAATATAGAAACAACAGTTTACGAAAATCTGAAACGTTGTTAAACTTTTTTTAAAGAAATTTTGACTATTTCAAATAAAAAATTGCATTTTTAACGTTTTTGTAACATTTGAACTACTTGGGGTAAAATCTGGTGGTACAAAAGAACTACCAATATAGAAACAACAGTTTATGAAAATTTGAAACGTTGTTAAACGTTTTTTAAAGAAAATTTGTTTATTTTGATTGAAAAATTGTGTTTTTAACGTTTTTATAACATTTGAACTACTTGGGGTAAAATCTAGTGGTGCAAAAAGAACTACTAATATAGAAACAACAGTTTACGAAAATCTGAAACGTTGTTAAACTTTTTTAAAGAAATTTTGACTATTTTAAATAAAAAATTGCATTTTTAACGTTTTTGTAACATTTGAACTACTTGGGGTAAAATCTGGTGGTGCAAAAGAACTACTAATATAGAAACAACAGTTTACGAAAATCTGAAACGTTGTTAAACTTTTTAAAGAAATTTTGACTATTTTAAATAAAAAATTGCATTTTTAACGTTTTTGTAACATTTGAACTACTTGGGGTAAAATCTGGTGGTGCAAAAGAACTACTAATATAGAAACAACAGTTTACGAAAATCTGAAACGTTGTTAAACTTTTTTAAAGAAATTTTGACTATTTTAAATAAAAAATTGCATTTTTAACGTTTTTGTAACATTTGAACTACGTGGGGTAAAATCTGGTGGTGCAAAAGAACTACTAATATAGAAACAACAGTTTACGAAAATATGAAAACTTGTTAAACTTTTTTAAAGAAATTTTGACTATTTTAAATAAAAAATTGCATTTTTAACGTTTTTGTAACATTTGAACTACTTGGGGTAAAATCTGGTGGTGCAAAAGAACTACTAATATAGAAACAACAGTTTACGAAAATCTGAAACGTTGTTAAACTTTTTTTAAAGAAATTTTGACTATTTTAAATAAAAAATTGCATTTTTAACGTTTTTGTAACATTTGAACTACTTGGGGTAAAATCTGGTGGTGCAAAAGAACTACTAATATAGAAACAACAGTTTACGAAAATCTGAAACGTTGTTAAACTTTTTTTAAAGAAATTTTGACTATTTTAAAAAAAAAATTGCATTTTTAACGTTTTTGTAACATTTGAACTACTTGGGGTAAAATCTGGTGGTACAAAAGAACTACCAATATAGAAACAACAGTTTATGAAAATTTGAAACGTTGTTAAACTTTTTTTAAAGAAATTTTGACTATTTAAAATGAAAAATTGCATTTTTAACGTTTTTGTAACATTTGAACTACTTGGGGTAAAATCTGGTGGTACAAAAGAACTACCAATATAGAAACAACAGTTTATGAGAATTTGAAACGTTGTTAAACTTTTTTTAAAGAAAATTTAACTATTTTAAGTAGAAAATTGTATTTTTAACGTTTTTGTAACATTTGAACTACTTGGGGTAAAATCTGGTGGTACAAAAGAACTACCAATATAGAAACAACAGTTTATGAGAATTTGAAACGTTGTTAAACTTTTTTTAAAGAAAATTTAACTATTTTAAGTAGAAAATTGTATTTTTAACGTTTTTGTAACATTTGAACTACTTGGGGTAAAATCTGGTGGTACAAAAGAACTACCAATATAGAAACAACAGTTTATGAGAATTTCAAACGTTGTTAAACTTTTTTAAAGAAAATTTAACTATTTTAAGTAGAAAATTGTATTTTTAACGTTTTTGTAACATTTGAACTACTTGGGGTAAAATCTGGTGGTACAAAAGAACTACCAATATAGAAACAACAGTTTATGAGAATTTCAAACGTTGTTAAACTTTTTTTAAAGAAATTTTGATTATTTCAAGTGGAAAATTGTGTTTTTAACGTTTTTGTAACATTTGAACTACTTGGGGTAAAATCTGGTGGTACAAAAGAACTACCAATATAGAAACAACAGTTTATGAGAATTTGAAACGTTGTTAAACTTTTTTTAAAGAAAATTTAACTATTTTAAGTAGAAAATTGTATTTTTAACGTTTTTGTAACATTTGAACTACTTGGGGTAAAATCTGGTGGTACAAAAGAACTACCAATATAGAAACAACAGTTTATGAGAATTTGAAACGTTGTTAAACTTTTTTTAAAGAAAATTTAACTATTTTAAGTAGAAAATTGTATTTTTAACGTTTTTGTAACATTTGAACTACTTGGGGTAAAATCTGGTGGTACAAAAGAACTACCAATATAGAAACAACAGTTTATGAGAATTTGAAACGTTGTTAAACTTTTTTTAAAGAAAATTTAACTATTTTAAGTAGAAAATTGTATTTTTAACGTTTTTGTAACATTTGAACTACTTGGGGTAAAATCTGGTGGTACAAAAGAACTACCAATATAGAAACAACAGTTTATGAGAATTTCAAACGTTGTTAAACTTTTTTAAAGAAAATTTAACTATTTTAAGTAGAAAATTGTATTTTTAACGTTTTTGTAACATTTGAACTACTTGGGGTAAAATCTGGTGGTACAAAAGAACTACCAATATAGAAACAACAGTTTATGAGAATTTGAAACGTTGTTAAACTTTTTTAAAGAAAATTTAACTATTTTAAGTAGAAAATTGTATTTTTAACGTTTTTGTAACATTTGAACTACTTGGGGTAAAATCTGGTGGTACAAAAGAACTACCAATATAGAAACAACAGTTTATGAGAATTTGAAACGTTGTTAAACTTTTTTTAAAGAAAATTTAACTATTTTAAGTAGAAAATTGTATTTTTAACGTTTTTGTAACATTTGAACTACTTGGGGTAAAATCTGGTGGTACAAAAGAACTACCAATATAGAAACAACAGTTTATGAGAATTTGAAACGTTGTTAAACTTTTTTTAAAGAAATGTTGACTATTTCAAGTGAAAAATTGTGTTTTTAACGTTTTTGCAACATTTGAACTACTTGGGGTAAAATCTGGTGGTACAAAAGAACTACCAATACAAAAACAACAGTTTAAGAGAATTTCAAACATTGTTAAACTTTTTTTAAAGAAATTTTCATTATTTCAAGGGGAAATTTGCATTTTTAACGTTTTTGCAACATTTGAACTACTTGGGGTAAAATCTGGTGGTACAAAAGAACTACCAATATAGAAACAACAGTTTATGAAAATTTGAAACGTTGTTGAACTTTTTTTAAAGAAATTTTCATTATTTCCAGTGGAAAATTGCTTTTTTAACGTTTTTGTAACATTTGAACTACTTGGGGTAAAATCTACTGGTACAAAAAAAACTACCACCGCAGAAACAACAATTAAGGTAAAATAAATAAAACACCCTCATCTTTATTCACGTTTTTTTCTCTACACTCCGTATATGATACAATCTCTTCTCCTCTTCGTCCACCCTACTAGGCGCTCCGCTCATCGGATCCCTCCCTTCGAAGTTCTTCGGAAACGCCATCACATCCCTAATACTATCAGTCTCCAATAAAACGCTCAACAATCGATCCAACCCCAACGCTATCCCCCCGTGCGGCGGACAACCCGACCCCAACATATCCACCATGTGCCGCATACCACTCGGATCGATCCGCAGAACATCCAAAATTTCCAACTGCAAATCCGGATCGTGGATCCGCATCGAACCGCCCCCGATTTCGCTGCCGTTCAACACCAAATCGTAGGAGGAACCCCTCACCTGAAAACCGAGACCCGAATAGTATTTTTAAGGTTAGAATCAGAAAGTTAACCTTACTTTTAGCGGATCCGTTTTGAGGATCCGCAAATCGTCGGGATGCGGAGCCGTAAACGGATGATGAGCCGATCTGATGGTTCCTTCTTCGGATAATTCGAACAACGGAAAGTCCACGACCCACAAAAAATGTAAACCCGATCTTCTAATCGATATATTTTGACGTTCCAAATAATCGACGTAATCTACGCGCAATTTACCCAACAGTGATCGCTAGAAAAATCGCTAAATGTGACAAAAAAAAACGCTAAATTTATTTTTTTTATACTTACAGCTTCATCGCGATCACCGAACGCTAAAAATAGCAAAGGATCATCTGGGATGTTGTTTTTTTCGATAATTACGTCTAACAAAGTAGTTTCCTTATTTTTGAATAAATTATGAACGAATTTAGCGTTTTTGTAGCGATTGGTAACGATTTTTAAAAGTTCTTTTATTTTTTTGTCGTTGTGTCTTAGAGATTTGGGAAATTGGATGTAATAAGCACCGAAATTTTCGTTTTTTATCACATCCAAACGTTCGTCGAACGTTTCCGTGCAATTTTGTAACTGAAACACAAAAATTTGAACGTTTTTTTTTTAGTGGAAGTCACCTGTGATTGTTAAACTTCAGTCGAAATGTCATACGTCAGTGAAAAGTCACTTGCAAATGTCAAACGTCAATAAAAACTGTCAGATTTCCGTAAAACGGTACCTCAACTTGATACGTCGATAAATGACATACGTGAGTAAAAAAAACGTCACACGTCAATCAAGAAAGTATCTCAAAACGTCATACGTCAATAAAAAGTACCTCGGAACGTCATACGTCAATAAAAAGTATCTCAAAACGTCATACGTCAATAAAAAATGTATCTCAATTTGATACGTCAGTGAAAAGCACTACAAAAATGTCAAAAGTCAGTAAAAGCTCCTCCAAATGTCAAACGTCAATGAAAAGCACCTCAAAACGTCAATCAAAAAAGTATCTCAATTTGATATGTCAATAAAAAGAACCTCCAAATGTCAAACGTGAGCAAAAAGGTACCTCCAAATGTCAAGCAGTAAAAATAATAACTCAAAATGTCAAAAGTATCCAGAATACACATCAAATTGTTAAATTTCAGTAAAAAATGTCAAACGTAATAAAAAATGTACCCTAAAATGTCAAACGTCAGTAAGAATTAACTTCGAAATGTCAAAACACAGTAAAAGTAACCTCAAAATGACAACATGTACTTCAAAAGGTCAAACGTCAGTAAAATATACCTCAAATTGTTATACGTCAGTGATTTATGACAGATGACAATTGAAAAATGTCAATGACATTTCACAGATGACAGTTGAACAATGACATTTGACAGTTAAAAAATGACATTTGACAGTTAAAAAATGACATTTGACAGTTAAAATGACAGTTGGTAGCTGAAAAATGACAGTTGACAGTCGAAAATGACATTTGACAATTGAAAATGATATTTGACCGTTGAAAAGTGACATTTAACAAAAGAGACAGTTGGCAGCTGAAAATGACAGTTGACAGCTGAAAAATGACAGTTGACAGCTGAAAAATGACCTCTGACAGGTAAAAATTACAGTTGACGGTTGAAAAGACATTTGACAAAAGACAGTTTAAAAATGACATTTTACAAAACACAGTTTAAAAATGACATTTTACAAAACACAGTTTAAAAATGACCTCTGACAGGTAAAAATGACATTTAACAAAATACAGTTTAAAAATGACAGTTGGTAGCTGAAAAATGACAGTTGACAGCTGAAAATGACCTGTGACAGTTTAAAAAGACATTTAACAGTACAAAAGTCAGTTGACAGCTGAAAATTACCTCTGGCAGTTAAAAATGACATTTGACGTTTAAAAAGACATTTGACGGTTGGATAGCCATTTGACAATCGAAAATGACATTTGACAGTAGAAAGACATTTGACAGTTAAAAATAACATTTGACAGTTGGTAACTGAAAAATGACAGTTGACAGCTGAAAAATGACCTCTGAAAAAAGATATTTGACAGTTAAAAAATGACAGTTGACGGCTGAAAATTACCTCTGGCAGTTAAAACTGACATTTGACGTTTAAAAAGACATTTGACAATCGAAAATGACATTTGAAAGTAGAAAAAGACATTTGACAATTAAAAATAACATTTGACAGTTGAAAATGACAGTTGGTAGCTGAAAAATGACCTCTGACAATTTAAAAAGACTTTTGACAGTTAAAAATGACAGTTGACAGCTGAAAATTACCTCTGGCAGTTAAAAATGACATTTGACGTTTAAAAAGACATTTGACAATCGAAAATGACATTTAACAGTTGAAAACGACAGTTGGTAGCTGAAAAATGACGGTTGGTAGCTGAAAAATAATAGTTGGCAGCTGAAAAATGACAGTTGAAAAGTTACATTTAACAAAAGACAGTTTAAAAATGACAGTTGGCAGCTGAAAAATGACCTCTGACAATATAAAAAAGACATTTGACAGTTAAAAATGACATTTGACGTTTAAAAAGACATTTGACGGTTGAATAGACATTTGACAATCGAAAATGACATTTAACAGTTGAAAACGACAGTTGGTAGCTGAAAAATGACAGCTGAGAAATGATAGTTGGCAGCTGAAAAATGACAGTTGAAAAGTTACATTTAACAAAAGACAGTTAGCAGCTGAAAAATGACCTCTGACAATATAAAAAGACATTTGACAGTTAAAAATGACATTTGACGTTTAAAAAGACATTTGACAATCGAAAATGACATTTTACAGTAGAAAACGACAGTTGGTAGCTGAAAAATGACAGTTGGTAGCTGAAAAATGACAGTTGGTAGCTGAAAAATGACAGTTGGCAGCTGAAAAATGACCTCTGACAATATAAAAAGACATTTGACAGTTAAAAATGACATTTGACGATTGAATAGACATTTGACAATCGAAAATGACATTTTACAGTAGAAAACGACAGTTGGTAGCTGAAAAATGACAGTTGGTAGCTGAAAAATGATAGTTGGCAGCTAAAAAATGACAGTTGAAAAGTTACATTTAACAAAAGACAGTTAGCAGCTGAAAAATGACCTCTGACAATATAAAAAGACATTTGACAGTTAAAAATGACATTTGACGTTTAAAAAGACATTTGACGATTGAATAGACATTTGACAATCGAAAATGACATTTTACAGTAGAAAACGACAGTTGGTAGCTGAAAAATGACAGTTGGTAGCTGAAAAATGATAGTTGGCAGCTGAAAAATGACAGTTGAAAAGTTACATTTAACAAAAGACAGTTAGCAGCTGAAAAATGACCTCTGACAATATAAAAAGACATTTGACAGTTAAAAATGACATTTGACGTTTAAAAATACATTTTACAGTAGAAAAAGACAGTTGGTAGCTGAAAATGACAGTTGGTAGCTGAAAAATGACAGTTTAAAAATGACAATAATTGGCAGTTTACAAATGACAGTTAAAAATGACATTTGACTGTTAAAAATGAGACTAACTCAAAATGTGGAACGTCTTGCAACTAACCTCAAAATCGAACGTCAAATCCGGTTTATCACTACCGAATCTTTCGGAAGCTTCTTCAAAAGTCATCGTCTTAAAATCGACATCCTCTAAACAATATCTCAACAAATCTTCAATCAATCTAGTAACTCCTTCCATACTAGTAAAAGACATCTCGATATCCAATTGCGTAAACTCCGGCTGTCGATCCGACCTAGCCCCTTCGTCCCTATAACATCTAGCGATCTGAAAATATCTATCTATGGCCCCAGCCATTAAAATCTGCTTAAATTGCTGCGGACTCTGTACCAGAGAATAAAACTCGCCTGGAAATCGCGTAGGTACCAAAAATTCTTGAGCTCCCTTCAATTTAACCACTAATTATTATGTTATTGTATATTATATATAAATAAACTCACCCCAGGGGTCTTTTTAAACAACGTAGGAGTTTCCACATCGACAAATTCGTTCTGGCATAAAAATTCTCGCATTTTCATCAACAATTTCGATCGGAATCTCAGATTTTTTTGCATCTGACTAAACCTTAGATCTAAATATCTGTATTGCATCCTTAAAGGTTCTTTAGCTTTTTGAAATTCCCTTACGTTAAACGGTAAATCCACCCTGACTTTATTCAACACCTAAAAATTATTATTACGATAAAAATGTACCACTTACCTTTAGAGACTCACCTTAAAATCGTCGATTAACACTTCTACATCACCTGTAGGTTGGTTTTTGTTCCTCATCTCCTTCGGTCGACTCAAAACGGTACCAGACACTTGCAAAATAGATTCTAACGGCACTGTTGCTAATAAATCTCTGGTTTTTGCATCCTCTTCTTTGATGAGCAGTTGGACGCGTCCATAACCGTCTCTTAGTACCAGGAATCTGTTCATCCTTTGGTATTCCAACCAACCGCATAATACGACATTTTCCCCGACGTTAGTGCTTCTTAACGTACCACAAGTGTGCGATCTCGTCGTATACTTACTAGTTATTTCTTTGGGGTTAATGGCAGGTTTCGTTTCCAAGCTGTACGATCTTATAATTTGATAAGTTTGCTGTAATTGAATCGTTATTGGTAAGTAATTTTGTAACTGTATCATCTACTACCTTTTTGTTGCTGGATTTGATTAAATTTATTAAACGTTTACTTAATAGTAGTGGAAAATTCATTTTTATTTAAATAAAACCCATTCGAATTCGGAGATATAAGTAGGGTTAGATGTATTGACGGAATGTCAAACGTCAAAATTAATCGTGTACTGTGGTCTTGGAACGTAAAGAAATTTCGTATTCCAAGACAAAACGAAAAAGAAGATTTATTAATTGGTATAAAAAAATCTATGACTGTAACTAATAAAACACGTAGAATTAATACAATTTATTATTATCTAACTAAATTGTTTAATTAAGAATCTTTTTTTATATAACATAATTTTTTTGACGTTTTTTTATCTACAAGTTGACATCTTCGAAATAAAAAAGAAGAATTTGCTATTTGCGTATACTTAACCTTTAAACTTTTAGTAAGAATTTAATAAACATGACGGTTATATTAGGAGGTGGATTATCGGGTCTATCGGCCGCTCATTATCTGATAAAAAAGTGCCCCAAACATCCGTTGACGTTACTAGAAGCCTCCGATCGCCTAGGAGGATGGGTGAAATCGAACACTTTAAAAAACGATGTAATTTTCGAAGAAGGCCCTCGAACGATACGACCACACGGTCCCGCAGCCCTAAACACCTTATCGTTGATAGAAGACATCGGTCTAACCGAATCCATAACGCCGATTTATTCGTCTCATCCCGCAGCTAAAAACCGAATGATTTACGTGGATAAACAACTCCATTTTCTACCATCTTCCGTGAGTAGTTTATTCAAGACGACTCCGCCGTTTAGTAGACCTTTAGTGATGCATTTACTGAACGATCTAACTGCAGATAAGAAACATCTTCGAGACGATTCCATCTACGAGTTCACCAAACGCAGATTCGGCACCGAAGTGGCGGATAATCTGATAAGCGCCATGATCTGCGGGATATGTGCTGGCGATTCCAAAGAGATAAGCGTGAATTTTTTGATGAAAACTTTGTTCCAGTATGAACAAAAGTACGGGAACGTTTACAAGGGATTGTTAAAGAGTGTTTTTAAAAAGAAAACTAAAAGTGAATTGAGTGGTTTGAGTTTAAAAGCGAAAAATGAAAAGTGGAATGTTTATTCATTCAAAAACGGTTTAGAAACTTTAGTTAAAGGACTTAAAGATAACATAAAAGATAAAGTAAGTATCGAATTAAATACAAAATGTAGTAAATTGACATTTTTCGATAACAAAATCGAGTTAGAACTTGAAAATGGTAAGACTATAACCACAGATAAAATAATAAGCGCTATATCTGCGGAAAATTTAGGAAAACTAGTGAAAATCCAACACCCACAGTTATCCGATCACTTGAAACACATACGAAGCGTTACTGTAGCTGTAGTGAACGTTTACTATGACAAAAAATTGTTAAAACACGAGGGATTCGGGTTTCTTATACCCCCGAAAGAAAACCTACCCATTTTAGGTGTTACTTTTGATAGTTGTTGCTTCCCCAAAGGTGATAATACAGTGTTAACGGTTATGATGGGTGGTGCTTGGTTTAAAGAAATTTTTGGTGAAAGTCCTTCGGAAGATCGGCTGTTAACTGTGGCTTTGGAGCAGTTGGAGGCGATTTTAGGGATACGGGAACGGCCTGTGGAATTTAAAGTGAGTGTCTTGTACGATTGCATACCGCAGTATAGAGTTGGACATAACGAAACTGTGGAAAAAATTAATAAATATATAAATGATAAAAAGTTACCTTTGTTTTTGTGCGGTTCTTCTTATTACGGGGTGGGTGTTAATGACGTTATACTGTCGTCTAGAATGGCGGTGGAAAAATTTGGGGCGTGATTAAAAGGCTGTAAAACGTTCTGTGATGGGTTTTTTTTGTTAATAAAGAGGTTTATTTTATGTTTTTTGCATTTTTTTGTATCCTTTTTGAAGTTGGGTAAGTGATTGTGTGGATGGTGGTTCTTTTGTACCAATAAATTTTACCCCAAGTAGTTCAAATGTTATAAAAACGTTAAAAATGCAATTTTTCATTTAAAATAGTCAAAATTTCTTTAAAAAAAGTTTAATAAGGTTTGAAAGTTTCATAAACTGTTGCTTTTATATTAGTAGTTCTTTTGCACCACTAGATTTTACCCACAGTAGTTCAAATGTAGCAAAAACGTTAAAAAAACAATTTTTCATTGAAAATAATCAAAATTTCTTTAAAAAAAGTTTAAAAACGTTTGAAAGTTTCATAAACTGTTGTTTTTGTATTGGTAGTTCTTTTGTACCACTAGATTTTACCCCAAGTAGTTCAAATGTTACAAAAACGTTAAAAATGCAATTTTTCATTTAAAATAATCAAATTTTCTTTAAAAAAAGTTTAACAACGTTTCAAAATTTTGATGAATTGTTGTTTCTCTATGGGTAGTTCTTTTGTACCACCAGATTTTACCCCAAGTAGTTCAAATGTTACAAAAACGTTAAAAAAACAATTTTTCATTGAAAATAATCAAAATTTCTTTAAAAAAAGTTTAAAAACGTTTGAAAGTTTCATAAACTGTTGTTTTTGTATTGGTAGTTGTTTTGCACCACTAGATTTTACCCACAGTAGTTCAAATGTAGCAAAAACGTTAAAAAACAATTTTCCACTTGAATTATTTAAAATTTCTTTAATAAAAGTTTAACAACGTTTGAAATTCTCATAAACTGTTGTTTCTATATTGGTAGTTCTTTTGTACCACCAGATTTTACCCCAAGTAGTTCATATGTTACAAAAACGTTAAAATCACAATTTTCCACTTGAAATAATCAAAATTATGATCAAACGTTATTTACAAAAATTTTAAGAGGAAAAACTCATTCAGAGAACGAAATAAAAAACAAATCAAATTAATTAGAAAAACTTTTATTAATCCTATCGCTGCGGAGCCGGTTTCGGCTTGGGCATCTTCCCCAACAACCCCTGTATCTCCTTCTTTTCGTCGTACGTCTTCCACAACTCGAACAAATTAATAATATACCTGGCTATCTCTTGTATCTTTTCGATATCGACGTTCAATTCGGCGAACCAAGACTTGTGATCCTTCTGCAATATGACGCAGGCTATCTGCAAACAACCGATGGCTATCTGATAGGGCGGATACAACAGACACAGATCCGTCCGCAACGAATCGTTGACGATCCGCCACGCCAGCGTGAGCAGCTGCTCCTCGTGCCCCATGTCTTGCACCAACTGCAACAACGGCCTGTACGGCTGGTACACGATCAAACAACAATCCAGATTTTCCAGCAAATAAAACTCGCATTCCAGTATGTGATTGGTGCGATAGGGAAACTCTTGCGTGTAAGCGTAACTGAATTTATTTTTAACTATAAGAAACACATTTACGTGGGATCATTTTAACTAAGATGAATATTAAAAAATGTACTTACTGACTGTTTGGCAGGTAGTTATTAATCGAGTATTCGAAATCACCCCGAATTCTTCCACTTTGGACGCTAGAAATATACAAGTCGGTGCTAGTAGCAAGGGGTCGATGCATTTCAACGAATTCCTAGCGTAGAATCGTTTAAAATATACAGTAGCAGTCGCTATGACTTGTTGTCGAAGTTTTAATTGCTCACCCAACGTTTGTATCACTAAAATAATCACTTTTAATCACTGTTTAGTATAAATAACGTACTAGTTTTACCGCTGGAAAAGAATATGAATATTTTTTGGTATTCGTCTTCGGGTAAAATCGCTAAATCGTGCTGCCTTTCCCTTATCAAATCTTGTTTGTCTAATAACCATTGTTGACTACAAAAAAATACTTTACTATGTGGTTTATAGTTTAATTAACAAGTTAACGTACTAGTGAGAACTTTGCCAAAAATTTCCAGCCATTTATTATTTGATTAAACTTAAAATAAATAATGTAGTATCTATATTTACAGAAGTAATCGATTATATTTGAATAGACAGCTGTCAAAAGTCAATCGGATACGATATCTCGGTAAGGCACTTTTTCGCGAGCAAAAATCACCGTAGGTTTAACAAAAACACTTTAATTAAGCTGGATTTTTTATTATTTTAATTAATTTAACGTAATTAGTACTTTTTTAATAAATTTCTTTTTAAAAACATAAATAAACTAAATTATGTTTACAAAAGTAATCGATTATATTTGAATATGTGTCAAAAGTCAATCTCTCGTTTAGACTGTTTTTCGCGAGCAAAAATCACCATAGGTTGAACAAAACACTTTAATATAGTTAGATACTTTATTATTTTAATTAATTTAACGTACTTGGTACTTTTTTGGTAAATTTCTTATTAAAAACATAAATAAACTAAATTATTTTTACAGAAGTAATCGATTATATTTGAATAGACAGCAGTCAAAAGTCAATCGGATTCGATATCTCGTTAAGACCGTTTTTCGCGAGCAAAGACCACCGTAGGTTTGAACAAAAACACTTTAATAAAAATAGATACTTTATTATTTTAATTAATTTAACGTACTTGGTACTTTTTTGGTAAATTTCTTATTAAAAACATAAACAAACTAAATGATTTATTATGAAACGTGTGCATATTACAAGTAATCGATTATTCTAGTTCGATTATACACCTGTCAAAAGTCAATCGGAAGGAAGATCGATTAAGGCGATTTTTCGCGAGTATTAAAATAGACAATCGGGATCGAGCGATAAAAGGGAAAGTACAGCGAACGTCGACATCAACAGATTAAAAGTGTTCGCCTTCTTCAAGCAACACCCTTCGCTTCTCTTTACGAAAAAATAGTTAACCGCGAAATTTAGCCCCGCCGCTATGGCGTAATAATTGTAACCGTAGCCGACGATCATGTAACACAGCACGTTCGTGATAACGTTGAGATCCGTCAAATCTTGCCGTTTGTATTCGAGTATGATGAACAAGACCAAGGTAGCGAACGCCATACCGGTTAGAATGTAAGTAACTTCGACTGGAACAACTTCGTTGGCGATCAAAAATTCGGTTACGATCAACGGCAGGCATAAGACCAGTTGAGCGTAGTCTAGAAGTATACGCAAATCGCAGTAACTGTCGTCGTTAGCTGGAAGAAAAAACGTCGTCAAAATGTCGGTTAACGTAACAATTTAAATACTTACTGAATCTCAATAGACCGGCTAAGGCGTTCGCTACCATGATGAGGTACGAGACGTGCGCGAAATGGAGCACGTCTCGACTGACTACGTTCTCGAAGTAGATTTTTAAACAGAATGCAGCTACGAGGGACAGTTGCAGGGACGACCAGCAAGGGATTACGTACTTCTGGAACGTGCTTTCACCCGAGGATCTTTTTACCACCACTGGCATTTTTATTTTTTTGAATTATACTGAAATTTTGAAACCGTAATTCACATTAATCACATTTAACAAACAAAACGTCACTGAACTGTCACTCTGGTACGCCTTCTTTTGTTTAAAAATTATTTAATCTCGGAACGTTAATTTGTTCTACGTATTTTGCGTTCCGAAGTCAAAGCACGGTATTTCATGTTCCGACGTCAAAATCCGTGTTTCAGCTGAAAATATTTTAACGACCACCGCAACCATTTAGAAACTATAAAACCAACAAAACATTACCTGTTCCAAAGTCAAAGTCTTTATATGTATTAATTTTATGTCTCGACGTTAAAGTATTTTGTGTTCCGTGCATTTAAAATTATCTTTCTCGTTCCAATGTCAAAGTATCAAATTCTACGTTCCGACTTCAAAATGTTAAAATTCACGTTCTAACGTCAAAGTATTTTGCGTTCCGTGCATTTAAAATTGTCTTTCTCATTCCAATGTCAAAGTATCAAATTTTACGTTGTGACCTCAATGTGTTATATTTCACGTTCTAACGTTAAATTAATTTGCGTTCCGTGCATTTAAAATTGTCTTTCTCGTTGTTACAATGTCGAAGTGTCAAAATTTTCGTTCCGTGCATTTAAAATTCTCGTCGTTTCGACGTCAAAGTCTTCAAATGTATTAATTTTATGTCTCTACGTCAAAATATTTTGCGTTTCGTGCATTTAAAATTGCCTTTCTCGTTCCAACGTCAAATTATCAAATTTTACGTTCTGACTTCAAAGTGTTATATTTCACGTTCTAACGTCAAAGTATTTTGCTTTCCGTGCATTTAAAATTATCTTTTTCGTTACAATGTCAAAGTGTCAAATTTTTCGTTCCGTCCATTTAAAATAGTCGTTCTCGTTCCGACGTCAAAGTCTTCACATGTATTAATTTTATGTCTCTACGTCAAAATATTTTGCGTTCCGTACATTTAAAAATATTTTCTCTCGTTCCAACGTCAAAGTATCAAATTTTACGTTCTGACTTTAAAGTGTTATATTTCACGTTCTAACGTCAAAGTATTTTGCGTTCCGTGCATTTAAAATTGTCGTTCCGACGTCAAAGTCTTCACATGTATTAATTTTATATCTCTACGTCAAAATATTTTGCGTTCCAACGAGAAAGTCTGAAATTTACGTTCCGACGTCAAACACTTTTACGTTCCGTGCGTTTTGAACTGTCCATCGCTAAAAAAAAGAAGAAAATGGTTCTTATTTTGACAGTTATTACTCACCGTTAGTTTTATTTTCGTTAGGAGATCGTTACTTTTAGGATAAATTAGATGTTTTAAACGATTCGAAAACTTTATAAATTACTCGTTACGATGTCCAAGATATACAACACCAGCGGGGACAAATTATACACGGTAAATAAACATAAACTAACCTTAAACCTTCTCACTACAAAAGTGTGCTACATTAAATTTCCTTTTAAATTCCAGTTCGGCGATAGAAACAAATACCTTTCGAGAATAAGAAAAACGTTATACTATGGAAAACTTCCCAAAACCGACTGTCTAAGTTTACCAGTAACAGGTATTTACAGTTTAATATATTATAACTAAGTGAAAGTTAATTTTTTAACGTTTTCCTTAGAACTAGCTGCCGAATTATTTTCGGAAACCCGACAAGGTAAATCGTTGGAACGATTACATTATTACAAAGCCGCGGATATATCTAGGAACGCTTGCATATCCCCCTGTTCCCTAGTATTGGCTTTGTTGTATTTGGAACGATTAAAACTTCGTAATGCTCAATATTTAGATAAAATAGCACCTTCGGATTTGTTCCTTGTATCACTGGTAAGTACCTTATTTTCAATCCACGTTAAATAAACCCGATTTTAATCGTAGATGGTGTCTTGTAAATTTTTATTCGATGACGGTGAGGGTGACGAAGTCTTTTTAGACGAATGGGCCAATTCGGGAAACGTACCAATCAAAGATTTGATCAAATTCGAAAGGGAATTCTTAAAAGCAATCGTAAGTACCATTTTTTCTTTTTAAATTTAATTTTTAACAGTGAAATTTTTATAGGATTGGAATATATTCGTTAGCGAATCGAAATTTTACGAAAAATTGAAAGAAATCGAGAAAATTTTAGCGTTTAAACAGGGAAACGATCGTAATTTTTTTACTTACACCGAATTAGAGATTTTAGCTTCTTTTAGAGACATACAAAAATTATTTTACTGGTTTTTAACTCTTACAGCGGTTTTAACTTTAACTTACTTAACCGGTTTGATTACTTTAGTCGGTTCTGTGTATTTAACCAGCCAAATCCCCGGTACGAGTTTGTATATCGAAAAAATGGATTTGTCTGCTAATATTAACGCGGTTGTGCCCCAAAAAATGATCTCGAACTCAACGTGGGGGCTTAAAAATGCCACTTTGGAGGAAAATGATAGCAACGACGAGCGGTTTTCTTGGGATTATTGGAACAACCCGGTGATGGATTGGTTGGCGCGGAATTGCGGATCGGTGTCCGGACGCCGGGCGGATTCGTTGCGGTTGGATTTGGTGTTGAATTATTTGGAGACGAAGTGGAATTGTTTGACGTTTATGGAGTTGGAGGATCAGGTGCACAGGGCGACGAAAAGGAGGTTGCAGGATCAGTTGGAGTCGAGTTGGCATGCGGAATGGATCGATTCGATAAAGTTTGGGGATTTGTATTGATTTTTTTGACGGATTTGGTTGGTTTTTATTTAAAATTTTGAAAAGAAGTTTTTCGGTTTTATTTTTTTTATATTAATATTAATAAAGTACGAAATCCAGTTTGTTTTTTAAGTGCCTAATAAATTATTTTTGAGACTTTTTTTTCGTTTTTTTTTTAAATGGGTTTTGTGGCAATTGGGACGAATGAACTACTTTTTGGATTTTGATAAAATTTCAATTGGAAATGGTGATTTTAACGTTTTTGTGACATTTGAACTACTTGGGGTAAAATCTGGTGGTACAAAAGAACTACCCAAGTAGAAACAACAGTTTATGAAACTTTCAAACGTTGTTAAACTTTTTTTTAAAGAAAATTTGTTTATTTTTATTGAAAAATTGTGTTTTTAACGTTTTTACAACATTTGAAATTTAACAAAAGTCTTGAAATGTTGCTCATAGACCATTAAAATCAAAGAGGAGTGTTGAAATTTTGACCAAATCTTCTAGAAATTTAATAAAAGAGTGTTGAAATTTTGACCAAATCTTCTTGAAATTTAACAAAAGAAGAGTCTTGAAATTTTGACCAAAACTTCTTGAAATTTAACAAGAGTCTTGAAATTTTGACCAAAACTTCTTGAAATTTAACAAGAGTCAATAGTCTTGAAATTTTGACCAAATCTTCTTGAAATTTAACAAGAGTCTTGAAATTTTGACCAAAACTTCTTGAAATTTAACAAGAGTCAATAGTCTTGAAATTTTGACCAAATCTTCTTGAAATTTAACAAGAGTCTTGAAATTTTGACCAAATCTTCTTGAAAGTTTGACCAAAACTTCTTGAAATTTAACAAGAGTCAATAGTCTTGAAATTTTGACCAAATCTTCTTGAAATTTTGACCAAAACTTCTTGAAATTTAACAAAAGAAGAGTCTTGAAATTTTGACCAAAACTTCTTGAAATTTAACAAGAGTCTTGAAATTTTGACCAAAACTTCTTGAAATTTAACAAGAGTCAATAGTCTTGAAATTTTGACCAAATCTTCTTGAAATTTTGACCAAATCTTCTTGAAAGTTTGACCAAAACTTCTTGAAATTTAACAAGAGTCAATAGTCTTGAAATTTTGACCAAATCTTCTTGAAATTTTGACCAAAACTTCTTGAAATTTAACAAAAGAAGAGTCTTGAAATTTTGACCAAAACTTCTTGAAATTTAACAAGAGTCTTGAAATTTTGACCAAAACTTCTTGAAATTTAACAAGAGTCAATAGTCTTGAAATTTTGACCAAATCTTCTTGAAATTTAACAAGAGTCTTGAAATTTTGACCAAATCTTCTTGAAAAGTTTGACCAAAACTTCTTGAAATTTAACAAGAGTCAATAGTCTTGAAATTTTGACCAAATCTTCTTGAAATTTTGACCAAAACTTCTTGAAATTTAACAAAAGAAGAGTCTTGAAATTTTGACCAAAACTTCTTGAAATTTAACAAGAGTCTTGAAATTTTGACCAAAACTTCTTGAAATTTAACAAGAGTCAATAGTCTTGAAATTTTGACCAAATCTTCTTGAAATTTTGACCAAATCTTCTTGAAAGTTTGACCAAAACTTCTTGAAATTTAACAAGAGTCAATAGTCTTGAAATTTTGACCAAATCTTCTTGAAATTTTGACCAAAACTTCTTGAAATTTAACAAAAGAAGAGTCTTGAAATTTTGACCAAAACTTCTTGAAATTTAACAAGAGTCTTGAAATTTTGACCAAAACTTCTTGAAATTTAACAAGAGTCAATAGTCTTGAAATTTTGACCAAATCTTCTTGAAATTTAACAAGAGTCTTGAAATTTTGACCAAATCTTCTTGAAATTTTGACCAAAACTTCTTGAAATTTAACAAGAGTCTTGAAATTTTGACCAAATTTTCTTGAAAGTTTGACCAAAACTTCTTGAAATTTAACAAGAGTCTTGAAATTTTGACCAAAACTTCTTGAAATTTAACAAGAGTCAATAGTCTTGAAATTTTGACCAAATCTTCTTGAAATTTTGACCAAAACTTCTTGAAATTTAACAAAAGAAGAGTCTTGAAATTTTGACCAAAACTTCTTGAAATTTAACAAGAGTCTTGAAATTTTGACCAAATTTTCTTGAAAGTTTGACCAAAACTTCTTGAAATTTAACAAGAGTCTTGAAATTTTGACCAAAACTTCTTGAAATTTAACAAGAGTCAATAGTCTTGAAATTTTGACCAAATCTTCTTGAAATTTAACAAGAGTCTTGAAATTTTGACCAAAACTTCTTGAAATTTAACAAGAGTCAATAGTCTTGAAATTTTGACCAAATCTTCTTGAAATTTAACAAGAGTCTTGAAATTTTGACCAAAACTTCTTGAAATTTAACAAGAGTCAATAGTCTTGAAATTTTGACCAAATCTTCTAGAAATTTAATAAAAGAGTGTTGAAATTTTGACCAAATCTTCTTGAAATTTAACAAAAGAAGAGTCTTGAAATTTTGACCAAATCTTCTTGAAATTTAACAAAAGAAGAGTCTTGAAATTTTGACCAAATCTTCTTGAAATTTAACAAAAGAAGAGTCTTGAAATTTTGACCAAAACTTCTTGAAATTTAACAAGAGTCTTGAAATTTTGACCAAAACTTCTTGAAATTTAACAAGAGTCAATAGTCTTGAAATTTTGACCAAATCTTCTAGAAATTTAATAAAAGAGTGTTGAAATTTTGACCAAATCTTCTTGAAATTTAACAAAAGAAGAGTCTTGAAATTTTGACCAAAACTTCTTGAAATTTAACAAGAGTCTTGAAATTTTGACCAAAACTTCTTGAAATTTAACAAGAGTCAATAGTCTTGAAATTTTGACCAAATCTTCTAGAAATTTAATAAAAGAGTGTTGAAATTTTGACCAAATCTTCTTGAAATTTAACAAAAGAAGAGTCTTGAAATTTTGACCAAAACTTCTTGAAATTTAACAAGAGTCTTGAAATTTTGACCAAAACTTCTTGAAATTTAACAAGAGTCAATAGTCTTGAAATTTTGACCAAATCTTCTTGAAATTTAACAAGAGTCTTGAAATTTTGACCAAATCTTCTTGAAAGTTTGACCAAAACTTCTTGAAATTTAACAAGAGTCAATAGTCTTGAAATTTTGACCAAATCTTCTTGAAATTTTGACCAAAACTTCTTGAAATTTAACAAAAGAGTCTTGAAATTTTGACCAAAACTTCTTGAAATTTAACAAGAGTCTTGAAATTTTGACCAAAACTTCTTGAAATTTAACAAGAGTCAATAGTCTTGAAATTTTGACCAAATCTTCTTGAAATTTTGACCAAATCTTCTTGAAAGTTTGACCAAAACTTCTTGAAATTTAACAAGAGTCAATAGTCTTGAAATTTTGACCAAATCTTCTTGAAATTTTGACCAAAACTTCTTGAAATTTAACAAAAGAAGAGTCTTGAAATTTTGACCAAAACTTCTTGAAATTTAACAAGAGTCTTGAAATTTTGACCAAAACTTCTTGAAATTTAACAAGAGTCAATAGTCTTGAAATTTTGACCAAATCTTCTTGAAATTTAACAAGAGTCTTGAAATTTTGACCAAATCTTCTTGAAAGTTTGACCAAAACTTCTTGAAATTTAACAAGAGTCAATAGTCTTGAAATTTTGACCAAATCTTCTTGAAATTTTGACCAAAACTTCTTGAAATTTAACAAAAGAAGAGTCTTGAAATTTTGACCAAAACTTCTTGAAATTTAACAAGAGTCTTGAAATTTTGACCAAAACTTCTTGAAATTTAACAAGAGTCAATAGTCTTGAAATTTTGACCAAATCTTCTTGAAATTTTGACCAAATCTTCTTGAAAGTTTGACCAAAACTTCTTGAAATTTAACAAGAGTCAATAGTCTTGAAATTTTGACCAAATCTTCTTGAAATTTTGACCAAAACTTCTTGAAATTTAACAAAAGAAGAGTCTTGAAATTTTGACCAAAACTTCTTGAAATTTAACAAGAGTCTTGAAATTTTGACCAAAACTTCTTGAAATTTAACAAGAGTCAATAGTCTTGAAATTTTGACCAAATCTTCTTGAAATTTAACAAGAGTCTTGAAATTTTGACCAAATCTTCTTGAAATTTTGACCAAATCTTCTTGAAAGTTTGACCAAAACTTCTTGAAATTTAACAAGAGTCAATAGTCTTGAAATTTTGACCAAATCTTCTTGAAATTTTGACCAAAACTTCTTGAAATTTAACAAAAGAAGAGTCTTGAAATTTTGACCAAAACTTCTTGAAATTTAACAAGAGTCTTGAAATTTTGACCAAATTTTCTTGAAAGTTTGACCAAAACTTCTTGAAATTTAACAAGAGTCTTGAAATTTTGACCAAAACTTCTTGAAATTTAACAAGAGTCAATAGTCTTGAAATTTTGACCAAATCTTCTTGAAATTTAACAAGAGTCTTGAAATTTTGACCAAAACTTCTTGAAATTTAACAAGAGTCAATAGTCTTGAAATTTTGACCAAATCTTCTTGAAATTTTCTTGAAATTTTGACCAAAACTTCTTGAAATTTAACAAAAAGAGTCTTGAAATTTTGTTTTGACCAAAACTTCTTGAAATTTAACAAGAGTCTTGAAATTTTGACCAAAACTTCTTGAAATTTAACAAGAGTCAATAGTCTTGAAATTTTGACCAAATCTTCTTGAAATTTAACAAGAGTCTTGAAATTTTGACCAAAACTTCTTGAAATTTAACAAGAGTCAATAGTCTTGAAATTTTGACCAAATCTTCTTGAAATTTAACAAGAGTCTTGAAATTTTGACCAAAACTTCTTGAAATTTAACAAGAGTCAATAGTCTTGAAATTTTGACCAAATCTTCTTGAAATTTTGACCAAAACTTCTTGAAATTTAACAAAAGAAGAGTCTTGAAATTTTGACCAAAACTTCTTGAAATTTAACAAGAGTCTTGAAATTTTGACCAAAACTTCTTGAAATTTAACAAGAGTCAATAGTCTTGAAATTTTGACCAAATCTTCTTGAAATTTTGACCAAATCTTCTTGAAAGTTTGACCAAAACTTCTTGAAATTTAACAAGAGTCAATAGTCTTGAAATTTTGACCAAATCTTCTTGAAATTTTGACCAAAACTTCTTGAAATTTAACAAAAGAAGAGTCTTGAAATTTTGACCAAAACTTCTTGAAATTTAACAAGAGTCTTGAAATTTTGACCAAAACTTCTTGAAATTTAACAAGAGTCAATAGTCTTGAAATTTTGACCAAATCTTCTTGAAATTTAACAAGAGTCTTGAAATTTTGACCAAATCTTCTTGAAAGTTTGACCAAAACTTCTTGAAATTTAACAAGAGTCAATAGTCTTGAAATTTTGACCAAATCTTCTTGAAATTTTGACCAAAACTTCTTGAAATTTAACAAAAGAAGAGTCTTGAAATTTTGACCAAAACTTCTTGAAATTTAACAAGAGTCTTGAAATTTTGACCAAAACTTCTTGAAATTTAACAAGAGTCAATAGTCTTGAAATTTTGACCAAATCTTCTTGAAATTTAACAAGAGTCTTGAAATTTTGACCAAATCTTCTTGAAATTTTGACCAAATCTTCTTGAAAGTTTGACCAAAACTTCTTGAAATTTAACAAGAGTCAATAGTCTTGAAATTTTGACCAAATCTTCTTGAAATTTTGACCAAAACTTCTTGAAATTTAACAAAAGAAGAGTCTTGAAATTTTGACCAAAACTTCTTGAAATTTAACAAGAGTCTTGAAATTTTGACCAAAACTTCTTGAAATTTAACAAGAGTCAATAGTCTTGAAATTTTGACCAAATCTTCTTGAAATTTAACAAGAGTCTTGAAATTTTGACCAAATCTTCTTGAAATTTTGACCAAATCTTCTTGAAAGTTTGACCAAAACTTCTTGAAATTTAACAAGAGTCAATAGTCTTGAAATTTTGACCAAATCTTCTTGAAATTTTGACCAAAACTTCTTGAAATTTAACAAAAGAAGAGTCTTGAAATTTTGACCAAAACTTCTTGAAATTTAACAAGAGTCTTGAAATTTTGACCAAAACTTCTTGAAATTTAACAAGAGTCAATAGTCTTGAAATTTTGACCAAATCTTCTTGAAATTTAACAAGAGTCTTGAAATTTTGACCAAATCTTCTTGAAAGTTTGACCAAAACTTCTTGAAATTTAACAAGAGTCAATAGTCTTGAAATTTTGACCAAATCTTCTTGAAATTTTGACCAAAACTTCTTGAAATTTAACAAAAGAAGAGTCTTGAAATTTTGACCAAAACTTCTTGAAATTTAACAAGAGTCTTGAAATTTTGACCAAAACTTCTTGAAATTTAACAAGAGTCAATAGTCTTGAAATTTTGACCAAATCTTCTTGAAATTTAACAAGAGTCTTGAAATTTTGACCAAAACTTCTTGAAATTTAACAAGAGTCAATAGTCTTGAAATTTTGACCAAATCTTCTTGAAATTTAACAAGAGTCTTGAAATTTTGACCAAATCTTCTTGAAATTTTGAAAAAATCTTCTTGAAAGTTTGACAAAAACTTCTTGAAATTTAACAAGAGTCAATAGTCTTGAAATTTTGACCAAATCTTCTTGAAATTTTGACCAAAACTTCTTGAAATTTAACAAAAGAAGAGTCTTGAAATTTTGACCAAAACTTCTTGAAATTTAACAAGAGTCTTGAAATTTTGACCAAATTTTCTTGAAAGTTTGACCAAAACTTCTTGAAATTTAACAAATCTTGAAATTTTGACCAAATCTTCTTGAAATTTAACAAGAGTCTTGAAATTTTGACCAAATCTTCTTGAAAGTTTGACCAAAACTTCTTGAAATTTAACAAGAGTCAATAGTCTTGAAATTTTGACCAAATCTTCTTGAAATTTAACAAGAGTCTTGAAATTTTGACCAAAACTTCTTGAAATTTAACAAGAGTCTTGAAATTTTGACCAAATCTTCTTGAAATTTTGACCAAATTTTCTTGAAAGTTTGACCAAAACTTCTTGAAATTTAACAAGAGTCTTGAAATTTTGACCAAAACTTCTTAAAATTTAACAAGAGTCAATAGTCTTGAAATTTTGACCAAATCTTCTTGAAATTTAACAAGAGTCTTGAAATTTTGACCAAATCTTCTTGAAATTTTGACCAAATCTTCTTGAAATTTTGACCAAATCTTCTTGAAAGTTTGACCAAAACTTCTTGAAATTTAACAAGAGTCAATAGTCTTGAAATTTTGACCAAATCTTCCTGAAATTTTGACCAAAACTTCTTGAAATTTAACAAAAGAAGAGTCTTGAAATTTTGACCAAAACTTCTTGAAATTTAACAAGAGTATTGACATTTTGACCAGATCTTCTTGAAATTTTGACCAAAACTTCTTGAAATTTTGACCAAATCTTCTTGAAAGTTTGACCAAAACTTCTTGAAATTTAACAAGAGTCTTGAAATGTTGACCAAATCTTCTTGAAATTTTGACCAAATCTTCTTGAAATTTTGACCAAATCTTCTAGAAATTTAATAAAAGAGTGTTGAAATTTTGACCAAATCTTCTTGAAATTTAACAAAAGAAGAGTCATGAAATTTTGACCAAAACTTGTTGAAATATACCCAAGTCTTTAGAAGTTGTGCAGAGAGTCTTCAAATTTTGTCCCCCAGTCTTAAAATACGCCAAAATATTCTTGAATTCAAGCTAAGACTTTTTTAACGTCTTCAAACTTAACCCAAAGATTATTAAAATCTACAGTTTTTTTAAAATGTAGATTTCGTCCCATATATTCTTTAAGTCTTTAAATTTTGTCTCTAAATTCATCCAAAGAATCTTGAAATCTATCCAAAAGTCATTTAAACCCCCAAAATCTAACCAAGTCTCCAAATTTCAACTAAAGAATCTTGAATACTACAAGAGTTTTTAGATTTTGTACCAGGGTCTCTAAACTTTGAACTACTTTGCGTAAAATCTGGTACTACAAAAGAACTACCAATACAGAAACAACAGTTTATGAGAATTTCAAACGTTTTTAAACTTTTTTTAAAAAAATTTTGACTATTTCAAGTAAAAAATTGCATTTTTAACGTTTTTGTTACATTTGAACTACTTGGGGTAAAATCTGGTGGTACAAAAGAACTACCAATACAGAAACAACAGTTTATGAGAATTTCAAACGTTTTTAAACTTTTTTTAAAAAAATTTTGACTATTTCAAGTAAAAAATTGCATTTTTAACGTTTTTGTTACATTTGAACTACTTGGGGTAAAATCTGGTGGTACAAAAGAACTACCAATACAAAAACAACAGTTTATGAGAATTTCAAACGTTTTTAAACTTTTTTTAAAAAAATTTTGACTATTTCAAGTAAAAAATTGCATTTTTAACGTTTTTGTTACATTTGAACTACTTGGGGTAAAATCTGGTGGTACAAAAGAACTACCAATACAGAAACAACAGTTTATGAGAATTTCAAACGTTTTTAAACTTTTTTTAAAAAATTTTGACTATTTCAAGTAAAAAATTGCATTTTTAACGTTTTTGTTACATTTGAACTACTTGGGGTAAAATCTGGTGGTACAAAAGAACTACCAATACAGAAACAACAGTTTATGAGAATTTCAAACGTTTTTAAACTTTTTTTAAAAAAATTTTGACTATTTCAAATAGAAAATTGCATTTTTAACGTTATTGTAACATTTGAACTACTTGGGGTAAAATCTGGTGCTACAAAAGAACTACCCATCTAAAAACAACAGTTTAGGAAAATTTGGAACTTTGTTAAACTTTTTTTAAAGAAATTTTGATTATTTCCAATGGAAATTTGTATTTTTAACGTTTTTGTAACATTTGAACTACTTGGGGTAAAATCTGGTGGTACAAAAGAACTACCCATCTAAAAACAACAGTTTAGGAAAATTTGGAACTTTGTTAAACTTTTTTTAAAGAAATTTTGATTATTTCCAATGGAAATATGTATTTTTAACGTTTTTGTAACATTTGAACTACTTGGGGTAAAATCTGGTGGTACAAAAGAACTACCAATATAGAAACAACAGTTTATGAAAATTTTAAACGTTGTTAAACTTTTTTTAAAGAAATTTTGATTATTTCCAATGAAAAATTGCATTTTTAACGTTTTTGTAACATTTGAACTACTTGGGGTAAAATCTGGTGGTACAAAAGAACTACCAATACAGAAACAACAGTTTATGAGAATTTCAAACGTTTTTAAACTTTTTTTAAAAAAATTTTGACTATTTCAAGTAAAAAATTGCATTTTTAACGTTTTTGTTACATTTGAACTACTTGGGGTAAAATCTGGTGGTACAAAAGAACTACCAATACAGAAACAACAGTTTATGAGAATTTCAAACGTTTTTAAACTTTTTTTAAAAAAATTTTGACTATTTCAAGTAAAAAATTGCATTTTTAACGTTTTTGTTACATTTGAACTACTTGGGGTAAAATCTGGTGGTACAAAAGAACTACCAATACAAAAACAACAGTTTATGAGAATTTCAAACGTTTTTAAACTTTTTTTAAAAAAATTTTGACTATTTCAAGTAAAAAATTGCATTTTTAACGTTTTTGTTACATTTGAACTACTTGGGGTAAAATCTGGTGGTACAAAAGAACTACCAATACAAAAACAACAGTTTATGAGAATTTCAAACGTTTTTAAACTTTTTTTAAAAAATTTTTGACTATTTCAAGTAAAAAATTGCATTTTTAACGTTTTTGTTACATTTGAACTACTTGGGGTAAAATCTGGTGGTACAAAAGAACTACCAATACAGAAACAACAGTTTATGAGAATTTCAAACGTTTTTAAACTTTTTTTAAAAAAATTTTGACTATTTCAAGTAAAAAATTGCATTTTTAACGTTTTTGTTACATTTGAACTACTTGGGGTAAAATCTGGTGGTACAAAAGAACTACCAATACAAAAACAACAGTTTAAGAGAATTTCAAACGTTTTTAAACTTTTTTTAAAAAAATTTTGACTATTTCAAATAGAAAATTGCATTTTTAACGTTATTGTAACATTTGAACTACTTGGGGTAAAATCTGGTGCTACAAAAGAACTACCCATCTAAAAACAACAGTTTAGGAAAATTTGGAACTTTGTTAAACTTTTTTTAAAGAAATTTTGATTATTTCCAATGGAAATTTGTATTTTTAACGTTTTTGTAACATTTGAACTACTTGGGGTAAAATCTGGTGGTACAAAAGAACTACCCATCTAAAAACAACAGTTTAGGAAAATTTGGAACTTTGTTAAACTTTTTTTAAAGAAATTTTGATTATTTCCAATGGAAATATGTATTTTTAACGTTTTTGTAACATTTGAACTACTTGGGGTAAAATCTGGTGGTACAAAAGAACTACCAATATAGAAACAACAGTTTATGAAAATTTTAAACGTTGTTAAACTTTTTTTAAAGAAATTTTGATTATTTCCAATGAAAAATTGCATTTTTAACGTTTTTGTTACATTTGAACTACTTGGGGTAAAATCTGGTGGTACAAAAGAACTACCAATACAAAAACAACAGTTTAAGAGAATTTCAAACGTTTTTAAACTTTTTTTAAAAAAATTTTGACTATTTCAAATAGAAAATTGCATTTTTAACGTTATTGTAACATTTGAACTACTTGGGGTAAAATCTGGTGCTACAAAAGAACTACCCATCTAAAAACAACAGTTTAGGAAAATTTGGAACTTTGTTAAACTTTTTTTAAAGAAATTTTGATTATTTCCAATGGAAATTTGTATTTTTAACGTTTTTGTAACATTTGAACTACTTGGGGTAAAATCTGGTGGTACAAAAGAACTACCCATCTAAAAACAACAGTTTAGGAAAATTTGGAACTTTGTTAAACTTTTTTTAAAGAAATTTTGATTATTTCCAATGGAAATATGTATTTTTAACGTTTTTGTAACATTTGAACTACTTGGGGTAAAATCTGGTGGTACAAAAGAACTACCAATATAGAAACAACAGTTTATGAAAATTTTAAACGTTGTTAAACTTTTTTTAAAGAAATTTTGATTATTTCCAATGAAAAATTGCATTTTTAACGTTTTTGTTACATTTGAACTACTTGGGGTAAAATCTGGTGGTACAAAAGAACTACCAATACAGAAACAACAGTTTATGAGAATTTCAAACGTTTTTAAACTTTTTTTAAAAAATTTTGACTATTTCAAGTAAAAAATTGCATTTTTAACGTTTTTGTTACATTTGAACTACTTGGGGTAAAATCTGGTGGTACAAAAGAACTACCAATACAGAAACAACAGTTTATGAGAATTTCAAACGTTTTTAAACTTTTTTAAAAAAAATTTTGACTATTTCAAGTAAAAAATTGCATTTTTAACGTTTTTGTTACATTTGAACTACTTGGGGTAAAATCTGGTGGTACAAAAGAACTACCAATACAGAAACAACAGTTTATGAGAATTTCAAACGTTTTTAAACTTTTTTTAAAAAAATTTTGACTATTTCAAGTAAAAAATTGCATTTTTAACGTTTTTGTTACATTTGAACTACTTGGGGTAAAATCTGGTGGTACAAAAGAACTACCAATACAGAAACAACAGTTTATGAGAATTTCAAACGTTTTTAAACTTTTTTAAAAAAATTTTGACTATTTCAAGTAAAAAATTGCATTTTTAACGTTTTTGTTACATTTGAACTACTTGGGGTAAAATCTGGTGGTACAAAAGAACTACCAATACAGAAACAACAGTTTATGAGAATTTCAAACGTTTTTAAACTTTTTTTAAAAAAATTTTGACTATTTCAAGTAAAAATTGCATTTTTAACGTTTTTGTTACATTTGAACTACTTGGGGTAAAATCTGGTGGTACAAAAGAACTACCAATACAAAAACAACAGTTTATGAGAATTTCAAACGTTTTTAAACTTTTATTAAAAAATTTTTGACTATTTCAAGTAAAAAATTGCATTTTTAACGTTTTTGTTACATTTGAACTACTTGGGGTAAAATCTGGTGGTACAAAAGAACTACAAAGACAGAAACAACAGTTTAAGAGAATTTCAAACGTTTTTAAACTTTTTTTAAAAAAATTTTGACTATTTCAAGTAAAAAATTGCATTTTTAACGTTTTTGTTACATTTGAACTACTTGGGGTAAAATCTGGTGGTACAAAAGAACTACCAATACAGAAACAACAGTTTATGAGAATTTCAAACGTTTTTAAACTTTTTTTAAAAAAATTTTGACTATTTCAAGTAAAAAATTGCATTTTTAACGTTTTTGTTACATTTGAACTACTTGGGGTAAAATCTGGTGGTACAAAAGAACTACCAATACAAAAACAACAGTTTAAGAGAATTTCAAACGTTTTTAAACTTTTTTTAAAAAAATTTTGACTATTTCAAATAGAAAATTGCATTTTTAACGTTATTGTAACATTTGAACTACTTGGGGTAAAATCTGGTGCTACAAAAGAACTACCCATCTAAAAACAACAGTTTAGGAAAATTTGGAACTTTGTTAAACTTTTTTTAAAGAAATTTTGATTATTTCCAATGGAAATTTGTATTTTTAACGTTTTTGTAACATTTGAACTACTTGGGGTAAAATCTGGTGGTACAAAAGAACTACCCATCTAAAAACAACAGTTTAGGAAAATTTGGAACTTTGTTAAACTTTTTTTAAAGAAATTTTGATTATTTCCAATGGAAATATGTATTTTTAACGTTTTTGTAACATTTGAACTACTTGGGGTAAAATCTGGTGGTACAAAAGAACTACCAATATAGAAACAACAGTTTATGAAAATTTTAAACGTTGTTAAACTTTTTTTAAAGAAATTTTGATTATTTCCAATGAAAAATTGCATTTTTAACGTTTTTGTAACATTTGAACTACTTGGGGTAAAATCTGGTGGTACAAAAGAACTACCAATATAGAAGCAACAGTTTATGAAAATTTGAAACGTTGTTAAATTTTTTTTAAAGAAATTTTGATTATTTCCAATGGAAAATTGTATTTTTAACGTTTTTGTAACATTTGAACTACTTGGGGTAAACTGCGAAACACGCAGTACAAAAAAAACTACAACACTTAAAACACAAAATCAATAATAAAAAATACATACAGGTAAATAAAAACTTCAAATTATTGTGATGTTTATTTACAAATAAAAAAATCATCGTCTTATTACAACTTACACTTATTTTTAAACCTTTCCTAACAACACGCCACAAATCTCCTCGATAAAATCACATTCAATGCAATTAAAAACGTAAAACCGATCAAATCACGCAAAATATAAATTTAACTCGACGCACACAAATGCAGAAAATTATCCGGATAACTCAGATGCTCGGAAAGCCATTGCAAAGGCGTATCCAGAGGTGGAAATAACCCGTGAGTCTTTATAGTCACTAAAAAATGAATCTACAATAGTTTTATCGTTAAATTATAATTTTCCAGCACTGACCTTTAACGTTTTCAGGAAAAATCTCATTAATTAGGTCTTGCAGTGTTTTTTTTGTACCATTTTCTCCTAACGGTTTCACTAACTTCTGTTTAAAACCATTATCGAAGTAACACCTGAACGGTATGTACTTAAAATGCTCGTAATCACTGGTGGACTCCATCAATTTTCTATTCACCGCCCAAAACTGATCGAACTTATCTAAAACCAAGTAAAAAAATTGTAAAATTCCAATCTAATAGTTAATATAGTTGATTTAAATACCGTTTTGTAGTCCCAACCACAACTGATTGTGATCTTTCTTTTGCATACCCCCTGCTATTTGACCGCGATGTTTTAAAACATCAGCTTCCTTTAAACAAGACATAAAATACGCTTCCACCATGTCCCTACCAATAAACATTAAAAGATAACTATAGATAATTGTATAAAGTCGATACGAAATCACTTACTTGTTACTGAACCTGAATATTTCACTTTCGGGGAACTTGTCGAAATGCACTATGATATTCCAGGGTAATAGTTCGTCTTTGTCGAAGGATAGGTCGAACAGGACGCCGATGGGGTAGTGCCATTTGAGGGGTTGTCCGTTGTATTCGAGCCACATTTCCTGTTCGGATTTCTCGCTGTCCACATACTTGATGAAATGTCTTTTCACTTTGTCGGTCACTAAGGGGAAGTAGCTGAGTCGCGGGACCATCAGATAGAAGGGATCCGGTTCGCGGACGTCGGCCACTTCCTCGCTTTCCAATCGGAAACATATCGGGAGTTTTCCTTCCCAAATTTCGCGTAGAATTTCCCTATCGTTTGCCATATTGATAAATGTCACAACAAAAACTGTGGGAAAAGTGGGGTTAGGATCGGGACGTCAATAGAGGGAAAAGAAGAATCGGTCGCGAGAGTTCGTTTGACGTACATTAAAAAAAAAAACGTGGTAGTGTTGGTTTACGTTTAATTTAAATTAATATAAATCTGTAATTTATTGTAAATATCTGTAGATTGTTTTATAAATTTTATTAAGTAGTTTTGTAATTAAAGAAAAATTGTATTAAGAGTTTCGTTACTATTTTAATGTTCTGTGAGTTTGACGTAGATGATTGCATGAGTTCTATGCTTTCAGATGATAAAAATCGAGCTTTTTGTTATTTAAATTGATTATATGTATATAATTAAATTTGTATTAATTAATCTTAATGAAAAAATATTTAAAATTTATATATTAAATGCTTAAATCTTAAATCAAAAATAAAATTATATAAAAAAAAGAAGAATCACTTACCTATGTCACAGAATACTTAAATCTTGTTTTCACCATAGAAATAGAACTTTATCCATTCTATAAGTTTGACATATTTACAACTCGATAAAAATTACACTTTTCTTTGATTTTCTGTTAATACTGATTTTAAAAGACATTTTTTCAAATTTAAAACAAATCAAACCATGTATTTTGAGTTTGATCACTATTTTAATGTTCTGTGCGTTTGACGTACGTAATTTCATAAGTTCTATGCTTTTATTTGATAAAAATCGAGCTTCTCGTTATTTAAATTGATTATATATATAATTGAATTTGTATTAATTAATCTTATTGAAAAAATAATTAAAATTTATATATTAAATGCGTAAATCTTAAAACAACTTTTTAATAAAATTATATAAAAAAGAAGAATCACTTACCTGTCACAGAATACTTAAATCTAGTTTTCTTTTCACCATGGAAATAGAACTTTATCTATTCTATAAGTTTTACATATTAAAACTTAATAAAAATTACACTTTTCTTTGATTTAAACTCTTGATACTGATAATAAAATACATTTTCTTCAAATTTCAAACAAATCAAACTTTTTAACATTCCGAGTTTCGTAATTATTTTAACGTTCTGTGCGTTTGACGTACCTAATTTCATAAGTTCTATGCTTTTATTTGATAAAAATCGAGCTTCTCGTTATTTAAATTGATTATATATATAATTGAATTTGTATTAATTAATCTTATTGAAAAAATAATTAAAATTTATATATTAAATGCGTAAATCTTAAAACAACTTTTTAATAAAATTATATAAAAAAAGAAGAATCACTTACCTGTCACAGAATACTTAAATCTAGTTTTCTTTTCACCATGGAAATAGAACTTTATCTATTCTATAAGTTTTACATATTAAAACTTAATAAAAATTACACTTTTCTTTGATTTAAACTCTTGATACTGATAATAAAATACATTTTCTTCAAATTTCAAACAAATCAAACTTTTTAACATTCCGAGTTTCGTAATTATTTTAACGTTCTGTGCGTTTGACGTACCTAATTTCATAAGTTCTATGCTTTTATTTGATAAAAATCGAGCTTCTCGTTATTTAAATTGATTATATATATAATTGAATTTGTATTAATTAATCTTATTGAAAAAATAATTAAAATTTATATATTAAATGCGTAAATCTTAAAACAACTTTTTAATAAAATTATATAAAAAAAGAAGAATCACTTACCTGTCACAGAATACTTAAATCTAGTTTTCTTTTCACCATGGAAATAGAACTTTATCCATTCTATAAGTTTGACATATTAAAACTTAATAAAAATTACACTTTTCTTTGATTTAAGCTCTTGATACTGATAATAAAATACATTTTCTTCACATTTCAAACAAATCAAACTTTTTAACATTCCGAGTTTCGTAATTATTTTAACGTTCTGTGCGTTTGACGTACCTAATTTCATAAGTTCTATGCTTTTATTTGATAAAAATCGAGCTTCTCGTTATTTAAATTGATTATATATATAATTGAATCTGTATTAATTAATCTTAATAGAAAAAATAATTAAAGTTTAAATATTAAATGCTTAAATCTTAAAACAACTTTTTAATAAAATTATATAAAAAAAGAAGAATCACTTACCGGTCACAGAATACTTAAATCTAGTTTTCTTTTCACCATGGAAATAGAACTTTATCCATTCTATAAGTTTGACATATTAAAACTTAATAAAAATTACACTTTTCTTTAATTTAAACTCTTGACACTGATTATAAAATACATTTTTTTCAAATTTCAAACAAATCAAACTTTTTAATATTCCCAGTGTCCTAACTATTTTAATGTTCTGTGCGTTTGACGTACCTAATTTCAAGTGACAGTAGTGACAGTACACCCTAACCCAACTTCTTCCAAACGTGCTTCTAACTAACAATCACCAAACAATGCTACAATCAAACCACCAATAATGCCTGCCAGCAAAGTTTTCCACCCTTGTCGAAGCCTGGGCAACGTCAGCAACCACATCCCGCTGCAAATCCGCTACATCAAAAGCCGCAAAGAACACTTGATAGTGACCAGCGTCGGTAAGTCTTTCCACACTTACGGCATCTCCCATTTCGGGTTACTGAGCGTCAGCGGATTGCACCACGACGACATAACATGCATCACCACCGACACTTTTCACGTTTACACTGCCGTAAACAACGTAATCTACGCTTGGAGACGAGGCAACGAACTCAAACACACCTACAGGGGGCACAAGAACACCGTACACCTGATGATACCGTTCGGGGCCCACCTCATATCCGTCGATAGAAGCAACAACGTCAAAATATGGGATATCAAAGAAGAAACCGTCTACTTGGAACTGAAATTTAACAGTGATAGTTTTAATATTAGTGCTATACTGCATCCGAGTACTTATATAAATAAAATATTGTTGGGTTGTGATAGGGGTGGGATGCAATTGTGGAATATAAACAATGCAAAGTTGATTTATACGTTTAAGAGTTGGAAGAGTGGTGTTAGTGTTTTGGAGCAAGCGCCGGCAGTTGATGTTGTAGCCGTAGGTCTAACAACAGGTGAGTTTTTTATTGATTGTATGGATATTCGTATAAGATTTTGTTTTAAAAGTATTAGAATGGGATATTTTGGTAGAGTTCTTTATAAAATTTAAAATAAGCATCTATTTTTTTAAAAATAAGCAAATGAGCTGTTGAAATCAAATTTCTAATAGTCGTAAGATCTTTATTATTGTAAATTTAGGGTTAAAATGTGTCTCTAGACTTGGTTGATCTTACGGAAAGATGTTGCTTGATGAAATTATTGAAATTTAAAGCAAAATTACTTAGAAAATGTCAAAATTTGGTAAAATTTTGTATAATATTACTTGGTTTTTTTAAATGGTTGGGTTTCGGCTCTGGGGACCGTTTTTATATATAAGGAACGATAAGAGATACAAATTTGATTTTTGGGATTTGGTATATATTAGACCTGCTCTCTTTAAAAAAAAAAAAAAATCCAAAAATTCCGAAGGGGGGGCAATATTAGGGGGGTCAACCCCCCGAAAAATTAAGAAAAATAAAAATCCAATACCGCCATCGTTTTTCTCATATTTTTTTATGTATGTACCTAAATTTTCATAATTTTATCTCAAAATTTAATTTTTGATCAGGTATGGACTTTGAAAAAATTTCCGCAAAGATCGATGATTCTGGATCTGGGGACACTCTGTCATTGAGGAAACGGGAAGAGATAAAAATATGATTTTTGGGATAGGGTATATATTGAACCTGCTCTCTTTAAAAAAACATTAAAAATCCGAAAATTCCGAAGGGGGGGCAATATTAGGGGGGTCGACCCCCCGAAAAATAGAAAAAAATTATGAAAAATTAGGAATGTACATACAAAAAGGTGGGAAAAACGATGGCGGTATTGGATTTTTATTTTTTTCTATTTTTCGGGGGGTCGACCCCCCTAATATTGCCCCCCCTTCGGAATTTTCGGATTTTTATTTTATTTTTAAAGAGAGCAGGTCCAATATATACCCTATCCCAAAAATTAAATTTTTATCTCTTCCCGTTTCCTCAATGACAGAGTGTCCCCAGATCCAGAATCATCGATCTTTGTGGAAATTTTTTCAAAGTCCATACCTGATCAAAAATTAAATTTTGAGATAAAATTATGAAAATTTAGGTTCATACATAAAAAAATATGAGAAAAACGATGGCGGTATTGGATTTTTATTTTTTTCTATTTTTCGGGGGGTCGACCCCCCTAATATTGCCCCCCCTTCGGAATTTTCGGATTTTTAATGTTTTTTTAAAGAGAGCAGGTTCAATATATACCCTCTTCCCGTTTCCTCAATGACAGAGTGTCCCCAGATCCAGAATCATCGATCTTTGTGGAAATTTTTTCAAAGTCCATACCTGATCAAAAATTAAATTTTGAGATAAAATTATGAAAATTTAGGTACATACATAAAAAAATATGAGAAAAACGATGGCGGTATTGGATTTTTATTTTTCTTAATTTTTCGGGGGGTTGACCCCCCTAATATTGCCCCCCCTTCGGAATTTTTGGATTTTTATTTTTTTTTTAAAGAGAGCAGGTCTAATATATACCAAATCCCAAAAATCAAATTTGTATCTCTTATCGTTCCTTATATATAAAAACGGTCCCCAGAGCCGAAACCCAACCTTTTAAATTGCTAAATTTTTACTATTACTTCCGAAAAATCCCAATATTCTACAATTTTTTAAAAGAAATCTCAATTTCAACAATTTTTCCAAACAATCCCAATTTACCTCAATTTTTGTAATATTTTTCCCAGTAAATCCCAGTTTTCTGATATTTTTTCAAAAAAATTCCGAATATTCAACTTATTTTTCCAAAAAAACGAAATTTTTTTATTATTTTTTAAAAATTCTTATATTCTATTACTTTTTTCCAAAAAATCCCAATTTTTCTGCTATTTTCTTCAAAAAATTACAATTTAATACAGTTTTTTCCAATTTCAATTTTCTAGTGTTTTTTCGAAAAATTCAAATATTCTATTTTTATATTTTAATGCAAAAATCGCCACTTTTTCTATTTTTTGCAAAAAATCCGCATTTTTTACTTTTTTTTTCCAAATAACCATATTTTTTACTATTACTTCCAAAAACTGTCAATTTTCCAATATTCTACAATTTTTTCCAAAAAATTCCAATTTTCTACTGTTTTTAAATAAATCGTAATTTTTTCCAAAAAATCTCTGTTTTCCATTATTTTTGCCAAGTAATCGCAGTAATCTATTTCAAAAAAAAACTCCCAACTTTTTTTTTTAAACAAACCGAAATTTCTTTATTTTTGCCAAAATTTTTTTATTTCTTTTTGAAAAAATCGTAATTTTTTTTTTGGAAAAATCAATCTTTCTATAATTTTTTATAATTACTTAGAAAATGTCAACTTTTACATTTCTACAATTTTTCAAGAAAATCCCAATTTTTTCTTCTAAAAATTCCAAATTTCTACAATTTTTTTTTCACAAAAATCCCAATTTCTACAATTTTTTCCAAAAAAAATCTCAATTTCTAAAAATTTTTCCAAAAAATCCCAATTTCTGATAATTTTTCCAAAAAATCCCAATTTCTAAAAATTTTTCCGAAAAATCCCAATTTTTACAATTTTTTACAAAAAAACCCCAATATTCTACAATTTTTTTTCCAAAATATGTCGATTTTATACTGTTTTTTTTTCCAAAAAATTCCAAATTTCTACAATTTTTTCCAAAACCCCCCAATTTTTCCGTTTTTCCAAAAAACCCCAATTTCTACAATTTTTTTCCAAAAAATCCCAATTTGTACATTTTTTCCAAAATATCCTGATTTTCTACTGTTTTTTTCAGAAAATTCCAAATTTGTACTATTACTTTCAAAAAACCCCAATATTCTACAATTCCAATTTTTGCAATTTTTCCAAAGAACCCCAATTTTCTACAATTTTTACCAAAAAATCTTAATTTATTACATTTTTTCCAAAATATGTCGATATTATACTGTTTTTTTTTTCCAAAAAATTTCAAATTTCTACAATTTTTTCCAAAACCCCCCAATTTTTCCGTTTTTCCAAAAAACCCCAATTTCTACAATTTTTTTCCAAAAAATCCCAATTTGTACATTTTTTCCAAAATATCCTGATTTTCTACTGTTTTTTTCAAAAAATTCCAAATTTGTACTATTACTTTCAAAAAACCCCAATATTCTACAATTCCAATTTTTGCAATTTTTCCAAAGAACCCCAATTTTCTACAATTTTTACCAAAAAATCTCAATTTATTACATTTTTTTCAAAATATGTCGATTTTATACTGTTTTTTTTTCCAAAAAATTTCAAATTTCTACAATTTTTTCCAAAACCCCCCCCAATTTTTACGTTTTTCCAAAAAACCCCAATTTCTACAATTTTTTTCCAAAGAATCCCAAATTGTACAATTTTTCCAAAATATCCTGATTTTCTACTGTTTTTTTCAAAAAATTCCAAATTTGTACAATTACTTTCAAAAAACCCCAATATTCTACAATTCCAATTTCTGCAATTTTTCCAAAGAACCCCAATTTTCTACAATTTTTACCAAAAAATCTCAATTTATTACATTTTTTTCAAAATATGTCGATTTTATACTGTTTTTTTTCCAAAAAATTTCAAATTTCTACAATTTTTTCCAAAACCCCCCCAATTTTTACGTTTTTCCAAAAAACCCCAATTTCTACAATTTTTTTCCAAAGAATCCCAAATTGTACAATTTTTCCAAAATATCCTGATTTTCTACTGTTTTTTTCAAAAAATTCCAAATTTGTACAATTACTTTCAAAAAACCCCAATATTCTACAATTCCAATTTCTGCAATTTTTCCAAAGAACCCCAATTTTCTACAATTTTTACCAAAAAATCTCAATTTATTACATTTTTTTCAAAATATGTCGATTTTATACTGTTTTTTTTCCAAAAAATTTCAAATTTCTACAATTTTTTCCAAAACCCCCCCCAATTTTTACGTTTTTCCAAAAAACCCCAATTTCTACAATTTTTTTCCAAAGAATCCCAAATTGTACAATTTTTCCAAAATATCCTGATTTTCTACTGTTTTTTTCAAAAAATTCCAAATTTGTACAATTACTTTCAAAAAACCCCAATATTCTACAATTCCAATTTCTGCAATTTTTCCAAAGAACCCCAATTTTCTACAATTTTTACCAAAAAATCTCAATACTCTACTATTATTTCCCAATAAACCCCAGTTTTTTCCAAAAATTTTTTTAATTTTTAACTTATTTTTTCAAAACTACAATTTTTTACTATTTTCTTCAAAAAATTACAATTTCATACAATTTTTTTCCAAAATATCCCAATTTTTCACTGTTTTCCAAAAAAAACCCAATTTTCTACAATTTTTTCCAATAAATCCCAAATTCTACAACTTTTTCTTCAAAAATCCCAATTTCTACAATTTTTCCAGACAATCCTAATTTTTAATATTTTCCCAATTTTTTACTATTTTCTGCAAAAATTACAATTTTATACAATTTTTTCCAAAATATCCCAATTTTCCACTGTTTTTCTCTCGAAAAATTCCAATATTCTTCTATTTTTATATTGCAAAAATCGCCACTTTTTCTATTTTTTCCAAAAAATCACAATTTTTTACTATTCCAAAAAATCCCAATTTTCCACCGTTTTTGAAAAAACCAGTTTTCTACTATTATTTCCAAAAAAATCCCATTTTTCTATATTTTTTCCAAAAATCACAATTTTTCACTGTTTCCAAAAAAAAACCAATTTCTACAATTTTTTCAAAAAAATCCAAATTTTTACTATTTTTTCCAAATATTCACAATTTTCTACTATTAATTCCAAAAAATCCCAATTTCCTACAATTATTTCCAAAAAAATCCCAATTTTTCACTGTTTTTTAGTATTATTTCCAAAAAATCCTAATTTTCCACCGTTTCAAAAAAAAACCAATTTTCTACTATTATTTCCAAAAAAATTCCGTTTTTCTATATTTTTTCCAAAAATCACAATTTTCCACTGTTTCCAAAAAAAAACCAATTTCTACAATTTTTTTTTTTCAAAAAATCGCAATTTCTACAATTTTTTCCAAAAAATCCCAATTTCTGACTATTTTTTCCAAATATTCACAATTTTCTACTATTAATTCCAAAAAATCCCAATTTTCTACAATTATTTCCAAAAAAATCCCAATTTTTCACTGTTTTTTAGTATTATTTCCAAAAAATCCTAATTTTCCACCGTTTCAAAAAAAAACCAATTTTCTACTATTATTTCCAAAAAAATTCCGTTTTTCTATATTTTTTCCAAAAATCACAATTTTCCACTGTTTCCAAAAAAAAACCAATTTCTACAATTTTTTTTTTTCAAAAAATCGCAATTCCTACAATTTTTTCCAAAAAATCCCAATTTCTGACTATTTTCTCCAAATATTCACAATTTTCTACTATTAATTCCAAAAAATCCCAATTTCCTACAATTATTTCCAAAAAAATCCCAATTTTTCACTGTTTTTTAGTATTATTTCCAAAAAATCCTAATTTTCCACCGTTTCAAAAAAAAGCCAATTTTCTACTATTATTTCCAAAAAAATCCCGTTTTTCTATATTTTTTTCCAAAAATCACAATTTTCCACTGTTTCCAAAAAAAAAAACCAATTTCTACAATTTTTTTTTTTTTCAAAAAATCGCAATTCCTACAATTTTTTCCAAAAAATCCCAATTTCTGACTATTTTCTCCAAATATTCACAATTTTCTACTATTAATTCCAAAAAATCCCAATTTCATACAATTATTTCCAAAAAATCCCAATTTTTTCCAAAAAAATCCCAATTTTTTACAATTTTCTCCAAAAAATCCCAATTACCCACTGTTTTTCCGAAAACCCCCCAATTTTTTCCAAATCCTTCCAAAAAACTTCCAATTTTCTACCAACACTAACCGACCACCATTTGAAGGCAGGATCATCTTACACAACCTAAAATACGACGAAACCATCATGGAATTCCACCAAGACTGGGGCCAAGTCACCTCCATCTCCTTCCGCACGGACGGCGTTCCCGTAATGGCCACCGGCAGCACCTGCGGCCACATCGTCTTCTGGAACCTCGAAGACCGAAAAGTCGAATCCCAACTACTATCCGCCCACGACCTCACCGTCACCGGTCTCGCATTCCTACCGCAAGAACCGCTCATCCTAACCTCTTCGCCAGACAACTCTCTAAAACTATGGATCTTCGACTGCTCCGACGGATCCGCCCGCTTACTGCGCATCCGCGAAGGACATTCCTCCGCCCCCAACCACGTACGCTTCCACGGATCCAACGGGGAGAACATACTCAGCAGCTCGGCGGATTCCACCTTGAGGATCTTCAACACCAAGACGGAGCAGTTCAATAAAAGCATGGGACGGGCCTCGTACAATAGGAAGGCGAGCAAGAAACGCGGCAGAGCGGTGGCGGATCCGTTGCGGATGCCGCCCGTGGTGCGGTTCACTGCGGAGACGACCAGGGAGAAGGAATGGGACGGGATAGCGTGCTTGCACGATGGTCTAGCCACGGTGACGACTTGGTCGTACGATAAAGTGAGGATGGGTGGGTTGAAGTTGTTGCCCGAGAGGTTCCAGAAGAAGAATAGAGCAGTGGATGTGGAGGTGGTGGCGAGTTGTTTGTGTTTGACGCACTGCGGGAATTTTGTCGTCGTGGGTTACAGTACTGGACACGTTGATAGGTGAGTAGGATTGTTTGTTTTTTTGGTTTTGGTGGATTTTGGTAAATTTTAAAGGGTTTTGTACTTTTTAAAGGGGTTTGGTTCGAGTTTTACCGATTTTAATGGAGTTGGATCTGTTTTCAATGGATTTGGTTACAGTTTTACTGGGTTTACTAGCAGTATTAATGGATTTGGATCTGTTTTCAATGGATTTTGTTGAAGTTTTACTGGTTTTAATGGTTTTTATAGGAGTATTAATGGATTTGGATCGAGTATAACACTTTTTAAATGGATTTTTTCGGTTTTCTGGAAGTTTTAATGGGTTTGGGTCACATTTTATATTTCAATAATGGATTTGAATGTAATTTTACGAACATTAATCGCGTTTTATCTTTTTTAATGGGGTTCAATCTGTTTTTAATACATTTTACGGTTTTTTGTTCGTTTTTGAGGGGTTTTGTACTTTTTAAAGGGGTTTGGTTCGAGTTTTACCGATTTTAATGGAGTTGGATCTGTTTTCAATGGATTTGGTTACAGTTTTACTGGGTTTACTAGGAGTATTGATGGATTTGGATCGAGTTTAACACTTTTAAATGGATTTTAATGGGTTAGGATCACATTTTATATTTTAATAATGGATTTGAATGTAATTTTACCGAAATAATAGATTTGGATCAAGTTTTATCCTTTTTAATGGGGTTCAATTTGTGTTTAATGCATTTTACAGTATTTTTATGGGTTTTCTAGCAGTATTAATGGATTTGGATCTGTTTTCAATGGATTTTGTTGGAGTTTTACTGGGTTTAATGGTTTTTATAGGAGTATTAATGGATTTGGATCGAGTATAACACTTTTTAAATGGATTTTTTCGGTTTTCTGGAAGTTTTAATGGGTTAGGATCACATTTTATATTTTAATTATGGATATGAATGTAATTTTACCGATAATAATAGATTTGGATCACGTTTTATCTTTTTTAATGGGGTTCAAACTGTTTTTAATGCATTTTACGATTTTTGAATGGTTTTTCTAAGATTATTAATGGATTTGAATCGAGTTTAACACTTTTTAAATGGATTTTTTGGGGTTTCTAGAAGTTTTAATGGGTTTGGGTCACATTTTTTACATTTCAATAATGGATTTGAATGTAATTTTACAGACATTAATCGCGTTTTATCTTTTTTAATGGGGTACAATCTGTTTTTAATACATTTTACGGTTTTTTGTTCATTTTTGAGGGGTTTTCTACTTTTTAAAGGGGTTTGGTTCGAGTTTTACTGATTTCAATGGAGTTGGATCTGTTTTCAATGGATTTGGTTACAGTTTTACTAGGTTTACTAGGAGTATTAATGGATTTGGATCGAGTTTAAGACTTTTCAAATTGATTTTTTGAAAGTTTTAATGGGTTTGGATCACAATTTATATTTTAATAATAGATTTGAATGATGTAATTTTACCGATATTAATGGATTTGGATCGTGGTTTATCTTTTTTAATAGGGTTCAATTTGTGTTTAATGCATTTTACGGTTTTTTATGGGTTTTCTAGCAGTATTTATGGATTTGGATCACGTTTAACACTTTTCAAATAGACTTTTTTGGGTTTTCTGGAAGTTTTAATGGGTTTGGATCTCGTTTTAATAGTGGATGTGAATGTAATTTAACCGACATTAATAGTGTTGGATCAAGTTTTATATAGATTTGGATCAAGTTTTATCTTTTTTAATGGGGTTCAATCTGTTTTTAATGCATTTGACGGGTTTTTATTCGTTTTTGAAGGGTTTTGTACTTTTTAAACAAGTTTGGTTACTGATTTTAATAGATTTGGATCTGTTTTTAATGGATTTTGTTGGGTTTTACTGGGTTTGATGTTTTTTTTTGGGTTTTATAGGAGTTTTAATGGGTTTGGATCACATTTTATATTTTAATAATGGATTTGAATTAAATTTTAGGGATAATTATGGATTTGGATCGCGTTTTATCTTTTTTAATGGGTTTCAATCTGTTTTTAATGCATTTTACGGGTTTTAATGGGGTTTCTAGCAGTATTAATGGATTTGGATATGTTTTAATGGGTTTCCCAGGAGTTTTAATGGAATTGGATCGCTTTTAAAAGTTTTTTAATGGATTTGGATACAGTGTTATACTTTTTTAATGGATTTTTACTGGTTTTAAAGGGTGTTTAACAATTTTAATGGATTTCAGTCTGTTTTCAATGGATTCAAATGGAATTTTACTATTTTTAATGGGTTTTGTAGGAGTTTTAATAGGTTTGCATAGCGTTTTATCTTTTTAGATGGATTTTGTCTTAATTTTAATGGATTGTGATAATGTTTTATACTTTTATGATGAATATTGTTAAAGTCGACTGTTTTTGATGGATTTTCTGGGAGTTTAAATAAATTTGGATAGCACTTAACACTTTTTTTATGGATTTCAATCTGTTTTTAAAGAAATTTTATTGGAATTTTACTATTTTTAATGGGTTTTGTAGGAGTTTTAATGGATTTGGATGGCGTTTTATCTTTTTTATTGAATTTTATTATTTTTTAACGGATTTGGTTAGAGTTTTTACTGTTTTAATAGATTTGGATCGCGTTTTATATTTTTTAATTGATTTTGTCGGAATTTTGTCGGTTTTAAAGGGTTTCTGGGAGTTTTAATGGATTTCAATCTGTTTTGAATGGATTTTATTGGAATTTCACCATTTTTAATGAATTTTGTAGGAGTTTTAATGGATTTGGATGGCGTTTTATCTTTTTTATTGAATTTTATTATTTTTTAACGGATTTGGTTAGAGTTTTTACTGTTTTAATAGATTTGGATCGCGTTTTATATTTTTTAATGGATTTTGTCGGAATTTTATTGGTTTTAAAGGGTTTCTGGGAGTCAGAATGGATTTTAGTGACATTTTAATGAATTGTGTTTATGTTTTATACTTTTATGATAAATATTGATAAAGTCGACTGTTTTTAATGGGTTGCCTAGTAGTTTTAATGGAATCGGATCACATTTAACACTTTTTAATGGATTTCAACCCGTTTTTAATGGATTATATTATCATTTTACTATTTTTAATGAATTTTGTAGCCTTATTATAATTTTAATGTACTTATTTCTACATTTAAAGGGCATTTCGCTCTTTTTAATCGTGCCACTTTTTTCCCTCCCTAAAACCAGGTTCAACATGCAATCGGGCATTTGGAGAGACACTTACGGCACCCCAAAAGCGCACGATCGACCCGTACGCGGCACCAGCAGCGACACCCTCAACCAGATAATCATCACCGCCGGTGGACGAGAACTTAAATTCTGGAAATTCAAATCCCAAGGTAAGTCCCAACAGATTTCCACCTCGATGAACCACTAATCCAACGTTTTTCCCAGGCGGGGATCCTCTTAAAACACTCCTTCTAGAAGAAGACGTCAGTTTCTTCCGTCCGCACAGAGAAAGCTCCTTATTAGTAGTAGCCTTGGAGGACTTCTCCATACGAGTCATCGACACCGACACCCAACGCATCATCAGGAAATTCACCGGCCATGGCGGGCAACTAACAGACCTAACCTTCAGTCCGGATTCTCGATGGTTGGTGTCTGCCGCTATGGATTGCTCCATCAGGACGTGGGATATCCCCTCGGGGCAGCTGGTGGACGAATTCTCCACTGATGTAGCTTGTATTTCCTTAGACATGTCTCCAACTGGGGAATTCCTAGCCACGTCCCACGTGGATTACTTGGGGATCTTTTTGTGGAGCAATAAAACCATTTATAGGAAAGTTACTTTGAAGAGTTTAACTCCAAGTGTTGATCCTCCTTTGATATCGTTGCCGGAAAGCGGTAGAGATGTTGTTGAAGAACAGGGAGATGGTGAAGAAGAAGAATTGGAGGAATTTGTGTCTCCAGAGCAAATAAGTAAAGAGTTGATAACTTTATCCGGTTTGTCTACGTCTAGATGGCAGAATCTGTTGAACTTGGACGTTATAAAGCAGAGGAACAAACCGAAGGATCCTCCAAAGGTTCCAAAAGCGGCTCCGTTCTTCCTCCCGACGGTGTCTTCATTGGACAACATCAAATTTGACGTGCGACGTGATGGTGATGAACAAGAAGAACACGGCAAGTTCTTGTCTCCGGTTAGCTTCGAGAACTTGACGGAGTTGGGGAAGTTGTTGGTCGGAAGTAGGGAAACGGGGGATTTCCCGCGGGTTTTGGAGGAGTTTAAGAGATTGGGGCCGTCGATGACTGATTTCGAGATCCAAGCGCTGTCGCCGGATAACGGGGGTAGCGTGGTCGCGATGTTGCAGTTCGTCAAGTGTTTGGAGTGGATGTTGGCTTCGAATAGGGATTTCGAGTTGGCCGAGGCGTATTTGGGGGTGTTTTTGAAGCGGCACGGGGGAGTGGTGGCGCGTATAAAGGAGTTGAGGGAGTATTTGCCGAGTTTGGGTAGTTGTCATCGGGTGGCGTGGGAGCGACTGCAGGATCGGTTGGGGTATTGTTTATGCGTGGTGCAGAATTTGAAGACTATGTGAGTTGTTGTTGTAAATAAAGTTTTTTTTTTAATGGAATGTTTGTTTTATTTTTTTTGTTTGTCGACTCGGGGGACAAAAATATCCAAAAATATAAGATTTTAAATATTTTTAATAATGAAAAACACCTTGGTACCTGTTTGGGGTAGTAAAAATTTTCGGAAAAATCTGAAAAAATTTATAAACAATGTTTTTAAAAAAAGTTAGCGAAACTACCATAAAAAATGTGAAAATTTTAAAAAAATAATCAAATGGCGGCCGTTTAAAATTTTACTAAAAACGCACCCCTTTCGTTTAAGCCAAATTTCACCCCTTTAAATTAAAAAAATCGAAAAAGCAAAATATGCATCAGATAGCTTATAAAATTTTCTTTAAGAAAAGCTTTATTCGAATTTTGGCAAAAATCAACTTGGGGTGAAAAAAAATCAAAAATGTAAAGTTTTAAAAATCGAAAAATACCTCCGTACCTGTTTGGGGTAGTAGAAATTTTTTTAAAAATTTGAAAAAATTCATGAACAATTTTTTTAAAAGTAGTTTTAGAAATGGCTAAAAAAAATTTGAAAATTTTGAAAAATAAAATGGCGGCGATTCGAAACTTTCGAAAAAATCGTTTTTAGGGTGTAAAATTTTTTAGGGGTGGAGATCGAAAAATCGCGATACGTTACTGCAATTTCGCATGTTTTGTCTACATTTTGACACGAACTTCATTAAAATCGGTAGGGTGGGTTCCGAGCATACCCCCAAAGCGATTTTCATGATTTTTGCAATTTCAACCCCAAAAAAATTTCGACTTCCTACGCCCATGTCTTAAGAATTTTGATTATGGTACATCGTTGGAAAGCTTGTCAAAAGTACTGTCGGAAAAAAAATACTCGATCAAAGGGTTGTAAGTTTGAGGGTAGTTTTTTAATTTTGAAAAAGTGAAAAAATTATTTGGAAAAATAATTTCTCCAGCAGAACTGTGTAAGGGATGAAAAATTTTGAGGGGTCTATTTTGTACAGAATTTAATAGAGAATTGATTGGTGCTGACCCGATTTCGATCAGATCAATAGTTTAGCCATCATCAGATTCCAAACTTGAAATGTGATGTAAAAATTCAATGTCGAAATTTTTAAATTGTTTTGATTATAGAGGGGGTAAAATTCGATTTTCAAAAAAAACACGTTTTCCATTTTTGTATCTAATAGGTCGTTTTGATGGGTTCCACAGAGTAGTCAGACTGCTCTTGCCCAATTTGCAAAACAGGCCAAAAATCACCCTAATTTTCAAAAAACCCAATGTAGCAAAAAAACTAACCCCCCAACCCCCGAATTTTTTCCACGTTTGAATAGAGTTTAGAGAGGGTTAATTGCCCAGAAAAAAAATTTTTTTTCTAATTTTTCGACTTTTGAAAGCAGAAAACTGATATTTAAAAAACCATGAAATTTGATTTATTCGATTTAAAAAAAAAACCAAAAAGGCGTATCTAAAAAATAAACATACGGTATAAAAGTAGATAAAAAGACGCATCTAATGATGTATAACTTTTAAGGGTTTTATTAAACCAAGACGCTGTTGTCGAGGTTTAAAATCCAAACAAAGAAATCATAAAAATGCGATTTTTGACGAAATTTCAACTTCAACCCTTAAAAAAAAGAAACTGGCCTATCGATTTTTTTCAAAATTTAGTATATCGTAGGTCCAAGTTTTCTATTTCGATCGAGGAGGATTCAAAAAAATATCTGAAAAAACACCAAAGTTATGGAAGGAAGTATGGAGCTAAAATTCGATTTTCAAAAAACCACGTTTTCCATTTTTCTGGAAAATCAAAAATGACTCGGGAAATGTCATTATCGGATTCTAAAATTTCGTCCCACCCTGTATAAGTCGAGAATAAAAACATTTTTGATTTCTTAAAAGTTTCCTTATTTTCGGGAACCAAAGTTTCAATAAATAATCAATATTTTTAGACTATAAGTCTTAAGGGTGTAGCGTGGTCGATCTTTTGTTTTAAGTATCTTCTTTATTTGTTGTTTAATTAAACTAATTACAAGATATTTCTATCTTTCTCACCTTAGTTTTTGAGTAGTTTGTTTGCTTAATCGATAGCGTCCAAAAGATAGTGGCGCCCTCATTACTTATATATCCCAATCCTTCCTATATCCTTCCTATAGTGAGCATTAACTTGGAGTCGAACCACCCCCTGGAGAGGGTCTCTTAGCCTGGATCTCTTTTGGAGAGTTTTTTAGTTACAAATTGGCGCCCTTAAAAAGGGTTACAAAATTTTAAAAAATGCCAGAAGCAATAAAAAAATTCCAAAAATAACAAAAACTCTATAATAATTTTAAAAAACTCCTAAAGATCATCAGATTCCCACAAATAATAAAAAAAATCCCAAAAATAGTAAAAAAATTCTCAAAAATTGTAAAAAATTAATATTATTAAAGAAATCATAGAAAATTTAATTAAACAAATTGAAAAATAATTTAAAATTCTAAAATAATTTTTAAAAAATATATAAAATCCCTAAAAATTATTAAAAAAAAACTTGAAAATCCCCAAATAAATTTTAAAAAATGCCAGAAGCAATAAAAAAATCCCAAAAATAACAAAAACTCTAAAATTATTTGAAAAATCTACCAAAGATCATCAAATTCCCACAAGTAATAAAAAAATCCCAAAAATAGTAAAAAAATTCTTAAATGTAAAAAATTAATATTATTAAAGAAATAAAAAAAAATCGAAATAAAAAATCAATAAATTCATTCAAATTTATAATTATTTTAAAAAAATCTGGACAAAATCATAAAAAAATTAATCAAAAATGGATGAAAATTACAAAAATCAGAAAAAGCAATAGAATTTACTAAAAATACCCAAAAATTAGCAAAAAATGGTTAAAATTGATAAAAAATCTTAAAAAATAGATAAAATCTCTAAAAATTATAAAAAAAAACTTAAAAATCCCCAAATAAATTTTAAAAAATGCCAGAAACAATAAAAAAATCCCAAAAATAACAAAAACTCTAAAATCATTTGAAAAAACTACCAAAGATCATTTAGATTCCCACAAATAATAAAAAAATCTCAAAAATCGTAAAAAATTAATAAAAAAAATAATGAAAATTACAAAAATTAGAAAAAGCAATAAAATTGACTAAAAATACCCAAAAATTAGGAAAAAATGGTTAAAATTGATAAAAAATATATAAAATCCCCAAAAATTATAAATAAAAACTTAAAAATCTCCAAATAAATTTTAAAACATGCCAGAAGCAATAAAAAAATTGAAAAAAAAAGGCAAATAATAACAAAAATCTTAAAAATAATGAAAAAAGCAAAATAATAAAAAAACTACCAGAAATATTAAAAAAAATCTTAAAGATTGCAATAAAAATTAAAAAATAATAAAAAAAATCCCAAAAAATAACCTAACCTCTCCAAATTTAAACATAATTGAGCTGGCAAATAAAAATATTACTGCGTGCCGAGCGAAGCGAGGTTCGCAGCAAACAATTATCCGAAGAAGTAAGAAAAAATACACAAAAATAATGAAAAAATTCTAAAAATTGTAAAAAATGAGTGTAATTAAAAAAATCGAGAATAATTCGAAATCTTAAAAAATACATCAAATCTTTAAAAATTATAAAAAAAAACTTAAAAATCCCCAAATAAATTTTAAAACATGCCAGAAGCAATAAAAAATTGTAAAAAAATCCCAAAAATAGCAAAATAAAAAAAAATAAAAAAACTACCAGAAATATAAAAAAAAAATCTTAAAAATTGCAATAAAAACTAAAAAATAATAAAAAAATCTCTAAAAATAACCTAACCTAACAAAATTTAAACATAATTGAGCTGGCAAATAAAAATATCACTGCGTGCCGAGTGAAGCGAGGTTCTCAGCAAACAATTATCCGAAGAAGTAAGAAAAAATACACAAAAATAATGAAAAAATTCTAAAAATTGTAAAAAATGAGTGTAATTAAAAAAAATGGAGAATAATTCGAAATAAAAACATTTTTTGAAAATTGATGAAAAATGGAAATAAATCTGAAAAAATTATTAAAATTCTTAAAGAATATAGAAAGAAAATAATATAAAAATCCCAAAAGTAAAACAAAATCAATATAAATTCGGGAAAAAATCAAAAACAATCTTCAAAAATATTAAAAACACTCTAAAATAATTTTAAAAAAATCCTAAAGATCATCAAATTCCCACAAATAATAAAAAAAATTCTCAAAAATCGTGAAAAATTAATCAAAAAATGATGAAAATTACAAAAATCAGAAAAAGCAATAAAATTGACTAAAAATACCCAAAAATTAGGAAAAAATTGATAAAAAATCTTAAAAAATACATAAAATCTTTAAAAATTATTAAAAAAATTTTAAAAATCCCCAAATAAATTTTAAAAAATGTCAGAAGCAATAAAAAAATCCCAAAAATAGCAAGAAAAATCTTAAAAATAATTAAAAAAAAGGAAAATAATAAAAAAAATTACAAAAAATAACTTAACCAAATTAAAACATATTTGAGCTGTCAGTGCGTACATTAGTTTAGGTTATAACTATCTTCTATTATTTATTTATAACATTTTAAACAAATTACACACAATAATATGAAAAGTACTGTTTCAAAGCCGTAACATAATTCTCGCTCAACTTATCATCATATACATTACTACAAGTTTTATTTTCCAAACGATCAACAACACAAACTGGCCTTTGGCCCTTACTATAAAAAATCGTACACCCTTCAGTGATCCTCTTTTCATGTAACACCAGAGTAATGTATTTCAAACAATTACAATACCAAGGATTACCAACTATAGACACAGCAACCAATCGATTCGCTTTGTTAAAGAAATTGAAAGGTAGATACATCAATTGATTGTTGTTGAAATGAAAATATTCCAAACTTTGCAATCCTTTTACGGGAAACACGTTTTCATTTATTTATAGAAAATTTATTTAAAAAAATGGTAAAATAATTTAAAATTCTCCAAAACTCAAAAATAATTTTTAAAAAAATATATAAAATCTCTAATAATTTAAAAAAAAATGCGAGAAGCAATAAAAAATCCCAAAAATAATAAAACTCTAAAATAATTTTAAAAAACTAACAAAGATCATCAGATTCCCACAAATAATAAAAAAATCCCAAAAATAGTAAAAAAATTCTCAAATATTGTAAAAAATTAATGTTATTAAAAAGATCAAGAAAAATTCGGAATAAAAAATCAACAAATTCATTCAAATTTATAATTCTTTTTTAAAAAAATTAATCAAAAAAATGATGAAAATTACAAAAATCAGAAAAAGCAATAAAATTGACTAAAAATACCCAAAAATGAGCAAAAACGGTTAAAATTGATAAAAAAAAACTTAAAAAATATATAAAATCCCTAAAAATTATAAAAAAAAACTTAAAAATCCCCAAATAAATTTTAGAAAATGCCAGAAGCAATAAAAAAATTGAAAAAAAAAGGCAAATAATAACAAAAATCTTAAAAATAATGAAAAAAGCAAAATAATAAAAAAACTACCAGAAATATTAAAAAAAATCTTAAAGAGTGCAATAAAAATTAAAAAATAAAAAAAAAAATCCCAAAAAATAACCTAACCTCTCCAAATTTAAACATAATTGAGCTGGCAAATAAAAATATTACTGCGTGCCGAGCGAAGCGAGGTTCGCAGCAAACAATTATCCGAAGAAGTAAGAAAAAATACACAAAAATAATGAAAAAATTCTAAAAATTGTAAAAAATGAGTGTAATTAAAAAAATCGAGAATAATTCGAAATCTTAAAAAATACATCAAATCTTTAAAAATTATAAAAAAAAACTTAAAAATCCCCAAATAAATTTTAAAACATGCCAGAAGCAATAAAAAATTGAAAAAAAATCCCAAAAATAGCAAAATAATAAAAAAACTACCAGAAATATTAAAAAAAAAATCTTAAAAATTGCAATAAAAACTAAAAAATAATAAAAAAATCTCTAAAAATAACCTAACCTAACAAAATTTAAACATAATTGAGCTGGCAAATAAAAATATCACCGCGTGCCGAGCGAAGCGAGGTTCGCAGCAAACAATTATCCGAAGAAGTAAGAAAAAATACACAAAAATAATGAAAAAATTGTAAAAAATGAGTGTAATTAAAAAAAATCGAGAATAATTCGAAATCTTAAAAAATACATCAAATCTTTAAAAATTATAAAAAAAAACTTAAAAATCCCCAAATAAATTTTAAAACATGCCAGAAGCAATAAAAAATTGCAAAAAAATCCCAAAAATAGCAAAATAATAAAAAAACTACCAGAAATATTAAAAAAAAAATCTTAAAAATTGCAATAAAAACTAAAAAATAATAAAAAAATCTCTAAAAATAACCTAACCTAACAAAATTTAAACATAATTGAGCTGGCAAATAAAAATATCACTGCGTGCCGAGCGAAGCGAGGTTCGCAGCAAACAATTATCCGAAGAAGTAAGAAAAAATACACAAAAATAATGAAAAAATTGTAAAAAATGAGTGTAATTAAAAAAATCGAGAATAATTCGAAATCTTAAAAAATACATCAAATCTTTAAAAATTATAAAAAAAAACTTAAAAATCCCCAAATAAATTTTAAAACATGCCAGAAGCAATAAAAAATTGCAAAAAAATCCCAAAAATAGCAAAATAATAAAAAAACTACCAGAAATATTAAAAAAAAAATCTTAAAAATTGCAATAAAAACTAAAAAATAATAAAAAAATCTCTAAAAATAACCTAACCTAACAAAATTTAAACATAATTGAGCTGGCAAATAAAAATATCACTGCGTGCCGAGCGAAGCGAGGTTCGCAGCAAACAATTATCCGAAGAAGTAAGAAAAAATACACAAAAATAATGAAAAAATTGTAAAAAATGAGTGTAATTAAAAAAAATCGAGAATAATTCGAAATAAAAACATTTTTTGAAAATTGATGAAAAATGGAAATAAATCTGAAAAAATTATTAAAATTCTTAAAGAATCTAGAAAGAAAAGAAAATCAATATAAATTTAAATCAACAACAATCTTCAAAAATATTAAAAACACTCTAAAATAATTTTAAAAAATCCTAAAAATTATCAAATTCCCACAAATAATAAAAAAAATTCTCAAAAATCGTGAAAAATTAATCAAAAAATGATGAAAATTACAAAAATCAGAAAAGGCAATAAAATTGACTAAAAATACCCAAAAATTAGGAAAAATGGTTAAAATTGATAAAAAAAAAACTTAAAAAATATATAAAATACCTAAAAATTATAAAAAAAAACTTAAAAATCCCCAAATAAATTTTAGAAAATGCCAGAAGCAATAAAAAAAATTGAAAAAAAAAGGCAAATAATAACAAAAATCTTAAAAATAATGAAAAAAGCAAAATAATAAAAAAACTACCAGAAATATTAAAAAATCTTAAAGATTGCGATAAAAATTAAAAAATAATAAAAAAAATCCCAAAAAATAACCTAACCTCTCCAAATTTAAACATAATTGAGCTGGCAAATAAAAATATTACTGCGTGCCGAGCGAAGCGAGGTTCGCAGCAAACAATTATCCGAAGAAGTAAGAAAAAATACACAAAAATAATGAAAAAATTCTAAAAATTGTAAAAAATGAGTGTAATTAAAAAAATCGAGAATAATTCGAAATCTTAAAAAATACATCAAATCTTTAAAAATTATAAAAAAAAACTTAAAAATCCCCAAATAAATTTTAAAACATGCCAGAAGCAATAAAAAATTGCAAAAAAATCCCAAAAATAGCAAAATAATAAAAAAACTACCAGAAATATTAAAAAAAAAATCTTAAAAATTGCAATAAAAACTAAAAAATAATAAAAAAATCTCTAAAAATAACCTAACCTAACAAAATTTAAACATAATTGAGCTGGCAAATAAAAATATCACTGCGTGCCGAGCGAAGCGAGGTTCGCAGCAAACAATTATCCGAAGAAGTAAGAAAAAATACACAAAAATAATGAAAAAATTGTAAAAAATGAGTGTAATTAAAAAAAATCGAGAATAATTCGAAATCTTAAAAAATACATCAAATCTTTAAAAATTATAAAAAAAAACTTAAAAATCCCCAAATAAATTTTAAAACATGCCAGAAGCAATAAAAAATTGCAAAAAAATCCCAAAAATAGCAAAATAATAAAAAAACTACCAGAAATATTAAAAAAAAAATCTTAAAAATTGCAATAAAAACTAAAAAATAATAAAAAAATCTCTAAAAATAACCTAACCTAACAAAATTTAAACATAATTGAGCTGGCAAATAAAAATATCACTGCGTGCCGAGCGAAGCGAGGTTCGCAGCAAACAATTATCCGAAGAAGTAAGAAAAAATACACAAAAATAATGAAAAAATTGTAAAAAATGAGTGTAATTAAAAAAAATCGAGAATAATTCGAAATAAAAACATTTTTTGAAAATTGATGAAAAATGGAAATAAATCTGAAAAATTATTAAAATTCTTAAAGAATCTAGAAAGAAAAGAAAATCAATATAAATTTAAATCAACAACAATCTTCAAAAATATTAAAAACACTCTAAAATAATTTTAAAAAATCCTAAAAATTATCAAATTCCCACAAATAATAAAAAAAATTCTCAAAAATCGTGAAAAATTAATCAAAAAATGATGAAAATTACAAAAATCAGAAAAGGCAATAAAATTGACTAAAAATACCCAAAAATTAGGAAAAATGGTTAAAATTGATAAAAAAAAAACTTAAAAAATATATAAAATACCTAAAAATTATAAAAAAAAACTTAAAAATCCCCAAATAAATTTTAGAAAATGCCAGAAGCAATAAAAAAAATTGAAAAAAAAAGGCAAATAATAACAAAAATCTTAAAAATAATGAAAAAAGCAAAATAATAAAAAAACTACCAGAAATATTAAAAAAAATCTTAAAGATTGCGATAAAAATTAAAAAATAATAAAAAAAATCCCAAAAAATAACCTAACCTCTCCAAATTTAAACATAATTGAGCTGGCAAATAAAAATATTACTGCGTGCCGAGCGAAGCGAGGTTCGCAGCAAACAATTATCCGAAGAAGTAAGAAAAAATACACAAAAATAATGAAAAAATTCTAAAAATTGTAAAAAATGAGTGTAATTAAAAAAATCGAGAATAATTCGAAATCTTAAAAAATACATCAAATCTTTAAAAATTATAAAAAAAAACTTAAAAATCCCCAAATAAATTTTAAAACATGCCAGAAGCAATAAAAAATTGCAAAAAATCCCAAAAATAGCAAAATAATAAAAAAACTACCAGAAATATTAAAAAAAAATCTTAAAAATTGCAATAAAAACTAAAAAATAATAAAAAAATCACATAAAAATAACCTAACCTAACCAAATTTAAACATAATTGAGCTGGCAAATAAAAATATCACTGCGTGCCGAGCGAAGCGAGGTTCGCAGCAAACAATTATCCGAAGAAGTAAGAAAAAATACACAAAAATAATGAAAAAATTCTAAAAATTGTAAAAAATGAGTGTGATTAAAAAAATCGAGAATAATTCGAAATAAAAACATTTTTTGAAAAATTATAAAAAATAGAAATAAAACTGAAAAAATTGTTAAAATTCTTAAAGAATATAGAAAGAAAAGAAAATAAAAATAATATAAAAATCCCAAAAGTAAAACAAAATCAATATAAATTCGGGAAAAAATCAAAAACAATCTTCAAAAATATTAAAAACACTTTAAAATAATTTTTAAAAAATCCTAAAGATCATCAAATTCCCACAAATAATAAAAAAAATTCTCAAAAATCGTAAAAAATTTATCAAAAAATAATGAAAATTACAAAAATCAGAAAAAGCAATAAAATTGACTAAAAATACCCAAAAATTAGGAAAAATGGTTAAAATTGATAAAAAAAAAACTTAAAAAATATATAAAATACCTAAAAATTATAAAAAAAAACTTAAAAATCCCCAAATAAATTTTAGAAAATGCCAGAAGCAATAAAAAAAATTGAAAAAAAAAGGCAAATAATAACAAAAATCTTAAAAATAATGAAAAAAGCAAAATAATAAAAAAACTACCAGAAATATTAAAAAAAATCTTAAAGATTGCGATAAAAATTAAAAAATAATAAAAAAAATCCCAAAAAATAACCTAACCTCTCCAAATTTAAACATAATTGAGCTGGCAAATAAAAATATTACCGCGTGCCGAGCGAAGCGAGGTTCGCAGCAAACAATTATCCGAAGAAGTAAGAAAAAATACACAAAAATAATGAAAAAATTCTAAAAATTGTAAAAAATGAGTGTAATTAAAAAAATCGAGAATAATTCGAAATCTTAAAAAATACATCAAATCTTTAAAAATTATAAAAAAAAACTTAAAAATCCCCAAATAAATTTTAAAACATGCCAGAAGCAATAAAAAATTGCAAAAAAAATCCCAAAAATAGCAAAATAATAAAAAAACTACCAGAAATATTAAAAAAAATCTTAAAAATTGCAATAAAAACTAAAAAATAATAAAAAAATCTCTAAAAATAACCTAACCTAACAAAATTTAAACATAATTGAGCTGGCAAATAAAAATATCACTGCGTGCCGAGCGAAGCGAGGTTCGCAGCAAACAATTATCCGAAGAAGTAAGAAAAAATACACAAAAATAATGAAAAAATTCTAAAAATTGTAAAAAATGAGTGTAATTAAAAAAAATCCAGAATAATTCGAAATAAAAACATTTTTTGAAAAATTATAAAAAATAGAAATAAAACTGAAAAAATTGTTAAAATTCTTAAAGAATCTAGAAAGAAAAGAAAATCAATATAAATTTCAGTCAACAACAATCTTCAAAAATATTAAAAACACTAAAATAATTTTAAAAAATCCTAAAAATTATCAAATTCCCACAAATAATAAAAAAATTCTCAAAAATCGTGAAAAATTAATCAAAAAATGATGAAAATTACAAAAATCAGAAAAAGCAATAAAATTGACTAAAAATACCCAAAAATTAGGAAAAAATTGATAAAAAATCTTAAAAAATACATAAAATCTCTAAAAATTATTAAAAAAAAACTTAAAAATTCCCAAATAAATTTTAAAAAATGTCAGAAGCAATAAAAAAATCCCAAAAATAGCAAGAAAAATCTTAAAAATAATTAAAAAAAAGGAAAATAATAAAAAAAATTACAAAAAATAACTTAACCAAATTAAAACATATTTGAGCTGTCAGTGCGTACATTAGGTTAGGTCATCCATTATTTATTTATAACATTTTAAACAAATTACACACAATAATATAAAAAGTACTGTTTCAAAGCCGTAACATAATTCTCGCTCAACTTATCATCATACACATTACTACAAGTTTTATTTTCCAAACGATCAACAACACAAACTGGCCTTTGGCCATTACTATAAAAAATCGTACACCCCTCAGCGATCCTCTTTTCATGTAACACCAGAGTAATGTATTTCAAACAATTACAATACCAAGGATTACCAACTATAGATACACCAACCAATCGATTCGCTTTGTTAAAGAAATTGAAAGGTAGATACATCAATTGATTGTTGTTGAAATGAAAATATTCCAAACTTTGCAATCCTTTTACGGGAAACACGTTTTCATTTAATTCCTTCAACTGATTGAAACTCAAATCTAGAAAAAATAATTTCGGCGTGTGTTCAAAAGAACCTTCCTCAATTGAAGTTATGTTATTGTTTGCCAAACTTAGATAAGTCAGATTGTTCAACCGTTCCAACATGTAATTAGATACGAACGTCAATTGGTTGTGGTGCAACAGAAGACGCGTCAATTTTTCCGGATGGCTCAATATCTTTTGTAGAAAAACGGTTTTTAAATTGTTGTTATCCAAGTCTAATGATTTTAACATAGGCACGTTTTCCAAAGCTTGATTTTCAATTTTACTAATTTTGTTGTAAGACAATTTCAACTCAACCAAAACAGGTAAATCTTTAAAAGTTTCTTTCTTAATTAGAGTTAGATTGTTTCTGGTCAAAGAGATGGAAATTAGAGATGTTAGATTGAGAAAAGTCGATGGATCCAATTCGTTGATGTTGTCTCTTTCTATGATAATGTCGTCCAAGTTTGGTAAATCTTTGAAAGTGTTTCCATACAATTTGTCGATTTTGCTGTAAAGTATGCGGATTCTTTTTACGTCTAAAGCTGTGGTGAAAGAATCTCTGGATATTTCCAGGTTTCCGTGGATAAATTGTATGTTAATTTGTTCTATTTGGTTTAAAGATCCGATGGTTTCGTTGAAGTAATCTTGGGATATGTTTGAGGTTTCGTTGCACCATACTCGGTTTATCGAGTTTTTTATACACCCACTCAAAACTGTATCTTGAACAATTATTATAATAAATATTAGAATATTTATATAAATTCGCAAATACATGTTTAGGCGTTCAATGTTTTACTATCACTGAAGTTCAAACAAACAAAGTTTATCAAAGTCACGATAAACAGTATCATCAGTTTAATAAATAATATACAGGATACCAATAACCTTCTTGGAAATATTTTATTATTTTTGGGATTTTTTTGCAATTTTTTTTTATTGCTTCTGGCATTTTTTAAAATGTATTTGAGGACTTTTAAGTTTTTTTTTTATAATCTTTAGGGACTTTATATATTTTTTAAAAATTATTTTAAAATTTTGGTGAATTGAAAATTATTTTACCATTTTTTTAATTAAATTTTCTATGAATTTTTCCAGATTTTTCTAAAGGAATTTTTAAATTTTAATTAATTTATTGATTTTTTAATTCGAATTTTTCTTGATTTTTTAATAACATTAAGTTTTGACAATTTTTTTACTATTTTTCGGATTTTTTATTATTTCTGACAATTTTTTTAAATTTTTTTGGGATCTTTTAGTATTTTTTCCAACTCTTCCGGATTTTATTTTTTTTTACATTTTTTATCGGTTTTAATAATTTTCCCTTATTTTTTTTGGGATTTTTAATAAATTTTATTCTCTTTTCTGTTTTTTTTTGAATTTTTACAGTTTTTTAAAAATTCATTTTATTTTTTTTCAGAATTTATATTGATTTTGGGATTTTTAAATTATTTTTAACAATTTTTTTAATTTCTTGGTGATTTTTAGTTTTTTTTATAGTGATTTAATTATTTTTTCAATATTCTTTAAAAATTTTAACAATTTTTTCTAATTTTTTTGGCAATTTTAATCAATTTGATCATTTTTTCAGATTAATTTCCATTTTTTATCATTTTTCGAAAACGTTTTTGATTTTTGGAGCATTTTAAATTATTTTACCATTTTTTTAATTAAATTTTCTATGAATTTTTCCAGATTTTTCTAAAGGAATTTTTTAATTTTATTGATTTTTGATTCCGAATTTATTTTGATTTTTTCAATTACATTAATTTTTTACAGTTTTTGAAAAAAATTTTTAATATTTTTGGGATTTTTTTTATTATTTGTGGGAATCTCATGATATTAAGGAATTTTTTAAAATTATTCCAGAGAGTTTTTGTTATTTTTTGGATTATTTTAAGTTTCCTGCATTTTTTTATAATTTTTCGGGATTTTATATATTTTTTAAAAATTATTTTTAAATTTTGGAGAATTTTAAATTATTTTTTATTCCGAATTTACTTTGATTTTTTTAATTACATTAATTTTTTACAATTTTTGAGATTTTTTTTACTATTTTTGGAATTTTTTTATTATTTGTGGGAATTTGATGATCTTTAGAATTTTTTTTAATTATTTCAGAAAGTTTTTGTTATTTTTTGGATTTTTTATTGCTTCTGGCATTTTTTATTTGGGTATTTTTGAATTTTTTTTTTAATTATTACGGATTTCATATATTTTTTAAAAATTATTTTAGAATTTAAGAGAATTTTTAAATATTTTTTCCATTTTTATAATTAAATTTTCTATGAATTTTTCCAGATTTTTCTAGAAGAATTTTTAAATTTTAATGAATTTATCGATTGATTTATTAATTTTTGACAATTTTTAAGAATTTCTTTACTATTTTTGGGATTTTTTTGCAATTTTTTAATGCTTTTGTCACTTTTTAAAACTTATTTGGGGATTTTTAAGTTTTTTTTTATAATTTTTAGAGATTTTATATATTTTTTAAAAATTATATTAGAATATTAAATTATTTTAAAAATTTTTTGATTAAATTTTCTATGAATTTTTCTAGATTTTCTAGAATTTTTCTTGATTTCTTAAATAACATTAATTTTTTACAGTTTTTGAAAAAAATTTTTAATATTTTTGTGATTTTTTTATTATTTGTGGGAATCTCATGATATTAAGGAATTTTTTAAAATTATTTTAGAGAGTTTTTGTTATTTTTGGGATTTTTTTAATGCTTCTGGCATTTTTTAAAATTGATTTGGGGATTTTTAAGTTTTTTTTTATAATTTTTAGGAATTTTATATATTTTTTAAAAATTATTTTTGAATTTTGGAGAATTTTAAATTATTTTACCATTTTTTTAATTAAATTTTCTATGATTTTGTCCTAATTTTTTTAAAGAATTTTATAAATTTTAATGAATTTATTGATTTGTTTATTTCGAATTTATCTTGATTTTTTCAATTACATTAATCTTTTACAATTCTTGAGAATTTTTTTATTATTTGTAGGAATTTGATGATCTTTAGGATTTTTTTTTTAATTATTTTATAGAATTTTTAATATTTTTCGGATTTTTTATTATTTTTGACAATTTTTTTTAAATCTTTTTGGGATTTTTGAGTACTTTTCCTAACTCTTCGGGATCATATTTGTTTTTTAAAATTTGTTATCGATTTTAACAATTTACACTGGTTTTTTTTTGGGATTTTTAATTAATTTTATTATTTTTCCTCATTTTTTTTGTATTTTTACCATTTTTTAAAAATTGTTTTGATTTTTTTCCGAAATTATATATAAATTAATTAAGTGTATGTGTTTTAGTAAATAAATAAGAAAAACATTGCAATAAATACTTACAGATTGAACTTTTTTTATTTTAAATATTTTACATGATTTCCGAATCATCCTGTATATTGTTTAATAAACTGGGGATAGTGTTTATCGTCAGTTTGATAAACTTGTGTTTGTTTGAACTTCTACCAGTGATATTAAAACATTAAAAGGTTAAACATGTATTTGCGAATTTATATAAATATTCTAATATTTATTATAGTAGTTGTTCAAAATCCAGTTTTGGGTGGGTGTATAAAGGACTCGTTAAACAGAGTGCAGTGCCGAAATATATCAAGAATATCTGAAGATTATTTCAAGAAAACTATTGGATCTTTAAAAGACGTAAAAGAAATTGATGTACGTGGTAACAAAAACTTGGAAATATCTAGAGATTCTTTTAACGCCGCTTTAAATGTAACATTCATTAAAATAGAGGAGAACAATATTAAAAAATTATATGGAAACACTTTTGCAGATTTACCCAACTTAAATTCTATTCGCCTCGAAAAGAACAATATAAGTGAGGTGGATCAATCGACTTTTGTCAATCTAACGTCTGTAATACGAATTTATATAAGCGATAACAAGGTAGAAATTGTTAAGAAGGAAACTTTTAAAAATTTGCCTGCTCTGATAAGTTTGCATTTGGATTATAACACAATTAGTAGACTTGAGAATCAAACTTTAACAAACGTGCCTAGTTTGGCATCATTACACCTGGATTATAATCATTTAAAAACTGTATTTGTATATAAAATATTGAGTCATCCGGAGAAATTAAACAATCTTTTTCTAAGCAATAACAAATTGACGTTCGTATCTAATTACATGTTGCAACGATTGGAAAATCTAAAAGTACTTATATTGGATCATAATGACATTGCTTCAATTGAGGAAAGTTCTTTTGAACAAACACCGAAATTAGAATATTTAGATTTAAGTTTCAATCAATTAAAAGAAATAAATGAAAACGTTTTTCCTGTAAAAGGATTGCCATTTTTGAAATTGTTTTACTTGAGTCACAATTATTTGATGTATCTACCATACAACTTCTTTATCAAGATGAATAATTTAACATATATAACTTTATTTGGTAATCCCTGGTTTTGCCATTGCTGGGAACGCATTACCCTAATTTTACATGAAAAGAGGATCACAGAAGAATGTTGGTCTTTCTATAGATTGGGCCAAAGACCAATTTGTGTTGTTGATGATTCCGAGACTAAAAGTTGTAATTTCCAATATGATGATAAGTTAAGCGAGAAATATATTACAGCTTTAAAACAGTACCCTTCAGATAATTGTTATACGCTCATTCCTACAAAGGGATTTTTTTATAATAGAAGATACTTATAACCTTTCTAATGTACCCTTCGGATACAATTTTTGTAATTTGTTTACTGCGAACCTCACTATGCTCGGCACACAGTGGTACATTTATTATAATACGCACTTTCCTAAAAAGCGATTTTTTAAAAATAATATTATTGTCTGTAATTTGTTCAAAATATAACAATTAAATAACAGAAGATACTTATAAACTTTTTCATGGAATATTTATTATAAAAATAACATTTTTTCTAATAAATCATAATTTCATTTTATATATTTTGTTTAATTTTTTTCATTAATCAATAAAAAGTAATATATTTTTAATATATCGTCTTGAACCTGCAAAGGTCAAGAAGATTTGATACAAAAATAACAAAACCACACAAGGTCAACCAGTAACGAAAATAAAATTCCAAAAGACTAGGGAAAGTGAATATTTTAAAAATAAAACTCGACTTGCCCACTCAAAGTAAAAAATTTTAATTAATATCCAAATCAATCTTCTATTTAGATGATGCATTTATCAAATTCCAGTGATACATACACTAAAATATCATCGTTGTGAGAACAGAATTTGGGGAATTGGAAATCATATCAGCCTACGAAAGATCACGAGATCAACTACACGAAGAAGATATAGAAGTTCTTATACTAGATCGAAACCAAGCAGTGAAGATGGGAGATCTGAATGCCAAGTCCAGGACCTGGAACAGCATCTGCACAAATACAGCTGGAAGGAAGCTAGAAAACATCGCAGACAGAAGACCGGAACTAATCGTCATTGGACCACCAGGACCAATGCATCCTCCACACATAGGACGAGCAGATGTATTGGACATAGCACTACTAAAAGACATACCAGTAGACTGGGAAATAGAAAACAGCGAAGGAGGAACAAACCACGGAGCAGTTATTCTCACAATAGGATAAAAATAAAGAAAACCAACTGGGAAAAATTCAGAGCAACAACAGGCCAGCTGATAGGACCAATTCCCCATATAACAAACAGCGACGAATTAGAAATGCAACTTGGCCAATTCACGAAAACACTAAAACAAGCGATAGAAGAAAGTACAACAACCAAAAACGTAGGACACAAAAGGTTTTTAAAACATCAGTGACAACCTAAGAGTGCTCATCACGGTGAAAAACAGAGCAAGAAGAAGAGCCAACAGAACAGGATTACAACAAGACAAACGAGAAGCAAACAGATCCAAGGACTGGGACAGAATAATAGAAGAACTGCACCCAAATACACCAGGATTATGGAACCTCGCTAAGATAGGAGAAGACAGAAGAAATCATGAAAGCCAGAGCCAGAAGATTTGACGAACTCAGGACACACCCGAACACAGCACTTGGGGAATTAACAAACTACACAGCAGAGGACTACAGGAGACATCCCAGACCAAGGAAACAGCTGGACAACTAAGAAGAAACAACATCTGTCAAGAAGCAGACAGAAGAGGAACTACCTATAAAAGACTCTGCCCATCACTAGGGAGATGCGCAGATTCTTGAGTAGGGACAGCTTTAACAAGTGGATCCACTCTCTAATGTTACCTTCAGCCGCAGTTCGTCAACTAAGGACTAACTTTTTAGAGGCAGCGAAAAGCACACACTCTTGAACGCCTAAAAAGAAGACAGGAGGTTAAAGGTGCAAACAGAAGACACCTGGAAACCATCTCCGAACCAAGATAGTGGAAGGAAGAGCATAAGCCCGAGGACTGAGGCCCCCATCGGACGTGATGGGGGGGTGGAGGAAGTTCTTCCCGGAATGCACCGCTCCTAGAGGGATGCATTCTGGAAGGGACGGGTTTGGTTAGAGTGTGTGTGCTACACTAATATAATAAATAATCATCGTATAAACACAGTTTGTACGTTCCATGACGCAGTTTGCATGGGACGTTGACGTATGACGTTTAACACATGACGTACGACTGTTCATATGTCCGGTGACGGATGACATCTAGCATGGAACACTTTGTTGTTTCGTGACGTACGATAGTTATGTCCCATGATGTATCACAATTCACGTATGACGTGATCATAAAACACTTTGTTGTTCCGTTATCAGCGGAAAATAATCGGGAAAAAACACGTCTTTTCGTTTTTCCCAACAAATTTTAAAATTTCAATAATGAACAAATACTAAATCAACCTGTGACACTTTCAATTACGAACAAAACGAAAAATCGGATCTTTTTCCTACATTTATCAACTTTCCTACAAAAACTCTTCAAAATGTTGAAAATACCAACTTTTCCCTTATTTTTAATTATACAGGGTGTCCCGAAAACCTCGTTTTAGTGTCGAAAGATTCTTTTCTGTGAAAAAATGTCGCTACCTCGACATTTCCCAACAATAATTAGTTTCCAAAAGGCAGGAGCCAATTTGTAACTACAAAACTCTCCAAAAGAGATCCCGGCTAAGAGATCCTCTCCGGGGGGTGGTTCGATTCCAAGTTAATGCTCACTATAGGAAGGATTGGGATGTATAAGTAATGAGGGCGCCACTATCTTTTTGTACGTTTGCGATTAAGCAAACAAACTACTCAAAAACTAAGGTGAGAAAGATAGAAATATCTTGTAATTACTTTAATTAAACAAATAAAGAAGATACTTAAAACTTAAAAGATCGACCACGCTACACCCTTAAGACTTATAGTCTAAGGTATATAAATGAAACGGTTTTTAAAACTGTTGTATAGTTCGGGATATTCAGTAGCGCTACAGTAGCAACAGGGTAAATTAAAAATAAAAAACGGTAGAAGTAATTACCTTTGATGGAAAAAAAACGTGGACAGAGTAAGATTAAATTTTGTTCAATTTCAAGGTATTTTTTGAAATTTTAAAATAATTTCATAAAAAACAATTAAATTCAAATCATACCCTCTTGCGACACTAGCGCCAATCTGGACTCTATATTTACTACAATTCTGTGGACAGTTTTCGAGTCTATTTGCCGTATGAGATTGTCCTCCTTGTTTCTACTCTCCATACATATAAAACGTCCGCCGGAAACTGCGTCTTGAGCCACGGAACAACAAAGTGTTTTATGATCACGTCATACATGAATTGTGATACGTCATGGGACATAACTATCGTACGTCACGAAACAACAAAGTGTTCCATGCTAGATGTCATCCGTCGCCGGACATACGAACTGTCGTATGTCATATGTTAAACGTCATACGTCAACGTCCCATGTAAACTGCGTCATGGAACATACAAACTCTTTTAGTGTAGGTATCACTGGAAGTTGATAAATGCATCATCTACATGGAAGATTGATTTGGATATTAATTAATATTTTTTACTTTAGAGTGGGCAAGTCGAGTTTTATTTTTAAAATATTGACTGTTCCTAGTATTTTGGAATTTATTTTCGTTACTGGTTGACCTTGTGTGGTTTTGTTATTTTTGTATCAAATCTTCTTGACCTTTGCAGGTTCAAGACGATATATTAAAAATATATTACTTTTTATTAATTAATACAAAAATTAGACAAAATAAAGAGAATAAAATTACAATTGATTTAAAAAAAATATTCTTAAAATAAATATTCAATTAGAAGGGTTATAAGTATTTTTTATTATTAATTTATTATATTTTAAACAAATACAGACAATAATATTTGTAAGAAAGGGCGTATTATAATAAATGTACACTAAATTACCAACAATTATCCGAAGGGTACTGTTTTAAAGCTGTGATATATTTCTCGCTCAACTTATCATCATATTGGAAATTACAACTATTAGTCTCGGAATTATCAACAACACAAATTGGTCTTTGGCCATTGCTATAGAAAACTCGACAGCCTTCTGTGATCCTCTTTTCATGTAAAATTAGGGTAATGCGTTCCCAACAATGGCAAAACCACGGATTACCAAATAAAGTTATATACTTTAAATTATTCGTCTTGGTAAAGAAGTTGTATGGTAGATACATCAAATAATTGTGGCTTAAGAAAAAATAGTCCAAAACTTGCAATCCTTTTACAGGAAAAATGTTTTCATTTATTTCTTTTAATTGATTGAAACTTAAATCTAGATTTACTAATTTCGGTGTTTGTTCAAAAGAACCTTCCTCAATTGAAGCAATGTTATTATAATGCAACTCAAGAATTTCTAGATTGTCCAATCGTTCCAACATGTAATTAGATACGAACGTCAATTTGTTAAAGCTTAGAAAAAGTTTTTTTAATTTCTCCGGATGGCTCAATATTTTATGTATAAATACCGTTTTTAAATTATTATTTTTTAGGTCTAATTTATTTAATTTAGGTAGATTTGCTAAAGCTTGATCCTCAAGTGTACTAATTTTGTTAAAATTCAATTCCAAGAGTTTCAAAGTAGGTAGATTTTTAAAAGTTTCCTTCCTAACAATTTCTAACTTGTTATTGCTTATAGAAATCTGTATTATAGAAGTTAGATTGACAAAAGTCGATTGATCCACCTCACTTATATTGTTATATTCTAGATGAATAGAAATTAAGTTTGGTAAATCTGCAAAAGTGTTTCCATATAATTTTTCAATATTGTTCTGCTTTATTTCAATGAATTTTACATTTAAAGCGGTGATAAAAAAATCTCTAGATATTTCCAAGTTTTTGTTACCAACTATATCAATTTCTTTCACCTCTTTTAAAGACCCAATAGTTTTCTTGAAATAATCTTGAGATATATTTGACGTTTCGTTGCACAACACTCTGTTTGAGTCTTTTATACACCCACCCAAAACTGTATCTTGAACAACTACTATAATAAATATTAGAATATTTATATAAATTCGCAAATACATGTTTAACCCTTCAATGTTTTAATATCACTGGTAGAAGTTCAAACAAACAAAATTTATCAAAGTAATGATTAACAGTATCCTCAGTTTAATAAACAATTTACAGGATGATTCTAAAATCATGTAAAATATTTAAAATAAAATAAATTCAATCTGTAAGTATTTATTGTATAGTTTTTCTTATTTATTTATACTGGTTTTGTAGAGGGGAAAATCAGTATAAATAAATATTTGTAGAGGGGAAAATTAGAACTGCACGAGGCAATACTCGATGCATATGAATCCAGTTGTCCTCTCCAAAGGACTAGAAAAGCAAAAGATGCGATATGGTGGAACGGTCATCTGTCAAACCTTAGATCCGAGACGCGACAGCTCTTCAACAGAGCCAAACGTAATGGAGATTGGCAGAGGTACACCGAGAAACTTACAACATATAATAAGGAGATTAGAAAAGCTAAAAGAAATAGCTTCAGTAAATTCTGCGAAGAAATAGACGCTACACCCTCGGCAGCAAGGCTACACAAAGTCTTGGCAAAAGGAAAAGTAGACACTGTAATAATTCCACACTTGATCCGAATTAGTCGGAGCAGCCTTGAACTGGGATACATACCAGAAGCGTGGAGAAGGGCCAAAATCACCTTCATCCCAAAAGCAGGGAAACGGGACACTATACGCACTCCAAATCCCTTAGACCGATCAGCCTCACATCGTTTGTTCTCAAAACGATGGAAAAAGCTGTAGACAACTACATTAGAACGGAAATCTTGGAACAGGTGCCATCGCACCCCCGTCAACATGCGTACCAAGCGGGAAAGTCCATGAAAACCGCTTTAACACAATTGACTGACGAAATCCAAGACGCTCTGAATAAAAAAGAGACCGTGGTATGTGCCTTTCTAGACATAGAAGGGGCCTTTGACAATACGCCACATGAGGCAGTCAAAAGAGCATTGATTGAGAAAGGAGTAGATAGAACGACTTCCAGTTGGATGTCGCAACTGCTATATACAAGAATCGCAGAAATGGAGGCAGGACAAGACACTATCTCCATTAATGTGACCAGAGGCTGTCCACAGGGGGGAGTTGCATCCCCGCTTATGTGGAGTCTCAGTGTGGACAGTCTGCTCTGTCAATTGACTAGGGAAGGCATACCATGTCAAGGGTATTCCGACGACATGGTTATCCTGGCAAAAGGGAAGTATGAAAATGTCCTCTGTGATATTGTTCAAAGAGGATTGAACAATGCGGAAAAATGGTGTGACTCGGTGGGACTCAGCATCAACCCCACCAAAACCACACTAGTAGCCTTTACAAGGAAAAAGAAACCTAATCTAAAAATCATAAAAATAGGGGAGAACATCGTCGAGTGGAAAACAGAGGTAAAATATCTAGGGCTAATCCTAGATAGCAGGTTACTCTGGAACAAACACGAAGACGAAGTAATACACGAAGCAACCAAGGCCCTCATGGTGTGTAGGAACATTGCAAGGAAGAACTGGGGATGTAACCCACGTATCCTGCAATGGATGTACACAGCAATAGTGAGACCATTAATCACATATGGGGCAGTGGCTTGGGGCGTAAGGGCTAATCTGAATACGACGAGGAAAAACCTCTCGAAAATTCAGAGACTAGCCTGTTCATGTATCACTGGAGCAATGGGAACTTGCCCCACTGCTGCAATGGAGGTGATTTTAAACTTGACCCCACTGCACATTCTGCTAGAAAGTGTAAGGAAGAAAACAATATATAGAATGATCAAAGAAGGAATTATCAGGGAAAAACCTCGATCACTTCACTTTGATCAAACTTGGGAAATGCCCCAAGATGATATGCCAAAGAAATTCAACATTGTGAGAAAATTCATCACAAAGTTGAGTAATAAATCTGAATGGGATGAAGACACCATACAGAATTTAAACCAGAATACCATAAAGTGGTATACGGACGGTTCCAAGCTAGACGAAGGAACTGGGATAAGAGTTTTTGGACCGAGAGCCAAATACTCAGAAAGTTTGGGCACATACCCGAGCATCTTTCAAGCAGAAGTCCGCGCCATCGAAAGATGTGTGGAATTCAATATTGGAAGAAACTATCGCAGACAAGAGATTGTGATCATGTCGGATAGTCAAGCAGCCATCAAAGCGCTGAGTTCAAATATAATCAGTTCGAAGATGGTTTGGGAATGCCTAGGCAAACTAAATGAACTAGGCCAGAAGAACACTGTCACCCTCCTATGGGTCCCGGGACACATAGGAATAGAGGGGAATGAAACAGCAGATAAGCTGGCAAAAAAAGGAGCTGAAACCCCACATTTGGGACCAGAACCATCTTGTGGGATCAGCAGTAGAGTAATCTTAGGAAAACTAAGGGAGGAAATGGAGAAAGAAAAATCCGAGTACTGGAATCAGCTGGAAGGACTGAGGCAATCTAAGATACTACTGGGGAACTATGACCAGAAGAGATCTCTTAGCTGCCTCAACCTCAGTAAAAAAAGGCTCCGTATTTTAACGGGAATATTAACCCGGCATTGCCGGTTAAGAAGCCAAATGAAGAAACTAGGGTTAGCAGATGAAGCAAAGTGCAGATTCTGTGAGGAAGAGGATGAAACCTCAATACATATACTCTCAGAATATCCTGCCTTGCAAAATTCTAGGGCTAGATACCTAGGAGCACATGAAATAGAGGAAGGGGATCTACCTGATTTGAAGCCCGACGATGTCCTAAACTTCCTCAGGAAAATAGGACTCGAAGAGCTGCTATAAATCTGAGAAAACATCAGAACATGGCAAGTAAGGGGGGACACAATAGATCCTATGGGTCGCAGTGTAATCATCACCCCTAACTCATTCATACATTCATACAAGGTCAACCAGTAACGAAAATAAATTCCAAAATACTAGGAACAGTCAATATTTTAAAAATAAAACTCGACTTGCCCACTCTAAAGTAAAAAATATTAATTAATATCCAAATCAATCTTCCATGTAGATGATGCATTTATCAACTTCCAGTGATACCTACACTAAAAGAGTTTGTATGTTCCATGACGCAGTTTACATGGGACGTTGACGTATGACGTTTAACATATGACATACGACAGTTCATATGTCCGGCGACGGATGACATCCAGCACGGAACACTTTGTTGTTTCGTGACGCACGATAGTTATGTCCCATGACGTATCACAATTCATGTATGACGTGATCATAAAACACTTTGTTGTTCCGTGGCTCAAGACGCAGTTTCCGGCGGACGTTTTATATGTATGGAGAGTAGAAACAAGGAGGACAATCTCATACGGCAAATAGACTCGAAAACTGTCCACAGAATTGTAGTAAATATAGAGTCCAGATTGGCGCTAGTGTCGCAAGAGGGTATAGTTTGAATTGAACTGTTTTATATGGAATTATTTCAAAATTTCAAAAAAATACATTGAAATTGAACAAAATTTAATCTTACTCTGTCCACGTTTTTTTTCCATCAAAGGTAATTACTTCTACCGTTTTTTATTTTTAATTTACCCTGTTGCTACTGTAGCGCTACTGAATATCCCGAACTATACAACAGTTTTAAAAACCGTTTCATTTATATACTTTAGACTATAAGTCTTAAGGGTGTAGCGTGGTCGATCTTTTAAGTTTTAAGTATCTTCTTTATTTGTTTAATTAAAGTAATTACAAGATATTTCTATCTTTCTCACCTTAGTTTTTGTGTAGTTTGTTTGCTTAATCGATAGCGTTCAAAAGATAGTGGCGCCCTTATTACTTATACATCCCAATCCTTCCTATAGTGAGCATTAACTTGGAGCCGAACCACCCCCTGGAGAGTTTTTTTTTAGTTACAAATTGGCGCCCTGAGTAGGGTTACAAATTGGCGCCTTTGAGGAACTAATATTGTTACAACTTAAAACTTTATGGTTATGGAGAATCTGGAAAATGCTGTGTCTGATTCGACAATGTAAAATGTGAAAAGTCAAAATACAGGGTGTTTCTTAAGTAATCTAAAATATTATATGGGGCGCTTCGTTACTCAATTTTAAGACGAAAAGTTCATATAAACATGTGTGATAGGTGTTGTCGTTTATGAGATACAGGGTGTTGTACGTGAAATTAATTTTTCTTGGTGACGCTACTGATTTATATTTTTTTATTATTTTATTACAAGCAACATGTGTTAAACATAAAGAAAAAATAATACATTTCAGAGCAAAGGTTCAAAATGTCCACCTCCAGCTAAAATGCAAGAATCCGCTCGATGTCTAATGGATTGTCGAATACGTTCGAAGATACCAGGATTGTTACGAATAACATTACAGCCGTCTATGATACGATTTTGAAGATCTTGTACGTTTAATATCATGCAGTGTTGTGTAAACAAGCGATTTCAAATATCCCCACACACAAAAATCCAGAGGATTGTGTCCAGGTGATCTAGGGGGCCACGGGTGTGGAAAATCCTCGTCCGATCCAATGGCCTGGAAAAACATTATTTAAAAACTCGCGTACAATCACTGAAAAATGTGGAGGAGCTCCGTCATGCATGAACCACATGCGCCTTCTAATAATAATAGGTACATCTTCCAAAAGAAGTGGAAGTTCATTTTCTAGAAAATGTTGGTATGTCTCACCGGTTAACCGTACAGGAAGGAAAAATGGTCCAATTAGATAATCATCGATGATGCCAAGCCAAACATTGACCGAAAATGTTTGTTGAAATCGTTTTACACTTATGGTATGTGGATTTACATCTGCCCATATGTGGTCATTATGAAAATTCATAATACCATGTCTAGAAAAGTTGGCTTCATCCGTAAATAGAATATTGGCCACAAAATTCGGATTGTTCGCGATTTCACGTAAAATCCATTGACAATACTGTATGCGTAATGGATAGTCTTTTAGAATATTCCAAACAGTTTTGTTACTAACATTTACTTCATCTGCAACTTTTCCAGTACTCGTTTCTGGATGTTGGTCAATAATTTGAAGAATCTGGTTTTCCAACATTACAACAAATACTTACTACTTGAATTTATTTTATTTTAAATATTTTCCATGATTTCCGAATCATCTTGTAAATTGTTTAATAAACTGGGGATACTGTTTATCGTCAGTTTGATAAACTTTGTGTGTTTGAACTTTTATCAGTGATATTAAAACATTGAAGGGTTAAACATGTATTTGCGAATTTATATAAATATTCTAATATTTATTATAGTAGTTGTTCAAGATACAGTTTTGGGTGGGTGTAAAAAAAACAAAAAAATAAGAGTGAGGTGCCAAAATATATCAAGAATATATCAAGATTATTTCAAGAAAACTATTGGGTCTTTAAAATATGTTGAAGAAATTCATATACGTAATAACAAAAACTTAAAAATATCTAGAAATTCTTTTAACAAAGCTTTAAAATTAAAAACCATTGATATAGCGTTAAACAATATTGAAAAATTATATGGAAACACTTTTGCAGATTTACCTAACTTAATTTCTATTTACCTAGAACGTAACAATATAAGTAAGGTGGATCGGTCGACTTTTGTCAATCTAACTTCCATAATACAGATTTCTATAAGTAATAACAATTTAACTCTTATTAAGAAAGAAACTTTTAAAGATTTGCCTGCTCTGATAAGTTTGGAATTGGCTTATAACAAAATCATTAGACTTAAGAATCGAGCTTTAACCAATCTACCTGAATTAACATCGTTAGACCTAAATAATAATAATTTAAAAACCGTATTTATACATAAAATATTGAGCCATCCGGAGAGATTACAGTATCTTTTTCTCAGCAACAACAAATTGACGTTCGTATCAAATTACATGTTGGAACGATTGGACAATCTAAGAGTACTTATGTTGCATCATAATGACATTGCTTCAATTGAGGAAGGTTCTTTTGAACAAACACCGAAATTAGAATATTTAGATTTAAGTTTCAATCAATTAAAAGAAATAAATGAAAACGTTTTTCCTGTAAAAGGATTGCCGTTTTTGAAATTGTTTTACTTGAGTCACAATTATTTGATGTATTTACCATTCAACTTCTTCATCAAGATGAATAACTTGACGTATATAACTTTATTTGGTAATCCCTGGTTTTGCCATTGTTGGGAACGCGTTACACTAATTTTACATGAAAAGAGGATCAAAGAAGGATGTCGAATTGACTACAACAATGGCCAAAGGCCAATTTGTGTCGTTGATAATTCCGAGGCTAAAAGGTGTAATTTCCAATATGATGATAAGTTGAGCGAGAAATACATTACAGCTTTAAAACAATACCCTTCAGATGAATGTTACGCGCACTTTACTCCAAAGCAAATTTTTTCTATATAATATTATTGTTTGTATTTGTTTAAAATAGAATAAATAAATAATAGAAGATACTTTTAATCTTTCTAAAGTAAACAATTCTGCTTTGAAAATCCCTTTCATAAATTTTTTGGTGTACCTGTATTTTATAAGAAGTTTATAACCAGCTGTGTTTGACTGATAAAGAGCCTAAATTTTTACATTCCTTGTATAGGTTTATTTAATCGTCAAATTTTTAAATTTATAATCCAAATGTCTCTTTTAATTTAATGTTTTCGAATAATTTTTCCCTTTGTACTCAAAAACTGACATTTTAACTATATTCTAAACCCCTTTTTATACTGTATTTGAAAATCAAGTAAGAGTAAATTCCCAGAATAAAAACAAATTCGGTATGCAAAACTATAGTACAGTACGTGCGGTAAAACTTCAATATTTGTAATGCATTCTAAATTGTTTTTGTTAATTTCAATATAAAATTTATTAAATTTCTTGGACTATCACATTATTTTATGATCTTTCATTGTTACTACAGTAGGCCTAAGAGGATTAACGTGCGTCATAGGCGTAACCAGATTAGAAAGGGATAATTGTTATTTAACGACCTCCGAATGGCAACAGCTTCTAATGACAGATATTTTTACTTAAATAGTGCTTAAGTTTCTAGAAATGCAGTTATTTGATTTTCGATAAATGTGACAAATAGTAGTGACTAAAAATGGAAGCAGTTTGTGAGTATACGCCAGTGAAAAAATTAAAACTAGACCATTTATCGCTCAATGAAAAGAGTGCTGTAGTGAATGTGTACCACTATTTTAAACATCAAAATCCCTCAAACACTATTGACAATGTATTTGAAACAACATCTAAGGCAATGGGATATGGAAAATCCACAATATATAGAGTTCTAAAGGAGGAAAAATCAGGTGGAGTAACCTCACCAAAGCCGAAATCAGGTAGACAAAAACTATTAAAAGTCAACGTGGACGAGTTTTTTAAAAATGCTATTCGTAAGCTTGTTCACTCATTTTTTATAAACAAGCAAATACCAACTTTGGTTAAAGTTTTGCAAGCCATTACGAATGATGTTGATTTACCCACAATAAGCCGGGATGAACTATGGAAAACGTTACATGAGTTAAACTTTAAATTTGAAAAAATGGGCAGACACTCAATGCTAATTGATTCTGAAGAAATTGTATGTTGGAGAACAACATGGGTTAATGAAGGACATTGTGTAGGAAGAGTTTGGAAAGACAAAAATATAAAATCATCCCATCAAGCTTTTCTAGAAGGATATACTACTGGTTTTAAGGAACCTATAGGAAAAGGTAAAAGATTAATTATTTATCATATGGGCAGTACAAACGGTTTTCTTGAGAATAGTTTACTATTATTTGAATAAAAAAAACCGTTGATTATCACGAAGAAATGAATGGAGACGTGTTTAAGGAATATTTTGAACAGATGATTCAATGCAAGTTACCACTCCAGATTACTTGAACCTTTACCAACCACTAAATGGAAAAAGGATGAAATTGCAAAATGGTTATCTTCTAAAAATTTAGCCTTTGACAATACAATGCTGAGAGCAGAATTGTTAACTATTGCAAAATTATAAAAAATATAATATTGAGGAGATAGCCAAAAAACGAGAAATTGAAATCCTTCGTTTACCACCCTACCATTGTGAGCTGAATCCGACAGAATTGATATGGGATCAAGTTAAAGGTAATGTTGCCAGAAATAACACTACTTTTAAATTATCAGATGTTAAAAATCTCTTCAATAAGGCAATATCTGAAGTAACAAGTGAAAATTGGCAAAAATGTATTAGACACGTTACAGAAATAGAAAAAAAAAATGTGGGAGCTAGATAACATAATTTATATTACTATAGAGCCCATTGTAATTTCTCTAGAATCAGATGGTGAATCTTCTGACACAGAGTGCGAGGAACCATAACTTTAAAATTATTAATTTATGTACTTTAATTTTATTTTTAGATTTTTATTTTTTATACTAAATGAACCTGTGACACTTTCAATTGCAAACAACACGAAAAAACGGATCTTTTTCCTACATTTATCAACTTTCCTACAAATACTCATCAAAATTTTGGCAGTAGCAACTTTTTCCTTGTTTTTAATTACACAGGGTGTCCCGAAAACCTCGTTTTAGTGGCGAAAAATTCTTATCAGCGTAAAAATATCGTTATCTCGACATTTCCCAACAAATTGTATCAATAATTAGTTCCCAAAATGCGGGAGCCAATGTGTAACTACAAAACTATTCAAAAGAGATCTCGGCTAAGAGACCCTCTCCAGAGGCTGATTCGACTTCAAGTTAATGCTCACTATAGGAAGGATTGGGATGTATAAGTAATAAGGGCGCCACTATCTTTTGGTACGTTTAATGAGCAAATACTAAATCAACCTGTGACACTTTAAATTGCAAGCAAAACGAAAAATCGGATCTTTTTCCTACATTTATCAACTTTCCTACAAAAACTCTGGGTGGCTAGGATATCTGAGACCATCCCAAGCGTGTGGTGATCTTTAATTTCACGCATCAGGCCCGAGTGGTCCCAGAGCCTCTCCCCTTTTACTCGACTATCCACCGACAGCAGCCTATAGGACACCATCCTGGCCTCCTCCAATAGTAACTGGAGTGGGGTTATACCCAGGATGATCTCCATTGCCGCTGTCGGCGTAGTGGACATTGCCCAAGTAATGGCCACGCATGCCAGTCGCTGAAGTCCAGAAAATCTTGCTCTGGTGCATTTCTGGAGTCCCTTGGACCACCAGGCCACCGAGCCATACGCGATCATTGGTTTTATCACTGTTTGATAAATCCAGTAAATCTGTTTGGGGCTCGTTCCCCAAGATTTGCCGCAGATTCTCCAGAGATTCCACAGGGAAGTTCTGGCTTTATTTATTGTTCTTTCCACATGGGCGTTCCAGGTAAGTTTACTATCCAAGATGATCCCCAGATATTTTACCTCTGTCGCAAAGTGAATCGCTTCGCCAGATAAAATTGGTTGGCGAAGCTTAGTTAGCTTTCTCCTTTTTGTAGAAGGAACAATAACAGTCTTGCGGGGGTTAACAGACAACTGCTCCACCTCACAACAACTGTTAACCATAATTAGGGCATCCTGAAGGATCTCCGAGATAGCCTCTTCAAATTTGCCTCTAACTATTATAACCAGATCGTCTGCATAGCACTGAAAATCCACCCCCCGCCGAGAGAGGTTGTTCAGAAGGGAGTCAACCAGGAGAGGGCACAGCCGCCCTAAACCTGACCGATTCTCCCTGCAGTGAGGACACTATATATCGATTTTCAAGCATTTTTTTGATCCAGTTGCAGATATTAGCCTTAACTCAACAAGTGTTCAATACGACCTCCTCCTTACTGTATACAGATTCTACATCATTTCAACAAGGAATACGGAATATTTTGAAAGATTAAATGTTCTTGTCGAAATTCGATGCCTCAGTTGATCCTCACTGTTTATTTCCACAGAACAAACATTTTCTTTCATATATCCCCAGAAACAAAAATCTAATGGATTCAAACATGGACCGCGCGGTGGCCATTCAATTGGTGCATCTGGCCCCCTTCCAATCCAACGCACTGGATATTATCGAAATAAAAAAGCTCCAACGGCGTTACTAAAATGTGGTGGCGAACCATCTTGCATAAAATACATTAGCTTAGCATAGTCTTCACGAAATAATTCTTGAACTTCTGTGATATGGAAGGGGTGAAGTAACTGGTCCTTAACTGTTCTTCATACCTTCATACGAGGTACTCTTAATTCAGCCGTTATTTTTCTCATGCTCGTATCATCTGCATTCGCAAGGTCTTTTGGACGACCACTATTACCACTATTGTTTTTTTAAAGTGTCTGTTTCTCTTAAATTTCGGTCAACAGTCAGGAAAATTCGCCTATCTGGTACATTTCTAATAGGGAACTTATCAGCATAGCACATTGCAGCCGCCGCAGCATTTTCTTCACATTCACCTAATTAGAAAATGAAAGTAATACATACGACGGCTATTTTCATAGTGAACCCCTAAATGGGGTTCAATCAACACATTTTTGACCCCGGAATCTGTGGTATAATTTATGACCATTCTTTTCGGGACAACCTGTGTATCGATATTTACGCGCGACACTTTTCTTCCTTTCTTTAGTTACCAACAATCTTTTTCCTACATGTAACCATCGACAATTTGACACATGGAACTTTTTCCTACCTTTAAACACCAATTTAGATCTTTTTCCTGCATTTACTCGTCGAAACTTTGAAAGATGGAACTCTTTCCTACATTTAACCACATTTTGTAAAAGGAAGTCATGACAATAGGATTTAAATAAAACAAATAAAAAATCAATACCGCATCATTTCAAAAATATATATATTTACACACATTTACAATATTTTTTTCTCTCAGTTCAAAACAAAAAGAAAAAAAAAACAATTAAATTAAAACACAAAATATATATATATATATATATACCTACATACATTATATTTATTTAATATAAATATAAGCAAACACGCATTTTTTATTATTATTTTTTTTTAATATTCTAATAATAATAGTAATAATCGAGAAATTATTAAAATATTTCGTTAAAAATTTGACAGACTAGACAACAAATATTACACCTAAGCCTAAAATCAATAGCGCGTTACCGAAAGAGAAGAAGAAAATCACGGAAAAGAAGAAGAAAATGATCGAAAAAAAGAAGAAGAAGAAAATGTATATAGAAAAATCAAAAACCAATGAGGTTAAGGTTTTATTACAAATTGTTTGGAATCGTCGAGAGATCTGTAATAGCAAAAGTTGATCTGTGACACATTTGAAGTGACCACAGTCGATCTGTGACACTTTTTTCCGTAAGGAATCGTCAACAAATCCATCTGTGACATTTTTTTGGTAATCAGATCGACATGTCACACTTTATTAGTTTCAGTCACTATTAATTCAACCTGTGACACTTTTTCCTCTTAATAATCGCCAGCAAATCAATCGGTGATCATATTTTCTGTTTAATAATCAACAAATGGATCTGTGACACACTTTTTAGGTCGTTGTTCACCGTGAGTTTAATTCGTGACACTTTATTTTCCATACAAATCTAAATGTGACACTCAATCTCAAATAAAAGTTTCCGTGACACAAATAATTCGATCTGTGACACTTTTCCTCGTAATCTATACTGAAAAATTCATGTGTGACATTTTTTTTCAAATTAATCGTCAAATCTATCTGTGAAACTAACGTTGCGATCTAAGTAACACATGTGATTCTAATTTCGATCTGTGACACTTTTTCCAGTAATGAATCGTCAACAAATCCATCTGTGACACTTTTTTTGGTAATCAGTCACTAACAAATCGACATGTCACATTTTATTAGTTTCAATCACTATTAATTCAACCTGTGACACTTTTTCCTCTTAATAATCGCCAGCAAATCAATCGGTGATCATATTTTCTGTTTAATAATCAACAAATGGATCTGTGACACACTTTTAGGGTCGTTGTTTACCGTGAGTTTAATTCGTGACACTTTATTTTCCATACAAATCTAAATGTGACACTCAATCTCAAATAAAAGTTTCCGTGACACAAATAATTCGATCTGTGACACTTTTCCTCGTAATCTATACTGAAAAATCCATGTGTGACTTTTTTTTCAAATTAATCGTCAAATCTATCTGTGACACTAACGTTGCGATCTAAGTAACACATGTGACTCTAATTTTGATGTGTGACACTTTTTCCAGTAAGGAATCGTCAACAAATCCACCTGTGACATTTTTTCCTCAAATTATTTGTAAACAAATCCATCTGTGACACTTTTTTTGTTTTACAGTTGCTAACAAATCGACATGTCACACTTTATTCGTTTCAATCACTATTAATTCAACCTGTGACACTTTTTCCTATTAATAATCGCCAGCAAATCAATCGGTGATCATATTTTCTGTTTAATAATCAACAAATGGATCTGTGACACACTTTTAGGGTCGTTGTTCACCGTGAGTTTAATTCGTGACACTTTATTTTCCATACAAATCTAAATGTGACACTCAATCTCAAATAAAAGTTTCCGTGACACAATTAATTCGATCTGTGACACTTTTCCTCGTAATCTATAGTAAAAAATCCATGTGTGACATTTTTTTTTTTCAAATTAATCGTCAAATCTATCTGTGACAATAACGTTGCGATCTAAATAACACATGTGACTCTAATTTTGATCTGTGACAGTTTTTCTTGCGATCCATCGCAATTAATTCGATCTGTGACACTTTCTTCAATAATGAACAGTCAACAAATCCATCTGTGACATTTTTTCCTCAAATTATTTGTAATAAAAACCATCTGCGACACTTTTTTTGGTTTAAAGTCGCTAACAAATCGACATGTCACACTTTATTCGTTTCAGTTACTATTAATTCAACCTGTGACACTTTTTCCTCTTAATAATCGCCAGCAAATCATTCAGTGATTATATTTTTTGTTACTTAATCAATAAATGGATCTGTGACACACTTTTAGGGTCGTTGTTCACCGTGAGTTTAATTCGTGACACTTTATTTTCCATACAAATCCAAATGTGACACTCAATCTCAAATATAAGTTTCCGTGACACAATTAATTCGATCTGTGACACTTTTCCTCGTAATCTATACTGAAAAATCCATGTGTGACATTTTTTTTTGAAATTAATCGTCAACAAATTTATCTGTGACACTAACGTTGCGATCTAAATAACACATATGACTCTAATTTCGATCTGTGTCAGTTTTTCTTGCGATCCATCGCAATGAATTCGATCTGTGACACTTTTTCCAGTAATGAATTGTCAAAAAATTTGTGTCACTTTTTCCTGCTTTTGTACCATCATCAAATCAATCTGTGACACTTTTTTCTGTAATTAATCATCGAGAAACCTTACTATGATAATTTTATTGCTTTTAGTCACTATTAATTCGACCTGTGACAATTTTCTTGGTTTCAATCACTATTAAATCCATCTGTGATACTTTTTCCCATAATCCTCGATAAAAAGATCTCACTATGTCACTAATAATGGGATCTGTGACACTTGTCAGTGGTTAAACGCCATCAGATTCAACTGTGACACTTTTCTTGCTCTTTTCCATTATTAATCCGATCTGTGACACTTTTCCCAGTGATTAATAGCCATCAGATCCACCTGTGACACCTTTTCCTGCAATTTTCCATAATTAAGTCGACCTGTGACAATTTTCTCGGTTTCAGTCACTATTAAATCCATCTGTGACACTTTTTCCTATAATCCTCGATAAAAAGATCTCACTGTGTCACTATTAATGTGATCTGTGACACTTTTTTCAGTAATTAATCGCCACCAGATCCATCTGTGACACTTTTTTCGCTCTTTTCCATTATTAATCCGATCTGTGACACTTTTCCCAGCGATTAATAGCCATCAGATCCACCTGTGACACCTTTTCCTGCTATTTTCCATAATTAAGTCGACCTGTGACAATTTTCTTGGTTTCAATAACTATTAAATCCATCTATGATACTTTTTCCTATAATCCTCGATAAAAAGATCTCACTATGTCACTATTAATGGGATCTGTGACACTTGTCAGTGATTAATCGCCATCAGATCCATCTGTGACACTTTTTTCGCTCTTTTCCATTATTAATCCCATCTGTGACACTTTTCCCAGCGATTAATCGCCAGCAGATTCAGCTGTGACACTTTCCCGTAATTAATTCGAAACAAACCAAACTGTGACACTTTTTGCTTCGGCTAAACTTCTTTCAAACTTTCCATCGACCTCGACGATTCTAACACAACCAGAAAAAACCTTTTCCTACCCCCATACCAACCAAAGAAACTCAAATCCCAATTCTAACCACACTTTTTTTAGACGCTAACTAATTAACTACTAAGAAACCGTCCTAGAAAAAAAAAGAAGAAGAAGAAGAACACAGTAAAGAAGAAGAAAAAGACACATAAACATACATAGACACATTCACCGCTGTACGAAATAAAAATAAAAAAAATTAAAAACCATTATTTACATATAAACAAAAAAAAAAGAGACAGCAATAATTTATTTATCAATAAATCATCAAAAAAAACCAACTCGATTATTAGAAATAATAGCGAGAAAAAAGATCGTAATAAAAAGAATACACCCTGTACCTTTTTTTCCCGACACCCCATACAATTAAAAATGGCAAAAAAACTTGACGAAAAAAAAAACATTTACAAATCAATTACCTTCTAAAGAAAACATGACTAGAAACCTTAAAAAATTTATTTTAAAAAAATGTTTTTATTTAAAAAAAAAATAAATAAATAAATAAAAAAAAGGTACAGGGCACATCTTTTTTTATATAGACACACACAGAAAAACAGATACACGTAAAAATCGAGAAGGCACATTTCTACAATATCACAATATTTTTTTCTAATTAGTTTAAAACTTTTTTCCTTTTTACTAAGTTATTTATAAATAAAAAGTAGCACCATTACACTGTTTTTTTACTCTTATAGACATTTTTTTATATAAATATAAATAATAAATCGTCGAGAAGCTAAACGGTATTTTACATTTATTCAAAAAAACCAGCCCCGACGATTTTATTTGAGCTCGCAAGGCATTCACTTTGTATATTTAAAATATATTATAAGGCAGCTAAAATTTGACTTTGGTTATTATATCGAAAAACTTCACACGACGTTTACAGAAATTTTTCGTGTTTTTCTTTTTCAAATCACATCTAAATCTTTAAATTTTCAATAGAAAGTGGTCGAAAAACAACGAGAAATAAAAATCGGACTTACTGTAAACTAAAATCCATCGTTTTACGGTTAAAAAATTAATTCCAATACTGTAAATCACTCGAATTATAAACACAGAAACTTAAAAAACCATCTTCGATATTTTAAAATCGGTTTAAAACTGTTTAAACTTGAATAAAAAGGAATTTTTCAACGAAAACGTTTTCCCCTTCCGCCATTTTGCTACGTTCGTTTAGTTTAGACGAGCTGCGTTCGTTTCGGGTGAATCACGACGTCGACCAATAGGATACGGTTGTCGTTGACCTAAGGGGATTTTTGGCGATCGTTTTGATTTTAGGGTGCGTTCGAAAGTGTACTTTCCGGGTACGTTTCGTTATGTGGTTTTTTTTAAAGTGTTTTAATTTGAGGTGCGTTCTTTCTGGAAAATAATCGATTGGAGAGAAGCTGTCGAATGTCGAATTAACGGTTTTTTACGATCGAGATTAATGTCAAATGTCAAATTTGACAGTTTTAACGGCAAAAATGTCATTTTTTTGACAGTTATAATCGCAATTACGTATCACGCGTCAAATTTGACAGTTCCAACTGCAGAAACGTCAATTGAACTGTACAACTCGGCAAAAAATTAGAATTATAGAAAAAGTTTTACTTTTACCGAACGACGCCTCAAAAATTTGACAGTTCCAGCGGCAAAAACGTCAACCTAACCGAAAAAAAGCGTCATTTCCACGTACCAATTGTCAAAATTGACAGTTAACAATCGTAAAAACTTCATTTCAACCGAACCAATTGTCAAAATTGACAGCACCAACCGTAAAAACATCATTTCCACGTACGAAATTGTCAAAATTGACAGTTACAATCGCAAAAACTTCACTGGAACTGAACCACGCGTCAAATTTGACAGTTTTAACGGCAGAAACGTCATTTCCACGTACCAATTGTCAAAATTGACAGTTACAATAGCAAAAACTTAATTTTCACCGAACCACACGTCAAATTTGACAGTTTCAACCGCAAAAACGTCAATCTAATAGAACAAATCGTCAAAATTGAGAGCTCGAACCATTATAAGTGTCAAAAAATAGAGTTATAATTGAAATATTTAATTTAATTTAAAATTGAACCGTACGACGCGTCAAAATTGACAACTCCAACCGCCAAAACTTAATTTTACCGTTCCACGCGTCAAATTTGACAAATCTAACCGCAAAAAATTTAATTGAACCGTAAGACTTGTCAAATTTGACAGTTTCCACCGAAGAAACGTCAGCTTCAACCAAAATACGATAAGTGACAGTTTCAACCGCAAAAACTTAATTTTAACCGTTGCACTCATCAAACTTGAAAACTCTAACCGCAAAAACGTCAATTTAACCGTAAGACTTGTCAAATTTGACAGCTTCAACCGCATAAACGTCATTTCCACGTACCACACGTCAAATTTGTCAGTTTCAACCGCAGAAACGTCAATCTAACCGAACAAAACGTCAAATTTGACAGTTTCAACCGTAAAAACGTCATTTCCACCATACTAAGTGTCAAAAATCTTGGCTATAATCGAAATAATTTCATTTCCACGTACGAAATTGTCAAAATTGATAGTTACAATCGCAAAAACTTCATTGGAACTGAACCACGCGCCAAATTTGACAGTTTCAACCGGAAAAACGTAAATTTAACTGTACAACACGTCAAATTTGACAGTTTCCACCGGAAAAACGTCAAAAAAACCGTAAGACATGTCAAAATTAACAGTTTCAATCGCAAAAACTTAATTTTTACCGTTCCACCCGTCAAACTTGAAAACTCTAACCGCAAAAACGTCAATTTAACCGTAAGACTTGTCAAATTTGACAGCTCCAAACGTCAATCTAACAGAACAAAGCGTCAAATTTGACAGTTTCAACCGACAAAACGTCATTTCTACCACACCAAGCGTCAAAACTGACAGCACCATCCGCAAAAATCAATTTTTACCGTCCCACTCATCAAATTTGACAGTTTCAACCGTAAAACACGTCAAATTTGACAGCTCCACCCGGAAAAACTTAATTTTCACCGATCGAGACGTCAAAATTGAGAGTTTTAACCGCATAAACGTCAACTTCAACCGTAAAACATGTCAAATTTGACAGCTCTAACCGCAAAAACTTAATTTTCACCGATCGAGACGTCAAAATTGAGTTTTAGCCGCAGAAACGTCAGCTTCAACCGTAAAACGCGTCAAATTCAACAGCTCTAACCGCAAAACGTTAATCTAACCGAACAAAGTTTCAAATCTGACAATTACAACCGCAGAAACGTCAGCTTCAACCGTAAAACACGTCAAATTTGACAGTTCCAACAACAAAAACTTAATTTTCACCGACCGATGCGTCAAATTTGACAGTTTTAACCGCCAAAACGTCAATTCCAACCGCAAAAACGTCAATTTAACCGACCGACACGTCAAAATTGACAGTTACAATCGTAAAAACCTCAATTAAACCGAACCACGCATCAAATTTGACAGTTTTAACCACCAAAACGTCAATTCCAACCGCAAAAACGTCTATTTAACCGTAAGCTTTATCAAATTTGACCGAAAAAACGTCATTTCTACCATACCAAGCGTCAAATTTGACATCTCCACCCGGAAAAACTTAATTTTCACCGACCGACACGTCAAATTTGACAATTTTAACCACAAAAACGTCAATCTAACCGAACAAAGTATCAAATTTGACAGTTTCAACCGCAGAAACGTCAACTTCAACCGTAAAACACGTCAAATTTGACATCTCCAACCGCAAAAACTTAATTTTCACCTACCGAAATGTTAAAATTGACAGTTTCAACCGCCAAAACGTCAATTCCAACCGTAAAAACGTCAATTTAACCGTACGACGCGTCAAATTTGACATCTCCACCCGGAAAAACTTAATTTTCACCTACCCACACGTCAAAATTGACAGTTTTAACTGCCAAAACGTCAATTCCAACCGCAAAAACGTCATTTCCATCATACCAAGTGTCAACATTGACAACTCCAACTGCAAAAACTTAATTTTCACCGACCGACATGTTAAAATTGAGAGTTTCAATCGCAAAAACAACATTTCCAACCGTAAAAACGTCAATTTAACCGTAAGACCTGTCAAATTTGACAACTGTAACCACAAAAACGTCAATTTAAACGTACGACGCGTCAAAATTTACAGCTTCAACCGCAAAAACCTCAATTAAACCGACCGACACGTCAAAATTGAAAGTTTCAACCGCAAAAACGTCAATTCCAACCGCAAAAACCGTCATTTTCACCGTACGACGCGTCAAAATTCGACATCTCCAACCGCAAAAACACATTTTCGACCACCAAAATTTGAAAAAAACCCAACAACAGAAACCAAAAAAACACGAAAAACCTCTACAAAACACCACCATCATCATCATCACCATCATCTTTACACCACCAGGAACCCTCTAACCTCGGCTCCAACCAACCAACCAACCAAACCAAACCAACCAAAAAACCAATCTTCTTAGAAGCGGGTTTCCAACCCACCGCTATCCAACCCACCCCTACACACACTACACGTAAACCGGCCCACCCTGACCACCATCCGTATCATCCAAATTGATCTTATTCAACGACGTCAACCCCCCATCATCGAAAAACCGCCTAAACGTAAACTCAAAGAACCCGTGAAACAAATTCGAATTATCCACCAACTCGTCCGTAGCATTGGAATCCATCGACGTGGAATTCCGCAATTTATCCGGATCGATCGGATCGAAATTCGACGTATCCGTCGGATACTCGATGCGAGGTTTGTAGGGGGCCGGCTGGCGCCGCAACCCCTTGTCGAAATCGATGTCTTTGAAAAAGGGGTGCGATTTTACTTCGGTGGCGTTTTTGCCCAAGCGTTTGTCGGCGCTGCAGCACAATTTCAATATCAAGTTGCTGCTGTCGTTGGAGAGGTTGGCTTGCTTGGGTATTTGGAGCGTCGTTTCCCAATTGATGACCTTGTATTGGGTTTCGGCGGGGGTGTTGGCCAGGAAAGGGGGTTGGCCGACTAGCATTTCGTAGAGGATGACGCCCACGCTCCACCAGTCGCACACGTGCGTGTAGCCTTTGCGTTGCAGGACTTCGGGGGCTATGTAGTTGGGGGTGCCGACGAGGGAGTGGGCGAGGCAGCGGTGTTCGCGACGGCGCCGCCTCTCCAGAGGTTTGCAATTGCATTCTTCGTTCCAATCGTCGATGGGGTCCATGGAGTCTTGGCGGCTGTGATCGCCTGCGGTGTGGAAAAGTAGAGAGAAAACAAAAAAAACGTATGGGAGAGTCGTAGAAAAATTGTTGTGTGTAACAAGGTGGTAAAGTTTGTTGGAACGTAAAGAAGATAGGTTGAAAATGGTGGAAAGGTAAGTTAAAAGTTGATTGGGATGCTCTAAAGTAAATGAGAATTGACGAAATTCGGTAAAAATTGATCAAGATCCACTAAAAATTGATGAAAATTGACCAAGATCCACTAAAAATGGATGAACGTTTACTGAAAGCCACTAAAAATGGATAAAAGTTGACTGAAAGCCACTAAAAATGGATGAAAGTTGACTGGAACCCACTAAAAATGAATTAACGTTGACTGAAAGACACTAAATTTCGTACGAGTTGACTAATTGGGTCAATTTGGATCGAGATCCAGTAAAAACTCATAAATATTGACTGGGATCCACTAATTGTTTTGAAAATTAACAAGGATCTACAAAATGTCTTCAAAATTTGACTAGAATCCATAAAAATTATTCAAAGAGACTAGGATCCATTAGAATTGGTGAAGATCCACTAAAAGTTCATGAAAAATTGATTGAGAGCCACTAATTGCTTTGAAAATTGATTATCATCCACTAAATGTCTTCAAAAATTGACTAGAATCCATTCAGATTATTAAAAGAGACTAGGATCCATTAAAATGTATGGAAACTCACGAAACCCTTCATGATTAGATTCGATTTGGATTAGAATTGATAAAATTTCGCTAAAAGTTGATAAAAATTGATCAAGATCCACTAAAAATGGATGAACGTTGACTGAAAGCCACTAAATTTCGTACGAGTTGACTAATTGGGTCAATTTGGATCGAGATCTAGTAAAAACTCATAAATATTGATTGGGATCCACTAATTGTTATAAAAATTGAGTAGGATCTACAAAATGTCTTCAAAAATTGAGTAGAATCCATTCAGATTATTTAAAGAGACTAGGATCCATTAGAATTGGTGAAGATCCACTTAAAGTTCATAAAAATTGATTGAGATTTTTTAAATTGTTTTGAAAATTGTCTAGGATCCATGAAATTTCATCAAAAATTGACTAGAATCCATTTAAATTATTAAAAGACTCTAGGATCCATTAAAATATATGGAAACTCAAGAAACCCTTCATGATTTGATTCGATTTGGATTAGAATTAAATTGAATTCATGAAAAATGGAAGAAGATCCATTAAAAGTTACGAAAACTGACTAGAATTCATTCAAAACCATAGAAATTGATAAGGATCCACTAGAAATCGTGACAATTGACTAGGATCCACTAAATTCATAAAAATTATACAAGATCCATTAAATTTTACGAAAACTGACTAGAATCCATTCAAAACCATAGAAATTGATAAGGATCCACTAGAAATCGTGAAAATTGACTAGGATCCACTAAATTCTTGAAAATTAAACAAGATCCATTTAATCTTACGAAAACTTACTAGAATCCACTAAAAACCATAGAAATTAATAAGGATCCACTAAAAATCGTGAAAATTGACTAGGATCCACTACATTCTTGAAAATTAAACAAGATCCATTAAAAGTTACGAAAACTGACTAGAATCCACTAAAAACCATGGAAATTAATAAGGATCCACTAAAAATCGTGACAATTGACTAGGATCCACTAAATTCATGAAAATTATACAAGATCCATTAAATCTTACGAAAACTGACTAGAATCCACTAAAAACCATAGAAATTGATAAGGATCCACTAGAAATCATGAAAATTGACTAGGATCCACTAAATTCTTGAAAATTAAACAACATCCATTAAAAGTTACGAAAACTGACTAGAATCCACTAAAAACCATGGAAATTAATAAGGATCCACTAAAAATCGTGACAATTGACTGGGATCCACTAAATTCATGAAAATTATACAAGATCCATTAAATCTTACGAAAACTGACTAGAATCCATTCAAAACCCTAGAAATTAATAAGGATCCACTAGAAATCGTGAAAATTGACTAGGATCCTCTAAAATCATGAAAATTATACAAGATCCATTTAATCTTACAAAAACTGACTAGAATCCACTAAAAACCATAGAACGTGATAAGGATCCACTAAAAATCGTGAAAATTGACTAGGATCCACTACATTCTTGAAAATTAAACAAGATCCATTAAAAGTTACGAAAACTGACTAGAATCCACTAAAAACCATGGAAATTAATAAGGATCCACTAAAAATCGTGAAAATTGACTAGGATCCACTAAATTCATGAAAATTATACAAGATCCATTAAATCTTACGAAAACTGACTAGAATCCATTCAATACCATAGAAATTGATAAGGATCCACTAGAAATCGTGAAAATTGACTAGGATCCTCTAAAATCATGAAAATTAAACAAGATCCATTAAAAGTTACGAAAACTAACTAGAATCCACTAAAAACCATGGAAATTGATAAGGGTCCACTAGAAATCGTGACAATTGACTAGGATCCACTAAATTCATGAAAATTATACAAGATCCATTAAATCTTACGAAAACTGACTAGAATCCATTCAAAACCATAGAAATTGATAAGGATCCACTAGAAATCGTGAAAATTAACTAGGAATCACTGTATTCATAAAAATTGACTGGGATTCATTAAAAATCATGGACAATGAATAGGATCCATTAAAAATGATGAAAATTGACTGGGATTCATTTAAAATCATGGAATTTTGTCAAGAATCCACTAGAAATCGTGAAAATTGACTAGAATTCACTAAATTCATGACAATTAAACAAGATCCATTAAATCTTACGAAAACTGACTTGAATTCAATAAAAACTATAGAAATTGATAAGGATCCACTAAAAATCGTGAAAATTGACTAGGATCCACTAAATTCATGAAAATTAAACAAGATCCATTAAATTTTACGAAAACTGACTAGAATCCACCAAAAACCATAGAAATTGGTAAGGATCCTCTAAAAATCGTGAAAATTGACTAGGATCCTCTAAAATCATGAAAATTAAACAAGATCCATTAAAAGTTACGAAAACTAACTAGAATCCACTAAAAACCATGGAAATTGATAAGGGTCCACTAGAAATCGTGACAATTGACTAGGATCCACTAAATTCATGAAAATTATACAAGATCCATTAAATCTTACGAAAACTGACTAGAATCCATTCAAAACCATAGAAATTGATAAGGATCCACTAGAAATCGTGAAAATTAACTAGGAATCACTGTATTCATAAAAATTGACTGGGATTCATTAAAAATCATGGTCAAGAATGTCAAGAATCCATAGAAATTGGTAAGGATCCTCTAAAAATCGTGAAAATTGACTAGGATCCACTAAATTCATGAAAATTAAACAAGATCCATTAAATCTTACGAAAACTGACTAGAATCCACTAAAAACCATAGAAATTGGTAAGGATCCACTAGAAATCGTAAAGATTAACTAAGATCCACAAAATTAATGAAAATTGACCAAAATACACCAAACATTTTGTCACAAAGTTGCAACAATCCACTAAAATCGATCACGACCCACAAAAAAATCGACCAAAAATGACAAAATCAATTTAAAAAACGATTCAAAACTTGTAAAAACAAATTTAGGAAAATAGGAAAAGGATAAAAACAAAATTAGGATCTTAAAATACACAAAAACAAAAACTAACAAAAACATGCAAATAATAGTTTAATCTTGGGCCAATTATTTAAATCGCAAAAATTTGATCAAAAACAATAAAAATAAACCAAAATTTTTTACCACAAATAAAAAATTTCAAAATTTACGTTAAAATTTCATTGAAAAGACCCAAAACTATAAAAAATCAACACATATACAATAAATAAATAAAAAGTTGCTAAAAACTCACCATTAGGTTGATAATACTTGGAATTGTGCGTCCACCTGAACCCCGTACACAATCCGAAATCCGTCAACTTGATATGACCATCCTTATCGATCAAAATATTATCCGGCTTGATATCCCTATGGATGAAACCCATTTTATGGACGCTTTCCACCGCACAAGTCAATTCTGCTATGTAAAACCTTCAACAACAACAACAAACAATAAACATTTTACACTTTTATATACGCCACCACCAAGCACCCTTACCTGGCCAACACTTCTTCGAATATCCCCAACTTGATCAGCAACGACATCAAATCACCGCCCGGTATGTAATCCATGACGAAGTACAATATATCCGAATCTTGAAACGAATAGTACAATTTCACCACCCATTCGTTATCGGCCTCGGCCAGGATGTCCCGTTCGGCCTTGACGTGCGCCACTTGGTTCCTCTTCAGCACCTCGGACTTCCGTAGGGTCTTCATGGCGTACAGGTGGTTGGTGTCGATTTTCCTTACGAGCGTTACTTCGCCGAAAGCACCGACGCCGATCGGTTTGATGCGCACAAACATGCTCTTGTCCATCTTGGCGCGCTTCAATCTAATAAAAAGTTGCATTTTCGTACGATAAATCAAATAAAATCGGTTTGAAATTGAAAAAATACGATATGGCGTCGCGTTGAACTTAAACTGTCAATCATAGAACGTTAAATTACCGGGGACGTGGCATAGAACGATAACTGGAAGATTTTTAGCGAACTGAAATTCGATCATAGAACGACAACAAGATTTTTAGCGACTTGACATATGATCACGGAACGTAATGAAGTGGCGGTAAGCGCATTTTTCGCGTACGTAAATTGTAATAAGAAGATTTTTCGTGGGGTAAATTATTATATACGGAGAGATGGAAAATTTAAACACCTCGGCTAGAACGTAAACGAGATTGGTACTGAAATTGATTAATTGTACATATTGACGCGCTTCAATCTAATAAAAATATACATTTTTCTTACGGTAAATGTGATAAAATCGGTTTAAAATTGAAAAAATACGATATGGCGTCGCGTTAAATTTAAACTGTCAATCATAGATCGTTAAATTACCGGTGACGTGGCATAGAACGATAATTGTAAGATTTTTAGCGAACTGAAATTTGATCATAGAACGTAAAGATTTTTAGCGAATTGAAATTTGATGCCATAAAGAAATAAATCATGAAAATTGACTAGGATCCGCTAATTTTCATCAAAGTAAACTAGTATCCAATAAATTGTATAAAAACTAACGAAACTCATAATTATTTGATTCAAATACATTTAGAATTGATTAAGATCCAATAAAGAATAATCAAAATTGACTACGATCCACCAAATTTCATTAAAATTGACTAGGATCCATTAAATGTCATAAAAGTTGACGAGAATCCATTCAAATTATTATGAGGCTAGGATCCGTAAAAATGTAAGAAATCTGAAGAAACTCATAATTATTTGATTCAAGTACGTTTAGAATTGATTAAGATCCAATAAAGAATAATCAAAATTGAATCGGATCCACCAATTTCATGAAAATTGACTTGGATCCATTAAATGTCATAAAAGTTGACTAGAATCTTTTCATATTATTAAAAATATATGAAATCTGACAAAAATCATAATGAATTGATTTGATTTAGTATAGAATTGATCAGGATCCACTAATTTTGACAAGTATCCACTGAATTGATTATTAGAATGAGAATTCATCAAGATCCACAAAACAATCATATTTAAGCTGATCAGGATCCACTAAATTTAATAAAAATTGATAAGGATCCATTAAAATAAATGAAAACTAACGAAATGCATAATGAATTGATTCGAAAAGGACTGAAATTGATCAAGATCCATCAAAAAATAGTAAAAATTGACTAGGATCTACTAAATTTAATAAACATTGCCTGGGATCCACTAACTTGAATGAAAATTGCCTGGGATCTACTATAAATTCATAAAAATTGATTAAGATCCAATAAAATTCAAGGAAATTGAAAAAGATCCATCACAGTTACGAAACCCGACAAGAATTTGCTAAAAACTATAAATATTGGATCCATCAAAGTCATGAAAATTTGAACAAAATCCATCAAATTTATAAAAATTCGGCTAGGAACTAGAATTCAATAAATCAATAAAAATTGACTGGTATCCATCAAGATAAAAATAACTTGGATGCACCTAAATTGAAAAATTCGCTACGGCGATTGAATAACCTTAAACTGTCAATCACAGAACAACGATCGACAAGTGACGTGAACATAGAACAACAGCTAGAAGATTTTTAGCGACACGAAACCTTTAAACAAGATTTTTAGCGAACAAACATTTTTATCACGGAACACCAAAATCGCGGTAAGCGCATTTTTCGCGAACGCAAATCACACAAGCCCATTTTTCGCGAACCAAATTATTACAAACCCAAACTCACCTTATATAATTCGATTCTTTCTGCGACAACATCTTCCTCATTTGCGACTGCGCCTCGGCACTCAACCCGATCTTGTTCATCTCCTTCTCCAATTGCATCCTCCGAAATTGCCGCTGCTTGTACGATTTGATCACGTTCTCGATATGCTGTTCCATGAAAAATTTAAACGCCTGCGGCGAGTAATTCTTCACTTTACCGTCGCGCCGTTCCTCCTCCTTTTCTTTGCTGATCTTCTTTCGCTCGGGTATGGGCGACTGGTGTTTGATTTTCGCGTACGGCGGCAACTGAGGCGGCGATTCGCCGGTTTTGGCGTCCGCGGTGCCGTTGACGGCGTGATTGCCGCACGCGTTGTTGTTTTTCACCGACGAAGACGCCGTCGGGGGTAGAGGAGGCGCGCCGTTGTCGGAATATTGATTTCTACTATCCCCACTGCTGGTAGATTGCGGACTGTCCGATCTATCGTTCACCACCGGCGAGTATTTGCGCTGCAGCGACGGATGCACGTGTGGACTAGCCCTAGGAGACATGGAACTGTCCACCGTGTAGACTTGCACGTGATTGTTGTCTTCGGTGGAATAGGGAGGCGGCGGCAGCGGAGGATGCGTAGACATGCCTCGTTGGGCCTTAGCTTTAGCTTGCATGGTACTAGCGTAGCTAGGCGGTTCTGTGGTGGGTACTGTGACGGCGGGGACGCTACTGGGGACGGTGACGGCGGGTAGTGGAGCGGCAGGTTTAGTGCCGTTCGTGTAACTAACAAAATTACCAAGAAAAAGTATGTTTAAAGTGTAAAAATCGTTTTTTTTAAACGTAGATGGAGCCACCGTAGAAAATTTATGACAGCGTTGACATTCGGTACGTCAAAATTGTTAAAAGTGAGGTTATTTTTACAAATTTAAATCGTTTATTAAAAAATTTGAGGTACAAGTAACATAATACTGTATAAAAATAAATAAAATATAATGAAATTGATTGTAAACTTAAACTGTCAATCACAGAACAACGATCGACGAGTGACGTGACATAGAACGACAGCTGGAAGATTTTTAGCGAACGTAAATTCATCACGAATTACAGCAAGAAGATTTTTAGCGACATAACATCTTTATCTATCCAATTTTAACCTTGCTTTGATTATATTTACAAAATCTACTGGGTAAAATTTAATTTTTTCAACTATTTAAAGTGATTCGATAATATTTTTATAAAAAAGAATTAAAATTTATTCTTTTTTGGAGTATTTCCTTTAAATTTTCAATCTACAAAGATAAAAATAACTTGGATGCACCTAAATTAAAAAATTTATTACGATTATTGGATAACCTTAAACTGTCAATCACAGAACAACGATCGACGAGTGACGTGACATAGAACGACAGCTAGAAGATTTTTAGCGAACGTAAATTCACCACGAATTACAGAAAGAATGTTTTTAACGACATAAAATATTTATCTTACTAATTTTAATCTCGCTTTGATTATATTTACAAAATCTACTGGGTAAAATTTAATTTTTTCAACTATTTAAAGTGATTCGATAATATTTTTATGAAAAATAATTAAAATTTGCCCTTTTTTGGAGTATTTCCTTTAAATTTTCAATCTACAAAGATAAAAATAACTTGGATGCACCTAAATTAAAAAATTTATTACGATTATTGGATAACCTTAAACTGTCAATCACAGAACAACGATCGACGAGTGACGTGACATAGAACGACAGCTGGAAGATTTTTAGCGAACGTAAATTCATCACGAATTACAGCAAGAAGATTTTTAGCGACATAACATCTTTATCTATCCAATTTTAACCTTGCTTTGATTATATTTACAAAATCTACTGGGTAAAATTTAATTTTTTCAACTATTTAAAGTGATTCGATAATATTTTTATAAAAAATAATTAAAATTTATTCTTTTTTGGAGTATTTCCTTTAAATTTTCAATCTACAAAGATAAAAATAACTTGGATGCACCTAAATTAAAAAATTTATTACGATTATTGGATAACCTTAAACTGTCAATCACAGAACAACGATCGACGAGTGACGTGACATAGAACGACAGCTAGAAGATTTTTAGCGAACGTAAATTCACCACGAATTACAGAAAGAATGTTTTTAACGACATAAAATATTTATCCATCTAATTTTAACCTCGCTTTGATTATATTTACAAAATCTACTGGGTAAAATTTAATTTTTTCAACTATTTAAAGTGATTCGATGATATTTTTATAAAAAATAATTAAAATTTACCCTTTTTTTGGATTATTTCCTTTAAATTTTCAATCTACAAAGATAAAAATAACTTGGATGCACCTAAATTGAAAAAATCATTACGATTATTGGATAACCTTAAACTGTCAATCACAGAACAACGATAGACGAGTGACGTGACATAGAACGACAGCTACAAGATTTTTAGCGAACGTAAATTCACCACGGAATACAGCAAGTTTTTTAGCGACATAAAATCGTTATCTATCCAATTTAATTACATTTACAGGTTAGAAACTGTAGATATATGGTTAAATTATGAGTCAATTTAATTCAAATTGTTTAAAAAGTATTGAAAAACGATTAAAATGTATTATTTAATGTATAAAAGTGATGGAAAATTGGTTAGAAGTTGATGAAAGTGAGTAATCGAGTGATTTTATTGTTAAAATAAGAGAAAATAAAATTAGATATTTAATAAAATTGAGTGAAATTAAGTAAGGATGATAAATATGTATCTAAATAAAGTGTTACTAGATAATAATAGATGAAAATTTGATCAGAAATCGGTTAAAATTAGATAGTGTTGTTAAAAGTATATAAAACACAATTTTTAGCAACTTTCAACAGTTGAAAATGAACAAAAACTATCAAATTAACGTAAATTTTATTAAAAATAATTAAAATGTTGGTTTAAATAATTTAAAAACGGTTTAATATCATTAAAAACTTGTTGAAAACTAATTTCCAAAAAGTAGGGTTATAAATAAATCGAAAACCACAAACCTTGTTATTTATCCACTTTCTATCTACAAATTTACACTAAACACTTTATTTAACACTAAAATACTAAGAAATTACAACAATTAACAGTCACTGTATTTTAAAAATCAACAAAAACAATACAAAACTTGGAAAAATTAACACAAACCTTCGAGATCAACTTTGATTGAAAATTTAAACAAAATACTCAAAAAAAATGGTAAATTTTAATTATTTTTCATAAAAATATAATCAAATCATATTAAAACGTTGAAAAAATTAAATTTTACTCAGTAGATTTTGTAAATATAACCAAAATGATGTTAAAACTAGATAGTATCAATAAAAGTATATAAAACACAATTTTTAGCAACTTTCAACAGTTTAAAATGAATAAAAACTGCTAAATTAACGTAAATTTGATTAAAAATACTTAAAATGTTGATATAAATAATTTAAAAACGGTTCAATATCATTAAAAACTTGTTGAAAACTAATTTCTAAAAAGTAGGGTTAGAAAACCACTAACCTTGTTTTTTATCCACTTTCTATCAACAAATTTACACTAAACACTTTATTTAACACTAAAATACTAAGAAATTACAACAACTAACATTCACTGCATTAAAAAATCAACAAAAACAACATAAAACTTGGAAAAATTAACACAAACAAACCTTCGAGACTTCGAGGTCAAATTATAGATACATTATGCACGTAGACAAGCGGCGCGCGCATCTACATGAACTTGCAACTATCTTTTTATCTTTTTAAACAGTTGGCTAACAGTAAATAGAAAATAAAGTTGGTAAACCTGATTTTAAAATATTTGACAACCAGTTGAATATACCGTAATAAAAATATTTTTAAAAAAATCTTTAAAAACATGTTAAAAAAGTGATTTTAAACGAAATATAAACGTAAATATGAAAAAAAGTGATACAGTGAAACGTTTTAAATAAATAACAGTGGTGTAAAGTGATTATAGATATAATAAAATCGGTAATATAGTGAATCCTAACCTTAACAATAGTTTAGGAAGTTGCAACAACAATATATCTAAAAATTGGATAAAAACAGGTAAATTTATATTACTTTTTAATAAAAATATAACCAACTATAAAATCTAGTAATAAAATAACCAAATATGACCGAAATTTCAACAGTAGCTCATCGAAATAAACTTTGTAAAAATAACCTCGTAAATAAATGTAAAAAAACGATTAAAAATATAAAAAAAACAACCAAAATCAATAAAAAACTCACCACTTTTGCTGTATGGACACAGTATACGACGGGGGCGGTGCCGATACCGCCGGAGGCGTCGTACTAGTAGGAGACTGTTGCTGCGGAGCCGTAGGGGCTATAGCAGTCTGCAAAACGGGTTTCTGCACTTGAGTACTTTTTACCGATTGCATAATGATCGGCGGTTGTGATATCGTCTGTCTTGCGCCCCAAGCTTGCAGCGGCGTAGGCCTGGCCATCGCTGCGGGGGCGGTAGCACCATTAGAACTAGAAACCTACACCCACAACATAAACCAAATAAATAAACCCAGTCTAGATAGAAAAAAAAAAACATCAGCAGTGAAGCAAAAATTAGGGAACAGTTTTTCCATATTATTATAGTACATTTGTTTGGAGTTGGCGACTAGGAACAGTCATTATTAAATGGTAAAATGTTGTAAACAAGATCGTATAAATCAGTAGCGCACGTATACTTATTTTTATCGGTATTAAGATAGTTCTTTTAATCGTCATATTTTAATCTTTTTAGGGGTTAAAGTAACCCTGTGTGTATAATTGCAAATAGAGGTACGTTATTAGTCTATAAATTGAGGATTTGTTGACGAGCAGCATCTTTCAGTTCTCGTAGAGTAATTGGGGGAGGGTTTCGCTTCTTAATGCGTGTTTTAACAATATCCCAGGCATGTTCAATGACGTTCATTTGATGGCCATCTTAATGTGGATATATTCCTTCTTCTTCCAAACCATTTTGTACTGCAGCCGTTCGACCCCGTATTTGTTTCAGTTGTAGCAAAGTTTAGGGTTTCTTCATTGTTAAAGGATTAGCAGATAAGCAGTGGTGTGTATTTTGGGAAAAAAATACGTTTTAAATTATAATATAATAAAAAATGAAAAGAAATAATTATTGGAATACATTTATTACTTACATTTTATTCTATATCCGACTCGGAAGAGGAAGAATCGTTGTTGACATTAATAATAATAGGGTCGATTAAATCATTACAAATATTGTCAATTTTCCACATATTTGCCTCTACTTTGATAACATGCTCGATACAGTTTGTTCAATTTTTTTTACTAACATGACTTACAGCACTCTCAAACAATTTCACAACATCGTTTATTTTAAAAGTAGTATTTTTTTCCAACTTCCCCCTTTACCTGAGCTTATATTACTTCTATGGGATTAAGTTCACAATGATAAGGGGGAAGTCGAAGAACTGATTTACCACGAGAAGAAGCCATTTCTTCTACAATGTAGGTTTCGTATTTATTCTTGTTCATTTTTGCAATTCTGTAAAGTTCTTTCCTTAGTGGATCTTTTGGAAACTTGATATTTTTCGAAATAAGCCACTCCAAAAGCTCTGCTTTACGCCAACGACTTGTGGGCAATGCTTCTCGTAACCGTGAATGGTAACTTGCGTTGTCCATAACAATAACAGCCCCTTTTGGAATCAGATCCAACATTTGAACAAACCATTCCTCGAAGACATCCCCATTCATATCTTCGTGATAGTCTCCCGTGCGTTTTGAAATAAAAGTTAATAATCCACCATCGACAAAACCTTCAGAACTTCCAACATGGACAATGATAAGTCTTTTTCCTTTTCCAGATGGTGGCTGCAAACCTAACGACAAACCTTCCACGAATGCCTGTCTTCCGCTTTTAATGTTTTCATCTTGCCAAGATTTGGAAACTGTATATCCAGCATTTATCCATGTTTCGTCTAAGTAGAAGATTTTCAAATTTTGTTCTCTGGCATGTCGAATGCTTCTTAAATAGTCTCGTCTCCAAAAAACTATTTCCCGTTTATCTATCAAGAGAGATTTTCTATTATGTTTTGTATATTTAAAACCCACGTCTTTCAAAAGTTTGCATAATGTCAATTCTGGAGAATTTTGTATAGTCCGCATCTTCTTGCACTGATGTCATAATTTTTTCAAGTGTTAGAATTTCCTTTCGTACGTAAAATCCAAGGACTTTACGCCTTAGTCTTTGTTTTAATGACTCATCGATCTCAATTGGTTTTCGGCCTGAAGGAGTTTTAGGGGGTTGAAGAGTTCCATTCTTGCTTTCTTTTAGTAATCTGTAAATTGTTGATTTAGCAACACGCAACATAGCAGCCGTTAATTCCACAATATCATCAACACTTGCACTTGGATCCTTGTTTTTCAATGATTTATAACGATTCAATATCAGAGTTTTTTCATTTAAAGATAATGGACCCGTTTTTGGTCGTTTAGATGGTCCTTGGCTTATCGACATTGTTTGGTACTTACACAATTAACATTCAACAAATGTTTTAAATATATTCCAACTGACCTAAATCGTATATTCTTTAGCATAGCTGCAACTCATTCGTTCAATACAAAATGTACCTTACGGTATACCCTCTTAAAATATATTTTGGTACGTCTATGAAATCTACTTAAATGAACGATTGTTGATTGATTTCTTAGAAAAAAAAAACTCGAAAATTGGCTACCATTTCGGTTGACGCCATCTAGCGGCAAAGACGAAAATCGAAAAGTCAAAATTACGTAAGCGTTTTGTAGTGCGAATTACGCTCTTTCATATGAGCCCAAATTTGCTAAAATCGGTCAAAACAAACGGGAGAAATCTTAGTTTGTTTAAAAAAACAATTGAACTTCCCCCACCCCTTTATTTCGATAGATAGACCAAAACGTTTCAGACAAAAAATATGGGAAAATGGTCAGTAAATACGAAAACAAAATCATCGATACACTTTCATTATGCAAAATTCCGTACAAATTCCATTTTTCTACTTGGCGTTGGTCGTTACGCCCTTAACTGACCACCCTGTAGTTTTTACGACAGTTATTAACAATTTCGGACAACCTGAGTATCTGCTAGCATATTTTTATTTCACTTAAAAAAAAACTTCGATTCTATGATCGTACGATCTATTTGGCTACCTGTTGCGACAATATTATCCAGGACTTTTATTGTATTTGAGCTATCTAAACCATAATAACAGAATAAACTTTTTGAAAAATAACAACTATAACCATATTTCAACGGAAAATATCTCACTTTTAGCTATTTTTCACGCACCACCCTCGTTTGGACTTTAAAAGATTTACATTTATAACGAATTCACTGTTTTACCAATTCCAAACAAATATACTATACTTGGTTCACGTAATTTTTATTTAGTACGTAAAAAAAATATATCAGTAGCGTCCATAACTAATTTCCTGCGAGAAAAATTCGTTTTTCCAACACTTTTAACGAACAAAAATACTTTTTTCACCATTTATAGACCAAATATTAAACTGTTGAATAGTTTTACGACCCCCTGGATGATTTTAACCCCCCAAAAAAACCAAACCAACACCTAATTTTCGCTTCAATTATTGCACAATAATATTTACCGGTATGGGACTTGGAGATCCGGTGGAAGTGGACCCCGAATAGATCCCCGACGATGGACTCTTCCTGAAATCCTGCGTGGGGCTCTGTCGATTCTGTATAGACGCCGAATACGACGGCGGCGCCGCCGGACTGGCGTTAATCAACGGATACGGAGGCGGGGGCTCCGAAGACGTCACCGTGGTACTTTGATACAAACTCAAAGCCTGCATTTGCTGCGAGAGTTGTTGCTGGACCTGCGGCCCGTTCTGCACCACCATCGGTTGTCTTCCACTCGAAGTTGTGGTGCTACTAACGGGGCTAGCACCTCTCTGTATGATTTAAGACACACCGTTAACCAAATTAACCGTTTTTCGATTGATATTTGAGACTTACTTGCTGCAAATTCGGCGTATTGTAGCATTGCCCCACCGCGGGGGTTCTGGCGGGCACTACGGGCCCCGGGGACATGCGTTTGAACATCTGCTGCACGTTAGATGGTACTGGTGGAGGTTGGTACCCCCCAACGTGAGGTGGAGGCGGCGGTGGAGTGTTTCTAGGCGGGGGAGGAGGCGGAGGTTCCGTAAAACTCGGCGAGTAGCGGTTATGCAGATCCGCTATTAATCTAGGACTATCGGAGCGAGAACTGCCAGCACCGCTGTCTAAAGCGGGGCTGGCCCTAGTCAAAGCTAATTCTCTTTCAATGCTCGGTTTGCGCATCAGTTTCGTATAATTGGTTTTCGAATGATCAATGGATTGTTTGCTTAAATAATCTAAGGCTATATCTACTCGATTGTAAAGTTGCAAGGCCCTAACTGAAGATTCCTGTGTTTAAAGTTAAAATTTAAGTTTCTATTAATAAAAATTTGTTTAAAAACTCACCTCTGAGAATCCTAATTGTCGTAATTGTATCACATCTTTATCGTTCACACTAGATATTCCAGAACTTAGAGAACTAACACCGCTGGAAATAGTGCTGGCGGCACTAGAACTGCCACTTTTTGCGAAAGGTCTTAAGGAATTTTGTATTTCTTCCATGGCTTTTTGGTGATAGCCTGGAGAGCGAGCTGGGGTGTTTGGATTCATTGTGATTTCGGTGTGGGACTGTTGGCCCATGCTGAGCCTCCCCAGAGGCTCAAATCCGATCTACTTTTCTCATTTAAACCTCTATCGATTACCACACGATCACATCTTACGTTTAAATCGTGTTATTTAACATTAATCGTGATAAAAATGGTTAGATGTATTAAGATTATTGATGGTTTAGATTAGATTTACGTTTAGATGGATTAAATGTAGCTGTGTTTTGATGGTGGTGAAATTAAAGTATGTGCCAGATATCAAAAAGGTGTCTATAACTGCATACCATTATTGCACATTCCATCAGGATTGTTGGAGGTTTTGGATGGTGAAAAAACGATTCGTTTTCGTTGTAGGTTGTTCGTGTATACTGTTATCGTTTTTTGTAGGTTTTTAACGAGAATTTTGTAGGTTTTTAAGGTCGATTGTCACTTTGATGTCAAAAAATCTATCTCTGGTTTCTGTAATATGTTGGATACGTTTCAAAGGCACTTTTTTCACTGCACTTTACGTTTTTTTAGGTCACTATCGTGTCGCGCGTACACTTTGAACTGTTAAAAACGTTTTAGCTACGTTTAATTTCCGTTTTCTAATTGTTAAAACAAAGAAAAATCCTAATGAAAACAAAGAAAATTCGATCTTAGTTTTGGGTTCAGTTGTCAGCCATTTTGCTCAGTGTCAAATTCCAGACGGTGCCAACTTGAAGAAAATAAAAGTTCTGTAAAACTGTTTGAAAATTTTATTAAAAAAACGTTTTAACTTGATTTTACGATATTAAACGATTAAAAAAATTGTTTTATTACGGTTATTAAACGTTTTTTATTAACGTTTCGGTTGTAAATTGAGTTACGATTAAAATTGTTTTTAGTAACTTTTAAGTTTTATAGTTGGTGATACTGTTTCACATTCCGTACAACAGGCGATGTTCTTAGACATAGGCGTAACATGAGATTGATAAAAATTTAATAAAATTTAAAAAACCGTTTTATTTATTCCGGGTAAATTTATTTATATCGAATAAACACAGAATAAATTATTTTTATTTATTTATCCTACTGTTAACGTTTTAAATAATTTAGAACGGTTTTATTAGCGTTTTTAAATATCGGTGTAATATTACATAAAACCGGTAACGCCAATGACGAAAAATATTTCATGTTTTTTTAGGAACAAAAACTACCGAGTAGTTCTTTCTCTTTTTATTTTATTTTTTAAATCGTTGGAAAGGTATGCGTGAAAGAAGAAGAAAATAGTAACAGTAGTGGCTGTAATATAATCTTTGAGTGGCTGTTTGTTTTATACCGATCGAGACTATTTTAAAAAACGTAAACGGAAGATTATCAATAACCTTAAAATTAATCGAATATAAATTTTAATAATGGGGAAAGTATTTTCCTCGATAAAACACCCGTTTAAAAACTTTAATTTGGAAAGTAGGGCTCACAAGATCATCTCCTTACCTAAACCAGTACCTGCTCCGAGATATAAACAAGACCAAGAAACTTTAGATCGACTTTTAAGAGGTTAAAACGGCTTAAATGGTTGGTAAATAGTCCTAACTGTATTTTTTTATAGAAAATCCCAGCGGTTTTGAGGAAAGCTTAAAGAAAAACATCGAACTGGAGGAAAATTTAAAGAACGTGTTCGTTACATCTAAAGATGTAGGTGTTTAGTTTGGTAATTAAGTGTTTTAATACGTTTTTATTGTAGTTTAAAGTGGAAGTGAAACAATGTCGACCTTTACCTGTCGATAAAAGTCCCGCGGGATCGTTTTTGTACGGGATAAAAGAACCTGAACAAGTACCGATTGGTAAAACGACATTGGGGAACATATTGGAGTTTATATCGAAGCATCAAAGCGATCCCAAGGCTTACAATGCTGAAAAAATAGCCGAGAAGTATGTTTTAGATAAACAAATCGTAGGTAAGTACTTTAATTGTTATAATATTCGTTTTTTATTAAATATATTTTTGTAGGGAATGTATTAAAGTATTATAAAGTGTTCGAGATTTATTTACCGCAAGAATCTAGAGCGACGAAAGCTAAATTTGCTGGACCTAGTATGCCTCGAGTAGAAATCATCAAACATATTAAAAAAGAGCTACCTATATCGGATACGGGTAAAAAATCTTGAAATTTGAATATTTACGTAGTTAATTGTTGATAATAAAATAATTTTGTTGATAAAAAACGTAGTTTTACTTGTTTATTAATGAAATTAACAGTAGGTATCGAATTTTATTTACTTTTACTGTAATTTTTAACAACCGGCAACGTTGTACGTATCTAATTTTTAGTTAGGAGAATTTTTATAGTCCGGGAGATGTACACAAAAAAAATTTTAATTGGAAAATTTTTTTTTCTGGAATGTTAAGACTGATTGTGATTGGGGGGTTTGTAGTGAATTAAAAAAATGGGGTTTCCTGATTTTTAGTGGATTCTAGTCAGTTTTCGTAAGATTTGTTGGATTTTGTTTAATTTTCATGAATTCTAGTCAATTTTCACGATTTTTTAGTGAATCCTTGACAAAATTCCGTGATTTTAAATGAATTCTAGTCAATTTTAATCATTTTTAATGGATCCTTTTCAATGTGCATGATTTTTTAATGAATCCTAGTCAATTTTCATGAATTTAGTGAATTCTAGTCAATTTTCACGATTTTTAGTGGATCTTTATCAACTTTCATGGTTTTTAGTGGATTCTAGTCAATTTTTGTAAGATTTAATGGATCTCGTTTAACTTTCGTGAATTCTGGTCAATTTTCACAATTTTTAATGGATCCTTGACAAAATTCCAACATTTTAAATGAATCCTGGTCAATATTCATAATTTTTAATGGATCCTTGTCAATGTCTTTGATGTTTAATGAATTTCATTCAATTTTCATAAATTCCGTGATCCCTAGTCAATTTTCACGATTTTTAGTGAATCTTTATCAACTTTCATGGTTTTTAGTGGATCCTAGTCAGTTTTCGTAAGATTTAATGGATCTCGTTTAATTTTCATGAATTTAGTGAATTCTAGTCAATTTTAACGATTTTTTAGTGGATCCTTGTGAAAATTCCATGATTTTAAATGAATCCCAGTGAATTTTCATCATTTTTAATGGATCCTTTTCAATGTACTTGATTTTTAAGGAATCCTAGTCAATTTTCACGATCTTGTTTAATTTTCATGAATTCAGTAAATTCTAGTCAGTTTTCTCTATTTTTAGTGACTCCTTATCAATTTCCATGGTTTTTGGTCAGTTTTCTGAATTTTTAGTGGATCCTTGACAAAATTCCATGATTTTATATGAATTCCAGTCAATTTCTATCATTTTCAATGGATCTTTTTCAATGTCCATGATTTTTTAATGAATTCTAGTCAATTTACATGAATTTAGTGAATTCTAGTCAATTTTAATCATTTTTAATGGATCCTTTTCAATGTGCATGATTTTTTAATGAATCCTAGTCAATTTTCATGAATTTAGTGAATTCTAGTCAATTTTCACGATTTTTAGTGGATCTTTATCAACTTTCATGGTTTTTAGTGGATTCTAGTCAGTTTTTGTAAGATTTAATGGATCTCGTTTAATTTTCATGAATTCAGTGAATTCTGGTCAATTTTCACAATTTTTAGTGGATCCTTGACAAAATTCCAACATTTTAAATGAATCCTGGTCAATATTCATAATTTTTAATGGATCCTTGTCAATGTCTTTGATGTTTAATGAATTTCATTCAATTTTCATAAATTCCGTGATCCCCAGTCAATTTTCACGATTTTTAGTGAATCTTTATCAACTTTCATGGTTTTTAGTGGATCCTAGTCAGTTTTCGTAAGATTTAATGGATCTCGTTTAATTTTCATGAATTTAGTGAATTCTAGTCAATTTTAACGATTTTTTAGTGGATCCTTGTGAAAATCCCATGATTTTAAATGAATCCCAGTGAATTTTCATCATTTTTAATGGATCCTTTTCAATGTACTTGATTTTTAAGGAATCCTAGTCAATTTTCACGATTTTTAGTGGATCCTTGACAAAATTCCATGGATTTTAATGGATTCTAGTCAGTTTTCGTAAGATTTAATGGATCTTGTTTAATTTTCATGAATTCAGTAAATTCTAGTCAGTTTTCTCTATTTTTAGTGACTCCTTATCAATTTCCATGGTTTTTGGTCAGTTTTTTGAATTTTTAGTGGATCTTTGACAAAATTCCATGATTTTATATGATTTCCAGTCAATTTCAATCATTTTTAATGGATCCTTTTCAATGTCCATGATTTTTTAATGAATCCTAGTCAATTTACAAAAATTTAGTGAATTCTAGTCAATTTTCACGATTTTTAGTGGATCCTTGACAAAATTCAATGGATTTTAATGGATTCTAGTCAGTTTTCGTAAGATTTAATGGATCTTGTTTTATTTTCATGAATTCAGTAAATTCTAGTCGGTTTTCTCGATTTTTAGTGGATCCTTATCAATTTCCATGGTTTTTAGTGGATTTTGGTCAGTTTTCTGAATCTTTAGTGGATCCTTGACAAAATTCCAGTGAATTTCAATCATTTTTAATGGATCCTTTTCAATGTCCATGATTTTTAGTGGATTCTAGTAAATATTCGTAAGATTTATTGGATCTTCTTCCGTTTTCATGAATTTCACTTGATAATAATCAATTCTCAAGAATTTTTAGTAGATCCCAATCAATATCCATGATTTTTTTATCAAATTTAACGAATTCCATTCAAAATTTACGAATTTTTTTATCAACTTTATTGGATCGCAGTTCCGTTCAATGATTTACGTGAATTCTAATCAACTATTGTGAAACATGATGGCTTTTAGTCAATTTTCATGAACTTTATAGGACCTCGGACGATTTTCATAAATTTTTAGTGGATCTTAATCAATTTAAAACCTAATCGAATCATTTAATAACGAGTTTTCTTTCATTTTAATGGATCCTAGTCAATTTTCATGAATTTTAGTAGATCTTGGTCAATTCTTATCCAAATCGAATCTAATCATGATGGGTTTTAATGGATCCCAGTTTCTTTTAATAATTTGAATGGATTCTAGTCAATTTTTGATGATATTTAGTGGATCCTAGTCAATTCTTAAAAACATTAAGTGGATCCAAGACAATTTTTATGAATTTTGAGAGATCTAAGTGAATTTTGATGGAATTTGTTGTATCCTAGTCAATATTTTATAATATTGACAATATTTAATAATATTGACTGGAATATTTATTAATATTAATAAAAAATTAAAACCGAAAAAGCCAGTTTTTTACATTTTCCGCGAATTCATGAAAATTAAAAAAAATCTGACTAGAATCCATGGAAATTGATAAAGATCCATTAAATCATACGAAAACTGACTAGAATCCACCAAAAATCATGGAAATTGATAAAGATCCACTAGAAATCGTGAAAATTTACTAGAATTCACTGAATTCATGAAAATTAAACAAGATCCATTAAATCTTACGAAAACTGAATAGAATCCAATAAAAACTATAGAAGTTGACAAGGATCCACTAAAAATTAACTAGGAAACAATGAATCTATGAAAATTGAATATGATTCATTAAAAAATCATGGACATTGAAAAGGATCCATTAAAAATGATAAAAATTGACCAGGATTCATTTAAAATTATAGAATTTTGTCGAGGATCCACTAGAAATCGTGAAAATTGACTAGAATTCATTAAATTCATAAAAATTAAACAAGATCCATTAAATCCTACGAAAACTGACTAGAATCCACTAAAAAACCATAAAAAAAAATTAAAGAGAGAAAAGTCTTAGATTTTTCCACGATCTACAACTTTTCTATCAAACACTTTTCAATCCGACTTCAAATTCTCCCCCAAAACTCAAAATTTCGAAATTCCAACAATTTTTTAAACACATTACCCCTGGACTATTAACTAAAACCAATTTTTACTTTTGGCAACACTGCCTATCCCCAAATAATCCCCATCTTCCGACCATCAAACTTACTATTCACCGCGCGTGCGCGTTACCGCTTCTGCACCTGATCTATGATGTGATCTATGACTGACATTTCTAAGTTCCAACTTCACAGAAACCAAAAAAAGTGGGGTTAGGTCGTAAATAAAATGGCGTCCGACGAAATCAACTTTTATTAAAATTACAATTTTATCAGATTCTATCCCATCTCCAAATCGTACCGTCGTCGCAAACGCAAATTAAAATATTGGAATTTCGACTGAGCGTCGTCTGCCGTATCGCCGTAGTGCACCGGGGCTGTTGTAGAGTGTAACATTTGGCTTGTGCCGGATCAGATACGTCCAAGTCCCACACGAAAACCTTCCCAGTTTGATTACCCAGCGCCAGTATCTGTAAAGTGAAAAGTGTTAACGAAAAAATAGAGTGTTATACAGTGCCAAAGTGTTACCTTTTGTGAATAATCCATCGCGAATCTAACGAACCAAATCTCGCATTCTTTGTAGTCGAATCTGTGTATTATTGTGGAACTGGTTTCGCCTTTGCGGAGATTCTCGTCCTCCAGACGGCCGGGTTTCCAACAGATTATGCAATTCTCGCAGGATTTGCTCAAGACAAAGTCCCCCAACCATCTAACGCAGTCTACGTAGTTCCTATGTGCAAAAAAACGTAAGTAAACTACTTTTATTGTTAGAAATTGTGTTGGAAACGAACCTGTGTATGTCTCGGGTGGAAAAATCGGGAAAATTTTCTTTTAAACAATCAAAAGGTCTGGAATTCCTAGCGGCGTTCCAATTGTATGAGTTTTTTATAGTTTCTCTCATCGTGTCCTTATCTAATTTCCATAATTTTAAGGAATGGTCCATACCGCAGGACATTATCCTGTTACCGTTTAAATCAAAGTCCTGACAAGTAAAATATTTATTAAAAAATCCGGTTTGAGCTTGTTTTTTAAGGTAAATTATTGAAATGTTGGAAAATTCTATCGAGAAGTGGTTTTTTGGGTTTTAAACTTGGTAATGTTCATAAATGATGTAAAAAATTTGTTATTTAACATGTTTTTTTGCTTTATAACTTTAAAATTGTTATAAATATTGGAAAAACTACACTCAAAATACTTTTTTTACTTCCAAATGTCAAAGTTATAAGATATTCACTTTTAGAGCAAGTTTTTGGTATCAAAATTTGATAAAATCAAAAAACGTTGCAAAATATTTGTTGGTTCACATGTTTTTTGTTTCAAACCATCAAAATTTATAAAAATATTAAAAAAACTACACTAAAAATAATATTTTTACTTCCAAATGTCAATGTTATAAGAAATTCACTTTTAGAGCAACTTTTTGGTATCAAAACTTGATAATATCAAAAAATTTTGTAAAATATTTGTTGCTTAATATGTTTTTTGTTCCAAAACATCAAAATTTATAAAAATATTGAAAAAACTACACTAAAAATAATTTTTTTACTTCCAAATGTCAAAGTTATAAGAAATTCACTTTTAGAGCAACTTTTTGGTATCAAAACTTGACAATATCAAAAAATTTTGTAAAATATTTGTTGGTTAACATGTTTTTTGTTCCAAAACATCAAAATATATAAAAATATTGAAAAAACTACACTCAAAATAATTTTTTTACTTCCAAATGTCAAAGTTATAAGAAATTTACGTTCAGAGCAACTTTTTGGTATCAAAACTTGACAATATCAAAAAATTTTGTAAAATATTTGTTGGTTAACATGTTTTTTGTTCCAAACCATCAAAATTTATAAAAATATTGAAAAAACTACACTCAAAATAATTTTTTTACTTCCAAATGTCAAAGTTCTAAGAAATTCACTTTTAGAGCAACTTTTTGGTATCAAAACTTGACAATATTAAAAAGTTTTGTAAAATATTTGTTGGTTAACATGTTTTTTGTTCCAAAACATCAAAATTTATAAAAATATTGAAAAAACTACACTCAAAATAATTTTTTTACTTCCAAATGTCAAAGTTATAAGAAATTCACTTTTAGAGCAACTTTTTGGTATCAAAACTTGACAATATCAAAAAATTTTGTAAAATATTTGTTGGTTAACATGTTTTTTGTTCCAAACCATCAAAATTTATAAAAATATTGAAAAAACTACACTCAAAATAATTTTTTTACTTCCAAATGTCAAAGTTCTAAGAAATTCACTTTTAGAGCAACTTTTTGGTATCAAAACTTGACAATATTAAAAAGTTTTGTAAAATATTTGTTGGTTAACATGTTTTTTGTTCCAAAACATCAAAATTTATAAAAATATTGAAAAAACTACACTCAAAATAATTTTTTTACTTCCAAATGTCAAAATTATAAGAAATTCAATTTTAGAGCAAGTTTTTGGTATCAAAACTTGACAATATCAAAAAATTTTGTAAAATATTTGTTAGTTAACATGTTTTTTGTTCCAAAACATCAAAATTTATAAAAATATTGAAAAAACTACACTCAAAATAATTTTTTAACTTCCAAATGTCAAAGTTATAAGAAATTCACTTTTAGAGCAAGTTTTTGGTATCAAAACTTGACAATATCAAAAAATTTTGTAAAATATTTGTTGGTTAACATGTTTTTTGTTCCAAAACATCAAAATTTATAAAAATATTGAAAAAACTACACTCAAAATAATTTTTTAACTTCCAAATGTCAAAGTTATAAGAAATTCAATTTTAGAGCAAGTTTTTGGTATCAAAACTTGACAATATCAAAAAATTTTGTAAAATATTTGTTATTTAACATGTTTTTTTGCTTTATAACTTTAAAATTGTTATAAATATTGAAAAAACTACACTAAAAATAATTGTTTTACTTCCAAATGTCAAAGTTATAAGAAATTCACTTTTAGAGCAACTTTTTGGTATCAAAACAGGATAAAATTAAAAAATGTTGTAAAATATTTGTTGGTTAACATGTTTTTTGTTCCAAAACATCAAAATTTATAAAAATATTGAAAAAACTACACTAAAAATAATTTTTTTACTTCCAAATGTCAAAGTTATAAGAAATTTACGTTCAGAGCAACTTTTTGGTATCAAAACTTGACAATATCAAAAAATTTTGTAAAATATTTGTTGGTTAACATGTTTTTTGTTCCAAACCATCAAAATTTATAAAAATATTGAAAAAACTACACTCAAAATAATTTTTTTACTTCCAAATGTCAAAGTTATAAGAAATTCACTTTTAGAGCAAATTTTTGGTATCAAAACTTGACAATATCAAAAAATTTTGTAAAATATTTGTTGGTTAACATGTTTTTTGTTTTAAACCATAAAATTCTTGTAAATATTGTAAAAACTACACTCAAAATAATTTTTTTACTTCCAAATGTCAAAGTTATAAGAAATTCACTTTTAGAGCAACTTTTTGGTATCAAAACTTGATAATATCAAAAAATTTTGTAAAATATTTGTTGGTTAACATGTTTTTTGTTCCAAAACATCAAAATTTATAAAAATATTGAAAAAACTACACTAAAAATAATTTTTTTACTTCCAAATGTCAAAGTTATAAGAAATTCACTTTTAGAGCAACTTTTTGGTATCAAAACTTGATAATATCAAAAAATTTTGTAAAATATTTGTTGGTTAACATGTTTTTTGTTCCAAAACATCAAAATTTATAAAAATATTGAAAAAACTACACTAAAAATAATTTTTTTACTTCCAAATGTCAAAGTTATAAGAAATTCACTTTTAGAGCAACTTTTTGGTATCAAAACTTGACAATATCAAAAAATTTTGTAAAATATTTGTTGGTTAACATGTTTTTTGTTCCAAAACATCAAAATTTATAAAAATATTGAAAAAATTACACTAAAAATAATTTTTTTACTTCCAAATGTCAAAGTTATAAGAAATTCACTTTTAGAGCCAGTTTTTGGTATCAAAATTTGACAATGTCAAAAAATTTTGTAAAATGTTTGTTGGTTAACATGTTTTTTGTTCCAAAACATCAAAATTTATAAAAATATTGAAAAAACTACACTAAAAATAATTTTTTTACTTCCAAATGTCAAAGTTATAAGAAATTCACTTTTAGAGCAAGTTTTTGGTATCAAAACTTGATAATATCAAAAAATTTTGTAAAATATTTGTTGGTTAACATGTTTTTTGTTCCACAACATCAAAATTATTATAAATAATGTAAAAAATACTCACAAAATTAATTTTTCACGTCAAAACGTCGAAATTTCAAAAAAATACACTCAAAAACCACTTTTTAAAACCACTTAACCAAAAAATACAACCCCACATTAAAATACAAACAATTCCTCATCACCAAACCACCCCATTTACTAAAAACAACCCCAAAAACCCACTCAAAATCATTTTTTTCAAATTTTTTTTTCAAAAACGTAAAAACTATAAAAAATAACATTTTCACTCACAAAAAAACAAACTTTTTTCTACTTACCGCGCTTAAAACTTCATCCCTGTGTCCTTCCACCCCCCCGAATATCGCAATACAAACGTCAGTCTTAATATTCCACAACCTCAACGAATGATCCTTGGAAACGGACAATAAAATATTCGGATCTTTGGGATGGAACTTTAATTCGTTTATCGCATGTCCGTGACCGATATAGTGCCTAATACAACTCATGGTCGTGAGGTTTATTATACGAATCACCCCTCTGGAGCCTGCCACGGCCAACAAAGGCTTCCCAGAGTCTTCATCGTAAGACCAAGCACAAGTATAGTAATTTTCGTCCAACTAAAACATTTTAAACACTATAAATAACGGTTTTTATTGTTAAAATAAAAAAAAACTTACGTCCGGGTCTGCGTAGCACTGTAACAATTTAATCCCGGTCTTCGGGGGGCACTCGTAAATAGTAACGCGATTACTACCCACAGCGGCGAATATCAACGGTTGTTTATCGTTTAAATGGTGGTTGAACTGCGCCCCGAACAACGGTTGACCGTGATCTTCCTTAATACTACATCTAAAATTTATTTCACGTGCATGTTGAGTGGATTTAAAACAGTTTTTACTCACGTAAACGTATAGATAGGTTTGAGTACCTTCGGCGTGATGCTCGTTCGTTTCTTATTACCACCTCGACGACCTTTTCTCAATTTATTCGTTGGCGTAGCACTTCTAGAAGTATTTTCCGTGGTCGAAGTGCTACCGACGCTCGAAGTCTCGTCCTATAAAAGTAACAATGAAAAAGTACAAGTGAAATTGGATTCCTACCAACGTTTTCGTCCGCCGAGTCGTCGTCTTGATTCGACAGATCGTCTTTGGGTGTCGATTTCGATTTTTCCATCGGTTTTTCCTTCATTTCTAACTGAAAAATCTTGAAAAATATACTTTCTAAAGTTGAATTAAAAGTTTTTATTTTATTTGACAGAGTTGACAGAATGACATCTGTCACTCGAGCGTTTGGTTCACAGAACATACCCAAGGTTGGTTGTGTCGTTCGAGGCGTTTTTTCGAGAGGTTAAAAAAGGTGGTTCGATTAGTGTAAAGTGACGTCATTAAAATTAATTGTGAATATTTGTAGTTTGTGTTTTTGTTTTTTTAGTTTGAATTGTTCATTTGAAGCGTTTTTTTAAGATTTTGTTTAAAATCGTGTTTTATAGCGGAGATTTAGCAGCGTTATAACCTTAGAACATAAAACAGTTTTATGGTTCGATTAGTGTAAAGTGACATGATTAAAATTTAATTCTGATTATTTTTGGTTTGTGTTTGTGTTTTTTTAGTTAAAATTGTTTATTTGAAACGTATTTTTTTAAATTTTTGTTTAAAATCGTGTTTTATAGCAGTGATTTATCAGCGTTATAATCTCAGAACATAAAACAGTTTTATGGTTCGATTAGTGTAAAGTGACGTGATTAAAATTTAATCCTGATTATTTTTGGTTTGTGTTTGTGTTTTTTTTAGTTAGAATTGTTAATTTAAAGCGTTTTTTTTTTAAATTTTTGTTTAAAATCGTGTTTATAGCGGTGTTATAACCATAGAACATAAAACAGTTTTACGTTCTAAGGTTGAAACTTTTCGACCACAGAAATATACTTTTCCTCCAAGTTGTCGCCCTGACGTTTGACGTTTGACGTTACGCGTATTAACCGCCACTTTTTGACAATCGCCAACCTATCTTCACGTTTATCAAATTAAAACGAAAAGCAGCATCATGGCGTCTCAAGAAAATAGTGGCGTGACCACTGGCCAACCGAATTTACACAAACAAGACTTGTCCAAATTGGTAATTATACCTATAACTATAAACCGCAATATCTAATCTATATTTTAGTACCAAAAAACTGTTTCTAACCTAATTTTTTAACACGAGTGTTTTCAATTTTGCAGGATGTTAAAAAACTAACGGCTCTGAGCCCCGAAGTAATTAGCAGACAAGCTACTATAAATATCGGCACGATAGGACACGTAGCTCACGGTAAATCTACCGTAGTCAAAGCTATATCCGGCGTACAAACAGTTAGATTTAAAAATGAGTTGGAAAGAAACATTACCATCAAATTGGGTGAGTTTTTATTTGCATTTTCGTATTTTATTATTGTGTAAATGGTGAAGGATTTTACTTGCATGTGTGCGTTTTTTGTCCAAGATACTTTTAGGTTCTTAGCAAGTAAAGTCTTATTATTTTTGATTCGATTGATTTCAAAGTGGTATAAGGGTCTTGTGATGATTTATTCGAACTGAAAGTATCTTTTTTTATTAAATATTAAATATTATTTGTATTAAAACGATTAAATATGCATTGTAGATAAACTACAGTTCGATGAAAGCGGTAGAATCATCACATGGCCCTTAAAATTGCGAGGAAAACGAGTCGACCTGCACCAAATATACGATTACGATTTCGTGGAAAAACGGGGGGTGAAAAGGAAGTTGGAAAAGGTGAAACGAGTTATAGGACCAAAAGATAACGATACGTACAAGAAGGAGTTTGAAGTTGAGGAAATTCTAGCGCAAGAGTTTGATTCTTCTACGAAAACTCTAATGTTTCACGTTAAATGGAAGGGGTACACTTTGGAGCAAAGTACTTGGGAGCCTTTGGAACATTTACGACATTGTCCGTTGGTTTTGACGCAGTTTTTAGCTAAAAGTTTAGGGACGCAAGTTTTGGATAAATTATGCGAGAAATTGAACGTTTCCAATGGTTTAAACGAACAAAATTTGATGGAGGTGTTGAAAATCGACAATTTGGATCTTTTACCAGCGAAGCTCGATCTACAAGAAAAGTTGTTGAGGTTATTGGCTACGCCCCCGCAAGACAGACACATACGTAAATTGGAAGAGGGAAAAAAAGCGATTTTATTATACCAGTTGGTTTTAAAACGTGAAATCCAGTTGAAGAAGTTGAAAAGTTGGGAAGAAACCGTGAATATTTTAGATAAGGGTGAAGCTAGGATCACGGTGGAGAATATCGTGGACTTGGAACCGCCCCCGGAGGGTTTTACGTACGTTAACGACAACGTACCCACCTCGGGGATCGAAATTAGCGACGAACCTCTAAAGGGGTGTGATTGCGACGAATGCGGACCGAAATTAAAAGACTGCTGCGGCAAACAACCGCACAACGGTTTTATTTACCGCAAAAAGGGTAAAATTAACGTCAACCCCGGAGTGGCGGTGTATGAGTGCAACAAAAAGTGTAAATGTGATGAAAATTGTCGTAATCGCGTCGTGCAAAACGGTCGTAAAGTCCCTCTGTGCATTTTCCGCACGAGGAACGGTTGCGGTTGGGGTGTGCGCGCCCTAAGGCGCATCCATTGCGGGGAGTTTGTGTGCGAGTACGTGGGGGAGGTGATTACGCACGAGGAGGCGGAGATTCGGGGGCGTACCTATGACGAAGAGGGGAAAACGTATTTGTTTGATTTAGATTACAATTCCAAGGATAATCCGTATACGGTGGACGCGGCTAAATTCGGGAACGTGTCGCATTTCATTAACCATTCGTGCGATCCGAATTTGGGGGTGTACGCCGTGTGGATTGACTGTCACGATTTGAATTTGCCGCGGTTGGCGTTGTTTGCCCTAAGGGAAATCGAGAAGGATGAAGAGATAACGTTCGATTATATGATGAATATCGATCCGGTGGTGGCGACGACGCCGGAAAAGGCGCGGTTTTTGCATACGCCCGATAAGAATCAGGTGTTGGAAAATGGGAGGAGTATATGTAAATGCGAGGCGGATAGTTGTAGGCGGTATTTGTTTTGATTGGGGTGTGGGTGGGTGTGTAATAAAGGGCGTGGTGGTTGAAGTGTGTTGGGTTTTTTGGATGGGGATGGTTCAGAGATGGTTTTAGGATGGTTTTGTTGGGTTTGGATGGGTTGGAAGGGTTGGATTGTTGGAGAAAGTGTCTTTTTTTATCGAGTTTGTTTTCGGGGTTGTTTTTAAGATGAGTTTTAGTTTTGGTTGGTTGTTTTTAGAGTTGGATGGTTCAGAGATGGTTTTAGAATGGTTTTGTTGGGTTTAGATATACAGAGTGTCGTTTAAATCGCTTGGAAATGTCGAATTGTTGGAGAAAGTGTCTTTTTTTTATCGAGTTTGTTTTCGGGGTTGTTTTTAAGATGGGTTTTAGTTTTGGTTGGTTGTTTTTAGAGTTGGATGGTTCAGAGATGGTTTTAGGATGGTTTTGTTGGGTTTATATATACAGAGTGTCGTTTAAATCGCTTGGAAATGTCGAATTGTTGGAGAAAGTGTCTTTTTTTTATCGAGTTTGTTTTCGGGGTTGTTTTTAAGATGAGTTTTAGTTTTGGTTGGTTGTTTTTAGAGTTGGATGGTTCAGAGATGGTTTTAGAATGGTTTTGTTGGGTTTATATATACAGAGTGTCGTTTAAATCGCTTGGAAATGTCGAATTGTTGGAGAAAGTGTCTTTTTTTTATCGAGTTTGTTTTCGGGGTTGTTTTTAAGATGAGTTTTAGTTTTGGTTGGTTGTTTTTAGAGTTGGATGGTTCAGAGATGGTTTTAGGATGGTTTTGATGGGTTTGGATATACAGAGTGTCGTTTAAATCGTTTGGAAATGTCGAATTGTTGGAGAAAGTGTCTTTTTTTTTATCGAGTTTGTTTTCGGGGTTGTTATTAAGATGAGTTTTAGTTTTGGTTGGTTGTTTTTAGAGTTGGATGGTTCAGAGATGGTTTTAAGGTGGTTTTGTTGGGTTTAGATATACAGAGTGTCGTTTAAATCGTTTGGAAATGTCGAATTGTTGGAGAAAGTGTCTTTTTTTTTATCGAGTTTGTTTTCGGGGTTGTTTTTAAGATGAGTTTTAGTTTTGGTTGGTTGTTTTTAGAGTTGGATGGTTCAGAGATGGTTTTAGGATGGTTTTGATGGGTTTGGATATACAGAGTGTCGTTTAAATCGTTTGGAAATGTCGAATTGTTGGAGAAAGTGTCTTTTTTTTTATCGAGTTTGTTTTCGGGGTTGTTATTAAGATGAGTTTTAGTTTTGGTTGGTTGTTTTTAGAGTTGGATGGTTCAGAGATGGTTTTAAGGTGGTTTTGTTGGGTTTAGATATACAGAGTGTCGTTTAAATCGTTTGGAAATGTCGAATTGTTGGAGAAAGTGTCTTTTTTTTTATCGAGTTTGTTTTCGGGGTTGTTTTTAAGATGAGTTTTAGTTTTGGTTGGTTGTTTTTAGAGTTGGATGGTTCAGAGATGGTTTGAGGATGGTTTTGTTGGGTTTAGATATACAGAGTGTCGTTTAAATCGTTTGGAAATGTCGAATTGTTGGAGAAAGTGTCTTTTTTTTTATCGAGTTTGTTTTTGGGGTTGTTTTTAAGATGAGTTTTAGTTTTGGTTGGTTGTTTTTAGAGTTGGATGGTTCAGAGATGGTTTTAGAATGGTTTTGTTGGGTTTAGATATACAGAGTCGTTTAAATCGCTTGGAAATGTCAAATTGTTGGAGGAAATGTCTTTTTTTTATCGAGTTTGTTTTCGGGGTTGTTTTTAAGGTGAGCTTTAGTTTTGGTTGGTTGTTTTTAGAGTTGGATGGTTCAGAGATGGTTTTAGGATGGTTTTGTTGGGTTTAGATGTACAAAGTGTCGTTTAAATCGCTTGGAAATGTCGAATTGTTGGAGAAAGTGTCTTTTTTTTATCGAGTTTGTTTTCGGGGTTGTTTTTAAGATGAGTTTTAGTTTTGGTTGGTTGTTTTTAGAGTTGGATGGTTCAGAGATGGTTTTAGGATGGTTTTGTTGGGTTTAGATATACAGAGTGTCGTTTAAATCGCTTGGAAATGTCGAATTGTTGGAGGAAATGTCTTTGTTTTATCGAGTTTGTTTTCGGGGTTGTTTTTAAGGTGAGTTTTAGTTTTGGTTGGTTGTTTTTAGAGTTGGATGGTTCAGAGATGGTTTTAGGATGGTTTTGTTGGGTTTATATATACAGAGTGTCGTTTAAATCGCTTGGAAATGTCGAATTGTTGGAGGAAATGTCTTTTTTTTATCGAGTTTGTTTTCGGGGTTGTTTTTAAGGTGAGCTTTAGTTTTGGTTGGTTGTTTTTAGAGTTGGATGGTTCAGAGATGGTTTTAGGATGGTTTTGTTGGGTTTAGATGTACAAAGTGTCGTTTAAATCGCTTGGAAATGTCGAATTGTTGGAGAAAGTGTCTTTTTTTTATCGAGTTTGTTTTCGGGGTTGTTTTTAAGATGAGTTTTAGTTTTGGTTGGTTGTTTTTAGAGTTGGATGGTTCAGAGATGGTTTTAGGATGGTTTTGTTGGGTTTAGATATACAGAGTGTCGTTTAAATCGCTTGGAAATGTCGAATTGTTGGAGGAAATGTCTTTGTTTTATCGAGTTTGTTTTTGGGGTTGTTTTTAAGGTGAGTTTTAGTTTTGGTTGGTTGTTTTTAGAGTTGGATGGTTCAGAGATGGTTTTAGGATGGTTTTGTTTGGTTTAGATATACAGAGTGTCGTTTAAATCGCTTGGAAATGTCGAATTGTTGGAGGAAATGTCTTTTTTTTATCGAGGTTGTTTTTAAGGTCAGTTTTAGTTTTGGTTGGTTGTTTTTAGAGTTGGATGGTTCAGAGATGGTTTTAGGATGGTTTTGTTGGGTTTAGATATACAGAGTGTCGTTTAAATCGCTTGGAAATGTCGAATTGTTGGAGGAAATGTGTTTTTTTTATCGAGGTTGTTTTTAAGGTCAGTTTTAGTTTTGGTTGGTTGTTTTTAGAGTTGGATGGTTCAGAGATGGTTTTAGGATGGTTTTGTTGGGTTTAGATATACAGAGTGTCGTTTAAATCGCTTGGAAATGTCGAATTGTTGGAGGAAATGTCTTTGTTTTATCGAGTTTGTTTTTGGGGTTGTTTTTAAGATGGGTTTTAGTTTTGGTTGGTTGTTTTTAGAGTTGGATGGTTCAGAGATGGTTTTAGGATGGTTTTGTTGGGTTTAGATATACAGAGTGTCGTTTAAATCGCTTGGAAATGTCGAATTGTTGGAGAAAGTGTTTTTTTTTATCGAGTTTGTTTTCGGGGTTGTTTTTAAGATGGGTTTTAGTTTTGGTTGGTTGTTTTTAGAGTTGGATGGTTCAGAGATGGTTTTAGGATGGTTTTGTTGGGTTTAGATATACAGAGTGTCGTTTAAATCGCTTGGAAATGTCGAATTGTTGGAGAAAGTGTCTTTTTTTTATCGAGTTTGTTTTCGGGGTTGTTTTTAAGGTGAGTTTTAGTTTTGGTTGGTTGTTTTTAGAGTTGGATGGTTCAGAGATGGTTTTAGGATGGTTTTGTTGGGTTTAGATATACAGAGTGTCGTTTAAATCGCTTGGAAATGTCGAATTGTTGGAGAAAGTGCCTTTTTTTTATCGAGTTTGTTTTCGGGGTTGTTTTTAAGGTGAGTTTTAGTTTTGGTTGGTTGTTTTTAGAGTTGGATGGTTCAGAGATGGTTTTAGGATGGTTTTGTTGGGTTTATATATACAGAGTGTCGTTTAAATCGCTTGGAAATGTCGAATTGTTGGAGAAAGTGTCTTTTTTTTATCGAGTTTGTTTTCGGGGTTGTTTTTAAGATGGGTTTTAGTTTTGGTTGGTTGTTTTTAGAGTTGGATGGTTCAGAGATGGTTTTAGGATGGTTTTGTTGGGTTTAGATATACAGAGTGTCGTTTAAATCGCTTGGAAATGTCGAATTGTTGGAGAAAGTGTCTTTTTTTTATCGAGTTTGTTTTCGGGGTTGTTTTTAAGGTGAGTTTTAGTTTTGGTTGGTTGTTTTTAGAGTTGGATGGTTCAGAGATGGTTTTAGGATGGTTTTGTTGGGTTTAGATATACAGAGTGTCGTTTAAATCGCTTGGAAATGTCGAATTGTTGGAGAAAGTGTCTTTTTTTTATCGAGTTTGTTTTCGGGGTTGTTTTTAAGATGGGTTTTAGTTTTGGTTGGTTGTTTTTATAGTTGGATGGTTCAGAGATGGTTTTAGGATGGTTTTGTTGGGTTAAGATATACAGAGTGTCGTTTAAATCGCTTGGAAATGTCGAATTGTTGGAGAAAGTGTCTTTTTTTTATCGAGTTTGTTTTCGGGGTTGTTTTTAAGATGGGTTTTAGTTTTGGTTGGTTGTTTTTATAGTTGGATGGTTCAGAGATGGTTTTAGGATGGTTTTGTTGGGTTAAGATATACAGAGTGTCGTTTAAATCGCTTGGAAATGTCGAATTGTTGGAGAAAGTGTCTTTTTTTTATCGAGTTTGTTTTCGGGGTTGTTTTTAAGATGGGTTTTAGTTTTGGTTGGTTGTTTTTATAGTTGGATGGTTCAGAGATGGTTTTAGGATGGTTTTGTTGGGTTAAGATATACAGAGTGTCGTTTAAATCGCTTGGAAATGTCGAATTGTTGGAGAAAGTGTCTTTTTTTTATCGAGTTTGTTTTCGGGGTTGTTTTTAAGATGGGTTTTAGTTTTGGTTGGTTGTTTTTATAGTTGGATGGTTCAGAGATGGTTTTAGGATGGTTTTGTTGGGTTAAGATATACAGAGTGTCGTTTAAATCGCTTGGAAATGTCGAATTGTTGGAGAAAGTGTCTTTTTTTTATCGAGTTTGTTTTCGGGGTTGTTTTTAAGATGGGTTTTAGTTTTGGTTGGTTGTTTTTATAGTTGGATGGTTCAGAGATGGTTTTAGGATGGTTTTGTTGGGTTTAGATATACAGAGTGTCGTTTAAATCGCTTGGAAATGTCGAATTGTTGGAGAAAGTGTCTTTTTTTTATCGAGTTTGTTTTCGGGGTTGTTTTTAAGATGGGTTTTAGTTTTGGTTGGTTGTTTTTATAGTTGGATGGTTCAGAGATGGTTTTAGGATGGTTTTGTTGGGTTTAGATATACAGAGTGTCGTTTAAATCGCTTGGAAATGTCGAATTGTTGGAGAAAGTGTCTTTTTTTTATCGAGTTTGTTTTCGGGGTTGTTTTTAAGATGAGTTTTAGTTTTGGTTGGTTGTTTTTAGAGTTGGATGGTTCAGAGATGGTTTTAGGATGGTTTTGTTGGGTTTAGATATACAGAGTGTCGTTTAAATCGCTTGGAAATGTCGAATTGTTGGAGGAAATGTCTTTGTTTTATCGAGTTTGTTTTTGGGGTTGTTTTTAAGGTGAGTTTTAGTTTTGGTTGGTTGTTTTTAGAGTTGGATGGTTCAGAGATGGTTTTAGGATGGTTTTGTTGGGTTTAGATATACAGAGTGTCGTTTAAATCGCTTGGAAATGTCGAATTGTTGGAGAAAGTGTCTTTTTTATCGAGTTTGTTTTCGGGGTTGTTTTTAAGATGAGTTTTAGTTTTGGTTGGTTGTTTTTAGAGTTGGATGGTTCAGAGATGGTTTTAGGATGGTTTTGTTGGGTTTAGATATACAGAGTGTCGTTTAAATCGCTTGGAAATGTCGAATTGTTGGAGGAAATGTCTTTGTTTTATCGAGTTTGTTTTTGGGGTTGTTTTTAAGGTGAGTTTTAGTTTTGGTTGGTTGTTTTTAGAGTTGGATGGTTCAGAGATGGTTTTAGGATGGTTTTGTTGGGTTTAGATATACAGAGTGTCGTTTAAATCGCTTGGAAATGTCGAATTGTTGGAGAAAGTGTCTTTTTTTTATCGAGTTTGTTTTCGGGGTTGTTTTTAAGATGAGTTTTAGTTTTGGTTGGTTGTTTTTAGAGTTGGATGGTTCAGAGATGGTTTTAGGATGGTTTTGTTGGGTTTAGATATACAGAGTGTCGTTTAAATCGCTTGGAAATGTCGAATTGTTGGAGGAAATGTCTTTGTTTTATCGAGTTTGTTTTTGGGGTTGTTTTTAAGGTGAGTTTTAGTTTTGGTTGGTTGTTTTTAGAGTTGGATGGTTCAGAGATGGTTTTAGGATGGTTTTGTTGGGTTTAGATATACAGAGTGTCGTTTAAATCGCTTGGAAATGTCGAATTGTTGGAGAAAGTGTCTTTTTTTTATCGAGTTTGTTTTCGGGGTTGTTTTTAAGATGAGTTTTAGTTTTGGTTGGTTGTTTTTAGAGTTGGATGGTTCAGAGATGGTTTTAGGATGGTTTTGTTGGGTTTAGATATACAGAGTGTCGTTTAAATCGCTTGGAAATGTCGAATTGTTGGAGGAAATGTCTTTGTTTTATCGAGTTTGTTTTTGGGGTTGTTTTTAAGGTGAGTTTTAGTTTTGGTTGGTTGTTTTTAGAGTTGGATGGTTCAGAGATGGTTTTAGGATGGTTTTGTTTGGTTTAGATATACAGAGTGTCGTTTAAATCGCTTGGAAATGTCGAATTGTTGGAGGAAATGTCTTTTTTTTATCGAGGTTGTTTTTAAGGTCAGTTTTAGTTTTGGTTGGTTGTTTTTAGAGTTGGATGGTTCAGAGATGGTTTTAGGATGGTTTTGTTGGGTTTAGATATACAGAGTGTCGTTTAAATCGCTTGGAAATGTCGAATTGTTGGAGGAAATGTCTTTTTTTTATCGAGGTTGTTTTTAAGGTCAGTTTTAGTTTTGGTTGGTTGTTTTTAGAGTTGGATGGTTCAGAGATGGTTTTAGGATGGTTTTGTTGGGTTTAGATATACAGAGTGTCGTTTAAATCGCTTGGAAATGTCGAATTGTTGGAGGAAATGTCTTTGTTTTATCGAGTTTGTTTTTGGGGTTGTTTTTAAGATGGGTTTTAGTTTTGGTTGGTTGTTTTTAGAGTTGGATGGTTCAGAGATGGTTTTAGGATGGTTTTGTTGGGTTTAGATATACAGAGTGTCGTTTAAATCGCTTGGAAATGTCGAATTGTTGGAGAAAGTGTTTTTTTTTATCGAGTTTGTTTTCGGGGTTGTTTTTAAGATGGGTTTTAGTTTTGGTTGGTTGTTTTTAGAGTTGGATGGTTCAGAGATGGTTTTAGGATGGTTTTGTTGGGTTTAGATATACAGAGTGTCGTTTAAATCGCTTGGAAATGTCGAATTGTTGGAGAAAGTGTCTTTTTTTTATCGAGTTTGTTTTCGGGGTTGTTTTTAAGGTGAGTTTTAGTTTTGGTTGGTTGTTTTTAGAGTTGGATGGTTCAGAGATGGTTTTAGGATGGTTTTGTTGGGTTTAGATATACAGAGTGTCGTTTAAATCGCTTGGAAATGTCGAATTGTTGGAGAAAGTGCCTTTTTTTTATCGAGTTTGTTTTCGGGGTTGTTTTTAAGGTGAGTTTTAGTTTTGGTTGGTTGTTTTTAGAGTTGGATGGTTCAGAGATGGTTTTAGGATGGTTTTGTTGGGTTTATATATACAGAGTGTCGTTTAAATCGCTTGGAAATGTCGAATTGTTGGAGAAAGTGTCTTTTTTTTATCGAGTTTGTTTTCGGGGTTGTTTTTAAGATGGGTTTTAGTTTTGGTTGGTTGTTTTTAGAGTTGGATGGTTCAGAGATGGTTTTAGGATGGTTTTGTTGGGTTTAGATATACAGAGTGTCGTTTAAATCGCTTGGAAATGTCGAATTGTTGGAGAAAGTGTCTTTTTTTTATCGAGTTTGTTTTCGGGGTTGTTTTTAAGGTGAGTTTTAGTTTTGGTTGGTTGTTTTTAGAGTTGGATGGTTCAGAGATGGTTTTAGGATGGTTTTGTTGGGTTTAGATATACAGAGTGTCGTTTAAATCGCTTGGAAATGTCGAATTGTTGGAGAAAGTGTCTTTTTTTTATCGAGTTTGTTTTCGGGGTTGTTTTTAAGATGGGTTTTAGTTTTGGTTGGTTGTTTTTATAGTTGGATGGTTCAGAGATGGTTTTAGGATGGTTTTGTTGGGTTAAGATATACAGAGTGTTGTTTAAATCGCTTGGAAATGTCGAATTGTTGGAGAAAGTGTCTTTTTTTTATCGAGTTTGTTTTCGGGGTTGTTTTTAAGGTGAGTTTTAGTTTTGGTTGGTTGTTTTTAGAGTTGGATGGTTCAGAGATGGTTTTAGGATGGTTTTGTTGGGTTTAGATATACAGAGTGTCGTTTAAATCGCTTGGAAATGTCGAATTGTTGGAGAAAGTGTCTTTTTTTTATCGAGTTTGTTTTCGGGGTTGTTTTTAAGGTGAGTTTTAGTTTTGGTTGGTTGTTTTTATAGTTGGATGGTTCAGAGATGGTTTTAGGATGGTTTTGTTGGGTTAAGATATACAGAGTGTTGTTTAAATCGCTTGGAAATGTCGAATTGTTGGAGAAAGTGTCTTTTTTTTATCGAGTTTGTTTTCGGGGTTGTTTTTAAGGTGAGTTTTAGTTTTGGTTGGTTGTTTTTAGAGTTGGATGGTTCAGAGATGGTTTTAGGATGGTTTTGTTGGGTTTAGATATACAGAGTGTCGTTTAAATCGCTTGGAAATGTCGAATTGTTGGAGAAAGTGTCTTTTTTTTATCGAGTTTGTTTTCGGGGTTGTTTTTAAGGTGAGTTTTAGTTTTGGTTGGTTGTTTTTAGAGTTGGATGGTTCAGAGATGGTTTTAGGATGGTTTTGTTGGGTTTAGATATACAGAGTGTCGTTTAAATCGCTTGGAAATGTCGAATTGTTGGAGAAAGTGTCTTTTTTTTATCGAGTTTGTTTTCGGGGTTGTTTTTAAGATGGGTTTTAGTTTTGGTTGGTTGTTTTTATAGTTGGATGGTTCAGAGATGGTTTTAGGATGGTTTTGTTGGGTTAAGATATACAGAGTGTTGTTTAAATCGCTTGGAAATGTCGAATTGTTGGAGAAAGTGTCTTTTTTTTATCGAGTTTGTTTTCGGGGTTGTTTTTAAGATGGGTTTTAGTTTTGGTTGGTTGTTTTTATAGTTGGATGGTTCAGAGATGGTTTTAGGATGGTTTTGTTGGGTTAAGATATACAGAGTGTCGTTTAAATCGCTTGGAAATGTCGAATTGTTGGAGAAAGTGTCTTTTTTTTATCGAGTTTGTTTTCGGGGTTGTTTTTAAGATGAGTTTTAGTTTTGGTTGGTTGTTTTTAGAGTTGGATGGTTCAGAGATGGTTTTAGGATGGTTTTGTTGGGTTTAGATATACAGAGTGTCGTTTAAATCGCTTGGAAATGTCGAATTGTTGGAGAAAGTGTCTTTTTTTTATCGAGTTTGTTTTCGGGGTTGTTTTTAAGATGAGTTTTAGTTTTGGTTGGTTGTTTTTAGAGTTGGATGGTTCAGAGATGGTTTTAGGATGGTTTTGTTGGGTTTAGATATACAGAGTGTCGTTTAAATCGCTTGGAAATGTCGAATTGTTGGAGAAAGTGTCTTTTTTTTATCGAGTTTGTTTTCGGGGTTGTTTTTAAGATGGGTTTTAGTTTTGGTTGGTTGTTTTTATAGTTGGATGGTTCAGAGATGGTTTTAGGATGGTTTTGTTGGGTTTAGATATACAGAGTGTCGTTTAAATCGCTTGGAAATGTCGAATTGTTGGAGAAAGTGTCTTTTTTTTATCGAGTTTGTTTTCGGGGTTGTTTTTAAGATGAGTTTTAGTTTTGGTTGGTTGTTTTTAGAGTTGGATGGTTCAGAGATGGTTTTAGGATGGTTTTGTTGGGTTTAGATATACAGAGTGTCGTTTAAATCGCTTGGAAATGTCGAATTGTTGGAGGAAATGTCTTTGTTTTATCGAGTTTGTTTTTGGGGTTGTTTTTAAGGTGAGTTTTAGTTTTGGTTGGTTGTTTTTAGAGTTGGATGGTTCAGAGATGGTTTTAGGATGGTTTTGTTTGGTTTAGATATACAGAGTGTCGTTTAAATCGCTTGGAAATGTCGAATTGTTGGAGGAAATGTCTTTTTTTTATCGAGGTTGTTTTTAAGGTCAGTTTTAGTTTTGGTTGGTTGTTTTTAGAGTTGGATGGTTCAGAGATGGTTTTAGGATGGTTTTGTTGGGTTTAGATATACAGAGTGTCGTTTAAATCGCTTGGAAATGTCGAATTGTTGGAGGAAATGTCTTTTTTTTATCGAGGTTGTTTTTAAGGTCAGTTTTAGTTTTGGTTGGTTGTTTTTAGAGTTGGATGGTTCAGAGATGGTTTTAGGATGGTTTTGTTGGGTTTAGATATACAGAGTGTCGTTTAAATCGCTTGGAAATGTCGAATTGTTGGAGGAAATGTCTTTGTTTTATCGAGTTTGTTTTTGGGGTTGTTTTTAAGATGGGTTTTAGTTTTGGTTGGTTGTTTTTAGAGTTGGATGGTTCAGAGATGGTTTTAGGATGGTTTTGTTGGGTTTAGATATACAGAGTGTCGTTTAAATCGCTTGGAAATGTCGAATTGTTGGAGAAAGTGTTTTTTTTTTATCGAGTTTGTTTTCGGGGTTGTTTTTAAGATGGGTTTTAGTTTTGGTTGGTTGTTTTTAGAGTTGGATGGTTCAGAGATGGTTTTAGGATGGTTTTGTTGGGTTTAGATATACAGAGTGTCGTTTAAATCGCTTGGAAATGTCGAATTGTTGGAGAAAGTGTCTTTTTTTTATCGAGTTTGTTTTCGGGGTTGTTTTTAAGGTGAGTTTTAGTTTTGGTTGGTTGTTTTTAGAGTTGGATGGTTCAGAGATGGTTTTAGGATGGTTTTGTTGGGTTTAGATATACAGAGTGTCGTTTAAATCGCTTGGAAATGTCGAATTGTTGGAGAAAGTGCCTTTTTTTTATCGAGTTTGTTTTCGGGGTTGTTTTTAAGGTGAGTTTTAGTTTTGGTTGGTTGTTTTTAGAGTTGGATGGTTCAGAGATGGTTTTAGGATGGTTTTGTTGGGTTTATATATACAGAGTGTCGTTTAAATCGCTTGGAAATGTCGAATTGTTGGAGAAAGTGTCTTTTTTTTATCGAGTTTGTTTTCGGGGTTGTTTTTAAGATGGGTTTTAGTTTTGGTTGGTTGTTTTTAGAGTTGGATGGTTCAGAGATGGTTTTAGGATGGTTTTGTTGGGTTTAGATATACAGAGTGTCGTTTAAATCGCTTGGAAATGTCGAATTGTTGGAGAAAGTGTCTTTTTTTTATCGAGTTTGTTTTCGGGGTTGTTTTTAAGGTGAGTTTTAGTTTTGGTTGGTTGTTTTTAGAGTTGGATGGTTCAGAGATGGTTTTAGGATGGTTTTGTTGGGTTTAGATATACAGAGTGTCGTTTAAATCGCTTGGAAATGTCGAATTGTTGGAGAAAGTGTCTTTTTTTTATCGAGTTTGTTTTCGGGGTTGTTTTTAAGATGGGTTTTAGTTTTGGTTGGTTGTTTTTATAGTTGGATGGTTCAGAGATGGTTTTAGGATGGTTTTGTTGGGTTAAGATATACAGAGTGTTGTTTAAATCGCTTGGAAATGTCGAATTGTTGGAGAAAGTGTCTTTTTTTTATCGAGTTTGTTTTCGGGGTTGTTTTTAAGATGGGTTTTAGTTTTGGTTGGTTGTTTTTATAGTTGGATGGTTCAGAGATGGTTTTAGGATGGTTTTGTTGGGTTAAGATATACAGAGTGTCGTTTAAATCGCTTGGAAATGTCGAATTGTTGGAGAAAGTGTCTTTTTTATCGAGTTTGTTTTCGGGGTTGTTTTTAAGATGGGTTTTAGTTTTGGTTGGTTGTTTTTATAGTTGGATGGTTCAGAGATGGTTTTAGGATGGTTTTGTTGGGTTAAGATATACAGAGTGTCGTTTAAATCGCTTGGAAATGTCGAATTGTTGGAGAAAGTGTCTTTTTTATCGAGTTTGTTTTCGGGGTTGTTTTTAAGATGGGTTTTAGTTTTGGTTGGTTGTTTTTATAGTTGGATGGTTCAGAGATGGTTTTAGGATGGTTTTGTTGGGTTAAGATATACAGAGTGTCGTTTAAATCGCTTGGAAATGTCGAATTGTTGGAGAAAGTGTCTTTTTTTATCGAGTTTGTTTTCGGGGTTGTTTTTAAGATGGGTTTTAGTTTTGGTTGGTTGTTTTTATAGTTGGATGGTTCAGAGATGGTTTTAGGATGGTTTTGTTGGGTTTAGATATACAGAGTGTCGTTTAAATCGCTTGGAAATGTCGAATTGTTGGAGAAAGTGTCTTTTTTTTATCGAGTTTGTTTTCGGGGTTGTTTTTAAGATGGGTTTTAGTTTTGGTTGGTTGTTTTTATAGTTGGATGGTTCAGAGATGGTTTTAGGATGGTTTTGTTGGGTTTAGATATACAGAGTGTCGTTTAAATCGCTTGGAAATGTCGAATTGTTGGAGAAAGTGTCTTTTTTATCGAGTTTGTTTTCGGGGTTGTTTTTAAGATGGGTTTTAGTTTTGGTTGGTTGTTTTTATAGTTGGATGGTTCAGAGATGGTTTTAGGATGGTTTTGTTGGGTTAAGATATACAGAGTGTCGTTTAAATCGCTTGGAAATGTCGAATTGTTGGAGAAAGTGTCTTCCTTTGATCGAGTTTGTTTTCGGGGTTGTTTTTAAGATGGGTTTTAGTTTTGGTTGGTTGTTTTTATAGTTGGATGGTTCAGAGATGGTTTTAGGATGGTTTTGTTGGGTTTAGATATACAGAGTGTCGTTTAAATCGCTTGGAAATGTCGAATTGTTGGAGAAAGTGTCTTTTTTTTATCGAGTTTGTTTTCGGGGTTGTTTTTAAGATGGGTTTTAGTTTTGGTTGGTTGTTTTTATAGTTGGATGGTTCAGAGATGGTTTTAGGATGGTTTTGTTGGGTTAAGATATACAGAGTGTCGTTTAAATCGCTTGGAAATGTCGAATTGTTGGAGAAAGTGTCTTTTTTTTATCGAGTTTGTTTTCGGGGTTGTTTTTAAGATGGGTTTTAGTTTTGGTTGGTTGTTTTTATAGTTGGATGGTTCAGAGATGGTTTTAGGATGGTTTTGTTGGGTTTAGATATACAGAGTGTCGTTTAAATCGCTTGGAAATGTCGAATTGTTGGAGAAAGTGTCTTTTTTTTATCGAGTTTGTTTTCGGGGTTGTTTTTAAGGTGAGTTTTAGTTTTGGTTGGTTGTTTTTAGAGTTGGATGGTTCAGAGATGGTTTTAGGATGGTTTTGTTGGGTTTAGATATACAGAGTGTCGTTTAAATCGCTTGGAAATGTCGAATTGTTGGAGAAAGTGTCTTTTTTTTATCGAGTTTGTTTTCGGGGTTGTTTTTAAGGTGAGTTTTAGTTTTGGTTGGTTGTTTTTAGAGTTGGATGGTTCAGAGATGGTTTTAGGATGGTTTTGTTGGGTTTAGATATACAGAGTGTCGTTTAAATCGCTTGGAAATGTCGAATTGTTGGAGAAAGTGTCTTTTTTTTATCGAGTTTGTTTTCGGGGTTGTTTTTAAGATGGGTTTTAGTTTTGGTTGGTTGTTTTTATAGTTGGATGGTTCAGAGATGGTTTTAGGATGGTTTTGTTGGGTTAAGATATACAGAGTGTCGTTTAAATCGCTTGGAAATGTCGAATTGTTGGAGAAAGTGTCTTTTTTTTATCGAGTTTGTTTTCGGGGTTGTTTTTAAGATGGGTTTTAGTTTTGGTTGGTTGTTTTTATAGTTGGATGGTTCAGAGATGGTTTTAGGATGGTTTTGTTGGGTTAAGATATACAGAGTGTCGTTTAAATCGCTTGGAAATGTCGAATTGTTGGAGAAAGTGTCTTTTTTTTATCGAGTTTGTTTTCGGGGTTGTTTTTAAGGTGAGTTTTAGTTTTGGTTGGTTGTTTTTAGAGTTGGATGGTTCAGAGATGGTTTTAGGATGGTTTTGTTGGGTTTAGATATACAGTGTCGTTTAAATCGCTTGGAAATGTCGAATTGTTGGAGAAAGTGTTTTTTTTTTATCGAGTTTGTTTTCGGGGTTGTTTTTAAGATGGGTTTTAGTTTTGGTTGGTTGTTTTTAGAGTTGGATGGTTCAGAGATGGTTTTAGGATGGTTTTGTTGGGTTTAGATATACAGAGTGTCGTTTAAATCGCTTGGAAATGTCGAATTGTTGGAGAAAGTGTTTTTTTTTTATCGAGTTTGTTTTCGGGGTTGTTTTTAAGATGGGTTTTAGTTTTGGTTGGTTGTTTTTAGAGTTGGATGGTTCAGAGATGGTTTTAGGATGGTTTTGTTGGGTTTAGATATACAGAGTGTCGTTTAAATCGCTTGGAAATGTCGAATTGTTGGAGAAAGTGTCTTTTTTTTATCGAGTTTGTTTTCGGGGTTGTTTTTAAGGTGAGTTTTAGTTTTGGTTGGTTGTTTTTAGAGTTGGATGGTTCAGAGATGGTTTTAGGATGGTTTTGTTGGGTTTAGATATACAGAGTGTCGTTTAAATCGCTTGGAAATGTCGAATTGTTGGAGAAAGTGTCTTTTTTTTATCGAGTTTGTTTTCGGGGTTGTTTTTAAGGTGAGTTTTAGTTTTGGTTGGTTGTTTTTAGAGTTGGATGGTTCAGAGATGGTTTTAGGATGGTTTTGTTGGGTTTATATATACAGAGTGTCGTTTAAATCGCTTGGAAATGTCGAATTGTTGGAGAAAGTGTCTTTTTTTTATCGAGTTTGTTTTCGGGGTTGTTTTTAAGATGAGTTTTAGTTTTGGTTGGTTGTTTTTAGAGTTGGATGGTTCAGAGATGGTTTTAGGATGGTTTTGTTGGGTTTAGATATACAGAGTGTCGTTTAAATTGCTTGGAAATGTCGAATTGTTGGAGAAAGTGTCTTTTTTTATCGAGTTTGTTTTCGGTGTTGTTTTTAAGATGAGTTTTAGTTTTGGTTGGTTGTTTTTAGAGTTGGATGGTTCAGAGATGGTTTTAGGATGGTTTTGTTGGGTTTAGATATACAGAGTGTCGTTTAAATCGCTTGGAAATGTCGAATTGTTGGAGAAAGTGTTTTTTTTTATCGAGTTTGTTTTCGGGGTTGTTTTTAAGATGGGTTTTAGTTTTGGTTGGTTGTTTTTAGAGTTGGATGGTTCAGAGATGGTTTTAGGATGGTTTTGTTGGGTTTAGATATACAGAGTGTCGTTTAAATCGCTTGGAAATGTCGAATTGTTGGAGAAAGTGTCTTTTTTTATCGAGTTTGTTTTCGGTGTTGTTTTTAAGATGAGTTTTAGTTTTGGTTGGTTGTTTTTAGAGTTGGATGGTTCAGAGATGGTTTTAGGATGGTTTTGTTGGGTTTAGATATACAGAGTGTCGTTTAAATCGCTTGGAAATGTCGAATTGTTGGAGGAAATGTCTTTTTTTTATCGAGTTTGTTTTCGGGGTTGTTTTTAAGATGAGTTTTAGTTTTGGTTGGTTGTTTTTACAGTTGGATGGTTCAGAGATGGTTTTAGGATGGTTTTGTTGGGTTTAGATGTACAGAGTGTCGTTTAAATCGCTTGGAAATGTCGAATTGTTGGAAAAAGTGTCTTTATTTTATCGAGTTTGTTTTCGGGGTTGTTTTTAAGAAACGTTCCAGTTTTTGTTGATTATAATTGTTATTGTAAGTCTTCTACTTTGTTATAAAAAGGTTTAGCATGAAATAAATTTACCTGTTGTATACTTTAACTTTAAATAACAAAGACACAACAAAACCACCTCTTAAAATTATTTTTATCACACAATACGTCCCATTTGTATAGTATTTTTTATATTATTTATATTTACACCAAAAAATGAACATACTTCAATCTTACGTGAATGTTTTTGTTAAGAAAAAAACTTTTTACAACTGTTTTATACATCGATTATTTTTAAATATTATAAATACAAATTATAAATAGTGAGAAATTATTTTGAGAAAATATTTTTTTTCGGTACCGCGTCGTACCGAAACCGTAATTTTTTATATGAAATTTAATATACGGGGCGTACCGTTAAAACCTTTTAAATCTTGTTAAAAAAATATATTTAATCGCTTTTTTTTTTTTTTTTCTTTTTTATTAAGTAGGTACATCCTGTATATTATTTTTCGCGACTTTTTATTTATAGGTTAGGAATCAATTGTAACGTTCCTATCGATTATTGCATGTAATAAAAACGATTTACAATTTTTTTTTGTTTACGAAATTTCGTTTTATTTTTTCCTTATTGTTAACAAAAAAATCAAGAAATTTTAAACCATCGATCTAAACGCGTAGAAACTAACTACGCGTCCTAAATTTGTGTTCCGTGTCAGTTAAGATCATCGAAATTAACCGAGGGGGATGGTGTTGGTGTTCCGTGTCACTCGTGGTTCTATTAATACTAAAAAGTTTGTGTTCTGTGTTCGTTAAAATCACACGAATCGATTAAGGAGGCGTGGTCGCGTTCCGCGATTGACGTTTAGGCAGTTTTTAGCGAACGACTTTTTCCTCGCAATAAAAATGCAATTTTTAGCGAACTTTTTTGTGTTCTGTGTTGATTAAAATCACACGAATCTATTAAGGAGACGTGGTCGCGTTCCGCGATTGACGTTTAGGCAGTTTTTCGCGAACGACTTTTTCCTCGCAATTAAAAGGCAATTTTTAGCGAACGTTTTTTTTTTCTTTTTTCTTAGGTTACGCCAACGCCAAGATTTACAAATGCGACAACCCGAAATGCCCTCGACCCTCCTGTTTCATATCGGGCAGTTCCTCGAAAGACGACAGTTTCCCCTGCCTGCGTCCCGCATGCTCGGGCCGATTCCAATTGGTCCGACACGTCAGTTTCGTCGACTGCCCCGGTCACGACATCCTCATGGCCACCATGTTGAACGGCGCCGCCGTCATGGACGCCGCTCTGCTGCTGATCGCCGGCAACGAATCCTGCCCGCAACCCCAAACCAGCGAGCATTTGGCCGCCATCGAAATCATGAAACTGAAACACATTTTGATACTGCAAAACAAGATCGATCTGGTGAAAGAGGGCCAGGCCAAGGAGCAGCACGAACAGATCGTGAAGTTCGTCCAGGGGACCGTGGCCGAGGGTGCGCCGATCATCCCCATTTCGGCGCAGTTGAAGTACAATATCGAGGTAGGGGAGAGTTGGGTTTTTATTTCCCGCGAAGGAATTGATTTTTGATTGGTTTTTCTTTAAGGTTTTGTGCGAGTATATAACGAAGAAGATACCGATACCGATGCGAGATTTTACGTCGGAGCCTCGATTGATCGTTATTCGATCGTTCGACGTGAATAAACCCGGTTGCGAGGTGAACGATTTGAAGGGAGGCGTGGCCGGTGGGAGTATACTGAGGGGCGTGCTCAAGGTTGGGCAAGAAATCGAGGTAAGTGGCCGGCTGAAGTATTGAGTTGGTTCTGGTGTATGTAATTGTGTTTTTTGTTGTTTTGGTTGTTGATTTCTCGTTTATTTTAGATAATACTGTGTTAAACTCCGCCCAAGGGGTGGTGCTGTTGTAGGTAACCACCTTTTTTATTGTTCTATCTACGGATTCCACGCCCATTTTTTGATAAAACCATCTTAAACTCCGCCTAAAGGTGGTACTGTTGTAAATAACCACCTTTTTTATTGTTCTCGTTACTAATTCCACGCCCATTTTGGTCAAACGTTCTTAAATTCCTCTTAGGGGTGGTCCAGCTGTAGATAACCACCTTTTTATTGTTCTGGTTGCTGATTCGACTCCCATTTTGGATCCTAGGGTGGTCTTGGTTTATTTACACGCCCATTTTTGGTCAAACATTCTTAAACTCCGCCTAGGGGTGGTCCTGTTGTAGGTAACCACCTTTTTTATTGTTCTATCTGCGGATTCCACGCCCATTTTTGGTAAAACCATCTTAAACTCCGGCTAAAGGTGGTACTGTTGTAAATAACCACCTTTTTTATTGTTCTGGTTGCTAATTCCACGCCCATTTTGGTCAAACGTTCTTAAATTCCTCCTAGGGGTGGTCCAGCTGTAGATAACCACCTTTTTATTGTTCTGGTTGCTGATTCGACTCCCATTTTGGATCCTAGGGTGGTCTTGGTTTATTTACACGCCCATTTTTGGTCAAACATTCTTAAACTCCGCCTAGGGGTGGTCCTGTTGTAGATAACCACCCTTTTAGTGTTCTATCTGCGGATTCCACGCCCATTTTTTGATAAAACCATCTTAAACTCCGCCTAAAGGTGGTACTGTTGTAAATAACCACCTTTTTTATGGTTTTGGTTGCTAATTTCACGCCCATTTTGGTCAAACGTTCTTAAATTCCTCCTAGGGGTGGTCCAGCTGTAGATAACCACCTTTTTATTGTTCTGGTTGCTAATTCAACTCCCATTTTGGATCCTAGGACTGTCTTGGTTTATTTACACGCCCATTTTTGGTCAAACATTCTTAAACTCCGCCTAGGGGTGGTCCAGCTGTAGATAACCACCTTTTTATTGTTCTGGTTGCTGATTCGACTCCCATTTTGGATCCTAGGGCTGTCTTGGTTTATTTACACGCCCATTTTTGGTCAAACATTCTTAAATTCCGCCTAGGGGTGGTCCTGTTGTAGGTAACCACCCTTTTAGTGTTCTATCTGCGGATTCCACGCCCATTTTTTGATAAAACCATCTTAAACTCCGGCTAAAGGTGGTGCTGTTGTAAATAACCACCTTTTTTATTGTTCTGGTTGCTAATTCCACGCCCATTTTGGACAAACGTTCTTAAATTCCTCTTAGGGGTGGTCCAGCTGTAGATAACCACCTTTTTATTGTTCTGGTTGCTGATTCGACTCCCATTTTGGATCCTAGGGTGGTCTTGGTTTATTTACACGCCCATTTTTGGTCAAACATTCTTAAACTCCGCCTAGGGGTGGTCCAGCTGTAGATAACCACCTTTTTATTGTTCTGGTTGCTGATTCGACTCCCATTTTGGATCCTAGGGCTGTCTTGGTTTATTTACACGCCCATTTTTGGTCAAACATTCTTAAATTCCGCCTAGGGGTGGTCCTGTTGTAGGTAACCACCCTTTTAGTGTTCTATCTGCGGATTCCACGCCCATTTTTTGATAAAACCATCTTAAACTCCGGCTAAAGGTGGTGCTGTTGTAAATAACCACCTTTTTTATTGTTCTGGTTGCTAATTCCACGCCCATTTTGGACAAACGTTCTTAAATTCCTCTTAGGGGTGGTCCAGCTGTAGATAACCACCTTTTTATTGTTCTGGTTGCTGATTCGACTCCCATTTTGGATCCTAGGGTGGTCTTGGTTTATTTACACGCCCATTTTTGGTCAAACATTCTTAAACTCCGCCTAGGGGTGGTCCAGCTGTAGATAACCACCTTTTTATTGTTCTGGTTGCTGATTCGACTCCCATTTTGGATCCTAGGGTGGTCTTGGTTTATTTACACGCCCATTTTTGGTCAAACATTCTTAAACTCCGCCTAGGGGTGGTCCTGTTGTAGATAACCACCCTTTTAGTGTTCTATCTGCGGATTCCACGCCCATTTTTTGATAAAACCATCTTAAACTCCGCCTAAAGGTGGTACTGTTGTAAATAACCACCTTTTTTATGGTTTTGGTTGCTAATTTCACGCCCATTTTGGTCAAACGTTCTTAAATTCCTCCTAGGGGTGGTCCAGCTGTAGATAACCACCTTTTTATTGTTCTGGTTGCTAATTCAACTCCCATTTTGGATCCTAGGACTGTCTTGGTTTATTTACACGCCCATTTTTGGTCAAACATTCTTAAACTCCGCCTAGGGGTGGTCCAGCTGTAGATAACCACCTTTTTATTGTTCTGGTTGCTGATTCGACTCCCATTTTGGATCCTAGGGCTGTCTTGGTTTATTTACACGCCCATTTTTGGTCAAACATTCTTAAATTCCGCCTAGGGGTGGTCCTGTTGTAGGTAACCACCCTTTTAGTGTTCTATCTGCGGATTCCACGCCCATTTTTTGATAAAACCATCTTAAACTCCGGCTAAAGGTGGTGCTGTTGTAAATAACCACCTTTTTTATTGTTCTGGTTGCTAATTCCACGCCCATTTTGGACAAACGTTCTTAAATTCCTCTTAGGGGTGGTCCAGCTGTAGATAACCACCTTTTTATTGTTCTGGTTGCTGATTCGACTCCCATTTTGGATCCTAGGGTGGTCTTGGTTTATTTACACGCCCATTTTTGGTCAAACATTCTTAAACTCCGCCTAGGGGTGGTCCAGCTGTAGATAACCACCTTTTTATTGTTCTGGTTGCTGATTCGACTCCCATTTTGGATCCTAGGGCTGTCTTGGTTTATTTACACGCCCATTTTTGGTCAAACATTCTTAAATTCCGCCTAGGGGTGGTCCTGTTGTAGGTAACCACCCTTTTAGTGTTCTATCTGCGGATTCCACGCCCATTTTTTGATAAAACCATCTTAAACTCCGGCTAAAGGTGGTGCTGTTGTAAATAACCACCTTTTTTATTGTTCTGGTTGCTAATTCCACGCCCATTTTGGACAAACGTTCTTAAATTCCTCTTAGGGGTGGTCCAGCTGTAGATAACCACCTTTTTATTGTTCTGGTTGCTGATTCGACTCCCATTTTGGATCCTAGGGTGGTCTTGGTTTATTTACACGCCCATTTTTGGTCAAACATTCTTAAACTCCGCCTAGGGGTGGTCCAGCTGTAGATAACCACCTTTTTATTGTTCTGGTTGCTGATTCGACTCCCATTTTGGATCCTAGGGTGGTCTTGGTTTATTTACACGCCCATTTTTGGTCAAACATTCTTAAACTCCGCCTAGGGGTGGTCCAGCTGTAGATAACCACCTTTTTATTGTTCTGGTTGCTGATTCGACTCCCATTTTGGATCCTAGGGTGGTCTTGGTTTATTTACACGCCCATTTTTGGTCAAACATTCTTAAACTCCGCCTAGGGGTGGTCCAGCTGTAGATAACCACCTTTTTATTGTTCTGGTTGCTGATTCGACTCCCATTTTGGATCCTAGGGTGGTCTTGGTTTATTTACACGCCCATTTTTGGTCAAACATTCTTAAACTCCGCCTAGGGGTGGTCCAGCTGTAGATAACCACCTTTTTATTGTTCTGGTTGCTGATTCGACTCCCATTTTGGATCCTAGGGCTGTCTTGGTTTATTTACACGCCCATTTTTGGTCAAACATTTTTAAATTCCGCCTAGGGGTGGTCCTGTTGTAGGTAACCACCCTTTTAGTGTTCTATCTGCGGATTCCACGCCCATTTTTGGTAAAACCATCTTAAACTCCGGCTAAAGGTGGTACTGTTGTAAATAACCACCTTTTTTATTGTTCTGGTTGCTAATTCCACGCCCATTTTGGTCAAACGTTCTTAAATTCCTCCTAGGGGTGGTCCAGCTGTAGATAACCACCTTTTTATTGTTCTGGTTGCTGATTCGACTCCCATTTTGGATCCTAGGGCTGTCTTGGTTTATTTACACGCCCATTTTTGGTCAAACATTCTTAAACTCCGCCTAGGGGTGGTCCTGTTGTAGATAACCACCCTTTTAGTGTTCTATCTGCGGATTCCACGCCCATTTTTTGATAAAACCATCTTAAACTCCGCCTAAAGGTGGTACTGTTGTAAATAACCACCTTTTTTATGGTTTTGGTTGCTAATTTCACGCCCATTTTGGTCAAACGTTCTTAAATTCCTCCTAGGGGTGGTCCAGCTGTAGATAACCACCTTTTTATTGTTCTGGTTGCTGATTCGACTCCCATTTTGGATCCTAGGGCTGTCTTGGTTTATTTACACGCCCATTTTTGGTCAAACATTCTTAAACTCCGCCTAGGGGTGGTCCTGTTGTAGATAACCACCCTTTTAGTGTTCTATCTGCGGATTCCACGCCCATTTTTTGATAAAACCATCTTAAACTCCGCCTAAAGGTGGTACTGTTGTAAATAACCACCTTTTTTATGGTTTTGGTTGCTAATTTCACGCCCATTTTGGTCAAACGTTCTTAAATTCCTCCTAGGGGTGGTCCAGCTGTAGATAACCACCTTTTTATTGTTCTGGTTGCTGATTCGACTCCCATTTTGGATCCTAGGGCTGTCTTGGTTTATTTACACGCCCATTTTTGGTCAAACATTCTTAAACTCCGCCTAGGGGTGGTCCTGTTGTAGATAACCACCCTTTTAGTGTTCTATCTGCGGATTCCACGCCCATTTTTTGATAAAACCATCTTAAACTCCGCCTAAAGGTGGTACTGTTGTAAATAACCACCTTTTTTATGGTTTTGGTTGCTAATTTCACGCCCATTTTGGTCAAACGTTCTTAAATTCCTCCTAGGGGTGGTCCAGCTGTAGATAACCACCTTTTTATTGTTCTGGTTGCTAATTCAACTCCCATTTTGGATCCTAGGACTGTCTTGGTTTATTTACACGCCCATTTTTGGTCAAACATTCTTAAACTCCGCCTAAGGGTGGTACTGTTGTAGATAACCACCTTTTTTATGGTTCTGTTTGTTGACTCCATGCCCATTTTGGATCCTACCGCCTTAAAATCCACCTAGGAGTGGTCTTTTTGTATTTTACCACCCTTTTTATTGTTTTATTTATTGAATCCACGCCCATTTTGGGTCATACCTTCTTTAACTCCGCCTAGGGGTGGTACTGTTGTAGATAACCACCTTTTTTATGGTTCTGTTTGTTGACTCCACGACCATTTTGGATCCTATCGCCTTGAATTGCTTCCTAGGGCGTTGTTGGTTTATTTCCACGCCCATTTTGGGTTCTACCTCCTTAATTTCTACCTAGGGGCGGTCCTAGTGTATTTAACCGCCCTTTTTATTAGTTTGGTTGCTGATTTTACTCCTATTTTGGATCGTACTGTGTGTTTCAAGATACTTAACCTTACTTTTATATTAAACTCCGCCTCTTTTGTATTGTAGGACTGAACAAACGGCTTTTTTCGTTACTAAAATGTATTCCACGCCCCCACAGGGTCTTTTATTGTACTTTCTGTATTTAATGTACCGAATTTTTGGTTATATTTTCGTTTCTATCATATTTTTTATGTTCTTTTGTAGTTAATGACGTTTCCACGCCCAAATCACGCCTACTTTAGCTTCTTTTGAATGTTTCCGCCCATTACTCCGCCTATTTTTGGTTCCCTCTGTGTTAGATACGCCCATTTACGCCTACTTTTCTTTCTTTTGAATGTTTCCGCCTATTTTTGTTTCCTTCTGTGTTAGATACGCCCATTTACGCCTACTTTTGCTTCTTTGTTTTTTACATACTGTAATGTATTTTGACTTTTCCACGCCCAAATTACGCCTACTTTTGGTTCTTCTAAATGTTTCCGCCCATTACTCCGCCTTTTTTTGGTTCTTTGTGGGTTAGACACGCCCATTTACGCCTACTATATATGTCTGACCCAATTGTGTCTCTATGTTTATTCCACACTCAGAGTCTTTTACTATATTTTTTACATACTGTAATCTATTTTGACTTTTTCACGCCTAAATTACGCCTATTTTTGGTTCTTCTAAATGTTTCCGGCCATTACTCTCCCTATTTTTTGTTCCTTCTGTGTTAGATACGCCCATTTATGCAAATCTCCACCTCTTTGTTCCTTATCCGAATATCACGCCCAGCTCAACCTTTGGATATTCTTGCTCCGTCCTTGTATATTCTTGCTCTGCCCTTGTATATTCTTGCTCCGCCCTTGTATATTTTTGCTCCGCCCTTGTATATTTTTGCTCCTCCTTTGGATATTCTTGCTCCGCCTTATCTTGACCTATTTTTTAATCCTAAATTCTATATCACGCCCATTTCCTCTTTCTATAGTTACCACTGTGTTGGTCACGCCCAATTACCGCCTACTTTTGAACTTTTTTAGTTTTTCTATTTGATTTCCAGACAAAACACGCCCTTATTTGTTCCCACTAAGTATACCACGCCTTAATTTGTTCCTACTACTTATACCACGCCTTAATGTGTTCCTACTACTTATACCACGCCTTAATGTGTTCCAACTATTTTTATCACGCCTTAATTTGTTCCTACTATTTATACCACGCCTACTTTTAAAGCTTTACGTCCCTCTAACGTGTTTATTGTTCCTACTACTTATACCACGCTTTAATTTGTTCCCACTATTTTTACCACGCCTTAATTTGTTCCTACTATATATACCACGCCTTTATTTGTTCCTACTATTTATACCACGCCTTAATTTGTTCTTAATACTTAAACCCCGCCTTAATGTGTTCCCACCATTTATAACACGCCTTAATTTGTTCCTATTGCTTAAACCACGCCTACTTTTAATGTTTTACGCCCCTCTAACGTGTTTTTTACAGGTTAGACCCGGTTTGGTGAGCAAGGACTCCGAAGGAAAGCTAGCCTGTCGCCCAATCTTCTCCCGCATAGTGTCCCTGTACACGGAACAGAACGAGCTGCAATTCGCCGTGCCCGGAGGCTTGATCGGGGTGGGAACGAAGATCGAACCGACCCTGTGCAGGGCGGACCGTCTGGTCGGGCAAGTTTTAGGAGCCGTGGGGGCGTTGCCGAGCATCTTCACCGAACTAGAGGTAAGCATACTTAAACCCCGCCCACTTTTTTTCTAGCATACCACGCCCATTTTTCTCTTTGCAGGTGAGTTACTATTTGCTGAAACGCCTATTGGGCGTGCGCACCGAGGGCGACAAGAAGGGGGCGAAGGTGCAGCGGCTGTCGAAGAGCGAGGTGTTGTTGGTCAACATCGGGTCGTTGAGTACGGGTGGGCGTGTCGTGGCGACGAAGGCGGATCTGTGTAAGATCGCGCTGACGAATCCGGTGTGTACGGAAAAGGGGGAGAAGATCGCGTTGAGCAGAAGGGTGGAGAAGCATTGGCGGTTGATCGGGTGGGGGCAGATCCGCGGGGGGGAGACCATCGAGCCGACGACGACTAATTGAATTTTTTCGCTGGTGGTTGTTGTTGCTGATTGGGGGGCGAGGAAAAAAAAAAGTTACTGGTTATTTTTTTTTTGCTTTGAGATATTTAGTTTTTATTTTTTTGTGTGTATAGGTTTATAATTTGTATACTCTTGATATGTATCGAGGTCAAAATATATCGATAATGAAGGTAATGTGTGTTTTGTTTTATTTTTTGGGGGGTTTCCGGTTTAAACTGAGCCCTAAAGGGTGTTTCCACGCCCAATTCCTATTACTTTGGGTTCTATTAATTATTTCCACGCCCATATTGTTCCCATTGCGAATTTCCACGCCTAATGCTTCCTACTTTTGTTCCTGTTGCGTTTTTTCATGCTCAGTTACGCCTACTTTTGTTCCTATTACATATTTCCACGCCTATTTCGTTGATCTTTTGTTCTTATTGCGTATTTCCACGCCCTATTACGCCTACTTTCTTCCACGCCTAATTTCCACCAATTTTGTTCCTATTTCATATTTCCCCGCCCTGTTACGCCCACTTTTGCTACTTAAGCGTATTTCCACGCCCAATTCCTCCTACTTTGGTTCCTATTGCGTTTTTTCACATTTAGTTACGCCTACTTCTGTCCCTATTGCAAATTTTCACTCTTATTTCATCCTCCTTTTGTTCCTATTGCAAATTGCCACGTCCAATTCTTACTTTTGTTCTTCACCCCCCAGTTACGCCTACTTTTGTTCCTATTGCGTATTTCCACGCCCATTTCCTTCATCTTTGGTTTCTTAAGCGTATTTCCACGCCCAATTCCTCCCTACTTTTGTTTCTATTGCATTTTTTCATGCTCAGTTACGCCTACTTTTGTTCCTATTGCATTATTCCACGCCTACTTCATCGTTCTTTTGTTTTTAAAGGTATTTCCACGCCCAATTTCTACCTTTGTTCATATTACGTATTTTAACGCCTTGTTACGCCTACTTTTGGTCCACACTGTATTTTCCACGCCTTATTACCACCATTTTTATTCCTATTGCATATTTCCACTCCCACTTTTGTTCCTATTGCATATTTCCACGCCTATTTCGTCCATCTTTTGTTCCTTAAGCGTATTTTCACTCCCCAAATTCTCCTACTTTGTTCCTATTGCAAATTTTCCTTCTACATTTGTTCTTGTTGCTTATTTCCACGCCTATTCCTTGATTCTTTTTGTTTTTTAAGAGTATTTCCACGCCCAATTCCTACTTTCGTTCATATTAAGTATTTCCCCGCCCTGTTACGCCCACTTTTGTTCCTCGCTGTATTTCTACACCTAATTTTCACCAATTTTGTTCCTGTTGTATATTTCCCCTCCCTGTTACGCCCACTTTTGTTTCTTAAGCGTATTTCCACGCCCTGTTACGCCCACTTTTGTTTCTTAAGCGTATTTCCACGCCCTGTTACGCCTACTTTGGTTCCTCACTGTACTTTGTCTTTTGCTTATTTTGTATATTAACTTTGCTTAACTCCGCCTTCTTTCTTACATCCGTCTATTTTCACAAATAATTCCTTTATTTACTATTTCCGTTTCGTAAGCAACGCCCAATTACGTCATACTATGCTCTTTACTCCGCCTACTTTAGATTGTTTTTCTTATACCACGCCCTCTTTGGTTTCTTCTACGTGTTTCCACTAATAACTCCTCCTTTTATTGATCCTATTGCGTATACCACGCCCAGTTACGCCTACTTTTGTTGCTATTGCAGTTTTGACGTGTTTTAGCACGTTTCTGACATTTATTAAGACGATTTTGGAAAAAATATGTCGCAATTAGTAAAAATAAAATGTTTCCAAAATATTCCTAATGTCTCTTCAAATTACAATAAACTAAAAATTAACAAAATATTTATAAAAATGATCCTAAAATCAATTTTTATTAAATCTCCACGCACAATGGATCGTCTTAAACATACCACGCCCATATCTGCCATTTTTTGTTCTTTTTGATTAATTTCAAGTGTAACTCCGCCTTTTTTGTTCCATTTTACGTTTGTCACGCCCAGTAAAACGCCCACTTTTGTTACTACTGTGTTTTTTATACCTTATAAGGTGTTTTTACGTTTTTTCATAAGAATAAATATGATTTTTGATAAAAAGTAATAACAACAACAAATAGGCCAATTTAACAAAAAAAAAACAACATTTAATGTTATTAAAAGCAATAAATACAAGAAAATTTGGAAATTTTAACTTTTTTATTGTAATTCAAGAAATTTTCTATAAATTTCAGCAAAAAACGTCAAATTTACTCGGTTTTTTAACTTTTGGTGGAATAATTTGTACAAACTATATAATGGTCCTTAATACAGCATAAAAACCCACGATAAAAACTAACCAATGACCCTTAATAAAACCCACGATAAAAACTAACCAATGACCCTTAATAAAACTTGAAAAATAATTTAAAATAAAACTTACCATTGAGCCTTAAGGAACCAGCGTTGCCAAATGAGGTAAGTATCAGTGACAAAAGGGAAAAATAAAACATTTTGCAAAAACAATAACAATGGTTTATTATTTTTGAGCAAAAATTAAACTATGTACAATTAAAAAACAACACTACACCTTTATCATTTAGGTTCTTGTACATCTTCCACGTGATCGATTTCGAGTTGCGACTGTTTGGTACTTAAATTGTATCTAATGCTCCTGGTTAGCTGCACTAGCTGCGCCCCTTCGTTGGTAAAATGGCAAGCGAACAATAACATATTCTGAGGTTTCACCTTCCAAGCGAATCGCATAAAAATCGCCGAATAGAAACACAATGCTACACAAAAAACCATCATAAATATTCAAATTTCTCCAAGGTTCTTTTTTTAAACAATGCAACACTTACCTACAGTCATTTTGGGGCTGATATACTTGGGGTCTTTCCTAAAATCCGTTATGGCGGCTATGGGTATGCCCCAGTTCGCTACGGGGCCCCAAAAGTGGGTGCTTCAAAACAACAACAAACAAAATTCACTTATATAATATGAAGAAAATGTGTAATAAGAACGTACCTCATTAAATATTCTCTAAATTCTTTGGATCTTAGTTGATCTGCGAGTTTTTTCGCTAAAGGAGCCGCCATCGTGAAGGTTTTATTCAATTAAATTGTTAAACTAAAAATAAAAATTGTTAAAATACGTTCGACCTGAGTGACATTACGGTTTTGAAGGTTGAAGTTTACGTCAAGCACGGAACGAATGTTTCAAATAGCAAGCGCGTTCTTTTATATGATGTCTCAAAACGTATTTAAATAGAGACAGATTCTTAACGAGAGAAATAATAAGAAAGAGATCGCGAATAAACGTATTTTAAGTCAACGACAGTCTTTTAGGCAACAGGCGCGTTCGTTTGTATATTGAACGTATATAGAAGCTTTCTTTTGTACGATCTATCAAAACGTGAAAGATAAACACATACGAAATTAATAAATAAGAAAGAGATAGCAAATTAATTCAACGAGTCTTTCAAAAATTAGGCGCGTTCGTTTGTATCACTATATTGAACGTATTTATGGAAGCTTTCTTTTATACCATCTTTCAAAACGTGCATATTTGAGAGAGATAGACATCTACAAGTGTAATAAGAAATAAAAAGATAGAGAAAACAACTTATTCTATTCTAATGATAGAACATGGAACATTGAAATATTGTTCAATGCTATTAGTCAAAAAGTACATATTTAAAAAGAGATAGGTTTATACGAATTGAATTAATAAGAAAGAGATAGCGCATTTTACGTAAATGACAGTATTTCAAATTTTGGGTGCGTTCGTTTGTATCGTTATAACTAATTGATCCATCATCACAGGCTCGTTCTTTTATACGATCCATCAAAACGTGAGAGATAAACACATACGAAATTAATAAATAAGAAAGAGATAACAAATTAATTCAACGAGTCTTTCAAATATTAGGCGCGTTCGTTTGTATCGTTATAATCATCATCACAGACTCGTTATTTTATACGATCTATTAAAAGGTACGAGATATACACATACGAAATTTATAAATAAGAAAGAGATAGCGAATTAATTCAACGATTCTTTCAAATATTAGACGCGTTCGTTTGAAAAGTTATAACCAATTGATCTATCATCACAGACTCGTTCTTTTATACGATCCATCAAACCGTACGAGATAAACACATACGAAGTTAATAAATAAGAAAGAGACAGCGAATACACGTAAGTCAAGTCTTCCAAATAGAACACACGTTCGTTTGTATCATTATCATCTTTTATAAACGATGCATCAAAACATACCTAATTGAAAAGAGATACACGTATAAGAATTTAATGTATAAGAAAAAGATAGTACATAAATTAATTTCACTCCAATCCATCAATCAACATAACCGTGTCCCGTGATAGTTTTCGTCCCGTGTTTGACATCTCACCCAGTTATTCAAACCGCTATACGTTAGACAAAAACTATGGTTATGTTCGTAAAATCAACTCCAAAAATAAATCAATCTTAAAGAAATCATGTACACTCCACCAGCACCGTTCACCTACAAAGACCTGCTGTTAAAGAAACTCTACTACTCGGTAATATCGAGCGTCGTCTCCCAACTAGTACTCCTACTGTTGTACATCCTAGCATCGAACATCGACATCACTCGACCGCAACAATGGATCACCACCACTTTAGAAATCTTCACCTACTTCAACACCTGGTTGTGCCTCATACCGTTCGTAATCCTGATACTAGCCCAAAGCATAATCTGTGCCAAAGACTACGTCTCCAAGTCCCACTACTGCTCGACCAGATTCCAACGCTTCGTATCCGCTTTTTCGATGCATAACCTAGTCCTGTTAGTGCTCCACCTTCTATCCGGCCCCACTTTAACCTGGCTGTTCCTCACACTAAGCGGTGGACGATACCAAAGCCTCACCAAACAAGAAACCAACAAAACGTACGTATTAAACCAAGGCAGTTTCTACTTAATAATAAACGGGGCTTGGATCGGATTTTACTACTTCTTCAAAGGTTATTTAACAGAAAAACATTTATCCTTCCCAACGGTGCATCAAAGAAAATGGTTACAGTTCAAATCACAGTTATTTAACACGTTTAAACAAAGTTTCGTACTATCAGCTTTACCTAGTGTTTATTTTATAATAATCTACTTACTGTGGGGCCAAAATTTGTATACAACCACTAGAAACTTATTCGGTTTGTTACCAGACACAAATAACTTCGATATTACCGTTTATATACACTTGTGGTGCTTCAATTCCTTGTTTTACTTCAACATGAACTTGATGAAGTTCTTTTTCAACGTTTTTTTAACCGAACCAGTGGAGTTTCCTTTAGAGAAAGTTTCCAGTGACGTGTTGAACTTACAAGAGTGTTTAGTGCTGTCTGATTTACCTATTATACAAAATCTAGCTTGTTTGGACTTTTGTACGTTAGCCGAGTGGTCCCCGGAGCGTAGAAAAGTGCTGTTCAGTTTATCACAACCCGGGGGACATCCCCATAACTGGAATCTACTCGTCGAACAAGTTTTAAAGTTGTTTAAACACTATACGGATCTGCTAAACAAATCTACTGATACTAAAGATGTTGTTGAAGTTGAAACTACGCCTGAAATAATAAAACCCGTGGAAAAGTTTAAAAATCTACGTAATATGAGTTTGAAGACCGATCCTTCTTTGTTGGACATCGTAGATGTTACTCATTCGAATCTACCGGGGTCTGATTTCACAGAAACGGTTTTAAATAAGGTTAAATTGAAGTTGAGCCAGTTTTTACAGCTCGCGAGGTTTCTTTTGTGCATAGATTTTATATTCGGGGAAGTGCCGCAGGCTAACGTTCAGAAATGTTTGGCTAACGGTTCGGTGATCGTGTGGACGTGCCGCGGGGTGTCGGATCTGGTGTGCGCGGCTTTAGTCGAGGATAGGTACGGGGTGGTGCAGAAAGACATACCCGGTATAGTGACGAGTATCGTGCGGTTGAAGCAGAGTCTCGATAAGTTGAATAAAGTGTCGGCGTTGACGAAAAAAGTGGCCGGTTATGATGATTTCAATTATAAGATGAAAGGGGCCTTAGGAAATTCGGTGAAGAGGTGTTTGTTCCGGATTTGCGTTACGTATAAGGGTTTCCTGGGGGATTTTCCTCTAAGTAAAGATGTGCAAGCGTACTTGAATGGCGTTTGTAAGAGTTAGAATCTGTAAAACGTTTTTTTTTATATTATATTAATAAATTTGTACAAAAAATTGTTTTTATTTTGAGAGATTGGTAAGTTTTTTCCTAAGTTACGTTCAACGGTTGATTAGACATAACCTCTTACCTGTTTATACCACGGAACGTTGAAATTCCGAGGTTGACTTGGAACAATAGATCTATGATATTCTTCTTTTTTGTTTAATATCCGATGACAGTTCCAGTTGTAGTGACTAAAGTAAATAGTTGCGTAAAAATACCACTAGCATTAATCGATTAAAAATCGATGGTACGATCTTATTATTGATTTAAATGGATTGTTTGATTCGATAAATTATTGAAAATAAACTTCTCAAGTCTCTATAAATGTTTTAGTTACGTTAATTGGTTTTATTAGATATGGACGCAACCTATTCGAACCATCGATCTATATTATAGTTAAGTTTGTGGTTGATATATACAAGATGGCGGATATTGGCAGTGGTTAAAGTTACAAAGGTAGTTAAGAAAAACTGTTTTAGATCAAACTTGTTGAATTTATTTTATGAATATTGAATTTGGGATAAGAATAATTTGTTTACTCGATAAATGTTCTAATTTGGTCGAAAAATTGGGAGTTTATATAAAAAAATTGAATTTGGGCTAAAATTACTTACCTAGGGCTGAAAATCATGAAATTTGGTCCGAAATGCTCGAGTTTGATAAAATTTATTTAATCTGGGGCAAAAATATTCAGTTGAGGCTAAATCTATGTCAAAATGAATTAATTTGATGCAAAAATTTTGTTTGCTTAAAAAATTATTGATTTTACAGCAAATACCAAGTAATTCGGGCTAGGTTTGGCTGAATTTGGGCCAAAAATTCTCAATTTATGTCAAAATTGCTGAATCTGCATCGAAGATTTTAGACTAATTTGAATAACTACTTCATTTGGTCCAATAATTCAGAATCTACCAAAAAAATACTGAATTTGATCAAAAATTTCAAATTTTGGGCCAAAAATTCTTAATTTACGTAATTTGGTCCTGGAATTTACAGTTTGCATCAAAAATATTAAATTTGGACCAAAAAATTATCAATTTCTATCAAAAACTGTTAAATCTGGGCCAACAAAATAAATATAGTAAAAAAGAGTATTAAATTTGTCCAAAAATTTAGAGCTTACATAAAAAGTATTAAATTTGGACCAAAAACTCTAGATTTATGTGAAAATTACAAAATCTGGATCAAAAATATTCGACTTGATTGAAAAACAACTCAATTTGATCCAAAATACTAAATTTGGGCCAAAAATGCTCTATTTACAATAAAAAACACTAAATTTGGGCCGAGAATCTCAATTTGGGTAAAAAATAATTGGCTTACTTAAAAAACTACTCAGTTTGGTCCAAAAATGTTCAACTTACCTTTGAAATAACTCAATTTGGCCGTAAAATTTTAAATCCATACGAAAAATAAAAAATTTGGACCAAAAAATTATCAATTTCCATCAAAAGCTGTTAAATCTGGGCCAAAAAATTAAGTAACTAAAAAAAGTGTTAAATTTGGAGCAAAAACTTTAGATTTATGTCAAAATTACTAAATTTGGATCAAAAATATTCAACTTACTCGAAAAACTACTCAATCTGGTCCAAAAAATGCTCAACTTTCAAATTACCCAATTTGACCGAAAAATTAAAAAATTATAGAAAATTTGGACCCAAAAATTATTAATTTTCAATTTGGGTTGGATCGAAAAACTAAATTTAATAAAAAAATTTGGTCCAAAAATTTAGAGCTTACATAAAAAGACTTTAATTGGACAAAAAACTTTAAATTTAAGTCAAAATTACTAAATTTGGACTAAAAATACTTAATTTGGCCCAAAATGCTCTATTTACCATAAAAAAATACTAAATTTGGGCCAAGAAACTTAGTTTATGTCAAAAATACTAGAAAAACTACTCAATTTTATCCAAAATTCCCCAACTTTTAAATTTACCCAATTTGACCGAAAAATTAAAAGAGTATAGAAAATTTGGACCCAAAAATTATTAATTTTCAATTTGGGTTGGACCAAAAAACTAAATTTAATAAAAAAATTTGCTCCAAAAATTTAGAGCTTACATAAAAAGACTTTAATTGGACAAAAAACTCTAAATTTAAGTCAAAATTACTAAATTTGTACTAAAAATACTTAATTTGGCCCAAAATGCTCTATTTACATAAAAAAACACTAAATTTGGGCCGAGAATCTCAATATGGGTAAAAAATAATTGGCTTACTTGAAAAACTACTCAGTTTGGTCCAAAAATGTTCAACTTACCTTTGAAATAACTCAATTTGGCCGTAAAATTTTAAATCCATAAGAAAAATAAAAAATTTGGACCAAAAAATTATCAATTTCCATCAAAAGCTGTTAAACCTGGGCCAAAAAATTAAGTAACTAAAAAAAGTGTTAAATTTGGACCAAAAACTTTAGATTTATGTCAAAATTACTAAATTTGGATCAAAAATATTCGACTTACTCGAAAAACTACACAATCTGGTCCAAAAAATGCTCAACTTTCAAATTACCCAATTTGACCGAAAAATTAAAAAATTATAGAAAATTTGGACCCAAAAATTATTAATTTTCAATTTGGGTTGGATCGAAAAACTAAATTTAATAAAAAAATTTGGTCCAAAAATTTAGAGCTTACATAAAAAGACTTTAATTGGACAAAAAACTTTAAATTTAAGTCAAAATTACTAAATTTGGACTAAAAATACTTAATTTGGCCCAAAATGCTCTATTTACCATAAAAAAATACTAAATTTGGGCCAAGAAACTTAGTTTATGTCAAAAATACTAGAAAAACTACTCAATTTTATCCAAAATTCCCCAACTTTTAAATTTACCCAATTTGACCGAAAAATTAAAAGAGTATAGAAAATTTGGACCCAAAAATTATTAATTTTCAATTTGGGTTGGACCAAAAAACTAAATTTAATAAAAAAATTTGCTCCAAAAATTTAGAGCTTACATAAAAAGACTTTAATTGGACAAAAAACTCTAAATTTAAGTCAAAATTACTAAATTTGTACTAAAAATACTTAATTTGGCCCAAAATGCTCTATTTACATAAAAAAACACTAAATTTGGGCCGAGAATCTCAATTTGGGTAAAAAATAATTGGCTTACTTGAAAAACTACTCAGTTTGGTCCAAAAATGTTCAACTTACCTTTGAAATAACTCAATTTGGCCGTAAAATTTTAAATCCATAAGAAAAATAAAAAATTTGGACCAAAAAATTATCAATTTCCATCAAAAGCTGTTAAACCTGGGCCAAAAAATTAAGTAACTAAAAAAAGTGTTAAATTTGGACCAAAAACTTTAGATTTATGTCAAAATTACTAAATTTGGATCAAAAATATTCAACTTACTCGAAAAACTACTCAATCTGGTCCAAAAAATGCTCAACTTTCAAATTACCCAATTTGACCGAAAAATTAAAAAATTATAGAAAATTTGGACCCAAAAATTATTAATTTTCAATTTGGGTTGGATCGAAAAACTAAATTTAATAAAAAAATTTGGTCCAAAAATTTAGAGCTTACATAAAAAGACTTTAATTGGACAAAAAACTTTAAATTTAAGTCAAAATAACTAAATTTGGACTAAAAATACTTAATTTGGCCCAAAATGCTCTATTTACATAAAAAAACACTAAATTTGGGCCGAGAATCTCAATTTGGGTAAAAAATAATTGGCTTACTTGAAAAACTACTCAGTTTGGTCCAAAAATGTTCAACTTACCTTTGAAATAACTCAATTTGGCCGTAAAATTTTAAATCCATAAGAAAAATAAAAAATTTGGACCAAAAAATTACCAATTTCCATCAAAAGCTGTTAAACCTGGGCCAAAAAATTAAGTAACTAAAAAAAGTGTTAAATTTGGACCAAAAACTTTAGATTTATGTCAAAATTACTAAATTTGGATCAAAAATATTCAACTTACTCGAAAAACTACACAATCTGGTCCAAAAAATGCTCAACTTTCAAATTACCCAATTTGACCGAAAAATTAAAAAATTATAGAAAATTTGGACCCAAAAATTATTAATTTTCAATTTGGGTTGGATCGAAAAACTAAATTTAATAAAAAAATTTGGTCCAAAAATTTAGAGCTTACATAAAAAGACTTTAATTGGACAAAAAACTTTAAATTTAAGTCAAAATTACTAAATTTGGACTAAAAATACTTAATTTGGCCCAAAATGCTCTATTTACCATAAACAAATACTAAATTTGGGCCAAGAAACTTAGTTTATGTCAAAAATACTTAATTTTATCCAAAATTCCCCAACTTTAAAATTTACCCAATTTGACCAAAAAATTAAAAATTTATAGAAAATTTGGACCCAAAAATTATCAATTTTAAATTTGGGCTGTTAAATTTGGACCAAAAAACTAAATTTTTTAAAAAAATTTGGTCCAAAAACTCTAAACTTACGTATAAATTTGGACTAAAAAACTCAATTTGATCCAAAAATATTAAATTTGGGCTAAAAATACTCTATTTACCATAAAAAACACTAAATTTGGGCCAAGAAACTCAATTTGGTCCAAAAATGCGCAACTTACTGTAAAAATGACTAAATTTGGCTGAAATACTCAAAATTTATAACAATAAAAAAAATTTGGATCAAAAAATATCAATTTCTATAAAAAACTGTTGAATTTGGGCCAAAAAGTAGTACATTTGATCCAAAAATTTTGAGTTTATATACTTAAGAGATATTTGGACCAAAAACACTATTATGTCAAAATTACTAAATTTGGGCTAAAATGCTTAATTTACATAAAAAACACTAAATTTGGGCCGAGAATCTCAATTTATGTCAAAAATACTTGACTTACTTGAACAACTACTCAATTTGGTCCAAAAATACCAAATTTGGGCCAAAAATGCTCTATTTACCATAAAAATCTATAAATTTGGACCAAGAAACTCAATTTAATTAGAAAATACATGACATTTGAAAAATTACTAAATTTGGCTGAAAAATTCAAAAATTTATAACAAAAAAGAAAATTTGGACCAAAAAATATCAATTTCCATAAAAAGCTGTTGAATTTAGACCAAAAAATTATATATACTAAAAAAGTACTAAATTTGATCCGAAATGACTAAATTTGTACTAAAAATACTGAATTTAATAAAAAAAATACTAAATTTGGGCCAAAAACGCTCTACTTACCATAAAAAACACTAAATTTTGGCCAAGAAACTCAATTTAATTAGAAAATACTAGACTTACTTGAAAAACTTCTCAATTTGGTCAAAAAATGACCAAATTTAGCTGAAAAATTCAAAATAACAAAAAAAGAAAATTTAGACTAAAAAAGGACTAAATTTGATTCAAAAAATTTTAAATTTATGTCAAAATTACTAAATTTGGATTAAATATACTCAACTTGTACAAAAATACCAAATTTGGGCCAAGAAACTGAATTTATTCAAAAAACCACTCAATTTGGTCCAAAATTTCAGATCCTACTTTAAAAAAATCCCCAATTTGGGCCAAAATTCTCAATTTACTTCAAACACACTTAAATTCGGACCAAAAATTAACAAAAACACCCAAAAAAAAAAACTAAACCACCATCCATTTTTTTACGTCCAACCTACAAAAACAACTCACCACGGCCACTTAGCCACAACCCATTATAACAATCATAGATCAACTACACATTTACGCAAACCAACAACGCCACCACGCGTCGACTCTTACCACTACCCTTACCTAACCATAGACGTACCTACAATTTTTCCTACAAACCAAAAAAAGGAAATAAATATTAAAAAAAAACACGTAAATAAATATACAACTTTTATTTGAAAAATTATAATAATTTTAATGAGAAGCTTTCATAGATAGATATATACAAATACTTCCTAAAAGAAATAAAAACAAAAAGAAAAAATAGAAAGAAACCCATTTTTATTTCCTACATATATATATAACTCTTTTTATCCAGCAGCAACAGATCTTCGCAGATTTTAAACAAAAAAACACAACAAATAAACCAAATAATACACAAAAATATGCATATATATAAAAATAAACACAAAAAAATTAATTTATTTGATTCATTTTTTCCGCAAGTGCTATTTTATTCAAAGCGTAGAAATCGGACGAAACGGCGCACGCGCTAGCGGCCATCTCGCGCCCAAACACGCGGCGTTGTCAAATCTAAACGAATTTCCGTAAAACCCGCCAAACTTTTTTTTCAATATTCACCCGAGTCGCGACAAAATTTAAACAAACGGTTCCTTACTAAATATTTTTAGTGTGAGTGTAACATGCATATTATTGCTAATATATTTTTTTAATATATATTTTTCTTATTTTTTTTTTTTCAAAATTTTTTAAATATTTTTCGAAATTAAATTAAATTAAAAGTTTATTTTATTTTTCTACTGACAACATTGTTTGCGAACGCCGTCGGAATTCATGGTGGGTTTCATGTCGATCGGTTCGACGTTTTGCGGTCGAATAACGTCACCTTCAGGCGGGTCTCGGATCTGTTTTTGCGAGACGATTCTATAGATTTCTATAAAAAAAAAATAACAATGGAGACAAAATCGGGGAGAAAGTTTATGGAAAAAATAGCGTTAAAACTCGTTAAAAATGACGTAAACGATGTTTTTTGGTTCGTCCGGTTTTTTAGCCGCATGCGGTTTTTTTTGCCGGACGACTAAAAATTGATAAAACTCGATAAAAATGACCTAAATTGTGGTTTTTTTAGTTCGTCCGGTTTTTTTGCCGCATGCAGTTTTTTTGCCGGACGAGTCAAAATTGATACAAATGACCTAAATTGTGTTTTTTAGTTCATCCGGTTTTTTTGCCGGACGAATCAAAACTGATAAAACTCGATAAAAATGACCTAAACTGTTTTTTAGTTCATCCGGTTTTTTTTGCCGCATGCGGTTTTATCCGGACGACTCAAAATTGATAAAATTCGATAAAAATGACCTAAATTGTGTTTTTTAGTTCATCCGGTTTTTGCCGGACGACTTAAAATTGATAAATCTCGATAAAAATGATCTAAATTGTGTTTCTTAGTTCGTCCGGTTTTTTTGTCGCATGCGTTTTTTTACCGGACGACTCAAAATTGATAAAACTCTCCTAAATAAATGGCCTAAACTGTTTTTTGGTTTATCCGGGTTTTTACCGTATGCGGTTTATATGCCGGACGAACCAAAGACGAATTAAAAAAAAGTAGAAGTGTGTCACAGATGCGTTTATTTTTCGATAAGAAAAGTGAAGAAAGTGTCACACATTAATGGAATTAATGGAAGTGTCACAGATAGTTTGGTTGGTGATTGATCGTAACAAAGTGTCACAGAAAGATTAATTACAAGCAAATGTGTCACAAATGGGTTTGTTGACGATTAATTACGGGAATGTGTCACAGATAGTTTGGTTGATGATTAATCACAACAAAGTGTCACAGCTAGATTTGAAGGAGATTAATTACAGGAAAAAGTGTCACAAAAAAAGCAGAAGTGTCACAGATCGATTTGATGACGAAAGAAAAGCAGAAGAGTGTCACAGATCGATTTGATGACGGAAAAAGAGCAGAAGAGTGTCACAGATCAATTTAATAACGGAAGAAAAGCAGAAGAGTGTCACAGATAGAAATCCTGATGAACAAAAAGAAGGAAAGTGTCACGGGTGGATTTTTTACAATAATTTATTCGAAAGTGTCGTAGATTGAAATTCTGATGTAGAAAGGCAGGAAAAAGTGTCACAGATGGATTTTTTACCAATTAATTACTGGTAGTTTTGTCACAGGTAGAATTCATGATGGACAAAGGCGGGGAACAGTGTCACAGATTAATCAATTTGCGAAAAAGTGTCACAGATCGAATTGATGATGAACAAAAGCAGGAAAGTGTCACGTATGTATTTTTGACCACTATAGGAAAAAGTGTCACAGATCGATTTGATGGTGGATAAAAGCAGAAAAAAGTGCCACAGGTTAAAATAATGATGAACAAAATCGGGAAAGTGTCACGGATGAATCTATTTACGGGAAAGCGTCACAGATGGAACTGATAATGATCAAAAGCAATAAAAAGCGTCACAGAGAGATCTGTTAATGATAATCACGAAAAAAGGTGTCACAGATAGATCTGTTGAAAATAAACAGAGACAAAAGTGTCACAGGTCGAGTTATTGATGACCAAAAGCTACAAAAATTGTCACAGATAGATCTGTTGATAATAAACACAAAGAAAAGTGTCACAGATCAAGTAATTGATGACCAAAAGCTACAAAAAGTGTCACAGATCGAATTACTTATGGCCAAAAGCTACAAAGTGTCACAGATAGATCTGTTGATAATAAACACATAAAAAAGTGTCACAGATCGAGTTATTGATGACCAAAAACTACAAAAAGTGTCACAGATCAAATTAATTATGACCAAAAGCTACAAAGTGTCACAGCTCGAGTTATTAATGACCAAAAACTACAAAAAGTGTCACAGATCAAATTAATTATGACCAAAAGCTACAAAGTGTCACAGCTCGAGTTATTTATGACCAAAAGCTACAAAAATTGTCACAGATAGATCTGTTGAAAATAAACACAAAGAAAAGTGTCACAGATCAAGTAATTGATGACCAAAAGCTACAAAAAGTGTCACAGATCGAATTACTTATGGCCAAAAGCTACAAAGTGTCACAGATAGATCTGTTGATAATAAACACATAAAAAAGTGTCACAGATCGAGTTATTGATGACCAAAAACTACAAAAAGTGTCACAGATCAAATTAATTATGACCAAAAGCTACAAAGTGTCACAGCTCGAGTTATTAATGACCAAAAACTACAAAAAGTGTCACAGATCAAATTAATTATGACCAAAAGCTACAAAGTGTCACAGCTCGAGTTATTTATGACCAAAAGCTACAAAAATTGTCACAGATAGATCTGTTGAAAATAAACACAAAGAAAAGTGTCACAGATCAAGTAATTGATGACCAAAAGCTACAAAAAGTGTCACAGATCGAATTACTTATGGCCAAAGGCTACAAAGTGTCACAGATAGATCTGTTGAAAATAAACACCGACAAAAGTGTCCCAGGTCGAGTTATTGATGACCAAAAGCTACAAAAATTGTCACAGATCAAATTAATTATGACCAAAAGCTACAAAGTGGCATAGATAAAATAAATTATGACCAAAAGCTATAAAGTGTCACAGACCAAATTATTGATAAATAAGAGCTACAAAAAGTGTCACAGATGGATTTGTCCATGATTTATTACAGAAAGTGTCACAGATGGAATTAGGGATGTATAAAAGTTGCAAAAAGAGTCACAGATGGAATTATGGATGTATAAAAATTGCAAAAAGAGTCACAGATGGATTTATTGAAAATTAATTTCAGTCAAAAGTGTCACAGATCAAGTTAATGATAAACAAAAGCAAGAGAAAAAAAAAACGTCACAGATGGTTTTTCTACCGCATGCGTTTTTTATACCGGACAAAACAAAAAAGTAGATAAAAATTACTAAAATTAATAAAATCATAGTTTTCTTGATCGTCCGGTTTTTTACCGCATGCGGTTTTTCTACCGCAGGACCCAAAAAAATGAATAAAATTTACCAGCAACCATAAAGAAAAGTTTTTTAAGACCCCGTTTATCGACAACCGCATGCGGTTTTTTTGCCGGACATACCAAAATCCCATAGAAAACCCCCCTTTTTTTTTCGGAAAAAAATGGATATTTACCTGTGAGTATATTCTGGAAAGCCATATCGACGTTGGTGGAATCCAAGGCCGAGGTTTCGATGAAACTCAAACCGTTCCTTTCGGCGAAAGCCTTCGCCTCTTCGGTCAGGACGGCGCGCAAATGCCTCAAATCCGACTTGTTACCCACCAACATGATGACGATATTCTGATCGGCGTGATCGCGCAATTCGCGCAACCAACGCTCGACGTTCTCGTACGTCAGATGCTTGGCGATATCGTAGACCAGCAAAGCACCGACCGCTCCACGATAATAGGCCGCCGTTATGGCTCGGTATCTCTCCTGACCGGCCGTATCCCATATTTGCGCCTTTATCGTCTTGCCGTCCACCTAGTTCGATAAAAATTTAATATTTATTACCTTTTTAAAAAAAAACCGGTACGCCTATGTGCTACGATGCGTAAAATAAAATGCGCGCAAAGACACGCCCACTTATTATTATTATTATCAAATGACGTATATAATAACATAACCTAAAAATTGAACTAAATTAAAACGATTCGATTTTTTCTAAAAATAGTCTAATCGAATTATCGATTGTTTTAAAATAAGAATAATCAGCAGATTTATAACAAAAGAAATTCTATTGGTGGTTTACTGTATGGAAATTAAGTGATAGTTATCAGGTGATCGGTAATTTGACGTTTATATCTGATAAAAAGATGATTCAATTTACCTGTATACTTCTCGTAGCAAATTCAACGCCTATAGTCGATTTAGATTCCAAATTAAACTCGTTTCTCGTAAATCTAGATAATAAATTACTTTTTCCTACGCCAGAATCCCCAATTAGGACGACTGCAATACAAACAAAAAAAATTGACCTATGACTTTGGATGATGATGACATGTCACTAATAAAAATAATAAAATCTTAATTTTTATCGATAAATATTTAAGATCGCTCACCTTTAAATAAATAATCGTATTCGTCGTCTTTCGTACCCATCTTTAATCACTTTGATAGTTTTTAATGTTGTATAATACCGTTTTTGCCTTTATCACTGCACTAACACAAAAGATTAGAGTTTCTTGTTGTTTTTTAACACATATCACTTTACTAGCCGAAAATATCGTTTACATCGATATTTGTTTTATATCACAGACACATTACTAACGATACGTTTGCTGAACGATGTCGGATGCAACGAAATTTCTTCGGATTTCCCGTTTTTATTCCATGTAGATTTCGGGTTTTGGTGTCACCAAGATGGCGTCTCTATGTTTTGTTGATAATTCAATTTCGTACGCCCCTTCTTCCAATCCGCTACGCGCAAACGTCGTGTAGGCGATTTTTAGCGAGCGTAAATCCATCCGCGGAACGACTAATTTCTGACAAATTACGGTTCTGTGATAGTGACAGTATTAAATTGAACGATTTTTCGTGAACAATTAAAGCAAAATTAATAACCTTCACAACGACATAAATAAATTAGTGGCTAATATTATTTCAAAACGTAGTTTTCCATAGAACAACGGTTTCCACAAAAACGTACGGTCACGGAATCGATTTCGTTTCCACAGAACGACAAACTAACGATGGTTCCGTGAGGATGACAGTACAAAAATAAAAGATTTTTCGCGGACAAATACAGTAAAATAAATATTCTATATAACAAAATGAAGAAGATAGTAACTGATAATATTTAAAAACTAATTTTCCATAGTACATCAATTTCCACAAAAAAATACGGTATGGAATCGATTACGTTTCCACAGAACGACAAACTTTCAACATAGATCGAACATTTTATGGTTCCGTGATGTTGACAGAATAAAAATGAACGATTTTTCGCGTACAAATACAGTAAAATGAATATTTTCTATGACTCTATATAAAAAAATTAATAAGATACTAGCTAATAATATTTCAAAACTAGTTTTCCATAGTACATCAATTTCCACAAAAACGTACGGTCACAGAATCGATTACGTTTTAACAGAACGACAATTTTCCAACACAGATCGAACATTTTTCGATTCCGTGCTGATGACAGAACAAAAATGAACGATTTTTCGCGTACAAATACAGTAAAATGAATATTTTCTATAATGATTGTTTCAAAACATTTCAAAACGTCTTTTTCATAGAACACCCAATTTCATAATCGATTTTAAACTCTTTAGGTTCTGTGATAATGACAACAAGTATTACGATCGATTTTTTCAAGATTGAAAATACATTTTTTCTATAAAACCTTTTATTAACATACTTTACAAAACTACTTCACCAAAGTAACGCATAATACTAACCGCAAAAGAACATTTAAAAACGTCTTTTTCCATAGAACAAACATTTAACACAATCGATTATAAACACTTTAATTGTTCTGTGCTAATAACCGCTATTATTATCGCTTTCTGAAAAATTTTAAGCGCATTTTCCAAAATAATCTTTTATTATCATACTTTACCTCAGTTTGATACAAATTTTTCGAATAAACAACAAAATTCAATCATTTTTCCCAATAATCGATTTACAATATTTTAGTTCCGTGCCTCCGTTAACAACCCGCTTTTAGTTCCGCGACCAGTGACAGACGAAAATGTCAAAACAAAAAACTAGGGTTATGTTTAAAAAAACGAATTTTTCCAAGTAATTAATAAGTTCCAACTATATTTCCCATTATATAACCAATTTAAAATGTTCAGCAACAAAACCGCCACTCTACTAACACTCCTAATATGCCTCGTCAAATACATAAACACATGGAGCTGGAACCCCGTTTGTTTGATGATGGAATGCTGCAACGACGACTACATCATCAAAAACATAACAGGTTGGTGTAAATTCCATATAAAAATCCACAAAAACGACAGTGATCAGTTGAATTTAAGGTCTAAGATACGCGATAAAGACGCGCGTCTACGGACAACACTTAGTAGAAAACGCCATCGATGCCATACAAGCCCACCTGCACTTCCACCCCCAAAAACCCCTAACCCTAAGTTTCCACGGCTGGCCGGGGGGTGGAAAAAACTACGTCTCCTCTTTCATAGCCGAAAGCCTGTACAAGAAAGGGTTAAAAAGTAAATACGTGCATCTGTTCACTGGCAGGGTGCATTTTCCAGAAGCCACCAAAGTAAACCAATACAGGGTGAGTACTTTAACCTCATTTCCACCACTTTTAACTATCTTTAGGGGTACTTTTAGGAGAATTTATACAATTGGTTGCAAGGTAACTTAACAGACTGCCCCAAACAGTTGTTTATATTCGACGAGGTCGATAAAATGCCCCCGCAACTATTAAACGCTATCAAACCGATGATAGACTACAGGGCTAGAATAAACGGGGTGGATTATACGGGTAGTATATTTATTTTTTTATCCAACACTGGTGCTAGTATAATCAACGAACATTATTACAATTTTTGGTTGGAGGGTAGAAATAGGGAAGATCTGAAGCTGGCGGACTTCGATAGTCTAATTTCTAAGGGTGTTTTTAACGAAGAGGGTGGGTTTCATTGGTCGGATGTGATTAAGAACAACCTGATCGATCATTATATACCCTTTCTGCCGATGCAAGAGGCCCACGTGAAGGAATGCGTCCTGGATCAGTTTAGGGAACGAGGGGTGTTTTTCCCTAAAGCTGCGCACGTGAAGTAAGTGGTTTTTTGGGGGGTGGAACGGTTTTTTTGTACTGAAATGTGTTTTTTGATGCAGCGAGATCATGGACATCGTCGAATGGGGCCCGAAAGATACGAAATTGTTCTCGAAAACGGGTTGTAAGCGTATCAGTTCGCAGGTTAGTATATACGTGGCTAAGTATTATTGGAAACAGCATGCAAGGACGGAATTGTAGATGAGAATAAATTTTTTTATGTTTAAGAATGGTTTTTTTATTTTTTTCCTTGATAGTTTGAGAAAATAGCGGAAATTGTGACTGGAGGATTTTTTTTAATAAGATATGTAAAAGTGGTCCTAAAATCGCAACTACCTGTATGTATTTGGAAAAATTTTGTAGAAAATACATTCTTTATTAATGTATTAACATTATTATTGCGATAAATTTTTTTTTAATAATTAATAGTCGTAGAAAAGTGATTTTTTAATAATAGTATACGTTCCTTTAGAAAAATTACCGTAGGTACGCTACTGATTTTTTGAAAATTTCAAAAAACGAAGTTTTTGGTTTATAAAAGACGATTTTTGAAGTTCGTCAAGAAAAAATTAAAATTCGTTCAAAAAATAAAAAGTTATTACCCATAGAAGGCGAGCAACAATTTTTTTTAATTTAAATTTCCACTTAATTTGTTAATAACTTTTTTAAAAATTAACCAATTTTAATAATATTTTTACACATCAAAGATATTAATATTCTTAATATTTCCCACCAAGTTTGGATTTAAAAAAATCACAGGGTCGTACAGGAGAAATTTTTAAAAGGACAAATCATAAAATCGGTCCTAAATCATAACCCTCTGTATATATTCGAATTATTCTTTGTAGAAAACGTTCTTTATAAACAAATTAACAAATTTATTGCAACACATTTTTTTCTAAACAGTTAGAAGTTGGAAAAATTTAATTTTTTGTAAAAATCAAACATTCCCCTAGAAAAAATTCCATAAGACCGCTACTGCTTTTTTCAAAAATTCTAAAAACGTATGTTTTGGTTTAAAATGAAAAATTTTCAAAATTGACAAAGAAAAAATTTAAATTTCTACTAAAAATAAAAAGTTATTACCCATAGAAGGCGAGCATCAATTTTTTTAATTTAAATTTCCAATAAATTTGTTAATAACTTTTTTAAAAATTAACGGATTTTAATAATATTTATACACATCAAAGATATTAATATTCTTAATCTTTTCAACCAAGTTTGGATTTAAAAAAATCACAGGGTCGTACAGGAGAAATTTTTAAAAGGACAAATCATAAAATCGGTCCTAAATCATAACCCCCTGTATATATTCGGATTATTCTTTGTAGAAAACGTTCTTTATAAACAAATTAACAAATCTATTGCAACACATTTTTTTCTAAACAGCTTGAAGATGGAAAAATTTAATTTTTTGTAAAAATCAAACATTCCCCTAGAAAAAATTCCATAAGTACGCTACTGCCTTTTTCAAAAATTCTTAAAACGTATTTTTTTGTTTAAAATGAACAATTTTCGAAACTGACCAAGAAAAAATTTATATTTGTACTAAAAATAAAAAGTTATTACCCATAGAAGGCGAGCATCAATTTTGTTAATTTAAATTTCCAATAAATTTGTTAATAACTTTTTTAAAAATTAACCGATTTTAATAATATTTATACACATCAAAGATATAAATATTCTTAATCTTTCCCACCAAGTTTGGATTTAAAAAATTCACAGGGTCGTACAAGAGAAATTTTTAAAAGGACAAATCATAAAATCGGCCCTAAATCATAACCCCCTGTATATATTCGGATTATTCTTTGTAGAAAACGTTTTTATAAACAAATTAACAAATCTATTGCAACACATTTTTTTCTAAACAGCTTGAAGATGGAAAAATTTAATTTTTTGTAAAAATCAAACATTCCCCTAGAAAAAATTCCATAAGTACGCCATTGCTTTTTTAAAAATTTCAAAAAACGCATTTTTTGGTTTATAATAGACAATTTTCGAAGTTCGTCAAGAAAAATTTTAAATTTCTACTAAAAATAAAAAGTTATTACCCATAGAAGGCGAGCATCAATTTTTTTAATTTAAATTTCCACTTAATTTGTTAATAACTTTTTTAAGAATTAACCAATTTTAATAATATTTATACACATCAAAGATAGAAACATTCTTAAACTTTCCCACCAAGTTTGGATTTAAAAAAATCACAGGGTCGTACAGGAGAAATTTTTAAAAGGACAAATCATAAAATCGGTCCTACATCATAACCCCCTGTATATATTCGGATTATTCTTTGTAGAAAACGTTCTTTATAAACAAATTAACAAATCTGTGGCAACAAATTTTTTTCTAAACAGCTTAAAGTTGGAAAAATTTAATTTTTTGTAAAAATCAAACATTCCCCTAGAAAAAATTCCATAAGTACGCCATTGCTTTTTTGAAAATTTCAAAAAACTCATTTTTTGGTTTATAAAAGACGATTTTTGAAGTACGTCAAGAAAAAATTAAAATTTCTACTAAAAATAAAAAGTTATTACCCATAGAAGGCGAGCATCAATTTTTTTAATTTAAATTTCCACTTAATTTGTTAATAACTTTTTTAAAAATTAACCGATTTTAATAATATTTTTACACATCAAAGATATTTATATTCTTAATCTTTCCCACCAAGTTTGGATTTAAAAAAATCACAGGGTCGTACAGGAGAAATTTTTAAAAGGACAAATCATAAAATCGGTCCAAAATCATAACCCCCTGTATATATTCCGATTATTCTTTGTAGAAAACGTTCTTTATAAACAAATTAACAAATCTGTGGCAACAAATTTTTTTCTAAACAGCTTAAAGTTGGAAAAATTTAATTTTTTATAAAAATCAAACATTCCCGTAGAAAAAATTGCATAAGTACGCTACTGCTTGTTTCAAAAATTCTAAAAACGTATTTTTTTATTAAAAATGAACAAATTCCGAAACTGATAAAGAAAAAATGTAAATTAATTAAAAAAATACGAAGTTATTGGACATAAAAAGAGACTCAAAATTTTTTAAACTTAAATTTTCATTTAATCTGTTAATAACTTTTTTAAAAACAAACCGATTTTAATAATATTCATACACATCAAAGATATTAACATTCCCAATCTTTCTACCAAAATTTTAATCTAAAAAAACCTACAGGGACGTACTAGAGATTTTTTTAAAGTAAAAACAATAAAACCCCTCCTAAATCAGAACCCACCGCATACATTTCGACCATTTTTCACAGAAAACCATCTTTATAAACAAATTAACAAAACAACAACCACAAATTTTACTTACAACCACTTTATTAACCTCATCCTACATGTACAAATTACTTACATCGTTTCTATCTCTAACAACAACATTTTTCACGTCCAAGTCCACTTTTCTAAACAATTCCAACACTTTACCACCATTTAAAGAATATTGTTGAGTCTGCTGTAAATAAACAACAATCAAAGTACATTTTCGCAACGATTGGTGAAGACAATAACTTAAAACCGCTGCTCCTAAACCCGTAACCAAATTGGGCTGTTCCAACCTGCTAAAACCCAAACTATCATCGCAGTTTGATAAAATTTTAATAATATACGGAGGTCTTTCTGGTAAAAAACAATTTTGATAACTATAAATTGATTCAGAAGTAAGTATAAAGATTTTTTCAGCTCTAATTATCCAATTTTCTATCAACTCAACTATCTACGATAAAAACACAATTTAAGACTTTAAAAAACAGTTAAATACAGGATTAAAAGTACTTACTTGACAATGATTTAATTCTTTTTCATTTTGATACACTACAACGTACTTTTTTCCTTCTAGATTGTAAATATCAATACCACCATTTATAAGAGAACAAATCGGTTTGTTATTACCAATTAAAACGCAATCTATTAGTAGATCTTTGATTATTTTCGTTTCTACTATATATAAAGTACGAATTTCTTCGGGAATTTCAGTTTTACCTTCCCAAAGTGGGGCTATTCTAAAAACAACGACAGTCTTCAATTAAATATCACTTTTAACTATGTTTTTATAATTTACTCTACATATTCAGGGTATTCTTCCAAATCTTCGTCTATCAGAGCTCTCGTAGTCGGCTCAACTAACTCACCAAACAAAACGGAACTCATTATTTATTTAAATAATCAAAATTTAAAATAATAAAAATCACTCTCGGTAAACATTAACCTTAAAACGTCAATCCTAAAACTAAAACGGCCTTTTATCTAATAGCACCGCAGCCAACAAACACCATCTCTTTTTAACTTCAACACGACCCATCTACCTCTCTTTCTTTTTAAGAAATCGAATCAGTTTTAAAACAAGAATGTTAATCATACGATCAGTTATTGTAGTTCCACTTCTTTTTAACGTTAACAAACGCCATCTATCTATCTCTTTCTTTTAAGAAGTCGAATCAGTTTTAAAACAATAAAGCGATTGTTAATCATACGATCAGTTATTGTAGTTCCATTTCTTTTTAACGTTAACAAACTTCATCTACCTATCTCTTTTTTTTTTCAAGAAATAGAATGTTTTAAAACAATTAAAGCGATTGTTAATCATACGATCAGTTATTGTAGTTCCATTTCTTTTTAACGTTAACAAACCCCATCTGTCCATCTCTTTTATTTTTAACTTTCAAAGTCAATTTTGGCATAAGACGTCAATTAAAAAACGGCAACCATTTTGTTTACAATAATTTATTTATTTATCAACAAACAAAATAATTCATTAGAAGATCTAGTACAAGAAAAAAGTAATTTTCGTAATTTAAAGCTAGATTAGATAAGGAGAAAACACAATATAAATAAAGCTTCGCACCGATACTTTCGGTAAATCCAACACAAAAAACAACAAAACTAATTTTTCAACGTATTTATTCAGCATTTTCGTCGGTTTCCGCCACATTTTCAACGACTTCTCTACTTACTTCGACGTTGCGGTTCGAATTAGCGTCAGAACGACTTGGAGCATCTAACAGAAACCTTAATTTAGTGAGTGAAAGTGTTATATAAAGTGTTACAAGTATACAAATAACAAAGGTATGTTAAACCGTTTAAAATTATACATAAAACACACTTAAAAACCGATTTTTTTTACTCACCCCTCGAAGTAACAGGACCTTTATTCCTACAAGTATTATAAGACCCACATTCGATACATTTAAAACCAACTACGTGAAACTTTACCACACTTTCCTGTAAAAAAACCCAATTTTTAACGTATTTCATCCCCCAAAAAACATTAAAAACTCACTTTGTGACAATCCTTACACAATATATCCACAAAACAATTGCTATACTCAGGGGGCATTGGAGTATTCTCGATTTCCGTGTCCCAGTGCTTCCAAAGTTTTTCCATATTCATCAGAGACGTTTGGCAAATCGGACAAGCGTACAAACCGTTCCCTAACATGTCTTCATAACAAGGACGATGCAACAAATGCCCACAAGGTGGTATATGACACGGTATTCTAGACGTATGAATATCTTCCAAACAAATAGGACAATTCGCCCTCGAAACGTTTTCTACACACTAAATTCAAGTTAAAACTATATTAATAGTGGTTATAATCAATAAATACCTTGTGTTTTTCTTTTAACGTTAGCGGAAGACACATATTACACTTTTGGCAGTGGAAAAACCTCTCGGCGCCTCCTATTCTACATATACCACAACCTTTGCAATGAAACTGCTTCTTGTCGTCGTCGTCGAACAAGTTGCACTCCAAACAAACGTACTGGAACCAATACACAAGCAAAAACTAGCTAATTCTCGTTATCAAATTTAGTTACCTTGCCAAAACTGACCCCACAACTGGTACATTTGCTCTGGACTTTTTGTTTGGCGTCGCAGACGGCGCATACCAATTCCTCGACCTCTTTTCGCTTGAGGACGTGATCTTCGCGTTCATCATGGCAAAATCTACACGTGTATACTTTATCGCAGCAAGGCGTCTGCAATACCTCAAATTATTCACTGTGTCTTAAAAGTTAAAACGTATAAAACAATACCACAAATTTCGATTTTCGTTTGTAATGGCAGCATCCTACCGGCGGTGGGGTTTCTTCGGGGGGGCCCTCGGCTCTGGGGGTGGTTGTCGCAGCTCCGGATGCTTCTTCCATCTTCTTATGCCGTTGTGCGGTATACCACACTTTTTTTTAAACAAACCGTTAGGAGTTGAGTTTAAAAAAAATATGCTGGTAAAAATTTTGATATGATAATTTCTGTAATGTCATGAAAACTAATAGAAAATCACCAAACAAAAAAATATTCGACAGTAGTACTTAACCGCAAATTTAACCTTTGACGGCTTACGTCAACGTCATTTGTCAACCACGAAAATCGTTGTTCTGTGGTGGTTTGTCAATTTAAAACGAAGGTAAGTTATCCGAAAAATAAAAATAAATCAGAATCATAGATAAAATTTGATTTTATTCATCCAAAAAGATCATAATAATAGAAACAGGGTAATCGATTTTTCAAAAGTCAACTAAAAACTCATAGAACTAAGAAAATCAGTTGATCGAATCGCAGAACAATAGAAATAACGTTTGTCAAAACACAGAACGATAACGTCAATCGTAGAACCGTAAATCGATACAGATAAATAACTCGACAAACAGAAATCGTTTTCTTTTATTCATTTACATTACTCCAAAATAATAGAAATACAAACAATCTTTGAAGTAATCCTAAAACCAACCACAGAACTACTAAAAACAAAAACAGTAAATCGACTCACAGAACAACTTGTCAAAACACAGAACGAAAACATTTCCAAAAATCGTTAAGTCACTGTAAAACCCGAAAAAGAAGACGAACATTCAAAAAACTAACCCTAATTTCCGACTTCTTATGAACATTAACACTTACAGAAAACCCCCCGGGGGCGAATTAAGCCTGTCGAACCTAGAAGAAATTTGTAAAGAACGCATCCAACTGTACTCTATACTAGAAACGGCTAAATTACTCGACTACGAAGAAGGTAAACCAAGCTGGTGCAATTTTATAACTACAACCATACAAAGATTAAACTTAACCACTTATCTACCTTTACTAGGGATAGATTTAACACACGGTATACTAAAATCGAAAAAAACAGACAACATAGCACACTGGTTAGTAGGATTAAGTTATTGTAGAACAGCAGAATCGCAAAACGTTTTTATAAACTGGGAATTGCAATGGATACATTTGTTGTTTATTAAATCTAAATACAGTGACCGAGAAGCGTTTTTAGTGAACAACGATTTAATCTGTGATAGTTTAGATGTGCTAGAACGTTTACTGTTAGAAGAAGAACTAACAGAAGCTACAGAAGTAAGTAAAAACAACTACAGAAATACTATATTCTATAAAACCAAGTTTGAAAACGTTCCCGATTTGATAAGTAGCAGAAACGCGTTCCTAAGTAAAGGCACGGCTTATTTTTGCGAACGAGATTACTATTTTTATATAAAAAACCAACTAAAACTCGAATTTCAACAACGTTTAACATTCCAAAGTAAAGTTTACCCCACTTTAATCGACCGATACAAGTTTCTAGTAGATCGCGTACCTCAATATCAACCCAAACTCAATTTAGACACCGTTATAGATACCATAACTTTGGATAATTTAGATTACATAGCCGATAAACATTTCCCTTTATGTATGCAACATTTACATCGCACTTTACGCTCCGAACATCATTTAAAATACGACTGCCGGATGCAGTACGGGGTGTTTTTGTACTGGTTAGGCCTCGATTACGAACTAGCTATGGAATTTTGGAAAAACGAATTCGTACATAAAATGCCCGAGGATTTCTTTCAACGCAGACATTCGTACTTGTTCAAACATCAATACGGTTTAGTTGGTAGAAAATCTCCTTACAATTACTCAAGTTGTGGGGATATTTTGAGCTACAAACCGTTACCTAATCAAAAACACGGTTGTCCTTTCAAACACTGGAGCAAATCTACGGTGATTAAAACCATCCAACCTCAAATTTCTTACGTTAAAGACATAGAAGATCTAATCGATAAAGAACAGTATCAAAAAGCTTGTACCGCTTATTTTTGCAAGAGTAGAAACGTGGGGAGGTTGAAATCTGATATAAACGTTATAAAGAGCCCCAATCACTATGTCAATGAAAGTTTTCTAGCGAGGGATATCTTGGAAACTGTATTCGAAGACTGATACATTGAGTGATATTAGTATCGAAGATAAGACGCTGTTTTTCGCTTTGATGACTGTATTTTAAGGTAAATAAGAGTTACTGTTATTAATTTTATGTATAATTTATCGAATTAATGTCTGTTTTTCAAATAAATCGGTAAAAAAAGTAAAATCGTTTTAGTCTTTCAACAAACCCTACTGCTACTAGTATTATATTGAAAAATAAAAGTACTTACATGTAATTAGTAAAAGTTTATATCCGTTTTATCACTAGATTGTTTAATTTCACTAATTTATCACTAAAAATATTAGTTTCACTCAAATTTACTTACATCGATGTAAAAGTGAGGTTATAATTTAGTCACTTATATATATAACAATTAAAATAACGTTTTTTCACATGTATATATTGTTTATAAACAATTTTTTAAACCGAATATGTAAATACACTCATTAAATTTGATTATTTTATGATAATTAAAAAAAATAAAACGAATTTAAGAAATCTTCTTATAAAACTTACGGAACGAAACGTCAACTACCAGATGGCGTTGTTGGTAGTTTTTTAACGACAGCACTTCTAACTAATAATAAAAAAAAGTTTAATTTATCGATTTAAAATCGTTAATTATTGAAGATGATCGTTTAAATTAGTAATTACGGTTATTAATTATCGTTATTTAACGTTAATTGAGGTGGTTTGAGGTGAAAAGAAGTCGCGGTTTTTGAATTTGGCGGTTCGTCGGATTGACGTTTCGGGAGTTTATCGTTCCGTGGTGGTCCTGGGTGTCGGTTGGTCGATGGTGTCCCGTCAGTTGTTTTACGGTGCGAATGAGTGTGTGTGGTGTCGTGCAAGATGGCTACCAGTGACGATGAACCTATGCATCATTTATACGAAGTTTTCACGACTTGTTTTAATAAAGTGGCAAACAAAGCACCCGGTAAGCGATTCCTTAGACTATTATTTACATTTATTGGGTAATCGATTCGGGTATTTTCCCCCGGAAAACGGTTAAATAACGTCGAATTTGTCAAAGCGTGTGTGTCTATGTCTGATGTCTATCGTTTGTGTCCGTTTCCATCTTCGCAGATAAAACAACAAAAATCCGTTAAAAATAAACCGTTTCACGATTTTTTCAGTTAAAACTAGCCTAATTTAACGTTAAATTAACTTTAATCACCCATCCACACATATTTTAACTGTTTTTGTTGTTTCCATCTTTCTCGTTTATCGTCCTAAAAGATGTTTACATCTTACGAAGATGAAACCGTAGAAAATTTTCATTTTTAAACTCCTCTCTACCATAATTAATTTATTTAAACATAAATAAATACAAATAAAAACTAATTATTCTTAAAATCATGTAGGTCAAATTAATATTAACAAAATATTATTTATATTAGTACAGTAGGCTTTGGAAATTTGACGTTAAATGTGTCATTTTATTCGACCAACTTCATTGTTGTTCTTTATTCCGTTTTCTAATGTCTTTTTATTCCTTTTTCATTTTTCTAATATTCGTAATACGATAGAATTAAAGTTTTTGCATGGAAACAATGTTGGGGAAAAGTGGTTGATAATATTTTCGTTATCGTGATTTTTCGAGTGGTTTTTTTGAAGTGATATCCGATTTGTTTATAACAAAGTTTTTGTGTTTATTATAGAAATAATGTTATTGCCAGATGAGTTAATTATTGTTTTAATTGAATTAAGTTTCTTATTTATGTTTTTTTTTGCGAGTGTTACGTTTTTTACGTTATGGTGTTAATCGTGTGTTGTAAAAATTTCGTTAAGAATGTTTGTAAACAAAAGGAAAATGTGTTTTTGTTTACCGTGTGAGGTATGCAACTGTTGGTACGCGGCGATAATGTTTTTTGTTGTTGGGTTTTTTGGTTTGAATTAAGTTGGGGTTTAAATGGTGTGGTTTCTTAATCTTTTGTTAATAAATTGAAGCGATTTTCATTGTTTTACCACCTTTAGTTTGTTCCTCATTTTAACTTTAAGCGATTTTTTAATGGTGTTACCTTTTTTGTGGTTTCTTAATAATGTTCTACTAAATTTAAGCGATTTTTATGGTTTTACAATCTTTGGTTTGCTCTTGATTTATATTTGAGCGATTTTTTAATGGTGTTACCTTTTTTGAGGATCCTCATTCATGTTCTACTAAATTTAAGCGATGTTTTAATGGTGTTACCTTTTTTGTGGATTCTCAATCATGTTCTACTAAATTTAAGTGATTTTTTAATAGTGTTACCTTTTTTGTGGTTTTTCAATAATGTTCTACTAAATTTAAGCGATTTTTACGGTTTCAGAATCTTTTGTTTGCTCTTGGTTTGAATTTTAGCGATATTTTAATGTTGTTACCTTTTTTTTTGTGGTTTCTTAATCATGTTCTACTAAATATAAGCGATTTTTAATGTTTTACAATCTTTGGTTTGCTCTTGATTTAAATTTGAGCGATGTTTTAATGGTGTTACCTTTTTTTGTAGTTTCTTAATAATGTTCTACTAAATTTAAGCGATTTTTAATGGTGTTACCTTTTTTGTGGTTTCTTAATAATGTTCTACTAAATTTAAGCGATTTTTAATGGTGTTACCTTTTTTGTGGTTTCTCAATTATGTTCTACCAAATTTAAGCGATTTTTATGGTTTCAGAATCTTTTGTTTGCTCTTGGTTTGAATTTGAGCGATATTTTAATGTTGTTAATTTTTTTTGTAGTTCTTTAATCATGTTCTACTAAATTTAAGCGATTTTTAATGTTTTACAATCTTTGGTTTGCTCCTGATTTAAATTTGAGCGATGTTTTAATGGTGTTACTATTTTTTGTGGGTCCTTAACCATGTTCTACTAAATTTAAGCGATTTTTTAATGGTGTTATCTTTTTTTGTGGTTTTTCAATAATGTTCTACTAAATTTAAGCGATTCTTTAATAGTGTTACCTTTTTTGTGGTTTCTCAATAATGTTCTACAAAATTTAAGCGATTTTTACGGTTTCAGAATCTTTTGTTTGCTCTTGGTTTGAATTTGAGCGATATTTTAGTGTTGTTAATTTTTTTTTGTAGTTCTTTAATCATGTTCTACTAAATTTAAGCGATTTTTAATGTTTTACATTCTTTGGTTTGCTCCTGATTTAAATTTGAGCGATGTTTTAATGGTGTTACCATTTTTTGTGGGTCCTTAACCATGTTCTACTAAATTTAAGCGATTTTTTATGGTTTCAGAATCTTTTGTTTGCTCTTGGTTTAAATTTTAGCGATATTTTAATGTTGTTAATTTTTTTTGTAGTTCTTTAATCATGTTCGACTAAATTTAAGCGATTTTTAATGTATTAATACCTTAAGTAAGTTCTTGAGTCGAATTTGGGGGGTGTATTTAATGGTGTTACCTTTTTTGTGGTCTCTTAATCATGTTCTACTAAATTTAAGCGATTTTCAATGTTTTACTACTTTTGGTTTGTTCTCGATTTAAATTTAAGCGATTTTTTTAATGGTGTTACCTTTTTTTGTGGATTCTTAATCATGTTCTACTAAATTTAAGCGATTTTTAATGTTTTATAACATTTAGTACGTTTCTGAGTCGAATTTGGGGGATGTTTTTAATGGTGTTACCTTTTTTTATGGTTTCTCAATCATGTTCTACTAAATTTAAGCGATTTTTAATGTTTTACAATCTTTGGTTTGTTCGCGATGTAAATTTGAGCGATTTTTTAATAGTGTTACCTTTTTTACAGGTTCCTTAATCATGTTCTACTAAATTTAAGCGATTTTTAATGTTTTACAATCTTTGGTTTGTTCCCGATGTAAATTTGAGCGATTTTTTTAATAGTGTTACCTTTTTTGTGGTTTCTTAACAATGTTCTACTAAATTTAAGCGATTTTTAATGTTTCACAATCTTTGGTTTGATCTCGATTTAAATTTGAGCGATTTTTTAATGGTGTTATTTTTTTGAGGATTCTCAATCATGTTCTACTAAATTTAAGCGATTTTTATTGTGTCAGAACCTTTTGTACGTTCCTGAGTCAAATTTGAGCGATTTTTAAATGGTGTTACCTTTTTTTGTAGTTTCTAAATAATGTTCTACTAAATTTAAGTGATTTTTAATGTTCTAATACCTTTAGTACGTTCCTGAGTCGAATTTCAGCGATTTTTAAATGGTGTTACCTTTTTTGTGGTTTCTCTATTATGTGCTACTAAATTTAAGCGATTTTATAAAGGTGTTACATTTTTTTGATGTTCCTTAATCATGTTCTACTAAATTTAAGCGATTTTTATTGTGTCAGAACCTTTAGTACGTTCCTGAGTCGAATTTGAGCGATTTTTAAAAGGTGTTACCTTTTTTATGGTTTCTCAATTATGTTCTACTAAATTTAAGCGATTTTTATTGTGTCAGAACCTTTTGTACGCTCTTGAGTCAAATTTGAGCGATTTTTAAATGGTGTTACCTTTTTTATGGTTTCTCAATTATGTTCTACTAAATTTAAGCGATTTTTATTGTGTCAGAACCTTTTGTACGCTCTTGAGTCAAATTTGAGCGATTTTTAAATGGTGTTACCTTTTTTATGGTTTCTCAATTATGTTCTACTAAATTTAAGCGATTTTTATTGTGTCAGAACCTTTAGTACGTTCCTGAGTCGAATTTGAGCGATTTTTAAAAGGTGTTACCTTTTTTATGGTTTCTCAATTATGTTCTACTAAATTTAAGCGATTTTTATTGTGTCAGAACCTTTAGTACGTTCCTGAGTCGAATTTGAGCGATTTTTAAAAGGTGTTACCTTTTTTATGGTTTCTCAATTATGTTCTACTAAATTTAAGCGATTTTTATTGTGTCAGAACCTTTAGTACGTTCCTGAGTCGAATTTGAGCGATTTTTAAAAGGTGTTACCTTTTTTATGGTTTCTCAATTATGTTCTACTAAATTTAAGCGATTTTTATTGTGTCAGAACCTTTTGTACGCTCTTGAGTCAAATTTGAGCGATTTTTAAATGGTGTTACCTTTTTTATGGTTTCTCAATTATGTTCTACTAAATTTAAGCGATTTTTATTGTGTCAGAACCTTTTGTACGCTCTTGAGTCAAATTTGAGCGATTTTTAAATGGTGTTACCTTTTTTATGGTTTCTCAATTATGTTCTACTAAATTTAAGCGATTTTTATTGTGTCAGAACCTTTAGTACGTTCCTGAGTCGAATTTGAGCGATTTTTAAAAGGTGTTACCTTTTTTATGGTTTCTCAATTATGTTCTACTAAATTTAAGCGATTTTTATTGTGTCAGAACCTTTAGTACGTTCCTGAGTCGAATTTGAGCGATTTTTAAAAGGTGTTACCTTTTTTATGGTTTCTCAATTATGTTCTACTAAATTTAAGCGATTTTTATTGTGTCAGAACCTTTAGTACGTTCCTGAGTCGAATTTGAGCGATTTTTAAAAGGTGTTACCTTTTTTATGGTTTTCTCAATTATGTTCTACTAAATTTAAGCGATTTTTATTGTGTCAGAACCTTTAGTACGTTCCTGAGTCGAATTTGAGCGATTTTTAAAAGGTGTTACCTTTTTTATGGTTTCTCAATTATGTTCTACTAAATTTAAGCGATTTTTATTGTGTCAGAACCTTTAGTACGTTCCTGAGTCGAATTTGAGCGATTTTTAAAAGGTGTTACCTTTTTTATGGTTTCTCAATTATGTTCTACTAAATTTAAGCGATTTTTATTGTGTCAGAACCTTTAGTACGTTCCTGAGTCGAATTTGAGCGATTTTTAAAAGGTGTTACCTTTTTTATGGTTTCTCAATTATGTGCTACTATATTTAAGCGATTTTTAAATGGTGTTACCTTTTTTTGTGGTTTCTCAATCATGTTCTACTAAATTTAAGCGATTTTCAATGTTTTATAACTTTTGGTTTGTTTTTGATTCAAATTTGAGCGATTTTTTAATGGCGTTACCTTTTTTCTAAGTTCCCCAACCATTTTTTACTAAATTTAAGCGATTTTCAATTTTTACCACACCATTAACTCGATTTGAACCATCTTTCATAAATACCACTACCATTTTTTTAAAAAACAAAATCCCCAAGAATTAAACCATTAAATTTATTACACTCCACCCTTAGTTATGCAACCCATTAAATATACCCATCAAATCAAACAACCCACATTAAAAAAAAAAACCACCCCTACACATATTTTCTCGATTCTTATACGATTTTTCCCATTTAAAAAAAAAAACCAGCGGCGTATCACCCGTTTTATTTAATCCACCACTAAAACATTTCCCGTATACACCCTTTAGGAAATTTTTACGAACCCCACCACTGGGGCCTACACAAAAACCCCCATCGAACATCTGTCGGTGATTTTTTTAACCGTTTTTTCGTATCGTTTCTTCGAGCAATTAATTTTAACCGGTCCAAGTTTGTGTTTCTTCGATTTCTTCACCCATAAACAGTCCCATGGTATTTTTTATTTCTTTAAATAATATCCAAGTTTATTTATTTATAATTTTTCCGATATATTTTTAATAAATTTTGAGATTAAAACGTTGTAGTTTACTATAAAATTAAACCCTGTATCAAAATTTAATTTTTTTTAATTAATTTTAAAATCTGAAAACCCCCTAACTACGCTCCTGTGTTCTTCTTCTCTTTTACGGATGCCCGCATGACACCGTAAACTATACAGCGAAAGTTTCCGGGTATTGAGGGTGGAGGGGGGATAAATGGGCGGTGCCTTTTATTACTACTTGTTTAGAGTTGGGAACTCGTAACTAAAAGTAACAGTACGTTTTATTACTTTTATTCGAAAATTAATCTTGGAGTTTTTTCCTTTTTTTAAGGAATAATTTAGGAAGGGAGATATTTTAAAACATCAAAGGAATAATTCTGGTTGGTATAGTTTTAAAAAAATGGATTTTAAAGTAGAAACTACGTTTTTATCGTAATGAGTTATTGAGAAGCGTGGTTTTTTCCCATCTGGTGAGCGTTAAAAAAGAAGAATTAGGATTAGCACTCGACGGTTTAGTCCTTGGACGATAATCCGAATTAGAATCCGTCGAAATGATGTTTTTAGGTCGGTGAATGTAGAAATTAAGTGGTTTGGTGTAAAAGTGGCCACCAGTTTGACCAGATTTAGTACTATTGGATTTTTTAACGTAAAATGTCCTTTTTTTATGCGATTTTCGGTCGTATTAGCGTAATAAGTAAGGAAATTTTTATTTTTTTAGTTGTTGATGTGATTCTGTAGAAGATTTTACGTTTTTACTTTGAGATTTCTTTGTTCTGGAAAGAGGGAATATTTTATAACGTTAAAGGTGTTGTAGAAGACGTTATAGATTATAGAAAGCAGTTTTTGATTGAAGAAACTGCGTTGGGATGATGAAAGGTTGTTTCAAGGTAGTTTTTCCATTTTGTAGGGGTTAAAAAAGAAGAATTAGCAGGGGTATTAGATGATTTAGTCTTTGGACGATATTAAGAACTAGAATCCGTCAAAATGACGTTCGTAGCTTTCTTCATTCTCGAGAAGATAAGCCGGAAAATGAAGAAATTAACGACGCAATTGGTTAAAATCGTTAATATGGTGTAAAAATTGACGTAAAATGGTTTGATTGACTACGAATTCATCTCTACTGGTTGTATCTTGTACGTTTTCTTCATTTTCGTCATCTTCTTTTTCTATTTCTTCTTTTTACCATCTTCTGGTACCATCAGAAGCTCTGGCTGCTTCTTGGTCTGCTTGAGTTGGAAAACAGAGTTTAAAAGATGGTATAGATTGTGAAAAATCGATTTTTGAATGAAGAAACTGCGCCTGGAACACGAAAAGTTGTTTCAAGACAGTTTTTTCATCTTACAAGGGTTAAAAAAGAAGAATTAGCAAGAGCACTAGACGATTTAGTTATTGGACGATAATCCGAACTAGAATCCGTCAAAATGACGTTCTTAGCTGTCTTCATTCTCTAGAAGATAAGCCGGAAAATGAAGAAATTAACGACGCTAATGGTTAAAATCGTTAATATGGTTTAAATGTAGACGTAAAATGGTTTGACTGATGACAAATTCATCTCTATTGGTTGTATCTTGTTAGTTTTCTTCATTTTCGTCATCTTCTTCATCTAGTTCTTTGTTTTTACCATCTTCTGGTGCCATCAGAACCTCTGGCTACTTCTCGGTTTGCTTGAGTTGGAAAACAGAGTTAAAAAGATGGTATAGATTGTAAAAAAGCGATTTTTGAATGAAGAAACTGCATCTGGAACACGAAAAGTTGTTTGATGGCAGTTTTCCCATCTTACAGGCGTTAAAAAAGAAGAATTAGTTGGAGCACTAGACGATTTAGTTATTGGACGATAATCCGAACTAGAATCCGTCAAAATGACGTTCGTAGCTTTCTTCAATCCCGAGAAGATAAGCCGGAAAATGAAGAAATTAACGATGTTAATGGTTAAAATCGTTAATATGATCTAAATATTGACGTAAAATGGTTTGGTTGATGACGAATTCATCCCTTCTGGTTGTATCTTGTATGTTTTCTTTATTTTCGTCATCTTCTTTATCTAGTTCTTTGTTTTTACCATCTTCTGGTACCATCAGAAGCTCTGGCTACTTCTTGGTTTGCTTGAGTTGGTAAACAAAGTTAAAAAGATGGTAGAGATTGAAAAAAACGATTTTTGAATGAAGAAACTGGAACACGAAAAGTGGTTTCAAGGCAGTTTTTTCATCTTACAGGCGTTAAAAAAGAAGAATTAGTTGGAGCAATAGACGATTTAGTCTTTGGACGACAATCCGAACTAGAATCCGTTAAAATTACATTCTTAGCTTTCTTCAATCTCGAGAAGATAAGCTGTAAAAGGAAGAAATTAACTACGCCATTGGTTAAAATCGTTGATATGGTTTAAATTTAGACGTAAAATGGTTTGATTGACTACGAATTCATCTCTACTGGTTGTGTCTTGTACGTTTTCTTCATTTTCGTCATCTTCTTCATGTAGTTCTTCTTTGTTACCATCTTCTGGTACCATCAGAAGTTCTGGCTACTTCTTGGTCTGCTTTAGTTGGAAAACAAAGTTAAAAAGATGGTAGAGATTGAAAAAAACGTTTTTGGAATGAAGAAACTGCGTCTAGAACACGAAAAGTTGTTTCAAGGCAGTTTTTCCATCTTACAAGGGTTAAAAAGAAGAATTAGCAAGAGCACTAGACGATTTAGTTATTGGACGATAATCCGAACTAGAATCCGTCAAAATGACGTTCTTAGCTTTCTTCAATCCTGAGAAGATAAGCTGTAAAATGAAGAAATTAACGACTCAAATGGTTAAAATCTTTAATATGGTGTAAAAATTGACGTAAAATGGTTTGATTGATGACGAATTCATTTCTACTGGTTGTATCTTGTTCGTTTTCTTCATTTTCCTCATCTTCTTCATCTAGTTCTTCATTTTTACCATCTTTTGGTACCATCAGAATCTCTCGCTACTTCTTGGTTTGCTTGAGTTGGAAAACAGAGTTAAAAAGATGGTATAGATTGAAAAAAATCGATTTTTGAATGAAGAAACTGCGTCTGGAACACGAAAAGCTGTGTCAAGGCAGTTTTTCCATCTTACAGACGTTAAAAAAGATGAATTAGTAGGAGCACTAGACGATTTAGTTATTGGACGATAATCCGAACTAGATTCCGTCAAAATTACGTTCTTAGCTTTCTTCAATCCTGAGAAGATAAGCTGTAAAATGAAGAAATTAACGACACCATTGGTTAAAATCGTTGATATGGTGTAAAAATTGACGTATAATGGTTTGATTAATGACGAATTCATCCCCACTGATTATATATTGTTCATTTCCTTCATATTCTTTATCTAGTTCTTTGGTTTTACCATTTTCTGGTACCATCAGATGCTCTGGCTACTTCTTGGTCTGCTTAAGTTGGAAAACAGAGTTAAAAAGATGGTATAGATTGTGAAAAATCGATTTTTGAATGAAGAAACTGCGCCTGGAACACGAAAAGTTGTTTCAAGACAGTTTTTCCATCTTACAGGCGTTAAAAAAGAAGAATTAGTGGGAGCACTAGACGATTTAGTTATTGGACGATAATCCGAACTAGAATCCGTCAAAATGACATTCTTAACTTTCTTCAATCCTGAGAAGATAAGCCGGAAAATGAAGAAATTAACGACTCAAATGGTAAAAATCGTTGATACGGTTTAAAAATTGACCTAAAATGGTTTGATTGATGACGAATTCATTTCTACTGGTTGTATCTTGTTCGTTTTCTTCATTTTCCTCATCTTCTTCATCTAGTTCTTTGTTTTTACCATCTTCTGGTACCATCAGAAGCTCTGGCTACTTCTTGGTTTGCTTGAGTTGGTAAATAAAGTTAAAAAGATGGTAGAGATTGAAAAAAACGATTTTGGAATGAAGAAACTGTGTCTAGAACACGAAAAAGTTGTTTCAAGGTAGTTTTTCCATTTTACAGGCGTTAAAAAAGAAGAATTAGTAGGAGCATTAGACGATTTAGTTATTGGATGACAATCCGAACTAGAATCCGTCAAAATGACGTTCTTAGCTTTCTTCAATCCCGAGAAGATAAGCCGGAAAATGAAGAAATTAACGACGCAATTGGTTAAAATCGTTGATATGGTGTAAAAATTGACGTAAAATGTTTTGATTGATGACGAATTCATCTCTATTGGTTGTAACTTGTTAGTTTTCTTCAATTTCGTCATCTTCTTTATCTAGTTCTTCATTTTTACCATCTTCTGGTGCCATCAGAACCTCTGGCTACTTCTCGGTTTGCTTGAGTTGGAAAACAGAGTTAAAAAGATGGTATAGATTGTAAAGAAGCGATTTTTGAATGAAGAAACTGCATCTGGAACACGAAAAGTTGTTTGATGGCAGTTTTTCCATCTTACAGGGGTTAAAAAAAAAGAATTAGTCGGAGCATTAGACGATTTAGTTATTGGACGATAATCCGAAATAGAATTCGTCAAAATGACGTTGGTAGCTTTCTTCAATCCCGAGAAGATAAGCTATAAAATGAAGAAATTAACGACGCCATTGGTTAAAATCGTTGATATGGTGTAAAAATTGACGTAAAATGGTTTTATTGATGACGAATTCATCTCTATTGGTTGTATCTTGTTAGTTTTTTTCATTTTCCTCATCTTCTTCATCTAGTTCTTCATTTTTACCATCTTCTGGTGCTATCAGAAGCTCTGGCTACTTCTTGGTATACTCGAGCTGGAAAATAAAGTTAGGAAGATCTTTTTTTTCTACTAATTGTATCTACAGTACATTGAATAACATTCCAATAGAAAACGCGATGGCATATAGCCCGGGAAGTAGTTGTTTTTTCATAGAAAACAGTCAAACTTGGTATAGATACAAAAGTTTCTTTACCTTGGTTGCAGGTAGAAACAATTTTCTACTTTTCATTTTTCACTATTGACTGCACCTTGTATATGAAATTATTTTCAGTATTTGTTCCTATTTTTTTGTTATTAATATTGTCGGTAACGTAATAACGGTTGTTGGAAAGTGTCAGTTCCCATCTCTAGTTGGGGTCATCGTCGTTATTGTACGGTCCGGTGGACGCGCGCTGTTGTGACGTTTCTCTTTCTAAATAAATATATAAAAAAGAGAGGGACGTTCTTGATTTGGGGTATGTTCCGTATCTATTATTGCAAATGAATATTATCTCGAATGGGTTCGTTCGTGAGTGCTTTCGAGCGATTTTCACGGAACGATGAATAGCGATAAAGTAATTCGGGCATAGGAAACGTAGTTTTGATTATGATGGGGATAATCGATTTTTTTGCCGGTATGAGAAATTAATTCGGTTACAGAAATCGTAGTTTTGATAATAATAATCGATTTTTCTCTATCGAAAGTTGAGCTAATTATTATTAATCGTATTGATAATAATAATCGATTTTTTTCCTCTCGATTATTATACAAATTTCGTATTTTTGATGATAATAATCGATTTTTATCTCGAAAATTGATATAATTCGGTCTTAGAAATTGTCATCGTTTTATGCGAAAAAATAATCGATTTTTTCTCGAACAAGAAATTAATTCGGCCATAGAAATCTTCATAAAAATTCCGCCATAGAAATCATAATTTTTTTAATAATAATCGATTTTTTTCTTTCGATTATTTAACCAATTAAGCCATAGAAATCGTAGTTATATCAATAATCGATTTTTTTTTCGACTATTAAACCAAGTTGGTAGTTCTGATGATAATAATCGATTATTTTTCTCGAAAATTGAACCAATTCGGCCATTGAAATCGTAATCGTTTTGATAATAATCGATTATTTTTCTCTCGATTATTAAACAAATTTCTTAGTTATGATTATAATCGATTATTTCTCTCGATTATTAATAATCGATTATTCTTCTCGATTATTAATAATCGATTATTAATAATCGATTATTAATGATCGATTATTTCTCTCGATTTATTAATAATCGATTATTTCTCTCTCGATTATTGAACAAATTTCGTAGTCATGATGATGATAATCGATTATTTTTCTCGAAAATTGAACTAATTGGGCAATAGAAATCTTAATCGATTTAATAATAATCGATTTTCTCTCTCCATTTTTAAACTAATTCGATTTTTTCTCGATTATTGAAGAAATTTTGTAGTTATGATAATAATCGATTATTTTCTCTCGATTATTAAACAAATTTCGTAGTCATGATGATACTAATCGATATTTTCTCTCGAAAATTGTATAATTCGGTAATGGAAATCGTCATCGGTTATTTGAAATAATAATCGATTTTCTCTCGAAAAATAGACTATTTTGGTCATAGAAATCGTAGTTATGATGGTAATCGATTATTTTTCTCGATTATTAAACTAATTCAGCTATAGAAATCGTAGTTTTTCGGTCGTAGAAATTGTAATTCTTTTGATAATAATAATCGATTTTTTTTTGTCGAGAATATAATCGATGTTTTTTGTTACAGAAAAGGCGGGATTTCAACCGCCCTACGGTGGATTAGATAATGGAATGGTGAGTAAATTTTAAATAAAAAAAAATTTATTTTTTTATTTTGTTGTTCAATTTGGGGTGGGTTTTTGTTCAGAATCGTATAAAAGTATGTCCAATGATCTTTTGCGAACTTTAGTTAGTTTTAAACTTAATAAACTTAGTTTTAGTGGCATTTTTGATTTTTTTTTGTCCAATTCGTACCAGATATTGTTCAAAAACCTTTAAAAAGTGTGTCCAATCAACATGGACAGTTCAATAATGTTTAGGAATATTAAAAAAAATTTTTAAATGGGTTTGAAAATATTTATTAATGGATTTTAATGAGTTTTAATGGATTTTTAATGGGTTTTAATGGATTTTTAATGGGTTTTAATGGATTTTTAATGGACTTTAAGGGGGTTTTAATGGGTTTTTTGTTCGATTCTAATTACATCTTGTTCAAAATTGTTCAAAACTGTATAAAAAGTGTGTCCAATAACCATAAGCGCCCCAAATAGTATTTATAAATAAAATTAATCAAAATTTTTGGTATTTTTGTCCAATCGACATCAGATTTTGTTCAAACACCCTACAAAATGTTGTCCAATGACCATATACGTAACAAAAAAAGGATTTAAAATAATTTAAAATAAAACATGGCGAATAAATCTGTGTTTTTTTTTTCTTTCAGGCGTACGCCCTAAACCCAGCCGGCCCGGTGTACGCGGGCCCGGGCGCCAGCCCCACCCAAGCCCCCGCCGAACCCTTTACGGCAGACAGCCCCTATTTTCCGTTCAACGCCCGCCCCGGCAGCCGATTGTCGCCGGCCAAAGCCAAAATTATCTCGGTGTCCGGCTTGAGACCGGCCAAAGAGGAACCCACGGGTACGGCGGCCACCACCTTGGACAGCCAATGGGGAGTGGTAAGTGGAGATGATACTTATCGAACTACCCTCGTGGCGAGAGGTTAGAAAAAGTGGGGTTTATTATTTTTTGCGAGTTTTATGGGGTTCTTTATTAAATTAATTTGATGGTTTTTGTGGGGTTTTATGGGGTTTTATTATTATTTTAATGGCTTTTATGGTTTTTTGAACCATCTTTGACGATTTTAATGGGGTGGTTTTGATAACTTTTTTAAAATTATTTTGAAGGTTTTTTTAATGTTTTGATAGTTTTAATGGGGTTTTTCGATTATTTTTATGGGTTTTGTTATTGTGGTTTTTTTTTGTTATTTTAATTGCTTTTATGGTTTTTTAAATTATCTTTTATGATTTTAATGAGTTTTATTATTATTTTAAACGGGTTTTAATAGGGTTTCATCATAATAATGGGTGTTTTGATTTTATTTTGAAAGTTTTTTTTATTTTATAAGTTCTTTATACTGTTTTTATGGGTTTTATTATTTTGATGGTTTTAATGTTTTTTTTTATCATATTAATGGCTTTTATGGTTTTTTAAATTATTTTTGATGATTTTCATGTATTTTTTTCTTCATTTTTGACTGGGTTTAATGGGGTTTTTATCATATTAAGGGGCTTTATGGTTTTTTTATTGTTTTGAAAGATTTTTTTATTCTTTTGATTGTTTTTATGGGGTTTTTATCATATTGATTGTTTTCATGATTTTTTATGGGTTTTGGTTTATAATTTTGATGGTTTTTATGGGGTTTTTATCAAATTGATTGTTTTCACGTTTTTTGTTTTTTGATGATTTTTATGGATTTTATTGTTATTTTGGTCTTTATTTTTGTTTATTATTTTAAAGGTTTTAATTGGATTTTTTATCATATTGATGGATTTTATATTTTTTATTATTATTTAGTAAGTTATTATGGGTTTAAATTTATTGTTTTCATGGTTTTTTAAATTATCTTTGATGATTTAATGGGTTTTATTATTATTCTGATGGTTTTAATGGGTTTTGTTATTTTGATTGTTTTATTGGGTTTTTTAAATCATTTTAATGGGTTTTATGTTTTTTTATTGTTTTGGATGTTTTTTTATTTTTTTTTTTGAGTGTTTTATGGGGTTTTTATCATATTGATTGTTTTCATGATTTTTTATGGGTTTTGGTTTATAATTTTGATGGTTTTAATGGTTTTTTTTAACATATTGATGGGTTTTATTGTTTTTATTATTATTTACTTAGTTGTTATGGGTTTTTGTTTATTTTAATATCTTTTATGGCTTTTGAATCATCTTCGATGATTTTAATGGGGTTTTATCATATTAATGGGTATTATGGCTTTTTTTATCATTTTGAAAGTTTTTTTTACTCTTTTGATTGTTTTAATCGGGTTTTATCAAATTGATTGTTTTCATGGTTTTTTAAATTCTATGATGATTTTAATGGGTTTTTTAATGGGGTTTTATATTAATGGTTTTTTTAATTATTTGAATGTTTTTTTAATTCTTTAGATTGTTTTTATGGGTTTTATTATTTTGTTGGTTATGCATTTTTGTTTCTAATTTTGGTAGTTTTTATGGGGATTTTTTTGATTGGTCTTATGGGTTTATCATATTAATTTGATGGTTTTGAAGGGTTTTTTTGATCATTTTAATGATTTTAATTGTTTTTTTTATTATTTTAATTGTTTTTATGCGACTCTTTATTATTTTAAAGTTTTTATGTTTTTTTTTATTATTTTGATGTTTTTTATGGGTTTTGTTACTTTGTTAATTGTAATGGGGTTTTTAGCATATTAATGGGTTTTATGGGTTTAATTTTTTTGATGGTTATCATGGTCCTTTTTATTATATTGATGGTTTTTATGGGCTTTTTTTACTATTTTGATGGGTTTTTTATCATATTAATGGGTTTTATTATTTTTTTTAGTATTTTGATTGTTTTTATTGGGTTTTTTGATTATTTTGATCGTTTTCATGGTTCTTTCATTAATTTGAAGATTTTTACGTCTTTTTTCAATCTTCTGATTGTTTTTAACGCACACGGCACTAAATCTGGACCATTTTTAAACCCACTAATACCAAAAATGAAAAACCAATCCACAATCAAACCCGATCAAACAATTATTTCCAATCCATCAACAAACACCACCTACCAACTTGAAAAAAAATCTTTTAGAAAGTATACACCCATAAACCAACCCACGTCTCATACCATAATCTCGTATTCGACCTTTGTTTCCAACAATAACGCGATATTTCATACGGGGCGATGCTAAAAAACCGTCCCAATCATTTACCACAAAGCGTAGAGAAAATTACGGCATTCGTATGGTCCAGATTCGACCGCTAGTGATTTTTAACAATCCCAACAGTTAAAAACAGCAGAAAAATGAATAAAAAACGAATTTAGTCACGAGTTTCACTATCATTGTTAGCAACGAACAATGCGAGAATGTTTCCCAAGACCCCAGTCGTACAAATACGGTCACAACTCGATAATAATCTACTTTTATGGTTAGAAAAAAAATCGTCGACCAAATTGGGACACATTTTTTTTTATGTATCATTGTTCTTGTTTAATTCAATTAATTACAACAAATGAACTGTAGAAACGTAAATAATTTAAAAAAAAAATTATTTTAAAAACAAATCGCACGCCCCTCGTATTATTAGCCAGAAAAAAACCAGCGGCGTAGGTATGCAGAACGTAAAAAAGGGATACCATTTTTATATTTAAAAAATTATAAAATCAAACACGTTTTCTCCGAATGAAAACCGATACGATTTTAATTTGTACGACCCCCCAGACTTTTCCAACCCCCTAGACTTTTCCAACCCCCCATATCGTATACGTATCAACGAATCTCATGTGTTTGATTCCCATATTAGTGGCGATTATTAGAAGGAGGGTACGAAAAAAATAATTGGGAGATAGAAAATCCCAGTTTGCATGCGTTGGAAAATATTGTAGAGTTTTATCGATAGTTTGAGCCGTTTAATTTATAGAGCCTCGCTCTATAACGGCTCAAACTATCGGTTAATTTGATGTATAAAGGTGGGATATTTTAATTGAGGGGGCCAAGGTGGGTTTGTACGACTAAGGGATGGTTTAGATGTACAATTGGGGATTTTTTTGTGCGATATAAGGGTTGTAGAAGGATTATTTAGAGTCTAGAATAGGTTTGGAGGGATTTAAAAGGTTTATTTAGAGTCTAAATTAGGTTTGGAGGGATTTCAAAAGTTTATTTAGAGTCTAGAATAGGTTTGGAGGGATTTCAAAAGTTTATTTAGAGTCTAGAATAGGTTTGGAGGGATTTAAAAGGTTTATTTAGAGTCTAGAATAGGTTTGGAGGGATTTAAAAGGTTTATTTAGAGTCTAGAATAGGTTTGGAGGGATTTAAAAGGTTTATTTAGAGTCTAGAATAGGTTTGGAGGGATTTAAAAGGTTTATTTAGAGTCTAGAATAGGTTTGGAGGGATTTAAAAGGTTTGTTTTGAGTCAAGAATAGGTTTGGAGGGATTTAAAAGGTTGATTTAGAGTCTAGAATAGGTTTGGAGGGATTTAAAAGGTTTATTTAGAGTCTAAATTAGGTTTGGAGGGATTTTAAAGGTTTGTTTAGAGTCTAGAATAGGTTTGGAGGGATTTAAAAGGTTTGTTTAGAGTCTAGAATAGGTTTGGAGGGAAACAAAAGCTTTTGGTTGATTCTAGAACACAGTAATAGTCTCGATAAAGGGTTTGGAAGAAGAAATAACGTTAAGAATGGTAATTTTGAGCTACAAGTTGATTCAAAAGTAATTTACGGGATGTAGAAGGTTTATTTAGAGTCTAGAATAGGTTTGGAGGGAAATAAAAGGTTTGGGTTGATTCTAGAATACCGTAATAGACTCAAAAAAGGGTTCGGAAGAAGAAATAACGTTTTGAATGGTAATTTTGAGGTACGAGTTGATTCAAAAGTAATTTACGGGATGTAGAAGGTTGATTTAGAGTCTAGAATAGGTTTGGAGGGGAATAAAAGGTTTGAGTTGATTCTAGAATGCCATAATAGACTCAAAAAAGGGTTCGAAAGAAGAAATAAAGTTTAGAATGGTAATTTTGAGCTACAAGTTGGTTTAAAAGTTATTTACTGGATGTAGAAGGTTTATGTAGAGTCTAGAATAGGTTTGGAGGGGAATAAAAGGTTTGGGTTGATTCTAGAATGCCATAGTCGTCTCAAAAAAGGGTTCGAAAGAAGAAATAAGGTTTGGAATCGTAATTTTGAGCTACAAGTTGATTTAAAAGTAATTTACGGGATCTAGAAGGTTGATTTAGAGTCTAGAATAGGTTTGGAGGGGAATAAAAGGTTTGAGTTGATTCTAGAATGCCATAATAGACTCAAAAAAGGGTTCGGAAGAAGAAATAAAGTTTTGAATGGTAATTTTGAGCTACAAGTTGGTTTAAAAGTAATTTATAGGATCTAGAAGGTTTATTTAGAGTCTACAAGGCCATAGTCGTCCTAAACAGGGGTTGAAATCTTAAATTTGTTCTAAAACTTAATCAAAGAGCATTTTTTCAAGATCTAGATACGTCAGAAAAGTATAAAACCTTCGTCTAAAGTCTAAAGTATGAAATCATTCGAAATTCCAAGACGATGTCGAATGTGACACGTCATAATTAAAAAATCGTTCGACGCTACTCTTTTGTTTATAATAATGTTCAAAGAAAAACGCAATTGATATTTAAAAAAATAATAATAAAGGTAAATTTTTCACTAAAAATACGATTTTAATGGTTTTGAACTACTTTTTAACCGGATTTGGTTGCGTTTGATTTAGTTTGATACGATTAGAATCGATTTTGAAGGAGAAAATTCAATCAAAAGCCGAAAAAACTGATTTTTAATTAAAATTCACCCCTTTTTAAATAGAATTGGTCCGCCACTGTTTTTTTTTTTTCAAAAATTGTAGTTTACCATAAGAAACGACTAATGTCACATTTTGACATCCCTAAATAAGTTTTTAGAACCCAAAAATGAAGAGAAACCAATAAAACGTTATAGAGTCAAAAAACGGGACGTCCTGTATATATATTTTAATAAAAAACTGATCAAATTTGATAAATGACACATTTTGACCCAGAAAAATGGTTTAAAAAAAATTTGACCCCCTTAGAAAAAAATTTTGCTCCGCCACTGTTTTTTTTTCAAAAATTTTAGTTTGCTTTAAGAAACGACTAATGTCAAATTTTGACATTCCTAAACAAAATTTTAAATCAAAATAAGACCAAACGGAACCAAAAAAACTTTGACACAAAAAACGGGACGCCCTGTATATTTTTCAAAAAAAAATCCAAAAAAACCGTTCCAAAAATTTAATTCTATCAAAAATCCCCACAAAAACTGCTTTTTTTTTTGTGGGTTTAAAATTGGTCCAGATTTAGTGTCGTGTGATTTTTTTTTTAATATTTCGGAAGGATCTTGTTTTATTTTTAATTAAGATTTTTCAAAATTTGCGATGAAAACTGGGGAAAGCTGATTTTGGTTTTGTATTGAATGTTTTTTGACTTTGGGGGTGTTTCTAATCACTTATTAACGATACACCCGGTATATTTTTAAGGTATTTCCAAAAAAAAACCATTTTTTATCTTTACTAAGATGCAAAAATTTTCAAAATCGCACCAAAAACAATCTCGCCAAACCAATTTGATTTTTACCGTTCACCTTTTTTTGACTTTGGCGCCTTTTGTTATTTTCTGACTTTGAGTCTTTATTTTTTTTTAATGTGGCACTATATTTTTTGTTTTTTGACTTTGGTAGTCCTATTTTTTGTTGTTTTTTGACTTTTGGCTTTTATTTTCTTTTTTTACATTAGGGCTCTTGATTTTTTGGTTTTTTGACTTCGGTACTATTATTTTTTCTGTTTTTTGACTTTGGGACTCTTATTTTTTTGTTTTTTTTTTTATTTTGGTACTCAATTTTTATTATTTTTTATTTTGGCACTTTATCTCTTTGTTTTCTTGACTTTTGGCTTTTATTTTCTTGTTTTTATTTTACTTTTGGCGTTTAGTTTCATGTTTTTGTGGCTTGACTTTGGGAGTCATATATTTTATTGTTTGACTTTGGGAGTCTTATTTTTTTGTTGTTTTTGACTTTTGGCTTTTAATTTCTTTTTTTTTAATTTAGTGCTCTTGATATTTGTTTTTTGACTTCTGAAATTTTGTTTTTTCTGGTTTTTTGAATTTTGGACTCATTACTTTGTTTTCTTGACTTTTGGCTTTTATTTTTTTGTTTTTTGACTTTGGAGAACCATTATTTTCTCTGTTTTTTTGACTTTAGGGTTCTTAATTTTGGTTCTGACTTTGGGGCCCTTGTTTTTTCTGATTTTTTGACTTTGGGACTCTTACTACTTTGTTTTCTTGACTTTTGGCTTTTATTTTCTTGTTTTTTGACTTTGGAGAACCATTATTTTCTCTGTTTTTTTGACTTTAGGGTTCTTAATTTTTGGTTCTGACTTTGGGGCCCTTGTTTTTTCTGTTTTTTTGACTTTTGGAATCTTATTACTTTGTTTTCTTGACTTTCGGCTTTTATTTTTTTTTAACTTTAATGCCTTGATTATTGGTTTTTGACTTTTGGGCTCTTGATTTTTGTTTTTGACTTAGGGGCTCTTGTGTTTTCAGTTTTTTGACTTTGGGACTCGTATTTTTCTATCCTTTAACTTCGGGATTCCTTTTTTCTGGTTTATGACTTTTGGCTTTTATTTTCTTGCTTTTTTTTTTTACTTTAGGACTATTATTTTTTCTGTTGATTGACCTTGGGACTTAATTTTGATTATTTTTTACTTTGGCACTATCATATCTTTGTTTTCTTGTTTTTATTGACTTTATTTTCTGGTTTTTTACTTTGGCACTCCTATTTTCTTGTTTTTTGACCTTGGGACACTCATTTTCTTGTTTTTATTAACTTTATTTTTTTGTTATTTGACTTTGGGACTCTTAATTTGTTGTATTTTTGACTTTGGGAGTCTTATTTTCCTGTTTTTTTGACTTTGGGAGTGTTATTTTATTGTTATTACTAAATTTTGGCTTTTATTTTCTTGTTTTTTTACTTTGGCACTCCTATTTTCTTGTTTTTTGACCAAGGAACACTCATTTTCTTGTTTTTTAACCTTGGCACTCTTATTTTCTTGTTTTTTGACTTTGGCACTCCTATTTTCTTGTTTTTTGACCTTGGGACACTCATTTTCTTGTTTTTTGACCTTGGCACTCTTATTTTCTTGTTTTTTAACCTTGGCACTCTTATTTTCTTGTTTTTTGACTTTGGCACTCCTATTTTCTTGTTTTTTGACCTTGGGACACTCATTTTCTTGGGACTTTGGAACTCTTTTTACTGTGGCACTCTTATCTTTTTGTTTTCTTGCTTTTATTGACTTTATTTTTTTGTTGTTTGACTTTGGGGCTCTTATTACTTTGTTTTCTTGGACTTTTGGCTTTTATTTTATAACTTTAATGCCTCGATTATTGTTTTTTGACTTTGGCACTCTTATTTTTCGTTGTTTTTTTTTGACTTTGGCACCAAATTCTTGCTTGTTTGACTTTGGCACTCTCATATCACTTTTGGCTTTTAGTTTCACGTTTTTGTGCCAAAATTTTCAAAATCTCACCGAAAAACCAACCCCCCAAAACCACTCGGAACTTTTCCCATTCATTTTTCTTTTGACTTTGGCTCTTTTTCGACCGCCCCTCGTACAACAATCAACTTAAACAATCGAACAAAACCGCGATTTCTCAATTCTCAAGGTTTTCCGTCCAACGGTGCCAAGCAGTCTAGCATTGTTGGTTGCCTACGTCATCATCGAATAGCATCCCCTCCAAATCAACTAACTACAATCCCCACGCAACCAAAAGCCAATCAGTCATCCGCAAGACTCCGTAGAATGCGGAGCGCGTTAAAAACTAACCTTCGAAAAAAAATATAGTACGGGGGCTTGATGACCAAAATCGCGTATAAAAATTAGTACGGGTGGTTTACCAAAAGTTTATGTACCAAATTTTTTAGTATGATGTTTATTGTAACGTTTTGTATACCGGGTGTGTTGGAAATGTGGTGGCGACGTTAGAAAAAGTGTTGATAGTGTCTTGTAAGATGGATTTTCAAAGGTTGGGTTATTTGGGGGGGAATTGGAGGTACGGGAACCCCGATAGTGGGGTAAGTATTAGTTTCAGCTTTGTTTATTATAAATGGGATCAATTTTGGTCATCAAAAAAGTCTTTTGGAGAATTTAAGACCTAGAATCATCCCAAGATCAATCTTTTGACGTTTAAAGATCAAGCAGTCAATATCTGGTGCTTGGTTTGTTATTGAATCGATTCCAAGTACGTTTTACTGTGTTGGGATCGATTTAGGACACTTGGGACTTACTAGGAACTTTAATAAAGTACTCTGAGTGTTTCCAAGGTTCTATCGCTGTTTTATTTTGTACTAGGGTTTCTGTAAAACCAGTTTCTTAAATGGGAGGCTTGAATATCTCGCACTTGATTAGTTTCAGCTTTGTTTATTATAAATGGGATCAATTTGGGTCATCAGAAATGTCTTTTGGAGAATTTAAGACCTAGAATCATCCCAAGATCAATATTTTGACGTTTAAATATCAAAAAGTCGATATCTGGTGCTTGGTTTGTTCTTGAATCGATTCCAACTACGTTTTACTATATTGGGATCGATTTAGGACATTTGGGACTTACTAGGAACTTTAATAAAGTACTCTGAGTGTTTCCAAGGTTCTATCGCTGTTCTATTTTGTACTAGGGTTTCTGTAAAACCAGTTTCTTAAATGGGAGGCTTGAATATCTTGCACTTGATTAGTTTCAGCTTTGTTTATTATAAATGGGATCAATTTGGGTCATCAGAAACGTCTTTTGGAGAATTTAAGACCTAGAATCATCTTAAGATCAATCTTTTGACGTTTAAATATCAAAAAGTCGATATCTGGTGCTTGGTTTGTTCTAGAATCGATTCCAACTACGTTTTACTGTGTTGGGATCGATTTAGGACATTTGGGTCTTACTAGGAACTTTAATAAAGTACTCTGTGTGTTTCCTAGGTTCTATTGTTGTTCTATTTTGTACTAGGGTTTCTGTAAAACCAGTTTCTTAAATGGGAGGCTTGAATATCTCGCACTTGATTAGTTTCAGCTTTGTTTATTATAAATGGGATCAATTTGGGTCATCAGAAAGGTCTTTTGGAGAATTTAAGACCTAGAATCATCCCAAGATCAATCTTTTGACGTTTAAAGATCAAGCAGTCGATATCTGGTGCTTGGTTTGTTCTTGAATCGATTCCAACTACGTTTTACTGTGTTGGGATCGATTTAGGACACTTGGGTCTTACTAGGAACTTTAATAAAGTACTCTGTGTGTTTCCTAGGTTCTATTGTTGTTCTATTTTGTACTAGGGTTTCTGTAAAACCAGTTTCTTAAATGGGAGGCTTGAATATCTCGCACTTGATTAGTTTCAGCTTTGTTTATTATAAATGGGATCAATTTGGGTCATCAGAAAGGTCTTTTGGAGAATTTAAGACCTAGAATCATCCCAAGATCAATCTTTTGACGTTTAAAGATCAAGCAGTCGATATCTGGTGCTTGGTTTGTTCTAGAATCGATTCTAACTACGTTTTACTGTGTTGGGATCGATTTAGGACACTTGGGTCTTACTAGGAACTTTAATAAAGTACTCTGTGTGTTTCCAAGGTTCTATTGTTGTTCTATTTTGTACTAGGGTTTCTGTAAAACCAGTTTCTTAAATGGGAGGCTTGAATATCTCGCACTTGATTAGTTTCAGCTTTGTTTATTATAAATAGGATCAATTTGGGTCATCAGAAACGTCTTTTGGAGAATTTAAGACCTAGAATCATCCCAAGATCAATCTTTTGACGTTTAAATATCAAAAAGTCGATATCTGGTGCTTGGTTTGTTCTTGAATCGATTCCAACTACGTTTTACTGTGTTGGGATCGATTTAGGACACTTGGGTCTTACTAGGAACTTTAATAAAGTACTCTGAGTGTTTCCAAGGTTCTATTGCTGTTTTATTTTGTACTACGGTTTCTGTAAAACCGGTTTCTTAAATGGGAGGCTTGGATATCTTGCACTTGATTAGTTTCAGCTTTGTTTATTATAAATGGGATCAATTTGGGTCATCAGAAACGTCTTTTGGAGAATTTAAGACCTAGAATCATCCCAAGATCAATCTTTTGACGTTTAAATATCAAAAAGTCGATATCTGGTGCTTGGTTTGTTCTTGAATCGATTCCAACTACGTTTTACTGTGTTGGGATCGATTTAGGACACTTGGGTCTTACTAGGAACTTTAATAAAGTACTCTGAGTGTTTCCAAGGTTCTATCGCTGTTTTATTTTGTACTAGGGTTTCTGTAAAACCAGTTTCTTAAATGGGAGGCTTGGATATCTCGCACTTAATTAGTTTCAGCTATGTTTATAATAAATGGGATCAATTTGGGTCATTAAAAACGTCTTTTGGAGAATTTAAGACCTAGAATCATCCCAAGATCAATCTTTTGACGTTTAAATATCAAAAAGTCGATATCTGGTGCTTGGTTTGTTCTTGAATCGATTCCAACTACGTTTTACTGTGTTGGGATCGATTTAGGACACTTGGGTCTTACTAGGAACTTTAATAAAGTACTCTGAGTGTTTCCAAGGTTCTATCGCTGTTTTATTTTGTACTAGGGTTTCTGTAAAACCGGTTTCTTAAATGGGAGGCTTGGATATCTTGCACTTGATTAGTTTCAACTTTGTTTATTATAAATGGGATCAATTTGGGTCATCAGAAACGTCTTTTGGAGAATTTAAGACCTAGAATCATCCCAAGATCAATCTTTTGACGTTTAAAGATCAAAAAGTCGATATCTGGTGCTTGGTTTGTTCTTGAATCGATTCTAACTACGTTTTACTGTGTTGGGATCGATTTAGGACACTTGGGATTTACTAGGAACTTTAATAAAGTACTCTGAGTGTTTCCAAGGTTCTATTGTTGTTCTAGTTTGTACTAGGGTTTCTGTAAAACCAGTTTCTTAAATGGAAGGCTTGAATATCTCGCACTTGATTAGTTTCAGCTTTGTTTATTATAAATGGGATCAATTTGGGTCATCAGAAAAGTCTTTTGGAGAATTTAAGACCTAGAATCATCCCAAGATCAATCTTTTGACGTTTAAATGTCAAAAAGACGATATCTGGTGCTTGGTTTGTTCTTGAATCGATTCCAACTACGTTTTACTGTACTTCAAAGCTTCCAAATCTTGCATTTTTCACTTTTCACCCTCATTTACTCGATATATAATCAATATAGCTCATCAGAAACATCTTCTAGATAACCCAGTATCGATATCTACCACCTGATGTCTTTTAAAACAGTTTTAAACCCTCCCAAGGTCGATTTATGGCTTTGTTTAACTTACAGCGGGTACAGCACCGAACCTTGTGGCACTCCGAAATTATTTTAATGAATTTGCGCGGCAAATTTGAAATATAAAAATTTAAATTTTGTTAACCCAACTATATTAAGACCGTAATTACGTTAAGGGTGAAACTTATAGGGGTGGGTTTAATAAATTAACGTATTTTGTTTTATTTCCAATATAAATTCTATGAATTATCGACTACACGCAAGGGATATTGGTGGAGAAACCACCCCCTAGAGCTGGGAGGGTAAATTAAGACGTAAAAGATTTTACTACCCTTCTTAGGAAAGACATTTTATATATTTTTGTATCGCTTGCCGAGAAGATTTATAGGTTGGCAGTAAAGGGTGGTGAAATGTCCATTCGGCATATTTTACCCCGTGGAAATATGGAAATCCACCCCCGTTTTGATATTTTTGCGGTATCATCGTTTATTTTTTGATTTTAGTGGGAAATCTGCGAGGTTTTATTTTTTTTCTTGTGGTCTTAATCTTGAGGGTAGTAAAAATTTTACGGAAGTATATTAAAGGGGTGGATAAAAGTGTTTCGTTGTGTGTAGATGGTGGTAACTACCCTCTGGGATGAAAAATTCAACGCGTGTGATGATTTGTGGATGATACGTGTGTGTTTTATCCAGCATTAGGAGCTACCCTTAAAATCAACCCTGATGTCGTGTATTTTGGTTTTTATTGTTAGGGGTGTACTGAAATGCGAAAATTTTTAAAATCGTGGCAAAAATAAGGGAGGGAAACTGGTTTGACTTTTAGCGTTCACTTTGTTTGACTTTGGGGTTGTTTCTGGTCACTTTTTGACGATACACCCAGTATATTTTTTAAGGTGTTTTTAAAGGATGTTCTTTTGTCTTTACTAAGGTGGAAAAATTTTTGAAATCGTGCTAGAAATAAGTGAGAAAAACTGATTTGGTTTTTCCAAGTAAGGTTTTTGACTTTGGCGCCTTTTTTTTTGGTTTTTGATTTTGGGACTTTATTTTTTTTGGGGGGTTTTTTACTTTGGGATTCTTATTTTTTTGATTTTTTGACTTTATGGCTCCTATTTTTTGTTTTTTTGACTTTGGCACTATTATTACTTTGTTTTCTTGAACTTTGGCTTTTAAATTCTTGTTTTTTTTGACTTTAGGGCTTGGATTCTTGTTTTTTTGATTTTGGGACTCATTTTTTTGACTTTTGGCTCTTATTTTTTTGTTGTTTCTTTTACTTTGAAAGTCTTTTTGAAATTTTCACTTTGGGAGTTCTATATTTTGTCGTTTGACTTTGGGACTTATACTTTTGTTGTTTTTTGACTTTTTTTGACTTCAGAACTATTATTTTTCTGTTTTTTTGACTTTGGGACTCTTGTTTTTTTGATTTTTGACTTTGGGACTCGTATTTTTTTGTTTTTTTACTTTTGGCTTTTATTTTTTCTGTTTTTTACTTTGGAACTATAATTTTTTATAGATTTTTGACTTTAGGGCTCTGGATTTTTTTTTTTGACTTAGGGGCTCTTGTTTTTCAGTTTTTTTGACTTTTGGACTCGTATTTTTTTTGTTTTTTTACTTTTGACTTTTATTTTCTTGTATTTTTGACTTTGGGACTATTATTTTTTTGTTGTTTCTTTTACTTTGAAAGTCTTTTTGAAATTTTCACTTTGGGAGTTCTATAATTTGTCGTTTGACTTTGGGACTTATACTTTTGTTGTTTTTTGACTTTTGTTGACTTCAGAACTATTATTTTTCTGTTTTTTTGACTTTGGGACTCTTGTTTTTTTGATTTTTGTCTTTGGGACTATTATTTTTTTGTGTTTTGACTTTTGGCTTTTATTTTCTTGTATTTTTGACTTTGGGACTATTATTTTTTTGTGTTTTGACTTTTGGCTTTTATTTTTTTGACTTTGGCACTCTTGTTTTTTTGATTTTTGTCTTTGGGACTATTATTTTTTTGTGTTTTGACTTTTGGCTTTTATTTTCTTGTATTTTTGACTTTGGGACTATTATTTTTTTGTTGTTTCTTTTACTTTGAAAGTCTTTTTGAAATTTTCACTTTGGGAGTTCTATAATTTGTCGTTTGACTTTGGAACTTGTATTTTTTTGTTTTTTGACTTTTGTTGACTTCAGAACTATTATTTTTCTGTTTTTTTGACTTTGGGACTCTTGTTTTTTTGATTTTTGTCTTTGGGACTATTATTTTTTTGTGTTTTGACTTTTGGCTTTTATTTTCTTGTATTTTTGACTTTGGGACTATTATTTTTTTGTGTTTTGACTTTTGGCTTTTATTTTTTTGACTTTGGCACTCTTGTTTTTTTGATTTTTGTCTTTTGGACTATTATTTTTTTGTGTTTTGACTTTTGGCTTTTATTTTTTTGACTTTGGCACTCTTGTTTTTTTGATTTTTGTCTTTGGGACTATTATTTTTTTGTGTTTTGACTTTTGGCTTTTATTTTTTTGACTTTGGCACTCTTGTTTTTTTGATTTTTGTCTTTGGGACTATTATTTTTTTGTTTTGACTTTTGGCTTTTATTTTTTTGTCTTTGGCACTCCTATTTTTTTGTGTTTTGACTTTTGGCTTTTATTTTTTTGACTTTGGGACTCTTATTTTTTTGATTTTTGACTTTGATACTCTTATTACTTTGTTTTTTTGACTTTAAGGCTCTTGACTTTGGGTTTTGACTTTGGGATTCTCTATTTTTCTTTTGGGACTCTTATTTTTTGACTTTTGGCTTTTATTTTTGTTTTTTTGACTTTAGGGCTCTTGACTTTGGGTTTTGACTTTGGGATTCTCTATTTTTATTTTGCGACTCTTATTTTTTTGACTTTAGGTTCTTAACTTTGGGTTTTGACTTTGGGATTCTCTATTTTTATTTTGCGACTCTTATTTTTTTGACTTTAGGGTTCTTGACTTTGGGTTTTGACTTTGGGATTCTCTATTTTTATTTTGGGACTTTTATTTTTTTGACTTTAGGTTCTTAACTTTGGGTTTTGACTTTGGGATTCTCTATTTTTATTTTGCGACTCTTATTTTTTTGACTTTAGGGTTCTTGACTTTGGGTTTTGACTTTGGGATTCTCTATTTTTATTTTGGGACTTTTATTTTTTTGACTTTAGGTTCTTAACTTTGGGTTTTGACTTTGGGATTCTCTATTTTTATTTTGCGACTCTTATTTTTTTGACTTTAGGTTCTTAACTTTGGGTTTTGACTTTGGGATTCTCTATTTTTATTTTGGGACTCTTATTTTTTTGACTTTAGGGCTCTTGACTTTGGGTTTTGACTTTGGGATTCTCTATTTTTATTTTGGGACTCTTATTTTTTTGACTTTAGGGCTCTTGACTTTGGGTTTTGACTTTGGGATTCTCTATTTTTATTTTGGGACTCTTATTTTTTTGACTTTAGGGCTCTTGACTTTGGGTTTTGACTTTGGGATTCTCTATTTTTATTTTGGGACTCTTATTTTTTTGACTTTTGGCTTTTATTTTTGTTTTTTTGACTTTAGGGCTCTTGACTTTGGGTTTTGACTTTGGGATTCTCTATTTTTATTTTGGGACTCTTATTTTTTTGACTTTTGGCTTTTATTTTTGTTTTTTGTCTTTAGGGCTCTTGATTTTTTGGTTTTTGACTTTGGAACTATTATTTTTTCTGTTTTTTGACTTTGGGACTATTTTTTTTGTTTTTTGATTTTGGGACTCATTTTTTTTACTTTAGGGTTTTAATTTTTTGTTTTTTGACTTTGGGTTTTTATTTTTTTGTCTTCTAACTTCGGCACTCCTTTTTTCTTTTTCTGATTTTTGAATTTTGGCTGCTATTTTATTGTTTTTTTGACTTTGTGAGTCTTATTTTTTGATTTTTGACTTTGGGTCTCTTAATTTTTTTCTTTTTTTATACAGTACGGCTCCGACGAATTCCACGAATCGCCCCGGTACACCTCACCTGGCGCAAATTCCTATTACCTGGCCACAGATAGCGGCGGAGGCGCCCCGAATCCCGGCGGCAACGGTGCCGTACCGGCAACGGGGAGCGGCGCCGTCGTCGCGGCGGGCGCCGAATGGCCCGCCTCCTACACATACCAGACGTACGAAGCCTTCGGACTCATACCGGAAACGGAGCCTCCCGGCGGTTTGCCGATATGTGCGATATAAGGGTTGTAGAAGGATTATTTAGAGTCTAGAATAGGTTTGGAGGGATTTAAAAGGTTTATTTAGAGTCTAAATTAGGTTTGGAGGGATTTCAAAAGTTTATTTAGAGTCTAGAATAGGTTTGGAGGGATTTCAAAAGTTTATTTAGAGTCTAGAATAGGTTTGGAGGGATTTAAAAGGTTTATTTAGAGTCTAGAATAGGTTTGGAGGGATTTAAAAGGTTTATTTAGAGTCTAGAATAGGTTTGGAGGGATTTAAAAGGTTTATTTAGAGTCTAGAATAGGTTTGGAGGGATTTAAAAGGTTTATTTAGAGTCTAGAATAGGTTTGGAGGGATGTAAAAGGTTTGTTTTGAGTCTAGAATAGGTTTGGAGGGATTTAAAAGGTTTATTTAGGGTCTAGAATAGGTTTGGAGGGATTTAAAAGGTTTATTTAGAGTCTAGAATAGGTTTGGAGGGATTTAAAAGGTTTATTTAGAGTCTAGAATAGGTTTGGAGGGATTTAAAAGGTTTGTTTAGAGTCTAGAATAGGTTTGGAGGGAAACAAAAGCTTTTGGTTGATTCTAGAACACAGTAATAGTCTCGATAAAGGGTTTGGAAGAAGAAATAACGTTAAGAATGGTAATTTTGAGCTACAAGTTGATTCAAAAGTAATTTACGGGATGTAGAAGGTTTATTTAGAGTCTAGAATAGGTTTGGAGGGAAATAAAAGGTTTGGGTTGATTCTAGAATACCGTAATAGACTCAAAAAAGGGTTCGGAAGAAGAAATAACGTTTTGAATGGTAATTTTGAGGTACGAGTTGATTCAAAAGTAATTTACGGGATGTAGAAGGTTGATTTAGAGTCTAGAATAGGTTTGGAGGGGAATAAAAGGTTTGAGTTGATTCTAGAATGCCATAATAGACTCAAAAAAGGGTTCGAAAGAAGAAATAAAGTTTAGAATGGTAATTTTGAGCTACAAGTTGGTTTAAAAGTTATTTACTGGATGTAGAAGGTTTATGTAGAGTCTAGAATAGGTTTGGAGGGGAATAAAAGGTTTGGGTTGATTCTAGAATGCCATAGTCGTCTCAAAAAAGGGTTCGAAAGAAGAAATAAGGTTTGGAATCGTAATTTTGAGCTACAAGTTGATTTAAAAGTAATTTACGGGATCTAGAAGGTTGATTTAGAGTCTAGAATAGGTTTGGAGGGGAATAAAAGGTTTGAGTTGATTCTAGAATGCCATAATAGACTCAAAAAAGGGTTCGGAAGAAGAAATAAAGTTTTGAATGGTAATTTTGAGCTACAAGTTGGTTTAAAAGTAATTTATAGGATCTAGAAGGTTTATTTAGAGTCTACAAGGCCATAGTCGTCCTAAACAGGGGTTGAAATCTTAAATTTGTTCTAAAACTTAATCAAAGAGCATTTTTTCAAGATCTAGATACGTCAGAAAAGTATAAAACCTTCGTCTAAAGTCTAAAGTATGAAATCATTCGAAATTCCAAGACGATGTCGAATGTGACACGTCATAATTAAAAAATCGTTCGACGCTACTCTTTTGTTTATAATAATGTTCAAAGAAAAACGCAATTGATATTTAAAAAAATAATAATAAAGGTAAATTTTTCACTAAAAATACGATTTTAATGGTTTTGAACTACTTTTTAACCGGATTTGGTTGCGTTTGATTTAGTTTGATACGATTAGAATCGATTTTGAAGGAGAAAATTCAATCAAAAGCCGAAAAAACTGATTTTTAATTAAAATTCACCCCTTTTTAAATAGAATTGGTCCGCCACTGTTTTATTTTCAAAAATTTTATTTTACTTAAAGAAACGACTAATGTCATATTTTGACACCCCTAAACCAGTTTTTATACCCAAAAACGAAAAGAAACAAAGAAAACGTTATAGAGTCAAAAAAACCGGACGTCCTGTATATCTTTTTATAAATAGCAGATCAAATTTGATAAATGACACATTTTGACAGCCAAAATCCAATCAAACCCCGAAAAAACGATATTTTAAAAAAAATTGACCCCCTTAGAAAAAAGATTTTTTCCGCCACTGTTTTTTTTTCAAAAATTTTAGTTTGCTTGAAGAAACGACTAAAGTCAAATTTTGATACTCCTAAACAAAATTTTAATCCAAAATAAGACAAAAGGAACCAAAAAAACACTTTATGAACACAAAAAATGGGACATCCTGTATATTTTTCAAAAAAAAATCCAAAAAACCGTTCCAAAAATTTAATTTATCAAAAATCCCCACAAAAACTGCTTTTTTTTTTGTGGGTTTAAAATTGGTCCAGATTTAGTGCCGGGTGATTTTTTTTTATAATATTTTCGAAGGGTGTTGTTTTATTTTTTATTAAGATTTTTAAAGTTGGGGTGTAAACTTGGTTTTTTTTTGTATTGGACGTATTGACTTTGGGGGTGTTTTTAACCACTTACGTCCGGTATATTTTTATGGTATTTTTAATAACTTTTTTTTATTTTTACTAAGATGTAAAAATTTTCAAAATCGCACCAAAAACAATCTCGCCAAACCAATTTGATTTTTACCGTTCACCTTTTTTGACTTTGGCGCCTTTTGTTATTTTCTGACTTTGAGTCTTTATTTTTTTTAATGTGGCACTATATTTTTTGTTTTTTGACTTTGGGAGTCCTACATTTTGTTGTTTTGACTTTTGGCTTTTATTTTCTTTTTTTACATTAGGGCTCTTGATTTTTTGGTTTTTTGACTTCGGTACTATTATTTTTTCTGTTTTTTGACTTTGGGACTCTTATTTTTTTGTTTTTTTTTTTATTTTGGTACTCAATTTTTATTATTTTTTATTTTGGCACTTTATCTCTTTGTTTTCTTGACTTTTGGCTTTTATTTTCTTGTTTTTATTTTACTTTTGGCGTTTAGTTTCATGTTTTTGTGGCTTGACTTTGGGAGTCATATATTTTATTGTTTGACTTTGGGAGTCTTATTTTTTTGTTGTTTTTGACTTTTGGCTTTTAATTTCTTTTTTTTTAATTTAGTGCTCTTGATATTTGTTTTTTGACTTCTGAAATTTTGTTTTTTCTGGTTTTTTGAATTTTGGACTCATTACTTTGTTTTCTTGACTTTTGGCTTTTATTTTTTTGTTTTTTGACTTTGGAGAACCATTATTTTCTCTGTTTTTTTGACTTTAGGGTTCTTAATTTTTGGTTCTGACTTTGGGGCCCTTGTTTTTTCTGTTTTTTTGACTTTTGGAATCTTATTACTTTGTTTTCTTGACTTTTGGCTTTTATTTTTTTGTTTTTTGACTTTGGAGAACCATTATTTTCTCTGTTTTTTTGACTTTAGGGTTCTTAATTTTTGGTTCTGACTTTGGGGCCCTTGTTTTTTCTGTTTTTTTGACTTTTGGAATCTTATTACTTTGTTTTCTTGACTTTCGGCTTTTATTTTTTTTTAACTTTAATGCCTTGATTATTGTTTTTTGACTTTGGGACTCTTGATTTTTGTTTTTGACTTAGGGGCTCTTGTTTTTCAGTTTTTTTGACTTTGGGACTAGTATTTTTCTATCCATTAACTTCGGGATTCCCTTTTTTCTGGTTTATGACTTTTGGCTTTTATTTTCTTGCTTTTTTTTGACTTTAGGACTATTATTTTTTATGTTAATTGACCTTGGGACTTAATTTTGATTATTTTTTACTTTGGCACTATCATATCTTTGTTTTCTTGTTTTTATTGACTTTATTTTCTGGTTTTTTACTTTGGCACTCCTATTTTCTTGTTTTTTGACCTTGGGACACTCATTTTCTTGTTTTTATTAACTTTATTTTTTTGTTATTTGACTTTGGGACTCTTAATTTGTTGTATTTTTGACTTTGGGTCTTATTTTCTTGTTATTTTTGACTTTGGGAGTCTTATTTGTTATTTTTATCGAATTTTGGCTTTTATTTTCTTGTTTTTTTACTTTGGCACTCTTATTTTCTTGTTTTTTGACCTTGGCACTCTTATTTTCTTGTTTTTTGACCTTGGCACTCTTATTTTTTTGTTTTTTTACTTTGGCACTCTTATTTTCTTGTTTTTTGACCTTGGCACTCTTATTTTCTTGTTTTTTGACCTTGGCACTCTTATTTTTTTGTTTTTTTACTTTGGCACTCTTATTTTCTTGTTTTTTGACCATGGCACTCTTATTTTCTTGTTTTTTGACCTTGGCACCCTCATTTTCTTGTTTTTATTGACTTTGGGCCTCTTTTTACTGTAGCACTCTTATCTTTCTGTTTTCTTGCTTTTATTGACTTTATTTTTTTGTTGTTTGACTTTGGGGCTCTTATTACCTTGTTTTCTTGACTTTTGGCTTTTATTTTATAACTTTAATGCCTCGATTATTGTTTTTTGACTTTGGCCCTCTTATTTTTCGCTGTTTTTTTTTTAACTTTGGCACCAAATTCTTGCTTGTTTGACTTTGGCACTCTCATATCACTTTTGGCTTTTAGTTTCACGTTTTTGTGCCAAAATTTTCAAAATCTCACCGAAAACCAACCCCCCAAAACCACTCGGAACTTTTCCCATTCATTTTTCTTTTGACTTTGGCTCTTTTTCGACCGCCCCTCGTACAACAATCAACTTAAACAATCGAACAAAACCGCGATTTCTCAATTCTCAAGGTTTTCCGTCCAACGGTGCCAAGCAGTCTAGCATTGTTGGTTGCCTACGTCATCATCGAATAGCATCCCCTCCAAATCAACTAACTACAATCCCCACGCAACCAAAAGCCAATCAGTCATCCGCAAGACTCCGTAGAATGCGGAGCGCGTTAAAAACTAACCTTCGAAAAAAAATATAGTACGGGGGCTTGATGACCAAAATCGCGTATAAAAATTAGTACGGGTGGTTTACCAAAAGTTTATGTACCAAATTTTTTAGTATGATGTTTATTGTAACGTTTTGTATACCGGGTGTGTTGGAAATGTGGTGGCGACGTTAGAAAAAGTGTTGATAGTGTCTTGTAAGATGGATTTTCAAAGGTTGGGTTATTTGGGGGGGAATTGGAGGTACGGGAACCCCGATAGTGGGGTAAGTATTAGTTTCAGCTTTGTTTATTATAAATGGGATCAATTTTGGTCATCAAAAAAGTCTTTTGGAGAATTTAAGACCTAGAATCATCCCAAGATCAATCTTTTGACGTTTAAAGATCAAGCAGTCAATATCTGGTGCTTGGTTTGTTATTGAATCGATTCCAACTACGTTTTACTGTGTTGGGATCGATTTAGGACACTTGGGACTTACTAGGAACTTTAATAAAGTACTCTGAGTGTTTCCAAGGTTCTATCGCTGTTCTATTTTGTACTAGGGTTTCTGTAAAACCAGTTTCTTAAATGGGAGGCTTGAATATCTCGCACTTGATTAGTTTCAGCTTTGTTTATTATAAATGGGATCAATTTGGGTCATCAGAAATGTCTTTTGGAGAATTTAAGACCTAGAATCATCCCAAGATCAATCTTTTGACGTTTAAATATCAAAAAGTCGATATCTGGTGCTTGGTTTGTTCTTGAATCGATTCCAACTACGTTTTACTGTGTTGGGATCGATTTAGGACACTTGGGTCTTACTAGGAACTTTAATAAAGTACTCTGAGTGTTTCCAAGGTTCTATCGCTGTTTTATTTTGTACTAGGGTTTCTGTAAAACCGGTTTCTTAAATGGGAGGCTTGAATATCTTGTACTTGATTAGTTTCAGCTTTGTTTATTATAAATGGGATCAATTTGGGTCATCAGAAACGTCTTTTGGAGAATTTAAGACCTAGAATCATCCCAAGATCAATCTTTTGACGTTTAAATATCAAAAAGTCGATATCTGGTGCTTGGTTTGTTCTAGAATCGATTCCAACTACGTTTTACTGTGTTGGGATCGATTTAGGACATTTGGGTCTTACTAGGAACTTTAATAAAGTACTCTGTGTGTTTCCTAGGTTCTATTGTTGTTCTATTTTGTACTAGGGTTTCTGTAAAACCAGTTTCTTAAATGGGAGGCTTGAATATCTCGCACTTGATTAGTTTCAGCTTTGTTTATTATAAATGGGATCAATTTGGGTCATCAGAAAGGTCTTTTGGAGAATTTAAGACCTAGAATCATCCCAAGATCAATCTTTTGACGTTTAAAGATCAAGCAGTCGATATCTGGTGCTTGGTTTGTTCTTGAATCGATTCCAACTACGTTTTACTGTGTTGGGATCGATTTAGGACACTTGGGTCTTACTAGGAACTTTAATAAAGTACTCTGTGTGTTTCCTAGGTTCTATTGTTGTTCTATTTTGTACTAGGGTTTCTGTAAAACCAGTTTCTTAAATGGGAGGCTTGAATATCTCGCACTTGATTAGTTTCAGCTTTGTTTATTATAAATGGGATCAATTTGGGTCATCAGAAAGGTCTTTTGGAGAATTTAAGACCTAGAATCATCCCAAGATCAATCTTTTGACGTTTAAAGATCAAGCAGTCGATATCTGGTGCTTGGTTTGTTCTAGAATCGATTCTAACTACGTTTTACTGTGTTGGGATCGATTTAGGACACTTGGGTCTTACTAGGAACTTTAATAAAGTACTCTGTGTGTTTCCAAGGTTCTATTGTTGTTCTATTTTGTACTAGGGTTTCTGTAAAACCAGTTTCTTAAATGGGAGGCTTGAATATCTCGCACTTGATTAGTTTCAGCTTTGTTTATTATAAATAGGATCAATTTGGGTCATCAGAAAGGTCTTTTGGAGAATTTAAGACCTAGAATCATCTTAAGATCAATCTTTTGACGTTTAAATATCAAAAAGTCGATATCTGGTGCTTGGTTTGTTCTAGAATCGATTCCAACTACGTTTTACTGTGTTGGGATCGATTTAGGACATTTGGGTCTTACTAGGAACTTTAATAAAGTACTCTGAGTGTTTCCAAGGTTCTATTGCTGTTCTATTTTGTACTAGGGTTTCTGTAAAACCGGTTTCTTAAATGGGAGGCTTGAATATCTTGCACTTGATTAGTTTCAGCTTTGTTTATTATAAATGGGATCAATTTGGGTCATCAGAAACGTCTTTTGGAGAATTTAAGACCTAGAATCATCTTAAGATCAATCTTTTGACGTTTAAATATCAAAAAGTCGATATCTGGTGCTTGGTTTGTTCTAGAATCGATTCCAACTACGTTTTACTGTGTTGGGATCGATTTAGGACATTTGGGTCTTACTAGGAACTTTAATAAAGTACTCTGTGTGTTTCCTAGGTTCTATTGTTGTTCTATTTTGTACTAGGGTTTCTGTAAAACCAGTTTCTTAAATGGGAGGCTTGAATATCTCGCACTTGATTAGTTTCAGCTTTGTTTATTATAAATGGGATCAATTTGGGTCATCAGAAAGGTCTTTTGGAGAATTTAAGACCTAGAATCATCCTAAGATCAATCTTTTGACGTTTAAATATTAAAAAGTCGATATCTGGTGCTTGGTTTGTTCTTGAATCGATTCCAACTACGTTTTACTGTGTTGGGATCGATTTAGGACACTTGGGTCTTACTAGGAACTTTAATAAAGTACTCTGAGTGTTTCCAAGGTTCTATCGCTGTTCTATTTTGTACTAGGGTTTCTGTAAAACCGGTTTCTTAAATGGGAGGCTTGAATATCTCTCACTTGATTGGTTTCAACTTTGTTTATTATAAATGGGATCAATTTGGGTCATCAGAAACGTCTTTTGGATAATTTAAGACCTAGAATCATCCCAAGATCAATCTTTTGACGTTTAAAGATCAAAAAGTCGATATCTGGTGCTTGGTTTGTTCTTGAATCGATTCTAACTATGTTTTACTGTGTTGGGATCGATTTAGGACACTTGGGATTTACTAGGAACTTTAATAAAGTACTCTGAGTGTTTCCAAGGTTCTATTGTTGTTCTAGTTTGTACTAGGGTTTCTGTAAAACCAGTTTCTTAAATGGAAGGCTTGAATATCTCGCACTTGATTAGTTTCAGCTTTGTTTATTATAAATGGGATCAATTTGGGTCATCAGAAAAGTCTTTTGGAGAATTTAAGACCTAGAATCATCCCAAGATCAATCTTTTGACGTTTAAATGTCAAAAAGACGATATCTGGTGCTTGGTTTGTTCTTGAATCGATTCCAACTACGTTTTACTGTACTTCAAAGCTTCCAAATCTTGCATTTTTCACTTTTCACCCTCATTTACTCGATATATAATCAATATAGCTCATCAGAAACATCTTCTAGATAACCCAGTATCGATATCTACCACCTGATGTCTTTTAAAACAGTTTTAAACCCTCCCAAGGTCGATTTATGGCTTTGTTTAACTTACAGCGGGTACAGCACCGAACCTTGTGGCACTCCGAAATTATTTTAATGAATTTGCGCGGCAAATTTGAAATATAAAAATTTAAATTTTGTTAACCCAACTATATTAAGACCGTAATTACGTTAAGGGTGAAACTTATAGGGGTGGGTTTAATAAATTAACGTATTTTGTTTTATTTCCAATATAAATTCTATGAATTATCGACTACACGCAAGGGATATTGGTGGAGAAACCACCCCCTAGAGCTGGGAGGGTAAATTAAGACGTAAAAGATTTTACTACCCTTCTTAGGAAAGACATTTTATATATTTTTGTATCGCTTGCCGAGAAGATTTATAGGTTGGCAGTAAAGGGTGGTGAAATGTCCATTCGGCATATTTTACCCCGTGGAAATATGGAAATCCACCCCCGTTTTGATATTTTTGCGGTATCATCGTTTATTTTTTGATTTTAGTGGGAAATCTGCGAGGTTTTATTTTTTTTCTTGTGGTCTTAATCTTGAGGGTAGTAAAAATTTTACGGAAGTATATTAAAGGGGTGGATAAAAGTGTTTCGTTGTGTGTAGATGGTGGTAACTACCCTCTGGGATGAAAAATTCAACGCGTGTGATGATTTGTGGATGATACGTGTGTGTTTTATCCAGCATTAGGAGCTACCCTTAAAATCAACCCTGATGTCGTGTATTTTGGTTTTTATTGTTAGGGGTGTACTGAAATGCGAAAATTTTTAAAATCGTGGCAAAAATAAGGGAGGGAAACTGGTTTGACTTTTAGCGTTCACTTTGTTTGACTTTGGGGTTGTTTCTGGTCACTTTTTGACGATACACCCAGTATATTTTTTAAGGTGTTTTTAAAGGATGTTCTTTTGTCTTTACTAAGGTGGAAAAATTTTTGAAATCGTGCTAGAAATAAGTGAGAAAAACTGATTTGGTTTTTCCAAGTAAGGTTTTTGACTTTGGCGCCTTTTTTTTTGGTTTTTGATTTTGGGACTTTATTTTTTTTGGGGGGTTTTTTACTTTGGGATTCTTATTTTTTTGATTTTTTGACTTTATGGCTCCTATTTTTTGTTTTTTTGACTTTGGCACTATTATTACTTTGTTTTCTTGAACTTTGGCTTTTAAATTCTTGTTTTTTTTGACTTTAGGGCTTGGATTCTTGTTTTTTTGATTTTGGGACTCATTTTTTTGACTTTTGGCTCTTATTTTTTTGTTGTTTCTTTTACTTTGAAAGTCTTTTTGAAATTTTCACTTTGGGAGTTCTATATTTTGTCGTTTGACTTTGGGACTTATACTTTTGTTGTTTTTTGACTTTTTTTGACTTCAGAACTATTATTTTTCTGTTTTTTTGACTTTGGGACTCTTGTTTTTTTGATTTTTGTCTTTGGGACTATTATTTTTTTGTGTTTTGACTTTTGGCTTTTATTTTCTTGTATTTTTGACTTTGGGACTATTATTTTTTTGTGTTTTGACTTTTGGATTTTATTTTTTTGACTTTGGCACTCTTGTTTTTTTGATTTTTGTCTTTGGGACTATTATTTTTTTGTGTTTTGACTTTTGGCTTTTATTTTCTTGTATTTTTGACTTTGGGACTATTATTTTTTTGTTGTTTCTTTTACTTTGAAAGTCTTTTTGAAATTTTCACTTTGGGAGTTCTATAATTTGTCGTTTGACTTTGGGACTTATACTTTTGTTGTTTTTTGACTTTTGTTGACTTCAGAACTATTATTTTTCTGTTTTTTTGACTTTGGGACTCTTGTTTTTTTGATTTTTGTCTTTGGGACTATTATTTTTTTGTGTTTTGACTTTTGGCTTTTATTTTCTTGTATTTTTGACTTTGGGACTATTATTTTTTTGTGTTTTGACTTTTGGCTTTTATTTTTTTGACTTTGGCACTCTTGTTTTTTTGATTTTTGTCTTTGGGACTATTATTTTTTTGTGTTTTGACTTTTGGCTTTTATTTTCTTGTATTTTTGACTTTGGGACTATTATTTTTTTGTTGTTTCTTTTACTTTGAAAGTCTTTTTGAAATTTTCACTTTGGGAGTTCTATAATTTGTCGTTTGACTTTGGGACTTATAATTTTTTTGTTTTTTGACTTTTGTTGACTTCAGAACTATTATTTTTCTGTTTTTTTGACTTTGGGACTCTTGTTTTTTTGATTTTTGTCTTTGGGACTATTATTTTTTTGTGTTTTGACTTTTGGCTTTTATTTTCTTGTATTTTTGACTTTGGGACTATTATTTTTTTGTGTTTTGACTTTTGGCTTTTATTTTTTTGACTTTGGCACTCTTGTTTTTTTGATTTTTGTCTTTTGGACTATTATTTTTTTGTGTTTTGACTTTTGGCTTTTATTTTTTTGACTTTGGCACTCTTGTTTTTTTGATTTTTGTCTTTGGGACTATTATTTTTTTGTGTTTTGACTTTTGGCTTTTATTTTTTTGACTTTGGCACTCTTGTTTTTTTGATTTTTGTCTTTGGGACTATTATTTTTTTGTTTTGACTTTTGGCTTTTATTTTTTTGTCTTTGGCACTCCTATTTTTTTGTGTTTTGACTTTTGGCTTTTATTTTTTTGACTTTGGCACTCCTATTTTTTTGATTTTTGACTTTGGTACTTTTATTACTTTTTTTTTTTACTTTAGGGCTCTTAACTTTGGGTTTTGACTTTGGGATTCTCTATTTTGATTTTGGGACTCTTATTTTTTTGACTTTTGGCTTTTATTTTTGTTTTTTTGACTTTAAGGCTCTTGACTTTGGGTTTTGACTTTGGGATTCTCTATTTTTATTTTGCGACTCTTATTTTTTTGACTTTAGGTTCTTAACTTTGGGTTTTGACTTTGGGATTCTCTATTTTTATTTTGCGACTCTTATTTTTTTGACTTTAGGGTTCTTGACTTTGGGTTTTGACTTTGGGATTCTCTATTTTTATTTTGGGACTTTTATTTTTTTGACTTTAGGTTCTTAACTTTGGGTTTTGACTTTGGGATTCTCTATTTTTATTTTGCGACTCTTATTTTTTTGACTTTAGGGTTCTTGACTTTGGGTTTTGACTTTGGGATTCTCTATTTTTATTTTGGGACTTTTATTTTTTTGACTTTAGGTTCTTAACTTTGGGTTTTGACTTTGGGATTCTCTATTTTTATTTTGCGACTCTTATTTTTTTGACTTTAGGTTCTTAACTTTGGGTTTTGACTTTGGGATTCTCTATTTTTATTTTGGGACTCTTATTTTTTTGACTTTAGGGCTCTTGACTTTGGGTTTTGACTTTGGGATTCTCTATTTTTATTTTGGGACTCTTATTTTTTTGACTTTAGGGCTCTTGACTTTGGGTTTTGACTTTGGGATTCTCTATTTTTATTTTGGGACTCTTATTTTTTTGACTTTAGGGCTCTTGACTTTGGGTTTTGACTTTGGGATTCTCTATTTTTATTTTGGGACTCTTCTTTTTTTGACTTTTGGCTTTTGTTTTTGTTTTTTGACTTTAGGGCTCTTGACTTTGGGTTTTGACTTTGGGATTCTCTATTTTTATTTTGGGACTCGTTATTTTTTTGACTTTTGGCTTTTATTTTTGTTTTTTGTCTTTAGGGCTCTTGATTTTTTGGTTTTTGACTTTGGAACTATTATTTTTTCTGTTTTTTGACTTTGGGACTATTTTTTTTGTTTTTTGATTTTGGGACTCATTTTTTTTACTTTAGGGTTTTAATTTTTTGTTTTTTGACTTTGGGTTTTTATTTTTTTGTCTTCTAACTTCGGCACTCCTTTTTTCTTTTTCTGATTTTTGAATTTTGGCTGCTATTTTATTGTTTTTTTGACTTTGTGAGTCTTATTTTTTGATTTTTGACTTTGGGTCTCTTAATTTTTTTCTTTTTTTATACAGTACGGCTCCGACGAATTCCACGAATCGCCCCGGTACACCTCACCTGGCGCAAATTCCTATTACCTGGCCACAGATAGCGGCGGAGGCGCCCCGAATCCCGGCGGCAACGGTGCCGTACCGGCAACGGGGAGCGGCGCCGTCGTCGCGGCGGGCGCCGAATGGCCCGCCTCCTACACATACCAGACGTACGAAGCCTTCGGACTCATACCGGAAACGGAGCCTCCCGGCGGTTTGCCGCCCATGTCTTCGTTGAGGCCTAACGGTACACCGACGGCTACCACTTTGGCGGGGCCCAACACACCTTTCGGACCACCTAATACCGATGCCGTAGTCAATAAGGGATTAGGAGCGGTGAGTATTGAGTTTTCGTACCGTCGTGAACGATGTTCACGATTGTTGCTATATTGTTCACAGTTGTTGCTATAATGTTCACGGTTATTGCTATATTGTTCACGATCATTGCTGTAATGTTCACGGTTTATTGCTATATTGTTCACGATCATTGCTATAATGTTCACGATTATTGCTATAATGTTCACGGTTATTACTATAATATTCACGATTATTGCTATAATGTTCACGATTATTAGTATATTGTTGACGATTATCGCTATAAAGGTTACGTTTATTGGTATATTGTTCACGATTATTGCTATATTGTTCACGTTTATTATTATATTGTTAATGGTTATTACTGTATCGTTCACGTTGTTGCTATATAGTTTATGAATATTATGCTATAATTAAATCGTTAATACGGTTTTGATTTTAGACATAAATACTTTTATCGGATGTTTAAATGTGTTTATTGATGTTTAAATCGTGTTCACAAAGTGTGCTATATTGTTTTTTAGTAGTTTCTTCAACAATTAATTCTTCGCGATTGATATCAACTAAAAATTTAGGTTGTTATTATCTTAAAAAAGTGTAAATTTGATTTGTTCATTAAAGTATGCTATTTTTTTGTTCTGCTTTACTGTATTTCAAACTATACTATACTATAGCTATCTATTATTAATTTAACGAAGTTATATCGGTAAAAACCTGTTCACAAGCGTATACTATACTGCCAAAAACACTTGTTCACAAAATTATGCTATATAAACACCACGGATTTCAGTAATTCTTGATTTATCTAATGTTTGGCTTTATTTTAGAGTACCGGACTTGTTCACAAAGCATACTATAGCAATTTTTAAAAAACTTTGTTCACAAAAGTATGCTATATAAACACCACACATTTCAGTAATTCTTGATGTACCTATGTTTAGCCTTGTTCTAAAGCACAATACTTTTTCACAAATCATACTATAGCAATCTTTCCTTAGTAAAACGAAGTTTTGTCAACAAAAACTTGTTCACAAGCTTATCATACTGATAAAAACTTGTTCACAACCATATATTATACTGATAAAAACACTTGTTCGCAATATAAACACCATATATTTTAGTAATTCTTGATTTAACGAATGTTTAGGATCATTTTAGAGTGGAAAACGTGTTCACAAATCATACTATAGCAATCTATTTTTAATTTAAATAAGTTATATCGACAAAAACTTGACCAAAAGCGTTCACTATACTGATAAAAACACTTGTTCACAAAGGTATGCTATACAAATACCACGCATGTCAGTAATTCTTGATTTATCCAATGTCAACCTTTATTTTAAAGTACGAGACTTGTTCACAAATCATACTATAGCAATCTATTTTCAATATAACGAAGTTGTATCGACAAAAACTTGTTCACAAGCGTTCACTATACTGATAAAAACACTTGTTCACAATAGTATGCTATATAGACACCATATATTTTAGTAATTCTTGATTTAACGAATGTTTAGTTTCATTTTAGAGGGGAAAAAGGGGTTCACAAATCATACTATAGCAATCTATTTTTAATTTAAATAAGTTATATCGACAAAAACTTGTTCACAAGCGTTCACTATACTGATAAAAACACTTGTTCACAAAGGTATGCCATACAAACACCACGCATGTCAGTAATTATTGATTTATCCAACGTTCACCTTTATTTTAAAGTACGAGACTTGTTCACAAATCATACTATAGCAATCTATTTTTAATTTATCGAAGTTTTATCAAAAAAACTTTGTTCACAAAAGTATGCTATATAAACACCACGCATTTTCGTAATTCTTGATTTATCTCATTTTTTAGATTTGTTTTAAAGCATAAGAATTGTTCACAAAACATACTATGGTAATATTTCCTCAGTATAACCAAATTAAATCAACAAAAGCTTGTTTACATCCGTATACTGTACTGATCAAATCACTTGTTCACAATATTATGCTATATAAACACCATATATTTTAGTAATTCTTGATTTAACTAATGTTTAGGTTCATTTTAGAGTGCAAAACGTTCACAAATCATACTATAGAGATCTATTTTTAATTTAAATAAGTTATATCGACAAAAACTTGTTCACAAGCGTTCACTATACTGATAAAAACACTTGTTCACAATAGTATGCTATATAGACACCATATATTTTAGTAATTCTTGATTTAACGAATGTTTAGTTTCATTTTAGAGTGGAAAACGTGTTCACAAATCATACTATAGCAATCTATTTTTAATTTAAATAAGTTATATCGACAAAAACTTGTTCACAAGCGTTCACTATACTGATAAAAAACACTTGTTCACAAAGGTATGCCATACAAACACCACGCATGTCAGTAATTCTTGATTTATCCAATGTTTAGCTGCATTTTAAAGTACAAGACTTGTTCACAAATCATACTATGTTGAATTTAACCAAGTTGTATCGACAAAAACTTGTTCACAAGCGTATACTATGACATATTTCCACTCAAATAACCCAGTACAAAGTTTCGATTCCTATAAAATCGATTCATAATCGAAATAATCGTATTTTATATCGCATATATATCCGGCTCGAAAGGACCAAAACATTCACCCATTTATTTTCGTTTATGCCGCAGATTTACACACCGGCCGAACAGGCCAGCGCAAGCAGCTACAGTTCGGCGCCCTCCACCCCGGTGAGTTCCCCGCCCCCCATAAACCCCGCCGGCTGGTTGACGAATCACTCCACCCCCCATTCGCCGCACTATACGCAAGCGGTGAGCGTCAACAATCCCGTCGCCGTGGCGCCCCAAGGAATACACATGGTAAGTAGTAGGACGTAAATCGGGTGCTTACGATGGCCGTTTGAATTTTTTTCTTCCTATTTTTTTGCTTTTTTGTATTTTTTTATTTTTTTTTGTTTGCATGATTTTTTTTTGTGTGTTAGCCTCCGGCGCCCGAAGCTCAACGTCTGGACGACGCTATCGGTTTCCTAAGGGATCATTCCGAGGCTACGGTAAGTGGATTTTGTACCGCCCCCTTTTCCCTAGTTTTTTTTTTGGTTTTTGGGAGTAATTTCGACGTTTTGGCCACTGAAGGTGACGTTTTTTCAGGGTACTCGGATGGAGGAGCGATTGGACGATGCCATCAACGTGTTGAGGAATCACGCAGAGCCTTTGGGATTGGTGGGGCAGATTCCGACGGCGCATCAGATGACGCAACTCGGATACGTGGCGTCGCCGCCCGGCGAGGCGCATCTGACGGACGGTATAAAGGTGGAACGGCCGACGTACAATACTAGTAAGTGGTGGGGGAATGGGTAAAATTGGATTTTTTTTACAAATTATTTGATTTTTTGTTAACTTTTGGTGGAATTGTTTGGGTGTTTTGGGATATTTTTGGTGGAATTGTTTGGGGTATTTTAGGAAATTTTTAATTTTTTGGTGGAATGGTTTGGGTAGGCTGTTTGATTTTTTTTGGGTAAATTCCTCCAAGAATTTGGGATTTTTTTGTCGAAATATTAAAATGTGATTCTTATTTTCAATTTTTGTTGGAAACTGTCAAAGATCGATTAATTTTTTTATTTTTTGGTAAATTTCGCTGAAAATTTTGATTTTTATTGGAACATTTTTTTCAATTTGTTTGTTGCAGTTTTTTATAAATTTTTTTTTTAAACATTTTAATGTATTCTAGTCAGATTTTCTTGATTTTTAGTGGATCCTGGACAATTTTGTTGAATTTTTATTGGATCCTAGTCAATTTTTGTGAATTTTTATGAACTCCTAGTAAATTATCACGATTCTATTTAAATTTTTGTTAACTTTTGGTGGAATAGTTTGGGTATTTTAGGATATTTTTAATTTTTGGTGGAATTGTTGGGGTAAACTGTATTTTTGGTGGAATTGTTGGGGTAAACTGTTTGATTTTTTTTTTTGGGTAAATTCCACCAAAAGTTTGTCGAAATATTAAAACGTGATTCTTATTTTTAATTTTTGGTGGAAACTGTCAAAGATCGATGAATTTTTTTATTTTTTGGTAAATTTCGCTGAAAATTGTGATTTTTATTGGAACATTTTTTTTTCAATTTGGTTGTTGCAGTTTTTTTATAAAATTTTTATACATTTTAATGGATTCTAGTCAAATGGTCTTGATGTTTAGTGGATCCTGGTAGTGGATCCTAGTCAATTTTTGTGAATTTTTATTGGATCCTAGTCAATTATTACGATTCTATTTAAATTTTTGTTAACTTTTGGTGGAATAGTTTGGGTATTTTAGGATATTTTTAATTTTTGGTGGAATGGTTTGGGGTAGGCTGTTTGATTTTTTTTTAGGTAAATTCCACCAAAAGTTTGTCGAAATATTAAAATGTGATTCTTATTTTTAATTTTTGGTGGAAACTGTCAAAGATCGATGAATTTTTTTATTTTTTTGGTAAATTTCGCTGAAAATTGTGATTTTTTATTGGAACATTTTTTTCAATTTGGTAGTTGCGGTTTTTTATAAATTTTTTATACATTTTAATGGATTTTAGTCAAATTTTCTTGATTTTTAGTGGATCATGGACAATTTTTGTGAATTTTTATTGGATCCTAGTCAATTATTACGATTCTATTTAAATTTTTGTTAACTTTTGGTGGAGTAGTTTGGGTATTTTGGAATATTTTTAATTTTTGGTGGAATGGTTTGGGGTAAGCTGTTTAATTTTTTTTTTTTTGGGTAAATTCCACCAAAAGTTTGTCGAAATATTAAAATGTGATTTTTATTTTTAATTTTTGGTGGAAACTGTCAAAGATCGATGAATTTTTTTGTATTTTTTTGGTAAATTTCGCTGAAAATTTTGATTTTTATTGGAACATTTTTTTCCAATTTGGTAGTTGCAGTTTTTTTTTATAAATTTTTAATACATTTTAGTGGATTCTAGTCAAATTTTCTTGATTTTTAGTGGATCCTGGACAATTTTGTTGAATTTTTGTTGGATCCTAGTCAATTTTTGTGAATTTTTATGAATTCCTAGTAAACTATCACGATTCTACTTAATTTTTTGTTAACTTTTGGTGGAATAGTTTGGGTATTTTAGGATTTTTTTAAATTTTTGGTGGAATGGTTTGGGGTAAGGTGTTTGATTCGAAGTATTAAAATGAGGTTTTTTTTTTTATTTTTAGTGGAATAGTTTGGAGGAAACTGTCAAAAATCGATGAATTTTTTTGTATTTTTTAAAAATTTCGCTGAAAATTGTGATTTTTATTGGAAAAATTTTTCAATTTGGTTGATTGCGATTTTTTTTAAATTTTTTTTAACATATTAATGGATTCTAGTCAAATTTTCTTGATTTTTAATGGATCCTAGACAATTTTGTGGAATTTTTATTGGATCCTAGTAAATTTTTGTGAATTTTTATTGGATCCTAGTCAATTATTACGATTTTTAGTGGTTCCTTGATCATTTTAGTTAAATTCTTGAATTTTAGTGGATCCTCAACAATTATCATTGAATTTCAGTGGATCCTGGAGAATTTTGTTTAATTTTTAGTGGATACCTTTCAATTTTTGTAACTTGAAGTGGATCCTAGACAACTACTTTTGGATTTCAGTGGATCTTAGTCATTTTTTATTGTCGTTATTGGATTCTATACAATTTTGTATGATTTTTAATGGATCCTAGACAGTTTTGTTTGTTTTGGTGGATCCTAGTCAATTTTTGCGAATTTCTATGAAAGCTTAGTGAATTATCACGACTTTTATTGGTTCTTTGACAATTTTTATTGAATTCTTGAATTTTAGTGGATCTTGGTTCATTTTTGTAACTTTTAGTGGATCCTAGACAATTATTTTTGAATTTTAATGGATCTTGGTTAATTTTTGTCACTTTTAGTGGATCTTAGTCAATTTTTGTCACTTTTAGTGGATCTTAGGTAATTTTTGTCACTTTTAGTGGATCTTAGGCAATTATTTTTGAATATTAATGGATCCTAGTCATTTTTGATTGTTATTAGTGGTTTCTATACAATTTTTTATGATTTTTAGTGGATCCTGGACAATTTTGTTGAATTTTTAGTGGTTCCTTGATAATTTTTATTGAATTCTTGAATTTTAGTGGATCTTGGTAATATTTTGTGACTTAGTGGATCCTCGACAATTATTTTTGGATTTCAGTGGATCCTAGTCATTTTTGATTGATGTTGATGGTTTCTATACATTTTTTTATGAATTTTAATGGATCTTATACAATTTTGTTGAATTTTTAGTGGATCTTAGACAATTTTGTTGAATTTTTAGTGGATCTTAGACAATTTTTATGATTTCCTAGTGGATCTTCGTGAAAACATTAAAACATCATAATTACCTTCCATTACATTTTATTTTCCATGCATTTCATTGGATCCTAGTCAACTTTCATGATTTTAATGGATCCTAGTAAATTTTTATAATTACTCCGTGGATCTTCGTGAAAGTATTAAAACATCATATTTTGACCTTCCATTAAATTTTGTTTTTCATCAAATTTAGTGGATCGTAGTCAACTTTCATGATTTTTTAGTGGATCCCAGTCAATTTTCATTATTTCCTATTGGACCTTCATTAATTGTTTTTGATCCTAATCACTTTCTGAATATTTTTTTGAAAGTGATCCACTTTCCGTGAAATTTAGTGGATCCTAGTCAAATTTCATGATTTTCAGTGGATCCCATTCAATTTTCAAAATTTTCTAGTGGACCTTCATTAATTATTATGGATCCTAATCACTATTTGAATATTTTATTGAAATTTATTAACTTTCTATGAAATTTAGTGGATCTTAGTCAACTTTCATGATTTTAGTGGATCCCAGTCAATTTTTATGATTTCCTAGTGGATCTTCATTAATAATTGTGGATCCTAATCAATATCTCAGTATTTCTTTGAAATTTATCAACTTTCCATGAAATATAGTGGATCCTAGTCAACTTTCATGATTTTTAATGGGGCCCAGTCAATTTTCATTATTTCCTAGTGGACCTTCATTAATTATTCTGGATTTTAATCACTATCTGGATATTTTTTTGAAATTTATCAACTTTCCATGAAATATAGTGGATCCTAGTCAACTTTCATGATTTTTAATGGATCCCAGTCAATTTTCATAATTTCTCCGTGAATCTTAGTGAAAACATTAAACCATCATAATTACCTTCCATTACATTTTATTTTCAATGAAATTTAGTGGATCCTAGTCAACTTTTTTAAATTTTAGTGGATCCCAGTCAATTTACGTGATTTCTTAATGGACTTTCATTAATTATTTTGGATCCTAATCACTATCTGTATATTTTATTGAAATTTTTCAACTTTCCGTGAAATTTAGTGGATCCTAGTCAAATTTCATGATTTTCAGTGGATCCCATTCAATTTTCAAAATTTTCTAGTGGACCTTCATTAATTATTATGGATCCTAATCACTATTTGAATATTTTATTGAAATTTATTAACTTTCTATGAAATTTAGTGGATCTTAGTCAACTTTCATGATTTTAGTGGATCCCAGTCAATTTTTATGATTTCCTAGTGGATCTTCATTAATAATTGTGGATCCTAATCAATATCTCAGTATTTCTTTGAATTTTATTAATTTTTCAAGAAATTTAGTGGACTCTAGTCAACTATCTTGATTTTTAATGGATCCCAGTCAATTTTCATTATTTCCTAGTGGACCTTCATTAATTATTTTGTATCCTAATCACTATCTGAATATTTTTTTGAAAGTGATCAACTTTCCATAAAATATAGTGGATCCCAGTCAACTTTCATGATTTTCAGTGGATCCCAGTCAATTTTTATAATTTTTCCATGGATCTACGTCAAAGTATTAAAACATCATAATTACCTTCCATTACATTTTATTTTCCATGAATTTTTAGTGGATCCTTATCAACTATCTTGATTTTTAATGGATCCAAGTCAATTTTCATGATTTCCTAATGAAGCTTCATTAATTATATTGGATCCTAATCACTATCTGAATATTTTATTGAAATTTATCAACTTTCCATGAAATATAGTGGATCCTAGTCAACTTTCATGATTTTCAGTGGATCCCAGTCAATTTTAATCATTTTTCCATGGATCTACGTCAAAGTATTAAAACATCATAATTACCTTCCATTACATTTTATTTTCAATGAAATTTAGTGGATCCTAGTCAACTTTCCTGATTTTTCATGGATCCCAGTCAATTTTCATTATATTCTAGTGGACCTTCATTAATTATTATGGATCCTAATCACTATTTGAGTATTTTATTGAAATTTACTAACTTTTCATGAAATTTAGTGGATCCCAGTCAACTTTCATAAATTTTAGTGGATCCGAGTAATTTTTAGTGGAAATTAAATTTTTTTGGCACTAAATTTTAAATTTTTTCGCAATTTGGTCGAATTATTCCACCGAAAGTTAAAACTTTGACAAATTTTTTATTCACATTTTCCCTAATTTTTTTGTCTTTCCCCCCCATAGAAAAACGCAAAGAACCCCCAGACATGGACACGAAACCCTCCAGTTCAGTAGACAGTCTAGTACAACCGAATTCCACCAGCGGCCCACCCTCCAAATCCTCCAAACGCTCCAGAAGATAGTAAGTAACTTCGTATAAACTTTCCAATTTTTAAATAAAAATATCTTTAACTTTACGTACATTTTACGCGATCCGGCAACGTCGGAACTCTTTCTTTCTTTCTTTGAACAATTTTAACGGTTTCCGACGTTGCCGTCGTCGATATTTTGTCCGATTTTCTTGTTACTTTTTCTTTCTTTTTTTATTCTCTATTAACATTTAATATATATATGTATTGATTTGGAACGTTGTTTTTTATATGAATCTCGTTAGTGTTGATAATTGTTTAAGTAATACCGATGAAGACGAAATCGACGACCCCAACAACAAGGCCATACGCGAGAAAGAGCGTAGGCAGGCCAACAATGTTCGTGAGCGGTACGTAGCAATCATAATAACATACAAAAATCTTTATTAATGTTGGTTTTTTTTTGTTTGTTTGAAATTCTATCGTTTATCCCGTTTTCCTAAACCGTTTTCCTATAGAAATCTTTTTATCCGGCTCGAAGGACCAAAAGTTGACGTAAAAATCGTTTTATCCGGCTCGAAGGACCAAAAGTTGACATAAAAATCGTTTTATCCGGCTCGAAGGACCAAAAGTTGGCTAGAAAGTGAATTTATCCGGCTCGAAGGACCAAAAGTTGACTTGAAAGTCGTTTTATCCGGCTCGAAGGACCAAAAGTTGGCTAGAAAGTGAATTTATCCGGCTCGAAGGACCAAAAGCTGATTAGAAAGTCGTTTTATCCGACTGGAATCAGCAAAAGTTGACTAGAAAGTGAATTTCTCCGTCTTGAAAGACCAAAAGTTGACTAGAAAGTGAATTTATCCGGCTTGAAGGACCAAAAGTTGACATAAAAATCGTTTTATTCGGCTTGAAAGACCAATTGTTGATTAGAAAGTTAATTTATCCGGCTCGAAGGACGAGCAATTGATTAGAAAGTGAATTTATTCTGCTTGAAAGACGAAAAGTTGATTAGAAAGTCGTTGTATCCAGCTGGAAGAACCAAAAGTTGACTAGAAAGTGAATTTATCCGGCTCGAAGGACCAGCAGTTGACTATAAACTGAATTTATCCGGCTTGAAAGATCAAAAGTTGACTAGAAAGTTAATTTATCCGGCTCGAAAGACCAATAGTTGATTAAAAAGTGAATTTATTCGGCTTGAAAGACCAAAAGTTGACTAGAAAGTGAATTTATCCGGCTCGAAGGACCAGCAGTTGACTATAAACTGAATTTATCCGGCTTGAAAGATCAAAAGTTGACTAGAAAGTGAATTTATCCGGCTCGAAGGACCAAAAGTTGATTAGAAAGTCGTTTTGTTCAGCTAGAAGGACCAAAAGTTGACTAGAAAGTCGTTTTATCCGGCTTGAAGGACCAAAAGTTGATTATAAAGTGAATTTATCCGGCTTGAAAGACCAAAAGTTGACTAGAAAGTGAATTTTTCCGGCTTGAAGGACCAAAATTTGACTAGAAAGTTAATTTATCCGGCTCGAAAGACCAATAGTTGACTAGAAAGTTAATTTATCTGGCTCGAAGTACCAGCAGTTGACTATAAACTGAATTTATCCGGCTTGAAAGATCAAAAGTTGACTAGAAAGTTAATTTATCCGGCTCGAAAGACCAATAGTTGACTAGAAAGTTAGTTTATCTGGCTCGAAGGACCAGCTGTTGATTGGAAAGTGAATTTATCCGGATTGAAAGACCAAAAGTTGACTAGAAAGTTAATTGATTCGACTCGAAGGACCAAAATTTGACTAGAAAGTAAATTTATCTGGCGCGAAGGACCAGCAGTTGACTATAAACTGAATTTATCCGGCTTGAAAGATCAAAAGTTGACTAGAAAGTTAATTTATCCGGCTCGAAGGACCAATAGTTGACTAGAACGTTAGTTTATCTGGCTCGAAGGACCAGCTGTTGATTGGAAAGGGAATTTATCCGGCTCGAAAGACCAAAAGTTGACTAGAAAGTTAATTTATTCGACTCGAAGAACCAAAATTTGACTAGAAAGTTAATTTATCTGGCTCGAAAGACCAATAGTTGACTAGAACGTTAGTTTATCTGGCTCGAAGGACCAGCTGTTGATTGGAAAGGGAATTTATCCGGCTCGAAAGACCAAAAGTTGACTAGAAAGTTAATTTATTCGACTCGAAGAACCAAAATTTGACTAGAAAGTTAATTTATCTGGCGCGAAGGACCAGCAGTTGACTATAAACTGAATTTATCCGGCTTGAAAGATCAAAAGTTGACTAGAAAGTTAATTTATCCGGCTCGAAGGACCAATAGTTGACTAGAACGTTAGTTTATCTGGCTCGAAGGACCAGCTGTTGATTGGAAAGGGAATTTATCCGGCTCGAAAGACCAAAAGTTGACTAGAAAGTTAATTTATTCGACTCGAAGAACCAAAATTTGACTAGAAAGTTAATTTATCTGGCTCGAAAGACCAATAGTTGACTAGAACGTTAGTTTATCTGGCTCGAAGGACCAGCTGTTGATTGGAAAGGGAATTTATCCGGCTCGAAAGACCAAAAGTTGACTAGAAAGTTAATTTATTCGACTCGAAGAACCAAAATTTGACTAGAAAGTTAATTTATCTGGCTCGAAAGACCAATAGTTGACTAGAACGTTAGTTTATCTGGCTCGAAGGACCAGCTGTTGATTGGAAAGGGAATTTATCCGGCTCGAAAGACCAAAAGTTGACTAGAAAGTTAATTTATCCGGCTCGAAGGACCAATAGTTGACTAGAACGTTAGTTTATCTGGCTCGAAGGACCAGCTGTTGATTGGAAAGGGAATTTATCCGGCTCGAAAGACCAAAAGTTGACTAGAAAGTTAATTTATTCGACTCGAAGAACCAAAATTTGACTAGAAAGTTAATTTATCTGGCTCGAAAGACCAATAGTTGACTAGAACGTTAGTTTATCTGGCTCGAAGGACCAGCTGTTGATTGGAAAGGGAATTTATCCGGCTCGAAAGACCAAAAGTTGACTAGAAAGTTAATTTATTCGACTCGAAGAACCAAAATTTGACTAGAAAGTTAATTTATCTGGCGCGAAGGACCAGCAGTTGACTATAAACTGAATTTATCCGGCTTTAAAGATCAAAATTTTACTAGAATGTTAATTTATCCGGATCGAAGTACCAATAGTTGACTAGAACGTTAGTTTATCTGGCTCGAAGGACCAGCTGTTGATTGGAAAGGGAATTTATCCGGCTCGAAAGACCAAAAGTTGACTAGAAAGTTAATTTATTCGACTCGAAGAACCAAAATTTGACTAGAAAGTTAATTTATCTGGCTCGAAAGACCAATAGTTGACTAGAACGTTAGTTTATCTGGCTCGAAGGACCAGCTGTTGATTGGAAAGGGAATTTATCCGGCTCGAAAGACCAAAAGTTGACTAGAAAGTTAATTTATTCGACTCGAAGAACCAAAATTTGACTAGAAAGTTAATTTATCTGGCTCGAAAGACCAATAGTTGACTAGAACGTTAGTTTATCTGGCTCGAAGGACCAGCTGTTGATTGGAAAGGGAATTTATCCGGCTCGAAAGACCAAAAGTTGACTAGAAAGTTAATTTATCCGGCTCGAAGGACCAATAGTTGACTAGAACGTTAGTTTATCTGGCTCGAAGGACCAGCTGTTGATTGGAAAGGGAATTTATCCGGCTCGAAAGACCAAAAGTTGACTAGAAAGTTAATTTATTCGACTCGAAGAACCAAAATTTGACTAGAAAGTTAATTTATCTGGCTCGAAAGACCAATAGTTGACTAGAACGTTAGTTTATCTGGCTCGAAGGACCAGCTGTTGATTGGAAAGGGAATTTATCCGGCTCGAAAGACCAAAAGTTGACTAGAAAGTTAATTTATCCGGCTCGAAGGACCAATAGTTGACTAGAACGTTAGTTTATCTGGCTCGAAGGACCAGATGTTGATTGAAAGGGAATTTATCCGGCTCGAAAGACCAAAAAGTTTACTAGAAAGTTAATTTATTCGACTCGAAGAACCAAAATTTGACTAGAAAGTTAATTTATCTGGCTCGAAAGACCAATAGTTGACTAGAACGTTAGTTTATCTGGCTCGAAGGACCAGCTGTTGATTGGAAAGGGAATTTATCCGGCTCGAAAGACCAAAAGTTGACTAGAAAGTTAATTTATTCGACTCGAAGAACCAAAATTTGACTAGAAAGTTAATTTATCTGGCTCGAAAGACCAATAGTTGACTAGAACGTTAGTTTATCTGGCTCGAAGGACCAGCTGTTGATTGGAAAGGGAATTTATCCGGCTTGAAAGATCAAAAGTTGACTAGAAAGTTAATTTATCCGGCTCGAAAGACCAATAGTTGACTAGAACGTTAGTTTATCTGGCTCGAAGGACCAGCTGTTGATTGGAAAGGGAATTTATCCGGCTCGAAAGACCAAAAGTTGACTAGAAAGTTAATTTATTCGACTCGAAGAACCAAAATTTGACTAGAAAGTTAATTTATCTGGCTCGAAAGACCAATAGTTGACTAGAACGTTAGTTTATCTGGCTCGAAGGACCAGCTGTTGATTGGAAAGGGAATTTATCCGGCTTGAAAGATCAAAAGTTGACTAGAAAGTTAATTTATTCGACTCGAAGAACCAAAATTTGACTAGAAAGTTAATTTATCTGGCTCGAAAGACCAATAGTTGACTAGAACGTTAGTTTATCTGGCTCGAAGGACCAGCTGTTGATTGGAAAGGGAATTTATCCGGCTCGAAAGACCAAAAGTTGACTAGAAAGTTAATTTATTCGACTCGAAGAACCAAAATTTGACTAGAAAGTTAATTTATCTGGCTCGAAAGACCAATAGTTGACTAGAAAGTTAATTTATTCGACTCGAAGAACCAAAATTTGACTAGAAAGTTAATTTATCTGGCTCGAAAGACCAATAGTTGACTAGAACGTTAGTTTATCTGGCTCGAAGGACCAGCTGTTGATTGGAAAGGGAATTTATCCGGCTCGAAAGACCAAAAGTTGACTAGAAAGTTAATTTATTCGACTCGAAGAACCAAAATTTGACTAGAAAGTTAATTTATCTGGCTCGAAAGACCAATAGTTGACTAGAACGTTAGTTTATCTGGCTCGAAGGACCAGCTGTTGATTGGAAAGGGAATTTATCCGGCTCGAAAGACCAAAAGTTGACTAGAAAGTTAATTTATCCGGCTCGAAGGACCAATAGTTGACTAGAACGTTAGTTTATCTGGCTCGAAGGACCAGCTGTTGATTGGAAAGGGAATTTATCCGGCTCGAAAGACCAAAAGTTGACTAGAAAGTTAATTTATCCGGCTCGAAAGATCAAAAGTTGACTAGAAAGTTAATTTATCCGGCTCGAAAGACCAATAGTTGACTAGAACGTTAGTTTATCTGGCTCGAAGGACCAGCTGTTGATTGGAATGTGAATTTATCCGGCTCGAAGGACCAAAAGTTGACAGAAACCTTTATTTTGGGTTCCAAATTTTTGAGAAGATGCGGAAATTTAAATTTTGGGTTGTTGTTTTCAAAAAGAGACTGTAGAACCTGTGAAAATCTATGACTTAGTTTATAAATGTCGAAAATGATGTTTTAGACTCGAAAAGAACCTTTATTTTGGGTTCTCAAGGCTGTTTAAGTAATTTAGGAGGTTTCAGAACCTTTATTTTGGGTTCTCAAGGCTGTAAGAGCGATTTAGGAGGTTTCAGAACCTTTATTTTGGGTTCTCAAGGCTGTAAGAGCGATTGAGGAGGTCTCAGAAACTTTATTTTGGGTTCTCAAGGTTTTAAAAGCGTTTGAGGAGGTTTCACAACCTTTATTTTGGGTTCTCAAAGCTTTATAAGTGATTAAGGAGGTTTCAGAACCTTTATTTTGGGTTCTCAAGGCTGTAAGAGCGATTGAGGAGGTCTCAGAACCTTTATTTTGGGTTCTCAAGGCTGTAAGAGCGATTTAGGAGGTTTCAGAACCTTTATTTTGGGTTCTCAAGGCTGTAAGAGCGATTTAGGAGGTTTCAGAACCTTTATTTTGGGTTCTCAAGGCTGTAAGAGCGATTTAGGAGGTTTCAGAACCTTTATTTTGGGTTCTCAAGGCTGTAAGAGCGATTTAGGAGGTTTCAGAACCTTTATTTTGGGTTCTCAAGGCTGTAAGAGCGATTTAGGAGGTTTCAGAACCTTTATTTTGGGTTCTCAAGGCTGTAAGAGCGATTTAGGAGGTTTCAGAACCTTTATTTTGGGTTCTCAAGGCTGTAAGAGCGATTTAGGAGGTTTCGGAACCTTTATTTTGGGTTCTCAAGGCTGTAAGAGCGATTGAGGAGGTTTCAGAACCTTTATTTTGGGTTCTCAAGGCTGTTTAAGTGATTTAGGAGGTTTTAAAACCTTTATTTTGGGTTCTCAAGGTTTTATAAGCGATTGAGGAGATTTCAGAACCTTTATTTTGGGTTCTCAAGGTTGTATAATCGATTGAGGAGGTCTCAGAACCTTTATTTTGGGTTCTCAAGGCTGTAAGAGCGATTGAGGAGGTTAAAGAACCTTTATTTTGGGTTCTCAAGGCTGTAAGAGCGATTGAGGAGGTTTCAAAACCTTTATTTTGGGTTCTCAAGGCTGTAAGAGCGATTGAGGAAATTTCAGAACCTTTATTTTGGGTTCTCAAGGTTGTATAAGCGATTGGAGAGATTTTAGAACCTTTATTTTGGGTTCTCAAGGTTGTATAAGCGATTGGAGAGATTTTAAAACCTTTATTTTGGGTTCTCAAGGCTGCATAAGTGATTGAGGAGGTTTCATAACCTTTATTTTGGGTTCTCAAGGCTCTAAGAGCGATTGAGGAGGTTTCATAACCTTTATTTTGGGTTCTCAAGGCTCTAAGAGCGATTGAGGAGGTTTCAAAACCTTTATTTTGGGTTCTCAAGGCTCTAAGAGCGATTGAGGAGGTTTCAAAACCTTTATTTTGGGTTCTCAAGACTCTAAGAGCGATTGAGGAGGTTTCAAAACCTTTATTTTGGGTTCTCAAGGCTCTAAGAGCGATTGAGGAGGTTTCAAAACCTTTATTTTGGGTTCTCAAGGCTGTATACGTGATTTAGGAGGTTTTAGAACCTTTATTTTGGGTTCTCAAGGCTGCATAAGTGATTGAGGAGGTTTCAGAAACTTCATTTTGGGTTCTCAAGGCTGTATACGTGATTTAGGAGGTTTTAGAACCTTTATTTTGGGTTCTCAAGGTTTTATAAGCGATTGAGGAGATTTCAGAACCTTTATTTTGGGTTCTCAAGGCTGCATAAGTGATTGAGGAGGTTTAAGAACCTTTATTTTGGGTTCTCAAGGCTCTAAGAGCGATTGAGGAGGTTTCAGAACCTTTATTTTGGGTTCTCAAGGCTGTAAGAGCGATTGAGGGAGTTTCAGAACCTTTATTTTTGGTTCTCAAGGCTGTATACGTGATTTAGGAGGTTTTAGAACCTTTATTTTGGGTTCTCAAGGCTGCATAAGTGATTGAGGAGGTTTAAGAACCTTTATTTTGGGTTCTCAAGGCTGTAAGAGCGATTTAGGAGGTTTAAGAACCTTTATTTTGGGTTCTCAAGGCTGTAAGAGCGATTTAGGAGGTTTAAGAACCTTTATTTTGGGTTCTCAAGGCTGTAAGAGCGATTGAGGAGATTTCAGAACCTTTATTTTGGGTTCTCAAGGCTGCATGATTGATTTAGGATGTTTAAGAACCTTTATTTTGGGTTCTCAAAGCTTTATAAGTAATTAAGGAGGTTTCGGAACCTTTATTTTGGGTTCTCAAGGCTGTAAGAGCGATTGAGGAGGTTTCAGAACCTTTATTTTGGGTTCTCAAGGCTTTAAAAGCGATTGAGAAGTTTTCACAACCTTTATTTTGGGTTCTCAAGGCTGTTTAAGTGATTTAGGAGGTTTCAGAACCTTTATTTTAGGTTCTCAAGGCTGCATAAGTGATTAAGGAGGTTACAGAACCTTTATTCTGGGTATTTTGAGTTCTCAAGGCTGTAAGAGGGTTTGAGGAGGTTTCAGAACCTTTATTTTGGGTTCTTAAGGCTGCATAAGTGATTTAGAACCTTATTTTTGGGTTCCAAACCTTGGGAAAGATACTACAATTTATATTAACGTACGAAATTTTGAAAATTACGTTTTAGGCATTAAAAAACCTTAATTTTGGGTTCTTAAGGCTGTAAAAGTGATTGAGGAGCTGTCGGAACCTTTATTTTGGGTTCCTGTCACTATAAAAGACACTACAAAGCTGCAAAAACCACGAGATTGGGTTCTAAACATGAAAAAAGATACTGAATGTCAAAAAGGAAAACTTGAAATCTGTAAGAACCTTTATTTTGGGTTCGCAAGGTTATAAAAGTAATTGGAAATCTTCTAGAACCTTTATTTTGGGTTCCAAAAACGATAAACGATACTGTAACTTACAAAAATACATTATTTGATTAAAAAATGTTTAAGAGATCAATTAAAACTTGAAAGAACCTTTATTTTGGGTTCCTGTCACTATAAAAGACACTACAGAATTATAAGAACCAATATTTTGGGTTCTGAATGCCAGAAAAGACATTGGAACTTGAAAAAATCCATGATTTGATCAAATAATGTCAAAAAAGTACTGGGAACCTGTTAGAACCTTTATTTTGGGTTCCTGTCACTATAAAAGACACTACAGAATTATAAGAACCAATATTTTGGGTTCTGAATGCCAGAAAAGACACTGGAACTTGAAAAAATCCATAATTTGATTAAAAAATGTCAAAAAAGTACTAGGAACCCCTGAGAACCTTCATTTTGGGTTCCTGTCTCTATAAAAGACACTATAGGAATGCAAAAACCAAGAATTTGGGTTCCTGATACCAGATAAGACACTAAAACGTCCAAAAATTCGTTTCAAACGGTGAAAACGACCCAAAAATGCAAAAAAAAAAATGTTAGAAACTATTTTATCCGGCTCGCAGGACCAATATTTACCAAACGACTCGCAATAATCGAATTTCGATACGAATTCGGTGGAAAATTTGCAAAAACGAATCCCTACAAACACCAAAATCATCCTTTATCCCTTCCTCACCAAAAAAAGGCCCATATTCGGATTACAAATGTTACGAGATTTAAAAAAAAATAAAAAATCAAAATTTAATTTGTATTCAAAATTCAACTGTTTTTATCGTAACATTCGTTTTTGGAATTTTCGGCCGATATTGAAGCATGTCGTAGAAAAAATATAGTGCGAAACTCGTCGAAAATTTTTCGCGATTTTCGCAGTTTTTATTGTTTTTTTTTTTTAATTTTTAATTTTTATTGTGATGTAAACACATTTTGAATATGGGCCTACAAAATGTTTTTTTTTTGTAAATTTTTTCTTTTTTTTTGTGAATTTCTTCTTCTTTTTTGTGATTTTCTTCTTCTTTTTTTTGCTGCCTCGCCTCTGTCGGTTTAAAAAAGTTTTTGGGGTTGCGCGATTTTTACCCTTATCGGTGGTTTGTTTTTTTTTATAAAATTTTGAGAAATTTTTTGAGAAAAATTTTTCCGAAAAATTTACGAAAAAAAAATTGGTCGCAGCTGTTCCAGCGCAGAGGAAACCGAAGATGGCGATCTAGATCCTGATATAAAAGCCCAAAGGGAAAAAGAAAGGAGGCAGGCGAATAATGCTAGGGAAAGGTGTGACTTTTATTTTTTATTTTTTCCTATTTTTTTTTTATATGTTTTGTTGCTAATTTTGTTCGTTTTTGGCCTATATTCTATGTGTTTTTTATACTAAATTTGTAGTTTACTTTGACGTTTTACTAAAATTTGGGTGAAAAAAGAATCAAATATCGTGGAAAAGTGTTTTTATCGTGTGGAAAATGTCGGTTTTTTCAAATTATCCGGCTCGAAGGACCATTTTTCGAGATTATCCGACTCGAAGGACCAATTTTTTTGGAAATTATCCGGCTCGAATGACCATTTTTTGTATTTATCCGTCTCGGAGGACCATTTTTTGTAATTATCCGGCTCGAAGGACCATTTTTCGAGATTATCCGGCTCGAAGGACCATTTTTTTGGAAATTGTCCGGCTCGAAGGACCATTTTTTTGGAAATTGTCCGGCTCGAAGGACCATTTTTCGAGATTATCCGGCTCGAAGGACCATTTTTGCAATTATCCGGCTCGAAGGACCATTTTTTTTGAAATTGTCCGGCTCGAAGGACCATTTTTGGGAAATTGTCCGGCTCGAAGGACCATTTTTTGGAAATTGTCCGGCTTTAAGGACCATTTTTCGAGATTATCCGGCTCGAAGGACCATTTATAACGATATAAACGGTAAAAATGGTAATTTGGAGTTCGAAGGATCAACAGTAACGTTTTTTTCTAGCTCCGAGGACCATCAATAATGCTAATAATTGCTGGAAATTGAAATATTTGGCTCGAAAGACCAAAAGTCTTATTAAAATCGTGTCAAAATTGGCGATTTTTCCTGATTATCCGGCTTGAAGGACCATTTTTTGTAATTATCCGGCTCGAAGGACCATTTTTTGTAATTATCCGGCTCGAAGGACCATTTTTTGTAATTATCCGGCTCGAAGGACTATTTTTCGAGAGTATCCGGCTCAAAGGATCAATTTTTTTGATTTTATCCGGCTCGAAGAACCATTTAACGCTACTAATTGCTGGAAATTGAAATATTTGGCTCGAAAGACCAAAAGTCGTATTAAAATCGGTAAAATTCTTGTTGTTTCACACGATGGATCATAAGTTTACGTTAAATGTGGTTAAAGTCAGTTTAAAATGTACGAAAATATGGATATACAGCTTGAAAGACCAATAATTATGGTGAAATACAAAAAATCCGGCTTGAAGGACCAATAGTTATGGTGAAATAGGAAAAATCCGGCTTGAAAGACCAATAATTATGGTGAAATACAAAAAATCCGGCTTGAAGGACCAATGTTGTCGTCTAAAAATTTAATTGAGCTCTAATGAGGGCCAAAGGTAACGTCGAAGGGTCAAAGGTGACGTCGAAGGGTCAAAGGTGACGTTACGGTGTATCCAAAATTCGGCTCGAAGGTCCAAAAATGGTGAAAATTTTGTTATTCGGGTATAAGTCGCAGAAAGTGAACGTTTCATGTTTTAAAATTATTCTAGTAGTAACAAAAATTTTGGTATGCGGCTCGTAGGACCATAATTATCGGTACATTAGTAAAATTTGTAGAATCCGGGCTAGATGGGACCAATAGGTATACTTTTTATATCTAAAAATCCATCTCCAAACTATTTCTCCAAATTTCCCTTTTTACGTTCCTCCAAAATTCCCATTTTTATCACCAAAAGTTAAAAAAAACTCCAAATTTCCCATTTTGTCTCCAAAAGTCAAATGAAACTCCAAAATTTCCATTTTTGTCCCCAAAAATCAAACAAATTTCCTAATTTTATCACCAAAAGTTAATTGAAGCTCCAAATTTCCCATTTTTGTCACCAAAAGTCAAATGCTCCTCCAAAATTCCTATTTTTATCACCAAAAGTCAAACAAAACTCCAACAAAACTCCAAATCTCTCATTTTTAGCTCCTAAAGTAAAACAAGTTTCCAATTTTTGTCTCCAAAAGTCAAATATCCCTACAAATTTTCCATTTTAAGCTCTCAAAATCAAACAAATTTCTCATTTTTATCCCCAAAAGTCAAATGCTTTTCCAAAATTCCTATTTTTATCATCAAAAGTCAAACATAACTCCAAATTTCCCATTTTTGTCACCAAAAGTCAAATGTCCCTACAAACTTTCCATTTTTTCCCCAAAAGTCAAATACCTCTCCAAATTTCCATTTTAAGCTCCCAAAATCAAACAAATTTTTCATTTTTATCACCAAAAGTCAAGCAAATCTAAAAACTTTCCATTTTTGTCCCCAAAAGTTAAATGCTTCTCCAAAATTCACATTTTTATCATCAAAAGTTAAGCAAATCTCCAAATTTTCTATTTAGGTCCCCAAAAGTCTCATGACCCTCCAAATTTCCCATTTTCATCATGAAAAGTCAAACAAAACTCCAAATCTCCCATTTTTAGCTCCCAAAGTCAAATGTCCCTACAAATTTTCCATTTTTGTCCTCAAAAGTTAAATGCTTCTCCAAAATTCCTATTTTTATCACCAAAAGTCAAATGAAACTCCAAAATCCCTATTTTTATCACCAAAAGTCAAACAAACCTCCAAAATCCCCATTAGTCAAATGAAACTCCAAAATCCTCATTTTTATCACCAAAAGTCAAATGAAACTCCAAAATCCCCATTTTTATCACCAAAAGTCAAATGAAACTCCAAAATCCCCATTTTTATCACCAAAAGTCAAATGAAACTCCAAAATCCCCATTTTTATCACCAAAAGTCATTGAAATCTCCAAATTTTCTATTTAGGTCCCCAAAAGTCATTGAAATCTCCAAATTTTCCATTTTTATCACCTAAAGTCAATTGAACCTCCAAATCCGGCTCGAAGGACCAACACGTACCCTTTCGAAACCCGAAAATCGTTTTAATCCGGCTCGCAGGACCAACATTAACCCCACGATAACAAAATCCGTAAAATCCGGCTCGAAAGGACCAACACCCCCCATTTTAAACTCCAAAAGAAAATCCAGATATTTGATTCTTTTTCGTTTTATTTTGGGTTACCGGGTTACTAATACAAACTTAACACTATTATGTATTGGAAATTTATACTCGAAGATCTAATTCTTTAATTTTTCTTTCCCCCTCTTCTTTTTCCAAACGTATATACGCAGGATAAGGATCCGCGACATAAACGAGGCCCTCAAGGAATTGGGCAGGATGTGTATGGCCCATCTGAAGACCGACAAACCCCAAACCAAACTCGGAATATTAAATATGGCCGTCGAGGTGATCATGACCTTGGAACAGCAAGTTAGAGGTTGGTTTTAAGTGGGTGAAAAAATGGGTTTTTTAATGAATTTTTTGTGTTTTTTTTGTTCAACAGAAAGGAATCTCAATCCGAAAGCGGCTTGTTTGAAACGGAGAGAAGAAGAAAAAGCCGAAGACGGTCCCAAATTGGGACCGGGACCTCATCATATGCTCTCTGCGCCACATTACCCCACATTACCGGTGAGTGAGTTGTTTGTTGAAAAAAAATGGGTTGGGTTTATTTTTGGGGTCCTGGTATCCTAAAATACAGTTGTTTCCTTTTTTGTGTTCCCCCTGTATCAAAAAAAGTTGAAATTTACGTTTGGATCTACCCTTGTATCGTAAAAAACGTAAATTTAGATTTTTTTATCACTCTGTATCAATAAATACGTAAATTTACTTGTGGATCTACCCCTGTATCAATAAAAACGAAAATTTACTTTTTTGTATCTTCCTGTACCTTAAAAAACGTAAATTTACTTTTTTTCTCACCCTGTATCAATAAAAACGTAAATTTACTTTTTTGTCTCACCCTGTATCAATAAAAACGTAAATTTACTTTTTTGTCTCTCCCTGTAACATAATTAACGTAAATTTACTTTTTTTCTCACCCTGTATCAATAAAAACGTAAATTTATTTCTTTGTCACCCTGTATCATAAAAAGTTAAAATTTACCTTTGGTTCTACCCTTGTATCGTAAAAAACCGTAAATTTAGTTTTTTTTCTCACCCTGTATCAATAAAAATGTAAATTTACTTTTTTGTCTCTCCCTGTAACATAAATAACGTAAATTTTCTTTTTTGTCTCTCCCTGTACCTTAAAAAACGTAAATTTACTTTTTTTCTGACCCTGTATCAATAAAAACGTAAATTTATTTCTTTGTCACCCTGTATCATAAAAAGTTAAAATTTACTTTTGGATCTACCCTTGTATCGTAAAAAACGTAAATTTAGTTTTTTTTCTCACCCTGTATCAATAAAAAATAAATTTACTTTTTTTCTCACCCTGTATCAATAAAAAAATAAATTTACTTTTTTGTCTCTCCCTGTAACATAATTAACGTAAATTTACTTTTTTGTATCTCCCTGTACCTTAAAAAACGTAAATTTACTTTTTTTCTCACCCTGTATCATAAAAAGTTGCAATTTACTTTTGGATCTATCCTTGTATCGTAAAAAACCGTAAATTTAGTTTTTTTTCTCACCCTGTATCAATAAAAAAGTAAATTTACTTTTTTTCTCTTTCTGTATCATGAAAAGCACAAATTTACTTTTTTTTCTACCCCTGTATCTTTAAAAATGTAAATTTACTTTTTTGTCTCACCCTGTATCAATAAAAACGTAAATTTACTTTTTTGTCTCTCCCTGTAACATAAAAAGTATAAATTTACATTTGGATCTTCCCTTGTAACCTAAGAAACGTTAAATTCATTTTTTGTCTCCCCCTGCATATTTAAAAACGCAAATTTACTTTTTTGTCTCTCCCTGTACCTTAAAAAACGTAAATTTACTTTTTCTTGCCCCCCTGTATAATTAAAAACGCAAATTTACTTTTCTTCTCCCCTTGTATAATTAAAAACGAAAATTTACTTTTTTGTCTCCTCCTGTATTATGAAAAACACCAATATTGCAATATCTATCACCAAAGGTCAAATTAATCTCGAAGTGTCCCATTTTTATTATCAAAAGTAACACATTTTCTTAATTTTCTTATTGATATCACCAAAAGTCAAATGAACCTTCACAATTTCCCATTTTCGTCACCAAAAGTCAAACCAATCTCCCAAATTTTCAATTTTTATCACCAAAAGTCAAACCAATCTCCAAATATCCCATTTTTATCACCAAAAGTCAAGCAAATCATCAAATTTTCAACTTTTATCACCAAAGGTCAAACAAATCACCAAATTTCCCATTTTCATCACCAAAAGTCAAATGAACCTGCAAATTTCCCACTTTTATCACAAGTCATAGAAATCTCCAAATTTTCATTTTTCGTCACTAAAAGTCAAATAAACCTCTAAAATTCCCATTTTTATCACCAAAAGTCAGATGAACTTGCGAATTTTCAACTTTTATCACCAAAGGTCAAACAAATCACAAAATTTCCCATTTTCATCACCAAAAGTCAAATGAACCTGCAAATTTCCGACTTTTATCACCAAAGGTCAAACAAATCTCCAAATATCCCATTTTTATCACCAAAAGTCAAGCAAATCATCAAATTTTCAACTTTTATCACCAAAGGTCAAACAAATCACCAAATTTCCCATTTTCATCACCAAAAGTCAAATGAACCTGCAAATTTCCGACTTTTATCACCAAAAGTCAAATAAACCTCCAAAATTCCCATTTTTATCACCAAAAGTCAGATGAACCAGCGAATTTCCCACTTTTATCACCAAAAGTCATTGAAATCTCCAAATTTCCATTTTTCGTCACTAAAAGTCAAATAAACCTCCAAAATTCCCATTTTTATCACCAAAAGTCAAATGAACTTGCGAATTTTCAACTTTTATCACCAAAGGTCAAACAAATCACCAAATTTCCCATTTTCATCACCAAAAGTCAAATGAACCTGCAAATTTCCGACTTTTATCACCAAAGGTCAAACAAATCTCCTAATATCCCATTTTTATCACCAAAAGTCAAGCAAATCATCAAATTTTCAACTTTTATCACCAAAGGTCAAACAAATCACCAAATTTCCCATTTTCATCACCAAAAGCCAAATGAACCTGCAAATTTCCGACTTTTATCACCAAAAGTCAAATAAACCTCCAAATTTCTATTTTTATCACCAAAAGTCCAATGAACTTGCGAATTTTCCACTTTTATCACCAAAAGTCATTGAAATCTCCAAATTTCTATTTTTCGTCACTAAAAGTCAAATAAACGTCCAAAATTCCCATTTTTATCACCAAAAGTCAGATGAACTTGCGAATTTCCCACTTTTATCACCAAAAGTCATTGAAATCTCCAAATTTCCATTTTTCGTCACTAAAAGTCAAATAAACCTCCAAAATTCCCATTTTTATCACCAAAAGTCAGATGAACCAGCGAATTTCCCACTTTTATCACCAAAAGTCATTGAAATCTCCAAATTTCCATTTTTCGTCACTAAAAGTCAAATAAACCTCCAAAATTCCCATTTTTATCACCAAAAGTCAGATGAACTTGCGAATTTTCAACTTTTATCACCAAAGGTCAAACAAATCACCAAATTTCCCATTTTCATCACCAAAAGTCAAATGAACCTGCAAATTTCCGACTTTTATCACCAAAGGTCAAACAAATCTCCTAATATCCCATTTTTATCACCAAAAGTCAAGCAAATCATCAAATTTTCAACTTTTATCACCAAAGGTCAAACAAATCACCAAATTTCCCATTTTCATCACCAAAAGCCAAATGAACCTGCAAATTTCCGACTTTTATCACCAAAAGTCAAATAAACCTCCAAATTTCTATTTTTATCACCAAAAGTCCAATGAACTTGCGAATTTTCCACTTTTATCACCAAAAGTCATAGAAATCTCCAAATTTCTATTTTTCGTCACTAAAAGTCAAATAAACGTCCAAATTTCCCATTTTTATCACCAAAAGTCAAATGAACTTGCGAATTTCCCACTTTTATCACCAAAAGTCATTGAAATCTCCAAATTTCCATTTTTCGTCACTAAAAGTCAAATAAACCTCCAAAATTCCCATTTTTATCACCAAAAGTCAGATGAACCAGCGAATTTCCCACTTTTATCACCAAAAGTCATTGAAATCTCCAAATTTCCATTTTTCGTCACTAAAAGTCAAATAAACCTCCAAAATTCCCATTTTTATCACCAAAAGTCAGATGAACTTGCGAATTTTCAACTTTTATCACCAAAGGTCAAACAAATCACCAAATTTCCCATTTTCATCACCAAAAGTCAAATGAACCTGCAAATTTCCGACTTTTATCACCAAAGGTCAAACAAATCTCCTAATATCCCATTTTTATCACCAAAAGTCAAGCAAATCATCAAATTTTCAACTTTTATCACCAAAGGTCAAACAAATCACCAAATTTCCCATTTTCATCACCAAAAGCCAAATGAACCTGCAAATTTCCGACTTTTATCACCAAAAGTCAAATAAACCTCCAAATTTCTATTTTTATCACCAAAAGTCCAATGAACTTGCGAATTTTCCACTTTTATCACCAAAAGTCATAGAAATCTCCAAATTTCTATTTTTCGTCACTAAAAGTCAAATAAACGTCCAAATTTCCCATTTTTATCACCAAAAGTCAAATGAACTTGCGAATTTCCCACTTTTATCACCAAAAGTCAAACAAATTTCTTTTTTCGTCACCAAAAGTCAAATAAACCTCCAAATTTCTATTTTTATCACCAAAAGTCCAATGAACTTGCGAATTTTCCACTTTTATCACCAAAAGTCATAGAAATCTCCAAATTTCTATTTTTCGTCACTAAAAGTCAAATAAACGTCCAAATTTCCCATTTTTATCACCAAAAGTCAAATGAACTTGCGAATTTCCCACTTTTATCACCAAAAGTCAAACAAAATTTCCAAATTTTCTTTTTTCGTCACCAAAAGTCAAATAAATCTTTACAATTTTCAAATATTATCACCAATAGTCAAATGAATATCCAAATTTCCCCTTTTTATCACCAAAAGTCAAATAAATCTGCGAATTTTCCACTTTTATAACCAAAATTCAAACAATTCTCCAAATTTCCCATTTTTGACCCCAAAAGTCAAAGCAATCTCCCAAATTTCAATTTTATCACCAAAAGTCAAGCAAATCATCAAATTTTCAACTTTTATCACCAAAGGTCAAACAAATCTCCAAATTTCCAATTTTTATCACCAAAACTGAACCAACTCTCCAAATTCTTCCACTCTTAACCTCCCGATACTTCCAAACTTATCCCCCGCCCCTCGCCCGTTCGTCCAACCCCCCCCCGCCTCATCCCCAAATCCACCCCTTCAAAAATAAACCTCGACCAACTCTCAAACTTCCCCTCGTAAAACCAACCAAACGAGGGACTTTAAAAAAATTCCATTTTAAAAAAATTCCATTTTAAAAAAATTCCATTTTAAAAAATTCCATTTTAAAAAAATTCCATTCCTCAAATCTCTTTCAATTATCTGATTTTTCAAATTTTTTTTTCTTTCTCCCATTTACAGGGTGGACCTACGAATTTGCCTCACAATCCGGGCCAGCCGCCGCAATAGCAGTGATAGAATAACAGTTATATAAATCTCGCTACTTACGTGTACATATTCAAAAACAAAAAACAAAACATGGACAGAAAATTTAAAAATATTAAAACAATTAAAAACCCACCAAGGAAAATACAGACGTTTCGTACAAAAACAAGATGGCGGCGCGCGCACGCGCGCGCGCGGCGAATTTCTTCATCTCCATTTATACAAAAAAGGATGAAAATGAAAATTGTTTATAAAAGTTATTTTTTTAAGGATATTAATTAGTGATACATGAAAATAACAACAACAAACAACAACAATGAGTAAAAAAAGACAAGATTGATTATTATATATAAATATTTTTTTTATAGGATTTTTTTTTTTCGGTACAGACAGCTTTTATTTATTATTTTTTTACCTTTCTCTCTATCTAGCTTTCTATCTTTTTTTTTTTTCGGAGGTAGCTACTTTTCAACCGCCCCTCGTATTAAAAAAAAGCGATTCGCGCTATTTTTGTGTCCCGTGTTTGGGTTTTGGGTTGGAAGAATGTGAAAAGTGCAATTTTTTTTTTTGGGTGAAGTTACCCCTCCCTCTCCCCGTAAACGAGAAAAAACTATTTTTTTTGGAAAAAATATCCGGCTCGTAGGACCATTATATGCGTTAAATTTTTTTTAAAGAAGATCCGGCTCGAAAGGTCCATTATATGGGTTGAAATTAAAAAAAAAAGATCCGGCTCGCAGGACCATTATATGCGTTGAATTTTTTTTTAAAGATCCGGCTCGAAAGGTCCATTTTATGCGTTGAAATTTTGTTTTTTAAGATCCGGCTCGCAGGACCATTATTTGCATTGAATTTTTTTTTTCAAAAGATCCGGCTCGCCGGACCATTATATACGTTGAATTAAAAAAAAGATCCGGTTTGAAGGTCCATTATAAACCGGGAAAAAACTATTTTTTTTTGGAAAAATATCCGGCTCGTAGGACCATTATATGCGTTGAAATGTTTTTTTAAAAAAAAATCCGGCTCGAAAGGTCCATTATATGCGTTCAAATTTAAAAAAAGAAATATCCGGCTTGAAAGGTCCATTAGATGCGTTGAAATTTTTGTTTTTTAAGATCCGGCTCGCAGGACCATTATATGCATTGAATTTTTTTTTTCAAAAGATCCGGCTCGCAGGACCATTATATACGTTGAATTAAAAAAAAAGATCCGGCTTGAAGGTCCATTATAAACCGGAAAAAACTATTTTTTTTGAAAAAATATCCGGCTCGTAGGACCATTATATGCGTTGAATTTAAAAAAAAAAGATCCGGCTCGCAGGACCATTATATGCATTGAATTTTTTTTTTCAAAAGATCCGGCTCGCCGGACCATTATATGCGTTGAATTAAAAAAAAATATCCGGCTTGAAGATCCGTTATAAACCGGAAAAAACCATTTTTTTTTGGAAAAAATATCCGGCTCGTAGGACCATTATATGCGTTAAATTTTTTTTAAAGAATATCCTGCTCGAAAGGTCCATTATATGCGTTGAATTTAAAAAAAAAATATCCGGCTTGAAGGGTCCATTAGATGCGTTGAAATTTTTTTTCAAAAAAGATCCGGCTCGCAGGACCATTATATGCGTTGAATTTTTTTTTAAAGATCCGGCTCGAAAGGTCCAATAGATGTGTTGAAATTTTGTTTTTTAAGATCCGGCTCGCAGGACCATTATATGCATTGAAATTTTTTTTTTTTTTTTTCAAAAGATCCGGCTCGCAGGACCATTATATACGTTGAATTAAAAAAAAAGATCCGGCTTGAAGATCCGTTATAAACCGGAAAAAACCATTTTTTTTGGAAAAAATATCCGGCTCGTAGGACCATTATATGCGTTGTATTTTTTAAAGAATATCCGGCTCGAAAGGTCCATTATATGAGTTGAATTTAAAAAAAAATATCCGGCTTGAAGGGTCCATTAGATGCGTTGAAATTTTTTTCAAAAAGATCCGGCTCGCAGGACCATTATATGCGTTGAATTTTTTTAAAGATCCGGCTCGAAAGGTCCAATAGATGCGTTGAAATTTTGTTTTTTAAGATCCGGCTCGCAGGACCATTATATGCATTGAAATTTTTTTTTTTTTTTTTCAAAAGATCCGGCTCGCAGGACCATTATATACGTTGAATTAAAAAAAAAGATCCGGCTTGAAGATCCGTTATAAACCAGAAAAAACCATTTTTTTTGGAAAAAATATCCGGCTCGTAGGACCATTATATGCGTTGTATTTTTTTAAAGAATATCCGGCTCGAAAGGTCCATTATATGAGTTGAATTTAAAAAAAAAAATATCCGGCTTGAAGGGTCCATTAGATGCGTTGAAATTTTTTTTCAAAAAAGATCCGGCTCGCAGGACCATTATATGCGTTGAATTTTTTTTTAAAGATCCGGCTCGAAAGGTCCAATAGATGCGTTGAAATTTTGTTTTTTAAGATCCGGCTCGCAGGACCATTATATGCATTGAAATTTTTTTTTTTTTTTTTCAAAAGATCCGGCTCGCAGGACCATTATATACGTTGAATTAAAAAAAAAGATCCGGCTTGAAGATCCGTTATAAACCGGAAAAAACCATTTTTTTTGGAAAAAATATCCGGCTCGTAGGACCATTATATGCGTTGTATTTTTTTAAAGAATATCCGGCTCGAAAGGTCCATTATATGAGTTGAATTTAAAAAAAAAATATCCGGCTTGAAGGGTCCATTAGATGCGTTGAAATTTTTTTTCAAAAAAGATCCGGCTCGCAGGACCATTATATGCGTTGAATTTTTTTTTAAAGATCCGGCTCGAAAGGTCCAATAGATGCGTTGAAATTTTGTTTTTTAAGATCCGGCTCGCAGGACCATTATATGCATTGAAATTTTTTTTTTTTTTTTTCAAAAGATCCGGCTCGCAGGACCATTATATACGTTGAATTAAAAAAAAAGATCCGGCTTGAAGATCCGTTATAAACCGGAAAAAACCATTTTTTTTGGAAAAAATATCCGGCTCGTAGGACCATTATATGCGTTGTATTTTTTTAAAGAATATCCGGCTCGAAAGGTCCATTATATGAGTTGAATTTAAAAAAAAAAATATCCGGCTTGAAGGGTCCATTAGATGCGTTGAAATTTTTTTTCAAAAAAGATCCGGCTCGCAGGACCATTATATGCGTTGAATTTTTTTTTAAAGATCCGGCTCGAAAGGTCCAATAGATGTGTTGAAATTTTGTTTTTTAAGATCCGGCTCGCAGGACCATTATATGCATTGAAATTTTTTTTTTTTTTTTTTCAAAAGATCCGGCTCGCAGGACCATTATATACGTTGAATTAAAAAAAAAGATCCGGCTTGAAGATCCGTTATAAACCGGAAAAAACCATTTTTTTTGGAAAAAATATCCGGCTCGTAGGACCATTATATGCGTTGTATTTTTTTAAAGAATATCCGGCTCGAAAGGTCCATTATATGAGTTGAATTTAAAAAAAAAATATCCGGCTTGAAGGGTCCATTAGATGCGTTGAAATTTTTTGTCAAAAAAGATCCGGCTCGCATGACCATTATATGCGTTGAATTTTTTTTTAAAGATCCGGCTCGAAAGGTCCAATAAATGCGTTAAAATTTTGTTTTTTAAGATCCGGCTCGCAGGACCATTATATGCATTGAAATTTTTTTTTTTTTTTTTCAAAAGATCCGGCTCGCAGGACCATTATATACGTTGAATTAAAAAAAAAGATCCGGCTTGAAGATCCGTTATAAACCGGAAAAAACCATTTTTTTTGGAAAAAATATCCGGCTCGTAGGACCATTATATGCGTTGTATTTTTTTAAAGAATATCCGGCTCGAAAGGTCCATTATATGAGTTGAATTTAAAAAAAAAATATCCGGCTTGAAGGGTCCATTAGATGCGTTGAAATTTTGTTTTTTAAGATCCGGCTCGCAGGACCATTATATGCGTTGAATTTTTTTTCAAAAGATCCGGCTCGCAGGACCATTATATGCGTTGAATTTTTTTTTCAAAAGATCCGGCTCGTAGGACCATTATATGCGTAGAAATTATTTTTCAATAAATATCCGGCTCGAAAGGTCCATTATATGCGTTGAAATTTTTTTTTTTTTGCATTTTTGGTCGATGTTTTTGTTCTTTTTTAATGAAAATCTGATTTTTTGAAAGTCCTCGTAGCTGATTTAAATTTTTTTTTTTTTTAAGGATCCAAGTCCATTTTCTAAAATGTATAATAATATCCGGCTCGAAGGACCAACCTACGTTAAAATCTGCAAAAAAATTTGGTTATCCGGCTCGTAGGACCATTAAATGCGTTGAAAATTATTTTAAAAAAAATATCCGGCTCGGAAAGGTCCATTATATGCGTTGAAAATTATTTTCAAAAATATCCGGCTCGAAAGGTCCATTATTTGCGTTGAAATTATTTTTCAAAAAAGATCCGGCTCGCAGGACCATTTTTTCGAGTGTTGTTGCCGTAGTAGACGAAAGGGAGAGGGAGGGGGATCGCTAGGGTGGTTTTTTTTTTCCCTCTACGTGGTTCGAGTGTTGTGTATCTTTTGTGCCAATTTATATTTAAATATATATATGTAAAAGGAAAATACTCTACGTCTCTATTTTTAAGTGTATCGTTTTAGGTGATTTTTTTTGATCTCTGTTTATATATATATATGCCATTTTTTAGCGTCTCTCAATTTGATGGGTACTTAATTTTTTTTTTTACATTGGGTTTGTGCCATTTGCGTTTGTGTGTGATGGTAGGGATGACGGTGGTGGGGGGTGTATGAGGTGTGAGAAATGAAAAAGATTCGGTGGGGAAGTTATCCGGCTCGAAGGACCAAAATTTGCAAAAAATTTGGTTATCCGACTCGAAGGACCAAAATTTGCAAAAAATTTGGTTATCCGACTCGAAGGACCAAAATTTGCAAAAAAATTTGGTAATCCGGCTTGAAGGACCAATGTTTTTTTAAAACGAGTTTATTTTAATGAAAAATGCGTTTTTTGTTGGAAAATTTGCATTTTTGGTCGATGTTTTGGTTCTTTATAATGAAAATCTGATTTTTTAAAAAGTCCTCGTAGCTGATTTAACTTTTTTTTTGCTAAATTCGTTATAATTTTAAAAATATCCGGCTCGAAGGACCAAAATTTACGTTAAATTTTCAAAAAAACTCGATTATCCGGCTCGAAGGACCAACTATATTTTATTTACTTAACTATTGGTAGATTTTCTTGGAAACTAACCAAGCCATTATCTTTAAACCAGTTTTATGTCACCAAAAATACGATTTTCTTAGTTTTTCTTTGGAAAATCCATTTTCCGATCGAAATTTTGGTCCCTTATAACTTGAACTAAATTTTTTTTAAATTCCGCAAGATTTTTTCAACGATATTCACAATTTAAGTAAATTTTTCAAAATTATCCGGCTCGAAGGACCAAAATTTGCAAAAAAATTTGGTTATCCGGCTCGAAGGACCAATGTTTTTTTAAATCGAGTTTATTATAATAAAAAATGCGTTTTTTGTTGGAAAATTTGCATTTTTGGTCGATGTTTTGGTTATTTTTTAATGAAAATCTTATTTTTTGAAAGTCCTCGTAGCTGATTTAACTTTTTTTTTTGCTAAATTCGTAATAATTTTAAAAATATCCGGCTTGAAGGACCAAAATTTACTTTAAATTTTCAAAAAAACTCGATTATCCGGCTCGAAGGACCAACTATATTTTATTTACTTAACTATTGATAGATTTTCTTGGAAACTAACCAAGCCATTATCTTTAAACCAGTTTTATCTCACCAAAAATACGATTTTCTTAGTTTTTCTTTGGAAAATCCATTTTCCGATCGAAATTTTGGTCCCTTATAACTTGAACTAAATTTTTTTTAAATTCCGCAAGATTTTTTCAACGATATTCACAATTTAAGTAAATTTTTCAAAATTATCCGGCTCGAAGGACCAAAATTTGCAAAAAAATTTGGTTATCCGGCTCGAAGGACCAATGTTTTTTTAAATCGAGTTTATTATAATAAAAAATGCGTTTTTTGTTGGAAAATTTGCATTTTTGGTCGATGTTTTGGTTATTTTTTAATGAAAATCTTATTTTTTGAAAGTCCTCGTAGCTGATTTAACTTTTTTTTTTGCTAAATTCGTAATAATTTTAAAAATATCCGGCTTGAAGGACCAAAATTTACTTTAAATTTTCAAAAAAACTCGATTATCCGGCTCGAAGGACCAACTATATTTTATTTACTTAACTATTGATAGATTTTCTTGGAAACTAACCAAGCCATTATCTTTAAACCAGTTTTATGTCACCAAAAATACGATTTTCTTAGTTTTTCTTTGGAAAATTCATTTTCCGATCGAAATTTTGGTCCCTTATAACTTGAACTAAATTTTTTTTAAATTCCGCAAGATTTTTTCAACGATATTCACAATTTAAGTAAATTTTTCAAAATTATCCGGCTCGAAGGACAAAAATTTGGAAAAAAATTTGGTTATCCGGCTCGAAGGACCAATGTTTTTTTAAAACGAGTTTATTTTAATGAAAAATGCGTTTTTTGTTGGAAAATTTGCATTTTTGGTCGATGTTTTGGTTATTTTTTAATGAAAATCTTATTTTTTGAAAGTCCTCGTAGCTGATTTAACTTTTTTTTTTGCTAAATTCGTAATAATTTTAAAAATATCCGGCTTGAAGGACCAAAATTTACTTTAAATTTTCAAAAAAACTCGATTATCCGGCTCGAAGGACCAACTATATTTTATTTACTTAACTATTGATAGATTTTCTTGGAAACTAACCAAGCCATTATCTTTAAACCAGTTTTATCTCACCAAAAATACGATTTTCTTAGTTTTTCTTTGGAAAATCCATTTTCCGATCGAAATTTTGGTCCCTTATAACTTGAACTAAATTTTTTTTAAATTCCGCAAGATTTTTTCAACGATATTCACAATTTAAGTAAATTTTTCAAAATTATCCGGCTCGAAGGACCAAAATTTGCAAAAAAATTTGGTTATCCGGCTCGAAGGACCAATGTTTTTTTAAATCGAGTTTATTATAATAAAAAATGCGTTTTTTGTTGGAAAATTTGCATTTTTGGTCGATGTTTTGGTTATTTTTTAATGAAAATCTTATTTTTTGAAAGTCCTTGTAGCTGATTTAACTTTTTTTTTTGCTAAATTCGTAATAATTTTAAAAATATCCGGCACGAAGGACCAAAATTTGCGTTAAATTTTCCAAAAAACTCGATTATCCGGCTCGAAGGACCAACTATATTTTATTTACCTAACTATTGGTAGATTTTCTTGGAAACTAACCAAGCCATTATCTTTAAACCAGTTTTATCTCACCAAAAATACGATTTTATTAGTTTTTCATGGAAAATCCATTTTCCGATCGAAATTTTGGTCCCTTATAACTTGAACTAAATTTTTTTTAAATCCCGCAAGATTTTTTCAACGATATTCACAATTTAAGTAAATTTTTTCAAAATTATCCGGCTCGAAGGACCAAAATTTGCAAAAAAATTTGGTTATCCGGCTCGAAGGACCAAAATTTGCAAAAAAATTTGGTTATCCGACTTGAAGGACCAATGTTTTTTTAAAACGAGTTTATTTTAATGAAAAATGCGTTTTTTGTTGGAAAATTTGCATTTTTGGTCGATGTTTTGGTTCTTTTTCAATGAAAATCTGATTTTTTGAAAGTCCTCGTAGCTGATTTAACTTTTTTTTGCTAAATTCGTAATAATTTTAAAAATATCCGGCTCGAAGGACCAAAATTTACATTAAATTTGCAAAAAAACTCGATTATCCGGTTCGAAGGACCAACTATATTTTATTTCTTAACTATTGGTAGATTTTCTTGGAAACTAACCAAGCCATTATCTTTAAACCAGTTTTATCTCACCAAAAATACGATTTTCTTAGTTTTTCTTTGGAAAATCCATTTTCCGATCGAAATTTTGGTCCCTTATAACTTGAACTAAATTTTTTTTAAATCCCGCAAGATTTTTTCAACGATATTCAAAATTTAAGTAAATTTTTCAAAATTATCCGGCTCGAAGGACCAAAATTTGCAAAAAAATTTGGTTATCCGGCTCGAAGGACCAAAATTTGTAAAAAAGTTTGGTTATCCGGCTTGAAGGACCAATGTGTTTTTAAAACGAGTTTATTTTAATGAAAAATGCGTTTTTTGTTGGAAAATTTGCATTTTTGGTCGATGTTTTGGTTCTTTTTCAATGAAAATCTGATTTTTTGAAAGTCTTCGTAGCTGATTTAACTTTTTTTGCTAAATTCGTAATAATTTTAAAAATATCCGGCTCGAAGGACCAAAATTTACGTTAAATTTTCCAAAAAACTCGATTATCCGGCTCGATGGACCAACTATATTTTATTTACTTAACTATTGGTAGATTTTCTTGGAAATTAATCAAGGTATTATCTTTAAACCAGTTTTATCTCACCAAAAATACGATTTTCTTTGGAAAATCCATTTTCCGATCGACATTTTTGTCCCTAATAACTTGAACCAACTTTTTTTTTAATTCTGCAAGATTTTTTCAACGATATTCACAATTTGACTAAATTTTTCAAAATTATCCGGCTCGAAGGACCAAAATTTGCAAAAAATTTGGTTATCCGACTCGAAGGACCAAAATTTGCAAAAAATTTGGTTATCCGACTCGAAGGACCAAAATTTGCAAAAAAATTTGGTAATCCGGCTCGAAGGACCAATGTATTTTTAAAACGAGTTTATTTTAATGAAAAATGCGATTTTTGTTGGAAAATTTGCATTTTGGTTGATGTTTTGGTTCTTTTTTAATCAAAATCTGATTTTTAGAAAGTCCTCGTAGCTGATTTAACTTTTTTTTAAGGATCCAAGTCCATTTTCAAAAATGTTTGTAATTCATTTTCTATTTTAAAGAGTTTTTTTTCCAAAATTCGTAATAATTTTAAAAATATCCGGCTCGAAGGACCAAAATTTACGTTAAATTTGCAAAAAAACTCGATTATCCGGCTCGAAGGACCAACTATATTTTATTTACTTAACTATTGGTGGATTTTCTTGGAAATTAATCAAGCCATTATCTTTAAACCAGTTTTATCTCACCAAAAATACGATTTTCTTAGTTTTTCTTTGGAAAATCCATTTTCCGATCGAAATTTTGGTCCCTTGAGTAATTTTTTCAAAATTATCCGGCTCGAAGGACCAAAATTCGCAAAAAATTTGGTTATCCGGCTCGAAGGACCAAAATTTTCAAAAAAATTTGGTTATCCGGCTCGAAGGACCAAAATTTACGTTAAATTTAAAAAAAAAAATTGGGTATCCGGCTTGAAGGACCAATATTTTTTTAAAATGAGTTTATTTTAATGAAAAATGCGTTTTTTGTTGGAAAATTTGCATTTTTGGTCGATGTTTTGGTTCTTTTTTAATGAAAATCTGATTTTTAGATAGTCCTCGTAGCTGATTTAACTTTTTTTTAAGGATCCAAGTCCATTTTCTAAAATGTTTGTCATAAACTTTCTATTTTAAACAGTTTTTTTGCTAAATTCGTAATAATTTTAAAAATATCCGGCTCGAAGGACCAAAATTTACGTTAAATTTTCAAAAAAACTCGATTATCCGGCTCGAAGGACCAACTATATTTTATTTACTTAACTATTGGTAGATTTTCTTGTAAATTAACTAAGCTTATATCTTTAAACCAGTTTTATCTCACCAAAAATACGATTATCTTAGTTTTTCTCTGGAAAATCCATTTTCCGATCGACATTTTGGTCCCTAATAACTTGTACCAACTTTTTTTTTTAATTCTGTAAGATTTTTTTCAACGATATTCACAATTTGACTAAATTTTTCAAAATTATCCGGCTGGAAGGACCAAACTCGTTTATCCGGCTCGAAGGACCAACTTATACCGAAAAAAGGACCGATTTCCACCGAATTTTCCATCTCACACCATCCGATTTTCCACCGTCTACTTTTAATCGCCCAAAACTCGAACCACGTAAAAAAATTCTAATTTTTTTTTTGGCGCTCCAGTATTCGCAAAACTAACAAAAAACAAATCCGAGTTACTTACTTTGTGTACATATTTTTTTACTGTGTCTCTTAACGAAAGCAGCCACAAATTTTCCCGCATCTAACTACCAGTGACCGATTTTTTTTTATAATTTTGGTTATTGTTAAATAGAAGCGTCGGATTTTTGTGTATCGTTCGACCCTCGTATTTTTTAACAATAAATTTCCTTTGACCCTCGTATATAAAATCGGACGCTTCTATTCCACCAAAAGTTCGGTATTTGTGCTCCCTAGGGAATAAAAATGGGAAAATTTGTATTTTTTTCTTCTATATGTCTTTTTACATTCAGCTGATTTTTAATTATTATTATTATTATTAAAATTATTATTATTATTATTAATATTATTTTTTTATTTAGCTTTGTAGGTAATTATATTTATATATACATAAATATATATATATAGATGTTTTTTTTCTCTCTATTATTTTTTTGTGTAATTGTTAAGATTATGTTTTTTTTTAATATTTAATTTTTGAATGTATTTTTTTACGTACGATTTTTTTTTTGTGGGGTAATTTGTTTTGGCGGACCTCTGGGGAGTTGATTTTTTTTCAATGGAGTCTTGCAAGATACGTCGAAACGTGGTAATGTGTCATTTTGACGTTTTTAAAGAATTTCTAACGAGATTTATCGTTTTTAAAGAATTTTTAATGTCAATTGACAGTTTTTATCTAATTTCCTTTAAAGATGACTAATATTTATGAATCTTGAGATTCTTTAGTGTTTTTTTAAATCTTGAAGTGTCATTTTGACGTTTTTAAAGAATTTCTAACGAGATTTATCGTTTTTAAAGAATTTTTAATGTCAATTGACAGTTTTTATCTAATTTCCTTTAAAGATGACTAATATTTATGAATCTTGAGATTCTTTAGTGTTTTTTTAAATCTTGAAGTGTCATTTTGACGTTTTTAAAGAATTTCCTTCAAGATTTATCGTTTTTAAAAAATTTTAAATGTAAATTGACACTTTTTATCTAATTTCTCTCAAGGATCATTAATATTTATGAATCTTAAGATTTTTTATTCTTTTTTAGAAGTTTATCTGTCATTTTGACGTTTTTAAAGAATTTCCATTAGGACTCATCATTTTTAAAGAATTTTAAATGTCAATTGGCAGTTTTTATCTAAATTTCTTCAAGATTTATTGATATTTATGAATCTTTAGATACTTTAGTGATTTTTTTAATCTTAAAATGTCATTTTGACGTTTTTAAAGAATTTTCATCAAGATTCATCGTTTTTCGTTTTTAAAGAATTTTAAATGTCAATTGACAGTTTTTATCTAATTTCTCTCAAGGATCATTAATATTTATGAATCTTAGGATTTTTTAAAAGTTTAACTGTCATTTTGACGTTTTTAAAGAATTTCCTTCAAAATTTATCGTTTTTAAAGAATTTTTAATGTCAATTGACAGTTTTTATCTAATTTCTCTCAAGGATCATTAATATTTATGAATCTTAGGATTTTTTAAAAGTTTAACTGTCATTTTGACGTTTTTAAAGAATTTCCTTCAAAATTTATCGTTTTTAAAGAATTTTTAATGTCAATTGACAGCTTTCCCTCAAGTTTCATTAATATTTATCTATCTTGAGACTGTCCAGTGTTTTGTCAAATGTTGAAGTGTCATTTTGACGTTTTTAAAGAATTTCTATCAAGCTTTATCGTTTTTAAAGAATTTTGAATGTCAATTGACACTTTTTATCTAATTTCCTTTAAGATTCATTAATATTTATGAATATTAAGACTCTTTAGTGTTTTTTCAAATCTTGAAGTGTCATTTTGACGTTTTTAAAGAATTTCCATCAAGATTGATCGTTTTTAAAGAATTTTTAATGTCAATTGACACTTTTTATCTAATTTTCTTTAAAGTTGACTAATATTTATGAATCTTGAGACTGTTCAGTGTTTTTTCAAATGTTGAAGTGTCATTTTGACGTTTTTAAAGAATTTCCATCAAGATTGATCGTTTTTAAAGAATTTTGAATGTCAATTGACAGTTTTTATCTAATTTACTTCAAGGTTGATTAATATTTATGAATCTTGAGACTGTTCAGTGTTTTTTCAAATGTTGAAGTGTCATTTTGACGTTTTTAAAGAATTTCCATCAAGATTCATCGTTTTTAAAGAATTTTTAATGTCAATTGACACTTTTTATCTAATTTCTCTCAAGGATCATTAATATTTATGAATCTTGAGTGTTTTTTTAAATCTTGAAGTGTCATTTTGACGTTTTTAAAGAATTTCCTTCAAAATTTATCGTTTTTAAAGAATTTTTAATGTCAATTGACAGCTTTCCCTCAAGTTTCATTAATATTTATCTATCTTGAGACTGTCCAGTGTTTTGTCAAATGTTGAAGTGTCATTTTGACGTTTTTAAAGAATTTCTATCAAGCTTTATCGTTTTTAAAGAATTTTTAATGTCAATTGACAGTTTTTATCTAATTTCTCTCATGGATCATTAATATTTATGAATCTTAGGATTTTTTTAAAGTTTAACTGTCATTTTGACGTTTTTAAAGAATTTCCTTCAAAATTTATCGTTTTTAAAGAATTTTTAATGTCAATTGACAGCTTTCCCTCAAGTTTCATTAATATTTATCTATCTTGAGACTGTCCAGTGTTTTGTCAACTGTTGAAGTGTCATTTTGACGTTTTTAAAGAATTTCTATCAAGCTTTATCGTTTTTAAAGAATTTTTAATGTCAATTGACAGTTTTTATCTAATTTCTTTCAAGGTATATTAATATTTATGAATATTAAGACTCTTTAGTGTTTTTTCAAATCTTGAAGTGTCATTTTGACGTTTTTAAAGAATTTCTATCAAGATTTATTGTTTTTAAAGAATTTTTAATGTCAATTGACAGTTTTTATCTAATTTACTTCAAGTTTCATTAATATTTATCTATCTTGAGACTGTCCAGTGTTTTGTCAACTGTTGAAGTGTCATTTTGACGTTTTTAAAGAATTTCTATCAAGCTTTATCGTTTTTAAAGAATTTTTAATGTCAATTGACAGTTTTTATCTAATTTCTCCCATGGATCATTAATATTTATGAATCTTAGGATTTTTTAAAAGTTTAACTGTCATTTTGACGTTTTTAAAGAATTTCCTTCAAAATTTATCGTTTTTAAAGAATTTTTAATGTCAATTGACAGTTTTTATCTAATTTCCTTTAAGGTTCATTAATATTTATCTATCTTGAGACTGTCCAGTGTTTTGTCAAATGTTGAAGTGTCATTTTGACGTTTTTAAAGAATTTCTATCAAGCTTTATCGTTTTTAAAGAATTTTTAATGTCAATTGACAGTTTTTATCTAATTTCTCTCATGGATCATTAATATTTATGAATCTTAGGATTTTTTAAAAGTTTAACTGTCATTTTGACGTTTTTAAAGAATTTCCTTCAAAATTTATCGTTTTTAAAGAATTTTTAATGTCAATTGACAGCTTTCCCTCAAGTTTCATTAATATTTATCTATCTTGAGACTGTCCAGTGTTTTGTCAACTGTTGAAGTGTCATTTTGACGTTTTTAAAGAATTTCTATCAAGCTTTATCGTTTTTAAAGAATTTTTAATGTCAATTGACAGTTTTTATCTAATTTCTCTCAAGGATCATTAATATTTATGAATCTTAGGATTTTTTAAAAGTTTAACTGTCATTTTGACGTTTTTAAAGAATTTCCTTCAAAATTTATCGTTTTTAAAGAATTTTTAATGTCAATTGACACTTTTTATTTAATTTCTCTCAAGTTTCATTAATATTTATCTATCTTGAGACTGTCCAGTGTTTTGTCAAATGTTGAAGTGTCATTTTGACGTTTTTAAAGAATTTCTATCAAGCTTTATCGTTTTTAAAGAATTTTTAATGTCAATTGACAGTTTTTATCTAATTTCTCTCATGGATCATTAATATTTATGAATCTTAGGATTTTTTAAAAGTTTAACTGTCATTTTGACGTTTTTAAAGAATTTCCTTCAAAATTTATCGTTTTCAAAGAATTTTTAATGTCAATTGACAGTTTTTATCTAATTTCCTTCAAAGATGACTAATATTTATGAATCTTGAGACTGTTCAGTGTTTTGTCAAATGTTGAAGTGTCATTTTGACGTTTTTAAAGAATTTCCATCAAGATTCATCGATTTTAAAGAATTTTAAATGTCAATTGACAGTTTATATCTAATTTTCTTCAAACTTTGACATTTTAAATATAATTTTTTTCAAGATTAATTGACATCTACAAATCTTTGAGGTGCTTTATTGTTTCTATCTGTCATTTGTCATTTTTGACGTTTGACGCAACGTTTCAACGTATCTTGTCGACGAACAGACAATAAATTTTATTTTTACATTTACGCAAGCGGCAACAAAAATGTTTTCCATTCCATAATATATGGCAGTCGAAAAAATTTGGCAGCACCCAAAAATTAATATTTTAATTATTTTTTTTTTATAAATTTTGGTATAAAAAAAATTTCTGGCAGCCATTTTTATACATATATATATATAGAGAGAGAATGTGATTTTATAAATAAACAGTGAAGTATTTTTTGTGCTTGGGAGGGGGGGCTACAAATTTGGGGGGGCTAGAAATTTCTTTCTAAAAATATTTGAAAATGTTGGCGGAAAATTGGAGGAAAATCGCCGATTTTCCGATCGTTTATCGACATATATATATTTTTGTAGTTTTCCCGCGAGGAAATGGCGATTTTTCTCCACCCCTGGGAAATTTTTGAAAATTTTTCTTTTTTTTTATTATTTTTTTTTCAATAAGTCGTAACTAAGTGGGAAAATTCAATGTTTTTCCCGAGTTTATATAGAGAAAAATGTGGAAAAAGATTATTCGAGATAATGAAGAAAAATTTCGAAAAAAAATTATATATAAATATGATGAGCGACGCGTTGAGGGAGTTTATTAAGGATTAGGTTAAAGTGACAAAGTTAGAAATAATTTTTTTGAGGAAAAAAATAAGAATTATTATCGAACTCTATGTAATATATACAATAATACGTACATAAATATACTATGTGCCATTTTTCATAAAAAAATACGTTTGGAGTTTTATTTTTCCTCCTGAAATTCCCCACGAGAGGTAAGTTGGGTGTTGGGGGTTAAAAATGGCGGATTTCGTACGTTTTAATCGAAGGTTCAATCCAGGTTCTACAGATACGTCGATTCCTCCACTTTTAGCTGTAAGTTTTGGAGTTTGGAGCGAGAGTGACTTTTTCAGGTCCTCTACCTCGATTTTTTCACGCCATCCCCGAGATTTCTCCACCTTTGTAGGTATAATCCCACCCACAAGCTCGTACAAGACCTCCAAGCCCTTTTCCTCCAGGTGACAGTCTCCATGATCAACAGTAAGACAAAGAACCATCTTCAGATTCTACAGATACGTCGATTCCTCCACTTTTAGCTGTAAGTTTTGGAGTTTGAAGCGAGAGTGACTTTTTCAGGTCCTCTACTCAATTTTTTCACGCCATCCCTGAGATTTCTCCACTTTTGTAGGTATAATCCCATCCAAAAGCTCGTACAAGACCTCCCAGCTCTTTTCCTCCAGGTGACAGTCTTCAGGATCAACAGTAAGACAAAGAACCATCTCCAGGTTCTCCAGATACGTCGATTCCTCCACTTTTAGCTGCTAGTTTTGGAGTTTGGAGCAAGAGTGACTTTTTCAGGTCCTCTTCCTCAATTTTTTCACGCCATCCCCGAGATTTCTCCACCTTTGTAGGTATAATCCCACCCACAAGCTCGTACAAGACCTCCAAGCCCTTTTCCTCCAGGTGACAGTCTCCATGATCAACAGTAAGACAAAGAACCATCTTCAGATTCTCCAGATACGCCGATTCCTCCACTTTTAGCTGCTAGTTTTGAAGTTTGGAGCGAGAGTGACTTTTTCAGGTCCTCTACCTCAATTTTTTCACGCCATTCCCGAGATTTCTCCACCTTTGTAGGTATAATCCCACCCAAAAGCTCGTACAAGACCTCCCAGCCCTTTTCCTCCAGGTGACAGTCTCCATGATCAACAGTAAGACAAAGAACCATCTTCAGATTCTCCAGATACGCCGATTCCTCCACTTTTAGCTGCTAGTTTTGAAGTTTGGAGCGAGAGTGACTTTTTCAGGTCCTCTACCTCAATTTTTTCACGCCATTTCCGAGATTTCTCCACCTTTGTAGGTATAATCCCACCCACAAGCTCGTACAAGACCTCCAAGCCCTTTTCCTCCAGGTGACAGTCTCCATGATCAACAGTAAGACAAAGAACCATCTTCAGATTCTCCAGATACGCCGATTCCTCCACTTTTAGCTGCTAGTTTTGAAGTTTGGAGCGAGAGTGACTTTTTCAGGTCCTCTACCTCAATTTTTTCACGCCATCCCCGAGATTTCTCCACCTTTGTAGGTATAATCCCATCCAAAAGCTCGTACAAGACCTCCCAGCCCTTTTCCTCCAGGTGACAGTCTCCAGGATCAACAGTAAGACAAAGGACCATCTTCAGATTCTACAGATACGTCGATTCCTCCACTTTTAGCTGCTAGTTTTGGAGTTTGGAGCTAGAGTGACTTTTTCAGGTCCTCTACCTCAATTTTTTCACGCCATCCCCGAGATTTCTCCACCTTTGTAGGTATAATCCCACCCAAAAGCTCGTACAAGACCTCCCAGCCCTTTTCCTCCAGGTGAGTCTCCAGGATCAACAGTAAGACAAAGGACCATCTTCAGATTCTCCAGATACGCCGATTCCTCCACTTTTAGCTGTAAGTTTTGGAGTTTGGAGCGAGAGTGACTTTTTCAGGTCCTCTACCTCAATTTTTTCACGCCATCCCCGAGATTTCTCCACCTTTGTAGGTATAATCCCATCCAAAAGCTCGTACAAGACCTTCCAGCTCTTTTTCCTCCAGGTGACAGTCTCCAGGATCAACAGTAAGACAAAGAACCATCCGCAGGTTCTCCAGATACGTCGATTCCTCCACTTTTAGCTGCTAGTTTTGGAGTTTGGAGCTAGAGTGACTTTTTCATATCCTCTACCTCAATTTTTTCACGCCATCCCCGAGATTTCTCCACCTTTGTAGGTATAATCCCACCCAAAAGCTCGTACAAGACCTCCCAGCCCTTTTCCTCCAGGTGACAGTCTCCAGGATCAACAGTAAGACAAAGGACCATCTTCAGATTCTCCAGATACGCCGATTCCTCCACTTTTAGCTGTAAGTTTTGGAGTTTGGAGCGAGAGTGACTTTTTCAGGTCCTCTACCTCAATTTTTTCACGCCATCCCCGAGATTTCTCCACCTTTGTAGGTATAATCCCACCCAAAAGCTCGAAAAAGACCTCCCAGCTCTTTTCCTCCAGGTGACAGTCTCCAGGATCAACAGTAAGACAAAGAACCATCTTCAGATTCTCCAGATAGGTCGATTCCTCCACTTTTACCTGTCAGTTTTGGATTTTGGAGCTAGAGTGACTTTTTCAGGTCCTCTACCTCAATTTTTTCACGCCATCCCAGAGATTTCTCCATCTTTGTAGGTATAATCCCATCCAAAAACTCGTACTAGACCTCCCAGCCCTTTTCCTCCAGGTGACAGTCTCCAGGATCAACAGTAAGACAAAGAACCATCTTCACATTCTCCAGATACGTCGATTTCTCCACTTTTAGCTGCAAGTTTTGGAGTTTGGAGCTAGAGTGACTTTTTCAGGTCCTCTACCTCGATTTTTTCACGCCATCCCCGAGATTTCTCCACCTTTGTAGGTATAATCTCACTCAAAACCTCGTACAAGACCTCCCAGCTCTTTTCCTCCAGGTGACAGTCTCTAGGATCAACAGTAAGACAAAGAACCATCTTCAGATTCTCCAGATACGTCGATTCCTCCACTTTTAGCTGCAAGTTTTGGAGTTTGGAGCTAGAGTGACTTTTTCAGGTCCTCTACCTCGATTTTTTCACGCCATCCCCGAGATTTCTCCACCTTTGTAGGTATAATCTCACTCAAAACCTCGTACAAGACCTCCCAGCTCTTTTCCTCCAGGTGACAGTCTCTAGGATCAACAGTAAGACAAAGAACCATCTTCAGATTCTCCAGATACGTCGATTCCTCCACTTTTAGCTGCTAGTTTTGGAGTTTGGAGCTAGAGTGACTTTTTCAGGTCCTCTACCTCAATTTTTTCACGCCATTCCCGAGATTTCTCCACCTTTGTAGGTATAATCCCACCCAAAAACTCGTACAAGACCTCCCAGCCCTTTTCCTCCAGGTGACAGTCACCATGATCAACAGTAAGACAAAGAACCATCTTCAGATTCTCCAGATACGTCGATTCCTCCACTTTTAGCTACTAGTTTTGGAGTTTGGAGCTAGAGTGACTTTTTCAGGTCCTCTACCTCGATTTTTTCACGCCATCCCCGAGATTTCTCCACCTTTGTAGGTATAATCCCACCCAAAAGCTCGAAAAGGACCTCCCAGCTCTTTTCCTCCAGGTGACAGTCACCATAATCAACAGTAAGACAAAGAACCATCTTCAGATTCTCCAGATACGTCGATTCCACCACTTTTAGCTGCTAGTTTTGGAGTTTGGAGCGAGAGTGACTTTTTCAGGTCCTCTACCTCAATTTTTTCACGCCATCCCCGAGATTTCTCCACCTTTGTAGATATAATCCCACCCAAAAGCTCGAAAAAGACCTCCCAGCACTTTTCCTCCAGGTGACAGTCACCATGATCAATAGTAAGACAAAGAACCATCCGCAGGTTCTCCAGATACGTCGATTCCTCCACTTTTAGCTGTAAGTTTTGGAGTTTAGAGCGAGAGTGACTTTTTCAGGTCCTCTTCCTCAATTTTTTCACGCCATCCCCGAGATTTCTCCACCTTTGTAGGTATAATCCCATCCAAAAACTCGTACAAGACCTCCCAGCCCTTTTCCTCCAGGTGACAGTCTCCAGGATCAACAGTAAGACAAAGAACCATCTTCAGGTTCTCCAGATACGTCGATTCCTTCACTTTTAGCTGCTATTTTTGGAGTTTGGAGCGAGAGTGACTTTTTCAGGTCCTCTACCTCAATTTTTTCCCGCCATCCTCGAAATTTCTCCACCTTTGTAGGTATAATCCCATCCAAAAACTCGTACAAGACCTTCCAGCCCTTTTCCTCCAGGTGACAGTCTCCAGGATCAACAGTAAGACAAAGAACCATCCGCAGGTTCTCCAGATACGTCGATTCCACCACTTTTAGCTGCTAGTTTTGGAGTTTGGAGCAAGAGTGACTTTTTCAGCTCCTCTACCTCGATTTTTTCACGCTTCGCTTTGGTTGGAAGCTTTGAAGCTAATACTCTATATTTGCGTCAACTAGATCAGCAACTTGAGCCTGCTATATCTACTTATACCATGGTAAGATCTCCTTGGAAGATGTAGAAGATGATCCTGACTCATTTGGTTATTGTTTTATGTCTTCTATGCTGTTCCTACGAGTGTTGTAGAAGGGGTGGTCCTCAGTTACAGGGTTTATGGTGCAAATGCAATATTTTAGCTGTTTTAAGGTACTACAGGTGAGTTTCTTCAGCCAGGGTTGTATAAGGGTTTGAAGTAAACCCACGTTGGGTGCCAATTGGTAAGTAAGTTTTCTTTTTAACATAATTTTAATGTTTTTGTATTAAAAATGGTGGATTTTTTTAAAATTTATTCATTTTAGGGATAAAAAGTTTGTTTTTTATAGAAATCTACGAGGGAGCTTCAAATAAAACACCCAATTTCTAATTTTTGGTCTAAAATGACCCAAATTTTTTTCGTGTTCACGAATTTCCACCAATTATCGTCTAACGTTAATTTCGTCTTAAAATTCGACCTAAATACGGGTCAGTAGAACGTTTGCCTCGATATCGAGCCGCTTCTAATGTTTGTCGATGTCTTTAGATGGCAATTATTCTTAATATAAGAATATTATTCGTGTTTGTAGCGAAAGTGGATCTTTACTATTGATTCGGCTTACATATTTATACATAAATCATATATTTACAGTAATTTAATTCACGATGTTAACGAGGTGAAAATATTTTCGGGTTGGTTTTAAAAACAAGTGAACGCCTATGAAATTTGGGATTTTTTTCAACCGAAAAAGATACTTTGCCTAAAAAAAACCTTTACGGAGTATCGTTTTTTACTTTGGACTGTAGTTTGGACAAATATAAGAGACTCGAATGCTTTTTGGACACTGTTCAAACCTCCAAACAACTTTTTAAGCTTCTAGAACAAAGTAGGAACAAATTAGAGACTTTAACTCGATGTACAATTGAACTACTGACTTGAACTAACTCAGTAGAAGAAGAACAAAGTAGAAAACGTTCAAAAGACACTTTTCCTAACAAAGAAACTTTACAGAGTGTCATTTTTACTTTGGACTGTAATTTGGACAAGTACAAGAGACTTGAATGCTTCTTGGACACTGTTCAAACCTCCAAACAACTTTTTAAGCTTCTAGAACAAGGTAGGAACAAATTAGAGACTTTAACTCGATGTACATTTGAAATACTGACTTGAACTAACTCAGTAGAAGACAGAACAAAGTAGGGAACGTTCAAAAGACACTTTTCTTAACAAAGAAGCTTTACAGAGTGTCATTTTTACTTTGGACTGTAGTTTGGTCAAGTACAAGAGACTCGAATGTTTCTTGGACACTGTTCTAGACTCCAAACAATTTTTAAGCTTCTAGAACAAAGTAGGAACAAATTAGAGACTTTAACTCGATGTGTATTTGAACTACTGACTTGAACTAACTCAGTAGAAGACAGAACAAAGTAGGGAACGTTCAAAAGACACTTTTCCTAACAAAGAAGCTTTACAGAGTGTCATTTTTACTTTGGACTGTAAATTGGACAAGTTAAAGAGACTCGAATGCTTCTTGGACACTGTTCAAGCCTCCAAACAATTTTTTAAGCTTCCAGAACAAAGTAGGAACAAATTAGAGACTTTAACTCGATGTACATTTGAACTACTGACTGTAACTAACTCAGTAGAAGACAGAACAAAGTAGAAAACGTTCAAAAGACACTTTTCCTAACAAAGAAGCTTTACAGAGTGTCATTTTTACTGTGGACTGTAATTTGGACAAGTACAAGAGACTCGGATGCTTCTTGGACACTGTTCAAGCCTTCAAACAACTTTTTGAGCTTCTAGAACAAAGTAGGAACAAATTAGAGACTTTAACTCGATGTACATTTGAACTACTGACTTGAACTAACTCAGTAGAAGACAGAACAAAGTAGGGAACGTTCAAAAGACACTTTTTCTAACAAAGAAGCTTTACAGAGAGTTATTTTTACTTTGGACTGTAATTTGGTCAAGTACAAGAGACTCTGAAGCTTCTTGGACACTGTTCAAGCCTCCAAACAACTTTTTAAGCTTCTAGAACAAAGTAGGAACAAATTAGAGACTTTAACTCGATGTACATTTGAACTACTAACTGTAACTAACTCAGTAGAAGACAGAACAAAGTAGGGAACGTCCAAAAGACACTTTTCCTAACAAATAACCTTTACAGAGTGTCATTTTTACTTTGGACTGTAATTTAGACAAGTACAAGAGACTCTGAAGCTTCTTGGACACTGTTCAAGCCTCCAAACAACTTTTTAAGCTTCTAGAACAAAGTAGGAACAAATTAGAGTTTATCTCGATGTGTATTTGAACTACTGACTTGAACTAACTCAGTAGAAGATAGAACAAAGTAGGGAACGTTCAAAAGACACTTTTACCAACAAAGAACCTTTACAGAGTGTCATTTTTACTTTGGACTGTAATTTGGACAAGTAAAAGAGACTCGAATGCTTCTTGGACACTGTTTAAGCCTCCAAACAACTTTTTAAGCTTCTAGAACAAAGTAGGAACAAATTAGAGACTTTAACTCGATGTACAATTGAACTACTGACTTGAACTAACTCAGTAGAAGACAGAACAAAGTAGGGAACGTTCAAAAGACACTTTTTCTAACAAAGAACCTTTACAGAGTGTCGTTTTTACTTTGGACTGTAATTTGTACAAGTATAAGAGACTCGGATTCTTCTTGGACACTGTTCAAGCCTCCAAACAACTTTTTAAGCTTCTAGAACAAAGTAGGAACAAATTAGAGACTTTAACTCGATGTGTATTTGAACTACTGACTTGAACTAACTCAGTAGAAGACAGAACAAAGTAGGGAACGTTCAAAAGACACTTTTCCTAACAAAGAAGCTTTACAGAGTGTCATTTTTACTTTGGACTGTAATTTGGACAAGTACAAGAGACTCGGATGCTTCTTGGACTCTGTTCAAGCCTCCAAGCAACTTTTTTAGCTTCTAGAACAAAGTAGGAACAAATTAGAGACTTTAAATCGATGTGCATTTGAACTACTGACTTGAACTAACTCAGTAGAAGACAGAACAAAGTAGGGAACGTTCAAAAGACACTTTTCCTAACAAATAACCTTTACAGAGTGTCATTTTTACTTTGGACTGTAATTTTGACAAGTACAAGAGACTCTGATGCTTCTTGGACACTGTTCAAGCGTCCAAACAACTTTTTGAGCTTCTAGAACAAAGTAGGAACAAATTAGAGACTTTAAATCGATGTGGATTTGAACTACTGACTTGAACTAACTCAGTAGAAGACAGAATAAAGTAGGGAACGTTCAAAAGATACTTTTCCTAACAAAAAAGCTTTACAGAGAGTCATTTTTACTTTGGACTGTAAATTGGACAAGTACAAGAGACTCGGATGCTTCTTGGACACTGTTCAAGCCTCCAAACAACTTTTTAAGCTTCTAGAACAAAGTAGGAACAAATTAGAGACTTTAACTCGATGTGTATTTGAACTACTGACTGTAACTAATTCAGTAGAAGACAAAACAAAGTAGGGAACGTTCAAAAGACACTTTTACCAACAAAAAACCTTTACAGAGTGTCATTTTTACTTTGGACTGTAATTTGGACAAGTACAAGAGACTCGGATGCTTCTTGGACACTGTTCAAGCCTCCAAACAACTTTTTAAGCTTCTAGAACAAAGTAGGAACAAATTAGAGACTTTTAATCGATGTGCATTTGAACTACTGACTTGAACTAACTCAGTAGAAGACAGAACAAAGTAGGGAACGTTCAAAAGACACTTTTACCAACAAAAAACCTTTACAGAGTGTCATTTTTACTTTGGACTGTAATTTGGACAAGTACAAGAGACTCGGATGCTTGTTGGACATTGTTCAAGCCTCCAAACAACTTTTTAAGCTTCTAGAACAAAGTAGGAACAAATTAGAGACTTTAACTCGATGTGTATTTGAACTACTGACTGTAACTAATTCAGTAGAAGACAAAACAAAGTAGGGAACGTTCAAAAGACACTTTTACCAACAAAAAACCTTTACAGAGTGTCATTTTTACTTTGGACTGTAATTTGGACAAGTACAAGAGACTCGGATGCTTCTTGGACACTGTTCAAGCCTCCAAACAACTTTTTAAGCTTCTAGAACAAAGTAGGAACAAATTAGAGACTTTAACTCGATGTGTATTTGAACTACTGACTGTAACTATCTCAGTAGAAGATAAAACATAGTAGGGAACCTTCAAATTATAATTTTACCATTAAATAAGTTTTACAGATCTTTAAAAAGTCTTTATAATCATCCAGATTTGGTACCGCTCGATTTACTATCAAGAAAAATCACTCTTATGGTACCTACTCGGGTGAAAGTAATTTCCCACATACTGGTCCGTAGATCGAGTTATGCGTCGACCTGTGGTCATTGTTCTCATTTTTTTAATCGCTTTTTTTATTTGTTTCTATCAGTATTAAATAATTTGAATTGACCTGGTTCCTGGACCGGTATGGTACCTAAGACCAGTAGCCATAATAATAAATGGCTAGTTTCTCAAAAGGAACAACTAGAATTTCTCTTGGGTTTTAATAAACTAGACGGTATCGATTTCAATCGAAAATCTAATGTTCGATGATGACTGTATTTATTGCAAAGAAAGTTAATTTTGATCACAAAGTTGATTAAATTTGAAATATATTTTTCCAATTAAAGGTTTTATATGAAAATAGAGTTTTTTTTATTGATTTCTTAATTTTAGAAAGTGGGATAACATCCAAGAAGCATCCGAGTCTCTTGTACTTGTCCAAATTACAGTCCAAAGTAAAAATGACACTCTGTAGATCTTCTTTGTCAGGAAAACTGTCTTTTGAACGTTCCCTACTTTGTTCTGTCTTCTACTGAGTTAGTTCAAGTCAGTAGTTCAAATGCACATCGAGTTAAAGTCTCTAATTTGTTCCTACTTTGTTCTAGAAGCCTAAAAAGTTGTTTGGAGGCTTGAACAGTGTCCAAGAAGCATCCGAGTCTCTTTAACTTGTCCAATTTACAGTCCAAAGTAAAAATGACACTCTGTAAAGCTTCTTTGTTGGTAAAAGTGTCTTTTGAACGTTCCCTACTTTGTTCTGTCTTCTACTGAGATAGTTACAGTCAGTAGTTCAAATACACATCGAGTTAAAGTCTTTAATTTGTTCCTACTTTGTTCTAGAAGCTTAAAAAGTTGTTTGAAGGCTTGAACAGTGTCCAAGAAGCATCCGAGTCTCTTGTACTTGTCCAAATTACAGTACAAAGTAAAAATGACACTCTGTAAAGCTTCTTTGTTAGGAAAAGTGTCTTTTGAACGTTTTCTACTTTGTTCTGTCTTCTACTGAGTTAGTTACAGTCAGTAGTTCAAATGTACATCGAGTTAAAGTCTCTAATTTTTTCCTACTTTGTTCTAGAAGCTTAAAAAGTTGTTTGGAGGCTTGAACAGTGTCCAAGAAGCATTCGAGTCTCTTGTACTTGTCCAAATTACAGTCCAATGTAAAAATGACACTCTGTAAAGGTTCTTTGTTAGGAAAAGTGTCTTTTAAACGTTCCCTACTTTGTTCTGTCTTCTACTGAGTTAGTTCAAGTCAGTAGTTCAAATACACATCGAGTTAAAGTCTCTAATTTGTTCCTACTTTGTTCTAGAAGCTTAAAAATTGTTTGGAGTCTAGAACAGTGTCCAAGAAACATTCGAGTCTCTTGTACTTGACCAAACTTTAGTCCAAAGTAAAAATGACACTCTGTAAAGCTTCTTTGTTAGGAAAAGTGTCTTTTGAACGTTTTCTACTTTGTTTTGTCTTCTACTGAGTAAGTTTAAATCAGTAGTTCAAATGTACATCGATTTAAAGTCTCTAATTTGTTCCTACTTTGTTCTAGAAGCTTAAAAAGTTGTTTGGAGGCTTGAACAGTGTCCAAGAAGCATTCGAGTCTCTTTAACTTGTCCAATTTACAATCCAAAGTAAAAATGACACTCTGTAAAGCTTCTTTGTTAGGAAAAGTGTCTTTTGAACGTTTTCTACTTTGTTTTGTCTTCTACTGAGTAAGTTTAAGTCAGTAGTTCAAATGTACATCGATTTAAAGTCTCTAATTTGTTCCTACTTTGTTCTAGAAGCTTAAAAAGTTGTTTGGAGGCTTGAACAGTGTCCAAGAAGCATTTAAATCTCTTGTACTTGTCCAATTTACAGTCCAAAGTAAAAATGACACTCTGTAAGGCTTTTTTGTTAGGAAAAGTGTCTTTTGAACGTTCCCTACTTTGTTCTGTCTTCTACTGAGTTAGTTACAGTCAGTAGTTCAAATCCACATCGATTTAAAGTCTCTAATTTGTTCCTACTTTGTTCTAGAAGCTTAAAAAGTTGTTTGGAGGCTTGAACAGTGTCCAAGAAGCATTTAAATCTCTTGTACTTGTCCAATTTACAGTCCAAAGTAAAAATGACACTCTGTAAGGCTTTTTTGTTAGGAAAAGTGTCTTTTGAACGTTCCCTACTTTGTTCTGTCTTCTACTGAGTTAGTTACAGTCAGTAGTTCAAATCCACATCGATTTAAAGTCTCTAATTTGTTCCTACTTTGTTCTAGAAGCTTAAAAAGTTGTTTGGAGGCTTGAACAGTGTCCAAGAAGCATTCGAGTCTCTTTAACTTGTCCAATTTACAATCCAAAGTAAAAACGACACTCTGTAAAGCTTCTTTGTTAGGAAAAGTGTCTTTTGAACGTTCCCTACTTTGTTCTGTCTTCTACTGAGTAAGTTTAAGTCAGTAGTTCAAATGTACATCGATTTAAAGTCTCTAATTTGTTCCTACTTTGTTCTAGAAGCTTAAAAAGTTGTTTGGAGGCTTGAACAGTGTCCAAGAAGCATTTAAATCTCTTGTACTTGTCCAATTTACAGGCCAAAGTAAAAATGACACTCTGTAAGGCTTTTTTGTTAGGAAAAGTGTCTTTTGAACGTTCCCTACTTTGTTCTGTCTTCTACTGAGTTAGTTCAAGTCAGTAGTTCAAATCCACATCGATTTAAAGTCTCTAATTTGTTCCTACTTTGTTCTAGAAGCTTAAAAAGTTGTTTGGAGGCTTGAACAGTGTCCAAGAAGCATCCAAGTCTCTTGTACTTGTCCAAATTACAGTCCAAAGTAAAAATGACACTTTGTAAAGGTTCTTTGTTAGAAAAAGTGTCTTTTGAATGTTCCCTACTTTGTTCTGTCTTCTACTGAGTTAGTTACAGTCAGTAGTTCAAATCCACATCGATTTAAAGTCTCTAATTTGTTCCTACTTTGTTCTAGAAGCTTAAAAAGTTGTTTGGAGGCTTGAACAGTGTCCAAGAAGCATTCGAGTCTCTTTAACTTGTCCAATTTACAATCCAAAGTAAAAACGACACTCTGTAAAGCTTCTTTGTTAGGAAAAGTGTCTTTTGAACGTTCCCTACTTTGTTCTGTCTTCTACTGAGTTAGTTCAAGTCAGTAGTTCAAATCCACATCGATTTAAAGTCTCTAATTTGTTCCTACTTTGTTCTAGAAGCTTAAAAAGTTGTTTGGAGGCTTGAACAGTGTCCAAGAAGCATCCAAGTCTCTTGTACTTGTCCAAATTACAGTCCAAAGTAAAAATGACACTTTGTTAAGGTTCTTTGTTAGAAAAAGTGTCTTTTGAACGTTCCCTACTTTGTTCTGTCTTCTACTGAGTTAGTTACAGTCAGTAGTTCAAATCCACATCGATTTAAAGTCTCTAATTTGTTCCTACTTTGTTCTAGAAGCTTAAAAAGTTGTTTGGAGGCTTGAACAGTGTCCAAGAAGCATCCAAGTCTCTTGTACTTGTCCAAATTACAGTCCAAAGTAAAAACGACACTCTGTAAAGGTTCTTTGTTAGAAAAAGTGTCTTTTGAACGTTCCCTACTTTGTTCTGTCTTCTACTGAGTTAGTTACAGTCAGTAGTTCAAATGCACATCGAGTTAAAGTCTCTAATTTGTTCCTACTTTGTTCTAGAAGTTTAAAAAGTTTTTTGGAGGCTTGAACAATAACCAGTAAGTTGTTTTTCACCAAACAGCGCCATCTCGATACATTTTCCTTATTACAACGTTGCCAAATTTAACAATTTATCAAAAATCCTACGGAAAATTCTTAACTCGTATTTTTTAAATTATTTAAAATATAAAAACTCGGAAATTGATATAATAAAAAAAATTTACAGTTTTTTCAATCAATTAACCAAAAAATTAACATTCAGATCCTCGATTAATTTATTATGCAAATTAATTCAAATTTTATGCATCCTAATTTAGATTATTTCTAAATAGAATTAACAGAAAAATTCATTAATATTCAATTATTAATAAAAAAAACTTGATTTATTCGGGTTAAACTCGATTTTAAGTATCCGAAATTTGGGTATTTGGGATATTTTAATATACGAGGGGCGCGCAAAAGTGTCAAAATTGACGTAAATTAAATCGTGGATTATTTAAGTAAAAAAAGGAACTTTTAAGTGGAAAAAAATTTTAAGGGGTGTTAAAAATTATCAGGAATTTAGTGTATTGTGTTAATTTATACAGGGTGGATCGGAAATTAAGAAAAAAAATTATTAAAGGTGGTTGTTTAGTAAAAAAATGTTTCTGATGGTATTTTTGGTTGAAATCGAGTATTTTTGGTACAGGTTGGTTAAGATGCGGTTTCTTAAGATGCGTCGATGGACTTGGCTGGCGTGCTACATTCTAACCGGCCAAAGTAAGCCGAGAGTCTCAACTTGACGCGATCTCTCTCCTTATAAATACAGTTTGCATCGCTGGACGACCTTCAAAACACACTAGCAAGTTCACACGGTTGGTTTCTTCATCTCGTTGACCGGAAACCGACGAGAGATAGTTTGATTTTTTGGGAAAACCCCCGGAAAATGGTCGGGAAATTGTTTTCGTTGGTTGTATTGTCGATTTTGACGGTGGTGGCAGCGGAAAATGAGCGCGAAAATGTGACTAGGGTAGTGCTGAAGAAGGACGAGTCTGTAGGCAGAGGAAACGGGGGGTCTGTATACCGGGGGTTGTTGGTATGTGCCCTTAAGTACGATGCGGGGTGTTTTTTGGATCTGGCCGGGGGGTTTTTGGATTCGAAGAAGGTGGAATTGTTGGGTGAGTGTTTTTTTTTGATAATGGTGGGTTTTTTTTATGTTGGGTGTGGGTTTTGTTGGAAAAAGTGAGGTGGTTTTGTTTAAAGTTGGGATAAGTTGGTTATTTGTATTATAATGCCCTGTATATTTGTGTGTTGTTTGATAGTGGGTGAAATTCTCTATCGATTGATATGTTGGTTGCTATATCTAAGTGTTATAGTTTTTATAAAAAATGGGTTTTAATTAGGATATTTAAAAAAAATTTTTATAGGACAATGGGTATATATAAAAAAAATTTTTCAGAATTTTTTTATTGTTGACATAATAAAGAAGCTTTAAAAAATTTTTAATGTCAAAATTTATTTTTTTGTATGTCTGAAATTGTTGAAAATACAATTTTTAATTAAAAAACGTAAAAAAATGATTTTTCCTATAATAACGCCCTGTATATTTTTTTATTATTTAATAGTAGATAAAATTATCTATCGATTGATATGTTAGTTGCTATATCTAAGTGTTATAGTTTTTATAAAAAATGGGTTTTAATTAGGATATTTAAAAAAATTTTTTATAGGACAATGGGTATATATAAAAAAAATTTATCAGGATTTTTTTAATGTTGACATAGTAGAGAAGCTTTAAAAAATTTTTAATGTCAAAATTTATTTTTTTGTATGTCTGAAATTGATAAAAAATGAATTTAATACAATTTTTTAAATAAAATGGTGAAAAATTGGTTTTTTCTATAATAACGCCCTGTATATTTTTTTATTATTTAATAGTAGATAAAATTCTCTATCGATTGATGTGTTAGTGTCCTGTATTAAGTTTTATAGTTTTTATAAAAAATGGGTTTTTATAGAAATATTTAAAAAATTTTTTTTATAGGACAATGGGTATATATAAAAAAATTTTATCAGGATTTTCTTAATGTTGACATAATAAAGAAGCTTTAAAAAATTTTTAATTACAAAATTTATTTTTCTGTTTGTCTGAAATTGATAAAATTAATTTTAATACAATTTTTTAAGTAAAAAACGTAAATAAATGGTTTTTTCTATAATAACGCCCTGTATATTTTTTTATTATTTAATAGTAGATAAAATTCTCTATTGATTGATGTGTTAGAGTCCTATATTAAGTATTTTAGTTTTTTTAGAAAATGGGTTTTTATTGAAATGTTTTTAAAAATTTTTCAAGAGACAATGGGTATATATAAAAAAATTTTATCAGGATTTTTTTATTGTTGACATAATAAAGAAGCTTTAAAAAATTTTTAATATTCAAATTTATTTTTTTGTATATCTGACATTGATTAAAAATGAATTTAATAAAAATTTTTGAGTAAAAAACGTAAAAAAATAGTTTTTTTTATAATAACGCCCTGTATATTTTTTTATTATTTAATAGTAGATAAAATTCTCTATTGATTGATGTGTTAGAGTCCTATATTAAGTATTTTAGTTTTTTTAGAAAATGGGTTTTTATTGAAATGTTTTTAAAAATTTTTCAAGAGACAATGGGTATATATAAAAAAATTTTATCAGGATTTTTTTATTGTTGACATAATAAAGAAGCTTTAAAAAATTTTTAATATTCAAATTTATTTTTTTGTATATCTGACATTGATTAAAAATGAATTTAATAAAATTTTTTGAGTAAAAAACGTAAAAAAATAGTTTTTTTTATAATAACGCCCTGTATATTTTTTTATTATTTAATAGTAGATAAAATTCTCTATTGATTGATGTGTTAGAGTCCTATATTAAGTATTTTAGTTTTTTTAGAAAATGGGTTTTTATTGAAATATTTTTAAAAATTTTTCAAGAGACAATGGGTATATATAAAAAAATTTTATCAGGATTTTCTTAATGTTGATATAATAAAGAAGCTTTAAAAAATTTTTAATGTTCAAATTTATTTTTCTGTACGTCTGAAATTGATAAAAAATGAATTTAATACAATTTTTTAAGTAAAAAACGTAAAAAAATAGTTTTTTTTTATAATAACGCCCTGTATATTTTTTTAGTATTGAATAGTAGATAAAATTCTCTATTGATTGATGTGTTAGTGTCCTATATCTAAGTATTATAGTTTTTTTGGAAAATGGGTTTTTATAGAAATATTTTAAAAATTTTTCAAGAGACAATGGGTATATATAAAAAAATTTTATCAGGATTTTTTTATTGTTGACATAATAAAGAAGCTTTAAAAAATTTTTAATATCCAAATTTATTTTCCCATACATCAAAAAATTACAAAAAAACAATTTTTATTAAACCCTCTTAGATAAAATAAAAAAACCGCCACCACTGTCTAAAACCCCTCACTTTAAACCACCCACCAACCATCAAAACCCCCAAAAACCACTTCCTACAAATTTTCAAACCGCCCACAACTTTTCAATCACCCCCCGTATAAACAAGTTCATCGACATTTAATTAACACAACCGCCGTTACTATTTACCTAACCAATTAGCACGACCCATCTCTAACGGGATTTCACTTTGTGTACAAATCAATTAACGCACATGTGTTAAAAAATAACAGTCGGAACGGTTTGAGGTCGAAACTAAGTACTCTACATTTAAACAGCTACGTCACGTAACCACATACGAGGGGCGGTCGAATTTTTTTTAGAAAAACAAAAACGTGAGGTTTTTAAAAAATCACACAATTGTAAATCTGGACTGTTTAAAGCCTATTTTAATCAATTTTCTTACAAATTTGATAACCCAACTTTAAAAAAATCAAACAGTTGTAAATCTGGAACATTTAAATCCTCCTTTAATCAATTTTCTTACAAATTTGATAATCCAACTTTAAAAAAATCAAACAGTTGTAAATCTGGAACATTGAAAGCCTCCTTTAATCAATTTTCATACAAATTTGATAACCCAACTTTAAAAAAAATCAAACAGTTGTAAATCTGGACTGTTTAAAGCCCCCTTTAATCAATTTTCTAACAAATTTGATAACCCAACTTTAAAAAAATCAAACAGTTGTAAATCTGGAACATTTAAATCCTCCTTTAATCAATTTTCTTACAAATTTGATAATCCAACTTTAAAAAAATCAAACAGTTGTAAATCTGGAACATTGAAAGCCTCCTTTAATCAATTTTCATACAAATTTGATAACCCAACTTTAAAAAAAATCAAACAGTTGTAAATCTGGACTGTTTAAAGCCCCCTTTAATCAATTTTCTAACAAATTTGATAAACCAACTTTAAAAAAATCAACCAGCTGTAAATCTGGAAAGTTTAAAACCTCCTTTAATCAATTTTCTTACAAATTAGATAAACCAACTTTAAAAAAATCAAACAGACGTAAATCTGGACTATTTAAAGCCTATTTTAATCAATTTTCTTACAAATTTGATAAACCAACTTAAAAAAATCAAACAGTTGTAAGTCTGGACTATTTAAAACCTCCTTTAATAAATTTTCTTACAAATTTGATAACCCAACTTTAAAAAATCAAACAGTTGTAAATCTGGACTATTTAAAGCTTCTTTTAATCAATTTTCTTACAAAATTGATAACCTAATTTAAAAAAAAAATCAAACAGTTGTAAATCTGGAACATTTAAAGCCTCTTTAAATCAATTTTCTTACAAATTTGATAAACCAACTTTAAAAAAATCAAACAGTTGTAAATCTGGACTATTTAAAACCTCCTTTAATAAATTTTCTTACAAATTTGATAACCCAACTTTAAAAAAATCAAACAGTTGTAAATCTGGACTATTTAAAGCCCCCTTTAATAAATTTTCTTACAAATTTGATAACCCAACTTTAAAAAAATCAAACAGCTGTAAATCTGGAACATTTAAAGCCTCCTTTAATCAATTTTTTTACAAATTTAATAAACCAACTTTAAAAAAATCAAACAGTCGTAAATCTGGACTGTGTAAAGTCTCTTTTAATCAATCAGGCCCCCAATTAAAATTCAATCAATCCATTTCCCAGAATCGAGTCCAGCTTGATTGTTTTCTACTAACTCGCTTATGTCACGCACATCGTAACACGCCGTTTCACATTTCTAATGAATCATCAGACGCTTTATCGATTCGCGCTACTTTTCCGCGGATGTGTACCACAAATTCCTACGTCTATCGATTTGTACGTCTATTTATAGCATTCAGAATCGATTCAGAAGGTTAAGCGCTACCTTTTTTACCCGAGTTTCTTAATCCCGGATTTTGCGGTACCTTTTTCCGGTTAAAACCCCCGTTTCTGCTTAAAACTTTCCCCGGTGCATCTAGACGCTCATCAGGGTCATAAATTATTCATCCCAACCGACCGAAATTAACATACATTCTGACTAGAGTCGGTCTAACCAATTAGGAAACCATTAAATGTGGTAGGACTAACTGTAAAACCGTCAAAATTGATTATTTATTCAAATGCATGTCCGAAAAATGATTAAAACAAACCGAGTGATGCTAAAACTTTCTATAGTGATATATGTGTGTCATTTTCCAACTGAAAAAAAACATAAGAAATAAGATCTTGTATGGTTTGTTGACCCAGATGGTCGATAATGAACATAGTCGTCACCGTAGGGGACGAAAATTGGTTAAAAGGGGCTTTAAACGTTCCAGATTTACAACGGTGTGATTTTTATAAAATTTGGTTATCAAATTTGTAAGAAAATTGATTTAAAGAGGCTTTAAACACTCCAGATTTACAACTGTTTGATTTTTTCAAGTTGGTTTATCAAATTTGTAAGAAAACTGAATATGAGAGCCTTTAAATAGTCCAGATTTACAACTGTTTGATTTTTTTAAAGTTGGTTTATCAAAATTGCAAGAAAATTAAATAAAAGAGGCTTTAAATAGTCCAGATTTACAGCTGTTTGATTTTTTTAAAGTTGGTTTATCAAATTTGTAAGAAAATTGATTTAAAGAGGCTTTAAATATTCCAGATTTACAACTGTTTGATTTTTTCAAGTTGGTTTATCAAATTTGTAAGAAAACTGAATATGAGAGCCTTTAAATAGTCCAGATTTACAACTGTTTGATTTTTTTAAAGTTGGTTTATCAAAATTGCAAGAAAATTGGTTAAAAGAGGCTTCAAATAGTCCAGATTTACAACTGTTTGATTTTATTAAAGTTGATTTATCAAATTTTTAAGAAAATTTATTAAAGGAGGTTTTAAACATTCCAGATTTACAACGGTTTGATTTTTTTAAAGTTGGTTTATCAAATTTGTAAGAAAATTTATTAAAGGAGGTTTTAAACATTCCAGATTTACAACGGTTTGATTTTTTTAAAGTTGGGTTATCAAATTTGTAAGAAAATTGATTAAAAGAGGCTTTAAATAGTCCAGATTTACAACTGTTTGATTTTTTTAAAGTTGGGTTATCAAATTTGTAAGAAAATTGATTAAAGGAGGCTTTAAATAGTCCAGATTTACAACTGTTTGATTTTTTTAAAGTTGAGTTATCAAATTTGTAAGAAAATTGATTAAAATAGGCTTTAAATAGTCCAGATTTACGTCTGTTCGATTTTTATAAAGTTGGTTTATCAAATTTGCAAGAAAATTGGTTAAAAGAGGCTTCAAATAGTCCAGATTTACAACTGTTTGATTTTATTAAAGTTGATTTATCAAATTTTTAAGAAAATTTATTAAAGGAGGTTTTAAACATTCCAGATTTACAACGGTTTGATTTTTTTAAAGTTGGTTTATCAAATTTGTAAGAAAATTTATTAAAGGAGGTTTTAAACAATCCAGATTTACAACTGTTTGATTTTTTTAAAGTTGGGTTATCAAATTTGTAAGAAAATTGATTCAAAAAGGATTTAAACAATCCAGATTTACAACTGTTTGATTTTTTTAAAGTTGGGTTATCAAATTTATAAGAAAATTGATTCAAAAAGGATTTAAACAATCCAGATTTACAACTGTTTGATTTTTTTAAAGTTGGTTTATCAAATTTGTAAGAAAATTTATTAAAGGAGGTTTTAAACAATCCAGATTTACAACTGTTTGATTTTTTTAAAGTTGGTTTATCAAATTTGTAAGAAAATTTATTAAAGGAGGTTTTAAACAATCCAGATTTACAACTGTTTGATTTTTTTAAAGTTGGTTTATCAAATTTGTAAGAAAATTGATTCAAAAAGGATTTAAACAATCCAGATTTACAACTGTTTGATTTTTTTAAAGTTGGGTTATCAAATTTATAAGAAAATTGATTCAAAAAGGATTTAAACAATCCAGATTTACAACTGTTTGATTTTTTTAAAGTTGGTTTATCAAATTTGTAAGAAAATTTATTAAAGGAGGTTTTAAACATTCCAGATTTACAACGGTTTGATTTTTTTAAAGTTGGTTTATCAAATTTGTAAGAAAATTGATTCAAAAAGGATTTAAAAAATCCAGATTTACAACTGTTTGATTTTTTTAAAGTTGGGTTATCAAATTTATAAGAAAATTGATTCAAAAATGCTTTAAAAAGCCCAGACTTACAACTGTTTGATTTTTTTAAAGTTGGTTTATCAAATTTGTAAGAAAATTTATTAAAGGAGGTTTTAAACATTCCAGATTTACAACGGTTTGATTTTTTTAAAGTTGGTTTATCAAATTTGTAAGAAAATTGATTCAAAAAGGATTTAAACAATCCAGATTTACAACTGTTTGATTTTTTTAAAGTTGGTTCATCAAATTTGTAAGAAAATTGATTAAAAGAGACTTTAAACATCTCAGATTTACAACTGTTTGATTTTTTTAAAGTTGCTTTATCAAATTTGTAAGAAAATTGTTTAAAAGAGGCTTTACACAGTCTAGATTTACAACTGTTTGATTTTTTAAAGTTGGTTTATCAAATTTGTAAGAAAATTGATTAAAAGAGACTTTAAATGTTCCAGGTTTACAACTGTTTGATTTTTTTAAAGTTGGTTTGTCAAAATTGTAAGAGAATTGATTAAAGGGGGCTTTACACAGTCTAGATTTACAACTGTTTGATTTTTTTAAAGTTGGGTTATCAAATTTGTAAGAAAATTTATTAAAAGAGGCTTTAAATAGTCCAGATTTACAACTGTTTGATTTTTCTAAAGTTGGTTTATCAAATTTGTAAGAAAATTGATTCAAAGAGGCTTTAAATAGTCCAGATTTACAACTGTTTGATTGTTTTATTAAATTTGTAAGAAAATTTATTAAAAGAGGCTTTAAATAGTCCAGATTTACAACTGTTTGATTGTTTTATCAAATTTGTGAGAAAATTGATTAAAAGACACTTGAACAAAGTTTTTATGGGTATTGGACACTAGTATTAATGTCCAAAACTATCAAAAACTATTATAGAAGTTTGTAAATAGTTCTAGCAAAAAAAACTGTAGTACGACTCAATTAAGAGACAGATTCTTTTAACAAAGTTACTAAATAGTATTAAACAGAGTTTTTTGGGGTATTGGACACTAGTATCCATGTCCAAAAGCATTGAAAACCATCCTAGACGATTGCAAGTTACTCCTAACTAAGAAAAACTCTATCACGACTCTTTATAAAAACAGATTTTTATAAAAAAGTTCCTAAATGGACTTGAACAAGGTTTTTTTGGGTATTGGACACTAGTATTAATGTTCAAAACCATCAAAAACTATTTTAGAAGTTTGTAAATAGTTCTAGCAAGAAAAACTGTAGTACGACTCAATTTAGAGAGATTTTTTGTTAACAAAGTTACTAAATAGTATTAAACAAGGTTTTTTGGGTATTGGACACTAGTATCTATGTCCAAAAGCATTGAAAACCATCCTAGACGATTGCAAGTTACTACTAACTAAGAAAAACTCTAATACGACTCATTATAAAAACAGATTTTTATAAAAAAGTTTCTATATGGACTTGAACAAAGTTTTTATGGGTATTGGACACTAGTATTAATGTCCAAAACCATCAAAAACTATTTTAGAAGTTTGTTAATAGTTCTAGCAAAAAAAAACTGTAGTACGACTCAATTTAGAGACAGATTCTTTTAAAAAAGTTATTAAATAATATTAAACAAAGTTTTTTGGGGTATTGGACACCAGCATTTATGTCCAAAAGTATCAAAAACTGTTCAATACGAGTGTAAGTTACTGTAGTTTGGAAATATCTCTAATACGACTCGATATACAGGCAGATTCTTATAAAAATGTTCCTAATTGGACTTGAACAAAGTTTTTACGGGTATTGGACACTAGTATTAATGTCCAAAACCATCAAAAACCATCGTAGAAGGTTGTAAGTTATTGTAGTAAGGAAAAAACTCTAGTAGAAGTCAATATAAGGACACTTCCTTTAACAAAGTTACTAAATGGTATAAAACAGTTTTTTGAGGTATTGGACACTAGCATTTAGGTCCAAATGTATCAAAAACTGTTCAATAAGAGTGTAAGTTACTGTAGTTAGGAAATATCTCTAATGAAACTCAATATACAGACAGAGTCTCTTTAAAAATTTGCTAAATGTACTGAAACAGAGTTTTTATGGGTATTGGACACTAGTATTAATGTCCAAAATAATCAAAAACCATCGTAGAAGGTTGTAAGTTATTGTAATAAGGAAAAAATTCTAATAGAAATCAATATATAGACAGATCCTTTTAACAAAGTTACTAAATGGTATAAAACAGTTTTTGGGGTATTGGACACTAGCATTTAAGTCCAAATGTATCAAAAACTGTTCAATAAGAGTGTAAGTTACTGTAGTTAGGAAATATCTCTAATGAAACTCAATATAGAGACAGATTCTTTTAACAATGTTACTAAATGGTATTAAACCGAGTTTTTGGGGTATTGGACACTAGTACCTATGTCCAAAACCATCAAAAACCATCTGAGAAGATTACCAGATTCTCCAACTAAAAACCAACCCACTTCTAGTTACCAATAAGGTTCCCAATATCAAATTATTTCGGTCATCTCACAAACCGTTCCACATATCCTTAAAGATTTAGGACACACCTTTCTGACCCCTACCACCCAGACGTACAGTTACCACCACACCTCGTTCGGAATACCTAATCACCCACAGCAACAATGTACGTTTTTTTTCTATCCGCGACTGTTTTAGAATTCTAATTTCCTCGCATACTTTAAAGAACAGGATGAGGTGTCTCAGATCGCAAAGGTATTCCTTAATGTGTTTCTTTTTCATTATACATGGTGGTCCAAGCTGGGTATTCCTCCAATAACATCATCTTTCCTTCGTGGGATAGATTTAGAAGCAAAAAAATAAGAATCTCTTTCTATATTGACTCTTATTAGAATTTTTTCTTAACTACAGTAACTTTCAATCTTCTTGAACAGTTTTTGATACATTTGGACTTAAATGCTAGTGTTCAGTACCCAAAAAACACTGTTCAATTTTATTTAATAACTTTGTTAAGAGAATCTGTCTCTAAATTGAGTCTTACTACAGTTTTTTGTGCTAGAACTATTTACAAACTTCTAAAATAGTTTTGATGGTTTTGGACATTAATACTAGTGTCCAATACCCATAAAAACTTTGTTCAAGTCCATTTAGAAACTTTTTTATAAGAATCTGTTTTTGAAATGAGTCCTATTAGAGTTTTTCTTAGTTAGGAGTAACTTGCAATCGTCTAGGATGGTTTTCAATGCTTTTGGACATGGATACTAGTGTCCAATACCCCAAAAAACCTTGTTTAATACTATTTAATAACTTTGTTAAAAGAATCTGTCTCTAAATTAAGTCGTACTTCAGTATTTTTTGCTAGAACCATTTACAAACTTCTAAAATAGTTTTTGATGGTTTTGGACATTAATACTAGTGTCCAATACCCATAAAAACTTTGTTCAAGTCCATTTAGGAACTTTTTTATAAGAATCTGTTTTTATAATGAGTCGTATTAGAGTTTTTCTTTACTAGTAGTAACTTGCAATCGTCTAGGATGGTTTTCAATGCTGTTGGACATAGATACTATTGTCCAATACCCCAAAAAATCTTGTTTAATACTACTTAGTAACTTTTTTAAAAGAATCTGTCTCTAAATTGACTCGTACTACAGTTGTTTTTGCTAGAACTATTTACAAACTTCTAAAATAGTTTTTGATGGTTTTGGACCTTAATACTAGTGTCCAATACCCATAAAAACTTTGTTCAAGTCCATTTAGAAACTTTTTTATAAGAATCTGTAGTTATAATAAGTCGTGTTAGAGTTTTTCTTAGTTAGGAGTAACTTGCAATCGTCTAGGATTGTTTTCAATGCTTTTGGACATGGATGCTAGTGTCCAATACCCAAAAAAACTTTGTTTAATACCATTTAGTAACTTTGTTAAAAGAATCTGTCTCTAAATTGAGTCGTACTACAGTTTTTTTTGCTAAAACTATTTACAAAACTTCTAAAATAGGTTTTGATGGTTTTGGACATTAATACTAGTGTCCAATACCCATAAAAACTTTGTTCAAGTCCATTTAGGAACTTTTTTACAAGAATCTGTTTTTATAATGAGTCGTATTCGAGTTTTTCTTAGCAGGAGTAACTTGCAATCGTCTAGGATAGTTTTCAATGCTTTTGGACATATATACTAGTGTCCAATACCCCAAAAAACTCTGTTTAATACCATTTAGTAACTTTTTTAAAAGAATCTGTCTCTAAATTGAGTCTTGCAACAGTTTTTTGTACTAGAACTATTAACAATCTTCTAAAATAGTTTTTGATAGTTTTGGACATTAATACTAGTGTCCAATACCCATAAAAACTTTGTTCAAGTCCATTTAAAAACATTTTTATGAGAATCTATTTTTATAATGAGTCGTGTTAGAGTTTTTCTTAGTTAGGAGTAATTTTTAATCGTCTAGGATGGTTTTCAATGCTTTTGGACATGGATAATAGTGTCCAATACCCCTAAACACTCTGTTCAATCCTATTTAATAACTTTGTTAAAAGAATCTGTCTCTAAATTGAGTCGTACTACAGTATTTTTTGCTAGAACTATTTACAAACTTCTAAAATAGTGTTTGATGCTTTTGGACATTAATACTAGTGTCCAATACCCAAAAAACACTGTTCAATCCTATTTAATAACTTTGTTTAAAGAATCTGTCTCTAAATTCAGTCGTACTACAGTTTTTTTGCTAGAACTATTTACAAAACTTCTAAAGTAGTTTTCAATGCTTTTGGACATGGATACTAGTGTCCAATACCTAAAAAAACTTTGTTCAAGTCCATTTAGGAACTTTTTTATAAGAATCTGTTTTTATAATGAGTCGTGTTAGAGTTTTTCTTAGTTAGGAGTAACTTGCAATCGTCTAGGATGGTTTTCAATGCTTTTGGACATGGATACTAGTGTCCAATACCCCAAAAAACACTGTTCAATTCTATTTAATAACTTTGTTAAAATAATCTGTCTCTAAATTGAGTCGTTCTACAGTTTTTTTTGCTAGAACTATTTACAAACTTCTAAAATAGTTTTTGATAGTTTTGGACATTAATACTAGTGTCCAATACCCATAAAAACTTTGTTCAAGTCCATTTAGGAACTTTTTTATAAGAATCTGTTTTTATAATGACTCGTATTAGAGTTTTTCTTAGTTAGGAGCAACTTGCAATCTTCTAAGATGGTTTTCAATGCTTTTGGACATAGATACTAGTGTCCAATACCCCAAAAAACCTTGTTTAATATCATTTAGTAACGTTGGTAAATGAATCTATCTCTAAATTAAGTCGTACTACAGTTTTTTTTGCTAGAACTATTTACAAACTTCTAAAATAGTTTTTGATGGTTTTGGACATTAATACTAATGTCCAATACCCATAAAAACTTTGTTCAAGTCCATTTAGGAACTTTTTTATAAGAATCTGTTTTTATAATGAGTCGTATTAGAGTTTTTCTTAGTTAGGAGTAACTTGCAATCGTCTAGGATGGTTTTCAATGCTTTTGGACATGATTACTAGTGTCCAATACCTCAAAAAACCTTGTTTAATCTTATTTAATAACTTTGTTAAAAGAATCTGTCTCTAAATTGAGTCGTACTACAGTTTTTTTTGCTAGAACTACTTACAATCTTCTAAGAAGGTTTTTGATACTTTTGGACATAAATACTAGTGTCCAATACCCATAAAAACTATGTTTAGAAGCAAACAAATCTTTCAAAGTATCTAAAAATCTTTCCCAACCTTGTTTTTGCAGCTCAAGCAGACCGAGAAGTAGCCAGGGCTTCTGGTGGTTCCGTTTCACCCCCAATAAAACCATCCCAAGTGGCGGATACCATCGAGAAACTATTCAGGGATCTGGCCGGGTTGTTCAAAGACGGTTTCACCAGTTTGTTCAACCCCAAAGACGAAGAGGAAGATGAGGAAGGCAAAGAAGGAGAAAATAAGGACCTGGACCAAGAAGATGAAGAAAATGGGACAGATACCAACAGTAGGGACGTAGGAGGTAAGTACGCACCGCGTGGTAGCTGGTTTAGACGATTTGGTACGAGGAATACCTACCATTCCTCGTACCAAATCCTTGTACTGCTTCATCACACACATTTTTGTCGCCAAGTAGAAGTAGATTTTTGTCCAAATTTAGATTTTGCACACTGTAGTCTTTGTTTTTGTGTTGGTAACAATTTGGAACGTGCCCGAAGAAATTTGTAACATGTCCAAAAGTCGATGTCTTTCGTAATTTGGACCAACAAGTCTTGGTTAACATTTGGACCGGTAATTTGGACAAATAAGTTAGTCCTGAAGACTGTAGGACATTCCTTGAACACCAAGATCCATTTTGGGAAGGGTAGAATCCTCCTGGACCAACCTTAAGTTATGTCCAAAGGAAAGACATCGATTTTTGTGTATTGAACTAACAATTTCTATTAAAAAAAATGTACTTCTTTATCATATATAGAATCATCAATTTCATCACCATTATCATCATCATCATCAGTCACACCACTTTACGTCGTTAATTTCTTCATTTTGTGGGTTATCTTCTCGGGGTTGAAGAAAGATACGAATGTCATTTTGACGGATTCTAGTTCGGGTTGTGGTCAAAAGACTAAATCGTCACTTGGTCATGCTAATTCTTCTTTTTTAGCTTATAAAAATTGGAGAAACTACCTCCAAGTAACGTATCGTGTTCTAAACGTGGTTTCTTCATATAAAAACCGGGTTTTTCGTAAACTAAACTATCGCGATATAAACCTATAATGTTTTAGAATATTTCTGCTCCTTTTAGAATGGGGAAATCTCCAAGTTAAAAGGAGAAATCACGCCTACAACTCTAAATACAATAATCTAGCTACTTATCGAGTTTTACGGTGGAAAATGGCGTAATTAAAGGTTGTTTTACGTTAAAAAGTCTAGTAGTTTTAAATCGGGTCGATTGGGTGGTCGTTACTACGTCAAACTCGACCACCAAGTGTTTAATGTTACTGATAGTAAGTATTGAAATTTTATCTTAAGTGGCATGAAAAATCTTGCACGAAAATTGATAAATTGACCAATGAAATATCCGAAAAGCATGAACCAATATCTTTCCATAATTTGCATCATCCTGTATATGGTGGAGGTAGAAAATTATAGTGATGTATCTAACTCTAACTTTGCTCAAGATCCTGTACTAACTTGAACCTTTTTTTTTTACAAATATTTGGTTGGAATCTGGTGCTACATCAGGTCTTTGCTAATTTATGTTCCTAGCCACCTTGGGATATATTTTGATCATCTTGATCTTGATTTGGAACCTTTGTTAGACCAAAATCTTGACTTGGACAATCTGGTACTTCATAAATATAGACACTGCTACCTTTGTACCAATCCTAAATTGTTATAGAAGAGATTGAAGCTGTTGCTACTGTTCCTAGACGCTGTGGAACACATTTAGACCATGTTTTTTGTTCAACAACACATTTTTGACCATTCCAGAAGCTTTTGTAAGATTGAATTATATTTAGCTCCTTCTAATTGGACTCTTTTACTTCCACAACACTCACAAACCCTTCCTGGTTTGTTCAACTACCTTTTACTGTACCACAAGAAGGTTAGAGACTTGAACAACCTGAGGATCATCTTAATTTTGATCTTTGAACCTTTGTTTGACCAAAATCTTGACTCTGTATCGTTCAAATGACTTGGACAATCTGGTACTTCATAAATAGAGACACTGGTACCTTTGTACCAATCCTAAATTGTTATAGAAGAGATTGAAGCTGTTGCTACTGTTCCTAGACGCTGTGGAACACATTTAGACCACGTTTTTTGTTCAACAACATCTTTTTGATCATTTCAATTGCTTTTGTAAGATTGAATTATATTTAGCTCCTTCTAATTGGACTCTTTTACTTCCACAACACTCACAAACCCTTCCTGGTGTGTTCAACTACCTTTTACTGTACCACAAGAAGGTTAGAGACTTGTACAACCTGGGGATCATCTTAATTTTGTCCTTTGAACCTTTGTTTAACCAAAATCTTGACTCTGTATCGTTCAAATGACTTGGACAATCTGGTACTTCATAAATAGAGACACTGGTACCTTTGGATCAATCCTAAATTGTTATAGAAGAGATTGAAGCTGTTGCTACTGTTCTTAGACGCTGTGGAACACATTTAGACCACGTTTTTTGTTCAACAACACATTTTTGATCATTTCAATTGCTTTTGTAAGATTGAATTATATTTACCTCCTTCTAATTGGACTGTTTTACTTCCACAACACTCACAAACCCTTCCTGGTGTGTTCAACTACCTTTTACTGTACCACAAGAAGGTTAGAGACTTGTACAACCTGGGGATCATCTTAATTTTGTCCTTTGAACCTTTGTTTAACCAAAATCTTGACTCTGTATCGTTCAAATGACTTGGACAATCTGGTACTTCATAAATAGAGACACTGGTACCTTTGGATCAATCCTAAATTGTTATAGAAGAGATTGAAGCTGTTGCTACTGTTCTTAGACGCTGTGGAACACATTTAGACCACGTTTTTTGTTCAACAACACATTTTTGATCATTTCAATTGCTTTTGTAAGATTGAATTATATTTACCTCCTTCTAATTGGACTGTTTTACTTCCAAAACACTCACAAACACTTCCTGGTGTGTTCAACTACCTTTTACTGTACCACAAGAAGATTAGAGACTTAAACAACCTGAGGGTCATCTTAATTTTAATCTTTGAACCTTTGTTTGACCAAAATCTTGACTCTATATCGTTCAAATGACTTGGACAATCTGGTACTTCATAAATAGAGACACTGCTACCTTTGAACCAATCCTAAATTGTTATAGAAGAGATTGAAGCTGGTGCTACTGTTCCTAGACGCCGTGGAACACATTTAGACCGTGTTTTTGGTTCAACAACACTTAAAAACCCTTCCTGGTTTGTTCAGCTTCATTTTCCTGCACCCCATGAAGCTTATCAACGTCACCAAGCTACAAATCATCTAGATTTTACTATTATTCCAACCACCCCATCATTTCTTAACCAAATGCTGCTATAACCCTTCTGAACTAACCAAACCTTCTTCTGCTTCCTCTTCTAACTCTTCCAGATGGTACCAACCATCCATACTAACAACCAATCGTTGTTTTTCTGGAAAACCTAACCTATAAAACACAATTTTAGCAGGCCGCAAATACAAGAAGAAGAAAAAGAAGAACGGACCCTTGAAGAGGTTATTCAGATTGATAAAAATCATCATCTTGACGGCTATCGTGTTCCTGAAGACGACGCTGTTGGTCAACATCTTCGCAGCTGCGTTAAAATTGAAGCTGGTGCTACTCGGAGCCGGTTTCCTGGTGCTGTTCGTGCTGAAGATTTGGCTGGACGAGAAGAACCGTAGGAACCAGCAGCACCAAGACCACGTGGGAGTTGTTTACAAGCATCCATCGGACAGTGGTGTGGAATGGTCTGGACCTGGAGCAGAATACCAAGCTAGAAATCTAGACTTCGCCCAAAAGCTGGCTTACAATCATTATTTAAGATAGATTTTAACCGGGATCAGTTGTAGATTTAGGTTTTTTTTCGTTGTATACGCGAGTGGTGTGACGCATCTCCATTTTTTCCTCATTATCTCTAGTACTAACATCGCCTGCAACCATCGGTGAAGGTGATCCGCCTTTGGAAAGGCATTTGGTGCTTTGGTTGCATCTGGAGAAGGTTTCCTGGTGAAGCTAACATCGCCTGCATCCATCGGTGAAGGTGATCCACCTTTGGAAAGGCATTTGGTGCTTTGGTGTCACCTGGAGAAGGTTTCCTGGTGAAGCTAACATCGCCTGCATCCATCGGTGAAGGTGATCCGCCTTTGGAAATGCATTTGGTGCTTTGGTTGCATCTGGAGAACTATCTGGTGAAGGAAAGAACCGGCAGCAGATGCAGGATCATCGACCAGGTGGATTTGGATCCTCCAAAGTCTTCTTTTGTCATACTAAACCCATAACATCATCTTAAAGCATGTAACTAACCAGATCCAGCAAACCTAAACCCAATTTCGGTAACGTTTACAGAAGCCAGGAAGAAGAAAAAGAAGAAGAAGAAGCAGAAGAGGCAGTTGTGGGCCATCTTTATGGCAGTAGTGAGCAAATTGGGTTTGTTGGTGAAGTTGCTTCAAGCTGGCTTGCTCTTCAAGATAGCTCTGACCACGGTGGCCATTCTAGGAGTTTCCGTAGCAAAATTGATATTCTTCATCAAGTATGGTAAACAGAAGACCATCTACTATGAGAGCTCGCACCACGATCATCATTACGAACATGACGACATCTACGACAGTGATGACCATCATCACCACGGTTGGGCTAGAAGCGCTAATGCTATGGCGTACTTCCAGCAGATCCCGAAGACTTTGTAGCAACCGTAGGTGGTCCACCACCAGCTGCAACCCAGTATCTCTTCGAAATTTGGTGTCTCCGATAGAATAGCTTCTGATTGTTGCTCCAAATGGTCTAGAAGATGCTAACAAAGGCTTTTGTCACCACCAGGCTCTTTGGAATCCAAATGAACACCTCCAGGTGCTACTGGTTACTTGGGAAGACAATCTATGTCCAAACTATCTTCTCCTGTAGCAGAAACATTTTGGTTATGCTTCAAAAGGTCAAAAAGGTTCTTCCAGCTTCGTAGGTGCTAGTGTTGCAGTTAGATTTACCTTTAAGGCTTCTTCTGCTGTAGAAACGCCTTGGTTGTTGCTCCAAATGGTGTAGAAGATTCTTAAAGAAGGCTTTTGTCACCACTAGGCTTTTAGGAATATCCTAGATGACAAACCGAATCCAAATGAACACCTCCAGGTGCTACTGGTTACTTGGGAAGACAATCTATGTCCAAACTATCTTCTCCTGTAGCAGAACCACTTTGGTTATGCTTCAAAAGGTCAAAAAGGTTCTTCCAGCTTCGTAGGAGCTGGTGTTGCAGTTAGTTTTACCTTTGAGGCTTCTTCTGTTGCAGAAACTCCTTGGTTTTTGCTCCAAATGGTCTAGAAGATTCTTAAAGAAGCCTTTTGTCACCACCAGGCTTTCAGGAATATCCTAGACGACAAACCGAATCCAATTGAACACCTCCAGGTGCTCTGGTTACTTGGGAAGACAATCTATGTCCAAACTATCTTCTCCTGTAGCAGAACCACTTTGGTTATGTTTCAAAAGGTCAAGAAGTTACTTCCAGCTTCGTAGGAGCTGGTCTTGCAGTTAGTTTTATATTTGAGGCTTCATCTGTTGCAGAAATGGTAGACCAACAACTAAACTAAAGACCTTAAGATGTTACTGGTTACCTTAGAAGCTTAGGAGGAAGATCTGGTTCTAAGCTAGCTTCTTCTGGTCCAGAACCACTTTGGTTTTTGCTCTAAATGGTCAAAAATGTTGTACCAAAGCCTATTGGCACTTCCAAGCTTCTAAGAATATTCTAAATGGTTGACCAGCAGGAAAACTAAAGACCTCGAGGTGTTACTGGTTACCTTAGAGGCTTGGGAGGAAGCTCTGGTTCTAAGCTAGCTTCTTCTGGTCCAGAACCACTTTGGTTTTTGCTCTAAATGGTCAAAAATGTTGTACCAAAGCCTATTGGCACTTTCAAGCTTCTAAGAATGTTCTAAATGGTAGACCAGCAGGAAAACTAAAGACCTCGAGGTGTTACTGGTTACCTTAGAGGCTAAGGAGGAATGATCTGGTTCTAAGCTAGCTTCTTCTGGTCCAGAACCACTTTAGTTTTTGCTCTACATGGTCAAAAACGTTCTACCAAAAGCTTTTGTCACTTCCAAGCTTCTAAGAATGTTCTAAATGGTAGACCAGCAGGAAAACTAAAGACCTCAAAGTGTTACTGGATACCTTAGAAGCTTAGGAAGAAGATCTGGATCTAAGTTAGCTTCTTCTGGTCCAGAACCACTTTGGTTTTTGCTCTAAATGGTCAAAATCTTTGGACCAAAGGCTTTTGATACTTTCAAGCTTCTAAGAATGTTCTAAATGGTAGACCAGCAGGAAAACTAAAGACCTCAAAGTGTTACTGGATACCTTAGAAGCTTAGGAAGAAGATCTGGATCTAAGTTAGCTTCTTCTGGTCCAGAACCACTTTAGTTTTTGCTCTACATGGTCAAAAACGTTGGACCAAAGGCTTTTGTCACTTCCAAGCTTCTAAGAATGCTCTAAATGGTAGACCAGCAGCAGCAGCAGCTTTGGAGCAAGAAATTAACGTTGCCTAAAGCTCTATGCTCAATCTGGGATCATTATCCTGTTCCAGAACGGCTGGTGTAAGCTTCTAGATGAAGCTGTTTGTTGTTTTTAAGAGGTTTTGGTCCCAATGTTGAAGCTTCGAGATCTTTTGGACCAAAAGATCACCAAACGGAGACACCAAGTTAGATAAGAGATATATCTCGAAAAAGAAGCCATATCTAATTTATTAAAAGTAGTATTTTTTGTAGATATTTATTTATTTATTTATATATTATTTATTTAAATAAACATAACCGTTGTATATGACGTCTTGTTATTTTAAAACACCCAGTATTGTAAGAAAAAAGAAGATTCTTGGTCGTAGAGGTGGGTTATAGTTCTGTGGGACCGAGAAACGGGTAGAAATCACTCGGGGTAGAGTCTGGTTAACGTCGAGGCCACTCTTACCAAGTATTTTCCTAATTAATCATTTATCGTATGAAAACGTTTGGGATTTGTTGATTTTTTTCAAAAATAAGTCACTTGAAGGTTTTTGGATTAAATCCGGTAAACCAGGAGGCCACTCAGATCATTTCCTTCCTCATTGTGTACGCAGTTAACAATTTTTTCTAAGAAAAAGTCTTAAATACACCGATTTTAGTCGAAATACAGTTTCTAAGCCATTTTAAGGTTTCTGGGCTAAATCTGGTCAACCAGGAGGCCACTCAGACAATTTTCTTCCTCATTGTGTACCCAGTTAACAATTTTTTCTAAGAAAGAGTCTTAAATACACCGATTTTAGTCAAAATGCAGTTCCTAGGCCATTTTAAAGTTTCTGGACTAAATCTGGTCAACCAGGAAGCCACTCAGACAATTTTTTGCCCTATTGTTTATTCAATTCACAATTTTACGTAAATAAAAGGCTCAAATACATTAATTTTAGTCAGATTACAGTTTCTAGGCCATTTTTAGTTTTTTTGGACTAAATCTGGTGAACCAGGAGGCCACTCAAGACAATTTTTTGCCCTATTGTTTATTCAATTCACAATTTTACGTAAATAAAAGGCTCAAATACATTAGATTTAGTCAGAATACAGTTTCTAGGCCATTTTTAGTTTTTTTGGACTAAATCTGGTGAACCAGGAGGCCACTTAGACCATTTTTTACCCCATTGTTTATTCAATTATTAATTTTACGTAAATAAAAGCCTCAAATACATTAATTTTAGTCAGAATACAGTTTCTAGGCCATTTTTAGGTTTCTGGACTAAATCTGGTGAACCAGGAGGCCACTCAGACAATTTTTTGCCCTATTGTTTATTCAATTCACAATTTTACGTAAATAAAAGGCTCAAATGCATTAATTTTAGTAAGAATATAGTTTAGAAGGAATTTTAAGGTTTCTGGACTAAATCTGGTCAACCAGGTGGCCACTCAGACACCAAACCTAACGATTTCGATACTCCCGTTCACCATCATCAAGCTCATCATCAACCTCATCACCATTATCATCGTTATAAGCTACTCGGACCTCACTAAATTGCTTTTAGTTCATTCTAGCGCCGCCAGGGGCAAGAAAAAGTGCGACCATCCCTTAAAGAGGCTCATCAGGAAGATTTTGTTTGGAGCTGCGATAATTTTCACGTTGAATTTCCTGCTGAAATTCTATTACGCAGGCTTGGCGTTCCTCAAGTGGTTGGTGACGTTGCTGTACTGGAAACTGCACGCAGCTAAGCTGTATTTATGGTACAAGCAAGGCAGCTACGGCCACGTTCATCACGAGGTTCAGATCGAGCACGAGCCCTGGCACGAGGAGCACCTGCCGGGGTTGTACGAACACCACGAGGAGTATGGAAGAGGCTACGAGGATCAGTCGTATAAATATGACCTAGGGGCGCATAAGTATGACGTTGATAGGGGGCACAAGGTCAATCGGGGGTCGTACTGGGGGGCGGAAGACCACGCTCACGAATTGGCTTACGCTAAGCAGAAACCTGGGGGTCAAGGGGTTGGTACGGGGGCTCTGTCTTGGTTGGGTTAAAAGGGGTAAGTGATTTAAGGGGGGGTAGTGATTTAGGAGTGGGGGAAGCTTGCCGTTTTAATTTTAAGGTAAAAAGAAGATGGCGTGAATGTATTTATACGGTGTGATTGATTTTAATGAGTAATAATAAATTTTTACTGTTTTTTAAGCGTTTTTTTTTATTTGGGTGCGGTTGAAACCCCTTTTTAGTACCGCCACTGTTTTATACAACTTTTTCGTTCACCCTGAAACCATTTTGCGTCATCTAGATGCTTAAAATGATGAAAGTTGCGGTATTCTTACATTTTTCATCTTCGTATCCCTTTTTGATGATTTTTTAGCACCGCCACTGCTTTGTGATCGTAGAAAATCATTTTTTTAACAAATCTGAACCCTTTTTATTGTTTTTAACCCGCCACTGGTCTCACCGTATCGCTCAAATACCCCTTTAACCCCTATTTACGTAAAATCGATTATTCGATAATTTTTTTCAAACTAAATAATATATTTTAACCCTTTTTTATGAAAAATTACTGTCTACGCCTATGGAAACTTTGATTTACGTTCAAATCGCGTATCCGAATTATTTTCGTATACTTTTTGAATCGCCCCGGTAAGTAAACCCGAAAATTCTCCTAATATTACAGTCGACCAGACGATTTCTCATTATCTTAACGCTCGACGATCGTCGACTGTTCAACTGTACGACTACGATCCGTTGCATTTTTAACGCAAATACGAGGGAAAGTCGAAAAGTATTTCGCAAAAAATTACTAAAAAATAGTTTTTTACATAATATACCGGAATTAACGTCGTTTCGACCATAGATGGCGTTAAATATATTTCCGAAAATAATTTTTTGAAATTTACAACCGGTACGAGCTTTCTTTTTCCAAAAACCCGCAGATATTGATGATTCGAAGACCCCTAGTAACTATTAACCCAAACCCAGTGACTAAAACCAGGTAATATCGATTTACGTCCACCACCCTATATTTTTTCTACGACTTTCTCGTTTTTTTTCCAGCAGCCAAAAAAACCTCTTCGGGCGGTAAGATCATCTCCAAGATGCTACGTTTCGGCAAAGTGGTCATGATCTCCATCTTCCTGGCCGTAAAAAGCATGATTATCGTCAAAACCTTAACCGTAGCCCTGAAATTCAAATATCTACTGCTAGCCACGGGCTATTTCCTACTCAGCGCAGCCAAACTTTGGCTCGAAGCCAAAAACGCCAAGAACAACCACGTCCACTACGTAGATTCCTCGGAATATGATTGGTTACGCGAAGATTGGAAAAGAACCGGCCAAGAAGCAGCTTATAACCGCTACAAATAACCTCAAAACCCTTTAAATACAACATAAGACTGATACTATTTATCCCCGACAACATATTTTCCCGATACTCTGTATAATATTAATAAAAAACCGTTACAAACAGTCCAATTTACTAAAAAATACAAAAAATCCCCAGATCTACTTACTTTTGCACAATCGGCAACACCGCTTTTACCTAAACCACCCAAATCCCGCACCAGCGGTAGCGCAAACTGAAGCACCACCACCTAGTACTTAAAAAACAAGTTTTCTGTTACAGAAACCCACCACCAGAGCACTCGGGGTAGATTATTCCAACCACCAATGGTAAACCAGCACCAAAAACCCGGTTCACTACCGATCCCATTCATCATTTTCAACATCTAACCTCAAATAAACCTTCCATTCATCAATTTGCTCCAAGATCCAGCAGGATCATCTTCAAAATGGCGTCGGTATTGAACCAGATCCCCTCCAGAACCCCCCCAACCACGCTCCGACTAAAATCCATGTTACAGGTTCCAGTTTCAAGACTGTAGGTGGCGCCAAACCCGGTAAAATGAAGACCAACATCCAGTTGCTGCTGCTGGGCAAGATGATCGTCACCAAGATAGATCTGCTGCTCAAGTTGTACATGGCTGGGGTGCAAACCAAGATTTTCCTGGTGCTCTTGTCCATTTTGGCCTTGACCAAGATCAAATTCTTTTTGGATTTGAAGAGGTACGACAAAGAACCGTCCAAGAACATCTACTACGAACATGCGCAGCACGAGCACCATTACGATGATTCTCCTTGGGGGCATCAAGAGTCCAACGGATTCTGGGGATGATTTTTTTGATGTGGATTTATTGTTAATATATTTATTGTTGCTATTCTTTTGTGTTATTTCATCCTTGGTGTTCAAATACCCTTCCAAATATCTTCCCATTAGACCTTGATCCATTCTGGTGTCCAAATACCCTCCCAAATACCTTTCCAATAGACCTTGATCCTTTCTGGTGTCCAAAACCACTTAAATACCTTTCCAATAGACCTTGATCCTTTCTGGTGCCCAAAACCACTTTAAATACCTTTCCAATAGACCTTGAATCTTTCTGGTGTCCAAAACCACTTTAAATACTTTCCCATTAGACCTTGATGCTTTCTGGTGTCCAGAACTCTTTTAAGTACATTCCCAATAGACCTTGATCCTTTCTGATGTCCAAATACCCTCCCAAATACTTTTCCAATAGACCTTGATCCTTTCTGGTGTCCAAAACCCCTTTAAATACTTTCTCAATAGACCTTGATCCTTTCTGGTGTCCAAATACCTTCCCAATGGACCTTGATCCTTTCTGGTGTTCAAACACCCCTCAAAGTACTTTTTCCATCGAACTAGAACCTTTAGAAACCGACAGTACCAAATTCCTTCGAATTTTGAAGCTTTGAACTCTTTGAGAAGCCTTCGACATCAAAAGTAATTGTACCTTTGGTCCTCTTGTTCAAATTGAACACGTTCCACCCAAAATTTTGGGCAAACAAACGTCTCCAGATGTTATTTGGAGTGTTAAAAACCATTCTGGTGCTAACTGTACTTAAGAACAAACTTGTAGGTACTGCGGAAATCGTAAGAAGCATTATTGGACAACGTAGCAGCAAGATCTAGATGTAAAAAATGATCTTGGCTTCTAGATGATGATAAGGTACTGCTATGGTCGAAAGAAGCATTATTGAACATCGCAGCACCAAGATCTGTTGGACAAATTGCTGTAGAAGCAGTTTAAAGGACTTTGCTCAGAATCTAGAAGTAAAAAATTGATCTTGGTACAACCTGGTGGGTATACTAAGCTTCTAGATGATGATAAGGTACTGCTATGGTCCATAGAATGAACTGGATGAGTTAAAAGAGCATCCTAAAGGTCTAGAATAGTTTTATTTGGACATAATTGCTGTAGAAGCATTATAAAAGACTTTGGTAAGAATCTAGAAGTAAAAAATGATCTTGGTGTAATCTGGTGGATATACTAAGCTTCTAGATGATGATAAGGTACTGCTATGGTCAAAAGAAGCATTTTTGAACATCGTAGTACCAAGAACTATCCATAGAATGAACTGGATGAGTTAAAAGTGCATCCTAAAGGTCTAGAATAGTTTTATTTGGACATAATTGCTGTAGAAGCATTATAAAAGACTTTGGTAAGAATCTAGAAGTAAAAAATTGATTTTGGTTCATTCTGTTGGCCATACTAAGCTTCTAGATGATGAGAAGGTACTGCTATGGTTGAAAGAAGCATTTTTGAACATCGCAGCACCAAGATATGTTGGACAAATTGCTGTAGAAGCAGTTTAAAGGACTTTGGTGAGAATCTAGAAGTAAAAAATTGATCTTGGTGTAACCTGGTGGATATACTAAGGTTCTAGATGATGATAAGGTACTGCAATGGTCAAAAGAAGCATTTTTGAACATCGTAGTACCAAGAACTATCCATAGAATGAACTGGATGAGTTAAAAGTGCATCCTAAAGGTCTAGAATAGTTTTATTTGGACATAGTTGCTGTAGAAGCATTATAAAAGACTTTGGCAAGAATCAAGAAGTAAAAAATTTATTTTGGTTTCATTCTGTTGGCCATACTAAGCTTCTAGATGATGAGAAGGTACTGCTATGGTCCAAAAAGCATTGTTGAACATCGCAGTACCAAGATCTGTTGGACAAATTGCTGTAGAAGCAGTTTAAAGGACTGTTTAGAATCTAGAAGTAAAAAAATTGATCTTGGTATAACCTGGTAAATATACTAAGCTTCTAGATGATGATAAGGTACTGCTATGGTCAAAAGAGTCATTTTTGAACATCGTAGTACCAAGATCTATCCATTGAATGAACTGGATGAGTTTAAAGTGCATTTTAAAGGTCTAGAATAGTTTTATTTGGACATAGTTGCTGTAGAAGCAGTTAAAAGTACTTTGGTAAGAATCTAGAAGTAAAAAATTGATTTTGGAACATTCTGTTGGCCATACTAAGCTTCTATATAATGATAAGGTACTGCAGTGGTCAAAAGAAGCATTTTTGAACATCGCAGCACCAAGATCTGTTGGACAAATTGCTGTAGAAGCAGTTTAAAGGACTTTGCTCAGAATCTAGAAGTAAAAAATGATCTTGGTGTAACCTGGTGAATATATTAAGCTTCTAGATGAAGAAGAAGCTTCAGGATATTACCACCAAGTGCCATAGAAGCTCTAAATGAATCAAAATAAGTTAGATTTGGTCTTGGTATCTCTGGTTGAAGATAGAGCATTGAGAAAGGAGCTGGTGATGACTTTGGGGTCTTCCGAGGATCGAATCTTGGACAAAACTAGCAGTTCAACTTTGTGGAGTCCAAATATCATCATGGAACACTAAGAGGTGTTCCAAATGGTACAGCGCTCATAGTTTTGGAGAAATTTGCTGAAAAAAACATTTCAGAGCATGGTAGAGTTAAAATCTTAGGGTGAAACACTTGAAAATGTTCCAGATTGGTACCAGATCCGTTCCAAATCAAACCCAGTAGTACCAGCGACTTCCAGTGGTACCAGTACTCACATTTTTGACGTTATTGGTTAAAAAATCATTCCAGTTAGTGTAGGAATCTAGAATTTACCATGAAACACTTGGAGATGTTCCAAATGGTACCAGATCCGTTTCAAATCAAACCCAGTAGTACCAGTGACTTCCAGTGGTACCAGTACTCACATTTTTGACGTTATTGGTTAAACAATCACTCCAGTTAGTTTAAGAATCTAGAATTTACTATGAAACACATGGAGATGTTCCAAATGGTACCAGATCCGTTTCAAATCGAACCCAGTAGTACCAGTGACTTCCAGTGGTACCAGTACTCACATTTTTGACGTCATTGGTTAAAAAACCATTCCAGTTAGTGTAGGAATCTAGAATTTACTATTAAACACTTGGAGATGTTCCAAATGGTACCAGATCTGTTTCAAATCTAACCCAGTAGGACCAGCGACTTCCAAATGGTACCAGTACTCACATTTTTGACGTTATTGGTTAAAAACTCATTCCAGTTAGTGTAGGAATCTAGAATTTACTATGAAACACTTGGAGATGTTCCAAATGGTACCAGATCCGTTTCAAATCGAACCCAGTAGTACCAGTGACTTCCAAATAGTCCAAATGGTACCAGATCTGTTTCAAAACGAACCCGGTAGCACCAACGACATCCAGAAACAGAAAAAGTATCAAGAACTTTAAAAAAAGTGGTACCACTGCTCGTATTTTGATCTAAACTGCTTACAAGAAACATTCTTAAGCTTGGTACTACCTAAAATCTCAACTTAGAATACCCACGCCTGTTCTAGTACCACCAAAAGACTTTAACCTACAAAATTGTCACGAAAAAACACATGGGTACTAGATTTAGGTACCCGTCTGTAAGCAGTACCATTTTTGGTACCCATACTCCGAAAAAAAATACATTTAAATAGAATCCAAATAGAATTAATGAAATTCTTCACGTGTATATGACCCAGTGACGATTTTTCGGGTACCGTTAGTACTACCTAGAGTGGTACCTAGAACCAAGATGAAAAAAAAAATCTGTAAACGTGTGTAAAGTTATTACAAAGAAACTGTAGAAATTTTTATAAAAATTAAAAGTCCAGTACTCGGTGGTACCTTGAAGATGGTACCGTCCGGTACCTCGATGGATGGATCTAAGGTACCCGATATTATTAAAAGACGATGGTTCACCCTGTAGAATGCGAGACAGGACGTGCATTTTCTTGGTACTTCCTTTCTGAATTTCTATATATATAAGAAGTACCATTGGTAGACCATCACGTATTTTGTATATATCCTACCATCGAGTACCATGAAGTGGGTGCTAGTAGTACCGTTCGTTGTGAGTTTGGTGTTTTGTGCGCCTAGATTACGGGTGGGTACCCTGACGATTTTGGTGGTACTTGTGTCCAAAATCGTTGGACTAATTTGGTTTTTTTACGAATTATATTTCAAATTTATACCCCCTGTATACAAATATATACATATATGTAGTGAAAATGCTGTGGTACTGCTCGTAATGGATGTTCAATTACCTTTGGACACTTTATGTTCAATAATTTTGGACTTGTGTGTAAAAAAATTATTAAGAATGCGTTTTTACGATGGTTTTTTTTTTGTTTGAAGTGTCTTGTTGGTTTTAACGCCCTGTATATCGTTTTAATGTTCGGATATGGATGTGGTACGATGTTCTAGATGTTTTGGAATATGGATCAGATCGATGTTGTGCCAATATTGGCCGAATATCGGGTGGAGATGTGTTGAACGTTTTTATTGATTTGGCTGAGAAACGGTTTGAATTTTTGAACTGGTTTTTTTGGAAATTATTAAAATTTGGATTAGCCACATTGTAAATTATACTTAAAACTTTATTTGAGCCAATTTTTGGGACAATTGATGTTCCAATTTCCAAAATAAAGTCTCAAATTTGTCAATTTCATAGTTTGACTTTGTAGAACAGCCACATTCAACTTTTCTAGTCTGTACTTTTGGAAACTGTAAAATTTGGACTAGCCACATTGTAAATTATACTTTGAAATTTATTTGAGCCAATTTTTGAGACAATTGTTGTTCCAATTTCCAAAATAAAGTCTCAAATGTATCAATTTCATAGTTTGACTTTGTAGAACAGCCACATTCAACTTTTCTAGTCTGTACTTTTGGAAACTGTAAAATTTGGACTAGTCACATTGTAAATTATACTTTAAACTTTATTTAAACCAATTTTTGGGACAATTGTTGTTCCAATTTCCGAAATAATGTCTCAAATGTATCAATTTCATAGTTTGACTTTGTAGAACAGCCACAATCAACTTTTCTAGTCTGTACTTTTGGAAATTATTAAAATTTGGATTAGCCACATTGTAAATTACACTTTAAACTTTATTTGAGCCAATTTTTGAGACAATTGTTGTTCCAATTTCCAAAATAAAGTCTCAAATGTATCAATTTCATAGTTTGACTTTGTAGAACAACCACAATCAACTTTTCTAGCCTGTACTTTTGGAAACTATAAAATTTGGACTAGCCACATTGTAAATTATACTTTAAACTTTATTTGAGCCAATTTTGGGGACAATTGTTGTTCCAATTTCCAAAATAGAGTCTAAAATGTATCAATTTCATAGTTTGACTATGTGGAACAGTCACATTCAACTTTTCTAGTCTGTACTTTTGGAAATTATGAAAATTTTTGGATTAGCCACATTGTAAATTACACTTTAAACTTTATTTGAGCCAATTTTTGGGACAATTGTTGTTCTAATTTCTAAAATAAAGTCTCAAATGTATCAATTTCATAGTTTGACTTTGTAGAACAACCACAATCAACTTTTCTAGCCTGTACTTTTGGAAACTATAAAATTTGGACTAGCCACATTGTAAATTATACTTTAAACTTTATTTGAGCCAATTTTGGGGACAATTGTTGTTCCAATTTCCAAAATAGAGTCTAAAATGTATCAATTTCATAGTTTGACTATGTGGAACAGTCACATTCAACTTTTCTAGTCTGTACTTTTGGAAATTATGAAAATTTTTGGATTAGCCACATTGTAAATTACACTTTAAACTTTATTTGAGCCAATTTTTGGGACAATTGTTGTTCTAATTTCTAAAATAAAGTATCAAATGTATCAATTTCATAGTTTGACTTTGCAGAACAGCCACATTCAACTTTCCTAGTCTGTACTTTTGGAAAATATAAAATTTGGATTAGCCACATTGTAAGTTATACTTTAAACTTTATTTGAGCCAATTTTTGAGACAATTGCTGTTCTAATTTCCAAAATAAAGTATCAAATGTATCAATTTAATAGTTTGACTTTGTAGAACAGCCACATTCAACTTTTCTAGCCTGTACTTTTGGAAACTATAAAATTTGGACTAGCCACATTGTAAATTATACTTTAAACTTTATTTGAGCCAATTTTTGGAACAATTGTTGTTCCAATTTCCAAAATAAAGTCTCAAATTTGTCAATTTCATAGTTTGACTTTGTAGAACAGCCACAATTAACTTTCTAGTCTGTACTTTTGGAAACTATAAAATTTGGATTAGCCACATTGTAAATTATACTTTGAACTTTATTTGAGCCAATTTTTGGGACAATTGTTGTTCCAATTTCCAAAATAAAGTCTCAAATGTATCAATTTCATAGTTTGACTTTGTAGAACAGCCACATTCAACTTTTCTAGTCTGTACTTTTGGAAATTATTAAAATTTGGATTAGCCACATTGTAAATTATACTTTAAACTTTATTTGAGCCAATTTTTGAGACAATTGTTGTTCCAATTTCCAAAATAAAGTCTCAAATGTATCAATTTCATAGTTTGACTTTGTAGAACAGCCACATTCAACTTTTCTAGTCTGTACTTTTGGAAATTATTAAAATTTGGATTAGCCACATTTTAAATTACACTTTGAACTTTATTTGAGCCAATTTTTGAAACAATTGTTGTTCCAATTTCCAAAATAGAGTCTTAAATGTATCAATTTCATAGTTTGACTTTGTAGAACAGCCACATTCAACTTTTCTAGTCTGTACTTTTGGAAACTATAAAATTTGGATTAGCCACATTGTAAATTATACTTTGAACTTTATTTGAGCCAATGTTTGGGACAATTGTTGTTCCAATTTCCAAAATAGAGTCTTAAATGTATCAATTTCATAGTTTGACTTTGTAGAACAGCCACAATTAACTTTCTAGTCTGTACTTTTGGAAACTATAAAATTTGGATTAGCCACATTGTAAATTATACTTTGAACTTTATTTGAGCCAATGTTTGGGACAATTGTTGTTCCAATTTCCAAAATAAAGTCTCAAATGTATCAATTTCATAGTTTGACTTTGTAGAACAGCCACAATCAACTTTTCTAGTCTGTACTTTTGGAAACTATAAAATTTGGACTAGCCACATTGTAAATTACACTTTGAACTTTATTTGAGCCAATTTTTGAAACAATTGTTGTTCCAATTTCCAAAATAGAGTCTTAAATGTATCAATTTCATAGTTTGACTTTGTAGAACAGCCACATTCAACTTTTCTAGTCTGTAATTTTGGAAATTATTAAAATTTGGATTAGCCACATTGTAAATTACACTTTAAACTTTATTTGAGCCAATTTTTGAGACAATTATTGTTCCAATTTCCAAAATAGAGTCTAAAAGGTATCAATTTTATTGCTTGACTTTGTAGATCAGCCACATTCAACTTTTCTAGTCTGTACTTTTGGAAATTATTAAAATTTGGACTAGCCACATTGTAAATTACACTTTAAACTTTATTTGAGCCAATTTTTGGTACAATTGTTTGTCCAATTTCCAAAATAAAGTCTCAAATGTATCAATTTCATAGTTTGACTTTGTAGAACAGCCACATTCAACTTTTCTAGCCTGTACTTTTGGAAACTATAAAATTTGGACTAGCCACATTGTAAATTATACTTTAAACTTTATTTGAGCCAATTTTTGGTACAATTGTTGTTCCAATTTCCAAAATAAAGTCTCAAATTTGTCAATTTCATAGTTTGACTTTGTAGAACAGCCACAATTAACTTTCTAGTCTGTACTTTTGGAAACTATAAAATTTGGATTAGCCACATTGTAAATTATACTTTGAACTTTATTTGAGCCAATTTTTGGGACAATTGTTGTTCCAATTTCCAAAATAAAGTCTCAAATGTATCAATTTCATAGTTTGACTTTGTAGAACAGCCACAATTAACTTTCTAGTCTGTACTTTTGGAAACTATAAAATTTGGATTAGCCACATTGTAAATTATACTTTGAACTTTATTTGAGCCAATGTTTGGGACAATTGTTGTTCCAATTTCCAAAATAAAGTCTCAAATGTATCAATTTCATAGTTTGACTTTGTAGAACAGCCACAATCAACTTTTCTAGTCTGTACTTTTGGAAATTATTAAAATTTGGATTAGCCACATTGTAAATTACACTTTGAACTTTATTTGAGCCAATTTTTGAAACAATTGTTGTTCCAATTTCCAAAATAGAGTCTTAAATGTATCAATTTCATAGTTTGACTTTGTAGAACAGCCACATTCAACTTTTCTAGTCTGTACTTTTGGAAACTATAAAATTTGGATTAGCCACATTGTAAATTATACTTTGAACTTTATTTGAGCCAATGTTTGGGACAATTGTTGTTCCAATTTCCAAAATAGAGTCTAAAATGTATCAATTTCATAGTTTGACTATGTGGAACAGTCACATTCAACTTTTCTAGTCTGTACTTTTGGAAATTATGAAAATTTGGATTAGCCACATTGTAAATTACACTTTAAACTTTATTTGAGCCAATTTTTGAGACAATTGCTGTTCTAATTTCCAAAATAAAGTATCAAATGTATCAATTTAATAGTTTGACTTTGTATAACAGCCACATTCAACTTTTCTAGTCTGTACTTTTGGAAACTATAAAATCTGGACTAGCCACATTGTAAATTACACTTTGGGACACAACTGATCCTAATTTCCCACGTTTTCAGCTCACCCCCGAACATTTGGCACCACCTTCACTTCTCACCTTACCCAGCAACGCCACCAGCATCCGTACCGACATCAGTGACTCATTCCACTGTGAAGGACGAGACTATGGCTACTACGCAGACGTAGAAAACGATTGTCAACTGTTCCACGTATGTCTACCTGTCACTTATTCTGACGGCAGGAACCAAACCTTCAGATGGAGTTTCATTTGCCCCGAAGAAACCATATTCAACCAAGTAAGTACCTCTGAAAAACCACCTGGTGCCTTTTTGATAGACTATCTTCTGTTTTTCTGCAGGAAATGTTCACTTGCACCAGAGCTGACGAAGCCATAGACTGCTCAGAGTCCCCCAGGTACTACGAACTGAACAGAAACTTCGGCAGTGAGGAAATAATCGGGGAAGTAGTGGAGGCAGTGGTGCCTTCCACCTCCGAGACCCACTACCTTGAAGAAGCCACCGCAGTACCGGAAGTACCACAAGGTCTCGGCAGGAATCTGTCTAGGAGAGGTGGTACCAACAAAGTTGACCAGAAGAAATCGTAAAGGAGCTGGATTCGGTTCCATTTTAAAGCAGTTAGGATGGCGAATGCTCGTGGTGCTTCCCTAATCATCCTAGAGGTTTTAAAATTGTTTTGTAATCGAGGAAAACTACCCCAATGGCTTTTCCGTTGGTTGTGGTACCAGTGGTACTCGATAGCCGTTGAGTGGGTACTTTTTCTCGGTACTTAAACCTTGTTTCATTATTAATAAACGATTTAAAAGCATAAAAATGAGTTTTTGTTGGTGTTTTGGATGTGGAAGCGTGAAATCTGGATCAAAATGTGATGTAAGATGTTGGGGGTAAAAATACTGTTTGTTGAGGATCTGGAAGAGCAAAATTGAGGCTAAAACCTGGAGATTTACGTAGTAAGGGGTGTAGGGAGAAAGAAGTGGATGTAGAGGAACTGGAAGAGCAATATTGAGGCTAAGAAATGGATAATAAAGCCCCAAAGGATGTTGAGAACCAAGAAGTGGATGTAGAGGAACTGCAAGAGCAAAATTTAGGCTTAGAAATGGATAAAAAAGCCCCAAAGGATGTTAGGAACCAAGAAGTGGATGTAGAGGAACTGCAAGAGCAAAATTGAGGATTAAAAATGGATAATAAAGCCCCAAAGGATGTTAGGAACCAAGAATAGATGTAGAGGACCTGGGAGAGCAAAATTGAGACTTAGAAATGGATAACAAAGCCCCAAAGGATGTTAGGAACCAAGAAGTGGATGTAGAGGAACTGCAAGAGCAAAATTGAGGCTAAGAAATGGATAATAAACCCCCAAAGTATGTTAGAAAACCTAGAAGTGGATGTAGAGGAACTGGAATAGCAAAATTGAGGCTTAGGAATGGATAATAATGTCCCAAAGGATGTTAGGAACCAAGAACTGGTTGTAGAGGACCTGGAAGAGCAAAATGGAAGCACAAAACTATAGAACAAAGCCCCAAAGGATGTTCGGAACCAAGAAGTGGATGTAGAGAAACTGGAAAAGCAAAATTGAGGTTTAGGAATGGATAATATTGTCCCAAAGGATGTTAGGAACCAAGAACTGGTTGTAGAGGACCTGGAAGAGCAAAATGGAAGCACAAAACTAAAGAACAAAGCCCCAAAGGATGTTCGGAACCAAGAAGTGGATGTAGAGAAACTGGAAGAGCAAAATTGAGGTTTAGGAATGGATAATAATGTCCCAAAGGATGTTAGGAACCAAGAACTGCTTGTAGAGGACCTGGAAGAGCAAAATGGAAGCACAAAACTAAAGAACCAAGCCCCAAAGGATGTTAGAAAGCAAGAAGTGGATGTAGAGAAACTAAAAGAGCAAAATGGAAGCATAAAACTAAAGAACAAAGCCCCAAAGGATGTTCGGAACCAAGAAGTGGATGTAGAGGAACTGGAAGAGCAAAATGGAAGCATAAAACTAAAGAACAAAGCCCCAAAGGATGTTCGGAACCAAGAAGTGGAGGTAGAGAAACTGGAAGAGCAAAATTGAGGTTTAGGAATGAATAATAATGTCCCAAAGGTTGTTAGGAACCAAGAACTGGTTGTAGAGGACCTGGAAGAGCAAAATGAAAGCACAAAACTAAAGAACCAAGCCCCAAAGGATGTTAGAAAGCAAGAAGTGGATGTAGAGAAACTGGAAGAGCAAAATGGAAGCATAAAACTAAAGAACAAAGCCCCAAAGGATGTTCGGAACCAAGAAGTGGATGTAGAGGAACTGGAATAGCAAAATTGAGGCTTAGGAATGGATAATAATGTCCCAAAGGATGTTAGGAACCAAGAACTGATTGTAGAGGACCTGAAAGAGCAAAATGGAAGCATAATACTATAGAACAAAGCCCCAAAGGATGTTCGGAACCAAGAAGTGGATGTAGAGGAACTGGAATAGCAAAATTGAGGCTTAGGAATGGATAATAATGTCCCAAAGGATGTTAGGAACCAAGAACTGGTTGTAGAGGACCTGGAAGAGCAAAATGGAAGCACAAAACAAAAGAACAAAGCCCCAAAGGATGTTAGAAAGCAAGAAGTGGATGTAGAGAAACTGGAAGAGCAAAATGGAAGCATAAAACTAAAGAACAAAGCCCCAAAGGATGTTCGGAACCAAGAAGTGGAGGTAGAGAAACTGGAAGAGCAAAATTGAGGTTTAGGAATGGATAATATTGTCCCAAAGATTGTTAGGAACCAAGAACTGGTTGTAGAGGACCTGGAAGAGCAAAATGGAAGCACAAAACTAAAGAACCAAGCCCCAAAGGATGTTAGAAAGCATGAAGTGGATGTAGAGAAACTAAAAGAGCAAAATGGAAGCATAAAACTAAAGAACAAAGCCCCAAAGGATGTTCGGAACCAAGAAGTGGATGTAGAGAAACTGGAAGAGCAAAATTGAGGTTTAGGAATGGATAATAATGTCCCAAAGGTTGTTAGGAACCAAGAACTGGTTGTAGAGGACCTGGAAGAGCAAAATGGAAGCACAAAACTAAAGAACCAAGCCCCAAAGGATGTTAGAAAGCATGAAGTGGATGTAGAGAAACTAAAAGAGCAAAATGGAAGCATAAAACTAAAGAACAAAGCCCCAAAGGATGTTCGGAACCAAGAAGTGGATGTAGAGAAACTGGAAGAGCAAAATTGAGGTTTAGGAATGGATAATAATGTCCCAAAGGTTGTTAGGAACCAAGAACTGGTTGTAGAGGACCTGGAAGAGCAAAATGGAAGCACAAAACTAAAGAACCAAGCCCCAAAGGATGTTAGAAAGCATGAAGTGGATGTAGAGAAACTAAAAGAGCAAAATGGAAGCATAAAACTAAAGAACAAAGCCCCAAAGGATGTTCGGAACCAAGAAGTGGATGTAGAGAAACTGGAAGAGCAAAATTGAGGTTTAGGAATGGATAATAATGTCCCAAAGGTTGTTAGGAACCAAGAACTGGTTGTAGAGGACCTGGAAGAGCAAAATGGAAGCACAAAACTAAAGAACCAAGCCCCAAAGGATGTTAGAAAGCAAGAAGTGGATGTAGAGAAACTAAAAGAGCAAAATGGAAGCATAAAACTAAAGAACAAAGCCCCAAAGGATGTTAGAAAGCAAGAAGTAGATGTAGAGAAACTGGAAGAGCAAAATGAAAGCATAAAACTAAAGAACAAAGCCCCAAAGGATGTTCGGAACCAAGAAGTGGATGTAGAGAAACTGGAAGAGCAAAATTGAGGTTTAGGAATGGATAATAATGTCCCAAAGGTTGTTAGGAACCAAGAACTGGTTGTAGAGGACCTGGAAGAGCAAAATGGAAGCACAAAACTAAAGAACCAAGCCCCAAAGGATGTTAGAAAGCATGAAGTGGATGTAGAGAAACTAAAAGAGCAAAATGGAAGCATAAAACTAAAGAACAAAGCCCCAAAGGATGTTCGGAACCAAGAAGTGGATGTAGAGGAACTGGATTAGCAAAATTGAGGCTTAGGAATGGATAATAATGTCCCAAAGGATGTTAGGAACCAAGAACTGATTGTAGAGGACCTGAAAGAGCAAAATGGAAGCATAATACTATAGAACAAAGCCCCAAAGGATGTTCGGAACCAAGAAGTGGATGTAGAGGAACTGGAATAGCAAAATTGAGGCTTAGGAATGGATAATAATGTCCCAAAGGATGTTAGGAACCAAGAACTGGTTGTAGAGGACCTGGAAGAGCAAAATGGAAGCACAAAACAAAAGAACAAAGCCCCAAAGGATGTTAGAAAGCAAGAAGTGGATGTAGAGAAACTGGAAGAGCAAAATGGAAGCATAAAACTAAAGAACAAAGCCCCAAAGGATGTTCGGAACCAAGAAGTGGAGGTAGAGAAACTGGAAGAGCAAAATTGAGGTTTAGGAATGGATAATAATGTCCCAAAGGTTGTTAGGAACCAAGAACTGGTTGTAGAGGAACTAGGAGAGCAAAATTGAGGATAATAATGTCCCAAAGGTTGTTAGGAACCAAGAACTGGTTGTAGAGGACCTGGAAGAGCAAAATGGAAGCATAAAACTAAAGAACAAAGCCCCAAAGGATGTTCGGAACCAAGAAGTGGATGTAGAGAATCTGGAAGAGCAAAATTGAGGCTTAGAAATGGATAATAATGTACCAAAGATTGTTAAGAACCAAGAACTGGATGTAGAGGACCTGGGAGAGCAAAATTGAGGATAAGAAAGTTCCAAAGGTTGTTAGGAACCAAGAACTCGATGTAGAAGAACCTGGAAGAGCATAAAAACGTCCCAAAACTTGTTAGGAACATATAACAGGCTAAAACAGGTCAAATAACAAGACGTAAAGTATCCAGAAAAGGCTACAGACTGTCCAACAAAGAAAACCCCATTCCCAAGCCCTATTTACTCCCAAATCCAAATCCCCATCCCGATCGCACGCCACTTTGAAACTTCATACAACTATCGATTTTAATAAAGATGTATTTTTAGCTGTCCGGCAATGTTGTTTTGGTTATGCTGATAAAAAATCCATAGCACCATCATCACCAACACTCCTTGTCGAAAAAAAAAAAACTTTCCATACTTTGCGCGTGAAATTAATTGAACCAAATTATGTTTGGATGGGGGGTTTTTAGCTGTAGCTGTAGCTGCAGCTGCTAGAAGAAAAGATTCAATCAAATATTACACAATACTAAGATAGGAATAGAGAGAGATTAATTGAGACATTGCCACTATCATTAAGATAAATATTAAATACAAAAAAAATCAATCTTTGTTTTATATTTGCAGTTAATGAATAATTCTTAGCGGTGTTGCCGCTTTTAGATCTTTTATTTATGCCAGGAAAATGTTTGGAACACTTTGTAGAAGCTAGAAATTAGCTGCTGCTAGGAGTATATGGCTCAGTTTAGCTCCAAATGGTCTAGAGCAACGAGTCTGGATTGTAGGGCACTTGGTGGGCAAGAAAAACCATCTGGAGGTCAGAAAAAGATGTTGACTGGTTGCTGATACAGTTTGGTACAACTAGAGACCACTTGGTGACCCAAAATTGAACAATATCTAGCTCCAAATGCTTTACTAAAGTCTAAAATGGTCTAGAGCTACTAGTCTGGATTGTAGAGCACTTGGTGGGCAAGAAAAACCATCTGGAGGTCAGGAAATGTTGTTGACTGGTTGCTGATACAGTTTGGTACAAATAGAGACCACGTAAGGTCCAAAATTGAACAATATCTAGCTCAAAATGCTTTACATAAGTCTAAAATGGTCTACATCAACGAGTCTTGTTTGTAGAGCACTTGGTGGGCAAGAAAAACCATCTGGAGGTCAGGAAATGTTGTTGACTGGTTGCTGATACAGTTTGGTACAACTAGAGACCACATGGTGACCCAAAATTGAACAATATCTAGCTCCAAATGCTTTACTTAAGTCTAAAATGGCATACAGCAACGAGTCTTGCTTGTAGGGCACTTAGTGAGCAAGAAAAACCATCTGGAGGTCAGAAAATGATGTTGACTGGTTGCTGATACAATTTGGCACAACTAGAGACCACTTGGTGACCCAAAATTGAACAATATCTAGCTCCAAATGCTTTACTAAATCTAAAATGGTCTACAGCTACTAGTCTGGATTGTAGGGCACTTGGTGGACAAGAAAAACCATCTGGAGGTCAGGAAATGTTGTTGACTAGTTGCTGATACAGTTTGGTACAACTAGAGACCACTTGGTGACCCAAAATTGAACAATATCTAGCTCCAAATGCTTTACTAAATCAAAAATGGTCTACAGCAACGAGTCTTGCTTGTAGGACACTTGGTGGACAAGAAAAACCATCTGGAGGTCAGGAAATGTTGTTGACTGGTTGCTGATACAGTTTGGTACAACTAGAGACCACTTGGTGACCCAAAATTGAACAATAACTAGCTCCAAATGCTTTACTAAAGTCTAAAATGGTCTACAGCAACGAGTCTTGTTTGTAGGGCACTTGGTGGGCAAGAAAAACCATCTGGAGGTCAGAAAATGATGTTGACTGGTTGCTAATACAGTTTGGTACAACTAGAGACTACGTAGTGTTCAAAATTGAGCAGTATCTAGCTCCAAATGCTTTACTAAAGTCTAAAATGGTCTAGAGCAATGAGTCTTGCTTGTAGGACACTTGGTGGACAAAAAAAACCATCTGGAGGCCAGGAAATGTTGTTGACTGGTTGCTGATACAGTTTGGTACAACTAAAGACCACTTGGTGACCCAAAATTGAACAATAACTAGCTCCAAATGCTTTACTAAAGTCTAAAATGGTCTAAAGCAACGAGTCTGGATTGTAGAGCATTTGGTGGGCAAGAAAAACCATTTGGAGGTCAGAAAATGATGTTGACTGGTTGCTGATACAGTTTGGTACAACTAGAGACCACTTGGTAACCCAAAATTGAACAATATCTAGCTTCAAATGCTTTACTAAAGTCTAAAATGGTCTAAAGCAACTAGTCTGGATTGTAGAGCATTTGGTGGGCAAGAAAAACCATCTGGAGGTCAGAAAATGATGTTGACTAGTTGCTGATACAGTTTGGTACAACTAGAGACCACTTGGTGACCCAAAATTGAACAATAACTGGCTCCAAATGTTTTACATAAGTCTAAAATGGTCTACAGCAACGAGTCTTGTTTGTAGGGCACTTGGTGGGCAAGAAAAATCATCTGGAGGTCAGGAAATGTTGTTGACTAGTTGCTGATACAGTTTGGTATAACTAGAGACCACTTGGTGACCCAAAATTGAACAATAACTAGCTCCAAACGTTTTACCAAACTCTAAATAAATCTACAATTTTCAGGCTTGTTTGGAGGACTATTGGTAGACAAAATATCCTTAGGATGTTCCAAAAATAATCTACCCTTCTTATTTTAACAATTTAGTACCTCTACAGACTATACAGTGTTCAAATTTGCTTCAAAATTGAACAGTAAAAGAAACCAAACGTTTTACCAAACTTTATATAGATCTACAACTTTCAGGCTTGTTTGGAGGACTATTGGTAGACAAGATAGCCTTATAAGGTTCCAAAAATAATCTACCCTTCTTATTTTAACAATTTAGTACCTCTACAGATTATACAGTGTTCAAATTTGCTTCAAAATTGAATAGTAAAAGAAACCAAACGTTTTACCAAACTTTATATAGATCTACAACTTTCAGGCTTGTTTGGAGGACTATTGGTAGACAAGATAGCCTTATAAGGTTCCAAAAATAATCTACCCTTCTTATTTTAACAATTTAGTACCTCTACAGATTATACAGTGTTCAAATTTGCTTCAAAATTGAACAGTAAAAGAAACCAAACGTTTTACCAAACTTTATATAGATCTACAACTTTCAGGCTTGTTTGGAGGACTATTGGTAGACAAGATAGCCTTATAAGGTTCCAAAAATAATCTACCCTTCTTACTTTAACAATGTAGTACCACCAGAGACCACACAGTGTCCAAAATTGCTTCAAAATTGAACATTAACTAACAACAAACCTTTTACTAAACTCCAATTAGATCTACAACTTTCAGGCCTATTTGGAGGACTGTTGGTAGCCAAAATAGTCTTAGGAGGTTTCAAAAATGATCTACCTTTCTTACTTTAACAATTTAGTACCTCTAGAGACCACACAATGTTCAAAATTGCTTCAAAATTGAACAATAACTAACACCAAACGTTTTACCAAACTACAAACAGATCTACAACTTTCAGGCTTGTTTGGAGGATGTTTGGTAGACCAAATAGCCTTAGGAGGTTTTAAAAGTGATTTACCCTTCTTACTTTAACAATTTAGTACCTCTACAGACTATACAATGTCCAAAATTGCTTCAAAATTGAACAATAACTAACAACAAACCTTTTACCAAACTCCAAACAGATCTACAACTTTCAGGCTTGTTTGGAGGACATTTGGTAGACAAAATAAGCTTAGGAAGGTTTAAAAATGATCTACCCTTCTTACTTTAACAATTTAGTACCTCTAAAGACTATACAATGTCCAAAATTGCTTCAAAATTGAACACTACCTAACACAGAACGATTCACCAAACTCCAAATATATCTACAACTTTAAGACTTGTTTGGAGGATATTTGGTAGACAAAATAAGCTTAGGAGGTTCCAAAAATGATCTACCCTTCTTATTTTAACAATTTAGTACCTCTAAAGACTATACAGTGTCCGAAATTGCTTCAAAATTGAACAATAACTAACAACAAACCTTTTACCAAACTCCAATTGGGATCTACAACTTCTAGGCATGTTTGGAGGACTTTTGGTAGACAAAGTAGCCTTGGGAGGTTTCAAAAATGATCTACCCTTCTTACTTTAACAATTTAGTACTTCTACAGACTATACAGTGTTCAAAATTGCTTCAAAATTGAACAATAACTAACACCAAACGTTTTACCAAACTACAAACAGATCTACAACTTTCAGGCTTGTTTGGAGGACTGTTGGTACACAAAATAGTCTTAGGAGGTTCCAAAAATGATCTACCCTTCTTACTTTAACAATTTAGTACCTCTAAAGACTATACAGTGTCTAAAATTGCTTCAAAATTGAACAATAACTAACAACAAACCTTTTACCAAATTCCAATTGGGATCTACAACTTCTAGGCATGTTTGGAGGACTTTTGGTAGACGAATTTGCCTTAGAAAGGGTCAAAAATGATCTATCTTTCTTACTTTAACAATTTAGTCCCACCAGAGACCACACAGTGTCCAAAACTGCTTCAAAATTGAACACCAACTGCCACCAAACCTTTAGACTTTAATTGGGTACAAAAACAGCCTCCAACAACATCTCCAACATTCCCCCGTACCAAATATTAACCCCCACTACACTCAACATCACCCCACACGTCACAAACGTCACTTTTGACGTTTAAACCATCAAAATCCACTAATTTATCCAAAAAATAAGCAAAACCTTGATAAAAACCGACGATCCGGCAACAGCGTATCGTCCTCGTTGCGAACTCGCTTTACTAAACGGTCGGCCAGTACAGTACGATCAGTATCTAGTCAGTATTCGGTGGGATCTAGACCGAGACGGACGTTTCGTTCGTTCAAACGCGCGTCGATTTATCGACCATCATCAATGAAGTGTACTTAGCCGTAGAAAAAACCAACTGTGATAATCGCGTGGAATGGATACCGGTACGAAGACGACGCAGAGGCGAAATCCCGCCGAAAACGCCAACCCCATATCCACCCTGTTCTTCCTGTAAGTATTTTTAACCCAAAAATGGGAAAAAAATGAAGTTTTAGGTGATTCGACGTACTTTTTTACCACCCCCGGTATATAAAATAGCGTAATTAAGGTTAAAGTTAACGTTAATAGCGGTAAAGTTGTAAAAAAGTACGTTAATTGTTTAAATAAATTGGTTTTAACGTTATAATAGTATATAGTAGTTTTAGGAAGTTTTTTAAGACACCCGGTATATAATTTTGTTATAAAATTAATCAAAACTACTTTCACTTATATATTTTTTAAAAATTCGGTTAAAAAAATCGATTTTTAAAGGAAAAAAATCGATTTTTTGTTCGTTATATACTTTCGGTAATTTTAGCTCAACCCTCGTATAAATAAAAAGTTTTTACATAGTCTGATGATGGTTTTTTATAGTTCTTAACATTATTAAAGATCCTAGGGGGTTAAAAATTATTTTTTTCAATTAAAAAAGGGTTAAAATTAATTTTTTTGTTCCTTATATACTTTTGGTAGTTTTAGCTCAACCCTCGTATATATAAAAAGTTTTTACATAGTCTGATGATGGTTTTTTATAGTTTTTAACATTAGTAAAGATCCTAAGGGGTTAAAAATGATTTTTTCAATCAAAAAAGGGTTAAAATTAATTTTTTTGTTCCTTATATACTTTCGGTATTTTCAGCTCAACCCTCGTATATATAAAAATTTTTTACATAGTCTGATGATGGTTTTTTATAGTTTTTAACATTATTAAAGATCCTAGGGGGTTAAAAATGTTTTTTTTCAATTAAAAAAGGGTTAAAATTGATTTTTTTGTTCTTTATATACTTTCGGTATTTTCAGCTCAACCCTCGTATATATAAAAAGTTTTTACATAGTCTGATGATGGTTTTTTATAGTTTTTAACATTATTAAAGATCCTAGTGGGTTAAAAATTATTTTTTCAATTAAAAAAGGGTTAAAATTAATTTTTTTGTTCTTTATATACTTTCGGTATTTTCAGCTCAACCCTCGTATATAAAAAAAGTTTTTACATAGTCTGATGATGGTTTTTTATAGTGTTTAACATTATTAAAGATCCTAGGGGTTAAAAATGTTTTTTTCAATTAAAAAGGGTTAAAATTGATTTTTTGTTCTTTATATACTTTCGGTATTTTCAGCTCAACCCTCGTATATATAAAAAGTTTTTACATAGTCTGATGATGGTTTTTTATAGTTTTTAACATTATTAAAGATCCTAGTGGGTTAAAAATTATTTTTTCAATTAAAAAAGGGTTAAAATTAATTTTTTTGTTCTTTATATACTTTCGGTATTTTCAGCTCAACCCTCGTATATATAAAAAGTTTTTACATAGTCTGATGATGGTTTTTTATAGTTTTTAACATTATTAAAGATCCTAGGGGGTTAAAAATGTTTTTTTTCAATTAAAAAAGGGTTAAAATTGATTTTTTTGTTCTTTATATACTTTCGGTATTTTCAGCTCAACCCTCGTATATATAAAAAGTTTTTACATAGTCTGATGATGGTTTTTTATAGTTTTTAACATTATTAAAGATCCTAGGGGGTTAAAAATGTTTTTTTCCAATTAAAAAAGGGTTAAAATTAATTTTTTTGTTCCTTATATACTTTCGGTATTTTCAGCTCAACCCTCGTATATATAAAAAGTTTTTACATAGTCTGATGATGGTTTTTTATAGTTTTTAACATTATTAAAGATCCTAGGGGGTTAAAAATGTTTTTTTTCAATTAAAAAAGGGTTAAAATTGATTTTTTTGTTCTTTATATACTTTCGGTATTTTCAGCTCAACCCTCGTATATATAAAAAGTTTTTACATAGTCTGATGATGGTTTTTTATAGTTTTTAACATTATTAAAGATCCTAGTGGGTTAAAAATTATTTTTTCAATTAAAAAAGGGTTAAAATTAATTTTTTTGTTCTTTATATACTTTCGGTATTTTCAGCTCAACCCTCGTATATAAAAAAAGTTTTTACATAGTCTGATGATGGTTTTTTATAGTGTTTAACATTATTAAAGATCCTAGTGGGTTAAAAATGTTTTTTTCAATTAAAAAAGGGTTAAAATTAATTTTTTTGTTCTTTATATACTTTCGGTATTTTCAGCTCAACCCTCGTATATATAAAAAGTTTTTACTTAGTCTGATGATGGTTTTTTATAGTTTTTAACATTATTAAAGATCCTAGGGAGTTAAAAATTATTTTTTTCAATTAAAAAAGGGTTAAAATTAATTTTTTTGTTCCTTATATACTCTCGGTAGTTTTAGCTCAACCCTCGTATATATAAAAAGTTTTTACATAGTCTGATGATGGTTTTTTATAGTGTTTAACATTATTAAAGATCCTAGTGGGTTAAAAATGTTTTTTTCAATTAAAAAAGGGTTAAAATTAATTTTTTTGTTCTTTATATACTTTCGGTATTTTCAGCTCAACCCTCGTATATATAAAAAGTTTTTACTTAGTCTGATGATGGTTTTTTATAGTTTTTAACATTATTAAAGATCCTAGGGAGTTAAAAATTATTTTTTTCAATTAAAAAAGGGTTAAAATTAATTTTTTTGTTCTTTAAATACTTTCGGTATTTTCAGCTCAACCCTCGTATATATATAAAGTTTTTACATAGTCTGATGATGGTTTTTTATAGTTTTTAACATTATTAAAGATCCTAGGGGGTTAAAAATGTTTTTTTCAATTTAAAAAGGGTTAAAATTAATTTTTTTGTTCTTTATATACTCTCGGTAGTTTTAGCTCAACCCTCGTATATATAAAAAGTTTTTACATAGTCTGATGATGGTTTTTTATAGTTTTTAACATTATTAAAGATCCTAGTGGGTTAAAAATTATTTTTTCAATTAAAAAAGGGTTAAAATTAATTTTTTTTTCTTTATATACTCTCGGTATTTTCAGCTCAACCCTCGTATATATAAAAAGTTTTTACATAGTCTGATGATGGTTTTTTATAGTTTTTAACATTGTTAAAGATCCTAGTGGGTTAAAAATGTTTTTTTCAATGAAAAAAGGGTTAAAATTAATTTTTTTGTTCCTTATATACTTTTGGTAGTTTCAGCTCAACCCTCGTATATATAAAAAGTTTTAACAAAGTCTGATGATGGTTTTTTATAGTTCTTAACATTATTAAAGATCCTAGGGGGTTAAAAATGTTTTTTTCCAATTAAAAAAGGGTTAAAATTAATTTTTTTGTTCCTTATATACTTTCGGTATTTTCAGCTCAACCCTCGTATATATAAAAAGTTTTCACACAGTCTGATGATGGTTTTTTATAGTTTTTAACATTATTAAAGATCCTAGGGGGTTAAAAATGTTTTTTTCCAATTAAAAAAGGGTTAAAATTAATTTTTTTGTTCCTTATATACTCTCGGTAGTTTTAGCTCAACCCTCGTATATATAAAAAGTTTTTACATAGTCTGATGATGGTTTTTTATAGTTTTTAACATTATTAAAGATCCTAGGGGGTTAAAAATGATTTTTTTCAATTAAAAAAGGGTTAAAATTAATTTTTTTGTTTTATTTAAGGGAATTTTTGGTTTCGCCCTCGTATAACTGTTTTTTTTTGGAAAAGGAAAATTGGAAAAACTTTTTTTGGATGTAAATAGCTGACGCGTTTGGCATCTGTTTTCTCGTAATAAGCGGCGTTGCCAAATTTTATTACGTCAAGGAAATTTTGAGTTTTTTTTTGGAAATTTTCCGAATAAATTGAGGATATTTTTTTTTTGAATTTTCTTTGTTGTTTTTCTTTTTGGAAAATTTTTTTCTTACCCGCTTATGGTTTCTGGGTATTGATAAATCGAGAGATGCACGTGTTGATTGTAGACAGGACCGGCGCCAGGATTATTTTCCAATTTTGCTGCGTCCTCCAAATTCTATTTGTTTTTTATTGTTTATTTAAATAAAGGATTAATTTATTCAAGGTTATGTTTGTAGATATTGTTTTGTAATACGGATCGATTAAATTACATGGGCGGGTTTGTAAAAATTGTTTTTTTTTTCTTTTCGAAATAGTTTTAATGTTTTTGGATTAAAAATGGTGGATTTTTTTTATAATGTATTAATATTAGTGTGTTTTTAATGGTGAGATTGTTTTAAAAAAATGATAAAAAGTTTGTTTTTTATTAAAATCTACGAGGGGTGTTTGAAAAAAAGGTTAAAAATTAACGTGAATGTTTGTTTTTATATGTTGGATTAAAAATGGCGGAATTGGAGTGTTTTTTTTGTACTTTTTGTGTATTTCTATAGACAGTTTTTTAATAAAAAAGTTGGAATTTTGTTTTTTGATTTAAAAACTACCAGGAAGGATTTAATAAATTATATAAAAATTATTTTTTTCTTTTCGAAATGATTTTAATGTTTTTGGATTAAAAATGGTGGATTTTTTATAATTTATTTATTTTAGTGTGTTTTTAATGGTGAAATTGTTTTAAAAAAATGAGACGTCATTTTTAACTGTTGACTGTCATTTCGAACTGTCAAATGTCATAAAATCACTGCGTGCCGGGCGAAGCTTAGTTCGCAGCACAATTTTAACTGTCAACTGTCGTTTTGAACTGTCAAATATCAATTTTCAGCTGTCAACTGTCATTTTGAACGGTCAAATGTCATTTTTTAAGTGTCAAATGTCATTTTGAATTGTCAACTGTCATTTTTAATTGTCAACTGTCATTTTTAATTGTCAACTGTCATTTTTAATTGTCAACTGTCATTTTGAACTGTAAACTATCGTTTTGAACGTCACATGTCAATTTTCAGCTGTCAACTGTAATTTTGAACTGTCAAATGTCATTATTTTAACTGTCAAATGTCATTATTTTAACTGTCAAATGTCATTATTTTAACTGTCAACTGTCATTTTTTATTGTCAACTATCATTTTTAATTGTCAACTGTCATTTTGAACTGTCAACTGTCGTTTTTAAACTGTCATTTTGAAAGCAAATGCCAATTTTCAGCTGTCAAATGTCAATTTTCAGCTGTCAGTTGTCATTTTTGACTTTCAACTGTCATTTTGAACTGTCAACTGTTATTTTGAATTGTCAACTGTCATTTTTAATTGTCAACTGTCATGTTCAACGGTCAACTGTCGTTTTTAAACTGCCATTTTGAACGTCAAATGTCAATTTTTAGCTGTCAAATGTCAATTTTCAGCTGTCAAATGTCATTTTTTGACTTTCAACTGTCATTTTGAACTGTCAACTGTCATTTTGAACTGTCAAATGTCATTTTGATTTGTTAACTGTCATTTTTAATAGTCAACTGTCATTTTTAATTGTCAACTGTCATGTTGAACTGTCAACTGTCGTTTTTAAGTTGTCATTTTGAACGTCAAATGTCAATTTTCAGCTGTGAACTGTCAAATGTCTTTTTTTAACTGTCACCTGTCATTTTTAACTGGCAAATGTCAATTTTTAGCTGTCAAAAATTAATTTTCAGTTGACAAAAGTTAATTTTCAGCTGTCAACTGTCATTTTTTAACTGTCAAATGTCATTTTGATTTGTTAACTGTCATTTTTAATTTTCAACTGTCATTTTTAATTGTCATTTTGAACTGTCAAATGTCATTTTAAACTGTCAACTGTCATTTTGAACGTCAAATGTCAATTTCCAGCTGTCAACTGTCATTTTGAACTGTCATATATCATTTTGAACTTTCAACTGTCATTTTTAACTGTCAAATGTCAATTTTCAGCTGTCAAAAGTTAATTTTCAGCTGTCAAAAGTTAATTTTCAACAGTCAAATGTCAATTTTCAGCTGAGAAATGTCAATTTTCAGTTGTCAAATATCAATTTTCAGCTGTCAACTGTCATTTTGAACTGTAAATTGTCATTTTTTTAACTGTCAACTGTCATTTTGAACTGTCAACTGTCATTTTTAACTGTCAAATGTTATTTTTAACTAATATCAATTTTTAACTAAAAATATTAAAATTTCATTATTTCGTACAAAAAAACCTACAGTAGATTAAAAAACTCGATTTTTTTTTAATACCATTCAACACATCGGATTAAAAATGGCGGACTTTCTTCTATTTTACTCGATTTACCGTCTTTCTAAAACGATATTCTCATATAATAAAAAACATTACGCCGTATATTTTTATCGAAATCTACAACGGATATTTAAAAAAAAAAAACCAACCATGCACCCTCAAAACGATTATCCAAACCCACCGGATTAAAAATGGTCACGACATCCCCCCATTTTTTTTCCAGATACATGTTTCCCATCTTCAAAAAAACCTACAAATCCAAGCTGACGGAAGAAGACCTCTTTTCCCCGCTCAAAGAACACAAATCCGGCCATCTGGGCTCCAAAATCGAGAAGCTCTGGAAGGAAGAATACCGGAAACACAAAACCACCGCCTTACACAGAGCCCTCTTCCGCATTTTCGGCCTCCGGTACACCATCTTGGGCCTCGTACGTCTAATCGACGAACTAATGTTGATGTAAGTACTCATTTACACACTTTTGACAGTTGACAATTGACAGTTGACAGGTGTCTCTTCTTCTTTTTCTAGAGTGGTAGTGCCTTATTGTATACGAACCCTAGTCTCTTACCTAGAAGCCGGGCAGAAGAAAATATCGAAGACTGAGGCTCTAATATACGCCACCGTCTTGGTGGGCACCCTCTTCTTAGACGCGGTGATCTGCCAACCCAACTACATGGGTCTGCAGCACATCGCCATGAAGATGAGAGTGGCCTGCACCACGCTGATTTACAGGAAAACCCTGAGGTTCAGTCAGGCGGCTTTAGGTAAGCGTAAAAGGCTTTCGACGTAGACAAGTACCTTTTTTCTCGGTTCCAGGTAATACTACGGTGGGTCAATTAGTGAATCTAGTGTCCAATGACGTCAGCAAGTTCGATCAGCTGTTCGGGTTGACGCACTACGCTTGGATAGGACCGATACAAGTGGCCGTAGGAACTTGGTTGCTGTACAAGGAGATCGGAGTGGGGGCCTTCTTCGGTATGGCGTTTCTTGTGTCGTTCGTGCCTTTGCAAAGTAAGTTTGGGGTTGGGGTGTGTCGATTTCACGTTTATAGTCTATAAAATGGGTGGTTTTTACTTTGGACTGTAATTTGGACAAGTACAAGAGACTCGGATGCTTCTTGGACACTGTTCAAGCCTCCAAACAACTTTTTAAGCTTCTAGAACAAAGTAGGAACAAATTAGAGACTTTAAATCGATGTGGATTTGAACTACTGACTTGAACTAACTCAGTAGAAGACAGAACAAAGTAGGGAACGTTCAAAAGACACTTTTCCTAACAAAGAACCTTTACAGACTGTCATTTTTACTTTGGACTGTAATTTGGACAAGTAAAAGAGACTCTGATGCTTCTTGGACACTGTTCAAGCCTCCAAATAACTTTTTAAGCTTCTAGAACAAAGTAGGAACAAATTAGAGACTTTAACTCGATGTGCATTTGAACTACTGACTGTAACTAACTTAGTAGAAGAGGGAACAAAATAGGGAATGTTCAAAAGACACTTTTCCTAACAAAGAAGCTTTACAGAGTGTCATTTTTACTTTGGACTGTAATTTGGACAAGTACAAGAGACTCGGATGCTTCTTGGACACTGTTCAAGCCTCCAAACAACTTTTTAAGCTTCTAGAACAAAGTAGGAACAAATTAGAGGCTTTAACTCGATGTGCATTTGAACTACTGACTGTAACTAACTCAGTAGAAGACAGAACAAAGTAGGGAACGTTCAAAAGACACTTTTCCTAACAAAGAAGCTTTACAGAGTGTCATTTTTACTTTGGACTGTAATTTGGACAAGTACAAGAGACTCGGATGCTTCTTGGACACTGTTCAAGCCTCCAAACAACTTTTTAAGCTTCTAGAACAAAGTAGGAACAAATTAGAGACTTTAAATCGATGTGTATTTGAACTACTGACTGTAACTAACTCAGTAGAAGACAGAACAAAGTAGGAAACGTTCAAAAGACACTTTTCCTAACAAAGAAGCTTTACAGAGTGTCATTTTTACTTTGGACTGTAATTTGGACAAGTACAAGAGACTCGAATGCTTCTTGGACACTGTTCAAGCCTCCAAACAACTTTTTAAGCTTCTAGAACAAAGTAGGAACAAATTAGAGACTTTAAATCGATGTGTATTTGAACTACTGACTTGAACTAACTCAGTAGAAGACAGAACAAAGTAGGGAACGTTCAAAAGACACATTTCCTAACAAAGAACCTTTACAGAGTGTCATTTTTACTTTAGACTGTAATTTGGACAAGTACAAGAGACTCGAATGCTTCTTGGACACTGTTCAAGCCTCCAAACAACTTTTTAAGCTTCTAGAACAAAGTAGGAACAAATTAGAGACTTTAACTGGATGTGCATTTGAACTACTGACTTGAACTAACTCAGTAGAAGACAGAACAAAGTAGGGAACGTTCAAAAGACACTTTTCCTAACAAAGACACTTTACAGAGTGTCATTTTTACTTTGGACTGTAATTTGGACAAGTACAAGAGACTCGGATGCTTCTTGGACACTGTTCAAGCCTCCAAACAACTTTTTAAGCTTCTAGAACAAAGTAGGAACAAATTAGAGACTTTAAATCGATATGGATTTGAACTACTGACTGTAACTAACTCAGTAGAAAAGAGAACAAAGTAGGGAACGTTCAAAAGACACTTTTACCAACAAAAAACCTTTACAGAGTGTCATTTTCACTTTGGACTGTAATTTGGACAAGTACAAGAGACTCGGATGCTTCTTGGACACTGTTCAATCCTACAAACAACTTTTTAAGCTTCTAGAACAAAGTAGGAACAAATAGAGACTTTAAATCGATGTGGATTTGATCTACTGACTTGAACTAACTCAGTAGAAGACAAAACAAAGTAGGTAATGTTCAAAAGACACTTTTCCTAACAAAGAACCTTTACAGAGTGTCATTTTTACTTTGGACCGTAAATTGGACAAGTACAAGAGACTCGAATGCTTCTTGGACACTGTTTAAGCCTCAAAACAACTTTTTAAGCTTCTAGAACAAAGTAGGAACAAATAGACTTTAAATCGATGTGGATTTGAACTACTGACTTGAACTAACTCAGTAGAAGACAGAACAAAGTAGGGAACGTTCAAAAGACACTTTTCCTAACAAAGACACTTTACAGAGTGTCATTTTTACTTTGGACTGTAATTTGGAGAAGTACAAGAGACTCGCATGCTTCTTGGACTTTGTTTAAGCCTCCAAACAACTTTCTAAGCTTCTAGAACAAAGTGGGAACAAATTAGAGACTTAAACTCGATGTGCATTTGAACTACTGACTTGAACTAACTCAGTAGGAGACAGTACAAAGTAGGAAACGTTCAAAAGACACTTTTCCTAACAAAGAACCTTTACAGAGAGTCATTTTTACTTTGGACTGTAATTTGGACAAGTACAAGAGACTCGAATGCTTCTTGGACACTGTTCAAGCCTCCAAACAACTTTTTAATCTTCTAGAACAAATTAGGGAACGTTTAAAAGACGATTTTCCTAACAAAGAACCTTTATTATTTTTATTTTGAACTGTAATGTCCTAATTTCTTTTTTCTTTAGTCTGGTTGGCCAAAAAAATGTCCGTGATGCGCTTGAAAACCGCCTTACGTACCGACGAACGCGTCAAACTAATGAACGAGATCATATCCGGCATTCAAGTCATCAAAATGTACTGCTGGGAAAAACCCTTCGCAGACGTCATCGACGCGGCCAGAAGGTAAGTCAGCAACTGACCAAATCTCCATCTTCAACTTTGCTTTTTTCTTTTCCAGAACCGAAATGCGAGCCATCAGATCTCATTCTTGCCTCTTGGGGATCCTCTATTCCTTCGAGGTGTTCGTTTCTCGCACTGCAATCTTCGTCAGCCTCATCGGCTACGTCCTGCTAGGCAACTACGTCACTGCGGACAAAGTCTTCGCCATCACCGCCATCTACAACCAAATGCGCACCGTCATCACCATCATCTTCTCTCTCAGCATCTCCGCGTTCGCCGAAATGAACGTAACCATCTTGAGGATACAAAAACTGCTGGTGTTCGATGAAAAACAACCAAATAAACCCACCTCGGACCAAGAGATCCTCAATGGTGCCATGAAGCAACCTTTAGAAGGGATGGAGCAGTTAAGAAACGGGATCAACGGTAGCAAAAGCAGCTTCGACATACAAAAAACGAAGAAGAACCCCGCTATATCCTTAACCAAGGTCTCCGCCAGATGGTCAGACCAATCCAACGAAGATACTTTGACGGATATCACGTTCCAAGTCGGTCCGGAGCAGATGCTAGCCATCGTAGGACCGGTGGGTAGCGGTAAGAGCAGCATCCTCAACCTCCTACTCCAAGAACTACCAGCGACCACCGGAAAAATGGAAATCCACGGAGGAATATCCTTCGCTTCGCAAGAACCTTGGTTGTTCAACGCTACGGTTCGCCAGAACATCCTCTTCGGTGAAAAATACATCGAAGATAGATACCAGAAGGTTGTGGAAGTCTGCGCTCTAAAATCAGACTTCTCCACGCTACCCCACGCCGATAGGACCTTGGTGGGGGAAAAAGGCAACGCCTTAAGCGGTGGGCAAAAAGCCAGAGTGAACCTAGCGCGCTGCATCTACAAACAAGCCGATATCTACCTCCTGGACGATCCTCTATCCGCCGTAGACGCTAATGTGGGGAAACACCTGTACGAAAGGTGCATCAAGCAGTTTCTCTCCAACAAAATATGCGTGCTGGTCACGCACCAACTGCAGTACCTCAAGAAGGCCGATAAAATCGTCATCATGAAAGATGGACGGATCCAGATGACCGGTAGCTACCGAGAGCTAAGGCAGAGCGGGTTGGATTTCACCAAGGTGATGGAGGAGTTCCAGGAAGAAGCCGAGGAGGATAAGAGGATGAAATCCATCAAATCGAAAGCTTCCATCTACGACGAACCGATAGATGATGAAGAAGATCCGGCTATAGAGAAGGAGATGCAGGAAAAAGGTACCATCAAAGCTGCTACGTACTATAGGTATCTTAGAGCTGGTGGAGGAGTTTGGTCCATGAGTCTGTTGGGGGTTTTGTTTGTGCTGTGTCAAGTGGTGGCTAATGGAGGAGAGTATTTCGTCACTTATTGGTAAGTTGGGATCATTTTGGAGCTCTTGGTGGTCTCTGTTGTACTTCCAGGACCTCTATAGTCAATTGAACTACTCCAAATTTACAATGACAGATGGTACCAACTCTGTTTTGCACATTTTAGATGTTGGTCCATAATTTGGACTGTTTCTTGATATTTGCTGAACTAAAATAGAGCTATTACTATTTAAGACACCTCAATTGTACCTCCAATACCTTCGTACTCAATTGTACTACTCCAAAATAACATTTGTTGCTATTAATAGATGGTACAGAGACTCTTTTGGAAATTTTAGATATTGGTCCACAATTTGGACTGTTTCTTCATCTTTGCTGAACCAAAATAGAGCTGTTACTAATTTAGACACCTCAATTGTACCTCCAAGACCTTCATACTCAATTGTACTACTCCAAAATAACATTTGTTGCTATTAATAGATGGCAAAGAGACTCTTTTGGAAATTTTAGATGTTGGTCCATAATTTGGACTGTTTCTTGATCTTTGCTGACCCAAAATAGAGCTATTAATAATTTAGAGACCTCAATTGTACCTCCAAGACCTTCGTACTCAATTGAATTACTCCAAAATAACGATTGTTGTTATTAATAGTTGGTACAGAGACTCTTTTGGAAATTTTAGATATTGGTCCACAATTTGGACTGTTTCTTCATCTTTGCTGAACCAAAATAGAGCTGTTACTAATTTAGACACCTCAATTGTACCTCCAAGATCTTCGTACTCAATTGTACTACCCCAAAATAACATTTGTTGCTATTAATAGATGGTACAGAGACTCTTTTAGAAATTTTAGATATTGGTCCATAATTTGGACTGTTTTTTAAACTTTCCTGACTTAAAATAGAGCTATTTCTAATTTAGAGACCTCAATTGTACCTCCAAGACCTTCGTACTCAATTGTACTACTCCAAAATAACAATTGTTGCTATTAATAGATGGCACAGAGACTCTTTTGGAAATTTTGGATATTGGTCCACAATTTGGACTGTTTCTTAATATTTGCTTACTCAATTGTACTACTCCAAAATAACATTTGTTGCTATTAATAGTTGGTACAGAGACTCTTTTGGAAATTTTAGATATTGGTCCAAAATTTGAACTATTTTTTGATCTTTGCTGACCCAAAATAGAGCTATTACTAATGTAGACACCTCAATTGTACCTCCAAGACCTTCGTACTCAATTGTACTACTCCAAAATAACATTTGTTGCTATTAATAGATGGTACAGAGACTCTTTTGGAAATTTTAGATATTGGTCCAAAATTTGAACTATTTTTTGATCTTTGCTGACCCAAAATAGAGCTATTACTAATGTAGACACCTCAATTGTACCTCCAAGACCTTCGTACTCAATTGTACTACTCCAAAAAAACAATTGTTGCTATTAATAGATGGTACAGAGATTCTTTTGTAAATTTTAGATATTGGTTCACAATTTGGACTGTTTCTTAATATTTGCTGACCCAAAATAGAGCTATTACTAATTTAGACACCTCAATTGTACCTCCAAGACCTTCGTACTCAATTGTACTACTCCAAAATAACATTTGTTGCTATTAATAGATGGCAAAGAGACTCTTTTGTAAATTTTAGATATTGGTTCACAATTTGGACTGTTTCTTAATATTTGCTGACCCAAAATAGAGCTATTACTAATTTAGACACCTCAATTGTACCTCCAAGACCTTCGTACTCAATTGAATTACTCCAAAATAACGATTGTTGTTATTAATAGTTGGTACAGAGACTCTTTTGGAAATTTTAGATATTGGTCCACAATTTGGACTGTTTCTTCATCTTTGCTGAACCAAAATAGAGCTGTTACTAATTTAGACACCTCAATTGTACCTCCAAGATCTTCGTACTCAATTGTACTACCCCAAAATAACATTTGTTGCTATTAATAGATGGTACAGAGACTCTTTTAGAAATTTTAGATATTGGTCCATAATTTGGACTGTTTTTTAAACTTTCCTGACTTAAAATAGAGCTATTTCTAATTTAGAGACCTCAATTGTACCTCCAAGACCTTCGTACTCAATTGTACTACTCCAAAATAACAATTGTTGCTATTAATAGATGGCACAGAGACTCTTTTGGAAATTTTGGATATTGGTCCACAATTTGGACTGTTTCTTAATATTTGCTTACTCAATTGTACTACTCCAAAATAACATTTGTTGCTATTAATAGTTGGTACAGAGACTCTTTTGGAAATTTTAGATATTGGTCCAAAATTTGAACTATTTTTTGATCTTTGCTGACCCAAAATAGAGCTATTACTAATGTAGACACCTCAATTGTACCTCCAAGACCTTCGTACTCAATTGTACTACTCCAAAAAAACAATTGTTGCTATTAATAGATGGTACAGAGATTCTTTTGTAAATTTTAGATATTGGTTCACAATTTGGACTGTTTCTTAATATTTGCTGACCCAAAATAGAGCTATTACTAATTTAGACACCTCAATTGTACCTCCAAGACCTTCGTACTCAATTGTACTACTCCAAAATAACATTTGTTGCTATTAATAGATGGTACAGAGACTCTTTTGGAAATTTTAGATATTGGTCCATAATTTGGACTGTTTCTTAATATTTGCTGACCCAAAATAGAGCTATTACTAATTTAGACACCTCAATTGTACCTCCAAGACCTTCGTACTCAATTGTACTACTCCAAAATAACATTTGTTGCTATTAATAGATGGTACAGAGACTCTTTTGAAAATTTTAGATGTTGGTCCATAATTTGGACTGTTTCTTTATCTTTGCTGAACTAAAATAGAGCTATTACTATTTTAGACACCTCAACTGTACCTCCAAGACCTTCGTACTCAATTGTACTACTCCAAAATAACATTTGTTGCTATTAATAGATGGTATAGAGACTCTTTTGAAATTTTAGATATTAGTCCACAATTTGGACTGTTTCTTCATCTTTGCTGACCCAAAATAGAGCTATTACTAATTTAGACACCTTAATTGTACCTCCAAGACCTTCGTACTCAATTGTACTACTCCAAAATAACATTTGTTGCTATTAATAGATGGCACAGAGACTCTTTTGTAAATTTTAGATGTTGGTCCATAATTTGGACTGTTTCTTAATATTTGCTGACCCAAAATAGAGCTATTACTAATTTAGACACCTCAATTGTACCTCCAAGACCTTCGTACTCAATTGTACTACTCCAAAATAACATTTGTTGCTATTAATAGATGGTACAGAGACTCTTTTGGAAATTTTAGATGTTGGTCCATAATTTGGACTGTTTCTTGATCTTTGCTGACCCAATATAGAGCTATTACTATTTTAGAGACCTCAATTGTACCTCCAAGACCTTCGTAGTCAATTGTACTACTCCAAAATAACATTTGTTGCTATTAATAGATGGTACAGAGACTCTTTTGGAAATTTTAGATATTGGTCAATAATTTGGACTGTTTCTTAATATTTGCTAACCCAAAATAGAGCTATTACTAATTTAGAGGTCTCAATTGTACCTCCAAGACCTTCGTACTCAATTGTACTACTCCAAAATAACATTTGTTGCTATTAATATATGGTACAGAGACTCTTTTGGAAATTTTAGATGTTGGTCCACAATTTGGACTGTTTTTTGATCTTTGCTGACCCAAAATAGAGCTATTACTAATTTAGACACCTCAATTGTACCTCCAAGACCTTCGTACTCAATTGTACTACTCCAAAATAACATTTGTTGCTATTAATAGATGGTACAGAGAATCTTTTGGAAATTTTAGATGTTGGTCCACAATTTGGACTGTTTCTTTATCTTTGCTGACCCAAAATAGAGCTATTACTAATTTAGACACCTCAATTGTACCTCCAAGACCTTCGTACTCATTTGTACTACTCCAAAATAACATTTGTTGCTATTAATAGATGGTACAGAGACTCTTTTGGAAATTTTAGATATTTGTCCATAATTTGGACTGTTTCTTGATATTTGCTGACTCAAAATAGAGCTATTACCATTTTAGACACCTCAATTGTACCTCCAAGACCTTCGTACTCAATTGTACTACTCCAAAATAACATTTGTTGCTATTAATATATGGTACAGAGACTCTTTTGGAAATTTTAGATGTTGGTCCACAATTTGGACTGTTTTTTGATCTTTGCTGACCCAAAATAGAGCTATTACTAATTTAGACACCTCAATTGTACCTCCAAGACCTTCGTACTCAATTGTACTACTCCAAAATAACATTTGTTGCTATTAATAGATGGTACAGAGAATCTTTTGGAAATTTTAGATGTTGGTCCACAATTTGGACTGTTTCTTTATCTTTGCTGACCCAAAATAGAGCTATTACTAATTTAGACACCTCAATTGTACCTCCAAGACCTTCGTACTCATTTGTACTACTCCAAAATAACATTTGTTGCTATTAATAGATGGTACAGAGACTCTTTTGGAAATTTTAGATATTTGTCCATAATTTGGACTGTTTCTTGATATTTGCTGACTCAAAATAGAGCTATTACCATTTTAGACACCTCAATTGTACCTCCAAGACCTTCGTACTCAATTGTACTACTCCAAAATAACATTTGTTGCTATTAATAGATGGTACAGAGACTCTTTTAGAAATTTTAGATATTGGTCCATAATTTGGACTGTTTCTTTATCTTTGCTGACCCAAAATAGAGCTATTACTAGTTTAGACACCTCAATTGTACCTCCAAGATCTTCGTACTCAATTGTACTACTCCAAAATAACATTTGTTGCTATTAATAGATGGTACAGAGACTCTTTTGGAAATTTTAGATATTGGTCCACAATTTGGACTGTTTTTTAAACTTTCCTGATCCAAAATAGAGCTATTACTATTTTAGAGACCTCAATTGTACCTCCAAGACCTTCATACTCAATTGTACTACTCCAAAATAACATTTGTTGCTATTAATAGATGGTACAGAGACTCTTTAGGAAATTTTAGATATTGGTTTACAATTTGGACTGTTTCTTGTTATTTGCTGGCCCAAAATAGAGCTATTACTAATTTAGAGACCTCAATTGTACCTCCAAGACCTTCGTACTCAATTGTAATACTCCAAAATAACAATTGTTGCTATTAATAGTTGGCATAGAGACCCTTTTGTAAATTTCTTGCCACCCGGTGTTCAAATCCAATCTCGGACCCTCTAACTGTACCAACCATTACCACCAACCGCTCATATAGAGCACCAAGATCTCGCTAACCACTTCCAAATCACCTCAAGACTTATGCTGACCACACCTTTATGCTTTTAGGGTAAATTTAGAGCAAGATTACACGGAAAAAGTGAGACTCAACCAATCCGCACCAGAGATAGACCGACAATTCATCATGTGGTCTTACACGGCTCTAATTATAGGCAATATCATCATCTCCGTTGTCAAAGCCGTCTACTTTATGATATTTTTCGTCATCGCTTCAAGAAACCTGCACACTTTTATCTTTTCCCGTTTGATCAGAGCCACCATGAGATTCTACAACACCAATCCTTCGGGAAGAATCCTGAACAGGTTCTCCAAGGATTTGGGCACCGTGGACGAGTATCTGCCTTCCGTAATCATCGACGTCATCGAGATTTTCTTGCTGTTGGTCGGAGCAGTGACTCTGTCTTCCATTGTGGAACCTTTGCTGCTGGTGCCTGCCGGTGTTTTGATGGTGTTCTTCTATCTGTTGAAGGTGGTGTATTCGGAGACCAGCAGGAGTGTTAAGAGAGTGGAGGCCATCAGTAAGTATACCTTGTTCAACCTTCTGGAACGTTCTTGGTGCAAAGCAGGACCAATTTTGATACCTATACTCCTCTTGGTCTTGGTAAAGGCTGCTGTATTGTTTGCTGAAGGTGGATATATCCAACTGTGACACCATTAAGGATGTCTATCTTGCAACCAAGGGTGTTGGTGCTGTTTTGGACACTTTTTGTTCAAGGTATTGGTCTCAAGATTTTTTTGAGCCTAAAATAGCTTTACCAACAGTTCAAAATCTGTCTTGGATACTTTTCAATGAGTCTTGTAATGTTGTTCGAGTACCAAAGAGGATTTTGGACAAACTCAATCTTGGTACTTGGTCTTAAGACTGATTTGAGCCTAAAATAGGTCTTGGACACTTTTCCATGAATCTTGTATTGTTCTTCGGGTACCAAAGAGGATTTTGGACAAACTCAAGCTTGGTACTTGGTCTTAAGACTCATTTGAGCCTAAAATAGGTTCCGCAACAGTTTAAAATCTGTCTTGGACACACTTTTCAATGAGTCTTGTAATGTTCTTCGCGTACCAAACAGGCTTTTGGACAAACTCAACCTTGGTACTTGGTCTTAAGACTGATTTGAGCCTAAAATAGGTTGCTCAACAGTTAAAAATCTATCTTGGACATTTTTCAATGAGTCTTGTAATGTTATTTGGGTATCAATGAGGCTTTTGGACAAACTCAACCTTGGTACTTGGTCTTAAGACTGATTTAAGCCTAAAATAGGTTGCCCAACAATTCAAAATCTGTCTTGGACACTTTTCAATGAGTCTTGTAATGTTTTTCGGGTACCAAATAGGATTTTGGACAAACTCAACCTTGGTACTTGGTCTTAAGACTGATTTGAGCCTAAAATAGCTTTCCAAAGTGTTCAAAATCTGTCTTGGGCACTTTTCAATGACTCTTGTAATGTTCTTTGGGTATCAAAGAGGCTTTTGGACAAACTCAACCTTGGTACTTGGTCTTAAGACTGATTTAAACCTAAAATAGGTCTTGGACACTTTTTCATGAGTCTTGCATTGTTCTTCGGGTACCAAACAGGCTTTTGGACAAACTCAACTTTGTTACTTTGTCTTAAGACTGATTTGAGCCTAAAATAGGTTCCCCAACAATTCAAAATCTGTCTTGGACACTTTTCAATGAGTCTTGTAATGTTTTTTGGGTACCAAAGAGGATTTTGGACAAACTCAACCTTGGTACTTGGTCTTAAGACTGATTTGAGCCTAAAATAGCTTTCCAAAGTGTTCAAAATCTGTCTTGGGCACTTTTCAATGACCCTTGTAATGTTCTTTGGGTATCAAAGAGGCTTTTGGACAAACTCAACCTTGGTACTTGGTCTTAAGACTGATTTGAGCCTAATATAGGTCTTGGACACTTTTCAATGAGTTTTGAAGTGTTCTTTGGGTACCAAACAGGCTTTTGGACAAACTCAACTTTGGTACTTGATCTTAAGACTGATTTGAGCCTAAAATAGGTTCCCAACAGTTCAAAATCTGTCTTGGACATTTTTAAATGGGTCTTGTAATGTTATTTGGGTATCAAAGAGCTTTTTGGACAAACTCAATCTTGGTACTTGGTCTTAAGACTGATTTGAGCCTAAAATAGGTTCCCAATAGTTCAAAATCTCTCTTGGACACTTTTTAATGAGTCTGGTAATGTTCTTTGAGTATCAAACAGGCTTTTGGACAAACTCAACCTTGGTACTTGGTCTTAAGACTGATTTGAGCCTAAAATAGCTTTCCAAAGTGTTCAAAATATGTCTTGGGCACTTTTCAATGACCCTTGTAATGTTCTTTGGGTATCAAAGAGGCTTTTGGACAAACTCAACCTTGGTACTTGGTCTTAATACTGATTTGAGCCTAAAATAGGTCTTGGATACTTTTCCATGAGTCTTGTAATGTTATTCGGGTACCAAACAGACTTTTGGACAAAATAGAGCATGGTACTTGCTCTAAAGACTTTATGAGCCTAAAATAGCATTCCCAAGTGTTCAAAATCTATCTTGGACACTTTCTAAACAGTCTTTTAATGTTCTTCGTGTCCCAAATGGGCTTTTGGACAAACCAAACGGTTTCCAAGATAGCTAAAAACCCAAAATTGGTTTCTAACTGTTCCAAACGTATCTTGGACACTTTCCTTTAGACCTTCAATCTACAACGAAACCCAACTAAGTTTTGGACAAAGTAAGATCTTCCGAATGTATTTTTCCAGCCAAGAGTCCAATGCTCAGCCACCTTACAGCTTCCATCAACGGTTTGAGCACCGTCAGAGCCTTCAACGCTGAAGAAATGCTGATAGAAGAGTTCGACAACTTCCAAGACAACCACAGCGCCGCTTGGTTCTTGTACTTGAGCTCCAGCAAGTGTTTCGCCCTTTGGTTGGACATCATCTGCATAGTTTTCATAGCGGTAGCAGTGTACTCATTGCTCTTGTTCAGGGAGAGTAAGTAAAATCACCACCAAATGCTATTGGTAGTGATATTTCGGTTTCTAGGTATCCACGGTGGTGATTTGGGGCTAGTGATTACCCAATATTTGGGCTTGATGGGTTCATTGCAATGGGGAATGCGTCAATGGACTGAATTAGAGAATAATATGACTTCGGTGGAAAGAATATTGGAGTATACGAGATTGGAAACGGAACCAGAGAGGAAAGAAGTTCAAAATCTAGCGGAAACTTGGCCGGAACATGGTCGGATCCAATTCCGGAACGTTAGACTGAGATATGGTGACAAAGAACCCTTTGTATTGAAAGGATTGAACTTTACGGTGGAACCCAAGCAAAAAATCGGGATCGTTGGAAGAACCGGAGCAGGAAAATCTTCCACCATAACAGCATTGTTCCAGTTATACCCTCTGGAAGGTAGCGTTGTTATTGACGAAGTAGATACGACGATTCTACCGCTGGATACGCTCAGATCCAAGATTTCCATCATTCCGCAGGAACCTGTCTTGTTTTCCGGTAAGTAGCAGCACCAAATGCTGCGGGTTTGTTACCAGTGAGGTGGTTTTGCAGGTACGATGAGGCAAAACCTGGACCCGTTCGAGAATTACAGCGACCAAGTGTTGTGGAAGGCTTTGGAGGAGGTGGAGCTGAAGGAGGTCATCGCCGAATTGCCTTCGGGGTTGAACTCGGAAGTTACGGAAGGCGGGAACAATTTCAGCGTGGGGCAAAGGCAGTTGGTGTGTCTGGCGAGGGCTTTGATCAGGAATAACAAGATCCTGGTGATGGATGAGGCCACGGCGAACGTGGATCCGCATACGGATGCTTTGATACAGTCGACCATAAGGGAAAAGTTTGCTGATTGTACGGTTTTGACCATAGCTCATAGGTGAGTCTTCTAGGTTAGTAAATTTAGCACCAAATGGTTTGATCCAGCGAGTATTCCTTAGGTTGCATACTGTGATGGACTCGGATAAGATCTTGGTGATGAATTCTGGAAAAGTGGAAGAGTTTGATCATCCGTATATGTTGCTGCGGCACAAGGCCGGGGTGTTGTACGATTTGGTCGAGGCTACGGGGGCTTCTACTGCTAAGTTTTTGGAGAATGCTGCTAAGGAGGTAAGAAATAAGATTCTGGTGTTTGATTGATGATGGGATTTTTGATTGATGGGCGTTTGGTGTTGTTGCAGAGTTACGAGAAGAAGAAGAAGATGTGATGGGAGATTTATGGTGCTGTTTGTGATTGGATCTATTTACTTAAGGTTAAGTTTTATGCTGTGATCTATTTGTATTTGAAGAAACAGTATTTTGATGACGTATTTGTACTTGCCAATTATTGAAGTTGTAGATATAGTGATGAAGGAAAATTATTACCGTTATTTTAAAGTAAAATATTTTTTTGGTTAAACTTTGTGTTTTATTTTAAACCTAGCCTGGTTTTGTATACTTTGTGGTTTTTTTTGGCGGTTTTTGTCTGCTTTTTGTTTTTTTTTTGGCGTTTTTTGTCTGCTTTGTGTTTTTTTGGCTGTAGTTTTTTTTTGGCTTTTTGGTACTTTGCGTTTTTTGTCTTTAGTTTCTTTACTGTCCGGTTTTTTGGCGTCAATTTTTTTGGCGTTTTTTTATTTTATACATTTTTTGTCCTGTTTTATTATACTTTTTGTTTTTTTTGCATTTTACGTGGTGTGTTTTTGCTTTTGATATTTTTTGTGTTTTTTTTTGGCGGTTTCTGTTTGCTTTTTAGTTTTTTTTTGGCGTTTTTGTCTGCTTTGTGTTTTTTTGGCTGAAGTTTTTTTTTTGGCTTTTTTTGTACTTCGCGTTTTTTGTCTTTAGTTTCTTTACTGTCCGGTTTTTTGGCGTCAATTTTTTTGGCGATTTTTTATATTATACATTTTTTGTCCTGTTTTTGTATACTTTGTGTTTTTTTTGCATTTTACGTGGTGTGTTTTTGCTTTTGATATTTTTTCTGTTTTTTTTTGGCGTTTTTTTGTCTGCTTTGTGTTTTTTTGGCGTTTGCATGATATTTTTTTGGCTGCAGGTTTTTTTTTGGATTTTTTGTACTTCGCGTTTTTTGTCTTTGGTTTCTTTGCTGTCCGGTTTTTTGGCGTCAATTTTTTTGGCGTTTTTTTTATATTATACATTTTTGGTCCTGTTTTTGTATACTTTGTGTTTTTTTGCATTTTACGTGGTGTGTTTTTGCTTTTGATATTTTTTGTGTTTTTTTGGCGGTTTTTGTTTTTTTTGGCGTGTTTTTCTGTTTTGTGTTTTTATTGGCGTTTTCATGATATTTTTTTGGCTGCAGGTTTTTTTGGCTTTTTTTTTACTTCGCGTTTTTTGTCTTTAGTTTCTTTACTGTCCGTTTTTTGGCGTCAATTTTTTTTGGGGTTTTTTTATTTTATACATTTTTTGTCCTGTTTTTTTATACTTTTTGTTTTTTTTACGTGGTGTGTTTTTGCTTTTGATATTTTTTGTGTTTTTTTTGGCGGTTTCTGTTTGCTTTTTAGTGTTTTTTGGCGTTTTTTGTCTGCTTTGTGTTTTTTTGACGTTTGCATGATATTTTTTTGGCTGAAGTTTTTTTTTTGGCTTTTTTTGTACTTCGCGTTTTTTGTCTTTAGTTTCTTTACTGTCCGGTTTTTTGGCGTCAATTTTTTTGGCGTTTTTTTATTTTATACATTTTTTGTCCTGTTTTTTTATACTTTTTGTTTTTTTGCATTTTACGTGGTGTGTTTTTGCTTTTGATATTTTTTGTGTTTTTTTGGCGGTTTCTGTTTGCTTTTTGGTTTTTTTTGGCGTTTTTTGTCTGCTTTTTGTTTTTTTGGCGTTTGCATGATATTTTTTTGGCTTTTTTTGTACTTCGCGTTTTTTGTCTTTTGTTTCTTTGCTGTCCGGTTTTTTGGCGTCAATTTTTTTGGCGTTTTTTTATATTATACATTTTTTGGCCTGTTTTTGTATACTTTGTGTTTTTTTGGCGGGTTTGGCGGGTCTGCTTTTTGTTTTTTTGGCGTTTTTTTGTCTGTTTTGTGTTTTTTTGGCGTTTGCATGATATTTTTTTGGCTGAAGTTTTTTTTGGCTTTTTTTGTACTTTTCCTATTTTTAATTGACTCATTTTGTTTGTTTCTGTTCGATTATCTGAATCATCATTCCCAATTTCATCAACAAATAATTTGACATTTGACACTTTTTCCCATTTTTTAACCATTTGGAACTTTTTCCCGTTTTTAACGGACCACTTTTTGACATCTTCAGTAACAACGTATAAACAACTGACTCTAAAAACCAACCCCAAAAAAACACACCCTAACCCTTAAACTTACATTTAATATTTATTACAAAAAACAACAATAAAATTTATAAAAAAAAAACAAAAAAAACTGTCATCTAAACGTCAACGTCCGACATTTTTTCCATCTTAATCTTGTCAAAACCCTAAAAAACAGAAACAAAAATTAATAAAATTAATTCCCGCGCCATCTACGTACAAACCCCCGAACCAAACTGACACTCACAGCGCCCTCTACCGACAAACCTCCCAATTACTTTAAAAAAAAAACAACAGGACCGCATCCAGCACCAATTTTCCCACCAGGACCGTACTTAAAATTTTAAATAATCAAAAATCGACAACAATTTACCTTTTTGGCCATCGCCTTCAGCCTCTGGCTGGCCTCAGGCCCGCTAGCCTCAACCAACCGCCTCAACACCCCCCTCTCCGACTGCAGTAACACGTAGGGGTGGTCGTACTCCTCCACCACCCCTCGATTCAACGTTAAAATCTTGTCGCAGTCCATCACGGTCGATAATCTGTGCGCGACGATCAATATAGTGCAGTTGGAGAACCTGTTTCGGATGGCTTGTTGCATCAGCAGGTCGGTGCGATTGTCCACGTTGGCGGTGGCCTCGTCCAGCACTAAAATGTTGTTGGAGCGTAGCAACGCTCTGGCCAGACATACTAGCTGTCTTTCGCCGACGCTAAAGTTGCGTCCGCCCTCGGAGATGACGGTGTCCAGACCACTGGACGTCTGGATGAAGGTTTCTTTGAGACCGACGCATTCGAGGGCGTGCCATAGGGTAGAGTCGTCAGAGTCGTGGAAAGGGTCGAGGTTTTGGCGGAGCGTGGCTGGAAAAAAAAAGAAATGGGTTTTTATTGGAAAATTAGCCAAGTAAAATGGAAACGAAAAGCCAAGAAAAAACGCCAAAAACGCAAAATGAGAAAAATGCCAAACAAACACAATTTTCAAAGAAACGCCAAAAAAAAAACGCCAAGACAAAATATTAAAAAAGCCAAAAAACAATGAAATGTTAAAATTAAGCCAAAAAAAAATATAGAAAAACGTCAAGGACCGGACGGTAAAAGAAGAGATAAAAATAAACGACACAAAAATACCACGAAAACAGCAAAAAAAATACAAAATAGAAAAAAATGCCAAAAAACCGCATGGAAACCGCAAAAAACACGCCAAAAAATTTCAATACGTAAAAAACGCCAAAAAAACGTCAAATGTAAAAAAACGCAAAAAAACAAAATATTAAAAAAAGCCAAAAAATACTAAACTAGGCCAAAAACTTGACTTAACCCAAATCAGCTACAAAACACTTAAGTAGGTCAAAAACTTGGCTTTTCGCAAATCAGCTGCAAAACACTAAAATAGGTCAAAAACTTGACTTTTCGCAAACTAGCTGCAAAACACTAAAGTAGGCCAAAAAATATACTTTCCCCAAATCAGCTGCAAAACACTAAACTAGGTCAATAAATTGGCTTTCCTCAAATCAGCTGTAAAACGCTAATTAAGTAAAAAACTTGGCTTTCCCCAAATCAGCTGCAAAACACTAAGTTAAGTCAAAAACTTGGCTTTTCGCAATTCAGCTGCAAAACACTAAACTAGGTCAAAAACTTGGCTTTTCGCAATTCAGCTGCAAAACACTAAACTAGGTCAAAAACTTGGCTTTTCGCAAACAAGCTGTAAAACTTGGCTTGCGGTAAATAAGCTGCAAAACACTTGGTTCGGTCAAAAACTTGGCTTTTCCCAAACCAGCTGCAAAACACTAAAGTAGGTCAAAAACTTGCATTTTCGCAATTCAGCTGCAAAACACTAAAGTAGGTCAAAAACTTGCATTTTCGCAAATCAGCTGCAAAACACTAAACTAGGTCAAAAACTTGGCTTTTCGCAAACAAGCTGTAAAACTTGGCTTGCGGTAAATGAGCTGCAAAACACTTGGTTCGGTCAAAAACTTGGCTTTCCCCAAACCAGCTGCAAAACACTAAAGTAGGTCAAAAACTTGGCTTTTCGCAATTCAGCTGCAAAACACTAAACTAGGTCAAAAACTTGCATTTTCGCAAATCAGCTGCAAAACACTAAACTAGATCAAAAACTTGGCTTTTCGCAAACAAGCTGTAAAACTTGGCTTGCGGTAAATGAGCTGCAAAACACTTGGTTCGGTCAAAAACTTGGCTTTCCCCAAACCAGCTGCAAAACACTAAAGTAGGTCAAAAACTTGGCTTTTCGCAATTCAGCTGCAAAACACTAAACTAGGTCAAAAACTTGCATTTTCGCAAATCAGCTGCAAAACACTAAACTAGATCAAAAACTTGGCTTTTCGCAAACAAGCTGTAAAACTTGGCTTGCGGTAAATGAGCTGCGAAACACTTGGTTCGGTCAAAAACTTGGCTTTCCCCAAACCAGCTGCAAAACACTTAACTAGGCCAAAAACTTGACTTTCCCCAAATCAGCTGCAAAATACTAAACTAGGTCAAAAACTTGACTTTCCCCAAACCATCTACAAAACAGTAAACTAGGTCAAAAACTCGACTTTTCGCAAATCAGCTGCAAAACAAAAACTCGACTTTTTGCAAATCAGCTGCAAAACAAAAACTTGGCTTTTTGCGAATCAGCTGCAAAACAAAAACTTGGCTTTTTGCAAATCAGCTGCAAAACAAAAACTTGGCTTTTTGCGAATCAGCTGCAAAACAAAAACTTGGCTTTTTGCGAATCAGCTGCAAAACAAAAACTTGACTTTTTGCGAATCAGCTGCAAAACAAAAACTTGGCTTTTTGCGAATCAGCTGCAAAACAAAAACTTGGCTTCCCCAAATCAGCTACAAAACAAAAACTTTGCTTTTCGCAAATCAGCTGCAAAACAAAAATTTGGCTTTCCCCAAATCAGCTGCAAAACACTAAACTAGGTCAAAAACTTGGCTTAATATGGCAGAAAAAAATTAAACCTACCACTGAACAGGACCGGTTCCTGCGGAATAATCGATATTTTCGACCTCAACTCCTCCAAACCGATCTTGGTCGTTTCCACGTCGTCTATCGCGATAGTTCCTTCGATTTCGTACAAACGAAAGAGGGCGCTGATGATGGAAGACTTCCCCGCACCTGTACGACCCACGATACCGATCCTTTCGCCCGATTCCACGGTAAAATTCACGCCTCGCAGCACGTACGATTCCGTGAAATCGTACCTCATCGATACCTCCTTGAAATCGATGTTGCCTTTTCGCGGCCAATCGGGGGGGACTTCCTCCACGTTTCCCGGCGCTCCTCCTTCGATTTTCAGATCGGCGTACTCCAAGATTCTCTCCACCGACGTCATGTTGGTCTCCAATTCCGTCCATTGACGCACGCCCCATTGCAACGAACCCATCAGGCTGAGGTACTGGGTGATGACGAGGCCCAAATCGCCGGCGTACGCGACTGAGGTCAAAAAAATCGATTAGTTGCGGGACAAAAAATCGATTAAAAATCGATACGCTTACCTCGGTTGACGAAAAACAGCGTACACAACACGAGAACGATGAAAAACTGACACACCAGATCCAACCACAGGGAAAAACATTTGCCGGCCGCGATATACAAGTACCAAGCCGAACTGTGGACGTCTTGAAGATGGTCGAATTGTCCGATCAACGTTTCTTCGGCTCGAAAAGCTCGTATGGAATCCAGACCGGACATCGTCGACGTCACGTGCGTCAAAATGGGACTTTTTGCTGGAAAAATAACGAAAAATAGAATTTGCGGCGAAAAAACCGCACGCCAAACCGCTTGCGGTAGGAAAACCGCACACCAAGCCGCTTGCGGTGGGAAAACCGCAACGGCGTCGTTCTACTTACTCGTAGCCTCGATTCGTTTGACGTTTCTGCTGGTGCGGACGTAAACGATCCTGATCAGATAGAAAACCGTCATCAGGATTCCGGACACTATGGCCAAGTACGGTTCTGCTATGGTGCATAGTACTACGACGCCGATTAGTTGAAGACCGATCTGTCAAAAAAAAAGAAGAAGAGTAAGAAAAATAAAACAGCCAAATTACACGAAAAAGAAAAAAAGCCAAAATACGGAGAGCAAAAAGACACCAAAACGCCAAAAAAACAAAATAAAAAAATTAAACGCCAGAAAATCGGATGGCATAAAATTTTACTAAAAAAGCAAGAAAATGGTACGAAGCGGCAAAATAAACTTACGCCAAAAAAACTTGGCGTAAAACAGAAAATCCGAAAAATAACGGTCGGACAAAATTTGGCAAATATGGCCAAAAATAAATAAAGTAAGAAAAAACACAGCCAAAATAAGAAAGCAAAAAAATGGCAAGTAAAGAGCACAATAACGGACTGCAAAAAATGGTACGACAATAAACGCAAAATATAAAAAACGCCAAAAACCCAAAATATAAAAAACGCCAAAACACGAAATATAAAAAAACGCAAAATATAAAAAATGCCAAAAACGCCAAAAAACGTCAAATATAAGAAAACGAAAAAAATTGACAGATATAAAAAAACGCCAAAAACATAATATAAAAAATAAGCCAAAAAACACAAAATATAAAAAACGCCAAAAAACACAAGATATAAAAAAACGCCAAAAAACATAAAATATAAAAAACGCCAAAAACGACAAAAATTGACAGATTTAAAAAAACGCCAAAAACATAGTATAAAAAATAAGCCAAAAAAACACAAAATATAAAAAACGCCAAAAAACACAAGATATAAAAAAACGCCAAAAAACATAAAATATAAAAAACGCCAAAAAACACAAAATATAAAAAACGCCAAAAAACATAAAATATAAAAAACGCCAAAAACATAAAATATAAAAAACGCCAAAAACGACAAAAATTGACAGATTTAAAAAAACGCCAAAAACATAATATAAAAAATAAGCCAAAAAAACACAAAATATAAAAAACGCCAAAAAACATAAAATATAAAAAACGCCAAAAAACACAAAATATAAAAAACGCCAAAAAACATAAAATATAAAAAACGCCAAAAACATAAAATATAAAAAACGCCAAAAACACAAAATATAAAAAACGCCAAAAAACACAAAATATAAAAAACGCTAAAAAACACAAAATATAAAAAACGCCAAAAAACACAAAATATAAAAAACGCCAAAATACACAAAATATAAAAACGCCAAAAAACACAAAATATAAAAAACGCCAAAATACACAAAATATCAAAACGCCAAAAAACACAAAATATAAAAAACGCCAAAACACGAAATATAAAAAAACGCAAAAAAATAAAAATATGAAAAACGCCAAAAAACACAAAATATAAAAAACGCCAAAAACACAAAACATAAAAAAACGCCAAAACCCCAAAGAATAAAAGCGCCAAAATAACAATATAAAAAAATTGCAATGTACAAAAAATCGCCAAAAAATGCAATATTAAAAAAATCGCCATTGATAAGAAAATAGCCAAAATACAGAAAGCATAAAAATGGCAAGAAAAGAGCAAAAAAACGGACTGCAAAAAATGGCACGACAATAAACGCCAAATATAATAAAACGGCAAAAGTGGCCAAATATAAAAAAACGCCAAAAAACACAAAATATAAAAAACGCTAAAAAACACAAAATCTAAAAAACGCCAAAAAACACAAAATATAAAAAACGCCAAAAAACACAAAATATAAAAAAACGCCAAAAAACACAAAATATAAAAAACGCCAAAATACACAAAATATAAAAAAACGCCAAAAAACACAAAATATAAAAAACGCTAAAAAACACAAAATCTAAAAAACGCCAAAAAACACAAAATATAAAAAACGCCAAAAAACACAAAATATAAAAAAACGCCAAAAAACACAAAATATAAAAAACGCCAAAATACACAAAATATAAAAAAACGCCAAAAAACACAAAATATAATAAACGCCAAAAACATAAAATATAAAAAACGCCAAAAAATACAAAAAATTCCATTATGAGAAAAAAAAACCGCAAAAAAATCAACACAAAACCGACAAAGGCCAAAAAATTTGCACTGCAACAAAATGACACGGTAAAAAACGCAGAATTTAAGAAACCGCCAAAAAAACGGACAACAAAGAAACAGACGGAAAATGCGCAAAAAAAAAACGAACGACATAAAACCCAAAAAAATTCAAAATAACCGAAATTAAAACAAAATTGCATAGTAAAAAATGCAAAATATAAAAAATGTCAAAAACGCAAAAAATATAAAAACGCCAAATAAACATAATATAAAAAAACGCAGAATATAAGAAACCGCCAAAAAAGACGGAAAATCCGCAAAAAAAAAACGAATGACGCAAAACCGAAAAAAAGCCAAAAAAAAGCCAAAAAAAAAGAAATTCGTTTTTTAGCGACTCACCTCTATCACGTCGATCAGCACGGCCGGTATGTACTCGTCGGCAATTCCCAAATCTTTCGAAAATCGATTCAATATTCGACCCGATGGATTGGAATCGAAAAAACTCATCGAAGTTCTCAGCACGCTCGAAAACATGGAATCGTGCAGATTTTTCGAGGCGTCGGTGAAAAACGCCATAAAATACATCGATTTTATCACGCCGATTACGATCGTGCCGGCGGTTATCGATAAATAAATGATCATTATGTGCGATCGAACGATTGTTGTTGGAATCGATTCGTTTCGATTGTAATCTTGTTCGAGGTTTACCCTGAAACGTTCAAAATGGGTGATTATGTGGTGAAAACGGTGAAAATTAACGTTTGCGGTAAAAAAACCGCAAGGTTAAAAAACCGGACGGCGAAATAACCGCAACGTGAAAAAAGCACGTAAGCGGCAAGAAAGTGGTCTGCAAAGTAAGCGGAAACAAAAAAAAAATGGAAGGAAAGGCAATAAAAATGGTTAGGTTAGGCAAAACAAACTTAAGCCAAAAACTTGGTATGGAAAGAGCAAAAAATATATGGGCAGGCAAGAAAAAAAAAGCAAAATAGGAAAATAAAAAGCCAAAAAATCGGAAGCCAAAAAAATGGCGCGAAACGGCAAAAAACGCCAAAAAGCGGACGGCAAAAATGGCACAAAAAAACAAAAGCAAAAAGTCACAAAAAATTAAAAACAGCCAAAACAACGGAAGGCAGAAAAGAGGCAAGCAAACGGCAAGAAAATGAGACGGAAACAGCCAAAAACCAAAAAACCGGACCATTTAAACAATCGCACGAAATATCAAGAAAGTGGCAAGAAAAAGGCAAAAAAAACTTACGCCAAAAAATTTGGCACAGAAACGGCAAGACGATGAAGCAAACAGCCAAAAAAAATGAAATAGGAAATTAAAACGCCAAAAAACCGGGCGGCCAAAAATATGGCACGGAAACAGCAAAACAAACTTATGCCAAAAACCTGGCAAGGAAACAGCATAAAAAATATGGACAGCCAAAAAATATGGCGTAGAAACGATAAATATACATAATAGAAAAAAATACGACAAAAAAATGGATTGGAAAAATCAAAAAGGCAATATCGGAAAGAAAAAACCCCAAAAAATCGAATAAAAGAAAAAACGCCAAAAAAATTGACGCCAAAAAATCGGACAGCAAAGAAATAGAATACAAAAAACGCGAAGTATCAAAAAAAGCCAAAAAAATTCTGCAGCCAAAAATATATCATGCAAACTCCAAAAAAAACACAAAGCAGACAAAAACCGCCAAAAAAGCAGACAAAACCCGCCAAAAAAATCAAAAAGCAAACAATAACGGCCAAAAAACAAAAAGCAGACAAAAGCCGCCGAAAAAACACAAAGCAGACAAAAACCGCCAAATAAAACACAAAGTAGACAAAAACTGCCAAAAAAAACAAAAAGCAGACAAAAAAACCCAAAAAAACACCAAAAATATCAAAAGGCAAAAACACATCACGTAAAAGGCAAAAAAAACAGAAAGTAGACAAAAACTGGAAAACTTATAATATAAAAAAACGCCAAAATACCGGACAGTAAGAAACAAAAGATAAAAAACGCGAAGTACAAAAAAAGCCAAAAAAAACCTGCAGCCAAAAAAATATCATGCAAACGCCAAAAAACCACAAACCAGACAAAAAAACGCCAAAAAAAACACAAACCAGACAAAAAGCGCCAAAAAAAAAACAAAAAGCAGTCAAAACCCGCCAAAAAACACCAATAATATCAAAAAGCAAAAAATGACATGCATTCGCCAAAAAAAACACTAAGCAGACAAAAAAAGCCAAAAAAAGGGAAACACAAAAAAGTCACAGAAAAATCAAAAATACAAAATCGAAAAGAAAAAGACCAAAAAAAATCCCATAAAACGAAAAACGCCAAAAAAACCGACAGCAAAGAAACAAAATACAAAAAACGTGAAGTATCAAAAATGCCAAGAAAACCTGCTGCCAAAAATATATCATGCAAACGCCAAAAAAACACAAAGCAGACAAAAACTGCCAAAAAAAAACAAAAAGCAGACAAAAAAACACCAAAAATATCAAAAGGCAAAAACACACCACGTAAAAGGCAAAAAAAAAAACACAAAGTAGACAAAAAACTTATAATATAAAAAAACGCCAAAATACCGGACAGTAAAGAAACAAAAGCCAAAAAACGCGAAGTACAAAAAAAGCCAAAAAAAACCTGCAGCCAAAAAAATATCATGCAAACGCCAAAAAAATCACAAAGCAAACCGCAAAAAAAAAACAAAAAGTAGAAAAAAACCGCCAAAAAAAAAAAGCAGACAAAACCGTCAAAAAACACCAGAAATATCAAAAGGCAAAAACATACCACGTAAAGGCAAAAAACACAAAATATACAAAAACAGGACAAAAAACGTAAAATATAAAAAAACACCAAAAAAATTTACGTCAAAAAACCGGACAACAAAGAAATAAAAGACAAACCAAGGCGAAGTATCAAAAAAAGCCAAAAAAATCAACAGCCAAAAAAATATCATGCAAACGCCAAAAAAACACAAAACAGACAAAAACGCCAAAAAAAAACAAAAATCAGACAAAAAGCGCCAAAAAAACACCAAAAATATTAAAAGGCAATAAAACATCACGTAAAAGGCAAAAAAAAACACAAAGTAGACAAAAACCGGACAAAAAACATATAATATAAAAAAACGCCAAAAAACCGGACAGTAAAGAAACAAAAGACAAAAAACGCGAAGTACAAAAAAAGCCAATAAAAATCCTGCAGCCAAAAAAAACACAAAACAAACCGCCAAAAAAAACACAAAACAAACCGCCAAAAAAAACAAAAAGCAGACAAAAACCGCCAAAAAAAACACAAAAAGCAGACAAAAATCGCCAAAAAAAACCCCACTTACCAATAACTCAAAAAATACTCGCCGCCATTCGCCAGCGCTTGACACACCACAAACAGCAACACCAACGTCACCATCGACCTACCATCCCCGCCCGCCCTTAAATACCTCCAATACACCCCGAAATCGATCCCCCCGCTCTGCGACCTCTCCAAAAAATCCTCCACCCCATCATAATCCCCCGCATCCGACACGCCGCCGCCACCGCTTCCATTCCCCGCATCCTCCACGTCTTCCGCAGACCGAACCGCCTCCGCCACCCACTCGCCCCCGAACCGCGTCCGCACCTCCTCCAAACTCCCCTCCATCTCCACGCCCCCATCCCTCACGACCACTATTTTATCTACGGCGCGCACAAACTCCAAATTATGCGTCACCAGCAGGCAAGTTTTATCCAAAAGGAAGTTTTTAATGGAGTTGAGGTACACGTGTCTCGCCACTTGGGTATCCACAGCGGACAGCGGATCGTCCAGCAGATAAATATCCGCTTTTTTGTACAAGGACCTCGCTAAATTGATCCTGGAGCGCTGCCCGCCGCTCAGAGCGCGTCCTTTTTCTCCAACCGACGTCCGATCTCCATGGGGAAGCGTGGATATGTCCTGGACCAACGCGCACGCCTCCAAAACGCTCCGGTAACGTTTCTCGTCGTAATTTTCCGCGAAAACCACGTTCTCCCTTACGTCGGACGAAAAAACCCACGGTTCTTGTGACGCGAACGATATTTTTCCTACGACTTTTAATTTCCCGGAGATTATAGGCAGTTCTTTGAGCACGGCGTTGAGGATACTGGTTTTACCGCTTCCTATGGGTCCTATCAACACCACCTGGTGGGAAAAATACGTATTACAAGCAAGTTTTTCCATTTGGAGATCCGTTTAGACTCACCAAATCGTTGGAGGTGACGTCAAAACTGACGTTCTTCAGAGTATTTTCGCGGGAATCTCCTTTCCATTTGGCGTAGACGTTCTCGAAGCGGATCCGTGGTCCGAATTCCCCGCCGGATTTGATTTTCTCTTCGACGGATACCATTGCGGAGTCTTCTATGTGGTTTTTGATCAAAAACCCGTGGATTCTCTTGATGGAGACGTCGATCTCCGCCACTGCGGATATACTTAGAGAAAATAGCATGGTGATGACCGGTCGCAGGCAACTGTAGATGGCGCTGACGGTGAAAACTTTCTCCGCGTCCAAGGAATTGCCCAGCAAGACGTAGACGGTGATGCTGACGAAGATGGAGGTCCTGCAGATGAAGATCTCGAAGGAGTAGATGATGCCGACGATGTAGGAATGGAGTAAGATCCATCTGGATTCGATTCTGGAAAAGGGAAACGTGGTAGTGGGGTTAAGGTGTGGGTGAAGGTGTGGGTGAAGGTGTGGGTGAAGGTGTGGGTGAAGGTGTGGGTGGGGGTTTACCTTCGAGCTTCTTTCACCAGGTTTTCGAAAGGTTTTTCCCAGCAGTACATCTTGATGATGGCGATGCCGTTGAGGATGTCGTCGGTGAGGCGGACGCGTTCGTCGGTGCTTAGTGCGGTGCGCAAGCGCAGTACGGACGATTTTTCGGCCAACCAAACTGTGGGAAAAAGTGGATTTGTAAAAGATTCTAGAATTTTCTAGACCGTTATCGAAGATTTCTAGAAAATTCTAGAATTTTCCGGACGATTATCAAAGATTTGTAGAACATTCTAGAATTTTCCGGACGTTTATCAAAGATTTGTAGAAGATTCTCGAATTTTCTAGAAGTTTGCGATAAATTTGTAGAACATTCTTCAATTTTCTGGACGGTTACAAAAGATTTCTAGAAAAATTTCTACTTTTCTAGCAGTTTTAAATAGATTTGTAGAATATTCTTGAATTTTCTAGGCTTGTATGAAATATTTCTAGAACAATCTCTACTTTTCTAGCAGCTTAAAATGGATTTGTGGAAGATTCTCGAATTTTCTAGAAGTTTGCGATAAATTTGTAGAACAGTTTCAGCTATAGAATCAGTAGCTACAGTGATAACATGAACGGTAGCAACAGTTTCAGTGATTAAAACAATGCTTGCAACAGTTTCAGTAATCAAATCGATGCTAGCAACAGTTTCAGTGACGAAAACAATGCTTGCAACAGTTTCAGTTATAAAATCGATGCTAGCAACAGTTTCAACTATAGAATCAGTAGCTACAATGATAACATGAACGGTAGCAACAGTTTCAGTGATTAAAACAATGCTTGCAACAGTTTCAGTAATCAAATCGATGCTAGCAACAGTTTCAGTGACGAAAACAATGCTTGCAACAGTTTCAGTTATAAAATCTATGCTAGCAACAGTTTCAACTATAGAATCAGTAGCTACAATGATAAAATGAATTGTAGCAACAGTTTCAGTGACGAAAACAATGCTTGCAACAGTTTCAGTTATAAAATCGATGCTAGCAACAGTTTCAACTATAGAATCAGTAGCTACAATGATAAAATGAATTGTAGCAACAGTTTCAGTGACGAAAACAATGCTTGCAACAGTTTCAGTTATAAAATCGATGCTAGCAACAGTTTCAACTATAGAATCAGTAGCTACAATGATAAAATGAATTGTAGCAACAGTTTCAGTGATGAAAACAATGCTTGCAATAATTTCAGTGATCAAATCGATGCTAGCAACAGTTTCAACTACAAAATTTATAGCTACAATGATAAAATGAATTGTAGCAACAGTTTCAGTGATGAAAACAATGCTTGCAATAATTTCAGTGATCAAATCGATGCTAGCAACAGTTTCAACTATAAAATTAATAGCTACAATGATAAAATGAATTGTAGCAACAGATTCAGTGATGAAAACAATGCTTGCAGCAGTCTCAGTTATAAATTCGATGCTAGCAACAGTTTCAACTATAGAATCAGTAGCTGCAGTGATAACATGGGTGGTAGCAACAGTTTCAGTGATGAAAACAATGCTTGCAACAGTTTCAGATATAGAATCCGCAGATACAGTGACGAAATTACTGGGTCCGTCACTAACAGTGATAGAACCCACTCTTTCGACAGTCTTAGTGATAAAACACCGAACATCAAAAGTTTAGCTTGGACTGCGTAAGTTCCTAGTGATGAACAGTGATCATTTGAGTCACTATACGTTTAAAACAACTTTCTAGTGAAAAAAATCATGATTTAGTGTCAGACGGTAAATAAATGTTCTACAGTGATGCGGAGGTCTTAGATTGTTTATGACAAGTCTACAGTGATAAAACAGTGATAATTTAAGTCAAGATACGTTTGGAAAACTTTCCAGTGATAGAACTATGATTTTTTAAAGTCTTAGTGGGTTTGTAAAAGTTCTACAGTGATGTAGAGGTCTTAGGTTGTTCAGGGAAAGTCTTAAGTGATAAAACAGTGTTCATTTGAGTCACTATACGTTTTTAAACCTTCCTAGTGATAAATCGTTGACTTTGTGAATTCTAGTGTATTTATAGAAGTTCTACAGTGATGCGGAAATGTTTTCGTTGATCACTGAAACTGTTGCAAGCATTGTTTTCATCACTGAAACTGTTGCTACAATTCATTTTATCATTGCAGCTACTGATTCTATAGCTGAAACTGAAACTTTTGCAAGCATTGTTTTCATCACTGAAACTGTTGCTACCATCCATTTTATCACTGCAGCTACTAATTCTATAGTTGAAACTGTTGCTACCATCCATTTTATCACTGCAGCTACTAATTCTATAGTTGAAACTGTTGCTAGCATCTATTTTATAACTGAAACTGTTGCAAGCATTGTTTTCGTCACTGAAACTGTTGCTACAATTCATTTTATCATTGTAGATATTAATTTTATAGTTGAAACTGTTACTAGCATCGATTTAATCACAGAAACTGTTGCAAGCATTGTTTTCATCACTGAAACTGTTGCTACCATCCATGTTATCACTGCAGCTACTGATTCTATAGTTGAAACTGTTGCTAGCATCGATTTGATGACAGAAACTGTTGCAAGCATTGTTTTCATCACTGAAACTGTTGCTACCATCCATTTTATCACTGCAGCTACTGATTCTATAGTTGAAACTGTTGCTAGCATCGATTTGATGATAGAAACTGTTGCAAGCATTGTTTTCATCACTGAAACTGTTGCTACAATTAATTTTATCACTGCAGCTACTGATTCTATAGTTGAAACTGTTGCTAGCATCGATTTGATGATAGAAACTGTTGCAAGCATTGTTTTCATCACTGAAACTGTTGCTACCTTTCATTTTATCACTGTAGCTATTGATTCTATGATTGAAACTGTTGCAAGCATTGTTATTATCACTGAAACTGTTGCAAGCATTGTTTTCATCACTGAAACTGTTGCTACCTTTCATTTTATCACTGTAGCTACTAATTCTATAGTTGAAACTGTTGCTAGCATTGTTTTTATCACTGAAACTGTTGCAAGCATTGTTTTCATCACTGAAACTGTTGCTACCATCCATGTTATCACTGCAGCTACTGATTCTATAGTTGAAACTGTTGCTAGCATCGATTTGATCACTGAAACTGTTGCAAGCATTGTTTTCGTCACTGAAACTGTTGCTACCACCCATGTTATCACTGCAGCTACTGATTCTATAGTTGAAACTGTTGCTAGCATCGATTTTATAACTGAGACTGCTGCAAGCATTGTTTTCATCACTGAAACTGTTGCTACCATCCATTTTATCACTGCAGCTACTAATTCTATAGTTGAAACTGTTGCTAGCATCTATTTGATCACCAAAACTGTTGCAAGCTATGATCTACTCACTCTGAAACGGCACGAACATCATCAGGAACCCGGCTCCGCATATGGAACCCATCCCAATCTCCCTATACAGCAGATACACCCCGATGGCCACTTGTACGGGTCCGATCCAAGAGAAATGAGCTATGGAGAAGGCTTCATCGAATCTGCTCACGTCGTTGGACAACAGATTGACCAATTGACCAACCGTGGTGTCCAACAGAGCGGCTCGATTCAATTTCAGCAGCTTGCGATAGACCAAGGAAGAGCAAGCTATCCGGATCTTCATGGCGGTGTGTTGGAGCCCCATGTAGGTGGGATGGGACATCAAGGAATCGGTGAACAAGCACAGGATCAAGCCGGAGGTGTAGTAGTAGACTTCGGTGTTGGACGACGACGACGACGATGATGGTGATGATGATGATGATGAGGCTTGGGTTTGGGAGAAATGGGATACCAGTTTGCCGATGCACATCGGGATCACGATGCTGTAACAAAAAGTGTGGATATATTGGTGTCTGTTTTGGTGGTTTGGGACGTTCTGGTGGAATTTGGGATATTCTGGTGTCGTTTAAGACAGTTTGGTGTAGGTTTGGGATATTCTGGTGTCTTTTTTGGATGTTTTTGTTAAGTTTTGGGTTGATTTGGTGTCTTTGAAGACATTCTGGTGCAATTTTAGATGTTTTGGTGGATTTTGGAATGTTCAGGTGGAGTTTGGGATATGCTGGTGTCTATTTTAGATAATTTAGTTGCCTTTTGGGATGATTTGGTTTCTTTGGGGTTATTCTGACAAAGTTTAAGATGTTCTGGTGGATTTTGAGATGTTCTAGTGGAATTTGGGACATTCTGGTGTCGTTTAAGACAGTCTGGTGTTGTTTGGGATATTCTGGTGTAACATGGGATACTTTAGTTGCGTTTTGGAATGATTTGGTGTCTTTAGAGACATTCTGGTACAATTTTAGGTGTTTTGGTGGCTTTTGGAACGTTCAGGTGGAGTTTGGGATAGTCTGGTGTCGTTTAAGACAGTTTGGTGTAGGTTTGGGATATCCTGGTGTCTTTTTTGGATGTTTTTGTTACGTTTTGCGATGATTTGGTGTCTTTTGGGACATTCTGGTTAGGTTTGGGACGATCTGGTGTCGTTTAACATAGTCTAGTATAGTTTGGGATATTCTGGTGTAATTTGGGATATTTTGGTTACGTTTTGGAATGATTTGGTGTATTTGGTGACATTCTGGTGCAATTTTAGATATTTTGGTGGCGTTTGGGACGTTCAGGTGGAGTTTGGGATACTCGGGAGTCATTTAAGACAGTCCAGTATTGTTTGGGATATACTAGTGTCTATTTTGGATATATTGGTTGTCGTTTAAAATGATTTGGTTTCTTTGAGGACATTCTGATACAATTTAAGATGTTTTGGTGGCTTTTGGGACATTCCAGTGGAGTTTGGGATATTCGGGAGTCGTTTAAGACACTCCAGTATTAATTGGGATATATTACTGTCTATTTTAGATATATTGGATGTCGTTTGGAAGGATTTGGAATATCTGGTGCAATTTTTGATGTTTTGGTTGCTTTTGGGACGTTCAGGTGGAGTTTGGGATAGTCTGGTATCGTTTAAGTCAGTCCAGTATTGTTTGGGATATACTAGTGTCTATTTTGGACATATTGGTTGTCGTTTGGAATGATTTTGGCGTCTTTGAGGACATTCTGATACAATTTAAGATGTTTTGGTGGCTTTTGGGACATTCCAGTGGAGTTTGGGATATTCGGGAGTCGTTTAAGACAGTCTAGTATTGTTTGGGATATATTACTGTCTATTTTAGATATATTGGATGTCGTTTGGAAGGATTTGGAAAATCTGGTGCAATTTTTGATGTTTTGGTTACTTTTGGGACATTCCAGTGGAGTTTGGGATATTCGGGAGTCGTTTCAGACAGTCCAGTATTGTTTGGGATATACTAGTATCTATTTTGGATATATTGGTTGTCGTTTGGAATGATTTGGTGTCTTTGAGGACATTCTGGTACAATTTAAGATGTTTTGGTGGATTTTGGGACATTCCAGTGGAGTTTGGGATATTCGGGAGTCGTTTAAGACAGACCAGTATTGTTTGGGATATACTAGTATCTATTTTGGACATATTGTTTATCGTTTGGAATAATTTGGTGTCTCTTTTTATCATTTGGTACGTTCTGGAATATTCTAGTTACTTTTAGGACATTCCAGTATGTTTTGCTATATTCTGGTGATTATTTGGGATAGGCTGGTATCTTTTGGGATGTTTTGGTGGATTTTGGAACATTCTGTTGACTTTGGTGTCGTCTTGGAATAATTTGGTGTCTTTTGGGACATTCTGGTGGAGTTTAACATAGTCTAGTACCTCTTGGGTATCATTGGTGTCATTCTATAGAGTATGGGATATTCTAGGTGTGATTTAGCGACATTTGGGACATTCTAATATCGTTTAAGACATTCTGGTTGTATTTTTGGACATTCCAGTATCGTGCGATCAAATCTGGTGTTGTTTGGGACGTTTCCGCGATATTTGGGATACTTACATCAACATGATCTGGTCCAACAGCTTGATCATGCCGAACAACATGAATCTAGCGCCGAACAATCGCAGCAAAGCCTTGTGCAAGGCGTATTTTTTATGTTTCTCCAATTCCTCGTCCCAAATTTTCTCCAACAGCGATCCCAAATCTTGGGACTTGTGTTCCTTTAACGGTTCGAATAGGTCGTCGACCGTTAGGTCCTCCGAGTAGGTTTTCTTGAAGATGGGGAACATGTAGCTGGAAAAAGGGATGCGGATTACGTCAAAAAATTGTCAAAATAAAGGATAAATACCTACAGGAAAAATAGCAAGGACAAGAGGGAACATCTTTCTGCAGGATTAGGACGCTTGGGATCCGATCTATCCATATCTGTGGGTTTCGTAGCAAAAGCTGTTGTAGGTTTTGGGATATACTGACAGTTGTTTATAATAGTACATTGACAAATGACAGTTTGTGACAGTTGTAGTGGTGGAAACAGTGCTGCCAACCGTTTTTAGGTGGGAGCAATGCTGCCAATAGTTAAAAGGACCCAATCAATGCTGCCAACAGTTCTAGTGACGTGAACAATGCTGCCAATAGTTCTGGGTATGGGTTAAGACTATCTGGTGCTAATTTGGATATTCTGGTACCTTTTGAGTAACAATCTGGTGATTTTGGGATATACTTGGTGTCGTTTGATATCATTTGGGATGTTCTGGTGTCTTTTGGAACATTCTGCTGCCTTTTAGGACATCCTGGGTCCGGTCTAAGATGATTTGGTCACTCTTGGGATCTTCCACTATATTTTGGTTTGTAATCCTGTTGAGTTTGGGACGATATTGCATTGTTTGGGATGATCTGATGTCTTTTGTTATATTTCAGAGTGTTTTGGGACATTCCAGTGTCTTTTGGGACAATCTGTTGGACTTGAGATATTCTGGTAACGATAGACGTAATCTGGTAACTATTTTAATAATCTGGTGGCTTTTGGGACGATCCGGTGCAGCTTGGGATACTCCGGTGTCGTTTTAGGATAGTCCGTTGTTGGTTGGGATATTCTGATGTAATTTAGAATATTTTGGTGTCACTTGAGGCTAATTCAATGCAGTAAATGGTTCTACAGACGAAGAAAACAATTCTAGAGACAAAATCAATGCTGCCAATTACTTTTGAGACTAAATCATTGCTGCCAATAGTTCTAAAGAGAAAAACCAATGCTACAAACTGTTCTACAGCCAAAACCAGTACTACCAACAGTTCCAAAGCCAAAATGAAACATTTTTAGTGATAAAATCATAGCTGCCAACATATCTAGTGCTGTCAAACTATCTAGTGACATAACCAATGCTACCAACAGTTCTAGAGCCGAAATGAAACATTTATAATGACAAAATCATCGCTGCCAACATATCCAGTATCCCCAACCTTTCTAGTGACATAACCAATGCTACCAACAGTTCTAGGAACAAAACCAATATTACCAACAGTTTTAGTAGCCTTATCAATGCTGTCAATAGTTCTAGAGACCAGATCAATGCTGCCAACAAATCTAGTCACCTAAAACATGTTACCAACAGTCCTAAAGATACAGAACCAATGCTACCAACTGTTCTAGGGCCAAAACCAATGCTACCAACAGTTCTAGAGACGAAATGAAACATTTATAATGACAAAATCATCGCTGCCAACATATCCAGTACCTCCAACCTTTCTAGTGACATTAACAATGCTGCCAACTGTTCTAGGGACAAAACCAACATTACCAACAGTTTTAGTAGACTTATCAATGCTGTCAATAGTTCTAGAGACCAGATCAATGCTGCCAACAAATCTAGTAACCTAAAACATGTTACCAACAGTTCTAGAGACACAGAACCAATGCTACCAACTGTTCTAGGGCCAAAACCAATGCTACCAACAGTTCTAGAGACGAAATGAAACATTTATAATGACAAAATCATTGCTGCCAACATATCCAGTACCCCCAACCTTTCTAGTGACATAACCAATGCTACCAACAGTTCTAGGAACAAAACCAATATTACCAACAGTTTTAGTAGCCTTATCAATGCTGTCAATAGTTCTAGAGACCAGATCAATGCTGCCAACAAATCTAGTCACCTAAAACATGTTACCAACAGTCCTAAAGATACAGAACCAATGCTACCAACTGTTCTAGGGCCAAAACCAATGCCACCAACAGTTCTAGAGACGAAATGAAACATTTATAATGACAAAATCATCGCTGCCAACATATCCAGTACCTTCAACCTTTCTAGTGACATAACCAATGTTACCAACAGTTCTAGGAACAAAACCAATATTACCAACAGTTTTAGTAGCCTTATCAAAGCTGTCAATAGTTCTAGAGACCAAATCAATGCTGCCAACAAATCTAGTAACCTAAAACATGTTACCAACAGTCCTAGAGACACAGAACCGATGCTACCAACTTTTCTAGGGCCAAAACCAATGCTACCAACAGTTCTAGAGACGAAATGAAACATTTATAATGACAAAATCATCGCTGCCAACATATCCAGTACCTCCAACCTTTCTAGTGACATAACCAATGCTACCAACAATTCTAGGAACAAAACCAATATTACCAACAGTTTTAGTAGCCTTATCAATGCTGTCAATAGTTCTAGAGACCAGATCAATGCTGCCAACAAATCTAGTCACCTAAAACATGTTACCAACAGTCCTAAAGATACAGAACCAATACTACCAACTGTTCTAGGGCCAAAACCAATGCTACCAACAGTTCTAGAGACGAAATGAAACATTTATAATGACAAAATCATCGCTGCCAACATATCCAGTACCTCCAACCTTTCTAGTGACATTAACAATGCTGCCAACTGTTCTAGGGACAAAACCAACATTACCAACAATTTTAGTAGACTTATCAAAGCTGTCAATAATTCTAGAGACCAAATCAATGCTACCAACAAATCTAGTCATCTAAAACATGTTACCAACAGTCCTAATGATACAGAACCAATGCTACCAACTGTTCTAGGGCCAAAACCAATGCTACCAACAGTTCTAGAGACGAAATGAAACATTTATAATGACAAAATCATCGCTGCCAACATATCCAGTACCTCCAACCTTTCTAGTGACATAACCAATGCTACCAACAGTTCTAGGAACAAAACCAATATTACCAACAGTTTTAGTAGCCTTATCAATGCTGTCAATAGTTCTAGAGACCAGATCAATGCTGCCAACAAATCTAGTCACCTAAAACATGTTACCAACAGTCCTAAAGATACAGAACCAATGCTACCAACTGTTCTAGGGCCAAAACCAATGCCACCAACAGTTCTAGAGACGAAATGAAACATTTATAATGACAAAATCATTGCTGCCAACATATCCAGTACCCCCAACCTTTCTAGTGACATAACCAATGCTACCAACAGTTCTAGGAACAAAACCAATATTACCAACAATTTTAGTAGACTTATTAAAGCTGTCAATAGTTCTAGAGACCAAATCAATGCTACCAACAAATCTAGTCATCTAAAACATGTTACCAACAGTCCTAAAGATACAGAACCAATGCTACCAACTGTTCTAGGGCCAAAACCAATGCTACCAACAGTTCTAGAGACGAAATGAAACATTTATAATGACAAAATCATCGCTGCCAACATATCCAGTACCCCCAACCTTTCTAGTGACATAACCAATGCTACCAACAGTTCTAGGCACAAAACCAACATTACCAACAATTTTAGTAGACTTATCAAAGCTGTCAATAGTTCTAGAGACCAAATCAATGCTGCCAACAAATCTAGTCACCTAAAACATGACATAAAACGCAAAGTACAAAAAGAGCCAAAAAAAAATGTGTCAAATGTCAAATAAAAATAGATCAAATGCACAAAATAGTTGCAAATGTTAAAATTTAGTTGCAAAATTGTTAAAAACAGGGAAAAATCGAGAAAAATTTGAAATAAACTTCCTAGAAAAGTTGGAAAATGTGAAAAATCGTCGAATATATACAGGAAACAGTTCCATATTAATTTAAAATAAAAAAGAATTGAAATACGGAAAATATTTTAAAGAAATTTGCTTCAAATGTCAGTTAAAAGCAGTAAATAGTTCCGAATGCCTTGGTAAATGAAGGAAAGAGTTCCAAATCCTTTAAAAATGGCAAAAAGTGTCAAATGTCAAATTAATTATTGATAAAATGGGGGTTGATGACTGAAATATTCGATAAAAAAATAGAAATAGGTTTTGGACGTCAAAAAATGAGTCAGTTAAAAACAGGAAAAAGTTCTTAACCGCAAGAAATCATTAAAAATTTGAGGCTATCAACAGGAAATAGTTCCTGACCTCAATAAATGAGTAAAAAATCGAGGCTGTCAAGATTTTGTTGATTAAAAATAGGAAAAAGTTCCAAATTCTTAAAAAATGGGGAAAAAAGTGTAAAATGTCAAATAAAAATAGATGAAATGCACAAAATAATTGCAAATGTTAATATTTAGTTGTAAAATTGCTAAAAACATGAAGAAAGTGAAAAATATTTGAAATAAACTTTCTAGAATGATTGGAAAATATAAAAAATCAGTTCCATAAATATTTAACAAAAAAAGAATTGAAATTGAATTAATTAAAAACAGGAAAAAGTTCTAGATGTCGTCAATAGATCAAATGCATAAAAAGTACGAAAAAATCAAAATGACATTTGACAATTCAAAATGACAGTTGATAGTTAAAAAAATGACATTTGACAGTTCAAAATGACAGTTTAAAAACGACAGTTGACAGTTCAACATGACAGTTGACAATTAAAAATGACAGTTGACAATTAAAAATGACAGTTGACAAATCAAAATGACATTTGACAATTAAAAAATGACAGTTAACGGTCAAAAAATGACATTTGACAGCTGAAAATTGACATTTGACAGTTCAAAATGACAGTTGAAAGTCAAAAAAATGACTTTTGACGGTTAAACTTTACATTTGACAGCTGAAAATTGACATTTGACGTTCAAAATGACAATTTAAAAACGACGGTTGACAGTTCAAAATGGCAATTGACAGTTAAAAATGACAGTTGACAGCTGAAAATTGATATTTCATAGTTCAAAACGACAGTTGACAGTTAAAATTGTGCTGTGAACTACGCTTCGCCTGACACTCAGTGATTTTATGACATTTGACAGTTCAAAATGACAGTTGACAATTAAAAATGACATTTGACAGTTAAAAAATGATAGTTGACAGTTCAAAATGACAATTGACAGTTAAAAATGACAGTTGACAGCTGAAAATTGATATTTGATAGTTCAAAACGACAGTTGACAGTTAAAATTGTGCTGCGAACTACGCTTCGCCCAGCACGCAGTGATTTTATGACATTTGAAAGTTGAAAATGACAGTTAACAGTTAAAAATGACGTCTCATTTTTTTAAAACAATCTCACCATCAAAAACACACCAAAAAAAAAATAAATTATAAAAAAAATCCACCATTTTTAATCCAAAATCATTCAAACTATTTCGAAAAGAAAAAAACAATTTTAATATAATTTATTAAAATCTCGCTCGTAGTTTTTAAATCAAAAAACGAAATTCTAACTTTTTTATTAAAAAACTTTCTATAAAAATACACAAAAAGTACGAAAAAAAAAACACTCCAATTCCGCCATTTTTAATCCACCTAAATCAAATCTAATTAGTTGCAGATTCTTATCCGGGACTTTATCAAACCCCTTATCTATCTAAAATAAACAAAAAAAATCCTTATCTCATCATAATACAACAACAACACCATATTATTTACCCAGATAATCATACGAATAATAATAGAAATAATAAAATTTGATCCTCTCTTATCTACGCCAATGGCACGAAAATTTAATTCCACCTGTATCAAGTTGATAACGGAAAAAATTCCTCTAATCAGTCCACCATCAAAACCCGACAGGTGCGAAACGAACCCAAACAACAAAGAAACAAAGAAAAAAATCACCCTGAGGATGATTCACCACCACACTCATTAAAAAACGTAAAAAAAAACAAAAAAGAGGAAGTCAGACAACGCACAAATACCATTAAAATAATAATAACATCCGGTTTTTTTTGTACGTAGTAACTCAATTTTTATACACTGAGTGTTAGTGCATATCCGGACACCACAAAATGGATAACGAACCTGTGATCAGTGTCAGTGATCTGCCGTTAAAATTCACCATCAAATATCTAGGTAAGTTTTTACAAAATTATTTATTTATTTTTATTTTTTTATACGACTATCGTCGCAGTGCGCAGTGTGAACCAGCCTTAACAGATAAAAAGATAACGCCCTGTGTGTGACGAGTGTTAGATAAGATAAGGTGGTTTTTCTTATCAAATAATGTGATTCATGTTGTGATAATTTGAAATTAGATTAATTGGAAATGAGGTTTTTTTTTGGTTAGGTGTAAGAAAATTTGCGGTGAAATAACCGTGGGTGGAGGTTGGAAAAACCGTACGGTTAAAAAGGTGGCTTTAGATTAAGAGCGGATGGACAGCAATAGAACCGGATGACCAAAAAAGGTCAGAGAAAAACCGGACATCATAAGAGTCGAAAGGCAAGAAAATAGAACTGCAAAAAGACCGGACAGCAAAAAAACCGCACGGAATAAAACAAGCATCAAGAAAAAACGGACATAAAACACGGACGACGAAAAATACTGCAAAACGGACAAAAAATCGTAAAAAAACAACCTAACGGCAAAAAACAGAGCTGCAAAAAACCGGACAGGAAAAATTCCACACTGCAAAAAAACGGAAAACAAAATAACCGGACGACAAAAAATAAGGATATTAAAAAATGGGACATCTAAAGAGTCGATAGGCAAAAAAACAGGGCTGCAAAAAAACGGACATAAATAAACGGACATATAAAAAACGACAGCAAAATAACTGGATTACAAAAAAAACCAGACGTTAGAAAATCACAGGACAGGAAAAATTCCACACGGCAAAGAAACGGACAACGAAAATCCCACACGGCAAAAAACTGACTGCAAAAAAAACTGGACGACAAAAAAAAGGATAGTGAAAAACCAGAGCTGCAAAAAAAAACGGAGAGGAAAAATAGAGAGCTGCAAAAAGACCGGATAGCAAAAACAGAGCTGCAAAAAGAACGGACAGGAAAAAAGTAGAACTGCAAAAACACCGGACAGTAAAAAACGAGAGCTGCAAAAAGACCGGACAACAAAAAAAGAGAGCTGCAAAAAGAACGTACAGGGAAAAAACAGAGGAGCTGAAAAAAAAAACGGACAGGAAAAATAGAGAGCTGCAAAAAGACAGCAAAAATCCAGAGCCTCAAAAAACAAAAAAAAACGGACATTAAAAACGACAATGGTAAAAAGATACCGGACCTCAAAAGAATTGGAAGGCAAAAACACAGAGCTGCAAAAAAACGGACATAAATCACGGACGAAAAAAAATACTGCAAAACGGACATAAAAACGTAAAAAAACAACCTAACGGCAAAAAACACAGTTGCAAAAAACGGAACTGGAAAAGAACTGGACGATAAAAAATCCGGACAGGAAACATCTAGAGCTGCCAAGAACGAAACAGAAAAAAAAACGGACATTAAAAAGCGGACAGCAAATGAATTGAAAGGTAAAAAACAGAGTTGCAAAAAGACCGGACAGCAAAAAAATAGAGCTACAAAAAAAACGGATACGAAAAAACCGCACGGAATAAACCAAGCATAAAGAAAAAACGGACGAAAATAAACCGGACGCCAAAAAATCGGCCAGGAAAAATTCCACACGGCAAAAAGACGGACAACAAAAGAACCGGACGGCAAAAAAATGGACAGGGAAAAACCGGACAATAAAAGAGTCAAAAGGCAAGAAAATAGAGCAAAAAACCGGACATAAATAAACGAATGGCAAAAAAAACGGATATGAATCACCCCAAAAAAAAATGGGCGGAAGTTAAACCGGACAGTACAAGAATTGGTCAGTAAAAAAACCGGACAGCTAAAGGACCGTACAAGAAAAATACCTTACTGCAAAAAAACGGACAAAAAACACATCTTACATAGCCGGACGGCATAAAAAATCGCACTTCAAAAAACCAGAGCTGCAAAAAAACGGACAGAAAAAAACGAGAGCTGCAAAAATAACGGAACATTTAAAAACGGACAGCAAAATTATTGGAAGGTAAAAACAGAGTTCCAAAAAAAACGGAGAAAAAAAATTCCACACAGCAAAAAAACGGACAACAAAAGAACCGAAAAGAAAATAGAGCTGCAAAAAAAACCCGGACAGCAAAAGACCACAGCTGCAAAAACAACGGACAGCAAAAAGGCCGGATAGCAAAAAACCAGAGCTGCAAAAAAAACGGACATGAAAAAGCGACAGCAATAGACCCGGATGACACAAAAGGGGAGAGAAAAACCGGACAACAAAAGAGTCAAAAGGGAAGAAAATAGAGCTGTAAAAAGAGCGGACAGCAAAAAAATATGTAGAGCTGCAAAAAAACGGATACGAAAAAAACCGTACGGAATAAACCAAGTATCAAGAAAAAATGGATGAAAGGCAAAAAAACCGAGTTGCCAAAAAAACAGACAAACGGATGGCAAAAAAACAGACATAAAAAACGGACATCAAAAGAGTGGCAAGGCAAGAAAATAGAGCCGCAAAAAAAAACGGACAACAAAAAACGGATGGCAAAAAAAACGGACATGAAAAAACGACAGAAATAGAACCAGATGACAAAAAAAAGGACAAGCAAAAATCGAACATCATAATAAGAGTCGAAAGGCAAGAAAATAAACGGATGGCAAAAAAACGGATGGCAAAAAACGGACAGAAAAAAACCGGACATCAATAGAGTCGAAAAGCAAGAAAATAGAACTGCAAAAAAAGGGACATGAAAAAACGACAGCAATAGAGAACCAGACGACAAAAAAAAGACAAGCAAAAATCGAACATCAAAATAATAAGAGTCGAAAGTCAAAAAAATAGAGCTGCAAAAAAACCGGACAGGAAAAATTCCACACGGCCAAAAAAACGGACAACAAAATAAGAGTCGAAAGGCAAGAAAATAAAACTGCAAAATAAACGGACATGAATAAACGGATGGTAAAAATAACGGACAGAGAAAAACCGGACATCAATAAAGTCGAAAGGCAAGAAAATAGAACTGCAAAAAAAACGGACAGAAAAAAATCGGACATCAAAAGAGTCGAAAAGCAAGAAAAATAGAGCTGCAGAAAAGTGGACGGGAAAAATTCTACACGGCAAAAAACGGACGACAAAAAAACCTGATCTGCAAAAAACTGAAAAGACAAAAAAAAGGAAAAAAGAGAAACAGAAAAAAAAGAGAACAGCAAGCAAAACAAAAAGGAACGGCATAAAAACCGCACGAAATAAACCAAGCATACTAAAAAACCGAAGGAAGAAAACCGGACATCAAAAAAGTCGAAAGGCAAGGAAACAGAACTGCAAAAAAACCGGACAGCACAAACTAGAGTTGCAAAAAAAACGGACATGAAAAAACCGCACGGGATTAACCAAGCATGAAGAAAAACCGGACTCCAAACAATACAGCTGCAAAAAACCGGACAGGAAAAATTCTACACTGCCAAAAAAACTGACAACAAAAAAACCGGACGCGCAAAACAAAACAGAACTGCAAAGAAAACAGTAAATAAGTATAGCATACAAACCAAGGAAAAACAAAACCGCCCGGCTGTCCGGTTAAAAAACCGTCCGGTTAAAAAACCGTCCGGTTGAAAAACCGTCCGGTTAAAAAACCGTCCGGATAAAAAACCGTCCGGCAAAAAACCGCACCGCGATTAAAAACCCACACTAACACTAACCCCACACTTTTTTCTCTCTATTCCAGGTAGCCATCCCGCCAAAGGTCTATGGGGCATGAAACACACCCGCAAACCCGTCGACTATTTGGTGTTCCAAGCCAAAAACTTGCCCCCCAACGTCATCTTGCCCAACGTCAATTTCTACGTCACCGAGGACGGGGTGCGCCTGACGGAGATAGACGTCAAGAAGAACTTCAAAGAGGCGGACAAAGAGGACAAAAAGGACAAAGAGGACAAAAAGCCGGGAACGACGGAATTCGCCGTGGACAAGATCTCGTACGGGGTGCAGGACCTGGTGTACACCAGGGTGTTCAGCATGATCGTCGTCATCGATGATAACTTGAACCACGGGGTGCCGTTCGAGTGTCACAGTTTCTTGTGCGACTCCAGGGAGCAGGCGAGGAGGATAACGTACGCGCTGGCGGCGGCGTTCCAGGATTACGGGCGCAGGGTGAAGGCGGCCGGCGGGGAAAGGCCGTTGAAGAAGTTCGCCATCGATCTGCGCACGCCCGAGCAGCAGGTGGATGGTGGTGGGGGGGAGGAGGAGGAGGAGACTGATGCTTGAGGTTGTGATTGGTTTTGTTTTAATAATAAATTTTTTGTTGTTGAGTTGTTTGTGTTTTTTTTGTGTTTGATAGTTCTATGGTTTTATAAAAACAAATATAGTTCTATGGTTTTATTCAAACTTTTAGAGTTCTATGGTTTTACTTCAAATTTTATAGTTCTATGGTTTTACTCAAACTTTTTTTAGTTCTGTGGTTTTGATTTTTTTATTGAAACTTTTATAGTTCTATGGTTTTATCCAACTATTATAGTTCTATGGTTTTATTGAAACTTTTATAGTTCTATGGTTTTATCCAACTATTATAGTTCTATGGTTTTATTGAAACTTTTAGAGTTCTATGGTTTTTCTCCGAATTTTAAAGTTCCATAGTTTTAATGAAACTATGATAGTTCTATGGTTCTAAACAAACTTTTATAGTTCTATGGTTTTATTCCAAATTTTAAAGCTCTTTGGTTTTATTGAAACTTTTATAGTTTGATGGTTTTACTTCAAATTTTAAAATTCTATGGCTTTATTTAAACTTTGATAGCTCTATGATTTTATTCAAACTTTTAGAGTTCTATGGTTTTACTTCAAATTTTATAGTCCTATAGTTTTATTGAAACTTTTATAGTTCTATGTTTTTTTTTCTAACTCTTATAGTTCTATGGTATTATTCCATTTTTTATAGTTTTATGTTTTTATTCCAAAATTTCAGATTCTATGGTTTTATTCAAAAATTATAGTTCTATGGTTTTATAAAAACATTATAGTTTTATGGTTTTCCAACTTTTATAGTTCTATAGTATTATTCCAATTTTTCAAGTTCTGTGGTTTTATTAAAACTTTGATAGTTATATGGTTTTCTATTAACTTTTATAATTCTATGATTTTATTACAAATTTTATAGTTCTATGGTTTTATTCCAACTTTTATAGTTCTATGGTATTATTCCAATTTTTATAATTCTACCATCTTTTTATTCCAAATTTTACAGTTCTATGGTTTACTCAAACTTTTATAGTTCTATGGTTTTACTTCAAATTTTTAAAATTTCATAGATATATTGGTAAAAAGTTCTAAGTTTTTATTCCAAAATTTCATATTCCATGGTTTTTTTCAAACAATTATAGTTCTATGGTTTTTATTCCAACCTTTAAATTTCTATGTTTTTATTTCAAAATTTCAAATTCTATAAACTTATTCAAACTATTATAGTTTTATGTCTTTAAACCAAATTTAAAATTCTATGGGTTTATTCAAACAATTATAGTTCTATGGTTTTTATTCTAACCTTAAAATTCTATGTTTTTATTCCAAAATTTCAAATTCTATGGTTTTATTTAAACTTTTACAGTTCTATGGTTTAACTTCAAATTTTAAAGCTCCATGGTTATATTGGTAAAATCATAGTTCTATGTTTTTAATCCAAAATTTCAAATTCTATGGGTTTATTCAAACAATTATAGTTCTATGGTTTTACTCAAACTTTTTTAGTTCTATGGTTTTGAGTTGAGGTTGTAGAGGCTCCACATTAAATAAAAACCTTCTGGAAAACAATTAGAAGATCTGGAAAGTCAATGGGAAGAATTTGAAAAGTTGTAGAGGCTCCAAATTGAAGAAAAATCTTCTGAAAAGCAATTAGAAGATCTATAAAGTCAATGGGAAGATTTTGATAAGTTGTAGAGGCTCCAATTTGAAGAAAAACCTTCTGGAAAACAACTACAAGAATCAAAAGGTCAGTGGGAAGATTTAGAAAAGTTGTAGAGGCTTCAAATTGAAGAGAAACCTTCTGGAAAACAAGTAGAAGAACTGGAAAGCCAATGGGAAGTTTTTGAAAAGTTATAGAGGCTTCAAATTGAAGAAAAACCTTCAGGAAAGCAATTAGAAGAACTGGAGACCCAATGGAAAGATTTCGAGAGGTTGTAGAGGCTCCAAATTGAAGAAAAACCTTCTGGAAAGCAATTAGAAGAACTGGAGACCCAATGGGAAGATTTCGAGAAGTTGTAGAGGCTCCAAATTGAAGAAAAACCTTCTGGAAAGCAATTAGAAGATCTGGAGAGTCAATGGGAAGATTTTAAAAAGTTGTAGAGGCTCCAATTTGAAGAAAAACCTTCTGGAAAGCAATTAGAAGATCTGGAGAGTCAATGGGAGGTTTTTGAGAAGTTTTAGTGGCTCCAAATTGGAGAAAACCCTTCCGAAACCAAACTATAAGAATTGAACAATCGATGGAAAGGTTTCCAGAAACTGTATCGTCTCCAAATTAAAAACCACCCTTCTGACAGATCGTCTTGTCATCTACAACCACCACCAAATGCACTTCCCCATAACCAAGACCCTTCCAATCCTCAAAACCGTCCATCCAAACACCCAAAAACGACACCCAGTAACTTAATTGGAACGTCGAACGTAAAATTACGAGATAAAAGCCAATCGATTACGCAACACTCGTTACATTGACCTCATTCTTACCAACTACCGAAACATTTTTATGAAATATTTTAAACAATAAACAAAAATTCATTAATGATGCATTGTTGCTATCGATAAATAAATTTCGAGATTGTTTGTTGCTATATTTTGTTGTTAATATTAACATCATTTTTTTGTTTTCTCTCACCGATGGTACTTGAAGATAAACGATAATGAAGAAACGTGTGTGAAGAATTTTAATTATTGTGTGCAGATAATATGGGAAAATCGATTTCTGTGTCACTTTCTTTGGATCGTGAATCGATGTATCGATTTTTTTGGTATTTTAACCCCTACGAGTAATTTTTCTACGGCACTGGTTACCTTAGAGGTCGTTTGGACCATAATAGTACGTCAAAAATGATAAAAACTTGTTTTTATAATTGTGATGCGGTTTTTTTACCGCGTGCGGTTTTTTGCCGTATGTAACGGTAGCGACTGAAAGGATGAAAAAATTGGATTTTTCCCCGTACGGTTTTTTAACCGGAGGTGGTTTATTTGCAAGAAAATATGTCCGGTTTTTTTACCGGGTCTTTGGTATTTTTTATGGGGTACTGAAAGTACCGCATTCGTATTAATATTATCATCATTATTGATAAATTTAGCTTTATTTTGAGTTTTCCGGTGAAAAAACCGCTTAAGGTAATCCAGAACTAATAAATCAAGCTCGTTTTCAACATTATTGAGAGATTTAGTTTAATTTTGAGTTTTCTGGAGAAAAAAGCGCATACGGCAAAATCACCGTACAAAAAAAAACAGTTTTTATTAATTTTTAAATTGTCCGGTGAAAAAACCGCTTAATGTAAACCCGGACTAATAAATCAAGCTCGTTTTCAACAATATTGAGAGATTTAGTTTAAATTTGAAGAAAAAAGCGCATACGGCAAAATCACCGTACAAAGAAAAAACAGTTTTTACTAATTTTTTAATCACCCGGTGAAAAAACCGCTTAACGTAAACCCGGACTAATAAATCAAACTCGTTTTCAACATTATTGACATATTAAGTTTAAAGCGCATACGGCAATTTCACCGTACAAAGAAAAAACAGTTTTTTCTAATTTTTGAATCGCTCGGTGAAAAAACCGCTTAAGGTAAACCCGGACTAATAAACCAAGCTCGTTCTCAACATTATTGACATATTAAGCTTAAATTTAAGTTTTCCAGTGAAAAAGGCGCATACGGCAAAATTACCGTGCAAAGAAAAACAGCTTTAACTAATATTTTAATCGTCCGGTAGGAAAACCGCTTAAGGCAAACCCAGACTAATAAATCAAGCTCGTCTTCAACATTATCGACACATTAAGCTTAATTTTGAGTTTTCTGGAGAAAAAAGCGCATACGGTAAACCCGGACTAATAAATCAAGCTCATTTTCAACATTATTGAGAGATTTAAATTAATTTCCTTTTTGTCGGAGAAAAAAGCGCATACGGCAATTTCACCGTACAAAGAAAAAACAGTTTTTACACATTTTTTTATCGTCCGGTGAAAAAACCGCTTAATGTAAACCCGGACTAATAAATCAAGCTCATTTTCAACATTATTGAGAGATTTAAATTAATTTTCTTTTTTTCGGAGAAAAAAGCGCATACGGCAATTTCACCGTACAAAGAAAAAACAGTTTTTAATCATTTTTTTATCGTCCGGTGAAAAAACCGCTTAATGTAAACCCGAACTAATAAATCAAGCTCGTTTTCAACATAATTGACATATTAAGCTTAATTTTGAGTTCATCGTAGGATAAAGCGCATACGGCAATTTCACCGTACAAAGAAAAAACAGTTTTTACTCATATTTTAAACGTCCGGTGAAAAAACCGCTTAAGGCAAACCTGGATTAACAAATAAAACTCGTTTTCAACATTATTGACAGATTAAACTCAATTTTTAGTTTTCTGGTGAGAAAAGCGCATACGGCAAAATTACCGTACCAAGAAAAAACAGTTTTTACTCATTTTTTAATCGTCCGGTGGAAAAACCGCTTAAGGCAATCCCAGACTAATAAATCAAGCTCTTTTTCAACATTATTGAGAGATTTAGTTTAATTTTGAGTTTTCCGGAGAATAAGCGCATACGTCAATTTCACCGTACAAAAAAAAGCAGCTTTTACTAATTTTTTTATCGTCCGGTGAAAAACCCGCTTACGGTAAACCCGGACTAATAAATCAAACTCGTTTTCAACATTATTGAGAGATATAGTTTAAATTTGGAGAAAAAAGCGCATGCGGCAATTTCACCGTAAAAAGAAAAAGCAGTTTTTACTAATTTTTTTAACGTCTGGTAAAAAAACCGCTTAAGGTAAACACGGACTAATAAATCACACTCGTTTTCAACAATATTGAGAGATATAGTTTAAATTTGGAGAAAAAAGCGCATACGGCAAAATCACCGTACAAAGAAAAAACAGTTTTTACTCATTTTTTAATGGTCCGGTGTAAAAACCGCTTAAGGCAAACCTGGATTAACAAATAAAGCTCGTTTTCAACATTATTGACAGATTAAACTCAATTTTTAGTTTTCTGGTGAGAAAAGCGCATACGGCAAAATTACCGTACAAAGAAAAAAAAAATAGTTTTTACTCATTTTTTAATCGTCCGGTGGGAAAACCGCTTACGGTAAACCCGGACTAATAAATCAAGCTCGTTTTCAACATTATTGACATGTTAAGCTTAATTCTGTGCTTTCCGGTGAAAAAACCGTATACGGTAAAACAACCGGACCGATAAAAACGATTAAAAAAATTTCTTTGTACTTTATGCGATTTTTCTGTCGTTTGGACCATAACTGTAACTACGATCCAAAAAAAATCAATTCGTTACGCTAATGTACCAAACGACATTCATGTCCCCCCATTTTTCTCCATTACGGCGATCTTCTTGCGATACATTTTAGCAACATCTTATCGTATAAAACGCGGCAGATGCCCCCGAAGATTCCATTCAGAATTCCATCTTCGTTCTTCTCTTAAGCGCGATAAAATCTACGACTTATTACTACTACTGCTACATAACTCGTTGCGTCATGTGCGTTACGGCGATCAAGAAACACGTTTCGGTGATTGTTTTTACGGGATTGTTGGTGCAATATGTTTATACGGTAAGTGAATTTTTAATTTTCAATTTTTTGGGGTTGGAGTGAAAAATTTTCCGGACGGCACTGTTTTTTGGGTAAAAAAAGTGCCGTTTGCACCATAATAATGGGAAATTTTGGGGAAAAATTGTTTTTAGCTGCTTTTTTGTTTATATTGGAGGTTGGAGGGATGTTGAACGATTTATTTCAATTAGTTTATCGTCTAGAATGTCGTTTGGACCATAATAGTATCTTAAAATTGTTTTGGTTAGCTTGAAATGGGTTAAAATTCAGAAAAAGCGGTTTTGATTACAAAAGTATCGTTTGCACCATAACAGTTAGATTTTTTGGGGGAAAATTGTTTTGAGCGGTTTTTTGTTTATATTGGAGGTTTGGGGGGTGTCGAAAGGTTTTTTTAAAAGAGTTTATCATCTAGAACGTCGTTTGGATCATAATAGTATGGTAAAAATAGTTTTGAGTCTCTTAAAATGGGTTAAAATGAGGAAAAACCGGTTTTGACAAAAAAAGTGTCATTTGCACCATAATAGTAGGAATTTTTGGGGAAAAATGGTTTTGAGCGTTTTTTTTTGGTTATTTTGGGGGTTTGGGGGTTTTAGAAAGATTTTTTTAAACAAATAAATTTTCTAGAATGTCGTTTGGACCATAACAGTATCGTAAAAGTGGTATTGAGTCGTTTAAAATGGGTTAAAATTAAGAAAAAGCGGTTTTGTAAAAAAAAATGTCATTTGAACCATAACAGTAATAATTTTGGAAAAAGATTGTTTTTAGCTGCTTTTTTTGGTTATTTTGGGGGTTTAGGGGGTTGTCGAAAGGTCTTTTTGAATAAGTTTTTCGTCTAGAATGCCGTTTGGCCCATAACAGAATCGTAAAAGTGGTTTTGAGTCGCTCAAAATCGGTTAAAATTGAGAAAAAGCGGTTTTGACCAAAAAAGTATCGTTTGCACCATAATAGTGGGAAATTTTGGGGAAAAATGATTTCTAGCTATTTTTTTGGATAAATTGGGGGTTTGGGGGTGTAGAAAGGTTTTTTTGAACAAGTCAATCGTCTAGAATGTCGTTTGTACCATAATAGTATCCTAAAAGTGTTTTTGAGTTGCTTAAAATGTGCTAAAATTAGGAAAAAGCGGTTTTGACAAAAAAAGTATCATTTGCACCAGAACAGTAAGAATTTTTGGGGAAAAAATTGTTTTGAGCGGTTTTTTTTAGTTATATGGGGGGTTTGGGGGGTGTAGAAATTTTTTTAAATAATTTAATCATGTAGAATGTCGTTTGGACCATTATAGTATCATAAAAGTGGTTTTGGCTCGCTTAAAATGGGTTAAATTTAGGAAAAAGCGGTTTTGACCAAAAAAGTGTCATTTGCACCACAACTCTTCGAATTTAATCTCGTAGAACGTCGTTTGGACCATGATAATGGGACATTTTGGGGAAAAACTGTTTTTAGCGGTTTTTTTGGTTAAATTGAGAGTTTGGAGGGTTTAAAAAGTTTTATTGAAAAAAATAATCGTCTAGAATGTCGTTTGGACCATTATAGTATCGTAAAAGTGGTTTTTAGTCGCTTGAAATGGGTTGAAATTATAAAAAAGCGGTTTTGACCAAAAAAGTGTCAATTGCACCATAACTCTTCGAATTAAATCTCGTAGAACGTCGTTTGAACCATAATAATGGGAAATTTAGGGGAAAAAATGTTTTCAGCGGTTTTTTGGTCAAAATGGGAGGTTTGGAGGGTGTAGAAATATTGTTTTATATAATTGAATAGTCTAAAATGTCATTTGGACCATAATAGTATCGTAAAAGTGGTTTTGAGTCACTTAAAATGGGTTGAAATTAGAAAAAAGCGGTTTTGATACAAAAAAGTGTCATTTGCACCACAACCCTTCAAATTAAATCTCGTAGAACGTCGTTTGGACCATAACAGTAACCCAAAACTAGTTTAAATCGATTAAAATAAGAAAAAAAACCATTTTAATGTATTTATAGATTCTTTTTGACACTTTTCAAGTCCTCCAATGAATCGGGAAACGTACCTGATTAAAATTCCATCGAAACCGACCGGACATTATGCAAAAATCGTACAATTGACCGGAAACCGGGTAGGAAAAAATCGATTCCAAACAATCGGACCTGCGATTTTCATCTCTAAGTCTCATCATTGCTCAACGTGTGTTACGTTTATTGTTTTTACCGGATTTACGCCCGGTTGATTTCTAATTAGCGTGTATACGAGGCCGTCTGGACGTTTTTTTAACCCATTTTCATCGATATTTCCGTTTTTGGGTGATTTATTGTCGATGTTCGGTTTGTTTATTTATGAATGTGCATAAATTGTTACGTGGTAGGTTTTTTGTTTATAATAATGGGACCGATTCACATGAATTGTTGCAAACTGTTACGTTATGACGAGAAAAAGAAGATTATGATGAGTGTGGTGTTTAATTGAAGCGATCTGGGTCCTGGGAAATGTTTTTTTCTGACCTGGTTGTGTAAAATTGTGTAAAACTCAATTTTTGTAGGGGGAAATGGGGTTTTTTTGGGGGGGAAATTGGTTTTTTTTTGTTTTCGGTCGATTTTTTCCAAAACTATCTGCAATATATTCTTCAAATTATCACCGCTCTAAATAGAAAGTTTAAGCTACAATTTGTTGTATTTTTTAAGATTCCAATATACAGGGTGTCCGAGATATCCCGCTTCTAACTTACGGTTTAGTTTTAACGTTTTTTTGACAACAGATGGCGTTGAGATTTTTTTTGTATTTTTTTTATAAAAACTACGAATCTAAGCTTTATTTTGACGTGCCGTTTATGTCACTAATATACAGGGTGTCTTAGATAATACGGTTTAAAGTTAGTACCTACCTAAAATTACGTACGGCAGTTTTTATTTATTTTTGGGAAAAATATTGTTTGGATTTTTGAAAAATTTTCACCAATTATAGTTTTAAGTTCGATCTATATTTTGGTGCGTGGTTAATGTTTATACTATACGGGGTGTTCGAAATAAGTCGTTGCAAAGTTACGATACTAATAAAAGGATGATTGTTGATTTTTTATTATTTTACAAAAGTATTTTTGGTGGAATTTTTTTCAAATTAAAACCAATTGTAGTCACACTTCTTAGCTACAATTAGGCGTGTTGTTCATATCTCTAACATACAGGGTGTCCTAGATATTCTACTTCAAAATTACTACTCTTATAAAATAATATTAGTTAGTTGAAACTATGTTTCTACAATAGGTGGCAATAGTATCTTTTCTTAAATGTAACCATTTGTAGCCAATACTTTAACCTACAATTCTACATATGATTTATTACTGTAACATACAGGGTGTCTGAGTTATGCTTCCTCAAAGTTACCTCCCTTATAAAATCACATCTATTCAATAAACCTTTATTTGACCAATAGATGGCAATGGGATTCCTTTCAAAATGTAACCATTTGTAGCCCCAACCTTAAGCTACAATTGGACATTTTGTTTATAACTTTAACATACAGGGTGTTTGAGTTATGCTTCCTCAAAGTTACCACCTTTAAAAAATTACATCTGTTCAATAAACCTTCATTTGACCGATAGATGGCAGTGGGATTTCTTTCAAAATGTAACCATTTGTAGCCAATACTTTAACCTACCATTCGACATTTTGTTTATAACTCTATCTTACAGGGTGTTTGAGTTATGCTTCCTCAAAGTTACCACCCTTGTAAAATCACATCTGTTCAATAAACCTTCATTTGACCGATAGATGGCAGTGGGATTTCTTTCAAAATGTAACCATTTGTAGCCAATACTTTAACCTACCATTCGACATTTTGTTTATAACTCTATCTTACAGGGTGTTTGAGTTATGCATCCTCATAGTTACCTCCCTTATAAAATCACAACTGTTCAATAAACATTCATTTTACCGATAGATGGCAGTGGAATTCTTTCCAAAATGTAACCATTTGTAGCCACAACTTTAACCTACAATTCGACATTTTGTTTATGTATCTAACATACTGGGTGTTTGAGTTATGCTTCCTCAAAGTTAACATGCTAATAAAATAACATCAGTTGATTCAAACATCATTTGACCGATAGATGGCAGTGGGATTCTTTCCATAATGTAACCAGTTGTAGTCCCCATTTTAAGCTACAATTCGACATTTTGTTTATAACTCTAACATACAGGGTGTTTGACTTATGGGTTTTCGAAGTTACCACATTTATAAAATAACGTCTGTTGATTCAATCTTTATTTGAACGAAAGATGGCAATGGGATTTTTTTCAAAATGTAACCATTTGTAACCACAACTTTAACCTACAATTCGACATTTTGTTTATTTATCTAACATACAGGGTGTTTGAGTTATGCTTCCTCAAAGTTACCACGCTAATTAAATAACATCAGTTGATTCAAACTTCATTTGACCGATAGATGGCGGTGGGATATTTTCCAAAATGTAACCAACGGTAGCCAAAAGTACTGGCTACGATTTGGCATATGTTTCACGCTCGTAATTTGCCTACTTTTCCAGAAACACCTCCACAAATTCACCTAATATTAAATTTTCCATTTTCCAGCAAATAGATGGCTACATTCCAGGACAAGATTATCCCATTTACCACGAAATTCCCCAGGGATTAAGCTTCAGATGCGACCAACGGTTACCGGGATACTACAGCGACCCAGAAGCCCAATGCCAGGTAAGATAAACCCTTTTTTTTGGCAAAAAAACGAATTTTTGACTGATTTTATTATAGGTATGGCACTGGTGTCTCCCAAACGGTCAAAAATTCAGTTTCCTGTGTCCCAACGGGACCGTTTTCAACCAATACGCCCGCGTCTGCGATTGGTGGTTCAACGTCGACTGTGCTGCCACCCCTAGTTTATACGGCATCAACGAGGACTTGTACAGGGTCGAAAAACACTAAAAAAAAACCCTAAATAAACATCTAACATTTATATATTTTTGTAAACAATCTATTTATTTTTTTTGTAAATAAATCTAATTTTTCGTATCCTTTTTTTAATTTCGAATCCCCCCGGCACTGTGCACTCTTTTTGCCTTGTTACGTTTTTACATAATAGAGGTGGAACGGTTCTGAGTAACTGTAAAACGTTACCGGAAATAAAACTCGATTTTTCGGTTAAAATAAACTTTATTTATAACAAAAAAAACATCGGTGATACGTTAAACTAAACGACTATTTATAATTTATACATAAAAATCGTTTTCGAAACGATTACAGGGATTAAATCTACGACTTTGTTTGTTCGAGTAACAGTTACTTCGAGACGAAAGTTAACCCGCTCTCTAATTGTAATTGTCACGGTCGGACGACGTTCGATTGACGACTAATAGATGGCGCTACGCGATAAATAAATAAATTACGCTTTATTTAACAATAAATACAATAAAAACCGATATATTATTAATAATTAATCGAAATATTTATTGTAAGATTGATTGGAAATGGATGAAATTGTTAATAATGGAAAAAATTGTAAATAAATCGTTTTTAATTGCAGCGCCATCTGTTATCGGTTGAGGTAAGTTTGTATTTGGATCACCACCAGAGGCGTAGCGAAATTATTTTTTTTAGGTGGTTTTATTTAAAAAAAAAATAATTCTCGCGTTAGTGGAGGAAAATAATTTTTTGGGGGTAGGTAGGGGGGTTTTACTGGATGGAGCATTTTTTTTGGTCCCTACCGAGCCGCGATTTGGGTTTGTACTTGGACAGGAATTGCAGTTGTTTGGAGTTGATGGCGCCGCGACGCTTCTCCCTGATTAAATCCACGGCGTCTTCGTAAGTGAACCCGAGCTCGATGAGCGCCAAGGCGACCATAACCGGCGCCCGGCCCAAGCCGCCGACGCAGTGCACCGCGACGCACGATTCGGGGTTGATTTGAAACTGTCTTTTCACTATGACGAAGAATTCTTGCACCGTGGCGTCGGGGGGGCACGTCCCGTCCGGTATGGTGAGGTTGCAGACTTGGATGCCGGCCCCTTTCAGGGCTTCGGTGTCGTAGGTGGGCTCGCAGACCCTGATGACGATCTTGACGTTGTTCTTCTTCAGTTCCTTGATGAAGGCGTCCAGGTTGTTGTTGGAAGGGTTCTTGGTGATGAGGAATTTGAAGCCCTTGTGGGTGATGAGGGCAAATTCCGACGAGTTGGTTGGGGGGGTGGACATCCTGTAAAAGAAAAAAGTGGAACGGTAAATATGGGAAACGGTTGCGAAACGATTAGAAACTGAAAAATGTTTGAAATGTTCCAAAAAAACCCTCATCGAAATGTTCCAAAAGAAACTTCAAAATGTTAACAATGTCCAAAAGGTCCATTAAATGTAGGATGAGGTTCCAAAATTTGATTATAACCTGAAAAAAGTTCCAATGGAACGAAATAATGTTCCAAATGTCAAAATTAGTTCTAGAATTTGATTAAAAACAGGAAAATGTTCTAAATGTTAATAGTAGTAGATTAAATATAGAAAGAGGTTCCAAATTTGATTAAAACTGAAAAATGTTCCAAGTGTAATTAGAGGTTGATTAAATACAGGAAGAGGTTCCAAGTAAGTTGGACCATAAACTGAAAAATGTTCCAAAGGTCTATTAAAAACTGAAACATGTTCCAAAGAATTTTTAAAATGTTCCAAAATTTGATTATAAACTTAAAAATGTTCCAAATGTTAAAATTGGTTGATTAAATATAGGAAGAGGTTCCAAAATTTGATTAACTGAAAAATGTTCCAAAAGTCTATTAAAAACTGAAACATGTTCCATTGAAACTAAAAAAAATGTTCAAAATGTAAATAGTGGATGATTAAATATAGGAAGAGGTTCCAAATTTGATTAAAACTGAAACATGTTCCAGAGAATCTTTAAAATGTTCCAAAAGTTGATTAAAAACTGAAATATGTTCCATTGAAACTAAAAAAATGTTCCAACTATAAATAGTGGATGATTAAATATAGGAAAAGGTTCCAAAAGTTGATTAACAATTGAAACACGTTCCAAAGAATCTTTAAAATGTTCCAAAAGTTGATTAAAAACTGAAATATGTTCCATTGAAACTAAAAAAATGTTCCAACTATAAATAGTGGATGATTAAATATAGGAAAAGGTTCCAAAAGTTGATTAACAATTGAAACACGTTCCAAAGAATCTTTAAAATGTTCCAAAAGTTGATTAAAAACTGAAATATATTCCATTGAAACTAAAAAAATGTTCCAACTATAAATAGTGGATGATTAAATATAGGAAAAGGTTCCAAAAGTTGATTAACAATTGAAACACGTTCCAAAGAATCTTTAAAATGTTCCAAAAGTTGATTAAAAACTGAAATATGTTCCATTGAAACTAAAAAAATGTTCCAACTATTGTAAGTTATTGTAAGTGTTTGATTAAATATAGAAAGAGGTTCCAAATTTGATTAAAACTAAAAAATGTTCCAAAGGTCTATTAAAAACTGAAACATGTTCCAGAGAATCTTTAAAATGTTCCAAAATTTGATTGTAACTTAAAAAGAGTTCTAACGGAACAAAATAATGTTCCAAACGTCAAAATTGGTTGATTAAATATAGGAAGAGGTTCTAGAATTTGATTAAAAACAGGAAGATGTTCTAAATGTCAATAGTAGCAGATTAAATATAGAATGAGGTTCCAAAATTTGATTATTTACTGAAAAATGTTCCAAAGGTCTATTAAAAACTGAAATATGTTCCATTGAAACTAAAAAAATGTTCCAAAATTTGATTAAAACTGAAAAATGTTCCAAAAACCTCAAAAATGATCCAAATGTCATTAGTAGTACATTAAATATAGGAAGAGGATCCAAAACTTGATTATAGACAAAAATATGTTCCAAATGATATTAGAAGTAGATTAACTATAGGAAGAGGTTCCAAAATTTGCTTAAAAACTCAAAAATGTTTCAAAAGTTTATTAAAAATGGAAACATGTTCCAAAGAATGTTTCAAATGTTCCAAATGTCAATAGTAGTAGACTAAATATAGGAAGAGATTCCAAAATTAGAATATTAACTGAAAAATGTTCCATAGAATGTTTAAAATGTTCCAAAATTTGTTTAAAACTGAAAAATGTTCCAAATAAACTTTAGAATGTTCCAAAATTTGATTATAAACTGAAAAATGTTCCAATGAAACTAAAAATGTTCCAAATGTAATTAGTGGTTTATTAAAAATAGGAAAATGTTCTTAATGTCAATAGTAGTAGATTAAATATAGGAAAAGGTTCCAAAATTTGCTTAAAAACTAAAATATCTTCCAAAGTAACTTTGAAATGCTAAAAATGTTCCAAAGGTATTTTAAAAGCTGAAAAATGTTCCAATGAAACTAAAAAATATTCCAAATGTAATTAGTGGTTCGTTTAACACAGGAAAAAGATCCAATTGTGAAAAATCGCTTTCTAAAAAGAGGAATAAGATCCAAAAGTCTAAAAAACCGTCCAATGAGCAAGAAATGCCAAAAATTTTGATTCAAACACAATAAGCTTCAAAATGACAGATGACAGTTGAAAAATGACATTTCTTAAATGAGATTTGACAGGTGGCAGTTGTAAAAACAGTTGAAATGTGACAGTTGACAGTTGAAAAATGTCAAATTTCATTTGATAAACGCAGGAAAAAGATCCAATTTATGTAGATTTCAAAAATTTTGATGTAAACTATAACAAGCTTAAAACGTCAAATTTAGTTTATTAAACTAAGGAAAAAGATCCAACATTCGTAAATTTCCAAAATTCCATCATTAAAAACAGAAACAAGTTCCAAATATTTTATAAGAAACTTTGACACTCTTCAAACGTCAAATTTAGTTTGTTAAACTAAGGAAAAAGATCCAACGTTCGTAAATTTCCAAAATTCCATCATTAAAAACAGAAACAAGTTCCAAATATTTTATAAGAAACTTTGACACTCTTCAAACGTCAAATTTAGTTTGTTAAACTAAGGAAAAAGATCCAACGTTCGTAAATTTCCAAAATTCCATCATTAAAAACAGAAACAAGTTCCAAATATTTTATAAGAAACTTTGACACTCTTAAAATGTCAAATTTAGTTTGTTAAACTCAGGAAAAAGATCCAACATTCGTAAATTTCCAAAATTCCATCATTAAAAACAGAAACAAGTTCCAAATATTTTATAAGAAACTTTGACACTCTTCAAACGTCAAATTTAGTTTGTTAAACTCAGGAAAAAGATCCAACATTCGTAAATTTCCAAAATTCCATCATTAAAAACAGAAACAAGTTCCAAATATTTTATAAGAAACTTTGACACTCTTAAAATGTCAAATTTAGTTTGTTAAACTCAGGAAAAAGATCCAACATTCGTAAATTTCCAAAATTCCATCATTAAAAACAGAAACAAGTTCCAAATATTTTATAAGAAACTTTGACACTCTTCAAACGTCAAATTTAGTTTGTTAAACTAAGGAAAAAGATCCAACGTTCGTAAATTTCCAAAATTCCATCATTAAAAACAGAAACAAGTTCCAAATATTTTATAAGAAACTTTGACACTCTTAAAATGTCAAATTTAGTTTGTTAAACTCAGGAAAAAGATCCAACATTCGTAAATTTCCAAAATTCCATCATTAAAAACAGAAACAAGTTCCAAATATTTTATAAGAAACTTTGACACTCTTCAAACGTCAAATTTAGTTTGTTAAACTAAGGAAAAAGATCCAACGTTCGTAAATTTCCAAAATTCCATCATTAAAAACAGAAACAAGTTCCAAATATTTTATAAGAAACTTTGACACTCTTAAAATGTCAAATTTAGTTTGTTAAACTCAGGAAAAAGATCCAACATTCGTAAATTTCCAAAATTCCATCATTAAAAACAGAAACAAGTTCCAAATATTTTATAAGAAACTTTGACACTCTTAAAATGTCAAATTTAGTTTGTTAAACTAAGGAAAAAGATCCAACGTTCGTAAATTTCCAAAATTCGATCATTAAAAACAGAAACAAGTTCCAAATATTTTATAAGAAACTTTGACACTCTTCAAACGTCAAATTTAGTTTGTTAAACTAAGGAAAAAGATCCAACGTTCGTAAATTTCCAAAATTCGATCATTAAAAACAGAAACAAGTTCCAAATATTTTATAAGAAACTTTGACACTCTTAAAATGTCAAATTTAGTTTGTTAAACTAAGAAAAAAGATCCAACGTTCGTAAATTTCCAAAATTCGATCATTAAAAACAGAAACAAGTTCCAAATATTTTATAAGAAACTTTGACACTCTTAAAATGTCAAATTTAGTTTGTTAAACTCAGGAAAAAGATCCAACATTCGTAAATTTCCAAAATTCCATCATTAAAAACAGAAACAAGTTCCAAATATTTTATAAGAAACTTTGACACTCTTCAAACGTCAAATTTAGTTTGTTAAACTAAGGAAAAAGATCCAACGTTCGTAAATTTCCAAAATTCCATCATTAAAAACAGAAACAAGTTCCAAATATTTTATAAGAAACTTTGACACTCTTAAAATGTCAAATTTAGTTTGTTAAACTCAGGAAAAAGATCCAACATTCGTAAATTTCCAAAATTCCATCATTAAAAACAGAAACAAGTTCCAAATATTTTATAAGAAACTTTGACACTCTTCAAACGTCAAATTTAGTTTGTTAAACTCAGGAAAAAGATCCAACATTCGTAAATTTCCAAAATTCCATCATTAAAAACAGAAACAAGTTCCAAATATTTTATAAGAAACTTTGACACTCTTAAAATGTCAAATTTAGTTTGTTAAACTCAGGAAAAAGATCCAACATTCGTAAATTTCCAAAATTCCATCATTAAAAACAGAAACAAGTTCCAAATATTTTATAAGAAACTTTGACACTCTTCAAACGTCAAATTTAGTTTGTTAAACTAAGGAAAAAGATCCAACGTTCGTAAATTTCCAAAATTCCATCATTAAAAACAGAAACAAGTTCCAAATATTTTATAAGAAACTTTGACACTCTTAAAATGTCAAATTTAGTTTGTTAAACTCAGGAAAAAGATCCAACATTCGTAAATTTCCAAAATTCCATCATTAAAAACAGAAACAAGTTCCAAATATTTTATAAGAAACTTTGACACTCTTCAAACGTCAAATTTAGTTTGTTAAACTAAGGAAAAAGATCCAACGTTCGTAAATTTCCAAAATTCCATCATTAAAAACAGAAACAAGTTCCAAATATTTTATAAGAAACTTTGACACTCTTAAAATGTCAAATTTAGTTTGTTAAACTCAGGAAAAAGATCCAACATTCGTAAATTTCCAAAATTCCATCATTAAAAACAGAAACAAGTTCCAAATATTTTATAAGAAACTTTGACACTCTTAAAATGTCAAATTTAGTTTGTTAAACTAAGGAAAAAGATCCAACGTTCGTAAATTTCCAAAATTCGATCATTAAAAACAGAAACAAGTTCCAAATATTTTATAAGAAACTTTGACACTCTTCAAACGTCAAATTTAGTTTGTTAAACTAAGGAAAAAGATCCAACGTTCGTAAATTTCCAAAATTCGATCATTAAAAACAGAAACAAGTTCCAAATATTTTATAAGAAACTTTGACACTCTTAAAATGTCAAATTTAGTTTGTTAAACTAAGAAAAAAGATCCAACGTTCGTAAATTTCCAAAATTCGATCATTAAAAACAGAAACAAGTTCCAAATATTTTATAAGAAACTTTGACACTCTTAAAATGTCAAATTTAGTTTGTTAAACTCAGGAAAAAGATCCAACATTCGTAAATTTCCAAAATTCCATCATTAAAAACAGAAACAAGTTCCAAATATTTTATAAGAAACTTTGACACTCTTAAAATGTCAAATTTAGTTTGTTAAACTCAGGAAAAAGATCCAACATTCGTAAATTTCCAAAATTCGATCATTAAAAACAGAAACAAGTTCCAAATATTTTATAAGAAACTTTGACACTCTTAAAATGTCAAATTTAGTTTGTTAAACTAAGAAAAAAGATCCAACGTTCGTAAATTTCCAAAATTCGATCATTAAAAACAGAAACAAGTTCCAAATATTTGATAACAAGCTTTAAACATCAAATTTCGTTTGTTAAACATAGGAAAAAGATCCAACGTTCGTAATTGTCAAAAATTATCATTAAAAACAGAAACAAGTTCCAAATATTTGATAAAAAACTTTGACACTCTTAACATGTCAAATTTAGTTTGTTAAACTAAGGAAAAAGATCCAACGTTCGTAAATTTCCAAAATTCGATCATTAAAAACAGAAACAAGTTCCAAATATTTTATAAGAAACTTTGACACTCTTAAAATGTCAAATTTAGTTTGTTAAACTAAGGAAAAAGATCCAACGTTCGTAAATTTCCAAAATTCGATCATTAAAAACAGAAACAAGTTCCAAATATTTGATAACAAGCTTTAAACATCAAATTTCGTTTGTTAAACATAGGAAAAAGATCCAACGTTCGTAATTGTCAAAAATTATCATTAAAAACAGAAACAAGTTCCAAATATTTGATAAAAAACTTTGACACTCTTAACATGTCAAATTTAGTTTGTTAAACTAAGGAAAAAGATCCAACGTTCGTAAATTTCCAAAATTCGATCATTAAAAACAGAAACAAGTTCCAAATATTTGATAACAAGCTTTAAACATCAAATTTCGTTTGTTAAACATAGGAAAAAGATCCAACGTTCGTAATTGTCAAAAATTATCATTAAAAACAGAAACAAGTTCCAAATATTTGATAAAAAACTTTGACACTCTTAACATGTCAAATTTAGTTTGTTAAACTAAGGAAAAAGATCCAACGTTCGTAAATTTCCAAAATTCGATCATTAAAAACAGAAACAAGTTCCAAATATTTGATAAAAAACTTTGACACTCTTAACATGTCAAATTTAGTTTGTTAAACTAAGGAAAAAGATCCAACGTTCGTAAATTTCCAAAATTCGATCATTAAAAACAGAAACAAGTTCCAAATATTTGATAACAAGCTTTAAACATCAAATTTCGTTTGTTAAACATAGGAAAAAGATCCAACGTTCGTAATTGTCAAAAATTATCATTAAAAACAGAAACAAGTTCCAAATATTTGATAAAAAACTTTGACACTCTTAACATGTCAAATTTAGTTTGTTAAACTAAGGAAAAAGATCCAACGTTCGTAAATTTCCAAAATTCGATCATTAAAAACAGAAACAAGTTCCAAATATTTTATAAGAAACTTTGACACTCTTAAAATGTCAAATTTAGTTTGTTAAACTAAGAAAAAAGATCCAACGTTCGTAAATTTCCAAAATTCGATCATTAAAAACAGAAACAAGTTCCAAATATTTTATAAGAAACTTTGACACTCTTAAAATGTCAAATTTAGTTTGTTAAACTAAGAAAAAAGATCCAACGTTCGTAAATTTCCAAAATTCGATCATTAAAAACAGAAACAAGTTCCAAATATTTGATAACAAGCTTTAAACATCAAATTTCGTTTGTTAAACATAGGAAAAAGATCCAACGTTCGTAATTGTCAAAAATTATCATTAAAAACAGAAACAAGTTCCAAATATTTGATAAAAAACTTTGACACTCTTAACATGTCAAATTTAGTTTGTTAAACTAAGGAAAAAGATCCAACGTTCGTAAATTTCCAAAATTCGATCATTAAAAACAGAAACAAGTTCCAAATATTTTATAAGAAACTTTGACACTCTTAAAATGTCAAATTTAGTTTGTTAAACTAAGAAAAAAGATCCAACGTTCGTAAATTTCCAAAATTCGATCATTAAAAACAGAAACAAGTTCCAAATATTTGATAACAAGCTTTAAACATCAAATTTCGTTTGTTAAACATAGGAAAAAGATCCAACGTTCGTAATTGTCAAAAATTATCATTAAAAACAGAAACAAGTTCCAAATATTTGATAAAAAACTTTGACACTCTTAACATGTCAAATTTAGTTTGTTAAACTAAGGAAAAAGATCCAACGTTCGTAAATTTCCAAAATTCGATCATTAAAAACAGAAACAAGTTCCAAATATTTGATAAAAAACTTTGACACTCTTAACATGTCAAATTTAGTTTGTTAAACTAAGGAAAAAGATCCAACGTTCGTAAATTTCCAAAATTCGATCATTAAAAACAGAAACAAGTTCCAAATATTTGATAACAAGCTTTAAACATCAAATTTCGTTTGTTAAACATAGGAAAAAGATCCAACGTTCGTAATTGTCAAAAATTATCATTAAAAACAGAAACAAGTTCCAAATATTTGATAAAAAACTTTGACACTCTTAACATGTCAAATTTAGTTTGTTAAACTAAGGAAAAAGATCCAACGTTCGTAAATTTCCAAAATTCGATCATTAAAAACAGAAACAAGTTCCAAATATTTTATAAGAAACTTTGACACGCTTAAAATGTCAAATTTAGTTTGTTAAACTAAGAAAAAAGATCCAACGTTCGTAAATTTCCAAAATTCGATCATTAAAAACAGAAACAAGTTCCAAATATTTGATAACAAGCTTTAAACATCAAATTTCGTTTGTTAAACATAGGAAAAAGATCCAACGTTCGTAATTGTCAAAAATTATCATTAAAAACAGAAACAAGTTCCAAATATTTGATAAAAAACTTTGACACTCTTAACATGTCAAATTTAGTTTGTTAAACTAAGGAAAAAGATCCAACGTTCGTAAATTTCCAAAATTCGATCATTAAAAACAGAAACAAGTTCCAAATATTTGATAACAAGCTTTGACACTCTTAAAATGTCAAAAAATATTTCGTTTAGCACAGGAAAAAGATCCAGTTGTAAAAAATCGCTTTCTAAAAACAGGAAAAAGATCCAAACGTCAAAAAAACCGTCCAATTAGCAAAAAATACCAAAAATTTTGATTCAAAGACAATAACAAGCTTTAAACGTCAAATTTCGTTTGTTAAACATAGGAAAAAGATCCAACATTCGTAAATTACAAAAATTCGATCATTAAAAACAGAAACAAGTTCCAAATATTTGATAACAAGCTTTAAACATCAAATTTCGTTTGTTAAACATAGGAAAAAGATCCAACGTTCGTAAATTTCCAAAATTCGATCATTAAAAACAGAAACAAGTTCCAAATATTTGATAACAAGCTTTAAACATCAAATTTCGTTTGTTAAACATAGGAAAAAGATCCAACGTTCGTAATTGTCAAAAATTATCATTAAAAACAGAAACAAGTTCCAAATATTTGATAAAAAACTTTGACACTCTTAACATGTCAAATTTAGTTTGTTAAACTAAGGAAAAAGATCCAACGTTCGTAAATTTCCAAAATTCGATCATTAAAAACAGAAACAAGTTCCAAATATTTTATAAGAAACTTTGACACTCTTAAAATGTCAAATTTAGTTTGTTAAACTAAGAAAAAAGATCCAACGTTCGTAAATTTCCAAAATTCGATCATTAAAAACAGAAACAAGTTCCAAATATTTGATAACAAGCTTTAAACATCAAATTTCGTTTGTTAAACATAGGAAAAAGATCCAACGTTCGTAATTGTCAAAAATTATCATTAAAAACAGAAACAAGTTCCAAATATTTGATAAAAAACTTTGACACTCTTAACATGTCAAATTTAGTTTGTTAAACTAAGGAAAAAGATCCAACGTTCGTAAATTTCCAAAATTCGATCATTAAAAACAGAAACAAGTTCCAAATATTTGATAACAAGCTTTGACACTCTTAAAATGTCAAAAAATATTTCGTTTAGCACAGGAAAAAGATCCAGTTGTAAAAAATCGCTTTCTAAAAACAGGAAAAAGATCCAAACGTCAAAAAAACCGTCCAATTAGCAAAAAATACCAAAAATTTTGATTCAAAGACAATAACAAGCTTTAAACGTCAAATTTCGTTTGTTAAACATAGGAAAAAGATCCAACATTCGTAAATTACAAAAATTCGATCATTAAAAACAGAAACAACTTCCAAATATTTGATAAGAACCTTTGACACTCTTAAAATGTCAAATTTAGTTTGTTAAACTAAGGAAAAAGATCCAACGTTCGTAAATTTCCAAAATTCGATCATTAAAAACAGAAACAAGTTCCAAATATTTTATAAGAAACTTTGACACTCTTAAAATGTCAAATTTAGTTTGTTAAACTAAGGAAAAAGATCCAACGTTCATAAATTTCAAAAATTTTATCATTAAAAACAGAAACAAGTTCCAAATATTTGATAAGAAGCTTTGACACTCTTAAAATGTCAAAAAATATTTCGTTTAGCACAGGAAAAAGATCCAGCTGTAAAAAATCGCTTTCTAAAAACAGGAAAAAGATCCAAAAGTCTAAAAAACCGTCCAATTAGCAAAAAATGCCAAAAATTTTGATTCAAAGGCAATAACCATTTTCAAACGTCAAATTTCGTTTATTAAACATAGGAAAAAGATCCAACGTTCGTAAATGTCAAAAATTCGATCATTAAAAACAGAAAAAAGTTCCAAATATTGGATAAGAAGCTTTGACACTCTTAGAATGTCAAAAAAATCTTTCGTTTAGAACAGGAAAAAGATCCAATTGTGAAAAATAGCAGGAAAAAGATCCAAACGTCAAAAAAACCTTCCAATTAGCAGGAAACGCCAAAAATTTAGATTGACACACGTCAAACGTCAATACAAAAAACCCAGGGAAACGATCCACCGGTCCAAACCGCACCATTAAAACCAGAAAAAAGTTCCGAACGTCAATAAAAACAAAACACCTAACCTACGCCACTCTCTAATTTTTCCACGTTCAATTTTTGGCGTGTATCGATCAATGAAACTCGGCAATTTTCCAAATTTTCCCCCACCTCCGTCGAATTTTCCCAAATAGAAAAACCCCATTTACGAAAAATTAAAAATTCCCGCGGTACGCCACTGGAATAACTTTCATTACCCCCACTCGCCCCTACCGCAGAACCCATCGCCAAAAAGACACTCGGTTCCTTCATCAGACAAATCCAACGACCAAGAAAAAGGTAACGCGATTTTTCAAATTCCCGAAACCGAAATTTCCCATTTTATTTTCCCCGTAAAGAAAATCCTTCGCTCGTTTAAATTTAGACTTACTTAAACCTTCGGCGTCGCAGCACCCGCTCCGCCGTTTCTCATTTAATAATAATAATCATAAAAATAACAATAATAATAATAATGATGGAAAAGCGCGCGACCTTCCGAAAAAAACTTTCTGGCAACGCGAATTGCGAAACCCGACCGCTCGCACCGCGCGTATTATTAACACTGATCGGCAATTGTTTTTCCGACCTTCAACATGGACGATCGACAGCGTTGCCGATACCTCTCAACTATTTAATCATCTCTGCGTCTATTCTATTATAAACAATTTTGTTTATAATAATGATTTATTATCAATAAAAACGTTAAAAATGTAAACGAAATGTCGTTCTAAATACTCAATAAAATTCAAGTTAAGTCGATTTTGTTGTATCGATTTGACGTTAGTACACATGGCAACGCTGTTTCGAGATGAGGACCTAAGTTGGGGATAAAAAAGAAGAGGAATCGGGATTCGGTAGACAGGGGCGGATTTAGATTTTTTTTAAAACGTAAATAAATGTTTTGGGTTTTTGGAAATGGGTTTTTTGGTAATTGTGGGGGCTTCGATTTTTTTAGGGTAATTAGGGAAATTAAATTGTGGAAAAATAGATGGATTGTTAAAGGAGAGAAAAGAAACAAATGGGGAGGTGGAGAGGTTGTTGGTAAAGCGGGTTTTATAGAAATTTGCGGTAAAAAACCGGACGGATTTAAATTAACGCAGTGGAAAAGCGGTTTTTACCTCAGATTTGATGAATTTAGGAAAAAATTGGACAATGGGAAGAAAAAGTTTGTTTTGTAGTTGTTTTCCAAAAGGGTTCTCTTCAATTTGGAGCCTCGACAACCTATAGAAACTTTTCCATTGACTATCCAGTTCTTGTAGTTTTGTTCCAGAAGGTTTTTCTCCAATTTGGAGCCTCTAAAACTTTTCGAAATCTTCCCACAGACCTTCAAATTCTTGTAGTTGTTTTCCAGAAGATTTTTCTTCAATTTGGAGCCTCTACAACCTCTAGAAACTATTCCATGACTATCCAGTTCTTGTAGTTTCGTTCCAGAAGGTTTTTCTCCAATTTGGAGCCTCTAAAACTTTTCGAAATCTTCCCACAGACCTTAAAATTCTTGTAGTTGTTTTCCAGAAGATTTTTCTTCAATTTGGAGCCTCTACAACCTCTAGAAACTATTCCATGACTATCCACTTCTTGTAGTTTTGTTCCAGAAGGTTTTTCTCCAATTTGGAGCCTCTAAAACTTTTCGAAATCTTCCCACAGACCTTAAAATTCTTGTAGTTGTTTTCCAGAAGATTTTTCTTCAATTTGGAGCCTCTACAACCTCTAGAAACTATTCCATGACTATCCACTTCTTGTAGTTTTGTTCCAGAAGGTTTTTCTCCAATTTGGAGCCTCTAAAAATTTTCGAAATCTTCCCACAGACCTTAAAATTCTTGTAGTTGTTTTCCAGAAGATTTTTATTCAATTTGGAGCCTCTACAACCTCTAGAAACTATTCCATGACTATCCACTTCTTGTAGTTTTGTTCCAGAAGGTTTTTCTCCAATTTGGAGCCACTAGAACTTCTCAAAATCTTCTTCGGATCCTTCCGGTTCTGGTAGTTGTTTTCCAGAAGGTTTTTCTCCAATTTGAAGCCTCTACAACCTCTAGAAACTATTCCATGACTATCCAGTTCTTGTAGTTTTGTTCCAGAAGGTTTTTGTCCAATTTGGAGCCTCTTAAACATCTCGAAATCTTCCCATTGACCTTCCGATTCTTGTGGTGGTTTTCCTGAAGATTTTTCTTCAATTTGGAGCCTCTACAACCTATAGAAACTTTTCCATTGACTATCCGATTCTTGTAGTTGTTTTCTAGAAGGTTTTTATTTAATGTGAAGCCTCTACAACTTCTAGAAACTATTTCCAGAAAAATTTTCTCCAACTTGGAGCCTCTAAAACTTCTCGAAATCTTCCCAAAGACCTTCCGATTCTTGTGGTGGTTTTCCAGAAGGTTTCTCTTCAATTTGGAGCCTCTAAAACTTCTTGAAGCCTAAACTAGTTAGTCAATAGTAAGAGTTCTAGAAGTTGTAGAGGCTCCAAATTGAAGAAAACACTTTTAGAAAACAACTACAAAAACTGTAGAGTCAACGGAAACGTTTCTAGAGGTTGTAGTAACTCCAAATTGGAGAAAAACCTTCTAGAACGAAACTACAAGAATCGGAAAGTAAAGGAGAAGATTTTGAGAAGTTGTAGTAGCTCCAAATGAGAGAAAATTCTTCTGGAACGAAACTATAAGACCTGGATAATCCTGGAATAGTTTCTAGAGGTTCTAGTGGCTCCAGATTGAACAAAAACCTTTTGGAAAACAACTAAGGTGAAGGGGAAGATTTTGAGAAGTTGTTGTAGCTCCAAATTGGAGAAAAACCTTCTGGAACGAAACTACAAGACCTGGATAATGCTGGAATAGTTTCTAGAGATTCTAGAGGCTCCAGATTGAAGAAAAACCTTTAGGAAAACAACTAAGGTGAAGAGGAAGATTTTGACAAGTTGTAGTAGCTCCAAATTGGAGAAAAACCTTTTGGACAACTACTACAAGAACTTGAGAGTCGATTGGAAGGTCTAGGTAACTTCTAGAAGCTCCAAACCTAACCTAACCAAGCTAGGTTAGACTCAATCAAAAAAATAAAGCAGTACCTGATAAACCACAAACTCTAACATCACACCAAGAAGAACCATCACCATGCAGAGCACCAGGAACCACCAGCACCCCACCAAACCCACCGGAAACTACCCCTATACTACATAGTATCAAGTTTACTTCGATACGTAAAAATCCACGAAACTGTCACTGTCACGATAATTATTTTGACAACCCTTTGACATTTTATACGTATACAAAACATCTAATGTATTTTTACCATATTTTTAACGATAATTTACCTTAGACGAAGAAGATGACCCAGTTTATGGTAGTATTAGATCCATTTCGATGCATCCGCATGGTCTAGAACCGTAAGTAGCCCATTCCAAACCATATTTCCCACCAACCATGAACCCTTGCCTTGTTCCAGCTTCATATTATTGATCTTGATAGTGTTATCGTTCCAATCGATAACTCCTAGTGTTAGTAGCGGCATCCCGAAACGCATCCCCCTCAACAACGTCGAAGACTTCAAGGACATCGTAGAATTTAAGGAACCCCACAGCCAAACCCACCGAGATGGAAGCGTGGCACTCGAAAAGAAACCGCGAGCGTTTGAAAGCCACGAAGAGGACAACCACGTGTGGCCCAAGAAGACCACCGACCTCCTCCTCGACGACGACGTCGAACCCCAATCCATCCTAAACCCCCACAAACGTAGCGATAAGTTTAGTAGCAATAGAACCCCCTCCAGAGGGTACTACTACGTCAAGAAGCGACATAGACCGCGTACGTGGACCTCCAACCCCATAAGCAAGACCACCCAAGCACCTGGTGTCGAATGCGAAGACCTGTTCCGGTTGTTCGACCAGATACCCAGCATCCGGACCACCATCGAGGATTTCCTCGCCAAGAAATCCACCAGGAGTTTGAAGGACGCTTGGAAATCCGTCGAATTCGTCATACTGACCCACCCGGGGTACACCAAGTCCGATACCAAGAGGTGCTTCAGGAATTTCGTCCGGAATCAAAGACAGAAACGACACTCGACTTACATAAACCTGCGGAACCAGAAGAAGAAGATCAACACCAACTTGGCCAAGAGGAACATCGACCGAGAGGACCCCAGGTTCGGTAGCATAGTGAATTTCATCATTAAGAACAAGATGTTTTCAGATAAGTTCACTTACGTGCCGGTGGTGTTCGCCAAAGTGACGGATTCCCCTGCTGGTGGTGGTGGCACCACCACCAATTGCACCATCTCCACCACCAGCAGCAGCTACGGATCGGATCGCACCACCTTGGTCACGGCTACGTCCACCAACAACGGTACCATCAAGAGTACGTTCGATAACACCACCGCAACCTCGAGCGTAGCTTGGAGCAACGGTACCACCAAGAGTAGTACCCCTACGAGCAACAGCACCACCTACAATGGCACTACTACTACCAATACCGGTCCTCCAATCAACAAGATCATCCCGGTACAACTCAAGGAAAAGTACTCGGTACGATTGAAGCTGCAAGTACCAGAAGAAGAAGCCTTGATCGAAAACTACGACGAAGCTTACCCCGAATCGCAAAACAACAACTCCCTGCCACAAGTAAGTTGCTCCTCTTGTATCTTACCATCTAATAACTGGTACTTTGCAGATCGGTACTACTTTGGTACCTACCAGTACCAAGGTGACTCAAACCGAACCAGGGAACCGTTCTACCAATAATAGATCCAAGAAGAACATCACCAAGCTCATAGCGAGCGAAGCTGAAGATAAAGCAGCGCCCAAAATGGACGCGGATAGCTTGGCGGACGTTACGGAAGAGGAACCCATCACGTTGGCTTTGACCTACGGTACCACGCTCCATAGAATCGACGTTTCGACTAATTCCACCACCAATGAATGTAGGATAGTGACCACGGTGAATCCTTGCGCGAACGTATCAGAGAGTACCGAGTTTTCTGGTGCTAGTACCGAGCATAACGTTACCGGGAGTTTTGGTACTTCTACCATCAACGGTACTACAGCAGCAACTCTTAATGGTACCGTAACCACGAGCCGTTTCAACGAAAGTACCACTTCAACTCCTGTTGGTACTTCTCCAACGGAAAGTACTTGGAATGTGACGGGAACCACGAGTCGTTTCAACGAAAGTACTCATAACACTACCTCAACTCCTATTGGTACTTCTTCCATCAATGGTACCACCGAAAGTACTCTAAATATCACCGTGACCGTAAGTCACTTGAACGACAGTACCCATAACGTTACTTGGATTAGTACCAGTACCGAAGGTACCAACGTATCCATACCAGGTCATGGTTTGAACGGAAGTACTCCTGGTTTGGTCAAAGAGCATTTGGTCGAGCATAACGGTACTGTAATGGAGGAAATGGGGAGGGCGTGGACCAGTGGAGGACGTGTCAACGATACATTGGTGCAAAAAAGTAAGTAGGATCTTTGTTTTTTGGTTTTTGTTGGATTATGTGGTACTTGCAAGGGCATTTGGTGGTTCAAGTACCATTTGGAGCAGCTGCTTTTGCTCCTTTAAGCTTCGTGTTGAAGTTGCGAGACTGTGGGTGGTACTGTGAGTTGTAGGTTTGCAAGGTGTGGAGTAGGGAACGCTTGGAGGATGTTTCAGATGGTCTTAGTGGATTTTGAGCCGGTTTTGCTTTGGTATCTGCTGCAGCAGAAGGTATTATTGGCTCAAATTGGACCAGCAACATTTTGTTGATGATTTTAGTGGAAAGAAAGCTTCAAATTGCAAGGAGATTTAAAGGATATTCTTGGAGGATGTTTCAGATGGTCTAAGCTGATTTTGGGCCTGTTTTACTTTGGTATCTGCTGCAGCAGAAGGTATTATTTGCTCAAATTGGACCAGCAACCTTTTTGGTGATGATTTTAGTGAAAGGAAAGCTTCAAATTGCAAGGAGATTTAAAGGATATTCTTGGAGGATGTTTTAGATGGTCTAAGCTGATTTTGAGCCAGTTTTACTTTGGTATCTGCTGCAGCAGAAAGTATCTTTGGCTCAAATTGTACCAGCAACCTTTTGGTGATGATTTTAGTGGAAGAAATGCTTCAAATTGCAAGGAAATTAAAAGGATATGCTTGGAGGATGTTTCAGATAGTCTAAGCTGATTTTGAGCCGGTTTTGCTTTGGTATCTGATGCAGCAGAAGGTATTGTTGGCTCAAATTGGACCAGCAACCTTTTTGGTGATGATTTTAGTGGAAGGAAAGCTTCAAATTGCAAGGAGATTTAAAGGATATTCTTGGAGGATGTTTTAGATTGTCTAAGCTAATTTTGAGCCTGTTTTACTTTGGTATCTGCTGCAGCAGAAGGTATTATTTGCTCAAATTGGACCAGCAACCTTTTGGTGATGATTTTAGTGGAAGAAATGCTTCAAATTGCAAGGAAATTAAAAGGATATGCTTGGAGGATGTTTCAGATAGTCTAAGCTGATTTTGAGCCGGTTTTGCTTTGGTATCTGATGCAGCAGAAGGTATTGTTGGCTCAAATTGGACCAGCAACCTTTTTGGTGATGATTTTAGTGGAAGGAAAGCTTCAAATTGCAAGGAGATTTAAAGGATATTCTTGGAGGATGTTTTAGATTGTCTAAGCTAATTTTGAGCCTGTTTTACTTTGGTATCTGCTGCAGCAGAATGTATTATTGGCTCAAATTGTACCAGCAACTGTTTGATGATGATTTTAGTGGAAAGTCAGCTTCAAATTGCAAGGAGATGAATAGGATGCTTGGATGATGTTTTAGATGGTCTAAGCTGATTTTGAGCCAGTTTTACTTTGGTATCTGCTGCAGCAGAAGGTATTATTGGCTCAAATTGTACCAGCAACTGTTTGATGATGATTTTAGTGGAAAGTCAGCTTCAATTTGTAAGGAGATTAATAGGATATGCTTGGAGGATGTTTCAGATGGTCTAAGCTGATTTTGAGCCAGTTTTACTTTGGTATCTGCTGCAGCAGAAGGTATATTTGGCTCAAATTGGACCAGCAACCTTTTGGTGTTGAATTTAGTAGAAAGAAAGCTTCAAATTGCAAGAATAGTAAAAGGATATGCTTGGAGGATGTTTCAGATAGTCTAAGCTGATTTTGAGCCTGTTTTACTTTGGTATCTGCTGCAGCAGAAGGTATTATTTGCTCAAATTGGACCAGCAACCTTTTGGTGATGATTTTAACGGAAGAAATGCTTCAAATTGCAAGGAGAGTAAAAGGATTTGCTTGGAGAATGTTTCAGATGGTCTAAGCTGATTTTGAGCTAGTTTTACTTAGGTATCTGCTGCAGCAGAAGGTATTATTGGCTCAAATTGGACTAGCAACTTTTTGGTGATGATTTTAGTGGAAGGAAAGCTTCAAATTGCAAGGAGATTAAAAGGATATGCCTGGAAGATGTTTCAGATGATCTAAGCTGATTTTGAGCCAGTTTTACTTTGGTATCTGCTGCAGCAGAAGGTATCTTTGGCTCAAATAGTACCAGCAACCTTTTGGTGTTGATGTTAGTTGAAGAAAAGCTTCAAATTGCATAGGATATGCTTGAAGGATGTTTCAGATGGTCTAAGCTGATTTTGAGCCTGTTTTACTTTGGTATCTGCTGCAGCAGAAGGTATTATTTGCTCAAATTGGACCAGCAACCTTTTGGTGATGATTTTAACGGAAGAAATGCTTCAAATTGCAAGGAGAGTAAAAGGATTTGCTTGGAGAATGTTTCAGATGGTCTAAGCTGATTTTGAGCTAGTTTTACTTAGGTATCTGCTGCAGCAGAAGGTATTATTGGCTCAAATTGGACTAGCAACTTTTTGGTGATGATTTTAGTGGAAGGAAAGCTTCAAATTGCAAGGAGATTAAAAGGATATGCCTGGAAGATGTTTCAGATGATCTAAGCTGATTTTGAGCCAGTTTTACTTTGGTATCTGCTGCAGCAGAAGGTATCTTTGGCTCAAATAGTACCAGCAACCTTTTGGTGTTGATGTTAGTTGAAGAAAAGCTTCAAATTGCATAGGATATGCTTGAAGGATGTTTCAGATGGTCTAAGCTGATTTTGAGCCAGTTTTACTTTGGTATCTGCTGCAGCAGAAGGTATTTTTGGCTCAAATAGTACCAGCAACCTTTTGGTGTTGATGTTAGTTGAAGATAAGCTTCAAATTGCATAGGATATGCTTGGAGGATGTTTCAGATGGTCTAAGCTGATTTTGAGCCAGTTTTACTTTGGTATCTGATGCAGCAGAAGGTATTATTGGCTCAAATTAGACCAGCAACTTTTTAGTGATGATTTTAGTGGAAGGAAAGCTTCAAATTGCAAGGAGATTAAAAGGATATTCTTGGAGGATGTTTCAGAGGGTCTTAGTGGATTTTGAGCCTGTTTTACTTTGGTATCTGCTGCAGTAGAAGGTATTATTGGCTCAAATTGTACCAGCAACTGTTTGATGATGATTTTAGTGGAAAGTCAGCTTCAATTTGTAAGGAGATTAATAGGATATGCTTAGATGATTTTTCAGATGGTCTAAGCTGATTTTGGGCCAGTTTTACTTTGGTATCTGCTGCAGCAGAAGGTATTGTTGGCTCAAATTGTACCAGCAACTGTTTGATGATGATTTTAGTGGAAAGTCAGCTTCAAATTGTAAGGAGATTAATAGGATATGCTTGGATGATGTTTCAGATGGTCTAAGCTGATTTTGAGCCTGTTTCACTTTGGTATCTGATGCAGCAGAAGGTATTATTGGCTCAAATTGGACCAGCAACCTTTTGGTGATGATTTTAGTGCAAAGAAAACTTCAAATTGCAAGGATATTAAAAAGATATTCTTGGAGAATGTTTCAGATGTCTAAGCTGATTTTGAGCCTGTTTTACTTTGGTATCTGCTGCAGCAGAAGGTATTATTGGCTCAAATTAGACCAGCAACCTTTTGGTGATGATTTTAGTGAAAGGAAAGCTTCAAATTGCAAGGAGATTAAAAGGATATATTTGTAGGATGTTTCAGTTGGTCTAAGATGATTTTGAGTCAGTTTTACTTTGGTATCTGCTGCAGCAGAAGGTATTATTGGCTCAAATTGTACCAGCAACTGTTTGATGATGATTTTAGTGGAAAGTCCGCTTCAATTTGTAAGGAGATTAATAGGATATGCTTTGAGGATGTTTCAGATGGTCTAAGCTGGTTTTGAGCCTGTTTTACTTTGGTATCTGCTGCAGCAGAAGGTATTATTGGCTCAAATGGTACCAGCAACTTTTTGGTGATGATTTTAGTGGAAATTCAGCTTCAATTTGTAAGGAGATTAATAGGATATGCTTGGATGATGTTTCAGATGGTCTAAGCTGATTTTGAGCCTGTTTTACTTTGGTATCTGCTGCAGCAGAAGGTATTGTTGGCTCAAATGGTACCAGCAACTTTTTGGTGATGATGTTAGTGGAAGGAAAGCTTCAAATTGCAAGGATATTAAAAAGATATGGTTGGAGGATGTTTCAGATGGTCTAAGCTGATTTTGAGCCTGTTTTACTTTGGGATCTGCTGCAGCACAAGGTATTGTTGGCTCAAATTGGACCAGCAACCTTTTGGTGATGATTTTAGTGGAAAGAAAGCTTCAAATTGCAAGGAGATTAAAAGGATATGCTTTGAGGATGTTTCAGATGGTCTAAGCTGATTTTGAGCCTGTTTTACTTTGGTATCTGCTGCAGCAGAAGGTATTATTGGCTCAAATATTACCAGCAACCTTTTGGTAATGATTTTAGTGAAAGGAAAGCTTCAATTTGTAAGGAGATTAAAAGGATATGCTTGGAGGATGTTTCAGATAGTCTAAGCTGATTTTGAGCCAGTTTTACTTTGGTATCTGCTGCAGTAGAAGGTATTATTGGCTCAAATTAGACCAGCAACCTTCTGGTGATGATTTTAGTGAAAGGAAAGCTTCAAATTGCAAGGAAATTAAAAGGATAAGCTTGGAGGATGTTTCAGATGGTCTAAGCTGATTTTGAGCCTGTTTTACTTTGGTATCTGCTGCAGCAGAAGGTATTGTTGGCTCAAATTGGACCAGCAACCTTTTGGTGATGATTTTAGTGAAAGAAAAGCTTTAAATTGCAAGGAGATTTAAAGGATATGCTTGGAGGATGTTTCAGATGGTCTAAGCTGATTTTGAGCCTGTTTTACTTTGGTATCTGCTGCAGCAGTAGGTATTGTTGGCTCAAATTGGACCAGCAACTTTTTGGTGATGATTTTATTCAAAGGAAAGCTTCAAATTGTAAGGAGATTAAAAGGATATTCTTGGAGGATGTTTCAGATGGTCTAAGCTGATTTTGAGCCTGTTTTACTTTGGTATCTGCTGCAGCAGAAGGTATTGTTGGCTCAAATTGGACCAGCAACCTTTTGGTGATGATTTTATTGCAAGAAAAGCTTTAAATTGCAAAGACATTAAAAGGATATTCTTGGAGGATGTTTCAGATGGTTTAAGCTGATTTTGAGCCTGTTTCACTTTAGTATCTGCTGCAGCAGAAGGTATTGTTGGCTCAAATAGTACCAGCAACCTTTTGGTGTTGATGTTAGTTGAAGAAAAGCTTCAAATTGCATAGGGTATGCTTGGAGGATGTTTCAGATGCTCCAAGCTGCTTTTGAGCCTCTTTTACTTCGTCATCAGCTTTAGCAACCTGTCCAACAGCTCCACCAAACCTTTAGATGACTCTTACCTTGTTATCCATCCAAAAAACTTGTTTTCCAGAGCTACCAATCGCTGAAAACGCCTCCTTAACCCCGGGCATCTACAAAGAAAAAGACATGGTACCCGGAGTGCTGATATATCCTCTGAACAAGGAGGACACCTCCAACGTGGAGAAGAACAAGCGCAACATCATCGAATCCGACGCCGACGACGAAGACCTTTCTGGCGGAATCTACGACGGGGTAACGATAGACGAGATCAACGACGCCAACAACATGAAGGTAACTATCACCCAAATACTCCTCCTATCTTCTACTCGTTTTTGGGGTTAACTTTGGGCTCGCTTTCTACCATTTTCGTTTTGTTTTTTTTGAATTTTCAGTACGCCGACTTCATACCCATCCTCAAAGAGAAAAAATCCCCATCGCCAGACTGTTCCGAAGAGACGGAAAAGATGTTGGACACCATACGCGAGTTGAACTTGCCCAAGGAGGAGAACATGACCATCGGCAACGAAGAGAACTGCAGCAGCACCAGCGCTAGCTTAGGATCGACCCTTTCCACCAGAAGTGGTCCGGAAATTATGCACTTCAACGAAAACTTCACGGTGGAGCCCAGCAACACGCTAGTGGTCAACGTACCGATAGTTACCTGCTTGGAACCGCTCAAAACCGAACCAAGTCCTTTGGAGATGGTTCCTCTGCCGCCTCAATCGACCGTAGTAGCTCAGGAGATGATGCAAGCGGCCAAAGGTGCCGCCAAAACCGAAGACAAACTAGTACCTATGCTAAACGCCAGCACTACGTGTCCAACCAGCACCCAAACCTCTTCCACATCCGTAGTAACTACCCCAACAGCTGCTACGAACGCTACGACCACTTGCACCACGCTTGGTACTACTTTGAGCGTAAAAACTTGCGAAACATCTCCAGGAACCGTTGCTTCTTATCCAGTAAGCACCATCTCGACTTGCTTCCTTGCTTCCTCTTCGATTTCTTCTTCCTCATAGCTCTAAGTACGTTCTGAACGGTTAAAAGTGTGGTTATTGTTGCAGAGCACCGCGCCCCCACACTCCAAACGGAAATCCCCCAACTTTAGGATGGAATCTCTGGAGCAGGATCTTCAGTTGGTCAACGAGATCCAGAGTATTTTGGACGGCATCTACGGCAACCGAGCGAGTAGCAGAAGGAGGAGGAAACGAGAAGTGGACGATTACTACGAGGATTCCACGGTACCTGCCGCGAGATGGAGAAGGAGGCATAGAAGGAGAAGGAAGAACAAGAATAAGAAGAGGAAGCAGCAGCAACAGCAGCGATATCGATGGGGTAACGAACCTGGGGGGCGTTTTTTAGGCAGAAGCATGCAAAATTTTACGTAGACGTTCTTCAAAAACCTTCGCGCTTTGAAGACTACGACGACGACGACGATCTAGCGGATTTGTATTTGGAGAAACGCGAACGTACCACAAAATTTGGAGATTTTTCTTGGCCAGATTCGCATACGAGAAGACCAAACAAGAATTGGCGTAAGAAGTTTAAGAAAAAACCCACCGAGCCGATGAGAATCGTCACCGAAAAGATGGAGAGCGTCAGCACCGTCGTGGAGGAAGAGGAGGAAGGTACCACCGGTCCAGTTCCAACCGAATACACCGTCCAAACTGTTCAGTACACCACCAAAGTGGATACTCCGGAGCCGATAACCGAAGAAAGCACCAGGGAAGAGTCTGCGACCCTAGAAAGCACCACGGAAGAGTCTGCGATCCAAGGAAGCACCACGGAAGAGTCTGCGGTACAAGGAAGCACCACGGAAGAGCTTGCGACCCAAGGAAGCACCACGGAAGAGTCTGCGATCCAAGGAAGCACCACGGAAGAGTCTACGACCGAGGAAACCGCCACCACGTTAGCCATACCCTTCGTGGCGCTGTCTTCTCCATCCGACCGATCCCTAGCTGGTTCAGTGAACGTTGGAGGACTAAACGCCAGCGCTAGCACTGACCTCTTTGCCCAAAACGATTCCTTCAAGTACTCCCTAAGTCTGGACTCCAATACCTACGAAGTTACCATCAACATCGATTACGAAGACACCGAGGAAGAAGATAGAAAGAGGAAATTGTATTCCAAAGCCGAAGAATTGCTGAAAGACCTCCCAAACGGTACCACCACCACCACCAACACCAGATCTGGTACCGCCACCGAAGCTTTTCCTACCAAACAAAGTACCAACCATAAAAGTAAGCAGCGTACACCTCTGGCTAAAAATCCTTTACTAATACTTCTGTTGCAGTTAAAACGGTGGTACCTGAAGAAGAAGACGCGGATTACGACGAAACGTTGTGTTCCATAGAGGGCAGCACCACCACCATGGGTAAAACGAAGCACAAAGGTCGTAAAGGACAAGGTTCGTTTAGATTTTAGAAATGTTGAAGCTAGCGTGCTTTTAATAACAGTGATAAAGGTGTTTCCAGGTACTACTCGCGGTGCGGGGGACGAGGAAGCCACTGCAAGAAGAATGGAAGAAGATTGGGTTACTGTAGAGGCTGCAGGTGTTACCGAAGGTGAGGTATTGTGAGTTTTATTTGGGTATGTAAAGTAGTTTGGTTTTGCAGAAGGGTACGACCTAACGGGACCCGAAGAAACGGTGTATGTAGAAGAAGGTTCTTCCGAAACCGTGGAATCTCTCGCGGGTACCAATAAAGAAGACACCACTGCGTATGGCGAGGTGGTACCACCAGATTATGAAGTACTGACCGTTGAACCGAAAGAGGATGAGAACGTCTTGCCAAAATTTACCGAAACGGGTGAAGAAGAAGAAGATTTTGGTACCACGGAAAGTGGTACCGAAGTACTAACGACTGAACTGGAAGCTGAAGAAGACGAAAAACTCGTTCCGAATATCGTCGGTAGTCATGGTAGTACCGTACGGGGTTTGGTAAGTGAAGAAGCTGCTGAAGGTAGTACTTTTGAAGAGTCCAACGAAGAAACGGTGGAACTGACGATGGAATCGATGAAAGATGGTTTTGGGACTGAAGAAACGTCGGGAGAATCCGTGGAGAGTGTTGCTGTTGGTGGTGGTACCACGGAGGAATTGATGGAGGATTTAACGTTGGGACAGGAGGAAGAGTTGTCGAGTTTTTGGTTGGAGCAATTTACGACTACGCTTAAAGGTGTTGAAGATTGGGAAGATAATAGTACTACTCCGGAGGAGTATTTCGATGAAAATATGTTGGAGGTTACGATGTCAGAGAAACAAATGGAAGAGGAAATGGTATCTGGTGTGGGCGGTGGTGGTACATCGACTGAATGGGTGGGTGAATATGAAATCGTTCATGGTTCAACTAAAAAGTACAAAGGAAAAGCTTCCAGTACTGCTGAGACTATGGAAAAGGAACTGGTGACAGCTGAGACTTCAGTAGGTGCTGGTGGTGCCACTACCTTTTCTGAGTTTGGCATGGAATCAACAACTGAACCTTTAGAAATCGAAGAGCACAAACTCATTCCCAGTTTTACCAAAAAGCACAAAGGAAAAGCTTCCAGTACTGCTGAGATTATGGAAGAAGAACTGGTGACTGCTGAGACTTCAGTAGGTGCTGGTGGTGCCACTACCTCTTCTGAATTGGGCATGGAATCAACAACTGAACCTATAGAAACCGAAGAGCACAAACTCATTCCCAGTTTTACCAAAAAGCACAAAGGAAAAGCTTCCAGTACTGCTGAGACTATGGAAGAAGAACTGGTGACTGCTGAGACTTCAGTAGGTGCTGGTGGTGCCACTACCTCTTCTGAATTGGGCATGGAATCAACAACTGAACCTATAGAAACCGAAGAGCACAAACTCATTCCCAGTTTTACCAAAAAGCACAAAGGAAAAGCTTCCAGTACTGCTGAGATTATGGAAGAAGAACTGGTGACTGCTGAGACTTCAGTAGGTGCTGGTGGTGCCACTACCTCTTCTGAATTGGGCATGGAATCAACAACTGAACCTATAGAAACCGAAGAGCACAAACTCATTCCCAGTTTTACCAAAAAGCACAAAGGAAAAGCTTCCAGTACTGCTGAGACTATGGAAGAAGAACTGGTGACTGCTGAGACTTCAGTAGGTGCTGGTGGTGCCACTACCTCTTCTGAATTGGGCATGGAATCAACAACTGAACCTATAGAAACCGAAGAGCACAAACTCATTCCCAGTTTTACCAAAAAGCACAAAGGAAAAGCTTCCAGTACTGCTGAGACTATGGAAGAAGAACTGGTGACTGCTGAGACTTCAGTAGGTGCTGGTGGTGCCACTACCTCTTCTGAATTGGGCATGGAATCAACAACTGAACCTATAGAAACCGAAGAGCACAAACTCATTCCCAGTTTTACCAAAAAGCACAAAGGAAAAGCTTCCAGTACTGCTGAGATTATGGAAGAAGAACTGGTGACTGCTGAGACTTCAGTAGGTGCTGGTGGTGCCACTACCTCTTCTGAATTGGGCATGAAATCAACAACTGAACCTATAGAAACCGAAGAGCACAAACTCATTCCCAGTTTTACCAAAAAGCACAAAGGAAAAGCTTCCAGTACTGCTGAGATTATGGAAGAAGAACTGGTGACTGCTGAGACTTCAGTAGGTGCTGGTGGTGCCACTACCTCTTCTGAATTGGGCATGGAATCAACAACTGAACCTATAGAAACCGAAGAGCACAAACTCATTCCCAGTTTTACCAAAAAGCACAAAGGAAAAGCTTCCAGTACTGCTGAGACTATGGAAGAAGAACTGGAGACTGTTGAGACTTCAGTAGGTGCCGGTGGTGCCACTACCTCTTCTGAATTGGGCATGGAATCAACAACTGAACCTATAGAAACCGAAGAGCACAAACTAATTCCCAGTTTTACCAAAAAGCACAAAGGAAAGCTTCCACTACTGCTGAGACTATGGAAGAAGAACTGGAGACTGTTGAGACTTCAGTAGGTGCTGGTGGTGCCACTACCTCTTCTGAATTGGGCATGGAATCAACAACTGAACCTATAGAAACCGAAGAGCACAAACTCATTCCCAGTTTTACCAAAAGCACAAAGGAAAAGCTTCCAGTACTGCTGAGACTATGGAAGAAGAACTGGAGACTGTTGAGACTTCAGTAGGTGCTGGTGGTGCCACTACCTCTTCTGAATTGGGCATGGAATCAACAACTGAACCTATAGAAACCGAAGAGCACAAACTCATTCCCAGTTTTACCAAAAAGCACAAAGGAAAAGCTTCCAGTACTGCTGAGACTATGGAAGAAGAACTGGAGACTGTTGAGACTTCAGTAGGTGCTGGTGGTGCCACTACCTCTTCTGAATTGGGCATGGAATCAACAACTGAACCTTCAGAAACCGAAGAGCACAAACTCATTCCCAGTTTTACCAAAAAGCACAAAGGAAAAGCTTCCAGTACTGCTGAGATTATGGAAGAAGAACTGGTGACTGCTGAGACTTCAGTAGGTGCTGGTGGTGCCACTACCTCTTCTGAATTGGGCATGGAATCAACAACTGAACCTATAGAAACCGAAGAGCACAAACTCATTCCCAGTTTTACCAAAAAGCACAAAGGAAAAGCTTCCAGTACTGCTGAGACTATGGAAGAAGAACTGGAGACTGTTGAGACTTCAGTAGGTGCCGGTGGTGCCACTACCTCTTCTGAATTGGGCATGGAATCAACAACTGAACCTATAGAAACCGAAGAGCACAAACTCATTCCCAGTTTTACCAAAAAGCACAAAGGGAAAGCTTCCACTACTGCTGAGACTATGGAAGAAGAACTGGAGACTGTTGAGACTTCAGTAGGTGCTGGTGGTGCCACTACCTCTTCTGAATTGGGCATGGAATCAACAACTGAACCTATAGAAACCGAAGAGCACAAACTCATTCCCAGTTTTACCAAAAAGCACAAAGGAAAAGCTTCCAGTACTGCTGAGACTATGGAAGAAGAACTGGAGACTGTTGAGACTTCAGTAGGTGCTGGTGGTGCCACTACCTCTTCTGAATTGGGCATGGAATCAACAACTGAACCTATAGAAACCGAAGAGCACAAACTCATTCCCAGTTTTACCAAAAAGCACAAAGGAAAAGCTTCCAGTACTGCTGAGACTATGGAAGAAGAACTGGAGACTGTTGAGACTTCAGTAGGTGCCGGTGGTGCCACTACCTCTTCTGAATTGGGCATGGAATCAACAACTGAACCTATAGAAACCGAAGAGCACAAACTAATTCCCAGTTTTACCAAAAAGCACAAAGGGAAAGCTTCCACTACTGCTGAGACTATGGAAGAAGAACTGGAGACTGTTGAGACTTCAGTAGGTGCTGGTGGTGCCACTACCTCTTCTGAATTGGGCATGGAATCAACAACTGAACCTATAGAAACCGAAGAGCACAAACTCATTCCCAGTTTTACCAAAAAGCACAAAGGAAAAGCTTCCAGTACTGCTGAGACTATGGAAGAAGAACTGGAGACTGTTGAGACTTCAGTAGGTGCTGGTGGTGCCACTACCTCTTCTGAATTGGGCATGGAATCAACAACTGAACCTATAGAAACCGAAGAGCACAAACTCATTCCCAGTTTTACCAAAAAGCACAAAGGGGAAGCTTCCAGTACTGCTGAGAATATGGAAGAAGAACTGGAGACTGTTGAGACTTCAGTAGGTGCTGGTGGTGCCACTACCTCTTCTGAATTGGGCATGGAATCAACAACTGAACCTTCAGAAATCGAAGAGCAAACACTCATTCCCAGTTTTACCAAAAAGCACAAAGGGAAAGCTTCCACTACTGCTGAGACTATGGAAGAAGAACTGGTGACTGCTGAGACTTCAGTAGGTGCTGGTGGTGCCACTACCTCTTCTGAATTGGGCATGGAATCAACAACTGAACCTTCAGAAATCGAAGAGCAAACACTCATTCCCAGTTTTACCAAAAAGCACAAAGGGAAAGCTTCCACTACTGCTGAGACTATGGAAGAAGTACTAGTGACTGCTGAAACTTCAGTAGGTGCTGGTGGTGCCACTACCTCTTCTGAATTGGGCATGGAAACAACAACTGAACCTTTAGAAACCGAAGAGCAAACACTCATTCCCAGTTTTACCAAAAAGGACAAAGGAAAAGCTTCCACTACTGCTGAGACTATGGAAGAAGAACTGGTGACTGCTGAGACTGCAGTAGGTGCTGGTGGTGCCACTACCTCTTCTGAATTGGGCATGGAATCAACAACTGAACCTTCAGAAATCGAAGAGCAAACACTCATTCCCAGTTTTACCAAAAAGCACAAAGGAAAAGCTTCCACTACTGCTGAGACTATGGAAGAAGTACTAGTGACTGCTGAAACTTCAGTTGGTGCTGGTGGTGCCACTACCTCTTCTGAATTGGGCATGGAAACAACAACTGAACCTTCAGAAATCGAAGAGCAAACACTCATTCCCAGTTTTACTAAAAAGCACAAAGGGAAAGCTTCCACTACTGCTAAGACTATGGAAGAAGAACTGGTAACTGCTGAGACTTCAGTAGGTGCTGGTGGTGCCACTACCTCTTCTGAATTGGGCATGGAAACAACAACTGAACCTTTAGAAACCGAAGAGCAAACACTTATTCCCAGTTTTACCAAAAAGCACAAAGGAAAAGCTTCCACTACTGCTGAGACTATGGAAGAAGAACTGGTGACTGCTGAAACTTCAGTAGGTGCTGGTGGTGCCACTACCTCTTCTGAATTGGGCATGGAAACAACAACTGAACCTTCAGAAATCGAAGAGCAAACACTCATTCCCAGTTTTACCAAAAAACACAAAGGAAAAGCTTCCAGTACTGCTGAGACTATGGAAGAAGAACTGGTGACTGCTGAAACTTCAGTAGGTGCTGGTGGTGCCACTACCTCTTCTGAATTGGGCATGGAAACAACAACTGAACCTTTAGAAACCGAAGAGCAAACACACCTTCCCAGTTTTACCAAAAAGCACAAAGGAAAAGCTTCCACTACTGCTGAGACTATGGAAAAAGAACTGGTGACTGCTGAAACTTCAGTAGGTGCTGGTGGTGCCACTACCTCTTCTGAATTGGGCATGGAAACAACAACTGAACCTTCAGAAATCGAAGAGCAAACACTCATTCCCAGTTTTACCAAAAAGCACAAAGGAAAAGCTTCCACTACTGCTGAGACTATGAAAGAAGAACTGGTGACTGCTGAAACTTCAGTAGGTGCTGGTGGTGCCACTACCTCTTCTGAATTGGGCATGGAAACAACAACTGAACCTTCAGAAATCGAAGAGCAAACACTCATTCCCAGTTTTACCAAAAAGCACAAAGGAAAAGCTTCCACTACTGCTGAGACTATGGAAGAAGAACTGGTGACTGCTGAAACTTCAGTAGGTGCTGGTGGTGCCACTACCTCTTCTGAATTGGGCATGGAAACAACAACTGAACCTTCAGAAACCGAAGAGCAAACACTCATTCCCAGTTTTACCAAAAAGCACAAAGGAAAAGCTTCCAGTACTGCTGAGACTATGGAAGAAGAACTGGCGACAGCTGAGACTTCAGTAGGTGCTGGTGGTGCCACTACCTCTTCTGAATTGGGCATGGAAACAACAACTGAACCTTCAGAAATCGAAGAGCAAACACTAATTCCCAGTTTTACCAAAAAACACAAAGGAAAAGCTTCCAGTACTGCTGAGACTATGGAAGAAGAACTGGTGACTGCTGAGACTTCAGTAGGTGCTGGTGGTGCCACCACCTCCTCTGAGTTTGGCATGGAAACAACAACTGAACCTTTAGAAACTGAAGAGCACAAACTCATTCCCAGTTTTACCAAAAGGCACGAAGGAAAAGCTTCCAGTACTGCTGAGACTATGGAAGAAGAACTGGTGACTGTTGAGACTTCAGTAGGTGCTGGTGGTGCCACCACCTCCTCTGAGTTTGGCATGGAATCAACAACTGAACCTTTAAAAATCGAAGAGCACAAACTTATTCCCAGTTTTACCAAAAAGCACAAAGGAAAAGCTTCCAGTACTGCTGAGACTATGGAAGAAGAACTGGTGACTGCTGAGACTTCAGTAGGTGCTGGAGGTGCCACTACCTCCTCTGAGTTTGGCATGGAATCAACAACTGAACCTTTAGAAACCGAAGAGCACAAACTCATTCCCAGTTTTACCAAAAAACACAAAGGGAAAGCTTCCAGTACTGCTGAGACTATGGAAGAAGAACTGGTGACTGTTGAGACTTCAGTAGGTGCTGGTGGTGCCACCACCTCCTCTGAGTTTGGCATGGAATCAACAACTGAACCTTTAGAAACCGAAGAGCACAAACTCATTCCCAGTTTTACCAAAAAACACAAAGGAAAAGCTTCCAGTACTGCTGAGACTATGGAAGAAGAACTGGTGACTGTTGAGACTTCAGTAGGTGCTGGTGGTGCCACCACCTCCTCTGAGTTTGGCATGGAATCAACAACTGAACCTTTAGAAACCGAAGAGCACAAACTCATTCCCAGTTTTACCAAAAAACACAAAGGGAAAGCTTCCAGTACTGCTGAGACTATGGAAGAAGAACTGGTGACTGTTGAGACTTCAGTAGGTGCTGGTGGTGCCACCACCTCCTCTGAGTTTGGCATGGAATCAACAACTGAACCTTTAGAAACCGAAGAGCAAACACTCATTCCCAGTTTTACCAAAAAGCACAAAGGAAAAGCTTCCACTACTGCTGAGACTATGGAAGAAGAACTGGTGACTGTTGAGACTTCAGTAGGTGCTGGTGGTGCCACCACCTCCTCTGAGTTTGGCATGGAATCAACAACTGAACCTTTAAAAATCGAAGAGCACAAACTTATTCCCAGTTTTACCAAAAAGCACAAAGGAAAAGCTTCCAGTACTGCTGAGACTATGGAAGAAGAACTGGTGACTGCTGAGACTTCAGTAGGTGCTGGTGGTGCCACTACCTCTTCTGAGTTTGGCATGGAAACAACAACTGAACCTATAGAAACCGAAGAGTACAAACTCATTCACAGTTTTACCAAAAAACACAAAGAAAAAGCTTCCAGTACTGCTAAAACTATGGAAGAAGAACTGGTGACTGTTGAGACTTCAGAAGGTGCTGGTGGTGTCACTACCTCTTCTGAATTGGGCATGGACTCAACAACTGAACCTTTAGAAACCGAAGAGTACAAACTCATTCCCAGTTTTACCAAAAAGCTCAAAGGAAAAGCTTCCAGTACTGCTAAGACTATGGAAGAAGAACTGGTGACTGCTGAGACTTCAGTAGGTGCTGGTGGTGCCACTACCTTTTCCGAGTTGGGCATGGAATCAACAACTGAACCTTCAGAAATCGAAGAGCAAACACTCATTCCTAGTTTTACCAAAAAGCACAAAGGAAAAGCTTCCAGTACTGCTGAGACTATGGAAGAAGAACTGGTGACTGCTGAGACTTTAGTAGGTGCTGGTGGTGCCACTACCTTTTCCGAGTTGGGCATGGAATCAACAACTGAACCTTCAGAAATCGAAGAGCAAACACTCATTCCTAGTTTTACCAAAAAGCACAAAGGAAAAGCTTCCAGTACTGCTGAGACTATGGAAGAAGAACTGGTGACTGCTGAGACTTTAGTAGGTGCTGGTGGTGCCACTACCTCTTCCTCTGAGTTGGGCATGGAATCAACAACTGAACCTTCAGAAATCGAAGAGTACAAACACTCATTCCTAGTTTTACCAAAAATCACAAAGGAAAAGCTTCCAGTACTGCTGAGACTATGGAAGAAGAACTGGTGACTGCTGAGACTTCAGTAGGTGCTGGAGGTGCCACTACCTCCTCTGAGTTTGGCATGGAAACAACAACTGAACCTATAGAAACCGAAGAGTACAAACTCATTCCCAGTTTTACCAAAAAACACAAAGGGAAAGCTTCCAGTACTGCTGAGACCATGGAAGAAGAACTGGTGACTGCTGAGACTTCAGTAGGTGCTGGAGGTGCCACTACCTCCTCTGAGTTTGGCATGGAAACAACAACTGAACCTATAGAAACCGAAGAGTACAAACTCATTCCCAGTTTTACCAAAAAGCACAAAGGGAAAGCTTCCAGTACTGCTGAGACTATGGAAGAAGAACTGGTGACTGCTGAGACTTCAGTAGGTGCTGGAGGTGCCACTACCTCCTCTGAGTTTGGCATGGAATCAACAACTGAACCTTTAAAAATCGAAGAGCACAAACTTATTCCCAGTTTTACCAAAAAGCACAAAGGAAAAGCTTCCAGTACTGCTGAGACTATGGAAGAAGAACTGGTGACTGCTGAGACTTCAGAAGGTGCTGGTGGTGCCACTACCTCTTCTGAGTTTGGCATGGAAACAACAACTGAACCTTTAGAAATTGAAGAGCACAAACTCACTCCCAGTTTTACCAAAAAGCACAAAGGGAAAGCTTCCAGTACTGCTGAGACTATGGAAGAAGAACTGGTGACAGCTGAGACTTCAGAAGGTGCTGGTGGTGCCACTACCTCCTCTGAGTTTGGCATGGAAACAACAACTGAACCTTTAGAAATTGAAGAGCACAAACTCACTCCCAGTTTTACCAAAAAGCACAAAGGGAAAGCTTCCAGTACTGCTGAGACTATGGAAGAAGAACTGGTGACTGCTGAGACTTCAGTAGGTGCTGGAGGTGCCACTACCTCCTCTGAGTTTGGCATGGAATCAACAACTGAACCTTTAAAAATCGAAGAGCACAAACTTATTCCCAGTTTTACCAAAAAGCACAAAGGAAAAGCTTCCAGTACTGCTGAGACTATGGAAGAAGAACTGGTGACTGCTGAGACTTCAGTAGGTGCTGGAGGTGCCACTACCTCCTCTGAGTTTGGCATGGAATCAACAACTGAACCTTTAAAAATCGAAGAGCACAAACTTATTCCCAGTTTTACCAAAAAGCACAAAGGAAAAGCTTCCAGTACTGCTGAGACTATGGAAGAAGAACTGGTGACTGCTGAGACTTCAGTAGGTGCTGGAGGTGCCACTACCTCCTCTGAGTTTGGCATGGAAACAACAACTGAACCTATAGAAACCGAAGAGTACAAACTCATTCCCAGTTTTACCAAAAAACACAAAGGGAAAGCTTCCAGTACTGCTGAGACCATGGAAGAAGAACTGGTGACTGCTGAGACTTCAGTAGGTGCTGGAGGTGCCACTACCTCCTCTGAGTTTGGCATGGAAACAACAACTGAACCTTTAAAAATCGAAGAGCACAAACTTATTCCCAGTTTTACCAAAAAGCACAAAGGAAAAGCTTCCACTACTGCTGAGACTATGGAAGAAGAACTGGTGACTGCTGAGACTTCAGTAGGTGCTGGAGGTGCCACTACCTCCTCTGAGTTTGGCATGGAATCAACAACTGAACCTTTAAAAATCGAAGAGCACAAACTTATTCCCAGTTTTACCAAAAAGCACAAAGGAAAAGCTTCCAGTACTGCTGAGACTATGGAAGAAGAACTGGTGACTGCTGAGACTTCAGTAGGTGCTGGAGGTGCCACTACCTCCTCTGAGTTTGGCATGGAATCAACAACTGAACCTTTAAAAATCGAAGAGCACAAACTTATTCCCAGTTTTACCAAAAAGCACAAAGGAAAAGCTTCCAGTACTGCTGAGACTATGGAAGAAGAACTGGTGACTGCTGAGACTTCAGTAGGTGCTGGAGGTGCCACTACCTCCTCTGAGTTTGGCATGGAAACAACAACTGAACCTATAGAAACCGAAGAGTACAAACTCATTCCCAGTTTTACCAAAAAGCACAAAGGAAAAGCTTCCACTACTGCTGAGACTATGGAAGAAGAACTGGTGACTGCTGAGACTTCAGTAGGTGCTGGAGGTGCCACTACCTCCTCTGAGTTTGGCATGGAATCAACAACTGAACCTTTAAAAATCGAAGAGCACAAACTTATTCCCAGTTTTACCAAAAGCACAAAGGAAAAGCTTCCAGTACTGCTGAGACTATGGAAGAAGAACTGGTGACTGCTGAGACTTCAGTAGGTGCTGGAGGTGCCACTACCTCCTCTGAGTTTGGCATGGAAACAACAACTGAACCTATAGAAACCGAAGAGTACAAACTCATTCCCAGTTTTACCAAAAAACACAAAGGGAAAGCTTCCAGTACTGCTGAGACCATGGAAGAAGAACTGGTGACTGCTGAGACTTCAGTAGGTGCTGGAGGTGCCACTACCTCCTCTGAGTTTGGCATGGAAACAACAACTGAACCTATAGAAACCGAAGAGTACAAACTCATTCCCAGTTTTACCAAAAAGCACACAAAGGGAAAGCTTCCAGTACTGCTGAGACCATGGAAGAAGAACTGGTGACTGCTGAGACTTCAGTAGGTGCTGGAGGTGCCACTACCTCCTCTGAGTTTGGCATGGAAACAACAACTGAACCTATAGAAACCGAAGAGTACAAACTCATTCCCAGTTTTACCAAAAAACACAAAGGGAAAGCTTCCAGTACTGCTGAGACCATGGAAGAAGAACTGGTGACTGCTGAGACTTCAGTAGGTGCTGGAGGTGCCACTACCTCCTCTGAGTTTGGCATGGAAACAACAACTGAACCTATAGAAACCGAAGAGTACAAACTCATTCCCAGTTTTACCAAAAAACACATAGGGAAAGCTTCCAGTACTGCTGAGACCATGGAAGAAGAACTGGTGACTGCTGAGACTTCAGTAGGTGCTGGTGGTGCCACTACCTCCTCTGAGTTTGGCATGGAAACAACAACTGAACCTATAGAAACCGAAGAGTACAAACTCATTCCCAGTTTTACCAAAAAACACAAAGGGAAAGCTTCCAGTACTGCTGAGACTATGGAAGAAGAACTGGTGACTGCTGAGACTTCAGTAGGTGCTGGAGGTGCCACTACCTCCTCTGAGTTTGGCATGGAAACAACAACTGAACCTATAGAAACCGAAGAGTACAAACTCATTCCCAGTTTTACCAAAAAGCACAAAGGAAAAGCTTCCACTACTGCTGAGACTATGGAAGAAGAACTGGTGACTGCTGAGACTTCAGTAGGTGCTGGAGGTGCCACTACCTCCTCTGAGTTTGGCATGGAAACAACAACTGAACCTATAGAAAACGAAGAGAACAAACTAATTCCCAGTTTTACCAAAAAGCACAAAGGAAAAGCTTCCACTACTGCTGAGACTATGGAAGAAGAACTGGTGACTGCTGAGACTTCAGTAGGTGCTGGAGGTGCCACTACCTCCTCTGAGTTTGGCATGGAATCAACAACTGAACCTTTAAAAATCGAAGAGCACAAACTTATTCCCAGTTTTACCAAAAAGCACAAAGGAAAAGCTTCCAGTACTGCTGAGACTATGGAAGAAGAACTGGTGACTGCTGAGACTTCAGTAGGTGCTGGAGGTGCCACTACCTCCTCTGAGTTTGGCATGGAAACAACAACTGAACCTATAGAAACCGAAGAGTACAAACTCATTCCCAGTTTTACCAAAAAACACAAAGGGAAAGCTTCCAGTACTGCTGAGACCATGGAAGAAGAACTGGTGACTGCTGAGACTTCAGTAGGTGCTGGAGGTGCCACTACCTCCTCTGAGTTTGGCATGGAAACAACAACTGAACCTATAGAAACCGAAGAGTACAAACTCATTCCCAGTTTTACCAAAAAGCACAAAGGAAAAGCTTCCACTACTGCTGAGACTATGGAAGAAGAACTGGTGACTGCTGAGACTTCAGTAGGTGCTGGAGGTGCCACTACCTCCTCTGAGTTTGGCATGGAATCAACAACTGAACCTTTAAAAATCGAAGAGCACAAACTTATTCCCAGTTTTACCAAAAAGCACAAAGGAAAAGCTTCCAGTACTGCTGAGACTATGGAAGAAGAACTGGTGACTGCTGAGACTTCAGTAGGTGCTGGAGGTGCCACTACCTCCTCTGAGTTTGGCATGGAAACAACAACTGAACCTATAGAAACCGAAGAGTACAAACTCATTCCCAGTTTTACCAAAAAACACAAAGGTAAAGCTTCCAGTACTGCTGAGACCATGGAAGAAGAACTGGTGACTGCTGAGACTTCAGTAGGTGCTGGAGGTGCCACTACCTCCTCTGAGTTTGGCATGGAAACAACAACTGAACCTATAGAAACCGAAGAGTACAAACTCATTCCCAGTTTTACCAAAAAACACAAAGGGAAAGCTTCCAGTACTGCTGAGACCATGGAAGAAGAACTGGTGACTGCTGAGACTTCAGTAGGTGCTGGAGGTGCCACTACCTCCTCTGAGTTTGGCATGGAAACAACAACTGAACCTATAGAAACCGAAGAGTACAAACTCATTCCCAGTTTTACCAAAAAACACAAAGGGAAAGCTTCCAGTACTGCTGAGACCATGGAAGAAGAACTGGTGACTGCTGAGACTTCAGTAGGTGCTGGAGGTGCCACTACCTCCTCTGAGTTTGGCATGGAAACAACAACTGAACCTATAGAAACCGAAGAGTACAAACTCATTCCCAGTTTTACCAAAAAACACATAGGGAAAGCTTCCAGTACTGCTGAGACCATGGAAGAAGAACTGGTGACTGCTGAGACTTCAGTAGGTGCTGGTGGTTCTACTACCTCTTCTGAGTTTGGCATGGAAACAACAACTGAACCTTCAGAAACCGAAGAGCACAAACTCATTCCCAGTTTTACTAAAAAGCACAAAGGGAAAGCTTCCAGTACTGCTGAGACTATGGAAGAAGAACTGGTGACTGCTGAGACTTCAGTAGGTGCTGGTGGTTCTACTACCTCTTCTGAGTTTGGCATGGAAACAACAACTGAACCTTTAGAAACCAAAGAGCACAAACTCATTCCCAGTTTTACTAAAAAGCACAAAGGGAAAGCTTCCAGTACTGCTGAGACTATGGAAGAAGAACTGGTGACTGCTGAGACTTCAGTAGGTGCTGGTGGTTCTACTACCTCTTCTGAGTTTGGCATGGAAACAACAACTGAACCTTTAGAAACCGAAGAGCACAAACTCATTCCCAGTTTTACTAAAAAGCACAAAGGGAAAGCTTCCAGTACTGCTGAGACTATGGAAGAAGAACTGGTGACTGCTGAGACTTCAGTAGGTGCTGGTGGTTCTACTACCTCTTCTGAGTTTGGCATGGAAACAACAACTGAACCTTTAGAAACCAAAGAGCACAAACTCATTCCCAGTTTTACTAAAAAGCACAAAGGGAAAGCTTCCAGTACTGCTAAGACTATGGAAGAAGAACTGGTGACTGCTGAGATTTCAGTAGGTGCTGGTGGTGCCACTACCTCTTCTGAGTTTGGCATGGAATCAACAACTGAACCTTCAGAAACCGAAGAGCACAAACTCATTCCAAGTTTTAACAAAAAGCACAAAGGGAAAACTTCCAGTACTGCTGAAACTATGGAAGAAGAACTGGTGACTGCTGAGACTTCAGTAGGTGCCGGTGGTGCCACTACCTCTTCTGAGTTTGGCATGGAATCAACAACTGAACCTTTAGAAATCGAAGAGCAAACACTTATTCCCAGTTTTACCAAAAAGCACAAAGGGAAAGCTTCCAGTACTGCTGAGACTATGGAAGAAGAACAGGTGACTGCTGAGACTCCAATAAAAGTGTTCCAGCACTTTGGTAGTACCTTGGAAAGTGACGAAGACTGGGAACAAGAAATACCCAGTAGTACTGAGACTATGGAAGAAGAACTGGTGACTGTTGAGACTTCAGTAGGTGCTGGTGGTGCCACTACCTCTTCTGAATTTGGCATGGAACCTTTAGAGACCAAAGAGCACAAACTCATTACCATTTTTACCAAAAAACACAAAGGGAAAGCTTCCAGTACTGCTGAGACTATGGTAGAAGAACTGGTTACTGCTGAGACTCCAATAAAAGTGTTTCATTCCTTTGGAAGCACCTTGGAAAGTGACGAAGACTGGGAACAAGAAATACCCAGTACTGCTGAGACCATGGAAGAAGAACTGGTGACTGCTGAGACTTCAGTAGGTGCTGGTGGTGCCACTACCTCTTCTGAGTTTGGCATGGAATCAACAACTGAACCTTCAGAAATCGAAGAGCACAAACTCATTCCCAGTTTTACCAAAAAGCATAAAGGGAAAGCTTCCAGTACTGCTGAGACTATGGAAGAAGAACATGTGACTGCTGAGACTACAATAAAAGTGTTCCAGCACTTTGGAAGCACCTTGGAAAGTGACGAAGACTGGGAACAAGAAATACCCAGTACTGCTGAGACCATGGAAGAAGTACTGGTGACTGCTGAGACTTCAGTAGGTGCTGGTGGTGCCACTACCTCTTCTGAATTGGGCATGGAATCAACAACTGAACCTTTAGAAACCGAAGAGCACAAACTCATTCCCAGTTTTACCAAAAAGCATAAAGGGAAAGCTTCCAGTACTGCTAAGACTATGGAAGAAGAACATGTGACTGCTGAGACTACAATAAAAGTGTTCCAGCACTTTGGAAGCACCTTGGAAAGTGACGAAGACTGGGAACAAGAAATACCCAGTACTTCTGAGACCATGGAAGAAGAACTGGTAACTGTTGAGACTTCAGTAGGTGCTGGTGGTGCCACTACCTCCTCTGAGTTTGGCATGGAATCAACAACTGAACCTTTAGAAACCAAAGAGCACAAACTCATTACCAGTTTTACTAAAAAGCACAAAGGAAAAGCTTCCAGTACTTCTGAGACTATGGAAGAAGAACAGGTGACTGCTGAGACTCCAATAAGAGTGTTTCAGCACTTTGGAAGTACCTTGGAAAGTGACGAAGACTGGGAACAAGACCTCACCACTTTCATCACATTATCACCAACAGTACTCGAGATTCAACAACAATTCTCCATTACAGAATCAAGTAAGTACAAGAAAAAATCTACATTTTTTTTCCTTCCTCTTTCAAACTCGAATTTTTCCCCCACCAGAAGAAAGAAGAAAGCGTTCCGATGACGAAGATGATATCGAAGAAACTCCCACACATCTACCTCTGATTGAAGAAATTACTGCTAGCATCTTGGTAGCTTATACTGAACCAAAAAATACTAGATACTATCCCGATGGAAAATCCATACCACCAAATAACATTTCTTCCATAGGTACCAAGACTACTGCGTCGAATGCCTTTTCAGCTACAAAAATCCTGGATCTGAAGCTTCTTTCGCCATCTGCTACATTTCCAAGAAAATCTGTTGCTAGCACGGAGAAAATTCAGCTTCAAGAGCTTCACACGCGACCACCTGTGAGCAATTTCAGCTGCATATCGTGCGAAGATGAAGAAACGACGCAGCTACACTTTTAAGGATAACGTAGCCTTGGAAACAGTTTTTCCTAATCTTTCTGATCTAATTCTTTGGCTTTCTTTCCACTTTCCATGATTGCCTAGTCTCTACAACCAAATATTTTCGAGTACTGATTAGTTTTGGTTTATTTAGCAGCTTCGAAGAAAGAGGAAACAGGACAATCCGAAGCTGAGGGAAGCTCGCTAGAAGTCACTGGATCCATGGATATGTCCGAAGAACCAGTCACAAAAGAAAATGAAGTTGAGGAAGCCTCCGAGTCTTCAGAATCCATAGAAACAGAAACGCCTGAAGCTGAGGCAACCTCTGAGTTGATGGGAGGTACACCAGAGGCCACTGAATCTGTAGAAATATCAACAGAACAAGAAACTGGTAGGTATGAAGCTGAAGAAACATCTGAGTTAATGGAAAGCTCTTCCGAGGCCACCGAGTCTATAGAAATGTCTGCAGAACAACAAACAGAAGAAGCTGAAGCTGAGGAAACATCAGAAATGGAAAGTACGTCCACTGGGTCTGAAGAAATGTCAACAGAGCAAGAAACAGGACGGTCAAAAGCTAAGGAAGGCTCTGAGTTAGGGGAAAGCTCTTCTGAAGCTACTGAGTCTATAGAGATGTCAAGAGAGCAAGAAATAGAAACAACTGAAGCTGAGGAAATTTCTGAGTTAATGGGAAGCTCTTCTGAGGCAATTGGGTCTGTAGAAAAATTTACAGAAAAAGATACAGAAACACCTGAAGATGAGGAATATTCTGAATTGGCGGTAAGCTCTTTTAAGGCGACTGAGTCTATGGAAACGTCAACAGAACAAGAAACAGGAAAGTCTACAGCTGAAGATTCTTACGCTGCAACAGAAGAACCGGAAACAGAAGAGTTTAAAGGTCTAGAAACATCAGAACGTACAAAGATGCCACCTGAGACAACAGAATTTGCTAGTGCTTCAGCAAAACCATCTGGAAAGCATAGAACAACCTCTCCAAAGCATTTAGAAACGTTGGAGGTCTCTTCTAAGTCTGCAAGGTATACTCAAACTGCTGCAGAAGGGGAAGAAGCTGTAGAAACCTCTGCTGCAACAGAAGAACAAGAAACAGAAGAGTATGAAGGTCTGGAAACATCAGAACTTACAGTGATGCCACCTGAGACAACAGAATTCGCTAGTGCTTCAGCAAAACCATCTGGAAAGCACAGAACAAGCTCTCCAAAGCATTTAGAAACTCCTGAAACGTTGGAGGTTTTTTCTGAGTCTGCAGGGTATACTCAAACTGCTGCAGAACGAGAAGAACCTGTAGAAACCTCTGCTGCAACAGAAGAACAGGAAACAGAAGAGTTTGAAGGTCTAGAAACATCAGAACTTACAGAGATTCCATCTAAGACAACAGAATTCACTGGTGCTTCAGCAAAACCATCTGGAAAGCATGGAACAAGCTCTTCAAAGTATTTAGAAACTCCTGAAACGTTGGAGGTCTCTTCTGAGTCTGCAGGGTATACTCAAACTGCTGCAGAACGAGAAGAACCTGTAGAAACCTCTGCTGCAACAGAAGAACAAGAAACAGAAGAGTTTGAAGGTCTAGAAACATCAGAACGTACAAAGATGCCACCTGAAGCAACAGAATTCACTGGTGCTTCAGCAAAACCATCTGGAAAGCATAAAACAAGCTCTCCAAAGCCTTTAGAAACTCCTGAAACGTTGGAGGTCTCTTCTGAGTCTGCAGAGTATACTCAAACTGCTGCAGAAGGGGAAGAAGCGGTAGAAACCTCTGCTGCAACAGAAGAACAAGAAACAGAGGAGTTTGAAGGTCTAGAAACATCAGAACTTACAGAGATTCCATCTAAGACAACAGAATTCACTGGTGCTTCAGCAAAACCATCTGGAAAGCATAGAACAAGCTCTCCAAAGCATTTAGAAACTCCTGAAACGTTGGAAGTCTCTTCCGAGTCTGCAGGGTATACTCAAACTGCTGCAGAACGAGAAGAAGCTGTAGAAACCTCTGCTGCAACAGAAGAACAGAAAACAGAAGAGTTTGAAGGTCTAGAAACATCAGAATTTACAAAGATGCCATCTGAGACAACAGAATTCACTAGTGCTTCAGCAAAACCATCTGGAAAGCATGGAACAAGCTCTCCAAAGCATTTAGAAACTCCTGAAACGTTGGAGGTCTCTACTGAGTCTGCAGGGTATACTCAAACTGCTGCAGAACGAGAAGAAGCTGTAGAAACCTCTGCTGCAACAGAAGAACAAGAAACAGAAGAGTTTGAAGGTCTAGAAACATCAGAATTTACAAAGATGCCATCTGAGACAACAGAATTCACTAGTGCTTCAGCAAAACCATCTGGAAAGCATGGAACAAGCTCTCCAAAGCATTTAGAAACTCCTGAAACGTTGGAGGTCTCTACTGAGTCTGCAGGGTATACTCAAACTGCTGCAGAAGGGGAAGAAGCTGAAGAAACCTCTGCTGCAACAGAAGAACAGGAAACAGAAGAGTTTGAAGGTCTAGAAACATCAGAATTTACAAAGATGCCATCTGAGACAACAGAATTCACTAGTGCTTCAGCAAAACCATCTGGAAAGCATGGAACAAGCTCTCCAAAGCATTTAGAAACTCCTGAAACGTTGGAGGTCTCTACTGAGTCTGCAGGGTATACTCAAACTGCTGCAGAAGGGGAAGAAGCTGAAGAAACCTCTGCTGCAACAGAAGAACAGGAAACAGAAGAGTTTGAAGGTGTAGAAACATCAGAATTTACAAAGATGCCATCTGAGACAACAGAATTCACTAGTGCTTCAGCAAAACCATCTGGAAAGCATGGAACAAGCTCTCCAAAGCATTTAGAAACTCCTGAAACGTTGGAAGTCTCTTCCGAGTCTGCAGGGTATACTCAAACTGCTGCAGAACGAGAAGAAGCTGTAGAAACCTCTGCTGCAACAGAAGAACAAGAAACAGAAGAGTTTGAAGGTCTAGAAACATCAGAATTTACAAAGATGCCATCTGAGACAACAGAATTCACTAGTGCTTCAGCAAAACCATCTGGAAAGCATGGAACAAGCTCTCCAAAGCATTTAGAAACTCCTGAAACGTTGGAGGTCTCTACTGAGTCTGCAGGGTATACTCAAACTGCTGCAGAAGGGGAAGAAGCTGAAGAAACCTCTGCTGCAACAGAAGAACAGGAAACAGAAGAGTTTGAAGGTCTAGAAACATCAGAATTTACAAAGGTGCCACCTGAGACAACAGAATTCGCTAGTGCTTCAGCAAAACCATCTGGAAAGCATAAAACAAGCTCTCCAAAGCCTTTAGAAACTCCTGAAACGTTGGAGGTCTCTTCTGAGTCTGCAGGGTATACTCAAACTGCTGCAGAACAAGAAGAAGCTGTAGAAACCTCTGCTGCTACAGAAGAACAAGAAACAGAAGAGTATGAAGGTCTGGAAACATCAGAACTTACAGAGATGCCATCTGAGATAACAGAATTCATTGGTGCTTCAGCAAAACCATCTGGAAAGCATAGAACAAGCTCTCCAAAGCATTTAGAAACTCTTGCAACGTTGGAGGTGTCTTCTGAGTCTGCAGGGTATACACAATCTGCTCCAGAAGGGGAAGAAGCTGAAGAAACCTCTGCTGCAACAGAAGAACAAGAAACAGAAGAGTATGAAGGTCTAGAAACAACAGAACTTACAGAGATGCCACCTGAGACAACAGAATTCACTGGTGCTTCAGCAAAACCATCTGGAAAGCATAGAACAACCTCTCCAAAGAATTTAGAAACTCCTGAAACGTTGGAAGTCTCTTCTGAGTCTGCAGAGTATACTCAAACTGCTGCAGAACGAGAAGAAGCTGTAGAAACCTCTGCTGCAACAGAAGAACAAGAAACAGAAGAGTTTGAAGGTCTAGAAACATCAGAATTTACAAAGATGCCACCTGAGACAACAGAAATCACTGGTGCTTCAGCAAAACCATCTGGAAAGCATAAAACAACCTCTCCAAAGAATTTAGAAACTCCTGAAACGTTGGAAGTCTCTTCTGAGTCTGCAGAGTATCCTCAAACTGCTGCAGAACGAGAAGAAGCTGTAGTAACCTCTGCTGCAACAGAAGAACAAGAAACAGAAGAGTTTAAAGCTCTAGAAACATCAGAATTTACAAAGATGCCACCTGAGACAACAGAAATCACTGGTGCTTCAGCAAAACCATCTGGAAAGCATAAAACAACCTCTCCAAAGAATTTAGAAACTCCTGAAACGTTGGAAGTCTCTTCTGAGTCTGCAGAGTATACTCAAACTGCTGCAGAACAAGAAAAAGCTGTAGAAACCTCTGCTGCAACAGAAGAACAGGAAACAGAAGAGTTTGAAGGTCTAGAAACATCAGAATTTACAAAGATGCCACCTGAGACAACAGAATTCACTGGTGCTTCAGTAAAACCATCTGGAAAGCATAGAACAACCTCTCCAAAGAATTTAGAAACTCCTGAAACGTTGGAAGTCTCTTCTGAGTCTGCAAAATATACTCAAACTGCTACAGAACGAGAAGAAGCTGTAGAAACCTCTGCTACTACAGAAGAACAGGAAACAGAAGAGTTTGAAGGTCTAGTAACATCAGAATTAACAAAGATGCCACCTGAGACAACAGAATTAACTGGTGCTTCAGCAAAACCATCTGGAAAGCATAGAACAAGCTCTCCAAAGAATTTAGAAACTCCTGAAACGATGGAGGTCTCTTCTGAGTCTGCAGAGTATACTCAAACTGCTACAGAACGAGAAGAAGCTGTAGAAACCTCTGCTGCTACAGAAGAACAGAAAACAGAAGAGTTTGAAGGTCTAGAAACATCAGAATTTACAGAGGTGCCACCTGAGACAACAGAAATCACTGGTGCTTCAGCAAAACCATCTGGAAAGCATAAAACAACCTCTCCAAAGAATTTAGAAACTCCTGCAACGTTGGAGGTGTCTTCTGAGTCTGCAGGGTATACTCAAACTGCTGCAGAACGGGAAGAAGCTGTAGAAACCTCTGTTGCAACAGAAGAAAAGGAAACAGAAGAGTTTGAAGGTCTAGAAACATCAGAATTTACAAAGATGGCACCTGAGACAACAGAATTCACTGGTGCTTCAGCAAAACCATCTGGAAAGCATAGAACAACCTCTCCAAAGCATTTAGAAACTCCTGCAACGTTGGAGGTGTCTTCTGAGTCTGCAGGGTATACTCAATCTGCTCCAGAAGGGGAAGAAGCTGAAGAAACCTCTGCTGCAACAGAAGAACAGGAAACAGAAGAGTTTGAAGGTCTAGAAACATCAGAATTTACAAAGGTGCCACCTGAGACAACAGAATTCACTGGTGCTTCAGCAAAACCATCTGGAAAGCATAGAACAAGCTCTCCAAAGCATTTAGAAACTCCTGAAACGTTGGAGGTCTCTTCTGTGTCTGCAGAGTATACTCAAACTGCTACAGAACGAGAAGAAGCTGTAGAAACCTCTGCTGCAACAGAAGAACAGGAAACAGAAGAGTTTAAAGGTCTGGAAACAACAGAACTTACAAAGATGTCATCTGAGACAACAGAATTCACTGGTGCTTCAGCAAAACCATCTGGAAAGCATAGAACAAGCTCTCCAAAGCATTTAGAAACTCCTGAAACGTTGGAGGTCTCTACTGAGTCTGCAGAGTATACTCAAACTGCTCCAGAAGGGGAAGAAGCTGTAGAAACCACTGCTGCAACAGAAGAACAGGAAACAGAAGAGTTTGAAGGTCTAGAAACATCAGAATTAACAAAGATGCCACCTGAGACAACAGAACCCACTAGTGCTTCAGCAAAACCATCTGGAAAGCATAGATCAAGCTCTTCAAAGCCTTTAGAAACTCCTGAAACGATGGAGGTCTCTTCCGAGTCTGCAGAGTATACTCAAACTGCTCCAGAAGGGGAAGAAGCTGTAGAAACCTCTGCTGCAACAGAAGAACAAGAAACAGAAGAGTTTAAAGGTCTAGAAACATCAGAATTTACAAAGATGCCACCTGAGACAACAGAATTCACTGGTGCTTCAGCAAAACCATCTGGAAAACACAAAACAAGCTCACCAAAGCAAGAAGAATCTTCTGAAACGTTGGAAGTGTCTCCTGAGTCTGCAGAATATACTCAAACAACAGCAGAACCAGAAGAAGCTGTAGAAACCTCTGCTGCAACAGGAGAACAAGAAACAGAAGAGTTTGAAGGTCTAGAAACATCAGAATTTACAAAGATGCCACCTGAGACAACAGAGCTTGCTACTGCTTCAGCAAAACCATCTGGAAAGCACAAAACAAGCTCACCAAAGCAAGAAGAACCTTCTGAAACGTTGGAAGTGTCTTCTGAATCCACAGAATATACTCAAACAACAGCAGAACCAGAAGAAGCTGTAGAAACCTCTTCTGCAACAGGAGAACAAGAAACAGAAGAGTTTGAAGGTCTAGAAACATCAGAATTAACAAAGATGCCACCTGAGACAACAGAACCCACTAGTGCTTCAGCAAAACCATCTGGAAAGCACAAAACCAGCTCACCAGAGCAAGAAGAAACTTCTGAAACGTTGGAAGTGTCTTCTGAGTCCACAGGATATACTCAAACAATAGCAGAACCAGAGAAAGCTGTAGAAACCTCTGCTGCAACAGTAGAACAAGAAACAGAAGAGTTTGAAGGTCTAGAAACATCAGAATTAACAAAGATGCCACCTGAGACAATAGAATTCATTGCTACAGCAACAGCAAAACCATCTGGAAAGCACAGAACCACCTCACCAGAGCAAGAAGAATCTTCTGAAACGTTGGAAGTGTCTTCTGAAACCACAGAATATACTCAAACTGCAGCAGAACCAGAGAAAGCTACAGAAACCTCTGCTGCAACAGGAGAACAAGAAACAGAAGAGTTTGAAGGTCTAGAAACAACAGAATAAACAAAGATGACATCTGAGACAACATAATTAAATGGTGCTTCAGCAAAACAATTTGGAAAGAACAAAACAAGCTCACCAGAGCAAGAAAAATCTCCTGAAACGTTGGAAGTGTCTTCTGAGTCCACAGGATATACTCAAACTGCTCCAGAACCAGAGAAAGCTACAGAAACCACTGCTGCAACAGAAGAACAAGAAACAGAAGAGTTTAAAGGTCTAGAAACATCAGAATTTACAAAGATGCCACCTGAGACAACAGAATTCACTGGTGCTTCAGCAAAACCATCTGGAAAGCATAGAACAAGCTCTCCAAAGCATTTAAAAACTCCTGAAACGTTGGAGGTCTCTTCTGAGTCTGCAGAGTATTCTCAAACTGCTGCAGAACGAGAAGAAGCTGTAGAAACCTCTGCTGCAACAGAAAAACAAGAAACAGAAGAGTTTGAAGGTCTAGAAACATCAGAATTAACAAAGATGCCACCTGAGACAACAGAATTCATTGGTGCTTCAGCAAAACCATCTGGAAAGCATAGAACAAGCTCTCCAAAGCATTTAGAAACTCCTGAAACGTTGGAGGTCTCTTCTGAGTCTGCAGAGTATACTCAAACTGCTGCAGAACGAGAAGAAGCTGTAGAAACCTCTGCTGCAACAGAAGAACAAGAAACAGAAGAGTTTGAAGGTCTAGAAACATCAGAATTTACAAAGGTGCCACCTGAGACAATAGAATTCATTGCTACAACAACAGCAAAACCATCTGGAAAGCACAAAACAAGCTCTCCAGAGCATTTAGAAACTTCTGAAACGTTGGAAGTCTCTTCTGAGTCTGCAGAATATACTCAAACAACAGCAGAACCAGAAGAAGCTGTAGAAACCACTGCTGCAACAGAAGAACAGGAAACAGAAGAGTTTGAAGGTCTAGAAACATCAGAATTAACAAAGATGCCACCTGAGACAACAGAACCCACTAGTGTTTCAGCAAAACCATCTGGAAAGCATAGATCAAGCTCACCAAAGCAAGAAGAATCTCCTGAAACGTTGGAAGTCTCTTCTGGAGTCTGCAGAGTATACTCAAACAACAGCAGAACCAGAAGAAGCTGTAGAAACCTCTGCTGCAACAGAAGAACAAGAAACAGAAGAGTTTGAAGGTCTAGAAACATCAGAATTAACAAAGATGCCACCTGAGACAACAGAATTCACTGGTGCTTCAGCAAAACCATCTGGAAAGCATAGATCAAGCTCACCAGAGCAAGAAGAAACTCCTGAAACGTTGGAAGTGTCTTCTGAATCTGCAGGATATACTCAAACAATAGCAGAACCAGAGAAAGCTACAGAAACCTCTGCTGCAACAGAAGAACAAGAAACAGAAGAGTTCGAAGGTCTAGAAACATCAGAATTTACAAAGATGCCACCTGAGACAACAGAATTCACTGGTGCTTCAGCAAAACCATCTGGAAAGCACAAAACAAGCTCACCAGAGCAAGAAGAATCTTCTGAAACGTTGGAGGTGTCTTCTGAGTCTGCAGGATATACTCAAACAATAGCAGAACCAGAGAAAGCTACAGAAACCTCTGCTGCAACAGAAGAACAGGAAACAGAAGAGTTTGAAGGTCTAGAAACATCAGAATTTACAAAGATGCCACCTGAGACAACAGAATTTACTGGTGCTTCAGCAAAACCATCTGGAAAGCACAAAACAAGCTCCCCAAAGCATTTAGAAACTCCTGCAACGTTGGAGGTGTCTTCTGAGTCTGCAGGGTATACTCAAACTGCTGCAGAACGAGAAGAAGCTGTAGAAACCTCTGCTGCAACAGAAGAACAGGAAACAGAAGAGTTTGAAGGTCTAGAAACATCAGAATTTACAAAGATGCCATCTGAGACAATAGAGCTTGCTACAGCAACAGCAAAACCATCTGGAAAGCACAAAACCACCTCACCAGAGCAAGAAGAATCTTCTGAAACGTTGGAAGTGTCTTCTGAATCCACAGGATATACTCAAACAATAGCAGAACCAGAGAAAGCTACAGAAACCTCTTCTGGAAAAGTAGAACAAGAAACAGAAGAGCTCGAAGGTCAAGAAACATCAGAATTTACAAAGATGCCATCTGAGACAACAGAATTCACTGGTGCTTCAGCAAAACCATCTGGAAAGCACAAAACCACCTCACCAGAGCAAGAAGAATCTTCTGAAACGTTGGAAGATGTCTTCTGAAACCACCAGGATATACTCAAACTGGACTACTCACATTAGAGCTTGAGGCCAACAGAACACCACAAACAACTGAAACAATTGGAATCACTGGAAATCCAGTGACTACAATACCATCAATAACCACCACTATAGAATGTATTTTATGCAATGCCGAAGATGCTACTTCAAAACCATCAGCAGAACCATCTGGGAAGCATAGAACAAGCTCACCAGCGCAAGAAGAATCTTTTGAAACGTTGGAAGTGTCTTCTGAATCCACAGGATATACTCAAACAATAGCAGAACCAGAGAAAGCTACAGAAACCTCTTCTGGAAAAGTAGAACAAGAAACAGAAGAGCTCGAAGGTCAAGAAACATCAGAAACTTCATCAGAGACAATAGAGCTTGCTACAGCAACAGCAAAACCATCTGGAAAGCACAAAACCACCTCACCAGAGCAAGAAGAATCTTCTGAAACGTTGGAAGTGTCTCCTGAATCCACAGAATATACTGAAACAACAGCAGAACCAGAGAAAGCTACAGAAACCTCTTCTGGAAAAGTAGAACAAGAAACAGAAGAGTTTGAAGGTCAAGAAACATCAAAAACTTCATCAGAGACAATAGAGCTTGCTACAACAACAGCAAAACCATCTGGAAAGCACAAAACCACCTCACCAGAGCAAGAAGAATCTTCTGAAACGTTGGAAGTGTCTTCTGAATCCACAGAATATACTCAAACAACAGCAGAACCAGAGGAAGCTACAGAAACCTCTTCTGGAAAAGTAGAACAAGAAACAGAAGAGTTTGAAGGCCAAGAAACATCAGAAACTTCATCAGAGACAATGGAGCTTGCTACAGCAACAGCAAAACCATCTGGAAAGCACAAAACCACCTCACCAGAGCAAGAAGAATCTTCTGAAACGTTGGAAGTGTCTTCTGGATCCACAGAATATACTCAAACAACAGCAGAACCAGAGGAAGCTACAGAAACCTCTTCTGGAAAAGTAGAACAAGAAACAGAAGAGTTTGAAGGCCAAGAAACATCAGAAACTTCATCAGAGACAATAGAGCTTGCTACTGCAACAGCAAAACCATCTGGAAAACACAAAACCACCTCACCAGAGCAAGAAGAATCTTCTGAAACGTTGGAAGTGTCTTCTGAATCCACAGAATATACTCAAACAACAGCAGAACCAGAGGAAGCTACAGAAACCTCTTCTGGAACAGGAGAACAAGAAACAGAAGAGTTTGAAGGTCAAGAAACATCACAAACTTTATCAGAGACAATAGAGCTTGCTACTGCAACAGCAAAACCATCTGGAAAGCACAAAACCACCTCACCAGAGCAAGAAGAATCTTCTGAAACGTTGGAAGTGTCTTCTGGATCCACAGAATATACTCAAACAACAGCAGAACCAGAGGAAGCTATAGAAACCTCTTCTGAAACAGGAGAACAAGAAACAGAAGAGTTTGAAGGTCAAGAAACATCAGAAACTTCATCAGAGACAATAGAGCTTGCTACAGCAACAGCAAAACCATCTGGAAAGCACAAAACCACCTCACCAGAGCAAGAAGAATCTTCTGAAACGTTGGAAGTGTCTTCTGAAACCACAGAATATACTCAAACAACAGCAGAACCAGAGGAAGCTACAGAAACCTCTTCTGGAAAAGAAGAACAAGAAACAGAAGAGCAAGTTGCAGTAGAAACATCAGAAACTTTACCAGAAACAACCGAGCTTGCCAGCACTTCAACAAAACCATCCGGAAAGCACAAAACCAGCTCTCCAGAGCAAGTAGTAACCTCTGAAACCATGGAGGTCTCTTCTACGCCAACAAAAGAAGAAACAGAAAGACCAAAATCCCTAGAAGCGTCTTCTGCAACAGTAGAAAACAATCCTAAAGAGATCGGAACACCAGGAACGGCCGAAACAACCACAGGAATCACCAGAACACCAAAAACACCAACCACGACCATTTTGGAATGCATTTTATGCAACTCTGAGAACGCTACTACCAAATCAGGCAAGTACATAAAACCCCCCTTAATTTCAACCCCTTTTTCCCCCCCCCCCAACGTAACTTTTACGTCCTAACCTCAAACGCAACATGTAACTGTCAATATTATACGTCAAATATTTTACTCTAACGTCATGAATCATCGTACAACTAAAAAACACCAAAAATCCTCTGGCTCAATGGAAGAAGCGACTCTAAAATGTGAAGAATGTGATGAAGAACCCTCAAAGAAGACCACAACAATGGCAGATGATGGTAAACGCAAACCTGGCACAACCAAAGAAATAATTTGCGAAGTTTGCGAAGAAGAGTCCAATAAAAAGGTCAAACCATCTTCTTCTAATGGCACTCTTGAAGGTATTGGGACCACCAAGCAATTTCTTGGACTGAATGCTTCAATTTTATGAAGATCCTAAAGTAATTTTCCTATTTTTGTTACAGAAAACCTGTCGGAAGAAGAAGAACAAGCGCAAAATGCTACCAAAACACCTGCAGCAACACCTGCATCGTTCCGAGCTGAAGAAAAGGTAGGAACAGTCTTTGGTAAGCACAAAACTGGTTCTACTGAAGAAACTGCATCAACTGAAGCATTAGGAACAGAAGTGGAAGCTACTACGTCTGAAGAAAAGGTTGGAACGGCTTCTGGTAAGCATAGACCAGTTTCTACTGAAGCAATTAGTGTTTCTGGAACGACAGAAGCATTAGGAACAGAAATTGAAGGTTCTACAGTTGAAGAAGAAGTTGGAACGGCCTCTGGTAAGCATAAAACTGTTTCCACTACTGAAAAACTTACGATTTCCGAAGAAACTGAAGCTACAGTACCAACTGAAGCATTAGGAACAGAAATTGAAGGTTCTACAGTTGAAGAAACGTTTGGAACGGCCTCTGGTAAGCATAGAACTGTTTCTACTGAAACAATTAATGTTTCTGAAGAAACTGAAGCAACAGGATCGACAGAAACATCAACTGAAGCATTAAGTACTAAAATGGAAGCTTATATAGTTGAAGAAGAGGTTGGAACAGTCTCTGGTAAGCACAAAACTGTTTCTACTGAAGAAATGAGTGTTGCTGAAGAAACTGGAGCAACAGAAGCGTGGGCAACAGAAATGGAAGGTTCTACAGTTGAAGAGAAGGTTGGAACAGTCTCTGGTAAGCACAAAACTGTTTCTACCGAAGAAACCGAAGCAATGGTGTCGACAGAAACATCAACTGAAGCATTAGGAACAGAAATGGAAGGTTCTACAGTTGAAGAGAAGGTTGGAACAGTCTCTGGTAAGCACAAAACTGTTTCTGCTAAAGAAATGAGTGTTGCTGAAGAAACTGGAGCAACAGAAGCGTTGGGAACAGCAATGGAAGGTTCTACTTCTGAAGAAAAGGTTGGAACGGCCTCTGGTAAGCACAAAACTGTTTCTGCTGAAGAAATGAGTGTTTCCGAAGCAACTGAAGCAACGGAAGAAGCATTTGGTGCAGATTTCGAAGGTACAACCGAATATCGTCATCGAACACCATCGCCAGAACCTTTCTTGATGACCCTATCGGAAACAGCTTCCACCACGCAACCCTCGAAGGAATTTCCTTTGGACGAAAGCATTCCAGACGTGGTAACCGCCCGAGACAGTGACGTAGACTTGTTTACGGCCACCGAAATGGAACCAAACTCCATCTCGACCCTTTATCCATCATCAACCATCACCAAAACGAAATTTATCGCACCCCAACCATCAATTCCTACGACCAGCAGCAAGACCTTGGTCATCATAGTGAACAACTCGGGTAAGAAGATGCCCAAGCTTGAAGAATCGCTGTTGGAGAGATTGGTTAAGAAAAAAATGCGACAGATGGAGTTGGAGTATATAGATTTGGGGGAGGGGGTTCATGGAACGCAGAAAACCGATGGAGATGGAGCAGTGACTACGGAACATCGTTTAGGTAAGTTGACGTTGACGTTGACGTTGACGTTGACGTTGACGTTGACGTTGACGTTGACGTTGACGTTGACGTTGACGTTGACGTTGACGTTGACGTTGACGTTGACGTTGACGTTGACGTTGACATTGACGTTGACGTTAAATTGACACTTTAACGCCATCTGTTGCTCAATTTTGCAGGCGACGCGTTGGATTGTCACCCGAGCGAGTACGAAGCAAACGTGAACTGCCCTTGCGACGTTGACACGTTTCTCAAGGTGTTGCAAAGCAACGTGGACGACAAAATGGCCGGCGCGGACGTAAAATGTCCCAAGATGTTTAGTTTCCATGATGGTATAGTCATCACTAACAAAACGGAGCCCTTGAAACGGAAAAAACGCAGTTTGTTGTATCTGAAGAACGCGGCTTCGATCACACGTGGCAACGCCGTAATTGAAAGCGCTAGCATAGAACACGTAATCGATCAGGACTGCCAACTGTCGCTGGTGACAGGTAAGTGGGGTCGAAATCACGGAACGCGAAGTAAATGGGTGTGAAGTAGGTTGGTAGTAGTGGTTTTTTTTTGGGGGGGTATTTGTTTGGGGTTTTTTTCGTTTTGTGGATTTTTTTTGGGTGTATTTGTGTAATTTTGAGTGTTTTGGGTGATTTTTTGGTAATTTTTTTACGGTTTTAATGGTTTTTCTGGTTTAAGTTGATTGGGGAAGTAAGTGAAAAACCATGAGTCACCAAAAAACCCATAAAGTTACTAAAAATATCATATAAGTTACTAAAAAAACCACAGAACTTACTAAAAACCCATATGTCACTAACGTAACCACAGAACTCGCTTAAAAACCACAGAAGTTCTTAAAAAACCATTTGTTACTAACGAAACCACAGAACTCACTACAAAATCATATGTCACTAACAAGATCACAGAATTCGCTCAAAAAACTGTTGGATGTCACTAAAAAGCTATAGAAGTCATTTACTAAACCACAAAACTCATTAAAAGAAAAAAAGGAAGCTAACAAAACCACAGAACTCACTACAAAACCATAGGTCACTAACAAAACCACAGAATTCATCAATAAAACCATAAAAATCGTTAAAAATACCATAGAACTCACTATAAAACCATAAAAGTAATTAAAAAATCATTGAAGTCACTTACGAAACCACAGAGCTTACTGAGAAAACATAAAGTCACTAAAAACCCACAAATTCACTTTAAAACCATAATGTCACTAAGAAACCATAGAAATCACTAACAACACCACATAATTGGCTAGAAAGTATCGGAAATCACTAAAAAGCCATAGAAGTCGCTTACAAAATCATAGAAATCACTAAAAAACCAAATGTCACTAAGAAAATCACAGAACTCACCATAAAACCATAGAAGTCCCTTACGAAACCACAGAGCTTACTGAGAAAACATAAAGTCACTAAAAACCCACAAAATTCACTTAAAAACCATAAAGTCACTAAGAAACCATAGAAATCACCAACAACACCACATAATTGGCTAAAAAGTATTGGAAATCACTAAAAAGTCATAGAAGTCACTTACAAAATCATAGAAATCACTAAAAAAGCAAATGTCACTAAGAAAATCACAGAACTCACCATAAAACCATAGAAGTCATTAACAAACCCACAGAATTTGCTAAAAAACCATAGAAGTCACTATAAAACAAAAAAGTCACCAAAAACACCATAGAATCCAATTAAAAAACCACAGAACTCTCCAAAAAAACTATAGAAATCACTAAAAAACCCATTTGTCATTGAAAAACTACAGAATTCTCCAAAAAAAACTATAGAAATCACTAACCTAACCTTAAAAATCCCATAGGTCATTAAAAAACCAAAGAAATCATTAAAACCCATAGAATTTAAATATAACCATAGAACTTAGTAAAAAAACCATAGAAGTTAATAAAGAACCACAGAAACCATTAACAAAAACCACTATAAAAACCACAGAACTTGTTTAAAAACCCTAGATGTCACTTAAAAACCTCATAAGTCACTATAAAAACCACAGAACTTGTCAAATAACCCTAGATGTCACTTAAAAACCTCGTGAGTCACTAACAAAACCACAGAACTTACTAAAAACACCATAGAACTCACTAAGAACCATAGAAGTCAATAAAAAAACACAGAACTCACTAACAAAACCTAAAAAATCCACTAAAAAACCATTGAAGTTGCTAAAAAACCATGGAGGTGACTTAAATACCATAGAACTCTCTAAAAAACCATAGAAATCACTAACCTTACATTATATCACTTAAAAAACCACAGAATTCATTAAAAACCCATAGAATTTAAATATAACCATAGAACTCTATAAAAAACCATAGAAGTCAATAAAAAACCAAAGAAACCATTAACAAAACCCTAAAAGTCACTATAAAAACCACAAAGTTTGTTAAAAAAACCTAGATGTCACTTAAAAACCCCATAAGTCACTATAAAAACCACAGAACTTACTAAAAACATCATAGAACTCACTAGGAACCATAGAAGTCATTAAAAAACCACAGAAATCACTAACAAAACCTAAAAAAGCACTGAAGTTGCTAAAAAACGATGGAGGTCACTTAAAAACCATAGAAGTCACTAACAAAACCACAGAACTTACTAAAAATACCATAGAACTCACTAAGATCCATAGAAGTCAATAAAAAAACCACAGAACTCACTAACAAAACCTAAAAAAGCCACTAAAAAACCACCGAAGTTGCTAAAAAACCATGGAGGTCACTTAAAAACCATAGAAGTCACTTACAAAACCACAGAACTTACTAAAAACACCATAGAACTCACTAAGAACCATAGAAGTCAATAAAAAAACACAGAACTCACTAACAAAACCTAAAAAAGCACTGAAGTTGCTAAAAAACGATGGAGGTCACTTAAAAACCATAGAAGTCACTTACAAAACCACAAAATTATTAAAAATACCATGGATCTTATTAAAAAACCATAGAAGTCATTAAAGAACCACAGAACTCATTAACAAAACCTAAAAAAGCCACTAAAAAACCACTGAAGTTGCTAAAAAACCATGGAGGTCACTTAAAAACCATAGAAGTTACTTACAAAACCACAGAACTTACTAAAAACACCATGGAACTTACTAAGAACAATAGAAATCATTTAAAAACCACAGAACTCACTAACAAAACCTAAAAAAGCCACTAAAAAACCACTGAAGTTGCTAAAAAACCATGGAGGTCACTTAAAAACCATAGAAGTTACTTACAAAACCATAGAAGTCACTTACAAAAACAGAGAACTTGCTAAAAAACCATAGAAGTCATTAAAAACCACAGAAACCACTAACAAAACCTAAAAAAGCCACTAAAAAACCACTGAAGTTGCTAAAAAACCATGGAGGTCACTTAAAAACTATAGAAGTCACTAACAAACCCACAGAACTTACTAAAAACACCACAAATCTCACTAAAAAACCATAGAAGTCAATAAAAAAACCACAAAACTCGCTAACAAAACCACAAAAATCACCAAAAAAACCACAAAACTCATTAGAACCCCGTAAATCTTTAACACAGGACCGTACCAACAACCTAAAAACCCAAAACAAAAAATTTCCTTTTTTTCACAGACAGCAGCAGCGTACCAACTTACCCCAACCGAAAAGTGAAAATTTACTGCAACACCGTCTCGGACAGACTCTTAAACCACAAGGGGGTCACTTTTCAATGGCAATTCACCAAAGACGTCCAATCAGAACGTAAGTTTTTTCTAATTTCTAAATCAAAACCACAAAGTATCACTGATGATTACTTTCAGCCGAAACGTTACCCTTTACCGACAATCCCTTGATAATTTTCAACGCGGACGTCAAAACGGCCGGCAACTACACCTGCATCAGATCGGACGAAAACGGCCATCGCGAAAATTTCGGCCACGAACTCCAATTGGTCACTTTTCCCATCTACAAGATCAAATTCGACGTTTTCTATTGGACCAACGAGAGCTGTTCGCTGCGCGACGGCGACGTGTTGTTCTCCTACTTGCCGAACGTGTTGGGAACGCTATTGTGCGGTACGACCGGCCGATTGTGCTCCGTCGACGTGCTCAGACCAATTTGTACGTCAATTGTAAGTCGATTATTTGTTAATTGCTTGGTAAATTGATTGGATTTTAATTGCAGGATGATGATACGGTGTATAACGTCACTTTGACAGCTACCATGAACGACATCTACGATATTTTCCCGAGCATAAGCGACGATAAATGTAATTTGAACTGTAGGTACGAGATTTACGCCAAATTGGTGTATCTGGTGGACAAGAATGCTCGTATAGTGAAAAATCTGCCGGTCGTAGCCAGTTTGGAAAGGAATTTGTCGTTCCTGTCGAACGTGACCTTCGGGGAAAAGAAGAAGAGACCGCCTCGGATCGTGACGACTTGTCGAGGCGGTTATGGGATCGAGAAATTTAAACAAAAATTGTGCGGTGAGTTTTTTTTATTTTTTTTTTTTCGGAAAATTTAGTTTATCCTGATGATGATCGTTTTTTCGACAGTTATTTGCCCGAAACAGACGTTTAGTGTGGAGAACGAGGCGTTTTGTAGGATTTGCCCCGCGGGGCAATACCAACCGCAAGCGGGTCAACAAAGTTGCCTGCCCTGTAAATCGCCGGTGGATGACGCGATGTGTTTGAGGATGCTGGTGAGTTTGGTTTGGAATTTGTTTTTAAATTTGGGCCGGTCGGGGTCTGTCTATAAGTAGTGATTAACTCTAAGGATGATAACCCGCGGGACAAGAACTATAGAAATCGTGGAAGTAACTAAAAAAACCACAAAACTAACTATAAAAACCATGTAAGTCGCTAAAAAACCACAGAACTCGCAAAAAATCAAAAGATGGTCGCTTACGAACTCTATAAGTCAGTAACAAAACCACAGAACTCACTATAAAAACTATGTAAGTCACTAAAAAACCATAGAAGTTAGTAAAAAACCAGAGAACTCGCTAAAAAAACCACCTGTCTCTAGAATACCATAGAGTTCTCTAAAAAAACCATATGTCATTAACAAAACCACAAAACTCACTGTAAAAATCATGTAAAAAACCAGAGAACTCGCTAAAAAAACCACCTGTCTCTAGAATACCATAGAGTTCTCTAAAAAAACCATATGTCATTAACAAAACCACAGAACTGACTATAAAAACCATATAAGTCACTAAAAAACCATAGAACTAACTAAAAAACCACCTGTCTCTAGAAAACCATAGAGCTCTCTAAAAAAACCATATGTCATTAACAAAACCATAGAATTCGTTAAAAAACCATATGTCACTAACAAAACCACAGAACTCACTATAAAATCCATAGAAGTCACTAAAAAACCATAGAAGTTAGTAAAAAACCAGAGAACTCACTAAAAAACCACCTGTCTCTAGAAAACCATAGAGCTCTCTAAAAAAACCATATGTCATTAACAAAACCACAGAATTTGTTAAAAAACCTATGTCACTAACAAAACCACAGAACTCACAAAAAAAACCATATAAGTCGCTAAAAAACCACAAAACTCACTAAATAAACCATATGTCACTAAAAAAACCATCAAAAATACTAAAAAACCATAGAAGTTACTAAAAAACCAGAGAACTCGCTAAAAAAAAAACCACCTGTCTCTGGAAAACCATAGAGCTCTCTAAAAAAACCATATGTCATTAACAAAACCACAAAACTCACTGTAAAAATCATGTAAAAAACCAGAGAACTCACTTAAAAACCATCTGTCACTAGAAAACCATAGAGCTCTCTAAAAAAACCATATGTCATTAACAAAACTACAAAACTCACTATAAAAACCATATAAGTCACTAAAAAACCATAGAAGTTAGTAAAAAACCATAGAACTAACTAAAAAAATCACCTGTCTCTAGAAAACCATAGAGCTCTCTAAAAAAAAAACTATATGTCATTAACAAAACCACAAAATTCGTTTTAAAACCATATGTCACTAACAAAACCACAGAACTGACTATAAAAACCATATAAGTCCTTAAAAATCCATAGGAGTTAGTAAAAACCAATAGAACTCACTTAAAAAAACCACCTTTCTCTAGAAAACCATAGAGCTCTGTAAAAAAACCATATGTCATTAACAAAACCACAAAATTCGTTTTAAAACCATATGACGCTAACAAAACCACAGAACTGACTATGAAACCATATAAGTCATTAAAAAACCATAGAAGTTAGTAAAAAACCCGAGAACTCACTTAAAAAAACCACCTGTCTCTAGAAAACCATAGAGCTCTGTAAAAAAACCATATGTCATTAACAAAACCATATGTCATTAACAAAACCATAGAATTCGTTAAAAAACCATATGTCACTAACAAAACCACAGAACTCACTATAAAATCCATATAAGTCGCTAAAAAACCACAAAACTCACTAAATAAACCATATGTCACTAAAAAAAACCATCAAAAATACTAAAAAACCATATAAGTCACTAAAAAACCCAAGAACTCACTTAAAAAAACCACCTGTCTCTAAAAAACCATAGAGCTCTCTAAAAAAACCATATGTCATTAACAAAACCACAAAACTCACTGTAAAAATCATGTAAAAAACCAGAGAACTCACTTAAAAACCATCTGTCACTAGAAAACCATAGAGCTCTCTAAAAAAACCATATGTCATTAACAAAACTACAAAACTCACTATAAAAACTATGTAAGTCACTAAAAAACCATAGAAGTTAGTAAAAAACCAGAAAACTCACTAAAAAAACCACCTGTCTCTAGAAAACCATACAGTTCTCTAAAAAAACCATATGTCATTAACAAAACCACAAAATTCGTTATAAAATCATATGTCACTAACAAAACCCCAGAACTCACTATCAAATCCATATAAGTCCTTAAAAATCCATAGGAGTTAGTAAAAAACCAGAGAACTCACTTAAAAAAACCACCTGTCTCTAGAAAACCATAGAGCTCTCTAAAAAACCATATGTCATTAACAAAACCACAAAATTCGTTTTAAAACCATATGACGCTAACAAAACCACAGAACTGACTATGAAACCATATAAGTCATTAAAAAACCATAGAAGTTAGTAAAAAACCCGAGAACTCACTTAAAAAAACCACCTGTCTCTAGAAAACTATAGAGCTCTGTAAAAAAACCATATGTCATTAACAAAACCATAAAATTCGTTTTAAAACCATATGTCACTAACAAAACCACAGAACTGACTATAAAAACCATATGTCACTAAAAAATCACAAAACTCACTCAATAAACCATATGTCACTAAAAAAATCATCAAAAATACTAAAAAACCATAGAAGTTAGTAAAAAACCCAAGAACTCACTTAAAAAAACCACCTGTCTCTAAAAAACCATAGAGCTCTCTAAAAAAACCATATGTCATTAACAAAACCACAAAACTCACTGTAAAAATCATGTAAAAAACCAGAGAACTCACTTAAAAACCATCTGTCACTAGAAAACCATAGAGCTCTCTAAAAAAACCATATGTCATTAACAAAACCACAAAACTCACTGTAAAAATCATGTAAAAAACCAGAGAACTCACTTAAAAACCATCTGTCACTAGAAAACCATAGAGCTCTCTAAAAAAACCATATGTCATTAACAAAACTACAAAACTCACTATAAAAACCATGTAAGTCACTAAAAAACCATAGAAGTTAGTAAAAAATCAGAGAACTCACTAAAAAAACCACCTGTCTCTAGAAAACCATAGAGCTCTGTAAAAAAACCATATGTCATTAACAAAACCATAAAATTCGTTTTAAAACCATATGTCACTAACAAAACCACAGAACTGACTATAAAAACCATATAAGTCCTTAAAAATCCATAGGAGTTAGTAAAAAACCAGAGAACTCACTTAAAAAAACCACCTGTCTCTAGAAAACCATAGAGCTCTGTAAAAAAACCATATGTCATTAACAAAACCATAAAATTCGTTTTAAAACCATATGTCACTAACAAAACCACAGAACTTACTATAAAAACCATATAAGTCACTAAAAAACCATATGTCACTAAAAAAACCATGTTAGTAAAAAAACCATAGAAATCACTAAAAAAAATAAAATTCATTAAAAAACCACAAAACTCTTTAAAAAACCATAAAATAAATTACTTAAAAACCATAGAAATTATTAACAAAACCAGAGCACTACAAAAACCAGAGAACCATGTTTAAAGACCATAAAAGACACTAAAAAACCATAGAAATCCCTAAAAAATATTAAAGTCGTTAAAAAACCACAAAACTCGTTAAAAATACCATAAAATAAATCACTTAAAAACCATAGAAATTATTAACAAAACCATAGCACTGAAAACCCACAAAAATTTGCTAAAAACACCATAGAAGTCACTAAAAAACCATAGAAATCACTAAAAAACATAAGTCATTAAAAAACCACAAAACTCGTTATAAAAACCATAAAATAAATCAACCATAGAAATTATTAACAAAACCATAGCACTACAAAAACCAGAGAACCATGTTTAAAGACCATAGAAGACACTAAAAAACCATAGAAATCATTAAAAACCCATAAAAATCACTAAAAAATATAAGTCATTAAAAACCACAAAACTATAAACACTATAAAATAAATCACTTAAAAACCATAGAAATTATTAACAAAACCATAGCACCAAAAAATAACAGAACTCACTAAAAACACCATAGCAGACACTAAAAAACCATAGAAATCACTAAAAAACATAAGTCATTAAAAAACCACAAAACTCGTTATAAAAACCATAAAATAAATCAACCATAGAAATTATTAACAAAACTATAGCACTACAAAAACCAGAGACCCCGTTAAAAAACCATGAAGACACCTAAAAACCATATAAATCATTAAAAAACCCATAGAAATCACTAAATAACATAAAAGTCATTCAAAAATCACAAAACTCGCTAAAAACATCATAAAATAAATCACTTAAAAACCATAGAAAATATTAAGAAAATCATATCACTAACAAAACATCACTATCATTAACAAAACCATAGAACTACATATAATAATAATAACGAAAGTAATTAAAAAACCATAGAACTCGCTAAAAAACACCATAGAAGTTACTAAAAAACATTGATATCAGGAAAAAACCATGAAAGTCTCTAAAAACCATGGAAATCACTTAAAAAAAAACCATAAAAGTCATTAAAAAACCACAAAACACAACAAAAACATAAAAGAAAACACTTAATAACAATAGAAATAATTAAAAAAACCATAGAACTTCATATACCACAGAACACTCTAAATAAACCATGGAAGTCACTAAAAACCTACAGAACTCACTAAAATACATAAAAGTCATTAAAAAACCACAGAATTCACTAAAAAACCGTAATAGTCTCTAAAAAAAACCATAGAAATCATTAACAAAATCATATCACTATAAACCACAGAACTCACTAAAAAACCATCTGTCACTAGAAAACCATAGAGCTCTCTAAAAAAACCATATGTCATTAACAAAACCACAAAATTCGTTAAAAAACCATATGACGCTAACAAAACCACAGAACTCACTATAAAAACCATATAAGTCGCTAAAAAAACCACAGAACTCACTAAAAACAAATAGAAGTTTCTATAAAGCCATATGTCATTAAAAAATCATGAAAATCATTAAAAAATCCTAAAAGGTTACTAAAAAACCACAGAACTTGATAAAAAAACCATAGAAATCATTAACAAAACCATGGCACTAAAAAAGTTAAAAAACTCTCTGAAACCCATAGAAGTCACTAGAAAACCATGGAAATTACTAAAAAATCCTAATAAACCACAGATGTCACTAAAAGACCATGAGTCATTAAAAAACCACAGAACTCGCTAAAAAAACATAGAAGTCACTAATCTAATGTCAGAAGTGGCTATAAAAGCCACAAAATTCACTAAAAAATAATTTAAATCACTAAAAAACATAAAAGTCATTAAAAAATCACAAAACTCTTTAAAAAACCATAAAATAAATTACTTAAAAACCATAGAACTACATATAATAATAAAAATAACGAGAGTCACCAAAAAACCATAGAACTCACTAAAAAACACCATACAAGTAATAAAAATCATTAATATCACGAAAAAACCATGAAAGTCTCTAAAAACCATAGAAATCACTTAAAAAAACCATAAAAGTCATTAAAAAAATCATATCAATTTAAACAACAGAACTCACAAAACCACAAAACAAAAAACAACCATAAAAATCATTAGAAAACCCATAGAAACATATATCACAGAACACCCTAAAAACACCATGGAAGTCATTAAAAACCTACAGAACTCACTAAAAACATCATAAAAGTCATTAAAAAACCACAGAACTCGCTAAAAAACCATAGAAGTCTCTATAAAAAACCATAGAAATCATTAACAAAATCATATTACTATAAACCACAGAACTCACTAAAAAACATAAAAGTCGTTAAAAAACCACAGAACTCACCAAAAACATCATAAAAAAACACTTAACAACCATAGAAATCATTAACAAAACCATAGAACTACATATACTACAGAACACGCTAAAAACCATAGGAATTATTAAGAAACCATGGAAGTCATTAAAAAACCATAGAACTCGCTAAAAAACACCATAGAAGTTACTAAAAAACATTGATATCACTTAAAAAACTATAAAAGTCACTTTAAAACCCACAGAACACGTTAAAAAACCATAGAAATCATTTAAAAAAACCATAGAAGTCACTTTAAAAACCCACAGAACTCGCTAAAAAACACTAACATCATTAACAAATCATTAACAAAACCATAGAACTATATATACCACAGAACACGCTAAAAATCATAGAAATAATTTAAAAACCATTGAAATAATTTAAAAACCATAGAAGCCACTAAAAAAAACCATTAAAGTCACTAAAAAACCATAGAACTCGCTAAAAAAACACCACAGAAGTCACTAACATCATTAACAAAACCATAGAACTACATACACCACAGAACACGCTAAAAAAATCAAAGCAATTATTAAAAAACCATGGAAGTCACTAAAAAACCATGAAAGTCTCTAAAAAATCATAGAAATCACTAAAAAAACCATAAAAGTAATTTTAAAAACCCACAGAACTCGCTAAAAAACACCATAGAAGTCACTAACATCATTAACAAAACCATAGAACTACATAGATCACAGAACACGCTAAAAAAATCAAAGCAATTATTAAAAAACCATGGAAGTCACTAAAAAACCATGAAAGTCTCTAAAAAATCATAGAAATCACTAAAAAACCCACAGAACTCGCTAAAAAACACGATACAAGAAATCACTAAACCGGACCATAGAATAATACCCTCACAGAACACTAAACCGGACCACAGAACAATAACCCACCTACAGTTTATTGTCCCGTGACCGCACTGACAGCTCCGTAATTTTACTCTTCAACCACTAGATGCCGCTTTATCTATTTATTGTATTTATCCATTAATAATTCAAAAATTTGTTGTTTTAGTATTCGGACACGACGGTTTTCAAGATCTACGTCGGAACCGGTTTCGGTTTAGTGGTGTTGATCATAGCGGCCATCATCTTTTGGAACAGCAACGCCTCTGGCAAGCAGCAAAATACGAGAATTAGATACGCGGGTAACTGGTCCAATAATAATAGATCGAACAGATGGAAAAGAAGAATGGCGGCCGACGAGGAGAATCCGCTGCTGACGCCGCTGTTGTCGAACAATAGGAGGGGGTGGTCGCCGCCACCGCCACCGCCGGATTTGCCGCCGCCGGATTTTTGATTTAGTTGTATGTGTAGTTAAGTTTTATGTACGCTATATTTATAGATTTGTATATATATATATATATTGGAATGTGTAGATCTGTGGTTTTCTTTGGGTAGGCAACACGTTTTACTTGTTGGTGAGGTGTGTGGAAAGGTAGGCAATACTTTATACGTTGTTTTTGAGGTGGTATTGTTGGGTTTTTTTGTTTGGGTTGTTGTGTGGGGTGGTACGAGGGGTGGGGAAGGGTTTGTTGGGTTTTTGACAGTTTTACAATCAAATTTGACAACTTCTAATAATTTTTTGACGTTTTGATAATTTTTTAGTTTGACAATAAACTCGAATTTGACAGTTTTAATGTAATTTTGTCATTTGTTTGACAATTTGTCTTTGATCGAACAAATTTTTACCATTTTTTGTTATTTTGACAGTTTCAGACTCTAATTTGACAATTATAAAGCATTTTTGTTATTTTGACAGCTGTCAAATTTTTTTGACATTTTTGAAGTAATTTTGTAACTTTTCATAATTTTCTTGACAATTTCTAAGTACTTTTTTATATTTTGACAGTTTCATGCTTGAATTTGACAATTATAAAGCATTTTTTTATATTTTGACAGATTTGAAGAATTTTTTGGCATTTTCGAAGTAATTTTGACGTTTTTAATCATTTTTTGACATTTTCTATGCACTTTTTGTTATTTTGACAGTTTCAAAGCTTGAATTTGACAGTTATAAAGCATTTTTTTGACATTTTCGAAGTAATTTTGTCATTTTTCATCATTTTTTGACAATTTCTATGCATTTTTTTGTTATTTTGACAGTTTCAGACTCGAATTTGACAATTAGGAAGCATTTTTTGACAATTAAAAATCGAATTTGACAGATTTGAAGTGTTTTTATGATTTTACATCATTTTTTGACATTTACCAAGTAATTTTGTAATTTTTTTTAGGCTCGAATTTGACAATTATAAAGCATTTTTGTAATTTTGACAAATTTGAAGTATTTTTTGACATTTTAGGTAATTTTTTGACAGATTGATAAGTTTTATGCACTTTTAGTTATTTTGACAGTTTCATACTCGAATTTGACAGTTATAATTCATTTTTAATATTTTGACAAATTTGAAGACAACTCCTATGCGCTTTTTGTTATTTTGACAGTTTCTGACTCGAATTTGACAATTATGAAGCATTTTTGTTATTTTGACAGTTTTACAATAGAATTTGACAACTTTAAAGCAATTTAAAGTAATTCTTCAAAATGACAAAAGAAGCTCCAAATATGTCAAATTAGAATTTAAATTGTCAAAAAATGTTAAAAATTATCAAAATACTTAAAAACCTTCAAATTTGACTCTATCTGTCAAACTTTGCATAAAAACAGCTTCAAATTTGTCAAAAATGATCAAAAATGTCAAAATACTTAAAACCCTTCAAATTTCAACTCTAACTGCCAATATTTACTTAAAAATTACTTCAAATTTGTCAAATTCCAGTTAAAACTGTCATAAGAACCTTTAAGTTGTCAAATTCCAGTTAAAACTGTCATAAGAATCTTTAAGTTGTCAAATTCCAGTTAAAACTGTCATAAGAATCTTTAAGTTGTCAAATTCGAGTGAAAGCAATAAAAATAGCTTAAACAATGTCAAAAAAATTTCAAAAATGTCAAAATTACCCAAAAATCGTCCAAAATAAAGTAAAATGTCAAATAAAGTTTCAAACTTGTCAAATTCGAGTACGAACTGTCAAAAAATGCTTAAAGTTGTTAAAATCTACTCAAAAATTGCCAAAACAACAAAACGTCAAAAAAAAACATTCTCCGGTTTTTTTACCGCATGCGGTTTCAAATTTGTCAAATTCGAGTACGAATTGTCAAAAAATGCTTAAAGTTGTTAAATTCCACTCAAAAATTGCCAAAACAACAAAACGTCCATAAAAAAACATTCTCCGGTTTTTTTTACCGCATGCGGTTATTTCACCGCACGTCCCCACCGCACGAAATAAAGAAACAACTGGAATTTAAAAAAATAATTTATTTATTACTTTTCTCACTTTATACATATAATATTTTAAATATATCGTTAAAGCGCGTCTTACACTAAATATTTACAATAACCTAACCATAAATAAACTGACGGTGGAGCCCAGAGCAGCTCCGATTCCAATAAAAACCACAATCAAAGACGAAGCTATCTCCCTCTCGTGGTGATCCACCACTCTAAAACAAAAAACAAAAAATCGTCATTATTTCGTGTGAACCGCGCTTAAAACCAGCACGGAACACATTAAACAAGAAAAGTTCGTAAGTATTTCGTGTGAACCGCGTTTAAAACAAGCACGGAACACGACAATCAAGAAAAAAATCGTATAACGCGTGAACCGCACTTAAGACTAGCACAGAACAAAAATCGTAATTATTACGTGTAAACCTAGTTTAAGATCATCACGGAACAAAAAAAAATCGTGAACTTCGCATATCATCATGAAACACGAAAAACAAGAAAAGTTCGTAAACATTTCGTGTGAACCGCGCTTAAAAAACGTAATTACTACGTGTGAACAGCGTTTAACACCAGCACGGAACACAAAAATCAGGAACTTATCATAAAAACAGCACGGAACACGAAAAACAAGAAAAAATCGTAAATATTTCGTGTGGACCGTGTTTAAGACCAGCACGGAACACGAAAAAATCGTAATTATTACGTGTGAACCGCGTTTAAGACCAGCACGGAACAAAAACATCGCGAACTTCGCGTAAGACCAGTACGGAACACGAAACCCAAGAAAAAGAACACAAAAATCGTAAATATTTCGTGTGTATCACGCTTAAGACCGTCACGAAACACGACAATCGCGAACTTCGCATAAAACCAGCACATAACACACAAAAAAACAAGAAAAATATCAAATTACGCGTGAACCACGCTTAAAACCACGGAACAAAAAAAAACAAGAAAAATCGTCATTACAACGCGTGAACCACGCTTAAGACAGCACGGAACACGAAATACAAAAAAATCGTAATTATTACGCGTGAACCGCATTTAAGACTAGCACAGAACAAGAAAAAACAAGAAAACTTCGTAAATATTTCGTGTGAAACGAGTTTAAGACCATCATGGAACACGAAATAATAGTACAAACATAAAAATTACGAAATACAAGAAAAAAATCGTAATTACAACTCGTGAACCACGCTTAAGACAGCACGGAACACGAAAAACAAGAAAGAATCGTAAACATTACGTGTGAACCGCGTTTAAGACCAGCACGGAACTAAAAATTGCGAACCTTGCAAAAGAGCAACTAGGAAAACGAAAATCGAGAATAAAAATCGTATTTCCCGTGAACTGGGCTTGAGACCATCATGGAACAGGAAAAAATCGTAATTATTACGTGTGAACCGCGTTTAAGACCAGCAAGGAACTAAAAATTGCGAACCTTGCAAAAGATCAACTAGGAAAACAAAAATCGAGAATAAAAATCGTATTTCCCGTGAACTGGGCTTAAGACCATCATGGAACAGGAAAAAATCGTAATTATTACGTGTGAACCGCGTTTAAGACCAGCACGGAACTAAAAATTGCGAACTTTGCAAAAGAGCAACTAGGAAAACGAAAATCGAGAATAAAAATCGTATTTCCCGTGAACTGGGCTTAAGACCATCATGGAACAGGAAAACATCGTAATTATTACGTGTGAACCGCGTTTAAGACCAGCACGGAACACGAAAAACAAGAAAGAATCGTAAACATTACGTGTGAACCGCATTTAAGACCAGCACGGAACTAAAAATTGCGAACCTTGCAAAAGAGCAACTAGGAAAACGAAAATCGAGAATAAAAATCGTATTTCCCGTGAACTGGGCTTGAGACCATCATGGAACAGGAAAAATCGTAATTATTACGTGTGAACCGCGTTTAATACCAGCACGGAACTAAAAATCACAAACTTCGCATAAAACTAGCACGAAACACGTAAAACAAGAAAAAAATCGTACACATTACGCGTAAACCACGCTTAACACCATCACGGAACACTTACTTGGCTGTCAATATCTGTATGACGTTGGTCATGTAGCCGTTCGTCAGTGCGAATAGAAAATGAATCGAAACGTATTGGTAGTCTCGATCGAACACGACGGCCAAATGGTATCGAGGTTGGGCGTTGCACAGCAAAATCAGCGGGATGAACGTCAATCGAGAGATCGTCAGAATCGATATCAGAACGATGTTTTTCGGCTGCAACAAAAAGCAAAAACACAAACAAACAAACAAACGCGGTTTTCGTCGAAAAACGCGTTTCGTAAACTCACCTTTAGTATCCTACCGGCGATTATCCGTCCGGCGTAATCGCCGATGCTGAACAGGAGGTACGTTATCGTCGGGACGAAGTAGACGTCTAAAAAGAATCGATTATTAATCGATGAATTTGCTAGACATTTTTCTGCACACCACAGAACTACAAACCGTGATTTATGCGTTCCGTGATGGATACAACACGTACTTCTATGTTCTATGAACGTTTAACATAGAACCACAGATCTGATACTGTCTATGAACAAAAACGTCAAACATAAAACCACAAATCTAATATCTAAAAATGCAAATGTCAAACATGGAACTACTAAATTTTTTAACCATTTCTATGAACATTATACATTGAACCAATCATTTTTCTAACCATTTCTATGATCTGAATACCACAGAATTACAAAACCATGATTTAAGCATTCCATGCGAGATACACGTACATCTATGAACGTCGATCATAGAACTACCAGTTTTTTTAATTAGTTCTATGAACATCAAACACAGAACCAATCATTTTTTTCATTTAAATGAACATCAAACGTAGAACCAGTCATCTTTGTATCAACCACAGAACTAAAAACTATGATTTAAACAATCCGTGTTATATGCATGTAGATCTATGGAATTTTGAAACATAGAACTAACTAACATAGGAAGTTAACTAACGTCTAACATAGAACCATCGATCTAATAGTTACTATGAACGCAAACTTCAAACATAGAATCACAGATCTAACATCTATGAACGCAAACGTCAAACATAGAACCACAGATCTTTTTAACTATATGTATGGGAAATTACTCACTTCAAACATAGAACCACAAATCTAGCATCTGTGAACACAAACGTCAAACATAGAACCACAGATTCAACATCTATGAAAGCAAATGTCAAACATAGAACCACAGATACTTCTAACTATATCTATGGGAAATAACTAACGTCCAACATCAAACCACAGATATAACATCTATGATAGCAAACGTCAAACATAGAACAACAGAACTATATCCACGGAACGCAAACGTCAAACATAGAACCACAGATCTTTTTAACTATATGTATGGGAAATTACTCACGTCAAACATAGAATCACAGATCTAACATCTATGAACGCAAACGTCAAACATAGAACCACAGATCCAACATCTATGAACGCAAATGTCAAACATAGAACCACAGATCTTTCTAACTATATCTGTGGGAAATAACTAACGGCCAACATCAAACCACAGATATAACATCTATGAAAGCAAACGTCAAACATAGAACAACAGAACTATATCCACGGAACGCAAACGTCAAACATAGAACCACAGATCTTTTTAACTATATGTATGGGAAATTACTCACGTCAAACATAGAACCACAAATCTAGCAACTATGAACGCAAACATCAAACTTAGAACCACAGATCCAACATCTATGAACGCAAATGTCAAACATAGAACCACAGATCTTTCTAACTATATCTATGGGAAATAACTAACGTCCAACATCAAACCACAGATATAACATCTATGAAAGCAAACGTCAAACATAGAACAACAGAACTATATCCACGAAACGCAAACGTCAAACATAGAACCACAGATCTTTTTAACTATATGTATGGGAAATAACTAACGTCAAACATAGAACCACAAATCTAGCAGCTATGAACGCAAACATCAAACTTATAACCACAGATCCAACATCTATGAACGCAAATGTCAAACATAGAACCACAGATCTTTCTAACTATATCTGTGGGAAATAACTAACGGCCAACATCAAACCACAGATATAACATCTATGAAAGCAAACGTCAAACATAGAACAACAGAACTATATCCACGGAACGCAAACGTCAAACATAGAACCACATAGAACCACAAATCTAGCAACTATGAACGCAAACATCAAACTTAGAACCACAGATCCAACATCTATGAACGCAAATGTCAAACATAGAACCACAGATCTTTCTAACTATATCTATGGGAAATAACTAACGTCAAATATAGAACCACAAATCTAGCAACTATGAACGCAAACGTCAAACTTAGAACCACAGATTCAACATCTATGAAAGCAAATGTCAAACATAGAACCACAGATCTTTTTAACTATATGTATGGGAAATAACTAACGTCCAACATCAAACCACATATATAACATCTATGAAAGCAAACGTCAAACATAGAACAACAGAACTATATCCACGGAACGCAAACGTCAAACATAGAACCACAGAACTATATCCACGGAACGCAAACGTCAATCACAGAACGTACAGTTCGTACTCACCGTTCCATTTGTTTCCGTGGCCTTTTCCCTCGGACTCGATCAGCACGCAGACGCCCGGAAAGACGCCGATCGTCACGATGTAGACGAAGAACGCGCAGAAGCAGTAACACCAAATCTTCTTGAAGACGATCTTGTAGGAAAAATCGATTATCGTCGATTCTTGGCGGCGCGTATCGTCGACGACGATCGCTCGATTCAGCGAATGGTATTTGAAGAACACAGATCTGGACAATAGGACGTACAAGGCGATGGATAGAGCCACGGTGAGATTGCCGATGAAGAAATAGACCAAGGCCGTGTGGGTGGAGGAGGCGCCGATGGCCAGGGCGGCGATTTGCGTCAGGGCGGCGAAAACGCCGCCCAGAGCTTGACCGCCTACGAGGGCGGTGATGTAGATGGGGGAGAATTTGCCGACGACGCCGATGATGGTGCCGCTAAAAATCGGGCTGAAAACTAGAAAATTTATAGATGAAAAATTAATTAAACGTGCGGTTTTTTGCCGCGTGCGGTTTTTTGCCGCGTGCGATTTTTTTTGCCGCGTGCGGTTTTTTTACCGTCAAACATTGAAATTCGACACTTTTTTGGGATATCAATCATTTAGAGTATTTCAAAAAAGTTGAAATCGGCAATAAAACGGTGAATTTGGATATTTTTGGGACATTCCGTATATCAATAATCTCACAAATATTAAATATGGATCCAAAATTACTTAAAAATAGTCTTTTTGTTTGAATTTTGTTAATATACTGAAATTGGGGCAAAAATCGGCAAATTTTGACATTTGACTTTTTTTTGGGACATCCCGTATACCAATAATCGGACAAACGTTTAATATGGTTTTAAAGTTTCTTTAAAATGATCTTTTTGTTTAAATTTTGTTGATAGACTGAAATTGGGACTAAAATCGGCAAATTTTGACATTTGACGTTTTTTTGGGACATCCCGTATACCAATAATCTCAAAAACGTTAAATTTGTATAAAAAAATGTCTTTAAAATAATCTTTTTCTTTAAATATCTTGAAATTTTGACCATTTTGACATTAGACACTTTTTTGGGACATTCTGTATATCAAAAATCCTAAAACTCTTAACTTATTTCCAAAATTTAAATTTTTCTTAAAATTAATCTGGTTAATCAAAATCTGCAAAATATTCTAAAATTAGAACCAAATTTGAACATTTTCACATTTTTGGGACATCCTGTAAATCAAAAATCCCAAAATTTCTGAATTTATTTTAAAATTATTCTAAAATTTAATCTTGTTAATTAAAATCTGTAAATATCCTAAAATCGCAACCAAATTTACCAAATTTTGACATTTTTGGGACATCCCGTATATAAAAAATCCAAAAAATCACTGAATTTATTTCCAAAATTCAAAATTTTCTAAAAATTAATTTTGTTAATTAAAATCTGTAAATATCCTGAAATCAGAACCAAATTTCCCAAACTTTAACATTTTTTAAATTTCTAGGACATCCCGTATAACAAAAATCCCAAAAAAGTTTAATTTAGTTCTAAAATTCCCTTAAAATAATTTTAATCCTCCAAATTGGTACCTATCTTAAAATCGGGAATAAAATCCCCAAATTTTGACATTCGACACTTTTTTTGGGACATTCTGTATACCAAAAATTCTTAAATATTTTTCAAATTATTCTAAAAAATAATTTTGCTTATCAAAATATGCAAATATCCGAAAACCAGAACCAAATTTCCCAAATTTTGACACTTTTTAGAGACATTCTGTATATCAAAAATCCCCAAAATTTTAAAAAACAAATTTCAAAAAAAAATCATAACCCCCCAAACCGTTTCCAACAATTAAAAATATTTAAAACAATTATTCAACAAATTATCGTCTCTACTATACAGCATGTCCCAATTTTTTTTTAAAACTATCGAAACAAATAATAAAAGAAATTCTACGACCACCAAAATAAACTAACCAATTTTTTTCCGTCGTTATACCGTTCTAATTTTAGTCCAACCGCAAATTTAAAATTTCTCAAAGGACAACCCGTATAGTAAAAACCGACAAAAACCCATTTTCTCCAAATTCCATCCTAGAACTCGGGAAAAAAAAATTTCTAAACTAAATCGATACCGTAGAACACGAAAATTTAACCAAAATTTCAATCCGACCACTCCTTCCACCCTCAATTTACAATTATTATAATTTTATTACTTTTATATTAAAATTAAACAGTTTTATCACATTTCCCAACAATAAATTTACAAAATAACCAAACTATCTTATCAACAATGACTAACCAGGATCATTATACTATGTAATTAATATTTATACAAGATAAGAACAACAAATAATTATTTAAATAATCTAAACAAACAAAACCAAGCAATTACTTACTATTTAACAAAATACTGATGATCAACGTCAATACGAAGAAACCTTGTTGCCCTAAAACCAAAAAAACCGATAATAAATTCACATATTCCAAGTTTCCGGGTACATTTTATAAATTGCAACAAAATACACACAAAATTATCAACTAATTGGTATTAAACATAAACAAAAAGAGATAACTGACATTTAAACATTAAACAACCTTCTAAAAGTCCTTGATAAAGGAAGATAACAATCCAGGAAGTGAACAACCACATAAATAATTTAAAATAATAAAAAAATACTTACAATTATCAGTATCGACTTCAACAAGGACCAAAGTAAGTAACATCAGTGCCGATATGCACCCCAGAGACCCCAAAATCCTCAAATTCAACGAAATCCTGTGACTTATCATCGTATTCAACACCAGGAACAATAAACCAGGATAACTGGACGTTAGGGTCAGATACGAAGTAAATTCAGCTTGTAACGTAGATCTGGAAGGAGCATCTTCTCTTATACTTAAATTACTACTCACGTTTCTAAACTTGTACATCCAATACTGCAAAAAGGGGCCACAATAACTTTGAGAAAGTTTGTATTAAAAAAAACTACTCACGTCGTCTGCTGTTATGAAAAAATTCCAAGGTAAAAGAGTCACTATGCCTAAAATGTAGAAAATAAAATACGTGGCGTAGAATCTATCGACTGGTTCTTGATGATACAAAGGTCTGTCGTTTTTAATCACGATATTAGGATCGATTTCGATGTCCGATGTTGAAGAATCCAAGTTTTCTTCTTGTAAAAGTGGGGTAGTATTTACGGAAAAATCCATCTTGATATTGTTAGTTTCTTCTCAATAACTGTCGTAACACATCACTGATTATTAGATCGACCGATTTTTATACATATACAAAGTATCGAACAAAGCATGACCCCGATAATAATATACAACACAATGAATCACTTTTTAAAATAAAAATATTGAACGTTTGATGATTTTATAGGTTAGATTATTGACAGTTTGGTACAGTAAGTAGACCGTCGTAGTTTTGTATTTAGATAGTGTGGTACAGTAATCGACGAAATAGTAGGTCCACTGTATCGAGAACGATCTATGAAAAAATCTTCTTTTTTATCACGATAAAATAGTTTAAACGTTGCCGATAATTATAAAGCTTATTTAACGTAAATACATAAATAAAACTTGTTTGATAATAATAAATCGATAATATAAACGATTATTTAATAATAAAACGGTTTTTAATCGATATTTTAACAGTTAAACATACAAAAATGTGATAATATATTTATTTAGTACAACCGGCAACGTTGTTTTACTAATAGCAATGACTGATTTGACATATGACAGGTTAAAAAAATAAAACTCATTAATTAATTAACTATTTAATTGTTTATTATAAAAAATATTGATCTAATATCGTCTTTTTTGTGTGCTGATGTACAAAACGTTATTGCCGCGTATAAAAGCATCGCCGAATTTGTTTTTCAGTTGCCCGTTTACGTATTCCTCGGTTTGTTCTAGGGCTATGTTCATGTAGCCGTCCAAACAAGCCAAAACGCCTATCGAAACGCAAGGTAATTAAAAGCGATTAATAATCAATTAGTGTACGTTACCTCTGTAATCGACGCCGCTGTTTAATTTCACCACTACGGGCCTACCGTGGATTTGTTGGATAAAGGATGAAAGTGCTTCTTTTCGACTCATTTTGGTCTACAGAAAACTGAGGTTATCGTACAAGTTCTTCTTCTTTTTTTTATAGAAAAGTGAAGGTTCGTTGCGGAGCACGGAACGTCAAAATATAAACCGGTTCGTGTTCTGAGGAAAGGTACGTTCGTTTGTGTTACTTTTATAAGTGTTTGTTGATGTAAATTTGTTTATTTATAATAAATTGCTAGTCAAATATCTTCCCGTTTTTTATTTTTGATGTTAGTGGCAACATGGAACGTTAACTATTATAAGATACGTTCTTTTGTATAACAAATCTTCCCGTATTTCCTTTTCATCCCGAATTGTTTTTATATTTAAAACAATACGAATTTCCTTTTAACAACGTAATATTATATAAAATATATCTTAAAACATTAATTTGAGTCTTAATTTAAAGCGCGTTCATTTGTATGACATTACCATAGAACATAGAACACCAAAAAATCTATTCAACGTTCCAACCTACCAAAAACGATCTTTAACCACACGATAATCAAAAAATTCCTTTATTTTGTTAAAACAAAACATACAAACCTAATTGTTTATAACAAACAAATAAAACAAACTAATTTCACCAACAATTTTTCTAATAAACTTCAGTTCCATGCTACACAGAACATTTTCATTTAAAAAGTTGACATTGACAACAATGACAACTGACACGTTAGACATTTTACCTTCATGACCCATACGTTTATATTACGACTATAAACACAAATTTGAACAAATTCAACAATTATAAACTTCCAAAAACCTTCAAAACCAACAATTAACAGTATATTAAACAGTTTAAACACTTCATAACAAGTTTTTATCGCCTTTAACAATGGCGACGGGGGTAAAACGATCCGCTTCGGTCTTCGAAGACCTCTCCAACGTAGAATTCGAAACCAGCGAAGACGTCGAAGTTATCGACAAATTCAAGAACATGAACTTGAAGGAGGAACTACTACGAGGCATATTCGCTTACGGTAAGTACCCTAAAACTCATAATTTAAAACTAGGTCATAAAGTTATACTCTAGGCTTCGAAAAACCTTCCGCTATCCAACAAAGAGCCATCAAACCTATCATGAAAGGCCGAGACGTCATAGCACAAGCCCAATCGGGCACGGGCAAAACGGCCACGTTCTCCATATCCATTCTACAAGCTCTCGACCTCACCATGCGCGAAACTCAAGTCTTATGCCTGTCTCCGACTCGAGAACTCGCCGTGCAGATACAAAAAGTCATTCTAGCTTTGGGGGACTTCATGAACGTGCAATGCCACGCTTGTATCGGGGGGACTAACCTAGGAGAAGACATCAGGAAGCTGGATTACGGACAGCACGTTGTTAGTGGTACCCCCGGAAGGGTTTACGGTGAGTTTTTACCATTAAAACACAGTTTTTAGGGGGTAATTTTACGTTTCTCGTAGATATGATCAGAAGGAGGGCCCTCAGGACCAGATCGGTGAAGATGTTGGTGTTGGACGAAGCCGATGAGATGTTGAATAAGGGTTTCAAGGAGCAGATTTACGACGTGTATAGGTTTTTGCCCCCCTCGACGCAAGTGGTGTTGATTTCGGCGACTTTGCCCCACGAAATTTTGGAGATAACGTCCAAGTTTATGACGGATCCTATCAGGATTTTGGTTAAACGGTGAGTGGTGAAAAAATTGTCGAAATGTGTTTTTTTGTTGTTATAATCGAGGCTTTGGTTGTTGAGTTATTAAAAAATGGGTAAATTGGGGTTAAAGTTGTTAAAAAATTGTTAAAATCGTAAAAAAATTGGAAAGTTGTTTGAAAAAGTGTTAAAATTAAGTAAAGGTGTCAAATAATGGTTGGGAATTGTCAAATTCGAGTTTAAAACTGTCAAAATAACGTAAAGTGTTTAAAAACTGTGAAAAATGACTTGAAAGATGTCAAAATAGGGTTTTAATTTTCAAAAAAGCGATGAATTTTATCAAAGTACTTTAAAATTTTCAATTTTTAACTTAAACTGTCAGAATTTGCTTTAAACTAACTTCAAATATGTCGAATTGCACTTAAAATTGTCAAAAGAATCTTTAAAGTTGTCAAATTCGAGTCTGAAACTGTCAAAATAACAAAAAGCGCTTGGAAATTGTCAAAAAACTGACGTAAAATGTCAAATTACTTCGAAAATGTCAAAAAATTCTTGACGTTGTCAAAAAATGATGTTAAATCATAAAAAACACTTAAAATCTGTCAAATTCGAATGTAAAACTGTCAAAATAATAAAAGGTGTTGTTAAATTGGAGTGAAATTGTCAGAATATTATTTAAAATTGTCAAATTAACAAAAATGCTTAATAATTGTCAAGTTTGGATGTAAACTGTCAAAATTTACTTTAAAATAGTTTTAAATGTGTCAAATTCCACTTAAAATTGTCAAAAGATTGTTTAAAGTTGTCAAATTCGAGTTAAAATAGCAAAATGTGATTAAAAATTGTCAAATTGTTAAAAGAAATGACAAAATTTACTTCAAATTTGTAAAAAGAACAAAAATACTTTATAATTGTCAAACTAAAGTTTGAAACTGTCAAAATGAAAAAAAACGCATAGAAATTGTCAAAAAATGATGAAAAAATTTAAAATATTTGAAAATTACTGCGAACGTACCAAAAAATTTCTTAAATTTGTCAAAACATCAAAAATGCTTTATAATTGTCAAATTCAAGTTTTAAACTGTCAAAATAATAAAAAGTACATAAAACTTGTCAATTTGACAAAAAATATACTTAAAATGTCAAAAATACTTCAAATTTATCAAAAGAACAAAATACTTTAAAACTTGTCAAAAAATGCTTCATAACTGTCAAAATTGTTTTAAAGTTATCTAATATTGTTAAAACAACAAAAATTGTTTAGAATTTGTCAAAAAAAATGACTAAAAAATTTCAAAAAACCGTTCAAATTTGTCAAAATATCAAAAATGCTTTAAAACTGTCAAAATAACATAAAATGGTTAGGATTTGTCAAAAAAATGATGAAAAATGTCAAAAATGCTTCATAGCTGTCAAAATAAGAAAAAGCGCATAGAAATAGTCAAAAAATGATGTGAAAAGTTGAAAAATTACAAAATTTCTTCGAAAATGACCAAAAATGCTTCATAACTGTCAAAATAACAAAAAAACACTTAGAAAATTGTCAAAATTGTTTTAAAGTTGTCTAAAATTGCAAAAACAACAAAAATTGTTTAGAATTTGTCAAAAAATGCTTCATAACTGTCAAAATAAGAAAAAGTTGTCAACATTTGTTAAAATTACTTCAAAAATGTCAAAAAATGCTTCATAATCGTCAAATTTGTTTAGAATTTGTCAGAAAAATGACCAAAAAATGTCAAAAAACGTTTCAAATTTGTCAAAATAACTAAAATGCTTTAAAACTTGTCAAAAAATGCTTCACAACTGTCAAATTTGTTTAGAATTTGTCAAAAAAATGACCAAAAAATGTCAAAAAACGCTTCAAATTGATTAGAATATTAAAAAAAAATGATGGAAAATATCAAAAAATGCTTCATAATAGTCAAAATTGTTTTAAAGTTGTCTAAAAGTTTCAAAAAAAAACCAAAATTGTTTAGAATTTGTCAAAATTACTTCGAAAATGTCAAAAAAATGACGAAAATATCTGAAAAATGTCAAAAAATGCTTCATAATTGTCAAAATTGTTTTAAAGTTTTCTAAAATTGTCAAAACAACAAAAATTGTTTAGAATTTTTCGGAATAATGACGAAAAATGATGAAAAATGTCAAAAATTTCTGTTTAACTGTCAAAATGGTAAATATTGTTTAGAATTTGTCAGAAAAATCTTAAAAAAACGCCTCATAACTATCAAAATAAGAAAAAATACATAAAAATTATCAAAATTGTTTAGAATTTGTCAAAATTACTTCGAAAATGTCAAAAAATGAAGTAAAATGTCAAAAAATGAAGTAAAATGTCAAAAAATGAAGTAAAATGTCAAAAAATGAAGTAAAATGTCAAAAAATGAAGTAAAATGTCAAAAAATGCGTAAAAATGTCAAAATCGTTTAGAATTTGTCAGAAAAATGACCAAAAAATGTCAAAAAAACTCTTTAAAACCAAGATTATCAAAACCCCTACCACCATAACCAATTGTTCTTTTCCTCCCGCAGCGACGAACTCACCCTGGAGGGCATCAAACAATTTTTCGTGGCCGTCGAACGCGAAGAATGGAAATTCGACACTCTGTGCGATCTGTACGACACCCTCACCATCACCCAAGCCGTCATCTTCTGCAACACCAAACGCAAAGTCGATTGGCTGACGGAGAAGATGCGCGAAAACAACTTCACAGTGAGTTCCATGCACGGCGATATGCCGCAAAAGGAGCGCGACAACATCATGAAGGAGTTTCGGTCGGGGCAGAGCAGGGTGCTGATCACGACGGACGTGTGGGCGAGGGGCATCGACGTGCAGCAAGTGAGTTTGGTGATCAATTACGATCTGCCCAATAATAGGGAGTTGTACATCCACCGGATAGGGAGGTCGGGTAGGTTCGGGCGCAAGGGGGTGGCCATAAACTTCGTCAAGTCGGATGATATTCGAATATTGAGGGATATCGAGCAGTATTATTCGACGCAGATCGACGAGATGCCGATGAATGTGGCGGATTTGATTTGAAGGAGTTGGGAGTTGGGGGAGGGAGTTGGGTTATTTTTTTTGTAGTTGTAAGTTTTGTATAAGGTGTGGAAATAAAGAGTTTAAGTTGTAAAAGAGGGTGTGTTTTTTTTTGGATGGGGGAGTTGGGGATGGAGAAAGTTGTCAAATTCGAGTTAAAGTTGTCAAAAAATGGTTTAAAGTTGTCAAATTCGAGTTAAAATTGACAAAAAAATGGTTTAAAGGTGTCAAATTAGAGTTAAAATTATCAAAAAAAGCTTTAAAATTGTCAAATAGTCAAATTCGCGTTAAAATTGTCCATAAATGGTTTAAAAATATCAAATTAGAGTTAAATTTGTCAAAAAATAGTTTAAAGTTGTCAAAATTACGAATGTTGATTGAAGAGTCAAATTTTTGAAATTTATGACAAAAACTGCATTAAAATTGTCAAAACATGCTTTAAAGTTGTCAAATTCGAGTTAAATTTGTCAAAAAATGGTTCAAGTTGTCAAATTAGAGTAAAAATTGTCAAAAGATGGTATAAAGTTGTCAAATTAGAGTTAAAAATGTAAAAAAATGATTCAAGTTGTCAAATTAAAGTTAAAATTGTCAAAAGATGGTTTAAAGTTGTCAAATTCGAGTTAAAATTGTCAAAAAATAGTTTAAAATTGTTAAATTCGAGTTAAAATTGTCAAAAAATGGTTTAAAATTGTCAAATAGTCAAATTCGCATTAAAATTGTCCATAAATGGTTTAAAAATGTCAAATTCGAGTTAAAATTGTCAAAAAATGGTTTAAAGTTGTCAAATAGCCAAATTCGCGTTAAAATTGTCCATAAATGGTTTAAAGTTGTCAAATTCGAGTTAAAATTGTCAAAAAATGGTTTAAAATTGTCAAATTCGAGTTAAAATTGTCAAAATGACAAATGATGTTAATAATAGTCAAAATTTTGAAGTTTATGTCCAAAAATACATTAAATTTGTCAGATTCAAGTCAAATTTGTCAATGAACTGCTTCAAAATTGTAAAATTCGAGTCGAAATTGTCTAATAATGCTTTAAATTTGTCAAATTCGGGTCAAAATTGTCAAAGAAACGAATGATGACTGAACATAGTCAAAACTGTCTAATGATGCTTCAAAATCCTGAAATTCCCCGAAAAATTGTCAAATATAACTTAAATTTGTCTAATTCGAGACTAAAGCCATCAAAATAACGGATAGTCCCAAAACGTTCTCAAAATTTTGAAATTTATGACAAAACCTGTCAAACTATAGTAAAAATTGTCAAGTTGAAGACTGAAACTATCAAAATAACAATTGGTAATTGAAAATAGTCAAAATTTTGAAATTTATGTCCAAAAATGCATTAAATTTGTCATATTCGAGTCAAATTGTCAAAAAGTTGCATCAAATTGGCCAAAATTGTCAAAAATTGCTTTCAAATTCGAGTCAAAATTGCCAAATAATGCTTTAAGGTTGTCAAATTCGAGACTAAAGCTGTCAAAATAATGAATGGTGATTAAAAGTCGTCAAAATTTGGAAGTTTCTGACAAATTTATCAAATTTGTGTCAAATTGTCAAAAAATGCTTTAAAAGTTGCTTCAAATTTGTCAAAATAGCTTAAATTCTAAAATTCGAGTCAAAATTATTAAAATTCTTCAAAATTGTAAAATTTGGCTCAAAATTCTAAAATTCGGATCAAAATTCTAGAAATCGGGTCAAAATTGTCTAATAATGCTTTAAAATTCGAGTCAAAATTGTCAAATCATGCTTTAAGGTTGTCAAATTCGAGACTAAAGCTGCCAAAACAACTAATGGAGATTGAAAATGGTCAAAATTTTGAAATTTATGTCCAAAATGCATTAACTTTATCAAATTCGCATTAAAATTGTCAAAAATTGCTTTAAAGTTGTCAAATTCGAGTCAATATTGTCTGATAATGCATCAAGTTCAGGTCAAAATTGAAAAAGTAACGAATGATGATTGAACATAATCAAATTTATGTCCAAAAATGCGTCAAAATTGTCTAATAATGCATCAAATTTTTCAAATTCGAGTCAAAATTATCAAAAAATTCTTTAAAGTTGTCAAATTCGGGTCAAAATTGTCAAATTCAGGTCAAAATTGTCTAATAATGCTTTAAAATTTTTAAATTCGAGTCAAAATTATCAAAAAAGGGTTTAAGTTGTCAAATTCGGGTCAAAATTGTTAAATAATGCTTCAAAATTCTAAAATTCGAGTCAAAATTGTTAAATAATGCTTCAAAATTCTAAAATTCGAGTTAAAATTGTCAAAACATGCTTTAAAGTTGTCGAATTCGAGTTAAAGTTGTCAAAAAATGGTTTAAAGTTGTCAAATTCGAGACTAAAACTGTCAAAATAACGAACTATGATTGAAAATAGTCAAAATTTTTAAGTTTGTGACAAATTTGTCATATTCGAGCCAAATTGTCAAAAAAAGCTTTAAAAGTTGCATCAAATTTGTCAAAATTGCTTTAAAATTGTCAAATTCCAGTTAAAATTATCAAAATAACGAATGGAGATTAAAAATAATCAAAATTTTGAAGTTTAAGATAAAAAATACATCAAATTTGTCAAAATTGTCTAACAATGCATCAAATTTGTCAAATTCGGGTGAAAATGGTCTAATAATGCTAAGATTTTTTAAAATTCGGGTCAAAATTATCTAGTAATGCTTCAAAATTCTAAAATTACCTCAAATTTAGGAATTTCATAATAAATATTTAAATTCCTGACAAAAGATGCTTAAAATTTAAAATTTTTGTCAAATTAATACTTCAATTTTGGAGTTTAATAGTAAATATCTAAGTTCCTGCCAAATTAGCGCTTAAATTTTAAAATTCCTGCCAAATTAATGCTTAAGTTTTGCAATTTTTGTCCAAAACAACCCTAAATTTAGGAATTTTATAGTAAATATTTGAATTCATGTCAAAAAATGCTTAAATTTTGGAATTCCTATGAAATTATTGCTTAAATTTTGGAATTTCTATAAAATTAATGCTTAAAATTTAAAATTCCTGTCAATAAAACCTCAAATTTAGGAATTTTGTAGTAAATATTTGAATTCACATCAAAAAATGCTTAAATTTTGGAATTCCTTTCAAATTAATGCTTATATTTTGGAAATTTAGCGTAAATTTTGAAATTCCTGTCAAAAAATTCTTAAATTTGTCAAATTCGAGACTAAAGCTGTCAAAATAACGAATAGTGATTGAAAATAGTCAAAATTTTGAAATTTATGTCAAAAAATGCTAGAAATTTGAGTTTTACGGCAAATTTTGGAATTTATCTCAAAATGATGCTTAAATTTTGAAATTTCTATAAAATTAATGCTTAAAATTTGAAATTCCTGTCAATAAAACCTCAAATTTAGGAATTTTATAGTAAATATTTGAATTCACATCAAAAAATGCTTGAATTCCTGTCAAATTAATGCTTATATTTTGGAAATGTAGCGTAAATTTCGAAATTCCTGTCAAAAAATTCTTAAATTTATCAAATTCGAGACTAAAGCTGTCAAAATAACGAATGGTGATGGAAAATAGTCAAAATTTTGAAATTTATGTCAAAAAATGCTAGAAATTTGAGTTTTACGGCAAATTTTGGAATTTATCTCAAAATGATGCTTAAATTTTGGAATTTCGTTAAATAAAACCTCAAATTTAGGAATTTTATAGTAAATATTTGAATTCAAATCACAAAATCCTCAAATTTTGGATTTCCTGTCAAAAATGCTCGACTTTTGGAATTCCTGTCAAAAAAATGCTTAAATTTTGGAATTCCTATGAAATTAGTGCTTAAATTTTGAAATTTCTATAAAATTAATGCTTAAAATTTGAAATTCCTGTCAATAAAACCTCAAATTTAGGAATTTTATAGTAAATATTTGAATTCACATCAAAAAATGCTTGAATTCCTGTCAAATTAATGCTTATATTTTGGAAATGTAGCGTAAATTTCGAAATTCCTGTCAAAAAATTCTTAAATTTATCAAATTCGAGACTAAAGCTGTCAAAATAACGAATGGTGATGGAAAATAGTCAAAATTTTGAAATTTATGTCAAAAAATGCTAGAAATTTGAGTTTTACAGCAAATTTTGGAATTTATCTCAAAATGATGCTTAAATTTTGGAATTTCTGTCAATAAAACCTCAAATTTAGGAATTTTATATTAAATATTTGAATTCAAATCACAAAATGCTTAAATTTTGGATTTCCTGTCAAAAATGCTCGACTTTTGGAATTCCTGTCAAAAAATGCTTAAATTTTGGAATTTCTTTAAATATAACCTCAAATTTAAGAATTTCATAGTAAATATTTGAATTCATGCCAAAAATATGCTTAAATTTTGGAATTTCTTTCAATAAAACCTCAATTTTTGAAATTTTATAGTAATCATTTGAATTTTTTTCAAAAATGCTTAAATTTTGGAATTTTTATCACTAAAACCTCAATTTTGGAAATTTATAGTAAATATTAGAATTCATACCAAAAAATGCTAAAATTTTGAAATTCCTGTCAATCAATGCTTAAATTTTGAAATTCATGTCAAAAAAATGCTTACATTTTGAAATTCCTGAGTAATGCTTACATTTTGGAAATTTAGCATAAATATTAAAATTCATATAAAAAAATACTTACATTTTCCAATATCCACCAATAAAACCTGCATCACATCAACTTTTATCAGTTTCTCTACCGATCCGGCAGAAAAACCGCATGCGGCAACCCAACCCAACCCCAAACAAAAATAAAACACAAACCATACTTTAATAGAACGTATATTACATTATCCAAGTTTAAAACACTACCTATAAATATAATATTCACGTAGATATACACTAAATTTACAAAAAAAAAACATATTCATATATTTATATATATTTTCATTAAACATACACTAAGCTCGTAAAACTAGCATTACATACGACAAAGAACGATGCAAAATTCCGCCACCCCAAACTATTCCCCTCTCTTTTTTACACCCACGTTCGAAACGTCAACGTCTCGGAACGACAAACTTTCAAAACGTCAACGTCTCGGAACGACAAACTTCAAATTTCAACGTTCCGAGCTCACGCTCCCGCTCCCAGTCCTACCACACCACAAATCCAAACAGTTCCCAATTTAACAACAACGTTTTTACGACGTATTTTATCGCGATAAATAAATAAACAAGTTTTAATGTTTAAAACGTTTAATAATAAATTAAAAATAGTTTTAAAATGATAAATAAAGTGTAATTGTTGTAAAAATGATGCAGTTTTAGTGTAAAACGTGTAAAGTGTTAGTTTTTTTTAAGAAAATAACCAAGGATGAAAGTGAGGTTAAGTATTGAATATTTTATTTAGATTTTTAAACAATTTACAATCATTTTTTAATAAAAAAACGTTAAAAATTAGTTTAATTTATTTAAACAATATTAAATTATTAAAAAATATTTAAAACAAATCGATTATTTACTGAAATAAAAGTGTAATTACTAAATCGATGAATTTTTGTTAATTTTAGACGATTTAAAATTGATTTTTAAAGATTTTTTAGATTTTTAATTAATATACAACTCGATTAAGCTGTTGGATTAAAAAATTCCCCTCTATATTTTTTTATTTTAAACGAAATTCAACAAAAAATTCATTTCGAGTCAAAAATTGACTAATTGTTTAAAAAACTTGCAAAAATACTTTGAAACTGTCTAGTTTGAGTATAAATTTGCAAAATAAATGTTAAATATTATTAGAATGTCTTAAAGTCTTCAAGTTTGCATTTAAACTGTCAAAATTTGCTCAAAAATAGCTAAACATGCTTTAAATTGATCAAATTCGAGTTCAAATTGTCAAAAAATGGTTTAAAGTTGTCAACTTCGGGTCAAAATTATCAAAAAAGTCTTTAAAATTTTTAAATATTCAAATTCGACCCAAAATTTTCAAAAAAAAAAATGCTTACGAATGTTGATTGAAAAGAGTCGAATTTTTGAAGTTTATGACAAAAACTGCATCAAAATTGTTAAAAAATGGTTTAAAGGTATCGAATTCGAGTTAAAATTGTCAAATAAGGCTTTAAAGTTGTCAAATTTGTCAAAAAATGGTTTAAAGTCGTCAAATTCGAGTTGAAATTATCAAAAAAGGCTTTAAAGTTGTCAAATTCGAGTTAAATTTGTCAAAATAACTTAAAATGGTTAAAATTTGTTAAATTCGAGTTAAATTTGTCAAAAAAAGTCTTTAAAGTTGTTAAATTCGAGTTAAATTTGTCAAAAAAGTCTTTAAAGTTGTTAAATTCGAGTTAAATTTGTCAAAAAAGTCTTTAAAATTGTTGAATTCGAATTAAAATTGTCAAAAAATGGTTTAAAGTTGTCAAAAAAAAAGTCTTTAAAATTGTCAAATTCGAGTTAAAATTGTCCATAAATGGTTTAAAAATGTCAAATTCGAGTTAAAATTGTCCATAAATGGTTTAAAAATGTCAAATTCGAGTTAAAATTGTCAAAATAGCAAAGTTTTGAAGTTTATGATGAAAAATGCATTAAATTTGAAAAAATTGCATCAAAATTTGTCAAAATTGATTTAAAATTCAAGTCAAAATTGTCGAAAATTGCTTTAAAAAATTTCTAAAATTCGACCCAAAATTGTCAAAAAATACTTAAAACGTCTCATCTAAATTGTCAAAAATTGCTTTAAAATTAGAGTCAAAATTGTCGAAAATTGTTTTAAAATTCTAAAACTCCGGTCAAAATTGTCAAAAAAAGCTTGAAAAGTTGAATCAAAATTTGTCAAAAATTACGTTAAAATTGTAAAATTTGAGAAAAAATTGTCAGAAAATGGTTTAAAGTTGTCGAATTCGAGTTAAAATTGTCACAAAATGGTTCAATTTGTCGAATTCGAGTTAAAATTGTCAAAAGATAGTTTAAAGTTGTCAACTTCGAGTTAAAATTATCCAAAAATGGTTTAAAATTGTCAAATTCGAGTTAAAATTGTCAAGTTCGAATTAAATTTGTCAAAAAAGCTTTAAAGTTGTCAAATTCGCATAAAATTTTTCAAAAAATACTTTAAGGTTGTCAAATTCTCGTTAAAATTGTCAAAAAATGGTTAAAAATTGTCAAGTTCCGGTTAAAATTAACAAAAAATGGTTTAAAATTGTTAAAGTCGAGTTAAAATTGACAAAAAATGGTGTAAAGGTGTCGATTTCGGGTCAAAATTGTCAAAAAATGGTTTAAAATTGTCGAATTCGAGTTAAATTTGTCAAAATAACGAACGGTGATTGAAAATCGTCAAAATTTTAAAATTTGTGACAAATTTGTCAAATTCGAGCCAAATTGTCAAAAAAAGCTTTAAAAGTTGCATCAAATTTGTCAAAATTGCTTTAAAGTTGTCAAATTCGAGTTAAAATTGTCAAAAAATGTTTTAAATTTGTCAAATAGTCAAATGCTTTACAGTTGCGTAAAAATTGTCAAAAATTGCTTTAAAATTCGAGTCAAAATTGTCGAAAAATGGTTTAAAGTTGTCAAACTAGAGTTAAAATTGTCAAAAATGGTTTAAAATTGTCGAATTTGAGTTAGAATTGTCAAAAAATGGTTTAAATTTGTCAAATTTAGGATAAATTTGTCAAAAATGCATCAAATTTGTCAAATTCCAATTAAAATTGTCTAATGATGCTTCAAATTTTTAAAATTCGAGTCAAAATTGTCAAATAATGCTTTAAATTTGACAAATACGAGAATAAAGCGTCATAATAACGAATGATGATTAAAAATAGTCAAAATTTTGAAGTTTATGTCGAAAAATACATCAAATTTGTCAAATTCGAGTCAAAATTGTCAATAAACTGCTTCAAAATTCTAAAATTCGGGTGTAAATTGTCAAAGTAACGAATGGTGATTGAACATAGTCAAAATTTTGAAATTTATATTAAAAAATAATAGAAATTTTAAATTCATATCAAAATAATGTTTACCTTTGAATTTTTGCCAAAAAAATGCTTAAATTTTGAAATTCGAGACTAAAACTGTCAAAATAATGAATGGTGATTGAAAATTGGCAAAATTTTAAAACGTATGTTAAAAATGGTAGAAATTTTGAGTTTTACACCAAATTTTGAAATTCCTGTCAAAAAAATGCTTAAATTTCGGAACTTCCTTAAATATTACCTCAAATTTAGGAATTTCATAATAAATATTTGAATTCCTGACAAAAAATGCTTAAAATTTGGAATTTTTGTCAAAAATACTTCAATTTTGGAGTTTAATAGTAAATATCTAAGTTCCTGTCAAATTAGCGCTTAAATTTTAAAATTCCTGCCAAATTAATGCTTAAGTTTTGCAATTTTTGTCCAAAACAACCCAATTTAGGAATTTTATAGTAAATATTTGAATTCACATCAAAAAAAACTTAAATTTTGGAATTCCTATGAAATTAGTGCTTAAATTTTAAAATTTCTATAAAATTAGTGCGTAAATTTTGGAATTCCTGTCAATAAAACCTCAAATTTGGGAATTTTATAGTAAATATTTGAATTCACATCAAAAAATGCTTAAATTTTGGATTTCTTATGAAATTAGTGCTTAAATTTTGAAATTTCTATAAAATTAATGCTTAAAATTTGAAATTCCTGTCAATAAAACCTCAAATTTAGGAATTTTATAGTAAATATTTGAATTCACATCAAAAAATGCTTAAATTTTGGAATTCCTGTCAAATTAATGCTTATATTTTGGAAATTTAACGTAAATTTCGAAATTCCTGTCGAAAAATTCTTAAATTTGTCAAATTCGAGACTAAAGCTGTCAAAATAACGAATGGTGATTGAAAATAGTCAAAATTTTGAAATTTATGTCAAAAAATGCTAGAAATTTGAGTTTTACAGCAAATTTTGGAATTTATCTCAAAATGATGCTTAAATTTTGGAATTTCGTTAAATATAACCTTAAATTTAAGAATTTCATAGTAAATATTTGAATTCAAATCACAAAATCCTTAAATTTTGGATTTCCTGTCAAAAATGCTCGACTTTTGGAATTCCTGTCAAAAAATGCTTAAATTTTGGAATTTCTTTAAATATAACCTCAAATTTAAGAATTTCATAGTAAATATTTGAATTCATGCCAAAAATATGCTTAAATTTTGGAATTTCTGTCAATAAAACTTCAATTTTTGAAATTTTATGGTAAATATTTGAATTTTTGTGAAAAAATGCTTAAATATTGGAACTTTTATCACGAAAACCTCAAATTTTGGAAATTTATAGTAAATATTTGAATTTATACCAAAAAATGTTAAAAATGCTTAAATTTTGAAATTCATGTCAAAAAAATGCTTAAATTTTGAAATTCCTGAGTAATCCTAACATTTTGGAAATTTAACGTAAATATTGAAATTCACATCAAAAAATACTTACATTTTCCAATATCCACCAATAAAACCCGCATCACATCAACTTTTACCAGTTTCTCCACCGTTTAATCGATCCGGCAGAAAAACCGCAAGCGGCAAAACAACCCAACCCCAAACAAAAATAAAACGCAAACCATACTTTATTAATAGAACGTATATTACATTATCCAAGTTTAAAACACTACCTATAAATATAATATTCACGTAGATATACACTAAATTTACAAAAAAAACATATTCATATATTTATATATATTTTCATTAAACATACACTAAGCTCGTAAAACTAGCATTACATACGACAAAGAACGATGCAAAATTCCGCCACCCCAAACTATTCCCCTCTCTTTTTTACACACACGTTCGAAACGTCAATACGTCTCGGAACGACAAACTTTCAAAACGTCAACGTCTCGGAACGACAAACTTCAAATTTCAACGTTCCGAGCTTACGCTCCCGCTCCCAGTCCTACCACACTACAAATCCAAACAGTTCCCAATTTAACAACAACGTTTTTACGACGTATTTTATCGCGATAAATAAATAAACAAGTTTTAATGTTTAAAACGTTTAATAATAAACTAAAAATAGTTTTAAAATGATAAATAAAGTGTAATTGTTGTAAAAATGATGCAGTTTTAGTGTAAAACGTGGAAAGTGTTACAGTTTTTTGAAGAAAATTAACCGAGGATGAAAGTGAGGTTAAGTATTGAATATTTTATTTAGATTTTTAAACTATTTACGATCATTTTTTAATAAAAAAACGTTAAAAATTAGTTTAATCTATATAAACAATATTAAATTATTAAAAAATATTTACAACAAATCGATTATTTACTGAAATAAAAGTGTAACTAATAATCGACTTGAATCGATGAATTTTTGTTAATTTTAGACGATTTAAAATTGATTTTTAAAGATTTTTTAGTTTTTTAAATAAAATATAACTCGATTAACCTTTTGGATTAAAAAATCCCCCTCTATATTATTTTATTTTAAACGAAATTCAACACAAAATTCATTTCGAGTCAAAAATTGACTAATTGTTTAAAAAACTGGCAAAAATCCTTTGAAACTGTCTAGTTTGAGTGTATAAATTTGCAAAATAAATGCTAAATATTATTAGAATGTCTTAAAGTCTTCAAGTTTGCATTTAAACTGTCAAAATTTGCTCAAAAATAGCAAAAGGTGCTTTAAGTTGATCAAATTCGAGTTCAAATTATCAAAAAACGTTTAAAATGCTTTAAAATATTTAAATTTGGGTTTGAACTGTCAAAATATGCTTTAAAAAGTGTCAAAATTAGTTTAAATTTGTCAAAAAATGTTTAAAATCTTTAAATTTGAGTTCAAACTGTCAAAATCTGTTTTAAAAAGTGTCGAAATGAAGTAAAAATAACGAAAAATGTAACAAAAGATGCTTCAGATTTATCAAACTCGAATTAAAATGCTTTAAAATGTTTAATTTAAGATAAAATGTCAAAATGTGCTTTAGAAAGTGTCTAATTATCGAGAAAGGCTTAAATAATGTCAATAAATGATAAAAATGACAAAGGATGTTTTAAATGTGTCAAATTCAATTTAAAATTGTTAAAAAATGCTTTAAAATATTTAAATTTGAGTTCAAACTGTCAAAATCTGTTTTAGAAAGTGTCAAATTGAAGTCAAAATAACGAAAAATGCTCAAAAATAGTAAATACATACTCAAAATGGCCAAAAATGTTTCAAATTTGTCAAATTTTATTTAAAATTGTCAAAAAATGTTTAAAATGCTTTAAAATCTTCAATTTTATTTGGAACTGTCAAAATATGCTTTAGAAAGTGTCAAATTGGAGTCAAAATAACAAAAAATTCTTAAAAATAGTAAATATTTACTCAAAATGGCCACAAATGCTTCAAATTTGCCAAATTTGAGTTAAACGCTTAAAAATCTTTAAATTTGAGTTTAAACTGTCAAAATATGCTTTAGAAACTGTCAAATTAACGAAAAATGCTTAAATTTTGCAAATTTATACTCAAAAGGGCAAGAGATGTTTCAAATGTGTCAAATTCTATTTAAAATTGTCAAAAAATTCATAAAATGCTTTAAAAACTTTAAATTTGGGTTTGAACTGTCAAAATATGCTTTAGAAAGTGTCAAATAGAATGAAAAATGCTTAAATAATGTCAATAACTGGTAAAAATGACAAAAGATGTTTAAAATGTGTCAAATTCTATTTAAAATTGTCAAAAAATTCATAAAATGTTTTAAAATATTCGATTTAAGTTGAAACTGTCAAAATATGCTTTAGAAAGTGTCAAATTGAATAAAAAATGCTTAAAAATAGTAAATACATGCTCAAAAAGACAAAAGATGTTTCAGATGTGTCAAATTCAATTTAAAATTGTCAAAAAATGTGTAAAATGCTTTAAAATCTTTAAATTAAGGTTTGAACTGTCAAAATTTACTTTAGAAAGTGTCAAATTAACGAAAAATGCATAAAAAGTGTCATTAAATGATAAAAATGACATAAAGAAGTTTCAATTGTGTCAAAATCTATTCAAAATTGTCAAAAAATGTTAAAAACGTATTAAAATCTTCAAATTAGAGTTTGAACTGTCAAAATATGCTTTAGAAAGTGTCAAATTGAATGAAAAATGCTTAAAAATAGTAAATACATGCTCAAAAAGACAAAAGATGTTTCAGATCTGTCAAATTCAATTTAAAATTGTCAAAAAATGTTTAAAATGCTTTCAAATCTTTAAATTAGAGTTTGAACTGTCAAAATTTACTTTAGAAAGTGTCAAATTAACGAAAAATGCATAAAAAATGTCAATAAATGATAAAAATGACAAAAGAAGTTTCAATTGTGTCAAAATCAATTCAAAATTGTCAAAAAATGTTTAAAACGTATTAAAATCTTCAAATTAGAGTTTGAACTGTCAAAATATGTTTTAGATAGTGTCAAATTCAAGTTAAAATAACGAAAAATGCTTAAACAACTTAAATATATGCTTAAAATGGCAAAAGATGTTTCAAATGTGTCAAATTCAGTTTAAAATTGTCAAAAAATGTTTAAAACGTATTAAAATCTTTAAATTAGAGTTTGAACTGTCAAAATATGCTTTAGAAAGTGTCAAATTGAATGAAAAATGCTTAAATAATGTCAAGATATGCTTAAAATGACAAAAGATGTTTCAAATATGTCAAAATCAATCCAAAATTGTCAAAAAATGTTTAAAACGTATTAAAATCTTTAAATTACAGTTTGAACTGTCAAAATATGTTTTAGATAGTGTCAAATTCAAGTTAAAATAACGAAAAATGCTTAAACAACTTAAATATATGCTTAAAATGATAAAAGATGTTTCCAATGTGTCAAAATCAATTTAAAATTGTCAAAAAACTCATAAAATGCTTTAAAATCTTTGATTTAAATTAGAACTGTCAAAATATGCTTTAGAAAGTGTCAAATTCAAGTCAAAATAACGAAAAATGCATAAAAAATGTCAATAAATGATAAAAATGACATAAAGAAGTTTCAATTGTGTCAAAATCTATTCAAAATTGTCAAAAAATGTTAAAAACGTATTAAAATCTTTAAATTAGAGTTTGAACTGTCAAAATATGTTTTAGATAGTGTCAAATTCAAGTTAAAATAACGAAAAATGCTTAAACAACTTAAATATATGCTTAAAATGGAAAAAGATGTTTCCAATGTGTCAAAATCAATTTAAAATTGTCAAAAAACTCATAAAATGCTTTCAAATCTTCTATTTAAGTTGAAACTGTCAAAATATGCTTTAGAAAATGTCAAATTGAACGAAAAATGCTTAAAAATAGTAAATATATGCTTAAAATGACTAAAGATGTTTCCAATGTGTCAAAATTAATTTAAAATTGTCAAAAAACTCATAAAATGCTTTAAAATCTTTGATTTAAATTAGAACTGTCAAAATATGCTTTAGAAAGTGTCAAATTCAAGTCAAAATAACGAAAAATGCTTAAAAATAGTAAATATATACTCAAAATAGCAAAAAATATATCAAATTTACGAAATTTGAGTTCAAACTGTCAAAAAAAACCAAAAAAATCAAATTAGGATAAAATAGTCAAAAAAAATAACTAAAAATGACATATACGTCAAAATAGGATTAAAATTTAACGTTTTTCACTTAAAATACAACCGAATTAAACATTATAACAAAAAACCCGCATCTAAAAACATTTATTCAAAAAAAAAACCCACCAAAAACCAAATTTGATCTTTTAAAAAACACAAAACCCCCCCTGTACCACTTTACCATCTTAAACTAACATCAAACCCCGAAACTTTGCATCGTCTCCGCGATAAAATCAATTAAAAAACAGTTATCGAATAAGGAATGAGAAGTGACTCGACTACTTATACTAAAACACGTCCAGCAGCTGAAAAAACCCCCAAACTTCAATAAAAAAACAACAATCTTTCTTGATGACTGGCCGACAGCATGTGCCAGCCCCGTTTGATGCTCAAATACTGCAAGATGGCTCTAATGCAAATAATCAGACCTGAAACACGTTAACCGATGATTTTATTGAAGATTTCGTCCAAAAATAAACTCACCAAAGGTCATTATCAACCACCATAACCAACTGTTGTCTTTCGAAGCCAATTCCGTGGAATGTTGGACGATAAACGTCCATTTGGCCAGAGACAAGCCGAAACCCGACAGGGCCCCGTACCTCGAAGCGATCGTATGACAAAAACACATCAGTAACAAAAATCCTATCCAATTAAATATAAAAGCCACTGGAATTCGATATAAAAACGATGAAAAATAAGTTTGATTAATAGTTCAAGGGGGTACTTACCGAAAAACGCGATGTAGAACATAAAATCCGTTCCTAGTAAGGTGGTATCGACTTCTTCAGCGTTTTCCGTATCGATGGTGATGATTCTTTGACCTGGTCGATACGGTATAGGCTGAAATAAGACACTCACTTAGATAAAACACTTTTTAACACTGTTTTATTACCCTAACACTGGGGGTGTTGATTGGTACGACGATCGGGGGTTCGTCTTGTTCTTCTAGATGTTTTTCGCGCTGTACTTCTTCGTAGGTGGGTAGTTTGGTGCCTCTGGTGGCTACTTCGTAGGGTGGTGGAGCGTAGTAGTCCGCTTTCGGGGGTGGGATGTCTTCACTGGAAGTGCTAGCGGCTAGGTTAACACCGATAGGCGGTGGGTTATTGTCGACGATTATTTCTTGCTGTTGTTGCTAGGAAATAAAAAAAGTGTGTTAAATTTGTTGTTATGTAAAGTGGGTTGAATAATTTACGATGATAAACTTTGCGTGACCTTAATGTAAGTGTAATAAACAAAATGTCGGCTAAGTACTTACGTTTTGGTTTTGGGTGTCGTTTAACGTATCGGGCGGAGTCTGTTCCATATTTGTGTGTAATAAATAATTTATTAAATGTTTTTTTTAATTGTTTTATTTATTAAATTTGGGTTTTTAATAACATTTTCTGTTTAAGTTTTAGTTCTTGACGTCTGTTGTAATGAATGAAGTTGTCAAGTGATGGTTGTCAGCTGTCAATCGACGATGACTTTTTAGATTGAATCGATTATAATTGTTTACGTAAATGTTGGCTTAGTTTGGTTAAATTTGGGTTTTTAATCGATTATTGTAATCATTATTTTGTGTTTTAGGTTAATAAATAATTTTAATTGGTTTGGTTTGTTTTATTTTATTGTTTGGTTGTGAAAGAATCGATTATGGTTGTCGGTTTACGTATCGATTGTAATGGACGAGTTTCGTCTAATATTCGTTTGATTTGATTATAATTTGGTTTTGAATTGATTGTTTGATTAATTTAAATTAATAAATGATTTGGATGAAGTTATTGTGTTTTATTTTATTGTTTAATCTTGAAATAATCGATCAGAGCTGTCATTTTTGGTATCGATTCTAGCGAACGAGTAGAGGTAAGTAATTTCTATAATCGAGTGGATTTTAATGAATTTATGTAATTAAAAATGAGTTTTAAGTGAATCAATCGACTTATTGTAATGTATTTTAATAAATAAACTATTTAAATAACCTAAATTTGTTTATTTTATTGTTTAATCTTGAAATAATCGATCAGAGCTGTCATTTTTGGTATCGATTCTAGCGAACGAGTAGAGGTAAGTAATTTCTATAATCGAGTAGATTGTAATGGATTTATGTAATTAAAAATGAGTTTTAAGTGAATCAATCGACTAATTGTAATTTATTTTTATTAAATAAACTATTTAAATAACCTAAATTTGTTTATTTTATTGTTTAATCTTGAAATAATCGATCAGAGCTGTCATTTGTGGTATCGATTGTAGTAAACGAGTAGTAGAATGACATTTATATAATCGTTTGTTAAAATTATCATTTCTTATCATAAAAATTGAATTCTAATCAAACAAATCCACTATTAGTAATCTATTTTAAATAAATAAATGAAATAAATACTCTAAATTTGTTTATTTTATTGTTTAACCTTGAAATAATCGATTAGAGCTGCCATTATTTGTATCGATTGTAATAAACGAGTAGTAGAATGACATTCATATAATCGAACAGATAATCGTTTGTTAAAATTATCATTTCTTGTAATAAAAATTAAATTTTAACCTAGCAAATCTACCAAATGTGATGTATTTTAAATAAATTAATAATTTAAATAAACTGAATTTGTTTGTTTTATTGTTTAATCTTGAAATAATCGATTAAAGCTGTCATTATTTGTATCGATTGCAGTAAACGAGTAGTGGAATGACGTTAATAATCGAAAGTTTGTTGAAAATTAAAGTAATACATTTTTCCAATAAAAATTGATTTTAGAACGATTTAAATCGATTAATTAGTAAGTATTTAGAACGTTTAAATGAATAGAATGATCATTAATGCACAAGAGAATCGATTAAATCTGTCATTTGTCGTTTAACACCTATAGAATCGAAAAACAGTCAAACGATAGACAATTATGATCGATTAAAAACTCGTTTTTTAAAATGAAAAGTTAATATGATAAAAAATGACTTTAAAATGGGATAAATTATTCATTTATAGTTCATTTTGAATGTTTTAAGGCTTTAAATAACCTTCTTATCAATATTTATTTCAATACGAGTACCTGAAAATCGATTCGATCTGTCATTTGTCATTTAATATTATTAGAATCGAAAAACCGTACAACGAAAGACAATTATAATCGATAAAATAATCTTTTGTTAAAATAACAGGAAATATAATTAAAAATCACTTTAAAATGATAAAAAATAAATAATTATAATCCATTTTAGCTATTTTAAAGCTTTAAACAACATTTTTATCAATGTTTATTACCATTCCAATACCTGAAAATCGATTCAATCTGCCATTTGTCATTTAACACCAATAGAAATGAAAACCATAAAACGATAAACAAATAAAATCGAATAAATAATCGTTTGTTAAAATAACACCTTAATATAATAAAAAATCACTTTAAAATGATATAAATTAAATTATTATAATACATTTAAACTATTTTAAGGCTTCAAACAACCTTTTTTATAAATATTTATTATTATTCGAGTACCCGAAAATCGATTCAATCTGTCATTTGTCATAGAACACCTTTAGATTCGAAAAACCATAAAACGATAGACAATTATAATCGAATATATAATCGTTTGTTAAAATATCAGGTTAATATAATAAAAAAACACTTTGAAATCATATAAATTGATTAATTATGATTAATTTTAACTGATTTTAACCTTTAAACAACCTTTTTATCAACATTTATTACCACTCGACTACCTGTAAAATCGATTCGATCTGTCATTTACCGCGAATCGATTCCCTGCGAAGAATCGTCTTTCTCTCGCCAGCAACAGTTGACAGTTGACCTTCTCGCCTCGTACTTGTTGTGTATGTGTTGTGTGTGTTATTATTGTTAGTGGTTTTATTATTAATTTTAAACATAATTTATTTATTTTAAACTTTAATGTAACGAAATCCGCTTCGGTTTTTATTTATAAAAAGTGTTCGAGTGCTACACGCTCCGAATTCTACATCAACATAACCAACAACAACATGGATTGATAAATTACCCATCCTATATATAAAAAGGTGAGTTTTCGATGATCCAATTTTATCATCTAGAAATAGAAACGGTATTTTTAGTTTTTCGTTACTAACCTACATCGAACGTTAATTTTACGAGTCGGTTTTTAGTGAGTAAAAGTTGGTTGTTGTTGATGATAATAACGATGACACATTTTCCACATTTTTATCTCTCTAGTGGGTTTATTTTCGTTGCAAACAAAGAACGATACTCCTAAGTGGAGTTTAATGTCGTTGTCGTAATAATAACGTGAACTGGTTTCGTAGATGATCATTTTACTGTGGAAAAAGAAATAAGAAACTCAAATTCAAGGTTATCACTTTTACAAGTTGGATATATTTATATTTAATTTGCTTTCGTCGGCTAATAATAACCTGAAAAATTTATAGATTTTATTACGAAAATAGAGTTAATTAGATTAATCAGAGCAAAGGAATCATCAGAGCGATTTAAATCGTATAAAAATGTACGGTTAGTTTCGAATTAACAAACTCCAAAGGTAGAGCTGAATTTTAATTTGATTTAAATCTTTTTTACGGTGGAAAATTTAACTTTCCGTCTGTTTCTTTTAGTCCTACCAAAATCGAGAAAAACTGTGGTAAAATAGCACAGAGTGACTCTGAAATAACTGTAGTAACAGTAAAGTGACGTTTTTACTAATATCTCACGTTTCTCGGTTCTTAAAAACGTCAGATTTATCTAATAGAGTGTATTTAGAGCCTCTATTCTTTATTTAAGTATTCTAGTGTTTAAATCTCTAAATATCGTCGTAAAATAGTACAGGGTGTCTCTGAAATAACTGCAGTAACAATAAAGTGACGTTTTTACTAAAATCTCACGTTTCTCGGTTCTTAAAAACGTCAGATTTATCTAATAGAGTGTATTTAGAGCCTCTATTCTTTATTTAAGTATCCTAGTGTTCAAATGTCCTAATATCGTCTTAAAATAGTACAGGGTGTCTCTGAAATAACTGCAGTAACAATAAATTGACATTTTTACTAAAATCTCACGTTTCTCGGTTCTTAAAAACGTCAGATTTATCTAATAGAGTGTATTTAGAGCCTCTATTCTTTATTTAAGTATTCTAGTGTTTAAATGTCCTAATATCGTCGTAAAATAGTACAGGGTGTCTCTGAAATAACTGTAGTAACAATAAAATGACTTTTTTACTAAAACCTCACGTTTCTCTTTTCTTAAAAACGTCAGATTTATATAATAGAGTGTATTTAGAGCCTCTATTCTTTATTTAAGTATCCTAGTGTTCAAATGTCCTAATATCGTCGTAAAATAGTACAGGGTGTCTCTGAAATAACTGCAGTAACAATAAAATGACTTCTTTACTAAAACCTCACGTTTCTCTTTTCTTAAAAACGTCAGATTTATCTAATAGAGTGTATTTAGAGCCTCTATTCTTTATTTAAGTATTCTAGTGTTTAAATGTCCTAATATCGTCGTAAAATAGTACAGGGTGTCTCTGAAATAACTGTAGTAACAATAAAGTGACTTTTTACTAAAATCTCACGTTTCTCGGTTCTTAAAAACGTCAGATTTATCTAATAGAATGTATTTAGAGCTTCTATTCTTTATTTAAGTATTCTAGTGTTTAAATGTTCTAATATCGTCGTAAAATAGTACAGGGTGTCTCTGAAATAACTGTAGTAACAATAAAGTGACGTTTTTACTGAAATCTCACGTTTCTCGGTTCTTAAAAACGTCAGATTTATCTAATAGAGTGTATTTAGAGCCTCTATTATTTATTTAAGTATTCTAGTGTTTAAATGTCCTAATATCGTCGTAAAATAGTACAGGGTGTCTCTGAAATAACTGTAGTAACAATAAAGTGACGTTTTTAATGAAATCTCACGTTTCTCGGTTCTTAAAAACGTCAGATTTATCTAATAGAGTGTATTTAGAGCCTCTATTCTTTATTTAAGTATTCTAATGTTTAAATGTCCTAATATCGTCGTAAAATAGTACAGGGTGTCTCTGAAATAACTGTAGTAACAATAAAGTGACTTTTTTACTAAAATCTCACGTTTCTCGGTTCTTAAAAACGTCAGATTTATCTAATAGAGTGTATTTAGAGCCTCTATTCTTTATTTAAGTATTCTAGTGTTTAAATGTCCTAATATCGTCGTAAAATAGTACAGGGTGTCTCTGAAATAACTGCAGTAACAATAAAATGACTTCTTTACTAAAACCTCACGTTTCTCTTTTCTTAAAAACGTCAGATTTATCTAATAGAGTGTATTTAGAGCCTCTATTCTTTATTTAAGTATTCTAGTGTTTAAATGTCCTAATATCGTCGTAAAATAGTACAGGGTGTCTCTGAAATAACTGTAGTAACAATAAAGTGACTTTTTTACTAAAATCTCACGTTTCTCGGTTCTTAAAAACGTCAGATTTATCTAATAGAGTGTATTTAGAGCCTCTATTCTTTATTTAAGTATTCTAGTGTTTAAATCTCTAAATATCGTCGTAAAATAGTATAGGGTGTCTCTGAAATAACTGTAGTAACATTAAAGTGACATTTTTACTGAAATCTCACGTTTCTCGGTTCTTAAAACCGTCAGATTTATCTAATAGAGTGTATTTAGAGCCTCTATTCTTTATTTAAGTCTTCTAGTGTTTAATTGTCCTAATATCGTCGTAAAATAGTACAGGGTGTCTCTGAAATAACTGTAGTAACAATAAAGTGACTTTTTTACTAAAATCTCACGTTTCTCGGTTCTTAAAACCGTCAGATTTATCTAATAGAGTGTATTTAGAGCCTCTATTCTTTATTTAAGTATTCTAGTGTTTAAATGTCCTAATATCGTCGTAAAATAGTACAGGGTGTCTCTGAAATAACTGTAGTAACAATAAAGTGACTTTTTTACTAAAATCTCACGTTTCTCGGTTCTTAAAAACGTCAGATTTATCTAATAGAGTGTATTTAGAGCCTCTATTCTTTATTTAAGTATTCTAGTGTTTAAATCTCTAAATATCGTCGTAAAATAGTACAGGGTGTCTCTGAAATAACTGTAGTAACAATAAAGTGACTTTTTTACTAAAATCTCACGTTTCTCGGTTCTTAAAAACGTCAGATTTATCTAATAGAGTGTATTTGGAGCCTCTATTATTTTTTTAAGTATTCTAGTGTTTAAATCTCTAAATATCGTCGTAAAATAGTACAGGGTGTCTCTGAAATAACTGTAGTAACAATAAAGTGACTTTTTTACTAAAATCTCACGTTTCTCGGTTCTTAAAAACGTCAGATTTATCTAATAGAGTGTATTTAGAGCCTCTATTCTTTATTTAAGTATTCTAGTGTTTAAATCTCTAAATATCGTCGTAAAATAGTACAGGGTGTCTCTGAAATAACTGTAGTAACAATAAAGTGACTTTTTTACTAAAATCTCACGTTTCTCGGTTCTTAAAAACGTCAGATTTATCTAATAGAATGTATTTAGAGCCTCTATTGTTTATTTAAGTATTCTAGTGTTTAAATCTCTAAATATCGTCGTAAAATAGTACAGGGTGTCTCTGAAATAACTGTAGTAACAATAAAGTGACGTTTTTACTAATATCTCACGTTTCTCGGTTCTTAAGAACGTCAGATTTATCTAATAGAGTGTATTTAGAGCCTCTATTCTTTATTTAAGTATTCTAGTGTTTAAATCTCTAAATATCGTCGTAAAATAGTACAGGGTGTCTCTGAAATAACTGTAGTAACAATAAAGTGACGTTTTTACTAATATCTCACGTTTCTCGGTTCTTAAAAACGTCAGATTTATCTAATAGAATGTATTTAGAGCCTCTATTGTTTATTTAAGTATTCTAGTGTTTAAATCTCTAAATATCGTCGTAAAATAGTATAGGGTGTCTCTGAAATAACTGTAGTAACAATAAAGTGACGTTTTTACTAAAATCTCACGTTTCTCGGATCTTAAAAACGTTAGATTTATCGAATAGGGTGTATTTAGAGCCTCTATTCTTTATTTAAGTATTCTAGTGTTGAAATATCCAAATATCATCCATATAGCCCTAAAAAATTACCACCAAGTGACCAATTTCTCGTACCCTGACGCTGTTTTTATCTTTTTCTAATGAATGAACTTATTCGACGACCTAGTGTAACAAAAAAAAATGGAAGAAAGGTGTTTGTTCTTGTCCCATTTACCAGAATAATCGACCAGATACATCGAGATGGGAATTATTACCATCTCAGATAACCTATTACAAAATAACACTCTGTTTTAAACTTAAAACAGTCATGTTTTAAGGGTTTTAGGGCCAAAAGACTGTAAAAAAATAGTTTTTTTTTTGTTTCAAATATTGTTTAAGATGTTTGGATCCACCATAGACGTAACAACCGAAAAGTTTTCCGTTATTTTTGATAAATTACGGTTCCATCTCGATTCGAAAGAAACTGGACGGCGAATGTAGATGAGGAAATGGTTCAATGACCTCTAGTTGCCTTTACTGATACCAGTTCTCTCAACTTCTTTCATTATTCTTTGAGATTTTAGTATAAAAACTACCAGTGGCGCGGGTATGTACCAAAAAGGGGTTGGAAATGCGAGTTTTTGACTAGCTTCAACTTCAACACCCCGTATGTCGATTATGCTTACAGTTAGAGGCGGGTAGGTTTTTTTTCTTGTAAAAAGATTCTTTAAGAACGTCGTATTAAAATTTTAATCTATTATGTCCAGTATTAACCCTTTTACGATTTTTTTTAATAAGGGTTGTTTGTTTCGACCGATCCCTACTTTAAGGGTAGGTAAAATGGAAACGGTGGGAGTTATGAAGTCGTCGATTTTTTTACCGATAGGTCGATCCTTTAGGAACGTCCTGTAAAAATTTCAACCTGTTAACTTTACGTACGAGGGTTGTACGATTTTTTTTATATAGACTCGAACGATGTTTAAAAACCGTTTATGAATATTGTTGAAGGTAATTACGTTTTGGTAGGTTGAACAGTTACATGTGGGCATGTAACTTTCACGTACAATCACCTGGTTGTTACACGACATAATTACATCGATATACGGGGTGTATCCGTAGAGATTTTATCGAGAATACGATTTTTTTTTGATTTTTTTTTTGGAATGGGCGTGTTTAAAAAATCGTACCACCCTCGTAGTTAAAGATATCGAGTTGAAATTATTACAGGATATTCTTAAACCATTGATCTGTTGGTAAAAAAATCGGCGAGTTTGTAACTTTGATGGTTTTCTTATTATACACCCTTAAAATTGGGGTTTTGTTAAAATTGTTGTTAAAAAATTGACTTTGACACCCTGTATATCGGTTAATAATTGCGTGAATAAATTCAGATTATAAACAGTTTAAAAAGGATATTTTTCCTAATCGATTCATACCGAAAATCTTTGTTTAGGGTTGAGGGTTAATTTATAATTGATTAAAGTATGAAAGGGGTGTTTAACGTTTTTCATATTTTTCAAGAAAAGTTTTTTTACTTAAAAATTCGTAGAAGCTATAAAAATAGCTGTATAGAGCTAAGATTTTAGCTGGATACTCTTCAAAGGTGGATCTGTTTGGAAAAAAATTATGTTATAAGAACTAAAAGTTTTTTTGATATACAGGACGTCTCGAAGTTTTTATTGAACGGTTTGAAACATGGACGTGTTTAAAAAATCGTACTGCCCTAGTACATAAAAGTATCGAGCTAAGATTCTAGCTGTAGTTTCCCGAAGGGTTAATTAACATAAAAAAAAATCGGGACGATCGTAACTGTAACGGTTTGCATTTTAAGGGTAGTTAAAGTTAGGGGTTGGATTAAAAGTACACCTGTCAACTTTGACGTACTATATCTTATAAAATATTCGTGTTATTGGAGTTGGATATGTTGATGATGGGTGGAAAATTTACTAACGAAACGTTTGGTGTATAAAAGAAGAGTTGGCGTTGAGGATTTAGGGGATAAAATGTGGCGGTGTGTTTTTCGGGGTTCGAATAAAAATGGCGTTACAGCTGGATTTATAGCTTTTTTTGACAGATTTTCTTTTTTTTTTTTGCAGAAAACAAAATGGAAAAACGATTTTTCGAAAAGGATTGAAGGTGAAACTGGAAAAAAAGTGAGTAATAGCGTCGAATATTTTCGGTATAACCCCCGTATAAAAAGAAACCATAGAGATTGAATCAAAAAGAGGGTTCGTGTACGTGTTTTATACGTCAAATGTCAAAATGTGGACAGTTGGCCATAGAATCGTTAATGTAGATAAACCACAGATTTAAAGATTAAAAAGAGCGTTCACGTATACACGTATCTCATACGTCAAATGTCAATCTGATGGTAGTTGATCACAGAATAGTTAATCTAAATAAACCACAGATGTAAAGATTAAAAAGAGCGTTCACGTATACCCGTATCTCATACGTCAAATGTCAATCTGATGGCAGTTGGCTACAGAATCGTTAATCTGAATACACCACAGATTTAAAGATTAAAAAGAGCGTTAACGTATACACGTATCTCATACGTCAAATGTCAATCTGATGGCAGTTGACCACAGAATAGTTAATCTAAATAAACCATAGATTTAAAGTTTAAAAAGAGCGTTCATGTATACACGTCATTTGTCAATCTGATGACAGTTGGCTACAGAATGGTTAATGTAGATAAACCACAGATTTAAGGATTAAAAAGAGCGTTCACGTGTACACGTCAAATGTCAAAAGAAGGTAAAACGTGTTTTTTTTGTATTGTGGTGTTGCAGATGTCGTCGGCGGCAATGGGGACGCACTCGGGGGCCGGTACCTTGAGTTTGATGTCTTGCGTGAGGGATTCTTCGCCCCTGCAGGATTTCGAAACGGATGTCGAAAGAAATGGTAAGTTTTTTGATGTTTTTAGGGGTTGTGGGGGGTTGTTACTTAATATTTGTTAATTTTTTATTATTTTATTGTCGATTTTGTGATGGGTTTGTTTAGAATAGTGTAAAAATGGGTTTTTGAGTATTGTAATTGGCGCAGTCGATGGGATTTGTTTTGATAAAATAACTGGCGCAGTCGATAGGATTTGTTTTTGGTTAAAATTGTTTTTTATTTTAATTGTTGTTATTAGTTACGTCCAAGAGGAGGTTTTGGAATCCGATCAAGTGGTTCAAGAGGAAGAATAAGGTTAACGACGATGCGGGGACGGCTGTGGTGGTGGTGGAAGTGACCGATTTGGGTAAGGAAGCTTTGCGTAGCAGGTCTACGAGCGAGTTGTCCGTTACGGAGGAGGAACGAAGGCGGTAAGTAGATGATTTGGGTTTGTTCGGGTTGTTGCGGTTTGAAAACCGCATGCGGTGAAAAAACCGCTTGCGGTGGAAAAACCGGAGGATGGAAATCGGGATTTAAAAAATAGAGGAGTTTAGAAGAAATTGAATAGGGGTCATAAAAAATGGGAGGGGTCCGGAAAAGTATTGGAAAAAATGGAAAAATATTGGTAGAAATTAGAGAAATATGGGAAATCTTGGGAAAAAGGGGGAGGAATAAAAAAAATGGGAAATTTTTAGGGAATAAAGAAAATTAAGGAAATAATGGAAAAATGGGAAGAAATCGAGAAAAAATTGTTTGGGGATAATAGAAAAATTCGGAAAAATCAGAAAAAATATGGAAAAATGAAAGAATTGGCAGAAATTTGAAAAATTATGGAAAAACTTCGGAAAAATTAGGAAAAATATGTAAAATTCTGGAAAAATGTGGGAAAAAATTGGCAAAAATTAGGAAGATGGAAAAACTTGGGAAATTATGGAGAAACGGATAAAAATATTTGGAATTAATAAAAAATTGGGAAAAGAAAAAAATATGGAATAATGAAAAAATTGCAAAAATATGTAAAACCTTTGGAAAAATTGGAAAAAATATGGAAAATACTGGAAGAATTGACAGAAATTAGAAAAACATGGAAAGCCTTTAAAAATCTAGAAAATTGGAAAAATATGGAAAATTTTTGGAAATAATTAAAAAAGGGACAGAAAACACAAAAAAATTCGGAAATTGTTAGGAAATGAGAAAAAATCAGGAATAAATGAAAGAAAATTAAATGTTTGGAAATAATAAAAAATTTTTTGAAAAATATGGAAAAATCTGGCAGAAATTAAAAGAATATTGAAAATCTTAAAAAATAATCCTAAAATTGGGAAAATTCAGAAAAAATAAGAAAAATTGGTAGAAATTAGAAAAAAAAATGGAAAAACTTTGGAAATTGTGAAAAAAATTTTGGAGAAATCGGAATAAATGTTTGGAAATAATAGAAAAATATGTAAAAATAAAAACAATCGGCGGAAATTAGAAAAATATGGAAAACCTTTGGAAACATTCGGAAAAATATTGGAAAAATTAGAAAAATATGAGAAAATTGAAAGAAAAATATGGAAAACCGTTGGGATTATTACAAAAATTTGGAAACTTCAGAAAAAAAGAAAAATTTGCAGAAATTAGAAAAAATGTTTGGAAATAATAAAGAAAATTAGGAAAAGTACGGAAAAACTGGCAGAAATTGGAAGAATATTGAAAATCTTAAGAAATAATACAAAAATTGTGAAAATTCAGAAAAAATAAAAAAAATGTCGGAAATTAGAAAAATTGAAAAATCTGGAAATTATGAAAAATGAAAATATTGAAAGGAATTAAAAAGATATGGAAAACCTTAGGAAATAATAGAAAAATTTGGTAAAAATCAAAAAAAATTGACAAAAATTGGAAAAATATGAAAAAATGGAATAATCTAGAAAATCATGTAAATTATTGGAAAAAATGAAAATATTGAAAGGAATTAAAAAGATATAGAAAACCTTAGGAAATAATGGAATAATTAGGAAAAATCAGAAAAATAGGCAAAAATTAAAAAAATATGAAAAAATGGAATAATTCACAAAAAATTTTGGAAAAATCAGAAAAAAATTTGTGAAATCAGTAGTAATGAAAAAAAAGATCCGGAAAAAATATGGAAAATGAAAAAAATGGGCATAAATTAGAGAAATATTGAAAACCTTAGGAAATAATACAGAAATTGGGAAAATTCAAAAAAAATATTGAAAACATTTAAAAAAATTGGAAGAAATTAGAAAAATGGAAAAACTTATGAAAAAATGTGGAGAAATCAGTAATGAAAAAAAAGATCGGGAAAAAATGTTAAAAAATAATGAAAAAATTGTGAGAAATTTTAAAAATTATGGGAAAATTAGGCAAAATTAAAAAAAAAAATAGAAAATATGTAAAAAATAGAAATATAGAAATGGAAAAATTAATAATGAAAAAAATGTGATAAATAGGAAGAAATATGGAAAATGTTGGAAAAATATAAGAAATCTTAAAATGTGGGGAACTAATGGAAAAAAATAATTATAAATCTGAGTTTAAAAAAACCAAAAATATAAAAGTATATAAAAAAAATGTAAAAATATACAAATTCTGAACGAAATTATAAAAAAACGCTAAATCTTTAATCCGGTTTTTTTCCCGCATGCGGTTTCCTAACCGCAAAAATTACAAATCGATAAAAACCAGTCAGAAAAATTAAAAAAAGTATTTTTTACGTTACCAACAAAAAAATTCATTTTTTTATCTCAATTTAAAAATAAAAATCGATTCCAAGGTTTTTCATATATATATAAAAAAAAACAAATTTGTAATTGGTAAAAATAAACAAATAACGCAAAAAAGATAATGTCTTATCTCTTATCAACAATTTTTATAAAAGATTATCTCGATATATTATTTTGTTGTAAAAATAGCTTCATTTTTCCACAGGTCCACGTCGTCGATGCATCCGAATTTCAGCGTATCGGAAGACAGCGTCTTCCGATCGCCGCCCAATTCCGGCTCGGACATGGAATTGGACAACGCGGCCAGAAGCGCATCGCCTTTACAGCCACCCTTAGACATCAGATTGCAGGTGAGTACGATCTCCTGAAACTCTCACAAATCATCTGAAAACTCTCAAATATCATCTGAAATCACCAAAATTCATTTAAAACTTCCAAATGTCATCTAAAAACTCTTCAACTTTCCTTGTTTTGTAGTTCTATGATCGAAACTTTGTGTTTTATCTATTGACAGATACATTAGTAGAAACTGCCATGTTCTATGACTATGCACCTGTTCTATGACGGAAACTTTTGTGTTTTATGCACTCCTATTGACAGATTGTCATGTACACGTCGAAATTTTTGTGTTTTATGTATTTCTATTGACAATTATAGAAGTAAACGCTGGAACTTTTGTGTTTTATGTATTCTCATTGATAGAATCATCGGAAACCCTTCAAAAACCATTTGAAACTCCCAAAAATCATCTGAAAACTCCCAAAAATCATCTGAAATCACCATCTCCAAAAATCTTCAACTCTGAAATCACCAAAATTCCCATGTTAAAATTCCGAAAACTTGCTCTATTGACAGACTGTCATGTGCAAGAAATTTTATGTATATTGACTGTTATAGATGTACACGCTGGAACTCTCATTGATAGAATCATCTTGTGCATTTAAAACTTCCAAATTTCATTTGAAAACTCTTCAACTCTCCTTGTTTTGTAGTTCTGTGATCGAAAATTTGACAGATACAGTAGTAGAAACTGCCATGTTCTATGACTATGCAGCTGTTCTATGACGGAAACTTTTGTGTTTTATGCACTCCTTTTGACACATTGTCATGTACACGTCGAAATTTTTATGTTTTATGTATTTCTATTGACAGTTATAGATGTACACGCTGGAACTTTTGTGTTTTATGTATTCTCATTGATAGAATCATCGGAAACCCTTCAAAAACCATTTGAAACTCCCAAAAATCATCTGAAATCACCAAAATTCATTTAAAACTTCCAAATTTCATTTGAAAACTCTTCAACTCTCCTTGTTTTGTAGTTCTATGATCGAAAATTTGTGTTTTATCTATTGACAGATACAGTAGTAGAAACTGCCATGTTCTATGACTGTGCACCTGTTCTATGACGGAAACTTTTGTGTTTTATGCACTACTTTTGACAGATGGTCATGTACACGTCGAAATTTTTGTGTTTTATGTATTTCTATTGACAATTATAGAAGTACACGCTGGAACTTTTGTGTTTTATGTATTCTCATTGATAGAACTATCCGAAAAATCTACGAAAATCATTGGAAACTCTTAAAAACCATTTGAAACTCCCAAAAATCATTTTAAATCACCAAAATTCATCTAAATCTTCCCAAAACAATTTTAAAATCTCCTGAAACTCTCACAAATCATCTGAAAACTCTCAGATCGTCTGAAATCATCAAAATTCATTTAAAACTTCCAAATATCATTTGAAAACTATACAACTCTCCTTGTTTTGTAGTTCTATGATCGAAACTTTGTGTTTTATCTATTGACAGATACAGTAGTAGAAACTGCTATGTTCTATGACTATGCACCTGTTCTATGACGGAAACTTTTGTGTTTTATGCACTACTATTGACAGATGGTCATGTACACGTCGAAATTTTTGTGTTTTATGTATTTATATTGACTATTAGAGATGTACACGCTGGAACTTATGTGTTTTAAGCACTACTATTGACAGATTGTCATGTACACGTCGAAATTTTTGTGTTTTATGTATTTCTATTGACAGTTATAGAAGTACGCGCTGGAATTTTTGTGTTTTATGCATCCATATTGACAGATAGAGATGTATAGAGACAATCCTTATTTTATCGTCCTATATATGTAGTATATAATATGTGTTGTATGTATTTATATAAAGTCAATGTCACGATCTTTTATATAATGACCTTTTTTTCTTTGCTGACCTCTGATTTAATGTAATACGTACACGACCGTGCCCCATTGTCGATATTTTATTGGGCCCCTCCCTATTTTTTCATTAAAATGCTGATTTTGGTTTGCAGGTAAATGTGTAGGGGAAAGTTGGGGTTGTTTAACGTCATTCTTTTCAAGAGGGTTTTTATATCCAGTAGGGGTGACTGGTTTTTTTCTATTTTGTATTGTAAATGGAGTTTGAGTTGTTTTTGTGAGTTGTAGTGGATAAAAGTAATAAATTTACTTATTGGTAAGAGTTGTTAAACGATTTTAATAAATTTTCACGATTTCGGTGATAAAAAACTTGGTTTGTAGCAATAAAATCGATGAATTGTCGTATTGTGGGTTCGGATTTCGACACCTGTCACCAAGGTCGATGATTCGTAATACTAGAGCAGGTGTAGTTGTGTGAAATACGATTCGCTGGCGTGATTCATGTGTAGAAAGATGTTTAGAAACATTCCATTCGTTGATGTGTAATGTTTTTTTTGTTTACTCTGTATCTTGTAAACGGTGCGTGGTAGGGGAGTTTTTCATTGAAGGTTTTTGTTTGGGTTTTTGTGAAGAATAATATTGGTTATTGATAATTTTTTATAAAAATTAATGTTTGAGGACTTATTTGCAAAAATATCGAACAATGTTTATAAAAATCAAACAAAATTTTCTTGATACAATTATTTTGTTCCTCCTGTATCTTGCATACTATGCTTCGTAAATGAATTTTCTATAGAAGAAATTTTGTTCGGATTTTCTAAAGAACAATCTTAGTTATAACCAAATTTTACTAAAAATCAATATTAACAAAGTTATTTGCAAAAATATCGAACAATGTTTATAAAAATCAAACACAATTTTCTTGGTACACTCTTTTTGTTCCTCCTGTATCTTGTAAACTATGCGTCGTAAGTGTATTTTCTATAGAAGAAATTTTCTTCGGATTTTTCTAAAGAACAAACTTAGTTACAACCAAATTTTACTAAAAATTAATATTAACAAAGTTATTTGCAAAAATATTAAACAATGTTTATAAAAATCAAACAAAATTTTCTTGGTAAGCCTATTTTGTTCCTCCTGTATCTTGCAAACTATGCGTCGTAAGTGAATTTTCTATAGAAGAAATTTTGTTCGGAATTTTCTAAAGAACAAACTTAGTTATAAACAAATTTTACTAAAAATTAATATTAACAAAGTTATTTGCAAAAATATCGAACAATGTTTATAAAAATCAAACACAATTTTCTTGGTACAATCTTTTTGTTCCTCCTGTATCTTACAAACTGTGCGTCGTAAGTGAATTTTCTATAGAAGAAATTTTGTTTGGAATTTTCTAAAGAACAAACTTAGTTATAACCAAATTTTACTAAAAATTAATATTTACAAAGTTATTTGCAGAAATATCGAACAATGTTTATAAAAATCAAACACAATTTTTTTGGTACAATTATTTTGTTCCTCCTGTATCTTGTAAACTATGCGTCGTAAGTGAATTTTCTATAGAAGGAATTTTGTTCGGAATTTTCTAAAGAACAAACTTAGTTATAACTAAATTTTACTAAAAAATATTAACAAAGTTATTTGCAGAAATATCGTAGAATGTTTATAAAAATCAAACAAAATTTCCTTGGTACAAATATTTTGTTCCTCCTGTATCTTGCATACTATGCGTCGTAAGTGAATTTTCTATAGAAGAAATTTTGTTCGGAATTTTCTAAAGAACAAACTTAGTTATAAACAAATTTTACTAAAAATTAATATTTACAAAGTTATTTGCAAAAATATCGAACAATGTTTATAAAAATCAAACACAATTTTCTTGGTACAATTATTTTGTTCCTCCTGTATCTTGCATACTATGCGTCGTAAGTGAATTTTCTTTAGAAGAAATTTTGTTCGAAATTTTTAAAGAACAAACTTAGTTATAACCAAATTTTACTAAAAATTAATATTAACAAAGTTATTTGCAAAAATATCAAACAATGTTTATAAAAATCTAAACATAATTTTCTTGGTACAATCTTTTTGTTCCTCCTGTATCTTGCAAACTATGCGTCGTAAGTGAATTTTCTATAGGAGAAATTTTGTTCGGATTTTTCTAAAGAACAAATTTGGTTATAAACAAATTTTACTAAAAATTAATATTAACAAAGTTATTTGCAAAAATATCGAACAATGTTTATATAAATCAAACAAAATTTTCTTGGTACAATTATTTTGTTCCTCCTGTATCTTGCAAACTATGCATCGGAAGTGAATTTTCTATAGAAGAAATTTTGTTCGGATTTTTCTAAAGAACAAACTTAGTTATAACCAAATTTTACTAAAAATTAATATTAACAAAGTTATTTGCAAAAATATCGAACAATGTTTATATAAATCAAACAAAATTTTCTTGGTACAATTATTTTGTTCCTCCTGTATCTTGCATACTATGCGTCGTAAGTGAATTTTCTATAAAAGAAATTTTGTTCGGAATTTTCCAAAGAACAAACTTAGTTATAACCAAATTTTACTAAAAATCAATATTAACAAAGTTATTTGCAATAATAACAAACAATGTTTATAAAAATCAAACACAATTTTATTGGTACAATTATTTTGTTCCTCCTGTATCTTGCATACTATGCGTCGTAAGTGAATTTTCTTTAGAAGAAATTTTGTTCGAAATTTTTTAAAGAACAAACTTAGTTATAACCAAATTTTACTAAAAACCAATATTAACAAAGTTATTTACAAAAATATCAAACAATGTTTATAAAAATCAAACACAATTTTCTTGGTACAATTATTTTGTTCCTCCTGTATCTTGCATACTATGCGTCGTAAGTGAATTTTCTATAGAAGAAATTTTGTTCGGAATTTTCTAAAGAACAAACTTAGTTATAACCAAATTTTACTAAAAATCAATATTAACAAAGTTATTTGCAAAAATATCGAACAATGTTTATAAAAATCAAACACAATTTTCTTGGTACAATTATTTTGTTCCTCCTGTATCTTGCATACTATGCGTCGTAAGTGAATTTTCTATAGAAGAAATTTTGTTCGGAATTTTCTAAAGAACAAACTTAGTTATAACCAAATTTTACTAAAAACCAATATTAACAAAGTTATTTACAAAAATATCAAACAATGTTTATAAAAATCAAACACAATTTCCCTGGTACAATCTTTTTGTTCCTCCTGTATCTTGCATACTATGCGTCGTAAGTGAATTTTCTATAGAAGAAATTTTGTTCGGAATTTTCTAAAGAACAAACTTAGTTATAACCAAATTTTACTTAAAATTAATATTAACAAAGTTATTTGCAAAAATATCGAGCAATGTTTATAAAAATCAAACACAATTTTCTTGGTACAATTATTTTGTTCCTCCTGTATCTTGCATACTATGCGTCGTAAGTGAATTTTCTATAGAAGAAATTTTGTTCGGAATTTTCTAAAGAACAAACTTAGTTATAACCAAATTTTACCAAAAACCAATATTAACAAAGTTATTTACAAAAATATCAAACAATGTTTATAAAAATCAAACACAATTTTCTTGGTACAATTATTTTGTTCCTCCTGTATCTTGCATACTATGCGTCGTAAGTGAATTTTCTTTAGAAGAAATTTTGTTCGAAATTTTTTAAAGAACAAACTTAGTTATAACCAAATTTTACTAAAAACCAATATTAACAAAGTTATTTACAAAAATATCAAACAATGTTTATAAAAATCAAACACAATTTCCCTGGTACAATCTTTTTGTTCCTCCTGTATCTTGCATACTATGCGTCTTAAGTGAATTTTTCATAGAAGAAATATTGTTCGGAATTTTCTAAAGAACAAACTTAGTTATAACTAAATTTTACTAAAAATCAATATTAACAAAGTTATTTGCAAAAATATCGAACAATGTTTATAAATATCAAACACAATTTTCTTGGTACAATTATTTTGTTCCTCCTGTATCTTGTAAACTATGCGTCGTAAGTGAATTTTCTATAGAAGAAATTTTGTTCGGAATTTTCTAAAGAACAAACTTAGTTATAAACAAATTTTACTAAAAATTAATATTAACAAAGTTATTTGCAAAAATATCGAACAATGTTTATAAAAATCAAACACAATTTTCTTGGTACAATCTTTTTGTTCCTCCTGTATCTTACAAACTGTGCGTCGTAAGTGAATTTTCTATAGAAGAAATTTTGTTTGGAATTTTCTAAAGAACAAACTTAGTTATAACCAAATTTTACTAAAAATTAATATTTACAAAGTTATTTGCAGAAATATCGAACAATGTTTATAAAAATCAAACACAATTTTTTTGGTACAATTATTTTGTTCCTCCTGTATCTTGCATACTATGCTTCGTAAATGAATTTTCTATAGAAGAAATTTTGTTCGGATTTTCTAAAGAACAATCTTAGTTATAACCAAATTTTACTAAAAATTAATATTTACAAAGTTATTTGCAGAAATATCGAACAATGTTTATAAAAATCAAACACAATTTTCTTGGTACAATTATTTTGTTCCTCCTGTATCTTGCATACTATGCGTCGTAAGTGAATTTTCTTTAGAAGAAATTTTGTTCGAAATTTTTTAAAGAACAAACTTAGTTATAACCAAATTTTACTAAAAACCAATATTAACAAAGTTATTTACAAAAATATCGAACAATGTTTATAAAAATCAAACACAATTTTCTTGGTACAATTATTTTGTTCCTCCTGTATCTTGCATACTATGCGTCGTAAGTGAATTTTCTATAGAAGAAATTTTGTTCGGAATTTTCTAAAGAACAAACTTAGTTATAACCAAATTTTACTAAAAACCAATATTAACAAAGTTATTTACAAAAATATCAAACAATGTTTATAAAAATCAAACACAATTTTCTTGGTACAATTATTTTGTTCCTCCTGTATCTTGCATACTATGCGTCGTAAGTGAATTTTCTTTAGAAGAAATTTTGTTCGGAATTTTCTAAAGAACAAACTTAGTTATAACCAAATTTTACTAAAAATCAATATTAACAAAGTTATTTACAAAAATATCAAACAATGTTTATAAAAATCAAACACAATTTCCCTGGTACAATCTTTTTGTTCCTCCTGTATCTTGCATACTATGCGTCTTAAGTGAATTTTTCATAGAAGAAATATTGTTCGGAATTTTCTAAAGAACAAACTTAGTTATAACCAAATTTTACTAAAAATTAATATTAACAAAGTTATTTGCAAAAATATCCAACAATATTTATAGAAACCAAACATAACTTTCTTGGTACGATTTTTTTGTTCCTCCTATATCTTGAAAACTAGCCATCGTAGAGAAATTTTTCATAGATACTTTTTTGTTCGGAATTTTCTAAAGAACAAACTTAGTTATAACCAAATTTTACTAAAAATTAATATTAACAAAGTTATTTGCAAAAATATCGAACAATGTTTATAAAAATCAAACACAATTTTATTGGTAAGACTATTTTGTTCCTCCTGTATCTTGCAAACTATGCATCGGAAGTGAATTTTCTATAGAAGAAATTTGGTTCGGATTTTTCTAAAGAACAAATTTGGTTATAAACAAATTTTACTAAAAATCAATATTAACAAAGTTATTTGCAAAAATATCGAACAATGTTTATAAAAATCAAACACAATTTTCTTGGTACAATTATTTTGTTCCTCCTGTATCTTGCATACTATGCGTCGTAAGTGAATTTTCTATAGAAGAAATTTTGTTCGGAATTTTCTAAAGAACAAACTTAGTTATAACCAAATTTTACTAAAAATCAATATTAACAAAGTTATTTGCAAAAATATCGAACAATGTTTATAAAATTCAGACACAATTTTCTTGGTACAATCTTTTTGTTCCTCCTGTATCTTGCATACTATGCGACGTAAGTGAATTTTCTATAGAAGAAATTTTGTTCGGAATTTTCTAAAGAACAAACTTAGTTATAAACAAATTTTACTAAAAATTAATATTAACAAAGTTATTTGCAAAAATATCGAACAATGTTTATAAAAATCAAACACAATTTTCTTGGTACAATCTTTTTGTTCCTCCTGTATCTTGCATACTATGCGTCGTAAGTGAATTTTCTATAGAAGAAATTTTGTTCGGAATTTTCTAAAGAACAAACTTAGTTATAACCAAATTTTACTAAAAATTAATATTAACAAAGTTATTTGCAAAAATATCGAACAATGTTTATAAAAATCAAACAAAATTTTCTTGGTACAATTATTTTGTTCCTCCTGTATCTTGCATACTATGCGTCGTAAGTGAATTTTCTATAGAAGAAATTTTGTTCGGAATTTTCTAAAGAACAAACTTAGTTATAACCAAATTTTACTAAAAATTAATATTAACAAAGTTATTTGCAAAAATATCGAACAATGTTCATAAAATCTAAACACAATCTTATTGGTAAGACTATTTTGTTCCTCCTGTATCTTGCAAACTATGCATCGGAAGTGAATTTTCTATAGAAGAAATTTTGTTCGGAATTTTCTAAAGAACAAACTTAGTTATAACCAAATTTTACTAAAAATTAATATTAACAAAGTTATTTGCAAAAATATCGAACAATGTTTATAAAAATCAAACACAATTTTCTTGGTACAATTATTTTGTTCCTCCTGTATCTTGCATACTATGCGTCGTAAGTGAATTTTCTATAGAAGAAATTTTGTTCGAATTTTCTTAAAGAACAAACTTAGTTATAACCAAATTTTACTAAAAATCAATATTAACAAAGTTATTTGCAAAAATATCAAACGATGTTTATAAAATCTAAACATAATTTTCTTGGTACAATCTTTTTGTTCCTCCTGTATCTTGCAAACTATGCGTCGTAAGTGAATTTTCTATAGGAGAAATTTTGTTCGGATTTTTCTAAAGAACAAATTTGGTTATAAACAAATTTTACTAAAAATTAATATTAACAAAGTTATTTGCAGAAATATCGAAGAATGTTTATAAAATCTAAACACAACTTTTTCGGTACAATCTTTTTGTTCCTCCTGTATCTTGCATACTGTGCGTCGTAAGTGAATTTTCTATAGAAGAAATTTTGTTCGGAATTTTCTAAAGAACAAACTTAGTTATAACCAAATTTTACTAAAAATTAATATTAACAAAGTTATTTGCAAAAATATCAAACAATGTTTATAAAAATCAAACACAATTTTCTTGGTACAATCTTTTTGTTCCTCCTGTATCTTGCAAACTATGCATCGGAAGTGAATTTTCTATAGAAGAAATTTTGTTCGGAATTTTCTAAAGAACAAACTTTATTATAACCAAATTTTACTAAAAACCAATATTAACAAAGTTATTTACAAAAATATCAAACAATACTTATAAAATCATAAAACAATTTTTTTGATACGATTATTTTATTCCTCCTGTATATCGCAAACAAACCCATCGAATCCCCCTCGTAACAATCAAATCTCTTAAAAAAACTACCCAATTTCCTTTTCTTCTTCTTTACGAATCCCCCTCGTAACACAATCTCTCACATCAACGCCACCTAACCGCCAACACCCGAACCACACTCGACCATGTTCATTTACAGTTCCCGTTAAACTCCGCTCCTCCTCCCCTACACACCAGATGGCGCTCTTACCATTTTTATTAACAATTTCACCGTTATGTATACACTCCCAGTTGGCGATTATTCGTCCATCTCTTATATACTTTTATTTACATAACGATGACCAATGAGCGTAAAAAATTTCGGCTAGTGCCGGTCGAACCGTGACAGCGAGTGCGCGTGCGCCTATTTTATACGCGTGTACATAAAAAAATATTTTTACTTTTATCTTCTTCTTTTCCTGATTTGTTTTTTGTTGCGGTCGATGGAAATTCCGCGATGACGACTAAAGTGCGGTTTACGCTCCTCTTCTTTTTTACTCATTTTCGGATTTTTTAAAGGAGTATGTTTAGTGATCTGAGCAGTGGCGTGTGTGGTGGATGTTGGACGAGGACGAAAAACGTTCCGGCCATGAACGTGCTGCGTAGGATATGGGTGAGTTGCACGTACGGGAAATTTTTTGCGTAAAATAGAAGGGAAGAAAGTGTGAACTAGGTTTTAGGATCGTGTCGATGGGGATTTAACGGGGGGTGAGGTGGGTTTGGAAAAAGTGTGAACTAAGATTTAGGATCGTGTTGATGATGTGCTTAAGGGGGAGGAGATTTTTTTTAGTGTATGTAATTTTATGCGGATTTTGTGTAGATTTTTTTTAGGATGCGGCAGAAAAATCGGATAAATGATAATGTTGTGTTTTTTAATTGTTTTTGACGGTTTTTGGTTTATTTTTGGGTGTTGCGGTGAAAAAACCGTTTGCGGTAAAAAAACCGGACGTTGAGAAAGGCTCGGTTTTGACAACTTTAGATCGTATTTTGACTTTTTAAAATCGAATTTGACAGTTTCGAAGCACTTTGATTAATAATAATAAATTTTAATAAATTTTGTCATTTTTTTTGACAATTTTTAATGACATTTTGATATTTTTACTAAATTTTGGCGATCTTAAAGTATATTTTGACAATGTTTAAGCGGATGTTGTCATTTTGACGAGCATTTCTAAGGACTTAATTATTTTGACAGTTTCAGACTTGAATTTGACAATTATAAACCATTTTTTTAACAATTTTGCTCTATTTTAACATTTTTAAAGCCATTCTGAAGCGAATTTAACAAATTTTTAACCACTTCAAGATATTTTGACAGTTTTAGACTCGATTTATACAACTCTTAGGCATATTTTGACAATTTATAAGCATTTTTTTGTAATTGAAACAGTTTTATAAAAATGTTTCACATTTTTAAGCAGTTTTTGGTACTTTGACAAATCTTAAATATTTTTTTTCATTTTTTTACAATAATTACATTTTTTGTGATTTTGACAGTTTTTTGTGATGATTTTGACAATTTTGAAGCATTTTTTGATATTTTCGAAATAATTTTGCCATTTTTCGTAATTTTTTTGACAATATTTACATTTTTTGTTATTTTGACAGTTACAAACCCGAATTTGACAACTTTAGAGGGTATTTTTACAACAATTACATTTTTCGTTATTTTGACAGTTTTTTGTAATTATTTTGACAATTTTGAAGCGATTTTTGTTGTTTCGACAGTTTTAAAGCCTTTTTCGACATTTTCAAAATAATTTTGCCATTTTTTATCAGTTTTTTGACAATTTCTTTGCGATTTTAATTATTTTGACAGTTAAAAACTCGAATTTAACAAATTTAGAGTGTATTTTGACAATTTTAAGCGTATTTTCTCATTCTGACAAATTTTAAGTATTTTTTGACAATTTAAAATCGAATTTGACAGTTTTGTCACGTTTGATGATTTTTTTTACAATAACTACATTTTTCGTTATTTTGACAGTTTTTTGTGATTATTTTGACAATTTTGAAGCAATTTTTGTTGTTTTGACAGTTATAAAGCATTTTTTGACATTTTCGAAATAATTTTGCCATTTTTTTCGTAATTTTTTGACAGTATTTGCAATTTTTGTCCATTTGACATTTTTTAAATTCGAATTTGACAAATTTAAAATAGTATTTTGACAATTTAAAATAGAATTTGACAATTTTGAAGCACTTTTGATTATTTTTGATATTTATTTCACAATTTTTTAATAAATTTTGTCAATTTTTAATCACATTCTGTTATTTTGACTCGAATTTGACAACTTTAAAAAATCTTTTGACAATTTTAAGTGGAATATGATACATTTGAAACTATTTTAAAGTAAATTTTGACAGTTTGCATCCAAACTTGAAGATTATAAAGCAGTTTTGCGTAGTACGTCAAAAAAACCGGTAGCGGTAAAGGAACCCCTCCCGAAATGATCAAAATCCTACAAATTCGATCAAAAACTTCCCGAAAATCATTTAAAACTCTCAAATAACCGGTTTTTCAACGGTTTTCAATCAACTTTTAGCAGTAAACCACCGAACAATCTTAAAACAAGGTTTTTCAATAATTTTTACTGTTTTCCAGTCATTTTTCAGCAATCCGGCAAAAAAACCGGATGCGGCAAAAAAAACGCACAACTTAAAAAATTCGTTTTTTGATGATTTTCTACTGATTTTTTTTGCATTTTCAGACCGAACTCACGGAATTGTTGCGCAGACGAACCACCGCCGGCGGGGGCGGCGACACGAGCGAAGACGACGAAGGTCTGCCGCACAGTACGTGCAACTCCCCCACCGCCTCCGATGGCATTCGTATCGAAAAGACTGCAAACAAAGTAAGTACTCGATAAATGTTTTTTGTATCTTTATAAATTCCTTAATACCACTTCAAAATTCAACTACACTGTAATGTGTTGAAAAATAGGACGCGACAACTCGTTATTATCTATTTCCAACTAATTTCTCGGTTTCGGCTTATCTTTAGAAACGGAAATGAAGACGATAACAGATATATAAGGAAATTAAAAAAAAATTACGATGAAATCACCGCCCGAAACCCATAAATGCGTATGACCTCGATTGGAAACTGTATTTGTACGGGGTTAATGTAGATTTAAAACCGAATATTGAGATTCCTTTTGGAAAAAATATTTCGCACGGCTATGCGTTAGTAATTTGTTACAAATTTTTTTTAGGTCGTAGAAAAAATATAGTACGAAACTCGTACCGAAAGGTTTTCGTTCTGAAAGAAGGATTTGTACGAGGTTAAAGTAGAATTTATAGAAAAAAATTTTGACCATCTCGGAAAAATATTTCACACGCTCATTCGTTATAAATTTTTATTTTTATGCAAGTTTTTTTTGAGCTCGTAGGAAAAATATAGTACGAAAATCGCATCTAAACGCTTTTCGTCCGGAAAAAACTTTTATTAGTTTTATTTTTGGCGGTCGTAGAAAAAATGTAGTACGAAAATCGCATCGAAACGCTTTTCGTCCGGAAAAAACTTTTATTCGAGATTTTTTTTAGCGGTCGTAGAAAAAATATAGAACGAAGATCGCATCGAAACGCCCTTCGTCCGGAAAAAAATCTTATTCAAGTTTTGTTTTTGAGAGGTCGTAGAAAAAATATAGTACGAAAATCGCATCGAAACTCTTTTTGTCCTGAAAAAACTTTTATTCAAGTTTTTTTGAGAGGTCGTAGAAAAAATATAGTACGAAAATCGCATCGACACTCTTTTTGTCCTGAAAAAACTTTTATTCAAGTTTTTTTGAGAGGTCGTAGAAAAAATATAGTACGAAAATCGCATTGAAACTCTTTTTGTCCTGAAAAAACTTTTATTCAACTTTTTTTATCAATCGTAGAAAAAATATAGTACGAAAATCGCACCGAAACCGAAAAAATATTTTCTACGTCCTTCCGTTTATTTGTTTGTTAACAACTTTTATTTGGACCCTTCTAAAAATTAGTTTTTGATTTTTTTTTGTATTGGTCGTAGAAAAAATTTAGTTGCATCGAAACGCTTTTCTTTAGAAAAAAAACTAACCTAATCCTGATAAAAGTAACATTTTTCAAAGTTGAGGTCGTAGAAAAAATTTAGTACGAAAATCGTACCGAAACCCACAAACGCTGCTTAACTAGACCCATGCATTAATAATTCGTTACAAAACTTTTGTTTTCGTGAGGTCGTAGAAAAAATATAGTGTTTTCCGGCAGAAAAATCTCATTCGGCAAAATAACCGCGCACTGCAAAAAAACCGAATTTTTATCGGTTTTCCCGCGATTTTTTATTCGTTTTTAGAATCCGGTCCGGTATAAAAACCGCACACACGACAAAACAACCGGACAAAGGAAAAACCTCCTTTAGAACTTTAGAACATCGAATTACCGAAATTTTGAGTACCGCTGTAAAAAAATTTAATAAAACACAATTTCAATCCGTCCGGCGGGAAAACCGCAAACGGCAAAAAACCCTTTACAATTTTACTAAAAATTTTTCCATAAATCGTCATTCAAACCCTTAATATAATAAAAAAATCCTACGCCCATGCTTATACATTTATTTCCGTAGAACTAACGAAAACGAAAACAGTCGGGAAAGCAAAACAACGCCCTCTATCCGTTCCCTTGTTCCTTTAACGGAAACCGGTGGCGTCAGTTTCACGAACTAAACAACCACACAGAATACAGAGATAACGTTATATAAACAAAAGAAAAACTATCACCGCCCTTTTATTTCTATCTCTTTCTTTCCCATTAGATACATCAACCACTACCCTATCTTTCTGTCTCTTTCTGTTCCACAGTAGATCACGACTACTACAACCCTTTGTGTTTCCATCTCTTTCTTTTCCACTATAGTTAATATATAGTCCTCTCTCTTCTAGCCTATATTTTCCGTATATATTATATGCACTCATGTATGTATAATAGAGATGTAGTTCAAGATCACATTTAACGAGGAAACGTAACCGTATTTAGAAATCGTCCATCTCTTACGTAACGACTTTACGTATTACACGCAATCGTAATAAGAGAGAGTGAGACGGAGAAGATGGGAGATGGATAACGTTGTTGTTTTGTTACGGTTATGATGGTAATGGGGACGGGGCATAGGCGTACCGGAGTTTTTTTTTATTTTGGAAAAAAAATACTAGACGAATATTATAGAACGTTTTTTTTTTAATTTTTCGTAACTGTTCCGGTGTAATAATCGGTTGCGGTTGAAAAACCGGTGGAAGAAAAAAAATTGTTTTATTTTTTGATACATTTATTTAATTACAACTAATGATTTTTAAATTGGCTTTTTTTTGGGGTCGTAGAAAAAATATATTACGAAAAACGCTTTTTGTCCTAAAAAACTTTTATTCAACTTTTTTTTCTTACCGGTCGTAGAAAAAATATAGTACAAAAATCGTATCGAAACGCTTTTTGTCCGGAAAAAACTTTTGTTAGAGTTTTTTTTAGAGGTCGTAGAAAAAATATAATACTAAAATCGTATCGAAACGCTTTTCGTCTAGAAAAAACTTTTATTCGACTTTTTTTTCTTATCGGTCGTAGAAAAAATATAATACTAAAATCGTATCGAAACGCTTTTCGTCTAGAAAAAACTTTTATTCAAGTTCTATTTTTAGAGGTCGTAGAAAAAATATAGTATGAAAAACGCTTTTTGTCCTGAAAAAACTTTTACTTAACTTTTTTTTTTTATAGGTCGTAGAAAAAATATAGTACTAAAATCGTATCGAAACGCTTTTCGTCCGGAAAAAACTTTTATTCAAGTTCTATTTTTAGAGGTCGTAGAAAAAATATAGTACGAAAAACGCATTGTAACGCTTTTTGTCCTAAAAAAAAGTTTTATTCGACTTTTTTTTTATCGGTCGTAGAAAAAATATAGTACTAAAATCACATCGAAACGCTTTTCGTCCGGAAAAACTTTTATTCAAGTTCTATTTTCAGAGGTCGTAGAAAAAATATAGTAGGAGAAACGCATTGTTAGGCTTTTTGTCCTGTAACTACTTTTATTCGACTTTTTTTTTTTATCGGTCGTAGAAAAAATATAGTACTATAATCGTATCGAAACGCTTTTCGTCCTTAAAAAAATTTTTTTTTTCAAGTTCTATTTTCAAAGGCCATAGAAAAAATATAGTACGAAAAACGCATTGTTAGACTTTTTGTCCTGAAAAAACTTTTATTCAATTTTTATTTTTAGAGGTTGTAGAAAAAATATAGTACGAAAAACGCATTGTAAGGCTTTTTGTCCTGAAGAAACTTTTATTCAACTTTTTTTTTTATCGGTCGTAGAAAAAATATATACGAAATTCGCGTCGAAACGATTTTCGTCCGGAAAAAACATTTTATTAAAGTTTTTTTAAGAGGTCGTAGAAAAAATTTAGTACGAAAAACGCATTAGAACGTCTTATATAATATTTTGATTTATTTGTTATTTTTTTAGTTTTTTTATATAATTTTTATAAAGACTCCTTATTTATTTTATACAAATTAATTTTATTTGTTTATTTTTATTTTTTTTAATATTTTAATTTAATCAAATAAAAAACGGTTACGCCCATGGCCGCCTTATTATTTACCGCTACCATCTAAGTTAGAAAGTTTATAGCGGAACGCGACCGATTTTGTTTCTTTTTCGTTTTCAGTATTCGCCGCGAGGGCGCGCTAGTAACATCGGGTGTACTTAATTTTATAAATTTTCATCGTTTATTTGTGCCTTTTTCTTCTTTTTTTTTAAATTTCGTTAATTTTGTTAATTTTGGCGTTTTTCCAAAAAAAATATGTTACGATTATCAAAATGTATCGGTTTGGTGCCGAAAAATTTAATTTTTTAAATTTGTATTACGTGAATTTTTGTGCGTGTGTGTTTTTTATTTTGGTTAATTTTGTTAATTTGTTTAATTTTGGCGTTTATGAGCAAAAAAATGTTCGATTACGAATGCGGTTTGGTGACGAAAAAGTTAATTTTTTGTCATCTCGTTTTTGTGTGTGTTTTTGTTTAAAATTATGTTAATTTTATTAATTTTGGTGTTTATTTTGTGCCAAAAAAGTTAATTTTATTAATTTTGGCGTTTATTTTGTGCCGAAAAAGTTAATTTTATAAATTTTCGTCACGTTTTTGTGTGTTTTGTTTTAAATTTCATTAATTTTGTTAATTTTGGCGTTTTAAATTTCATTAATTTTGTTAATTTTGGCGTTTATTCGAAAAAATGCACGTTTCTGTGTGTTTTTGTTGTAAATTTCATTAATTTCGTTAATTTTGGCGTTTTAAATCTCATTAATTTTGTTAATTTTGGCGTTTATTAAAAAAATACACGTTTCTGAGGGTTTTTGCTTTAAATTTCATTAATTTCGTTAATTTTGGCGTTTTAATTTTCGTTAATTTTGTTAATTTTGGCGTTTGTTAAAAAAATGTACGTTTCTGAGGGTTTTTGTTTTTTAATTTCATTAATTTTGTTAATTTTATTAACTTTGGCGTTATTTAAAGAAAGTCTTTCATTTCGAATCCCATTTTGTGTCAAAAAAGTTAATTCTATAAATTCTCATCACGTTATTTTGTGTTTTTGTTTTAAATTTCATTAATTTCGTAAATTTTGGCGTTTTTAATTTTGTTAATTTTGGCGTTTCTTCAAAAAAATGCTCATTTGTGTGTGTTTTGTTTTAAATTTCATTAATTTCGTTAATTTTGGCGTTTAAATCTCATTAATTTTGTTAATTTTAGCTTTTTAAATTTCATTAATTTTGTTAATTTTAGCGTTTATTCAAAAAAATGCTCATTTGTGTGTGTTTTGTTTTAAATTTCATTAATTTCGTTAATTTTGGCGTTTAAATCTCATTAATTTTGTTAATTTTAGCTTTTTAAATTTCATTAATTTTGTTAATTTTGGCGTTTCTTCAAAAAAATGCTCATTTGTGTGTTTTTTTTGTTTTAAATTTTATTAATTTCGTTAATATTGGCATTTAAATCTCATTAATTTTGTTAATTTTAGCTTTTTAAATTTCATTAATTTTGTTAATTTTGGCGTTTATTCAAAAAAATGCTCATTTGTGTGTGTTTTGTTTTAAATTTCATTAATTTCGTTAATATTGGCGTTTAAATCTCATTAATTTTGTTAATTTTAGCTTTTTAAATTTCATTAATTTTGTTAATTTTGGCGTTTATTCAAAAAAATGCTCATTTGTGTGTGTTTTGTTTTAAATTTCATTAATTTCGTTAATATTGGCGTTTAAATCTTATTAATTTTGTTAATTTTGGCTTTTTAAATTTCATTAATTTTGTTAATTTTATTAACTTTGGCGTTTATTCAAAAAAATGATCGTTTACGAAATGAATTTGATGCCGGAAAACTTAATTTTATAAATTTTTACAGTGAGTGTCTATTTTTTTTGTAAATTTCGTTAACTTTATAAATTTTGGCGTTAATCCCCCCCCCCTCCAAAAATGTTCGACTACGAACCCGCTTTGGTGCCGAAAAATTTACGTTGGATCAACCGCCTGAGGATTTTTCTGCCGTACGATGTCGCTCAGGTATTAATAAATATCCAGGGGCGTACCGTTTTTTTTTAAATTTTGGCTTTTTTTATTAATTTTTAAATTTTGGCTTTTTTTATTAATTTTTAAATTTTGGCATTTTTATTAATTAATTTTTAAATTTTGGCTTGTTTTCCCCCCTAGGACCCCACAAAATCGCACAGCACGTGCAGCGATGGTTCGTTACACAGCATGGGCAGTTACGAGGACGACGTAAGTTTTTCTTTTTTTTTTTCGGGATTGTACGGGATGTCCTCGATAATTGTTTAATGTTTTTTTTTTCTATTTTTCTAGGAATCGTTTGAAACGGCTTATTCGAGACATTCGTCCAAGTTGTCGTTGTGCGAAAAAAAAATTTCCACCTCTACGGACGAGTTCGGTACGACGTTTATTGAGAGTTATTCGTTGAATCATAGCGCCGCTCATCATCGGGTGTCCGTGAAGCCGAAACGGACGCACGGAGCGCCGCGCAGGAAACGCGCGCAGCAGGTAAGCGTGTGAAATCGGCTTAACGATTCGTTTTGGGGGGTTTTGTGGTTGTTTAAACCGGACAAAACGGACAGAGACAAAAAAAATGGACAAAAAACGGACAGTGACTTGAACACCGGACAAAAAAAACGGACAATGGCTAAAACACCGGACAAAAAACGGACAATGGCTAATACACCGGACAAAAAAACGGACGAACGCTAAGAAGTACCGGACAGATAGAAAAACATGATAAAGATTTAAAAAATCGGATAAAAATATAGAAACCGGACAAATATTAAAAAATATAGATAAAAATAGGAGAAAGACCAAAAAACGGACAATGACTAAGAGAACGGACAAAGACTAAGGAAAACCGGACAGGGACAAAAAACGGACAAAAACTGAAACAAAGACCAAAAAACGGACAATGACTAAGAAAACCGGACAAAGACTAAGAAAAACTGGACAGAGATAAAAAACGGACAAAGACTGAAACAGTGGACAAAAAAACGGACAATAACTAAAAAACCGGACAATAAACGGACAAAAAGTAAGAAAAATTGGACAGGGAAAACAAACGGACAAAGACTAAAACACCGGACAAAGAAATGGACTGTGATTTAAACACCGGACAAAAAGGAAAAAGTACCGGACAGAGATAAAAAACGGGGCAAATACAAAAATTTGGACAAAGACTGAAACAACGGACGAAAAAACGGACAAAGACCAAAGCATCGGACAAAAAACGGACAATAATTAAAATACCGGACATTTAACGGACAAAGACTAAAAAGTACCGGACAGACAAAAAAATCAGATAAAGACTTAAAAAATCGGTCAAAAGTAGTAAAACCGGACATAGTTTAAAATACAAAGACCAAAAACGGACAAAAAATGTACAAAGACTAAAACACTGGACCCAAAAAACGGAGTGACTAAAAAACCGGACAAAAATAGACTGTTACTAAAAAACCGGACAAATATTAAGAAAACCCGGACAAAGATTAAGAAAACCCGGACAAAGATTAAGAAAACCCGGACAAAGATAAGAAATAGAACAAAGACTAAAAAGACCGAACATAGACTAAAACACCGGACAAAAAACGGACAAATACTAAGAAGTACCGGACAAACAGAGAAACCTGATAAACACTTAAACACCGGACAAAAAACGGACATGACTAAAAAACCGTATAATGGATAAAAAGCCGGACAAACACAAGAAAGTCCGGACAAACACTTAAACACCGGACGAAAAACGGACAGTGACTAATAAACCGGACAAAAAAGGGATGTTGCTAAAAAACGGGACGAAAAACGGACAGAGACCAAAATACCTAATAAAGTCTTATAGAATCCGAAAAAAGTAATAAAATCGGACGAAGATTAAAAAACAAAAACAGAAAGACCAAAAAACCGGACAAAGACCCAAAAAGACCGGACAAAAAACGGACAGTGACGAAGAAACCAGGCAGAAAACGGACTGTGACTAAAAAAACTTACAAAAAACGGGCAATGGCTTAAAAAACGGACAAAGATTAAGAAAACCCGGACAAAAAACGGACAGAGACCAAAAACGTGATAAAGACGTAAAAACGGAAAAGACGGACAAATGCCAAAAAGAAGCCGATAAAGGTAAAAGAACCGAACCAAGACAGAAAATCCGAAGAAGGACAACCAAAGAAAACCGGACAAACACAAAATGGGATAAAGATAAAAAATGGACAAGGGCAGAAATAACGAATACAGAAAATGAAAACAGCCAAAAAACAGAAAAACGGACAAGAGCAATAAAAAACCGGACAAATACAAAAAACGGACAAACGCAAAAAAAACGGACAAACACAAAAAACCTTTTTCTTTTCTTTAAACATCCTTTTATTTCTTTTTTTATAATAAAAAACCTTGTTTCTTCTGATTGTACTTATTTTCTTGACGTAACTGTCAATTTGACGTTTCCAATTTGTTTTTTTTACGTTGTTTTTGTTGTTAAAGCTGTCCACCGCCCTTCCGGTGACTTTGGAAGTGAACGAGGATTCGTCGGTGAGGAGTACTTCGCCGGAAGTACAGAAAAAAGGTAAATTTTTTAATAATAAACGTCATTTTTGACGTTTCAATCGTTGGAAATGTCATTTTTGATGTTTCGAACGATTTTTTTTATGTATATTGTGTGAAATGTTTGATTCGATGCTATTAAACGTGCTAAAGTGGGTATTTTTTCTTAAAATGCGATTTAGGTGATTTTTGTGGGACATTCTGTATAATAAAAACGGGTAATTGTTGAATGTGGTCGTAGAGATTCGGGAGAAAAAATTTTTCCTACTGATTGGGGTATGGGGAATGGGAAAATCGATACGGGATTTCGTTACGGGTTCATATACAGGGTGTATCAAGAAAAAAGTTGTTTTTTTATGTTATATTTTTTGTTTTCTTTTGATAATTTAGCACGTTTAATACGGCAAGATGCTTTGCTTGAGCTTTTGCTAAATTTTTGTGGCTTTTTGTGTCGATAAATTCGTTCGTCTATGATATATTTCGAATTTTGACCATTTTTGCTTTTTTTGGGACAACCTGTATAGCAAAAATCTCAAAAACGTTAAATTTGGTTCTGAAAATTTCCTTAAAATAATCTTGATGTTTCAAATTTGAGTCTAACCTGAAATTAGTAAGAAAAATTAGCAAATTTTGACATTTGGTACTTTTTTTGGGACATTCTATATCCAATTGTCAAAAATCCCAAGAATTTTTAATTTAGTTCCAAAATTGTCTTATAATAATCTTGTTTTTCAAAATTGGTATCTTTCTTGAAATTGGAATCAAAAACCGTCAAATTTTGACATTTGACACAGTTTTTGGGACATCCTGTATACCAAAAATCTCCAAAATATTTATGTCGTTTCAAAATTTCCGTAAAATAATCCCATTCTTCAAAATTGTTATCTATCTTGAAATCTAAACCAGAAACTGTCAAATTTTGACATTTGACACATTTTTGGGACATCCCATACACGACAAATCTCAAAAATATTTATTTATTTCCAAAATTTCCTTAAAATAATCTCGGTCTGCACTATTGGTACCTACCTTGAAATCTGAACTAGAATCTGTCAAATTTTGACCAAAAATCTCAAAAATATTTATTTCGTTCCAAAATTTCCGTAAAATAATCTCGGTCTTCAAAATTGGTGTCTACCCTGAAATCGGAACCAACAACTGTCAAATTTTGACATATTTCACTTTTTTTTGAGACATCCTGTTTACCAAAAATCTCAAAAACGTTAAATTTGGTTCTTAAATTTTCTTAAAATAATCTTGGTCTTTCAAATTTGAGTTTAAACTCAAATTTGTAAAAAATGGCACATTTTGACATTTGACACATTTTTAGGACATCCTGTATACCAAAAATCTCAAAAATATTTATTTCGTTCCAAAATTTGCGTAAAATAATCTCGGTCTTCAAAATTGGTACCTACCTTGAATTCTGAACTAGAATTTGTCAAATTTTGACATTTGACACATTTTTCAAAAATTTTTATGTCGTTTCAAATTTTCCGTAAAATAATCTCATTCTTCAAAAATTGGTGTCTACCCTGAAATCGGAACCAACAACTGTCAAACTTTGACATTTTTCACTTTTTTTGGGACAACCTGTATACCAAAAATCTCAAAAACGTTAAATTTGGTTCTAAAATTTCCTTAAAATAACCTTGCTTCAAATTTGAGTTTAACTCAAATTTGTAAAAAAATGGCACATTTTGACATTTGACACATTTTTAGGACATCCTGTATATCAAATATCTCAAAAATATTTATGTCGTTTCAAAATTTCCGTTAAATAAATCCCATTCTTCAAAATTGTTATCTATCTTGAAATCTAAACCAGAAACTGTCAAATTTTGACATTTGACACATTTTGGGACATCCTGTACACCAAAAATCTCAAAAATATTATTTTCTTTCCAAAATTTTCGTAAAGTAATCTCGGTCTTCAAAACTGGTATCTATCCTGGAATCGGAACCAAAAACTGTCAAATTTTGACAATTTTCATAATTTTTCACTTTTTTGGGACAACCTGTATACCAAAAACCTCAAAAATGTTCTTATAATAATCTTGTTCTTTCAAATTTGAGTCTAACCTGAAATTTGAAAAAAAAAATAGTAAATTTTGACATTTGTCACATTTTTGGAACATCCTGTATACCAAAAATCTCAAAAATATATTTTTTGGTTCCAAAATTTCCGTAAAACAATCTCGTTCTTCAAAATCCTGAAATCGGAACCAGAAACTGTCAAATTTTGACGTTTGTCACTTTTTTTTGGGACATCCCGTACACCCAAAATTCGAAAATTTTTAAAACCACCTCTAAAATTTCCAAAAAAATAATCCGACACCACCAAATCGTTTCCACTAACTAAATTGCTAAAAAAATTACTAATAACAATTTATCGCCTTTGCTATACAGGATGTCCCAAATTTTTTTTAAACAGTCGAACAAATAAATAAAAAACGTTCTGCAAGCGTCAAAATAAAATAGACGATACATTTCCATCGTTATACCGTTCTAATTTTGGTCCAATCGCTAATTTGAAAATTTATCGAAGGACAACCGGTATAGTAAAAAACGACAAAAAGCGTTTTCTCCAAATTCGATCCTAGAATTTCGGAAAAAAAAATTTCTAAACTAAATCGATACCGTAGAACACGAAAACGTAAACAAAATTTCAATCCGACCACTCCTTCCACCCTTATTTAAGGGTTGTTACAATTTTATCGTTTTTTTATTGAAATTAATCGTTTTAAACGGGAACAAAAATCTAAGACGAACGAATTTAATCCTCTTAACCTTTATACTAAACATTTCCCATCGGGACACCCCGTTTTTGGCTTTTGCAGACTCCCTAATCGACTTATACAGCATGTACTCGTCCAAACCATTAACAGATCATTTAAAATGCTCATCATTACCGCCCGGTCTGAATCTACCAGGTGCCCCCTATCGAGACGACGCGGACGACGCCCAAAGGTTGAACAGGAGCAAATCGAACGCGGGGGGTGGCGTCGGAGGCGGTAGCAAATCCCAAGACGTTTTGACCGAGCGCCACCACCACCATCATCAGGAAAAATTATCGCTGCTCGAGCGTTTCTTTCCGAGGAAGAGTGCGAGGAAGAAAAAGAAGGAACTGAGGGAGCATAAAGAGACCGAAACGTTCGCGGAGGTTTCCCCGAGGAAAATGGAAACGACGAAACCGATACCGGCGCCGAGGTCCAGCGCCGCTTCCAGGCAACGCGTCGTGCCGATCGATCTGGTCGATTCCGTAGAAGAATCGATTGTCGACAAAGAATCGATTGTTGGCAAAGAATCGATTGCTTTGTCAAAAGAATCGATTTTATCGAAAGAATCGATTTCAACAAAAGAATCGATTATTCCAACAAAAGAATCGATTATTCCAACAAAAGAATCGATTATTCCAACAAAAGAATCGATTATTCCACCAAAAGAATCGATTATTTTTCCGAAAGAATCGATTACACCGAAAGAATCAATTTCACCAAAAGAATCGATTATTCCACCAAAACAATCGATTTCATCAAAAGAATCGATTATTTTTCCGAAAGAATCGATTATTCCACCAAAAGAATCGTCTATTTTTGCGAGAGATTCGATTTTTTCAAAAGAATCGATTATTCCAACAAAAGAATCGATTATTTATCCGAAAGAACCGATTTCACCGAAAGCACCGATTATTTTTCCGAAAGAATCGATTCCACTAAAACAATCGATTATTTTTCCTAGAGAATCGATTCCACCGAAACAATCGATTTCATCAAAAGAATCGATTTCACCAAAAGAATTGTCGCCTCCTTTTGCGAAAGATTCGATTTTTTCTAAAGAATCGATTATTTTTTCAAAAGAAACTATTCCGCCGAAAGAATCGATTTTACCAAAAGAATCGATTATTTTTCCTAAAGACGCCATCTTGCCTAAAGAAACGATGATCTCGTCGAAAGAATCGATTATACCGCCGAAAGAAACGAAGATTCCGCCGAAAGAATCGATTATCTTGTCGAAAGAATCGATTGTGTTGCCGATAGCTTCGCCGGAGATGGAATTGGAGACGGCGTTTAAAAATCGACAGGTAAGTAGTGTAATCGATTATTTTTTTCTTGTAACGATTATTCGAATGGTTAGAATCGATTTTTTAGTTTCGATTTTTATGGTTTTTTTAGACATCCCCGTATAATTTGGTACGAATTTCTTTCAATATTGTGGGGGGTTTTGGATATTTTGGGGTCGAAATTTGGGATATGGACGCGATCTGTCATCTGTCAAAGCGTCTTAATAGATTTGGGACGGATTTGGTAGCGCCAAATTAATTTTTTTACATTTGGTGCTTCGCCAAATCAAACAATCCCATTCTAACCCAGTTCTACTTTTTTAAGCGCCAAATTAATAATAGAAACTAGTTTATTAAAATTATTTGGCGTTTATATTAATTTGGGATGTTTGGTGCTTCGTTGGGATATCGTGTCCCAAATTTTATCCACTTTTTCGACCTGCATTTGTCCAATTTCAGTTTTTTGGTGCCAAATTTGTTATTAAAACCTGTTTTTAAGAAACTTTATCGATTTTAAAGGATTTTGGGACGGATTTGGGAAGCGCCAAATTAATTAAATTACATTTGGTGCTTTGCCAAATCAATCAATCCCATTCTAACCCAGTGCCACTTTTGTAAGCGCCAAATTAGTAAAAAAAACTACATTATTAAAATTATTTGGCGTTTTAATCAATTTGGGATGTTTGGTGCTTTGTTGGGATATCATGTCCCAACTTTATTCACTTTTTTGACCTCCATTAGTCCAATTTCAGTTTTTTGGTGCCAAATTTGTTATTAAAACTGTTTTTAAGAAACTTTATCCATTTTAAAGTATTTTGGGACGGATTTGGTAGCGCCAAATTAATTAATTTACATTCGGTGCTCCGCCAAATCAATCAATCCCATTCTAACCCAGTACTACTTTTGTAAGCGCCAAATTAATAATAGAAACTAGTTTATTAAAATTATTTGGCGTTTATATTCATTTGGGATGTTTGGTGCTTCGTTGGGATATCATGTCCCAACTTTATTCACTTTTTTGACCTCCATTAGTTCAATATCAGTTTTTTGGTGCCAAATTTGTTATTAAAACTGTTTTTAGAAACTTTGTCGATTTTAAAGGATTTTGGGACGGATTTGGTAGCGCCAAATTAATTAATTTACATTCGGTGCTTCTCCAAATCAAATCATCCCATTCTAACCTTGTTCTACTTTTTTAAGCGCCAAATTAATGAAAGAAACTAGTTTATTAAAATTATTTGGCGTCTATAATAATTTGGGAGGTTTGGTGCTTCACTGGGATATCATGTCCCAACTTTATCCACTTTTTCGACCTGCATTAGTTCAATTTCAGATTTTTGGTACCAAATTTGTTATTAAATCTGTTTTTAAGAAACTTTGTCGATTTTAAAGGATTTTGGGACGGATTTGGTAGCGCCAAATTAATTTTTTTACATTCGGTGCTTCTCCAAATCAAATCATCCCATTCTAACCTTGTTCTACTTTTTTAAGCGCCAAATTAATGAAAGAAACTAGTTTATTAAAATTATTTGGCGTCTATAATAATTTGGGAGGTTTGGTGCTTCACTGGGATATCATGTCCCAACTTTATCCACTTTTTCGACCTCCATTAGTCCAATTTCAGATTTTTGGTACCAAATTTGTTATTAAATCTGTTTTTAAGAAAATTTATCGATTTTGAAGGATTTTGGGACGGATTTGGTAGCACCAAATTAATTTTTTACATTTGGTGCTTCGCCAAATCAAACAATCCCATTCTAAACCAGTACTACTTTTCTAAGCGCCAAATTAATCAAAAAACTATTTTATTAAAATTATTTGGCGTTTTAATCAATTTGGGAATGTATTTTGGCACATTTTGCGCCAAATTAATAATAGAAACTAGTTTATTAAAATTATTTGGCATTTATATTAATTTGGGAATGTATTTTGGCACTTTTTGCGCCAAATTAATAATAGAAACTAGTTTATTAAAATTATTTGGCGCTTATATTAATTTGGGAATGTAAATTAAGTCCTAGCGCCAAATTTCACTTGTATTTTAGGCAACCATCGACACCGCGAAGTCTACAGTTCGTCTATCGTCCCCCACGTCGTCCCCCCACCACTCATCGACTGTGATAACCCCCACCAACAACCCCAAACGCGTCCTACCCCCTCTCTCCAATCTCCAACAGCGAGTTCTGTCCCAAAACGGATCATCCCCCAACGAAGATGATCCCCAAAAGCTCCCCAGACCCATCTGGAAGTCGCACAGTTTCAAATCTGTCAAACGTCAACCAAACGTCAACGATTCCAAAGACGATAATCCCCAAGACGAACAACCCCCCACCATCACCCTATTCAAAGCGGCATCTCTGGACAGCGTCAAAAACCATTCTTCCGAAATAAGAATCGATTTGACCAAGAATCGATCCGTAATCGATTCCAGAGAATCGATTACCATCTCGGGACCGAGTCACACGACGATCGTATCATCCAAAGAAAAACAAATTTCCGTGACCAAGATCGAATTACCGGAGGCGGTGGATAAGATCGACGCTAGGACGAGTGGCAACGCGATTTTTTCCTCGACGAGTGGCAACGCTATTTTTTCTACGGTTTCGGCGAAAATCGCCGATTCCGTGACTACCAAGCCGCCTACGCCGGAGACGGTCGATAAGATCGACGCTAGGACGAGTGGTAACGCTATTTTTTCTACGGTTTCGGCGAAATTCGCCGATTCGGTGTCTACCAAGCCGCCTACGCCGGAGACGGTCGATAAGATCGATTATAGGACGAGTGGCAACGCTATTTTTTCTACGGTTTCGGCGAGATTCGCCGATTCGGTGTCTACGAAGCCCCCTACGCCGGAGATGGTCGATAAGATCGATGGTAGGACGAGTGGCAACGCCATTTTTTCTACGGTTTCGACGAAATTCGCCGATTCGGTGCCTACGAAACCGCCCACACCGCGGAAATTCAGCAAGGAGAACGTGGAAATCGTGGAAAAGGACGCCAACAAATGGAAAAATGGGAAAAACTGCGATAAAGTGGGTTCGAGAAGGAAATCCGCCAGTTTGGATTCGTTGAACGATACGGACCGATCGTCGCAAGACAGTTTGGATAGATCGGATGAAAAAATGGATGTGGTGTTGCGTAAAAAGTCACCCAGGGCTAAATCTGCCGACGAGGAGCCCGAGTTGATGAAGGTGTTCGCGAGGAGGAGTCTGAAGATTAAAGATGGAGACGCGGATAAGTTGCAGGAGGCGTTGAGGGATTGGGGGGCGGAGGAGGAGGAGAATAAGACGTCGTCGCCGGTGGTGTTGAGGCGTGCGGTAGGTGGCGCTGCGGAGGATGATGAGAGTCGCGTGCGGCGGCGCGCCGTGACGGCGGACGCGTCGATGGCGGTGGTGGTGGGGGAAAGGTTGGCGGATGATGATGATGAAGGGAGTTTGATAGTGGAAACAAAGAATTTTAGTCAACGGAAGGCGGAGTGGGAGAAGAGGGCGCGGCAGGCGCAGCAGAAGAAAAATTCGACTTGAAGATTTGGAGGTAAATATGGAGGGTTTTGGGTTAGGAACTTTGAGAAATGTCCTCGTAGTACTAAAAGAAACTCACTGTATGTTGATTTGTTCGTTTTTCAATAGAAACTTTTCTTTAGGCCCTCGTAACACAAAATTATCACTTTGACATTGAAAATTGTCCAAATGTTTGTCCAAAACTTTTGAAAATCCCCTCGTAACACAAAAAAATCTCTCCATACTTTCTTACAACCCCTCGTAGCACAAAATTCCCATTTTCCATTAAAACTTCAAAAGTTACCGCTCGTAACACAAAATTATCACTTTGACATTGAAAAAGTCTAAATATTTGTCCAAAACTTTTGAAAATCCCCTCGTAACACAAAAAGAATCTCCCAATACTTTCTTACAACCCCTCGTAGCACAAAATTCCCATTTTCCATTAAAACTTCAAAAGTTACCGCTCGTAACACAAAATTATCACTTTGACATTGAAAAAGTCTAAATATTTGTCCAAAACTTTTGAAAATCCCCTCGTAACACAAAAAGAATCTCCCAATACTTTCTTACAACCCCTCGTAGCACAAAATTCCCATTTTCCATTAAAACTTCAAAAGTTACCCCTCGTAACACAAAATTATCACTTTGACATTGAAAATTGTCTAAATGTTTGTCCAAAACTTTTGAAAATACCCTCGTAACACAAAAAGAATCTCCCAATACTTTCTTACAACCCCTCGTAGCACAAAATTCCCATTTTCCATTTAAAACTTCAAAAGTTACCCCTCGTAACACAAAATTATCACTTTGACATTAAAAATTATCCAAATGTTTTTCCAAAACTTTTGAAAATACCCTCGTAACACAAAAAGAATCTCCCAATACTTTCTTACAACCCCTCGTAGCACAAAATTCCCATTTTCCATTAAAACTTCAAAAGTTACCCCTCGTAACACAAAATTATCATTTTGACATTGAAAAAGTCTAAATATTTGTCCAAAACTTTTGAAAATCCCCTCGTAACACAAAAAGAATCTCCCAATACTTTCTTACAACCCCTCGTAGCACAAAATTCCCATTTTCCATTAAAACTTCAAAAGTTACCGCTCGTAACACAAAATTATCACTTTGACATTGAAAAAGTCTAAATATTTGTCCAAAACTTTTGAAAATCCCCTCCTAACACAAAAAGAATCTCCCAATACTTTCTTACAACCCCTCGTAGCACAAAATTCCCATTTTCCATTAAAACTTCAAAAGTTACCCCTCGTAACACAAAATTATCATTTTGACATTGAAAATTGTCTAAATGTTTGTCCAAAACTTTTGAAAATACCCTCGTAACACAAAAAGAATCTCCCAATACTTTCTTACAACCCCTCGTAGCACAAAATTCCCATTTTCCATTAAAACTTCAAAAGTTACCCCTCGTAACACAAAATTATCACTTTGACATTGAAAACTGTTTAAATGTTTGTCCAAAACTTTTGAAAATACCCTCGTAACACAAAAAGAATCTCCCAATACTTTCTTACAACCCCTCGTAGTACAAAATTCCCATTTTCCATTAAAACTTCAACAGTTAGACCTCGTAACACAAAATTATCACTTTGACATTGAAAACTGTTTAAATGTTTGTCCAAAACTTTTGAAAAATACCCTCGTAACACAAAAAGAATCTCCCAATACTTTCTTACAACCCCTCGTAGTACAAAAATTCCCATTTTCCATTAAAACTTCAAAAGTTACCCCTCGTAACACAAAATTATCATTTTGACATTGAAAATTGTCTAAATGTTTGTCCAAAACTTTTGAAAATACCCTCGTAACACAAAAAGAATCTCCCAATACTTTCTTACACCCCTCGTAGTACAAAATTCCCATTTTCCATTAAAACTTCAAAAGTTACCCCTCGTAACACAAAATTATCACTTTGACATTGAAAACTGTTTAAATGTTTGTCCAAAACTTTTGAAAATACCCTCGTAACACAAAAAGAATCTCCCAATACTTTCTTACAACCCCTCGTAGTACAAAATTCCCATTTTCCATTAAAACTTCAAAAGTTACCCCTCGTAACACAAAATTATCACTTTGACATTGAAAACTGTTTAAATGTTTGTCCAAAACTTTTGAAAATACCCTCGTAACACAAAAAGAATCTCCCAATACTTTCTTACAACCCCTCGTAGCACAAAATTCCCATTTTCCATTAAAACTTCAAAAGTTACCGCTCGTAACACAAAATTATCACTTTGACATTGAAAAAGTCTAAATATTTGTCCAAAACTTTTGAAAATCCCCTCGTAACACAAAAAGAATCTCCCAATACTTTCTTACAACCCCTCGTAACACAAAATTATCACTTTGACATTGAAAACTGTTTAAATGTTTGTCCAAAACTTTTGAAAATACCCTCGTAACACAAAAAGAATCTCCCAATACTTTCTTACAACCCCTCGTAGTACAAAATTCCCATTTTCCATTAAAACTTCAAAAGTTACCCCTCGTAACACAAAATTATCACTTTGACATTGAAAATTGTCTAAATGTTTGTCCAAAACTTTTGAAAATCCCCTCGTAACACAAAAAGAATCTCCCAATACTTTCTTACAACCCCTCGTAACACAAAATTCCCATTTTCCATTAAAACTTCAAAAGTTACCCCTCGTAACACAAAATTATCACTTCGACATTGAAAATTGTCCAAATGTTTGTCCAAAACTTTTGAAAATCCCCTCGTAGCATTAAAAGAATCTCGACGTATTCGAATTTGATCGTTTATTTATAAGAAACTTTTCTTTAGCCCCTCGTAACACAAAATTATCACTTTGACATTGAAAATTGTCTAAATGTTTGTCCAAAACTTTTGAAAATCCCCTCGTAACACAAAAAGAATCTCCCAATACTTTCTTACAACCCCTCGTAACACAAAATTCCCATTTTCCATTAAAACTTCAAAAGTTACCCCTCGTAACACAAAATTATCACTTTGACATTGAAAACTGTTTAAATGTTTGTCCAAAACTTTTGAAAATACCCTCGTAACACAAAAAGAATCTCCCAATACTTTCTTACAACCCCTCGTAGTACAAAATTCCCATTTTCCATTAAAACTTCAAAAGTTACCCCTCGTAACACAAAATTATCACTTTGACATTGAAAACTGTTTAAATGTTTGTCCAAAACTTTTGAAAATACCCTCGTAACACAAAAAGAATCTCCCAATACTTTCTTACAACCCCTCGTAGTACAAAATTCCCATTTTCCATTAAAACTTCAAAAGTTACCCCTCGTAACACAAAATTATCACTTTGACATTGAAAACTGTTTAAATGTTTGTCCAAAACTTTTGAAAATACCCTCGTAACACAAAAAGAATCTCCCAATACTTTCTTACAACCCCTCGTAGCACAAAATTCCCATTTTCCATTAAAACTTCAAAAGTTACCGCTCGTAACACAAAATTATCACTTTGACATTGAAAAAGTCTAAATATTTGTCCAAAACTTTTGAAAATCCCCTCGTAACACAAAAAGAATCTCCCAATACTTTCTTACAACCCCTCGTAACACAAAATTATCACTTTGACATTGAAAACTGTTTAAATGTTTGTCCAAAACTTTTGAAAATACCCTCGTAACACAAAAAGAATCTCCCAATACTTTCTTACAACCCCTCGTAGTACAAAATTCCCATTTTCCATTAAAACTTCAAAAGTTACCCCTCGTAACACAAAATTATCACTTTGACATTGAAAATTGTCTAAATGTTTGTCCAAAACTTTTGAAAATCCCCTCGTAACACAAAAAGAATCTCCCAATACTTTCTTACAACCCCTCGTAACACAAAATTCCCATTTTCCATTAAAACTTCAAAAGTTACCCCTCGTAACACAAAATTATCACTTCGACATTGAAAATTGTCCAAATGTTTGTCCAAAACTTTTGAAAATCCCCTCGTAGCATTAAAAGAATCTCGACGTATTCGAATTTGATCGTTTATTTATAAGAAACTTTTCTTTAGCCCCTCGTAACACAAAATTATCAATTTGACATTGAAAATTGTCCAAATGTTTGTCCAAAACTTTTGAAAATCCCCTCGTAACACAAAAAGAATCTCCCAATACTTTCTTACAACCCCTCGTAGCACAAAATTCCCATTTTCTATTAAAACTTCTTCTACTTTTTCTCCGAAACTTTTTAATATCCCCTCGTAGCACTAAAATCTCCCAGTATTTAATTTCTAATTCAAAAACATTCTCACAACCCCTCGTATCTTACCCAACTAGTACCTTCAACCAAATAACAGATGGCGCTCTAAACAATTCCATCGCCCCTCCTACCAATCTACTTAGTCTCAGTTCTCACTACGAAAACATAGATGGCGTTCCTCAACGATTTCTCTCAAATTTAAACGCACATAGGCGTATCATTTTTATTTTTTCATCATAAAAAAAGGGTGTTATTTAATAATAAATATTAAATTAATTTAATTAGATTATTTTTGGTTAGAAAAATTTATTTATTTTACAGGTACCGAGTCTACCGAGTCAACAAGAAGATTTTTTTTAAATAATTATAGTTTATCTAATTGTAAATATTCATGTTTATATTTATAAATTTACGCGTGAACGCAGCATCACGACCCGTTTTATTTCTAATTATTATTATTATTGTTAAAATTTAAATATCTAAAATTTAAACAAACTACCGACGTGATATACACCAGCATTTATTATTAAAAAAAAGAAGAATTTAAAGATATATATTTATTATATAAATAGTAGGAATGTAAGTGCCTTTTTTCGACCCCTTTTTATCGGTAAAAATGGCGCTACGCCACTGGGGCGGACTGTCGTAACGGGAAAGAAAGAGACGGAGATAGATTTGTAGGCGTTAGGCCACGCCCACTCACCCTAAACTTTATTATTTTTTTTATTAAAATTGTGAAATTTTACGTTGTTCTTGTATTATATGATTAAAATATTTGATTATAATCGATTGCGTTTCATTCGATCCTTTTCCCTAGTCGATTTATAATCGATTGAAGCGGGATCTATTTTACGCCGCGCGGCAAGATGGCCGAAAGGGGCGGAGCACAAAAACCCCGCCCACTAAGCAGTTTCTTTAAGGCTCAATGGTAAAAATAGGAAATTTTAAAAAAATCTTTAAGGCTCAATGGTAAAAATCGGAAATTTTTAAAAATCTTTAAGGCTCAATGGTATAAATCGGAAATTTTAAAAATATTTTAAGGCTCTATGGTGAAAATCGGAAATTTTAAAAAATCTTTAAGGCCCAATGGTGAAAATCGGAAATTTTAAAAAATCGTTAAGGCTCAATGGTAAAAATCGAAAATTTCTAAAAACCTTTAAGGCTCATTGGTAGCTCTAACCAACCGTCAAAATTGACATTTAAACGCACAGAATTTTTACCTCGTTCAACATGGCGCACGTTTACCAGTTCTACGAAGAAGCCTTGCAGATGGAAACATGCGTCTTAAACTCCTGCGCGTAAGCAACCCCACACCTATCCACCCCTGTATTTTCCTCGTTTACCCCGTTTTCCCTTTCCAGGAAATACAACGAAGACTCCAGTCGCCTCCAATGGGCGGCCACCATCATCCAGAGCTACTGGCGCGGTTATTTGGTGCGCAAGGAGCTGAAGAAGCTCCAAACGGCCGCCGTGGTTATCCAGAAGCACGTGCGCGGCTGGTTGCATAGATACCGGCTGCCCAACGTCTTGGCCGAATTCTACGACAGCATCTGCTTGGAGTTTTACCAGAGATGCGCGGTGCGCATCCAAGCCTTGTGGAAGGGCTACAGGGTGAGGATGTACGAGGTGCGCATCAAAGACGTCATCGAAATGAAGAAGAAGACGCAAGAGGCGAACGAAGAAATCAAGAAGAAGATGCAACAACCGTTCGGAGAGATGGGGTTGGACAAGTACCACACCAACTCGAATTATCTGCGGAAAGTGTTCAACGTGCTGTTGGACAGGCATCATCTGCTTAGTACGCAGCAAAATAAAGGAGTGTTGTCGACGAATGGGTCAGAGTAAGAAAATTTTGACGTTTCTTCTTTTATCTGCTTCGTTTTTTTCGAGTTTTGTGCTAAAATAGAGTCCAAGAAGGTTTTTGAACAGTGAGATTTGGATTAGGGTTCATACTAAAGGGTTTGAAGGGGTTTTGAACTACACCAAGTGTTATTTTGTGTCTTTAAAGGTTCTAAACACTTTAGGATGAGTTTGAACCATTTTGGACACCAATTTACCATCTTGGACTACTGTTTACTCGTTTAGTTCGTTGCTAAAGGCTTCTGGTGTTGTTAGAATCTCACCAAAAACCTTTTCTTGTTGCATTTTATGCTTAAAACGTCTTACAAGTTTTTGGTACTCTATTTGGACAACGTACTAGCTTTGAGCACACTTTTGAACAACACCAAGTGCTATTTTAGCATATTTCCAGTAAACTCTTTTTATTGGAGAAGCTTTTAAAGAAAATACTTTTAGAAAAAGAGTCTTTAAAGGTTCTAAACACTTTAGGATGAGTTTGAACTATTTTGGACAACAATTTACCATCTTGGTCTACTTTTTACTCGTTTAGTTCTTTGCTTAAGGCTTCTGGTGTTGTTAGAATCTCACCAGAAACCTTTTCTTGCTGCATTTTATGCTTAAAACGTCTTGCAAGTCTTTGGTACTCTTATTGGACAACGTACTAGCTTTGAGCACGCTTTTGAACAACACCAAGTGCTATTTTAGCATATTTCCAGTAAACTCTTTTTATTGGAGAAGCTTTTAAAGAAAATACTTTGAGAAAATGAGTCTTTAAAGATTCTAAACACTCTAGGATGAGTTTGAACTATTTTGGACAACAATTTACCATCTTGGACTACTGTTTACTCGTTTAGTTCTTTGCTAAAGGCTTCTGGTGTTGTTAGAATCTCACCAGAAACCTTTTCTTGCTGCATATTATCCTTAAAACGTCTTGCAAGTCTTTGGTACTCTATTTGGACAACGTACTAGCTTTGAGCACACTTTTGAACAACACCAAGTGTTATTTTAGCATATTTTACGTAAACTCTTTTTATTGGAGAAGCTTTTAAAGAAAATATTTTGAGAAAATGAGTCTTTAAAGGTTCTAAACACTCTAGGATGAGTTTGAACTATTTTGGACAACAATTTACCATCTTGGACAACTGTTTACTCGTTTAGTTCGTTGCTAAAGGCTTCTGGTGTTGTTAGAATCTCACCAAAAACCTTTTCTTGTTGCATTTTATGCTTAAAACGTCTTGCAAGTCTTTGGTACTCTATTTGGACAACGTACTAGCTTTGAGCACACTTTTGAACAACACCAAGTGTTATTTTAGCATATTTTCAGTAAACTCTTTTTATTGGAGAAGCTTTTAAAGAAAATACTTTTAGAAAAAGAGTCTTTAAAGGTTCTAAACACTTTAGGATGAGTTTGAACTATTTTGGACAACAATTTACCATCTTGGACTACTGTTTACTCGTTTAGTTCTTTGCTAAAGGCTTCTGGTGTTGTTAGAATCTCACCAGAAACCTTTTCTTGCTGCATATTATCCTTAAAACGTCTTGCAAGTCTTTGGTACTCTTATTGGACAACGTACTAGCTTTGAGCACACTTTTGAACAACACCAAGTGTTATTTTAGCATATTTTACGTAAACTCTTTTTATTGGAGAAGCTTTTAAAGAAAATATTTTGAGAAAATGAGTCTTTAGAGGTTCTAAACACTCTAGGATGAGTTTGAACTATTTTGGACAACAATTTACCATCTTGGACCACTGTCTACTCGTTTAGTTCGTTGCTAAAGGCTTCTGGTGTTGTTAGAATCTCACCAGAAACCTTTTCTAGCTGCATTTCATGCTTAAAACGTCTTGCAAGTCTTTGGTACTCTATTTGGACAACGTACTAGCTTTGAGCACACTTTTGAACAACACCAAGTGCTATTTTAGCATATTTTCAGTAAACTTTTTTTATTGGAGAAGCTTTTAAAGAAAATACTTTGAGAAAATGAGTCTTTAAAGGTTCTAAACACTCTAGGATGAGTTTGAACTATTTTGGACAACACTTTACCATCTTGGACTACTTTTTACTCGTTTAGTTCGTTGCTAAAGGCTTCTGGTGTTGTTAAAATCTCACCAGAAACCTTTTCTTGCTGCATTTTATGCTTAAAACGTCTTGCAAGACTTTGGTACTCTTATTGGACAATGTACTAGCTTTGAGCACACTTTTGAACAACACCAAGTGTAATTTTAGCATATTTTACGTAAACTCTTTTTATTGAAGAAGCTTTTAAAGAAACACTTTGAGAAAATGAGTCTTTAAAGGTTCTAAACACTCTAGGATGAGTTTGAACTATTTTGGACAACAATTTACCATCTTGGACTACTTTTTACTCGTTTAGTTCGTTGCTAAAGGCTTCTGGTGTTGTTAAAATCTCACCAGAAACCTTTTCTTGCTGCATTTTATGCTTAAAACGTCTTGCAAGACTTTGGTACTCTTATTGGACAATGTACTAGCTTTGAGCACACTTTTGAACAACACCAAGTGTAATTTTAGCATATTTTACGTAAACTCTTTTTATTGAAGAAGCTTTTAAAGAAACACTTTGAGAAAATGAGTCTTTAAAGGTTCTAAACACTCTAGGATGAGTTTGAACTATTTTGGACAACACTTTACCATCTTGGACTACTTTTTACTCGTTTAGTTCGTTGCTAAAGGCTTCTGGTGTTGTTAAAATCTCACCAGAAACCTTTTCTTGCTGCATTTTATGCTTAAAACGTCTTGCAAGACTTTGGTACTCTTATTGGACAATGTACTAGCTTTGAGCACACTTTTGAACAACACCAAGTGTAATTTTAGCATATTTTACGTAAACTCTTTTTATTGGAGAAGCTTTTAAAGAAAATAATTTGAGAAAATGAGTCTTTAAAGGTTCTAAACACTCTAGGATGAGTTTGAACTATTTTGGACAACAATTTACCATCTTGGACAACTGTTTACTCGTTTAGTTCGTTGCTGAAGGCTTCTGGTGTTGTTAGATTATCACCAGAAACCTTTTCTAGCTGTATTTCATGCTTAAACCGTCTTGCAAGTCTTTGGTACTCTTATTGGACAACGTACTAGCTTTGAGCACACTTTTGAACAACACCAAGTGTTATTTTAGCATATTTTACGTAAACTCTTTTTATTGGAGAAGCTTTTAAAGAAAATAATTTGAGAAAATGAGTCTTTAAAGGTTCTAAACACTCTAGGATGAGTTTGAACTATTTTGGACAACAATTTACCATCTTGGACAACTGTTTACTCGTTTAGTTCGTTGCTGAAGGCTTCTGGTGTTGTTAGAATCTCACCAGAAACCTTTTCTAGCTGCATTTCATGCTTAAAACGTCTTGCAAGTCTTTGGTACTCTATTTGGACAACGTACTAGCTTTGAGCACACTTTTGAACAACACCAAGTGTTATTTTAGCATATTTTCAGTAAACTCTTTTTATTGGAGAAGCTTTTAAAGAAAATACTTTGAGAAAATGAGTCTTTAAAGGTTCTAAACACTCTAGGATGAGTTTGAACTATTTTGGACAACAATTTACCATCTTGGACTACTTTTTACTCGTTTAGTTCGTTGCTAAAGGCTTCTGGTGTTGTTAAAATCTCACCAGAAACCTTTTCTTGCTGCATTTTATGCTTAAAACGTCTTGCAAGACTTTGGTACTCTTATTGGACAATGTACTAGCTTTGAGCACACTTTTGAACAACACCAAGTGTAATTTTAGCATATTTTACGTAAACTCTTTTTATTGAAGAAGCTTTTAAAGAAACACTTTGAGAAAATGAGTCTTTAAAGGTTCTAAACACTCTAGGATGAGTTTGAACTATTTTGGACAACAATTTACCATCTTGGACTACTTTTTACTCGTTTAGTTCGTTGCTAAAGGCTTCTGGTGTTGTTAAAATCTCACCAGAAACCTTTTCTTGCTGCATTTTATGCTTAAAACGTCTTGCAAGACTTTGGTACTCTTATTGGACAATGTACTAGCTTTGAGCACACTTTTGAACAACACCAAGTGTAATTTTAGCATATTTTACGTAAACTCTTTTTATTGAAGAAGCTTTTAAAGAAACACTTTGAGAAAATGAGTCTTTAAAGGTTCTAAACACTCTAGGATGAGTTTGAACTATTTTGGACAACAATTTACCATCTTGGACTACTGTTTACTCGTTTAGTTCTTTGCTAAAGGCTTCTGGTGTTGTTAGATTCTCACCAGAAACCTTTTCTTGCTGCATTTTATGCTTAAAACGTCTTGCAAGTCTTTGGTACTCTTATTGGACAACGTACTAGCTTTGAGCACACTTTTGAACAACACCAAGTGTTATTTTAGCATATTTTCAGTAAACTCTTTTTATTGGAGAAGCTTTTAAAGAAAATACTTTGAGAAAATGAGTCTTTAAAGGTTCTAAACACTCTAGGATGAGTTTGAACTATTTTGGACAACAATTTACCATCTTGGACTACTTTTTACTCGTTTAGTTCGTTGCTAAAGGCTTCTGGTGTTGTTAGAATCTCACCAGAAACCTTTTCTAGCTGCATTTTATGCTTAAAACGTCTTGCAAGTCTTTGGTACTCTATTTGGACAACGTACTAGCTTTGAGCACACTTTTGGACAACACCAAGTGCTAATTTAGCACATTTTACGTAAACTATTTTTATTGGAGAAGCTTTTAAAGAGAATACTTTGAGAAAAAGAGTCTTTAAAGGTTCTTAACACTCTAGGATAAGTTTGAACTATTTTGGACAACAATTTACTATCTTGGACAACTGTTTACTCGTTTAGTTCGTTGCTAAAGGCTTCTGGTGTTGTTAGAACCTCACCAGAAACCTTTGGACACCCACCAACATCTCCCTTTACCCCTTTCCAGCGAACTTTCCGTCTTGGAGATGCTTCTGAAGAAGATCCCTTGGACGAACTACATCAAGGAGTTGCACAAGATCTACAACGAGCACTACTCCGACCAAACTCCCATCAAATACAAATACTCGGACAAGAAGTTGCGAAAACAAGAGGATTTGTTGAGACATAGAAGACCCAGCGATCGCAAGACGTCAAATTTGGCAGATCTGACGTCTACGTACGTCATCAGGGAGAAACTGTGAGTGTTTAGCCTTCCCCAAAGGGGATTTTGGTGTCCAAAATGTCTTTCAATCCATTGTACTTTGTCCAGGTTCGATTTGAACACCAAGATCACCAGGAAACCCTACGAAAGGTACATGAATCTGGTGGGGGAGTACACCAGACCCATCCAGAATATCACCCGGGATGAAGACTGCACCAAGAACGTCAGTGAAACGGATTTTAATCTGGATACGTTGAGGAATCTGGCATTGGAGTCCAACGTTCCTCCATACTACATCGATTTTTGGTTGGACGAGTGTCGTTGCAATCGATTCTAGACATGGTTGTTCAACATAAACGTTTATTTACAATATTTACATGGTTTTTGTTACGAATAAATCACGTGGTATTGCGTCCGGTGTATAAGGTGGTCGTGGGGATTAGACTGCTTGGTAATCGGCGTAGCAGGAGGCGATGGTGGCGCTCGGGTCGAAGAGTTTTCCGGCCGTTTGGAAGGCGGTCATGTCCAAGGTGCTTTGGTGGTTGCTCATCGTGGTCATCAGGGTGGTTTGGTGACCCAGCGACATGTTGCCGATGATTAGGTCCCTGGAAAAATGGAAAAAAGTCGGTTAGGAATTGCGATTGGTGAATCTGGAGTCTGGAAATCTTTTAAAATACAATTTGGAATCATCACTTGCTGTTTTTAATGTAAATCTGGACCATCGAAGTCTGGAAATCTCTTAAAAGACATTTTGGGGTTATTACTATGAGTTTATAATGAAAATATGGAAACCTAAAGTCTGGAAATCTTTTAAAACCCATTTTGGGTCTATTACTATCTGTTTTTAATGAAAATATTGAAACCCAAAGTCTGGAAATCTTTTAAAATACAATTTGGAATCATCACTTGCTGTTTTTAATGTAAATCTGGACCATCGAAGTCTGGAAATCTCTTAAAAGACATTTTGGGGTTATTACTATGAGTTTATAATGAAAATATGGAAACCTAAAGTCTGGAAATCTTTTAAAACCCATTTTGGGTCTATTACTATCTGTTTTTAATGAAAATATTGAAACCCAAAGTCTGGAAATCTTTTAAAATACAATTTGGAATCATCACTTGCTGTTTTTAATGTAAATCTGGACCATCGAAGTCTGGAAATCTCTTAAAAGACATTTTGGGATTATTACTATGAGTTTATAATGAAAATATGGAAACCCAAAGTCTGGAAATCTTTTAAAACCCATTTTGGGTCTATTACTATCTGTTTTTAATGAAAATATTGAAACCCAAAGTCTGGAAATTTTTTAAAATACAATTTGGAATCATCACTTGCTGATTTTAATGTAAATCTGGACCATCGAAGTCTGGAAATCTCTTAAAAGACATTTTGTGATTATAACTACGAGTTTTTAATGAAAATATGGAAACCCAAAGTCTGGAAATCTTTTAAAACCCATTTTGGGTATATTACTATCTGTTTTTAATGAAAATATTGAAACCCAAAGTCTGGAAATTTTTTAAAATACAATTTGGAATCATCACTTGCTGATTTTAATGTAAATCTGGACCATCGAAGTCTGGAAATCTCTTAAAAGACATTTTGGGATTATTACTATGAGTTTATAATGAAAATATGGAAACCCAAAGTCTGGAAATCTTTTAAAACCCATTTTGGGTCTATTACTATCTGTTTTTAATGAAAATATTGAAACCCAAAGTCTGGAAATCTCTTAAAAATACAATTTGGAATCATCACTTGCTGTTTTTAATGTAAATCTGGACCATCGAAGTCTGGAAATCTCTTAAAAGACATTTTGGGATTATTACTACGAGTTTATAATGAAAATATGGAAACCTCAAGTCTGAAAATCTTTTAAAACCAATTTTGGGTCTATTACTATCTGTTTTTAATGAAAATATTGAAACCCAAAGTCTGGAAATCTTTTTAAATACAATTTGGCATCATCACTTGCTGTTTTTAATGTAAATCTGGACCATTGAAGTCTGGAAATCTCTTAAAAGACATTTTGGAATTATTACTATGAGTTTATGATGATAATATGGAAACCTAAAGTCTGGAAATCTTTTAAAATACAGTTTGTGATTATAACTACGAGTTTTTAATGAAAATATGGAAACCCAAAGTCTGAAAATCTCTTAAAAAACAGTTTGTGATTATAACTACGAGTTTTTTATGAAAATATGGAAACCCAAAGTCTGGAAATCTTTTAAAATACAGTTTGTGATTATAACTACGAGTTTTTAATGAAAATATGGAAACCCAAAGTCTGGAAATCTCTTAAAATACAGTTTGTGATTATAACTACGAGTTTTTAATGAAAATATGGAAACCCAAAGTCTGGAAATCTCTTAAAATACAGTTTGTGATTATAACTACGAGTTTTTAATGAAAATATGGAAACCCAAAGTCTGGAAATCTTTTAAAATACAGTTTGGGGTCGTCACTTGCTGTTTTTAATGTAAATCTGGACCATTGGAGTCTGGAAATCTTTTAAAATACATTTAGGGATTATTACTACGAGTTTATAATGAAAATATAAAAACCTAAAGTCTGGAAATCTTTTTAAATACAGTTTGTGATTATAACTACGAGTTTTTTATGAAAATATGGAAACCCAAAGTCTGAAAATCTCTTAAAAAACAGTTTGTGATTATAACTACGAGTTTTTAATGAAAATATGGAAAACCAAAGTCTGGAAATCTTTTAAAATACAGTTTGTGATTATAACTACGAGTTTTTAATGAAAATATGGAAACCCAAAGTCTGGAAATCTCTTAAAATACAGTTTGTGATTATAACTACGAGTTTTTAATGAAAATATGGAAAACCAAAGTCTGGAAATCTTTTAAAATACAGTTTGTGATTATAACTACGAGTTTTTAATGAAAATATGGAAACCCAAAGTCTGGAAATCTCTTAAAATACAGTTTGTGATTATAACTACGAGTTTTTAATGAAAATATGGAAAACCAAAGTCTGGAATTTTTTTAAAATACAGTTTGTGATTATAACTACGAGTTTTTAATGAAAATATGGAAACCCAAAGTCTGGAAATCTCTTAAAATACAGTTTGTGATTATAACTACGAGTTTTTAATGAAAATATGGAAACCCAAAGTCTGGAAATCTTTTAAAATACAGTTTGGGGTCGTCACTTGCTGTTTTTAATGTAAATCTGGACCATTGGAGTCTGGAAATCTTTTAAAATACATTTAGGGATTATTACTACGAGTTTATAATGAAAATATAAAAACCTAAAGTCTGGAAATATTTTTAAATACAGTTTGTGATTATAACTACGAGTTTTTTATGAAAATATGGAAACCCAAAGTCTGAAAATCTCTTAAAAAACAGTTTGTGATTATAACTACGAGTTTTTAATGAAAATATGGAAAACCAAAGTCTGGAAATCTTTTAAAATACAGTTTGGGGTCGTCACTTGCTGTTTTTAATGTAAATCTGGACCATTGGAGTCTGGAAATCTTTTAAAATACATTTAGGGATTATTACTACGAGTTTATAATGAAAATATGGAAAACCAAAGTCTGGAAATCTTTTAAAATACAGTTTGTGATTATAACTACGAGTTTTTAATGAAAATATGGAAACCCAAAGTCTGGAAATCTCTTAAAAAACAGTTTGTGATTATAACTACGAGTTTTTAATGAAAATATGAAAACCCAAAGTCTGGAAATCTATTAAAAAACAGTTTGTGATTATAACTACGAGTTTTTAATGAAAATATGAAAACCCAAAGTCTGGAAATCTCTTAAAAAACAGTTTGTGATTATAACTACGAGTTTTTAATGAAAATATGGAAACCCAAAGTCTGGAAATCTTTTAAAATACAGTTTGTGATTATAACTACGATTTTTTAATGAAAATATGGAAACCCAAAGTCTGGAAATCTCTTAAAAAACAGTTTGTGATTATAACTACGAGTTTTTAATGAAAATATGGAAACCCAAAGTCTGGAAATCTCTTAAAAAACAGTTTGTGATTATAACTACGAGTTTTTAATGAAAATATGGAAACCCAAAGTCTGGAAATCTTTTAAAATACAGTTTGTGATTATAACTACGAGTTTTTAATGAAAATATGGAAACCCAAAGTCTGGAAATCTTTTAAAACCCATTTTGGGTCTATTACTATCTGTTTTTAATGAAAATATTAAAACCCAAAGTCTGGAAATCTTTTAAAATACAGTTTGGGGTCGTCACTTGCTGTTTTTAATGTAAATCTGGACCATTGGAGTCTGGAAATCTTTTAAAATACATTTAGGGATTATTACTACGAGTTTATAATGAAAATATAAAAACCTAAAGTCTGGAAATATTTTTAAATACAGTTTGTGATTATAACTACGAGTTTTTTATGAAAATATGGAAACCCAAAGTCTGAAAATCTCTTAAAAAACAGTTTGTGATTATAACTACGAGTTTTTAATGAAAATATGGAAAACCAAAGTCTGGAAATCTTTTAAAATACAGTTTGGGGTCGTCACTTGCTGTTTTTAATGTAAATCTGGACCATTGGAGTCTGGAAATCTTTTAAAATACATTTAGGGATTATTACTACGAGTTTATAATGAAAATATGGAAAACCAAAGTCTGGAAATCTTTTAAAATACAGTTTGTGATTATAACTACGAGTTTTTAATGAAAATATGGAAACCCAAAGTCTGGAAATCTCTTAAAAAACAGTTTGTGATTATAACTACGAGTTTTTAATGAAAATATGGAAACCCAAAGTCTGGAAATCTCTTAAAAAACAGTTTGTGATTATAACTACGAGTTTTTAATGAAAATATGGAAACCCAAAGTCTGGAAATCTTTTAAAAAACAGTTTGTGATTATAACTACGATTTTTTAATGAAAATATGGAAACCCAAAGTCTGGAAATCTCTTAAAAAACAGTTTGTGATTATAACTACGAGTTTTTAATGAAAATATGAAAACCCAAAGTCTGGAAATCTCTTAAAAAACAGTTTGTGATTATAACTACGAGTTTTTAATGAAAATATGGAAACCCAAAGTCTGGAAATCTTTTAAAATACAGTTTGTGATTATAACTACGAGTTTTTAATGAAAATATGGAAACCCAAAGTCTGGAAATCTTTTAAAATACAGTTTGTGATTATAACTACGAGTTTTTAATGAAAATATGGAAACCCCAAATCTGGAAATCTCTTAAAAAACAGTTTGTGATTATAACTACGAGTTTTTAATGAAAATATGGAAACCCAAAGTCTGGAAATCTTTTAAAATACAATTTGGAATCATCACTTGCTGTTTTTAATGTAAATCTGGATCATCGAAGTCTGGAAATCTCTTAAAAGACATTTTGGGTCTATTACTATCTGTTTTTAATGAAAATATTGAAACCCAAAGTTTGGAAATCTTTTAAAATACAATTTTGCATCATCACTTGCTGTTTTTAATGTAAATCTGGACCATCGGAGACTGGAAATCCCTTAAAAGACATTTAGGAATTATTACTACGAGTTTTTAACCAAAATATGGAAACCCAAAATCTGGAAATCTCTTAAAAAACATCACAATTCACCTGGAACACTCTTAAAAACACCTTAAAACATATCGTTCCACCAGAAAACAACCATCACCGACAACACAACCAATTTCCACACCTCTAACCCATCAGCAGACTCATCCCCCTTACCCCCAAACCCCTCCACGTCATCGAATTCCATTCTATAGGTGCCCTAAACTCACCGTAACGACCAATAAGCACGCCCCATCGACTCGAACTCGAGAAAACAATCAATTCCATCAACGAGTAACCCGATCCTCGAGCAAAATACGAGGGCAGGCCAAAATCAACCGATCCCAGCTGTACTTACGTTCTGGACTGCGGCGTCCTGTCCCTCTGTCGTCGATTCTTGAACCAATTCGACACCTGCGTCAACGTCAGTCCCGTTCTTTTGGCCAGTGCGCGTTTTTCGTCCGGAGTTGGGTACCTGTTCCTGCTGTAGCAGTCCTTCAAAGCGTTCCTGCTGCGTTCCTTGAAGCAGTAAACCGTTTCTTCCCCGTCCCAGATGGTCTTGGGCAGCGGGTACTTCTTCCTCAATCTATATTTATCCACGGCACCTGTAAAATGACTCGGATTAACCCACGGGAACGTTCCTGGCTTGCTTGGGATCCACTTACCCAACGGTCTGCCTCTGATTTTCTCCGCTTCGTTGTAGTGCGCGTTGTACCAGAGGATTTGCAGCTCCGAGTGCCATCTGGAGTGGAAGGCGTGCGATTCCAAGATGGAATACAACTCGTGGTAGGAGCCACGATGGAAGGCGACCGCGGCTCTGGCTCTGAGAATGCTCTCGTTGCCTCTGAGTAGCTCTGAGGGTGGTAAAGACCAAAGAAACGTGGCTAGTTTGTCTATGTCGCCGCGTTGGTGTAGAGCTTCGCACATGCATTGCACCTGGTGAAAGACTTAGTTGTAAGGAGACTACTGTGTGGCCAGATTTGCAATCTGGTGATTTTTCGTGGTGAAAATGGAGTAATTCGTAAGTTTAGACGATTTTGAAGTTGATTTTATTGTTTTGGGGGTATTAAATTTACTTTTGGTGTTAATTTGGGGTGTTAAGGGATTTGGGATGTTTGACCCGTGGTAGCTACGTATCCCAAATGACTCGATTCAATTGGGATTCTTTACAAATTTTGATGGTTGTAGTTGAAGATGCTTTAAAAACACTTTGGGACGCTTAAAATTGATGCGGTTTGAAATTTGGGACATTTAAAGATGTAGAAATGTAGAAAAATGATTCAAGATTGACCTATCGTAGCTACATATCCCAAATGACTCGATTCAATTGGGATTCTTTACAAATTTTGTTGGTTGTAGTTAAAGATGCTTTAAAAACACTTTGGGACGCTTAAAATTGATGCGGTTTGAAATTTGGGATATATAAAGATGTAGAAATGTGGAAAAAAGGTTCAAGATTGACCTATCGTAGCTACATATCCCAAATGACTCGATTCAATTGGGATTCTTTACAAATTTTGTTGGTTGTAGTTAAAGATGCTTTAAAAACACTTTGGGACGCTTAAAATTGATGCGGTTTGAAATTTGGGATATATAAAGATGTAGAAATGTAGAAAAAAGGTTCAAGATTGACCTATCGTAGCTACATATCCCAAATGACTCGAATCAATTGGGATTCTTTACAAATTTTGATGGTTGTAGTTGAAGATGCTTTAAAAACACTTTGGGACGCTTAAAATTGATGCGGTTTAAAATTTGGGATATTTAAAGATGTAGAAATGTAGAAAAAAGGTTCAAGATTGACCTATCGTAGCTACATATCCCAAATGACTCGATTCAATTGGGATTCTTTACAAATTTTGATGGTTGTAGTTGAAGATGCTTTAAAAACACTTTGGGACGCTTTAAATTGATGCGGTTTGAAATTTGGGACATTTAAAGATGTAGAAATGTAGAAAAAAGATTCAAGATTGACCTATCGTAGCTACATATCCCAAATGACTCGATTCAATTGGGATTCTTTACAAATTTTGTTGGTTGTAGTTAAAGATGCTTTAAAAACACTTTGGGACGCTTAAAATTGATGCGGTTTGAAATTTGGGATATATAAAGATGTAGAAATGTAGAAAAAAGATTCAAGATTGACCTATCGTAGCTACATATCCCAAATGACTCGATTCAATTGGGATTCTTTACAAATTTTGTTGGTTGTAGTTAAAGATGCTTTAAAAACACTTTGGGACGCTTAAAATTGATGCGGTTTGAAATTTGGGATATATAAAGATGTAGAAATGTGGAAAAAAGGTTCAAGATTGACCTATCGTAGCTACATATCCCAAATGACTCGATTCAATTGGGATTCTTTACAAATTTTGTTGGTTGTAGTTAAAGATGCTTTAAAAACACTTTGGGACGCTTAAAATTGATGCGGTTTGAAATTTGGGATATATAAAGATGTAGAAATGTAGAAAAAAGGTTCAAGATTGACCTATCGTAGCTACATATCCCAAATGACTCGATTCAATTGGGATTCTTTACAAATTTTGATGGTTGTAGTTGAAGATGCTTTAAAAACACTTTGGGACGCTTTAAATTGATGCGGTTTGAAATTTGGGACATTTAAAGATGTAGAAATGTAGAAAAAAGATTCAAGATTGACCTATCGTAGCTACATATCCCAAATGACTCGATTCAATTGGGATTCTTTACAAATTTTGATGGTTGTAGTTGAAGATGCTTTAAAAACACTTTGGGACGCTTTAAATTGATGCGGTTTGAAATTTGGGACATTTAAAGATGTAGAAATGTAGAAAAAAGATTCAAGATTGACCTATCGTAGCTACATATCCCAAATGACTCGATTCAATTGGGATTCTTTACAAATTTTGTTGGTTGTAGTTAAAGATGCTTTAAAAACACTTTGGGACGCTTAAAATTGATGCGGTTTGAAATTTGGGATATATAAAGATGTAGAAATGTGGAAAAAAGGTTCAAGATTGACCTATCGTAGCTACATATCCCAAATGACTCGAATCAATTGGGATTCTTTACAAATTTTGATGGTTGTAGTTGAAGATGCTTTAAAAACACTTTGGGACGCTTAAAATTGATGCGGTTTAAAATTTGGGATATTTAAAGATGTAGAAATGTAGAAAAAAGGTTCAAGATTGACCTATCGTAGCTACATATCCCAAATGACTCGATTCAATTGGGATTCTTTACAAATTTTGATGGTTGTAGTTGAAGATGCTTTAAAAACACTTTGGGACGCTTAAAATTGATGCGGTTTGAAATTTGGGATATTTAAAGATGTAGAAATGTAGAAAAAAGATTCAAGATTGACCTATCGTAGCTACATATCCCAAATGACTCGATTCAATTGGGATTCTTTACAAATTTTGATGGTTGTAGTTGAAGATGCTTTAAAAACACTTTGGGACGCTTTAAATTGATGCGGTTTGAAATTTGGGACATTTAAAGATGTAGAAATGTAGAAAAAAGATTCAAGATTGACCTATCGTAGCTACATATCCCAAATGACTCGATTCAATTGGGATTCTTTACAAATTTTGTTGGTTGTAGTTAAAGATGCTTTAAAAACACTTTGGGACGCTTAAAATTGATGCGGTTTGAAATTTGGGATATATAAAGATGTAGAAATGTAGAAAAAGGTTCAAGATTGACCTATCGTAGCTACATATCCCAAATGACTCGATTCAATTGGGATTCTTTACAAATTTTGTTGGTTGTAGTTAAAGATGCTTTAAAAACACTTTGGGACGCTTTAAATTGATGCGGTTTGAAATTTGGGACATTTAAAGATGTAGAAATGTAGAAAAAAGATTCAAGATTGACCTATCGTAGCTACATATCCCAAATGACTCGATTCAATTGGGATTCTTTACAAATTTTGTTGGTTGTAGTTAAAGATGCTTTAAAAACACTTTGGGACGCTTTAAATTGATGCGGTTTGAAATTTGGGACATTTAAAGATGTAGAAATGTAGAAAAAAGATTCAAGATTGACCTATCGTAGCTACCTATCCCAAATGACTCGAATCAATTGGGATTCTTTACAAATTTTGATGGTTGTAGTTGAAGATGCTTTAAAAACACTTTGGGACGCTTAAAATTGATGCGGTTTAAAATTTGGGATATTTAAAGATGTAGAAATGTAGAAAAAAGGTTCAAGATTGACCTATCGTAGCTACATATCCCAAATGACTCGATTCAATTGGGATTCTTTACAAATTTTGATGGTTGTAGTTGAAGATGCTTTAAAAACACTTTGGGACGCTTTAAATTGATGCGGTTTGAAATTTGGGACATTTAAAGATGTAGAAATGTAGAAAAAAGATTCAAGATTGACCTATCGTAGCTACATATCCCAAATGACTCGATTCAATTGGGATTCTTTACAAATTTTGATGGTTGTAGTTGAAGATGCTTTAAAAACACTTTGGGACGCTTTAAATTGATGCGGTTTGAAATTTGGGACATTTAAAGATGTAGAAATGTAGAAAAAAGGTTCAAGATTGACCTATCGTAGCTACCTATCCCAAATGACTCGATTCAATTGGGATTCTTTACAAATTTTGATGGTTGTAGTTGAAGATGCTTTAAAAATACTTTGGGACGCTTAAAATTGATGCGGTTTAAAATTTGGGACATTTAAAGATGTAGAAATGTAGAAAAAAGGTTCAAGATTGACCTATCGTAGCTACCTATCCCAAATGACTCGATTCAATTGGGATTCTTTACAAATTTTGATGGTTGTAGTTGAAGATGCTTTAAAAATACTTTGGGACGCTTAAAATTGATGCGGTTTAAAATTTGGGACATTTAAAGATGTAGAAATGTAGAAAAAAGGTTCAAGATTGACCTATCGTAGCTACCTATCCCAAATGACTCGATTCAATTGGGATTCTTTACAAATTTTGATGGTTGTAGTTGAAGATGCTTTAAAAACACTATGGGACGCTTTAAATTGATGCGGTTTGAAATTTGGGACATTTAAAGATGTAGAAATGTAGAAAAAAGGTTCAAGATTGACCTATCGTAGCTACCTATCCCAAATGACTCGATTCAATTGGGATTCTTTACAAATTTTGATGGTTGTAGTTGAAGATGCTTTAAAAACACTTTGGGACGCTTTAAATTGATGCGGTTTGAAATTTGGGACATTTAAAGATGTAGAAATGTAGAAAAAAGGTTCAAGATTGACCTATCGTAGCTACCTATCCCAAATGACTCGATTCAATTGGGATTCTTTACAAATTTTGATGGTTGTAGTTGAAGATGCTTTAAAAACACTTTGGGACGCTTAAAATTGATGCGGTTTAAAATTTGGGACATTTAAAGATGTAGAAATGTAGAAAAAAGGTTCAAGATTGACCTATCATAGCTACCTATCCCAAATGACTCGATTCAATTGGGATTCTTTACAAATTTTGATGGTTGTAGTTGAAGATGCTTTAAAAATACTTTGGGACGCTTAAAATTGATGCGGTTTAAAATTTGGGACATTTAAAGATGTAGAAATGTAGAAAAAAGGTTCAAGATTGACCTATCGTAGCTACATATCCCAAATGACTCGATTCAATTGGGATTCTTTACAAATTTTGATGGTTGTAGTTGAAGATGCTTTAAAAACACTTTGGGACGCTTTAAATTGATGCGGTTTGAAATTTGGGACATTTAAAGATGTAGAAATGTAGAAAAAAGGTTCAAGATTGACCTATCGTAGCTACCTATCCCAAATGACTCGATTCAATTGGGATTCTTTACAAATTTTGATGGTTGTAGTTGAAGATGCTTTAAAAATACTTTGGGACGCTTAAAATTGATGCGGTTTAAAATTTGGGACATTTAAAGATGTAGAAATGTAGAAAAAGGTTCAAGATTGACCTATCGTAGCTACATATCCCAAATGACTCGATTCAATTGGGATTCTTTACAAATTTTGATGGTTGTAGTTGAAGATGCTTTAAAAACACTTTGGGACGCTTTAAATTGATGCGGTTTGAAATTTGGGACATTTAAAGATGTAGAAATGTAGAAAAAAGATTCAAGATTGACCTATCGTAGCTACATATCCCAAATGACTCGATTCAATTGGGATTCTTTACAAATTTTGATGGTTGTAGTTGAAGATGCTTTAAAAACACTTTGGGACGCTTTAAATTGATGCGGTTTGAAATTTGGGACATTTAAAGATGTAGAAATGTAGAAAAAAGGTTCAAGATTGACCTATCGTAGCTACCTATCCCAAATGACTCGATTCAATTGGGATTCTTTACAAATTTTGATGGTTGTAGTTGAAGATGCTTTAAAAATACTTTGGGACGCTTAAAATTGATGCGGTTTAAAATTTGGGACATTTAAAGATGTAGAAATGTAGAAAAAAGGTTCAAGATTGACCTATCGTAGCTACATATCCCAAATGACTCGATTCAATTGGGATTCTTTACAAATTTTGATGGTTGTAGTTGAAGATGCTTTAAAAACACTTTGGGACGCTTTAAATTGATGCGGTTTGAAATTTGGGACATTTAAAGATGTAGAAATGTAGAAAAAAGATTCAAGATTGACCTATCGTAGCTACATATTCCAAATGACTCGATTCAATTGGGATTCTTTACAAATTTTGATGGTTGTAGTTGAAGATGCTTTAAAAACACTTTGTGACGCTTTAAATTGATGCGGTTTGAAATTTGGGACATTTAAAGATGTAGAAATGTAGAAAAAAGGTTCAAGATTGACCTATCGTAGCTACCTATCCCAAATGACTCGATTCAATTGGGATTCTTTACAAATTTTGATGGTTGTAGTTGAAGATGCTTTAAAAATACTTTGGGACGCTTAAAATTGATGCGGTTTGAAATTTGGGATATTTAAAGATGTAGAAATGTAGAAAAAAGATTCAAGATTGACCTATCGTAGCTACATATCCCAAATGACTCGATTCAATTGGGATTCTTTACAAATTTTGATGGTTGTAGTTGAAGATGCTTTAAAAATACTTTGGGACGCTTAAAATTGATGCGGTTTGAAATTTGGGATATTTAGAGATGTAGAAATGTAGAAAAAGATTCAAGATTGACCTATCGTAGCTACATATCCCAAATGACTCGATTCAATTGGGATTCTTTACAAATTTTGATGGTTGTAGTTGAAGATGCTTTAAAAATACTTTGGGACGCTTAAAATTGATGCGGTTTGAAATTTGGGACATTTAAAGATGTAGAAATGTAGAAAAAAGATTCAAGATTGACCTATCGTAGCTACATATCCCAAATGACTCGATTCAATTGGGATTCTTTACAAATTTTGTTGGTTGTAGTTAAAGATGCTTTAAAAACACTTTGGGACGCTTAAAATTGATGCGGTTTGAAATTTGGGATATATAAAGATGTAGAAATGTAGAAAAAAGGTTCAAGATTGACCTATCGTAGCTACATATCCCAAATGACTCGATTCAATTGGGATTCTTTACAAATTTTGTTGGTTGTAGTTAAAGATGCTTTAAAAACACTTTGGGACGCTTTAAATTGATGCGGTTTGAAATTTGGGACATTTAAAGATGTAGAAATGTAGAAAAAAGATTCAAGATTGACCTATCGTAGCTACATATCCCAAATGACTCGATTCAATTGGGATTCTTTACAAATTTTGTTGGTTGTAGTTAAAGATGCTTTAAAAACACTTTGGGACGCTTAAAATTGATGCGGTTTGAAATTTGGGACATTTAAAGATGTAGAAATGTAGAAAAAAGGTTCAAGATTGACCTATCGTAGCTACATATCCCAAATGACTCGATTCAATTGGGATTCTTTACAAATTTTGTTGGTTGTAGTTAAAGATGCTTTAAAAACACTTTGGGACGCTTTAAATTGATGCGGTTTGAAATTTGGGACATTTAAAGATGTAGAAATGTAGAAAAAAGATTCAAGATTGACCTATCGTAGCTACATATCCCAAATGACTCGATTCAATTGGGATTCTTTACAAATTTTGTTGGTTGTAGTTAAAGATGCTTTAAAAACACTTTGGGACGCTTTAAATTGATGCGGTTTGAAATTTGGGACATTTAAAGATGTAGAAATGTAGAAAAAAGATTCAAGATTGACCTATCGTAGCTACATATTCCAAATGACTCGATTCAATTGGGATTCTTTACAAATTTTGATGGTTGTAGTTGAAGATGCTTTAAAAACACTTTGTGACGCTTTAAATTGATGCGGTTTGAAATTTGGGACATTTAAAGATGTAGAAATGTAGAAAAAAGGTTCAAGATTGACCTATCGTAGCTACCTATCCCAAATGACTCGATTCAATTGGGATTCTTTACAAATTTTGATGGTTGTAGTTGAAGATGCTTTAAAAATACTTTGGGACGCTTAAAATTGATGCGGTTTGAAATTTGGGATATTTAAAGATGTAGAAATGTAGAAAAAAGATTCAAGATTGACCTATCGTAGCTACATATCCCAAATGACTCGATTCAATTGGGATTCTTTACAAATTTTGATGGTTGTAGTTGAAGATGCTTTAAAAATACTTTGGGACGCTTAAAATTGATGCGGTTTGAAATTTGGGATATTTAGAGATGTAGAAATGTAGAAAAAAGATTCAAGATTGACCTATCGTAGCTACATATCCCAAATGACTCGATTCAATTGGGATTCTTTACAAATTTTGATGGTTGTAGTTGAAGATGCTTTAAAAATACTTTGGGACGCTTAAAATTGATGCGGTTTGAAATTTGGGACATTTAAAGATGTAGAAATGTAGAAAAAAGATTCAAGATTGACCTATCGTAGCTACATATCCCAAATGACTCGATTCAATTGGGATTCTTTACAAATTTTGATGGTTGTAGTTGAAGATGCTTTAAAAATACTTTGGGACGCTTAAAATTGATGCGGTTTGAAATTTGGGACATTTAAAGATGTAGAAATGTAGAAAAAAGATTCAAGATTGACCTATCGTAGCTACATATCCCAAATGACTCGATTCAATTGGGATTCTTTACAAATTTTGTTGGTTGTAGTTAAAGATGCTTTAAAAACACTTTGGGACGCTTAAAATTGATGCGGTTTGAAATTTGGGATATATAAAGATGTAGAAATGTAGAAAAAAGGTTCAAGATTGACCTATCGTAGCTACATATCCCAAATGACTCGATTCAATTGGGATTCTTTACAAATTTTGTTGGTTGTAGTTAAAGATGCTTTAAAAACACTTTGGGACGCTTTAAATTGATGCGGTTTGAAATTTGGGACATTTAAAGATGTAGAAATGTAGAAAAAAGATTCAAGATTGACCTATCGTAGCTACATATCCCAAATGACTCGATTCAATTGGGATTCTTTACAAATTTTGTTGGTTGTAGTTAAAGATGCTTTAAAAACACTTTGGGACGCTTAAAATTGATGCGGTTTAAAATTTGGGACATTTAAAGATGTAGAATTGTAGAAAAAAGATTCAAGATTGACCTATCGTAGCTACATATCCCAAATGACTCGATTCAATTGGGATTCTTTACAAATTTTGTTGGTTGTAGTTAAAGATGCTTTAAAAACACTTTGGGACGCTTTAAATTGATGCGGTTTGAAATTTGGGACATTTAAAGATGTAGAAATGTAGAAAAAAGATTCAAGATTGACCTATCGTAGCTACATATCCCAAATGACTCGATTCAATTGGGATTCTTTACAAATTTTGTTGGTTGTAGTTAAAGATGCTTTAAAAACACTTTGGGACGCTTTAAATTGATGCGGTTTGAAATTTGGGACATTTAAAGATGTAGAAATGTAGAAAAAAGATTCAAGATTGACCTATCGTAGCTACATATCCCAAATGACTCGATTCAATTGGGATTCTTTACAAATTTTGTTGGTTGTAGTTATAGATGCTTTAAAAACACTTTGGGACGCTTAAAATTGATGCGGTTTAAAATTTGGGACATTTAAAGATGTAGAATTGTAGAAAAAAGATTCAAGATTGACCTATCGTAGCTACATATCCCAAATGACTCGATTCAATTGGGATTCTTTACAAATTTTGTTGGTTGTAGTTATAGATGCTTTAAAAACACTTTGGGACGCTTAAAATTGATGCGGTTTGAAATTTGGGATATATAAAGATGTAGAAATGTAGAAAAAAGGTTCAAGATTGACCTATCGTAGCTACATATCCCAAATGACTCGATTCAATTGGGATTCTTTACAAATTTTGTTGGTTGTAGTTAAAGATGCTTTAAAAACACTTTGGGACGCTTTAAATTGATGCGGTTTGAAATTTGGGACATTTAAAGATGTAGAAATGTAGAAAAAAGGTTCAAGATTGACCTATCGTAGCTACCTATCCCAAATGACTCGATTCAATTGGGATTCTTTACAAATTTTGATGGTTGTAGTTGAAGATGCTTTAAAAACACTTTGGGACGCTTAAAATTGATGCGGTTTAAAATTTGGGACATTTAAAGATGTAGAAATGTAGAAAAAAGATTTAAGATTGACCTATCGTAGCTACATATTCCAAATGACTCGATTCAATTGGGATTCTTTACAAATTTTGATGGTTGTAGTTGAAGATGCTTTAAAAACACTTTGGGACGCTTAAAATTGATGCGGTTTGAAATTTGGGATATATAAAGATGTAGAAATGTAGAAAAAAGGTTCAAGATTGACCTATCGTAGCTACATATCCCAAATGACTCGATTCAATTGAGATTCTTTACAAATTTTGATGGTTGTAGTTAAAGATGCTTTAAAAACACTTTGGGACGCTTAAAATTGATGCGGTTTAAAATTTGGGACATTTAAAGATGTAGAAATGTAAAAAAAAGATTCAAGATTGACCTATCGTAGCTACATATCCCAAATGACTCGATTCAATTGGGATTCTTTACAAATTTTGTTGGTTGTAGTTAAAGATGCTTTAAAAACACTTTGGGACGCTTAAAATTGATGCGGTTTAAAATTTGGGACATTTAAAGATGTAGAAATGTAGAAAAAAGATTCAAGATTGACCTATCGTAGCTACATATTCCAAATGACTCGATTCAATTGGGATTCTTTACAAATTTTGATGGTTGTAGTTGAAGATGCTTTAAAAACACTTTGGGACGCTTAAAATTGATGCGGTTTGAAATTTGGGATATATAAAGATGTAGAAATGTAGAAAAAAGGTTCAAGATTGACCTATCGTAGCTACATATCCCAAATGACTCGATTCAATTGGGATTCTTTACAAATTTTGTTGGTTGTAGTTGAAGATGCTTTAAAAACACTTTGGGACGCTTAAAATTGATGCGGTTTAAAATTTGGGACATTTAAAGATGTAGAAATGTAGAAAAAAGATTCAAGATTGACCTATCGTAGCTACATATTCCAAATGACTCGATTCAATTGGGATTCTTTACAAATTTTGATGGTTGTAGTTGAAGATGCTTTAAAAACACTTTGGGACGCTTAAAATTGATGCGGTTTGAAATTTGGGATATATAAAGATGTAGAAATGTAGAAAAAAGGTTCAAGATTGACCTATCGTAGCTACATATCCCAAATGACTCGATTCAATTGGGATTCTTTACAAATTTTGATGGTTGTAGTTGAAGATGCTTTAAAAACACTTTGGGACGCTTAAAATTGATGCGGTTTGAAATTTGGGATATATAAAGATGTAGAAATGTAGAAAAAAGGTTCAAGATTGACCTATCGTAGCTACCTATCCCAAATGACTCGATTCAATTGGGATTCTTTACAAATTTTGATGGTTGTAGTTGAAGATGCTTTAAAAACACTTTGGGACGCTTAAAATTGATGCGGTTTAAAATTTGGGACATTTAAAGATGTAGAAATGTAGAAAAAAGGTTCAAGATTGACCTATCGTAGCTACCTATCCCAAATGACTCGATTCAATTGGGATTCTTTACAAATTTTGATGGTTGTAGTTGAAGATGCTTTAAAAACACTTTGGGACGCTTAAAATTGATGCGGTTTAAAATTTGGGACATTTAAAGATGTAGAAATGTAGAAAAAAGATTCAAGATTGACCTATCGTAGCTACATATTCCAAATGACTCGATTCAATTGGGATTCTTTACAAATTTTGATGGTTGTAGTTGAAGATGCTTTAAAAACACTTTGGGACGCTTAAAATTGATGCGGTTTGAAATTTGGGATATATAAAGATGTAGAAATGTAGAAAAAAGGTTCAAGATTGACCTATCGTAGCTACATATCCCAAATGACTCGATTCAATTGGGATTCTTTACAAATTTTGATGGTTGTAGTTGAAGATGCTTTAAAAACACTTTGGGACGCTTTAAATTGATGCGGTTTGAAATTTGGGACATTTAAAGATGTAGAAATGTAGAAAAAAGATTCAAGATTGACCTATCGTAGCTACATATCCCAAATGACTCGATTCAATTGGGATTCTTTACAAATTTTGTTGGTTGTAGTTAAAGATGCTTTAAAAACACTTTGGGACGCTTAAAATTGATGCGGTTTGAAATTTGGGATATATAAAGATGTAGAAATGTAGAAAAAAGGTTCAAGATTGACCTATCGTAGCTACATATCCCAAATGACTCGATTCAATTGGGATTCTTTACAAATTTTGTTGGTTGTAGTTAAAGATGCTTTAAAAACACTTTGGGACGCTTTAAATTGATGCGGTTTGAAATTTGGGACATTTAAAGATGTAGAAATGTAGAAAAAAGGTTCAAGATTGACCTATCGTAGCTACCTATCCCAAATGACTCGATTCAATTGGGATTCTTTACAAATTTTGATGGTTGTAGTTGAAGATGCTTTAAAAACACTTTGGGACGCTTAAAATTGATGCGGTTTAAAATTTGGGACATTTAAAGATGTAGAAATGTAGAAAAAAGGTTCAAGATTGACCTATCGTAGCTACCTATCCCAAATGACTCGATTCAATTGGGATTCTTTACAAATTTTGATGGTTGTAGTTGAAGATGCTTTAAAAATACTTTGGGACGCTTAAAATTGATGCGGTTTGAAATTTGGGATATTTAAAGATGTAGAAATGTAGAAAAAAGATTCAAGATTGACCTATCGTAGCTACATATCCCAAATGACTCGATTCAATTGGGATTCTTTACAAATTTTGATGGTTGTAGTTGAAGATGCTTTAAAAACACTTTGGGACGCTTAAAATTGATGCGGTTTGAAATTTGGGACATTTAAAGATGTAGAAATGTAGAAAAAAGATTCAAGATTGACCTATCGTAGCTACATATCCCAAATGACTCGATTCAATTGGGATTCTTTACAAATTTTGTTGGTTGTAGTTGAAGATGCTTTAAAAACACTTTGGGACGCTTAAAATTGATGCGGTTTGAAATTTGGGATATTTAAAGATGTAGAAATGTAGAAAAATGATTCAAGATTGACCTATCGTAGCTACATATCCCAAATGACCCGATTCAATTGGGATTCTTTACATATTTTGTTGGTTGTAGTTGAAGATGCTTTAAAAACACTTTGGGACGCTTAAAATTGATGCGGTTTGAAATTTGGGATATTTAAAGATGTAGAAATGTAGAAAAATGATTCAAGATTGACCTATCGTAGCTACATATCCCAAATGACTCGATTCAATTGGGATTCTTTACAAATTTTGTTGGTTGTAGTTGAAGATGCTTTAAAAACACTTTGGGACGCTTAAAATTGATGCGGTTTGAAATTTGGGACATTTAAAGATGTAGAAATGTAGAAAAAAGGTTCAAGATTGACCTATCGTAGCTACATATCCCAAATGACTCGATTCAATTGGGATTCTTTACAAATTTTGTTGGTTGTAGTTGAAGATGCTTTAAAAACACTTTGGGACGCTTAAAATTGATGCGGTTTGAAATTTGGGACATTTAAAGATGTAGAAATGTAGAAAAAAGATTCAAGATTGACCTATCGTAGCTACATATCCCAAATGACTCGATTCAATTGGGATTCTTAACAAATTTTGTTGGTTGTAGTTGAAGATGCTTTAAAAACACTTTGGGACGCTTAAAATTGATGCGGTTTGAAATTTGGGATATTTAAAGATGTAGAAATGTAGAAAAAATGATCAAGATTGACCTATCGTGGCTACATATCCCAAATGACTCGATTCAATTGGGATTCTTTACAAATTTTGATGTTTGGAGTTAAAGATGCTTTAAAAACACTTTGGGACGCTTAAAATTGATGCGGTTTGAAATTTGGGACATTTAAAGATGTAGAAATGTAGAAAAAAGATTCAAGATTGACCTATCGTAGCTACATATCCCAAATGACTCGAGTCAATTGGGATTCTTTACAAATTTTGTTGGTTATAGTTGAAGATGCTTTAAAAACACTTTGGGACGCTTAAAATTGATGCGGTTTGAAATTTGGGACATTTAAAGATGTAGAAATGTAGAAAAAAGATTCAAGATTGACCTATCGTAGCTACATATCCCAAATGACTCGATTCAATTGGGATTCTTTACAAATTTTGATGGTTGTAGTTAAAGATGCTTTAAAAACACTTTGGGACGCTTAAAATTGATGCGGTTTAAAATTTGGGACATTTAAAGATGTAGAAATGTAGAAAAAAGATTCAAGATTGACCTATCGTAGCTACATATCCCAAATGACTCGATTCAATTGGGATTCTTTACAAATTTTGATGGTTGTAGTTAAAGATGCTTTAAAAACACTTTGGGACGCTTAAAATTGATGCGGTTTGAAATTTGGGATATTTAAAGATGTAGAAATGTAGAAAAAAGATTCAAGATTGACCTATCGTAGCTACATATCCCAAATGACTCGATTCAATTGGGATTCTTTACAAATTTTGTTGGTTGTAGTTGAAGATGCTTTAAAAACACTTTGGGACGCTTAAAATTGATGCGGTTTGAAATTTGGGACATTTAAAGATGTAGAAATGTAGAAAATAGTCCCAAATTACAAAAAACTCCAATAAAAAGTGTATAACAAACTTTAAAAACTTAAAATCTATGATTAAACTGCACTTACTTGATCCGGTGAGAAACTAACCGGTTTTTTCCCATAATTCTCCACTCCGTTCAACTGTATTACCCCCTCGGTTTTTCCCAGATCGGTACCACGATCGTAGTAGTCCAAATGCATCCTTCTAGCACCACCAACACCACCACCCTCTTCGTTGACACCCTTATTAACGCCGTAATCAAACACTTCGCACTTTTCGTCTTTTTCCTTGCGGAAAAACTCGGTTTTCCGCGCATTTTCCATCCTCTTGGATTGTTTCTCCACCGAAAAATAATTATCCAATTTGCAATTGGTGGTGAAGTATAAATTTTCCGTGTAAAAGTTGCCCATCGCGTGGGAATCGCTCGAGCCACTCGTGTCGATTTCCATGGCTAGACCGCAAGACTGGAGGCGCAAAAGAACGAAGGCCGAGGGCTGGGACATGGTGGGAGGAGTCTGGGACGGTCCTTCAGACCAATCAGACGATAGGTTAAAGGGTAGGAGCGAAAGTCGTTGACGAATCGGAGCACTGAGGGTAGAATTTCACTTGAAGGGATGTTTTTATGAGTTTTTCAACATATTGCCGGTATTAACTTTGTCTGTGAGTATATTTTCTTTTTTTTTATGATAGTTCAAGTTTATTTCTTCAAAATCTTCAAAAAATTCCACCTCGTTAACCAACCAAAATTTCTAAATCCTCCGATTTATCAATATGACATTTCTCGACTTTTCCAACCAAAACCAACCCTCTAATTGGCAATTTTTTGACACAAAAATTTATTTAGAAATCTGATAACTCTAAAATTTCAATATGTAGTAAAAAATTCTTCGAAAAACTTAAAAAAATTGATTAACAACATTGAAAAATGGCACCGATAAATCAAATTCGTCAATTTGAGCGAAACAAACCGAATTTTTTTTTTTTGATGTAATTTTAAATAGAAATTCTCCAGACTGTGGCCAACGTGTGTCAAAAAAGGTCACAAATTTTTAAGGGCCATAAATTTTTGTCGCATAAATTTATGGCTCGTCCAATTATTTTTGAATATCGTACACGGCAGCACCAGCAGCCGAAGAAAAAAAAATACGTGCCCATCAGAGGTTTATGTTTTCGTGAAAAAAAACATGGCTGGGTATACAGTCAGTTACAAAAAAGTCGTTTTCTTCAAAAAAATACTCTTTTTTATATAAAATGTCCCAAAACATTTATTTGGAGTGTCTTTTTGGCCAAGTATCCCAAATAATATACTTATTCAATTATTTCAACATGTTTCTTATGTCTTCATGACTTTTCTACAGACCCCAGATACCTCTAAAAAGCTTTCTACAGTCTCAGAGACGTCCTCAGCTTCAGTTAGTTCTGTTTTTTGTTCCGTTGACATTTCTATAGACTCAGCAAATACGGGAGAGCTTTCCACCAACTCAAAAGTTTCTATAGCTTCATATCTTGCAGTTTCTTATGTCTTCATGACATTTCTACAGACCCAGACACCTCTGGTAAACTTTCTATAGTCTCAGAGAAGTCCTCAGCTTCAGTTGCTTCTGTTTTTTGTTCCGTTGACATTTCTATAGACTCAGCAAATACGGGAGAGCTTTCCACCAACTCAAAAGTTTCTATAGCTTCATATCTTGCAGTTTCTTATGTCTTCATGACATTTCTACAGACCCAGACACCTCTGGTAAACTTTCTATAGTCTCAGAGACGTCTTCAGCTTCAGTTGGTTCTGTTTTTTGTTCCGTTGACATTTCTATAGACTCAGTAAATTCGGGAGAGCTTTCCACCAACTCAAAAGTTCCTAAAGCTTCATACCTTGCAGTTTCTTATGTCTTCATGACATTTCTACAGACTCAGACACCTCTGGTAAGCTTTCTACAGTCTTAGAGACGTCCTCAGCTTCAGTTGGTTCTGTTTTTTGTTCCGTTGACATTTCTATAGACTCAGTAAATCCGGGAGAGCTTTCCACCAACTCAAAAGTTCCTAAAGCTTCATACCTTGCAGTTTCTTATGTCTTTATAACATTTCTACAGACTCAGATACCTCTGAAAAGCTTTCTACAGTCTCAAAGACGTCCTCAGCTTCAGTTGGTTCTGTTTTTTATTCCGTTGACATTTCTATAGACTCAATTAATTCGGGAGAGCTTTCCACCAACTCAAAAGTTCCTATAGCTTCATATCTTGCAGTTTCTTATGTCTTCATGACATTTCTACAGACCCAGACACCTCTGGTAAACTTTCTATAGTCTCAGAGAAGTCCTCAGCTTCAGTTGCTTCTGTTTTTTGTTCCGTTGACATTTCTATAGACTCAGCAAATACGGGAGAGCTTTCCACCAACTCAAAAGTTTCTATAGCTTCATATCTTGCAGTTTCTTATGTCTTCATGACATTTCTACAGACCCAGACACCTCTGGTAAACTTTCTATAGTCTCAGAGACGTCTTCAGCTTCAGTTGGTTCTGTTTTTTGTTCCGTTGACATTTCTATAGACTCAGTAAATTCGGGAGAGCTTTCCACCAACTCAAAAGTTCCTAAAGCTTCATACCTTGCAGTTTCTTATGTCTTCATGACATTTCTACAGACTCAGACACCTCTGGTAAGCTTTCTACAGTCTTAGAGACGTCCTCAGCTTCAGTTGGTTCTGTTTTTTGTTCCGTTGACATTTCTATAGACTCAGTAAATCCGGGAGAGCTTTCCACCAACTCAAAAGTTCCTAAAGCTTCATACCTTGCAGTTTATTATGTCTTCATGACATTTCTACAGACCCAGACACCTCTGGTAAGCTTTCTACAGTCTCAGAGACATCCTCAGCTTCAGTTGGTTCTATTTTTTGTTCCGTTGACATTTCTATAGACTCAGTAAATTCGGGAGAGCTTTCCACCAATTCAAAAGTTCCTACCGCTTCATACCTTGCAGTTTATTATGTCTTCATGACATTTCTACAGACCCAGACACCTCTGGTAAGCTTTCTACAGTCTCAGAGACATCCTCAGCTTCAGTTGGTTCTATTTTTTGTTCCGTTGACATTTCTATAGATTCAGTAAATTCGGGAGAGCTTTCCACCAATTCAAAAGTTCCTACCGCTTCATACCTTGCAGTTTATTATGTCTTCATGACATTTCTACAGACCCAGACACCTCTGGTAAGCTTTCTACAGTCTCAGAGACATCCTCAGCTTCAGTTGGTTCTATTTTTTGTTCCGTTGACATTTCTATAGACTCAGTAAATCCGGGAAAGCTTTCCACCAACTCTAAAGTTCCTATCGCTTCATACCTTGCAGTTTCTTATGTCTTCATGACATTTCTACAGACCCAGACACCTCTGGTAAGCTTTCTACAGTCTTAGAGACGTCCTCAGCTTCAGTTGGTTCTGTTTTTTGTTCCGTTGACATTTCTATAGACTCAGTAAATCCGGGAGAGCTTTCCACCAACTCAAAAGTTCCTATCGCTTCATACCTTGCAGTTTCTTATGTCTTCATGACATTTCTACAGACCCAGACACCTCTGGTAAGCTTTCTACAGTCTCAGAGACGTCCTCAGCTTCAGCTGGTTCTGTTTTTTGTTCCGTTGACATTTCTATAGACTCAGTAAATTCGGGAGAGCTTTCCACCAACTCTAAAGTTCCTATCGCTTCATACCTTGCAGTTTCTTATGTCTTCATGACATTTCTACAGACCCAGACACCTCTGGTAAGCTTTCTACAGTCTCAGAGACATCCTCAGCTTCAGTTGGTTCTATTTTTTGTTCCGTTGACATTTCTATAGACTCAGTAAATCCGGGAAAGCTTTCCACCAACTCTAAAGTTCCTATAGCTACATACCTTGCAGTTTCTTATGTCTTCATGACATTTCTACAGACTCAGACACCTCTGGAAAGCTTTCTACAGTCTTAGAGACGTCCTCAGCTTCAGTTGGTTCTATTTTTTGTTCTGCTGACATTTCTATAGACTCAGTAAATCCGGGAGAGCTTTCCACCAACTCAAAAGTTCCTATCGCTTCATTCCTTGCAGTTTCTTATGTCTTTATAACATTTCTACAGACTCTGACACCTCTGGAAAGCTTTCTACAGTCTTAGAGACGTCCTCAGCTTCAGTTGGTTCTGTTTTTTATTCCATTGACATTTCTATAGGCTCAATAAATTCGGGAGAGCTTTCCACCAACTCAAAAGTTCCTATAGCTTCATACCTTGCAGTTTCTAATGTCTTCATGACATTTCTACAGACCCAGACACCTCTGTAAGCTTTCTACAGTCTCAGAGACGTCCTCAGCTTCAGTTGGTTCTGTTTTTTATTCCGTTGACATTTCTATAGACTCAGTAAATTCGGGGGAGCTTTCCACCAACTCAAAAGTTCCTATCGCTTCATTCCTTGCAGTTTCTTATGTCTTTATAACATTTCTACAGACTCAGACACCTCTGGAAAGCCTTCTACAGTCTTAGAGACGTCCTCAGCTTCAGTTGGTTCTGATTTTTGTTCCGTTGACATTTCTATAGACTCAGTAAATTCGGGAGAGCTTTCCACCAACTCAAAAGTTCCTATCGCTTCATTCCTTGCAGTTTCTTATGTCTTTATAACATTTCTACAGACTCAGACACCTCTGGAAAGCTTTCTACAGTCTTAGAGACGTCCTCAGCTTCAGTTGGTTCTGTTTTTTGTTCCGTTGACATTTCTATAGATTCAGTAAATTCGGGAGTGCTTTCCACCAACTCAAAAGTTCCTATAGCTACATTCCTTGCAGTTTCTTATGTCTTTATAACATTTCTACAGACTTAGACACCCCTGGAAAGCTTTCTACAGTCTTAGAGACGTCCTCAGCTTCAGTTGGTTCTATTTTTTGTTCCGTTGACATTTCTATAGATTCAGTAAATTCGGGAGAGCTTTCCACCAATTCAAAAGTTCCTATCGCTTCATTCCTTGCAGTTTCTTATGTCTTTATAACATTTCTACAGACTCAGACACCTCTGGAAAGCTTTCTACAGTCTTAGAGACGTCCTCAGCTTCAGTTGGTTCTGTTTTTTGTTCCGTTGACATTTCTATAGATTCAGTAAATTCGGGAGAGCTTTCCACCAACTCAAAAGTTCTTATAGCTTCAAACCTTCCTGTTTCTCAAGTTCTGATGACATTTCTACATACCCAGAAGCCTCAGGTAAACTGTCTATAGTTTCAGAGCTTCATTTGCTTTTATATCATCTTCTATAAGCATTTTAATAGACTCAGTAACATCAGAAGAGCCTTCTCCTAACTCAGCAATCATTATAAGAACAATTAGAATCTCCAAGCTAGGATAACCAAAAAAAACGTATACAGGGCGATTTTAAGAGCGTGTAGAGTACCAGAACGATCTAGAAACTCAAAAACCATCCCCAACAATTACACATTTATTAAAACTAATCAACCCAAACCACCCATTTTAAACAAATCACTTCCACTAAGCCACCCCTTTGGAATTATCTCTAAAACACACCATTTATTTACGGAATCTCGTTAAAATTATGTGATTTATTTGCACCCCTCTGTCCTCTTCGTTCCTTCCAGATTAGGTATAAGGTTACACTATCCCGTCCTATCCCTTTCCCTTTAATTAAATCCTTAGGGAATGGCAATCATTTCAATTAGCGACCGAGTTCAAAAAGGACAATATCTCACCCCCTCGGAATAAATTGGACACATTCACCCACTTACAACAGGTGTAACTGCACGAAAATCATACAAGGAAAATTACACATCAAAAACTACGCTAAGGGGTGATTTTTAAGGGTGTAATCAACCTCCTACCCTTAGATATAAGGGTGGTAATTATTTATTGACGCGGATTTACCTAGAAAATCCCATTTTTTATGTATTTTCGATGCTTTTAAATAATTATAGTCGCAATAAATTGTATGTAAATAAAATTTAGGCAGTCGTAACGAGTAGTGTACTAAATTATTTCCACGACTATAACAGCAGTCGATAATAGACTGAGATTGAATGAAAAATAAAAAAAAAACAACGAGAATTGATAAAGTTGACATACGAGTAGACACACCCGTGTACTGGGTGTTGTATTACGTAGTTTAGAAAAAGTGTAAGATAGGAAGTAGGAAATGGATAAATCAAAACTGTATTTTTAACGTTGTAGGTTTAGTATTTCGATTCTGGTTTAAATGAGATTCGCTTTTTTAAAAATACACTCGTCGTAGGAATAAATATAGTTTCTTGGACGTTAGACGTGGAAGAAAGGTGGTCGCGGTTTTGATACGGTTTACGGTTTTTCTACTGCACGTATAGAAACCGCTTAAGTTGTTTTTCTCGTTCTAAGTGTATGGGAAAACTGTGTGTGGAAGAGAGATAGGTATGGAACATGCCACGCCTTATTTCAAGATGGCCGTCGTTGACGTATGACATAAATAGTGCGTTCCGTGATGCATGGGACGATTATTTGATAGAGAGTGATGTTGAAATAAGAATAAATAGGAACGTTTGAAGATTAAGGAAGTTTTGAATGTGTGGGAAGCTCTCCCGAATTTACTGAGTCTATAGAAATGTCAACGGAACAAAAAACAGAACCAACTAAAGCTGAGGACGTCTCTGAGACTGTAGAAAGCTTACCAGAGGTGTCTGGGTCTGTAGAAAGGTTATAAAGACATAAGAAACTGCAAGGTATGAAGCGATAGGAATTTTTGAGTTGGTGGAAAGCTCTCCCGAATCTACTGAGTCCATAAAAATGTCAATGGAACAAAAAACAGAACAAACTGAAGCTGAGGACGTCTCTGAGACTGTAGAAAGCTTACCAGAGGTGTCTGGGTCTGTAGAAATGTTATAAAGACATAAGAAACTGCAAGGTATGAAGCGATAGGAACTTTTGAGTTGGTGGAAAGCTCTCCCGAATTTATTGAGTCTATAGAAATGTTAACGGAACAAAAAATAGAACCAACTGAAGCTGAGGACCTCTCTGAGACTGTAGAAAGCTTTTCAGAGGTGTCTGAGTCTGTAGAAATGTCATGAAGACATAAGAAACTGCAAGGTATGAAGCGATAGGTTCTTTTGAGTTGGTGGAAAGCTCTCCCGGATTTACTGAGTCTATAGAAATGTCAACGGAACAAAAAACAGAACCAACTGAAGCTGAGGACGTCTCTGAGACTGTAGAAAACTTACCAGAGGTGTCTGGGTCTGTAGAAATGTCATGAAGACATAAGAAACTGCAAGGTATGAAGCTATAGGAACTTTTGAATTGGTGGAAAGCTCTCCCGAATTTACTGAGTCTATAGAAATGTCAACGGAACAAAAAACAGAACCAACTGAAGCTGAGGACGTCTCTGAGACTGTAGAAAGTTTACCAGAGGTGTCTGAGTCTGTAGAAATGTCATGAAGACATAAGAAACTGCAAGGTATGAAGCGATAGGTTCTTTTGAGTTGGTGGAAAGCTCTCCCGGATTTACTGAGTCTATAGAAATGTCAACGGAACAAAAAACAGAACCAACTAAAGCTGAGGACGTCTCTGAGACTGTAGAAAGCTTACCAGAGGTGTCTGGGTCTGTAGAAATGTTATAAAGACATAAGAAACTGCAAGGTATGAAGCGATAGGAACTTTTGAGTTGGTGGAAAGCTCTCCCGAATTTATTGAGTCTATAGAAATGTTAACGGAACAAAAAATAGAACCAACTGAAGCTGAGGACCTCTCTGAGACTGTAGAAAGCTTTTCAGAGGTGTCTGAGTCTGTAGAAATGTCATGAAGACATAAGAAACTGCAAGGTATGAAGCGATAGGTTCTTTTGAGTTGGTGGAAAGCTCTCCCGGATTTACTGAGTCTATAGAAATGTCAACGGAACAAAAAACAGAACCAACTGAAGCTGAGGACGTCTCTGAGACTGTAGAAAACTTACCAGAGGTGTCTGGGTCTGTAGAAATGTCATGAAGACATAAGAAACTGCAAGGTATGAAGCTATAGGAACTTTTGAATTGGTGGAAAGCTCTCCCGAATTTACTGAGTCTATAGAAATGTCAACGGAACAAAAAACAGAACCAACTGAAGCTGAGGACGTCTCTGAGACTGTAGAAAGTTTACCAGAGGTGTCTGAGTCTGTAGAAATGTCATGAAGACATAAGAAACTGCAAGGTATGAAGCGATAGGTACTTTTGAGTTGGTGGAAAGCTCTCCCGAATTTACTGAGTCTATAGAAATGTTAACGGAACAAAAAATAGAACCAACTGAAGCTGAGGACGTCTCTGAGACTGTAGAAAGCTTACCAGAGATGTCTGGGTCTGTAGAAATGTCATGAAGACATAAGAAACTGCAAGGTATGAAGCGGTAGGAACTTTTGAGTTGGTGGAAAGCTCTCCCGAATTTACTGAGTTTATAGAAATGTCAACGGAACAAAAAACAGAACCAACTGAAGCTAAGGACGTCTCCGAGATTGTGGAAAGCTTACCAGAGGTGTCTGGGTCTGTAGAAATGTCATGAAGACATAAGAAACTGTAAGGTATGAAGTTATAGGAACTTTTGAGTTGATGGAAAGCTCTCCCGAATTTACTGAGTCTATAGAAATGTCAACGGAGCAAAAAACAGAACCAACTGAAGCTGAGGACGTCTCTGAGACTGTAGAAAGCTTACCAGAGGTGTCTGAGTCTGTAGAAATGTCATGAAGACATAAGAAACTGCAAGGTTTGAAGCGATAGGAACTTTTGAGTTGGTGGAAAGCTCTCCCGAATTTACTGAGTCTATAGAAATGTCAATGGAATAAAAAACAGAATCAACTGAAGCTGAGGACGTCTCTGAGACTGTAGAAAGCTTACCAGAGATGTCTGAGTCTGTGGAAATATCATGAAGACATAAGAAACTGCAAGATATGAACTGCAAGGAACTTTTGAGTTGGTGAAAAGCTCTCCTGAAGCTATCGAGTCTATAGAAACGTTAACAGAACAACCAACTGAAGCTGAGGAATCTACTGAGACGATAGAAAACAAACCCGAGACCACTGAATCTATGGAAATACCATAAAAACAATAACCAGAGGAACAGCAGAAGCTTAGAAACCATTAAAATTGATGGAAACTTTATTTAAGACAAAAAATCTCAGAACAGCTTCATGGAAACCTTCTGGAAGGTACAACATAAACCTCCCGAAGCATGAAGATACCTTTGGATTGATAGAGGAAGAATCTTCTGAATCCACCAGGACATTCTGAGACTTTAACAGATTATTTAGGAATGCGGTAACCAGAATTTTATAGAACGTATAAGAAGCCAAATTTTCAAAATTTTTACCATTTTTTGGGACGTTCTGTATATATAACAAAAACAAATTCAATAAAAAATCGATTTTAAAAATCAAACACATCGATTTTGATCACACTCTCGATTATTCTTTCAGTTCATTCAAGTTTCTATTGAAATCTGGATATTTTCAGAGTTTTGGTTCTTGTTTTTCGGGACATTCTGTATAAAAATCATCACGAAATCGGAAAAGAACAACCCGAAGAATGTGACATAGACACAGGATGGCGCAACAACACGATTACAACATTTTCGCTGCTCTTTAACACGCTACGTAATAATGCTCAACAATGCCTGGGATCGAATTTCGGGATTATCACCCTAAGGGATGGTGCGAGAGGGAGGGTAAGAGGGGGGGAAGGGTGAGGGTCTCTTCACACACCTTTGTCGAGGGTGAGCATCTGTACAACCCCCTAGCCGAGAGAGAAATCGACGCAGGAGCGCATCTAGGACAAAATAATAAATAACCGAGGTGAAATTCTGTTTTTTTTTAACCGATTATTAATACGATTATTAAGGCACGATTATTAAGGGAAGATTATTAAGGCACGATTATTAAGGCATGATTATTAAGACACTATAATTAAAGCGCGATTATTAAGGCACGATTATTAAGGCACGATTATTAAGGCATGATTAATAAGGCAAGATTTATAAGACTATTATTAAGGGACGATTATTAAAGCGCGATCAGTAATGCACGATTATTAAGGCACCTTTTTTTAATCAAAATTTATAAGGCACGATTATTAAGGCACTATTATTAAAGCACGATTATAATGGCACGATTATTAAGTCGAGATTATTAAGGCACGATTATTAAGAGGCGATTATTAAAGCAAGTCATGAATAATAAGGCAAGATTTATGAGACACGATTATTAAGGCACCTTTTTTTAATCAAAATTTATAAGGCATGATTATTAAGGCAAGATTATTAAGTCAAGATTATTAAGGCAAGATTATTAAGACATGATTAATAAGGCACGATTAATAAGACACGATTATTAAGTCAAGATTATTAAGGCACTACTCTTAAAGCACGATTATTAAGGAACGATTATTAAGGCATGATTATTAAGACACTACAATTAAAGCGCGATTATTAAGGGACGATTATAAATGCACGATTATTAAGGCACCTTCTTTTAATCAAAATTTATAAGGCACGATTATTAAGGGACACTATTATTAAGGGTCGATTATTAAAGCGCGATCAGTAAGGTACGATTATTAAAGCAAGATTATTAAGTCAAGATTATTATGACACGATTATTAAGGCACGATTATTAAGGAACGATTATTAAGGCATGATTATTAAGACACTACAATTAAAGCGCGATTATTAAGGCACGATTATTAAGGCATGATAAATAAGGCAAGATTTATAAGACATTATTATTAAGGGACGATTATTAAACCGCGATTAGTAAGGCACGATTATTAATGCACGATTATTAAGGCACCTTTTTTTAATCAAAATTTATAAGTCACGATTATTAAGGCAAGATTATTAAGTCAAGATTATTAAGGCAAGATTATTAAGGCAAGATTATTAAGTCAAGATTAATAAGGCAAGATTATTAAAGCAAGATTATTAAGGCACGATTATTAAGTCAAGATTATTAAGGCACTACTCTTAAAGCACGATTAATAAGGCACGATTATTAAGGCATGAATATTAAGGCACTACAATTAAAGCGCGATCATTAAGGCACGATTATTAAGGCATGATAAATAAGGCAAGATTTATAAGACATTATTATTAAGGGACGATTATTAAACCGCGATCAGTAAGGCACGATTATTAATGCACGATTATTAAGGCACCTTCTTTTAATCAAAATTTATAAGGCACGATTATTAAGGCACAATTATTAAGGGACACTATTATTAAGGGTCGATTATTAAACCGCGATCAGTAAGGCACGATTATTAATGCACGATTATTAAGGCACCTTCTTTTAATCAAAATTTATAAGGCACGATTATTAAGGCATGAATATTAAGGCACTACAATTAAAGCGCGATCATTAAGGCACGATTATTAAGGCATGATAAATAAGGCAAGATTTATAAGACATTATTATTAAGGGACGATTATTAAACCGCGATCAGTAAGGCACGATTATTAATGCACGATTATTAAGGCACCTTCTTTTAATCAAAATTTATAAGGCACGATTATTAAGGCACAATTATTAAGGGACACTATTATTAAGGGTCGATTATTAAAGCGCGATCAGTAAGGTACGATTATTAAAGCAAGATTTTTAAGGCAAGATTATTAAGTCAAGATTATTATGACACGATTATTAAGGCACGATTATTAAGGTACGATTATTAAAGTAAGATTATTAAGTCATTTTTTTTATATTAATTATTAAATAAATATTCGTATTCGTATTAATTAATACGAAATTATTTTATTTTTGATTTTATTTAAATTTTGTCGTTTTTTGGTTATGATTTTGGGATGTTGGCAAATTTTTGGGCTAATTTTAAGTTTTTGGGGTTTTTATTATACGAGATGTCCCAATAACGAGTGCCTAAAGTCAAAATTTGGCGGTTTTGGTCACATTTTCGGGATATTTACAAATTTTGGACAACAAGATTGCTTTAAGGAAATGTTCAATTTGGGGATTTTTGTAATATGGGTTGTCCCTAAAAAATGTACGGAATTTAGTAATTTTGTTTTTATATGGGGAATTTTGCAAATTTTGATTTAGTAGATTATTTAAAAGAAATTTTTGAACCAAATTAAACAATGTTGGGATTTTTGTTATTCGGGATGTCCCAAAAACGAATGTAAAAGGTGAAAACTTGGCGATTTTGGTACCGATTTTTTAATATTGATTAAGTTTGAATTCTAGGACCAAATTGACCATTTTTTATATATTTTTGTATACAGACTGTCCCAAAACGAGTGCTAAATGTTAAAATTTTTACGATTTTAATCTCAATTTGACGATATTTCTAAAAAAATTGATTTATTCTAAATCAAACAATTTTGGATTTTTTTTATACAGATTGTCCCCCAAAATCGCCAAATTTTCAGTCAGGACTCGTTTTTGGGACAACCCGTATATCTAAAATACTAAAAAATTTCAAAATTTCCTTAAAATAATCTTGTTCCTCCAATATTTGTAAATATCCCGAAAATGAAACCAAAATCGCCAAATTTTTGAATTTGACACTCGATTCGAGACAATCTGTATACAAAAAATTCCATAATTGGACAATTTGGTTCCTGAATTTCCTTAAAACAACTTTGTTCTAACGAAATTTAGAAATATTCACAATGTGGGGTTAAAGTCGCCAAATTTTGATATTCGACAATAATTTTGGGACATCCCGTTTATAAAAAAATCCCCAAAATGTTAAATTTGGGTCTAATATTTCCTTAAAATTATATTTTTTTATTAAAATTAGTAAATATTTCGAAATTTGAACCAAAATCGCCAAATTTCTACTTTTGGCACTATTTTTGGGACAATCTGTATTACCAATATCCCAAAAATGGTCAATTTTGTACCAAAATATCCTTAAAATTTACTTGTCCATGAAAATTTATAAATATTCCAAAATTGGCACCAAAATCGCCAAATTTTCACATTTGGCACTCTTGTTGGGACATCCCGTATAACAAAAATCCCATAATCGTTTAATTTGGTTCCAACTTTTCCTTAAAATAATCTAATTAATCAAAATTTGCAAAAGTTTTCCAAAAAAAGGAACCAAAATCGCCAAATTTTGACAGTAGTCCCTCATTTTGGGACATTCCGTATATCAAAAATCCCAAAATGTTCCATTTTGTACTCAAATATCCTTAAAATGTACTTGTCTGTAAAATTTATAAATATTCCAAAATCGCCAAATTTTGACATTCTATACTAGTTTTTGGGACATCCCGTATATCTAAATTCCCAAAATAAAATAAATTTGGTTACAAAATGTCATCAAAACAATCCCAAAATCTCTAAATATCCCCAAATTGGATCCAAAATCGCCAAATTTTCAAATTGGGCACTCATTTTAGGACATCCCGTATAACAAAAATCCCAAAACTGTTTAATTTGGTTCCAAAATTTCCCTAAAATAATGTAATTAATTAAAATTTCCAAAAATTGTCCAAAAAAAGAAACCAAAATCGCCAAATTTTGACAGTCGTCTCATTCTGGGACATCCCGTATATCAAAAATCCCCCAAATTGTCAATTTGGCTCCAAAATATCCTTATTTGTCCAAAATTTCATAAATATTCCAAAATCGGCACTAAAATCGCCAAATTTTCAAATTTCGCACTCGTTTTGGGACAACCCGTATAAAAAAAATCTCAAAAACGTTTAATCTACCTCCAAAATTTCCTTTATTAATCCACTTCATCAAAATCTATAAATAATCCGGGAAATCGGCTCCAAAATCGCCAAATATTCACATTAGGCACATTATTTTGGGACAACCCATATAACAAAAATCCCAAAATTGTTTGTTTTGGTTCCAAAATTTCCCTAAAATAATGTAATTAATTAAAATTTCCAAAAAAAGAAACCAAAATCGCCAAATGTTCACATTAGGCACGTTATTTTGGGACATCCCTGATATAAAATTCCAATTTCCAAATTTTAAACTTGAAGAAATTAAATTAAAAATAATTCATGAAAATCCGATTCGAATTTTTCTGAGTACGTCCCTGTCGTTCGTATTCGTATAATAATAATAATGGACAAATCCGATTGGGCGTGGCGCTAAACCGTCTTTTGTTAGTCTGACACTTGACGACGAGTCTTTAGCTGTTGTTGTTGTCTTTCTTTGTTGTCATCTCTTGAAAAGAGATGACGCGAAACGTCAATGAACAATAGATCGAGTGCATAATTGCAAAACATGCGGTCGGAGACCCATCTAGTTGAGATTAAGTTAAGCTTAAACGAATTTGGGCAATTTTTAGGGATTTTTATTTTTGTTAAAGATTTTTTAAATAATTTAAATACAATTGAACGTTTTGGAGAAGTTTTTGGGAAATTTTGGGGATTTTTGGTACCTATACGGTATGTCCCAAAAGTGGTGGATGTTAAAATTTGGTGATTTTGGTTCCAATTTCGGGACACTTGGTGAAATTTTAAGACCAAATTTATTTTATTTTGGGAATTTAGATATACGGGATGTCCCAGAACGAGGGACGACTGTCAAATTTTGGCGATTTTGGTTTCTTTTTTTGGAAAACTTTTGCAAATTTTAATTAATTGGATTATTTTAAGGAAAAGTTGGAACCAAATTAAACAATTTTGGGATTTTTGTTATACGGGATGTCCTAAAATGAGTGCCCAATTTGAAAATTTGGCGATTTTGGATCCAATTTGGGGATATTTAGAGATTTTGGGATTGTTTTGATGACATTTTGTAACCAAATTTATTTTATTTTGGGAATTTAGATATACGGATTGTCCCAAAAACGAGTATAGAATGTCAAAATTTGGCGATTTTGGAATATTTATAAATTTTACAGACAAGTAAATTTTAAGGATATTTGAGTACAAAATGGAACATTTTGGGGATTTTTGATATACGGAATGTCCCAAAATGAGGGACTACTGTCAAAATTTGGCGATTTTGGTTTCTTTTTTTGGAAAAATTTTGCAAATTTTAATTGATTAAATTATTTTAAGGAAATGTTGGAATCAAATTAAACAATTTTGGGATTTCTGTTATACGGGATGTCCCAAAACGAGTGCCAAATGTGGAAATTTGGCGATTTTGGAGTCGATTTTGGAATATTTATAAATTTTCATGAACAAGTAAATTTTAAGGATGTTTTAGAACCAAATTGATCATTTTTGGGATATTTGTAATACGGATTGTCCCAAGAATACTGACAAAAGTTAAAATTTGGCAATTTTGGTTCAAATTTCGAAATATTTACCATTTTTGAAAAAAAATATTATTTCAAGGAAATATTAGAACCAAATTTAACATTTTAGGGATTTTTTATATACGGGATGTCCCAAAATTATCGTCTTATGTCAAAATTTGGCGACCTTAGCCCCAGTTTGGGAATATTTCTAAATTTGTTAGAAAAAAGTTGTTTTATGAAAATTTAGGAACCAAATTTCCCAATTTTGGAATTTTTTGTATACAGATTGTCCCAAAAACGAGTTTAAAATGCAAAAATTTTGGCGATTTTGGTTCCATTTTTTGAGATATTTACAAATTTTGAAAAAAAAAAATTTAAGCAAATTTTTAAATCAAATCAAATTTTTTGGGATTTTAGATATACGGGATGTCCCAAAAACGAGTCATCACTGAAAATTTGGCGATTTTGGTGCCGAATATAATTTAGTTAGAAATTATCATGCATCAGATAAGTTTATAAAAGTTGTTGGGAGTAAATTAAAAAATTTTGGAATATTTATTATACAGGATGTCCCAAAACGAGTACCAAATGTCAAAATTTGGCGATTTTGGTTCCTAATTCGGAATATTTACAAATTTTAGTAAAAAAAATTGCCGATTTTAAGGAAATCTTGTAATCAAATTAAATATTTTTTGAATTTTTAATATAGGGATGTCCCTAAAAAACTATCTACTGTCAAAATTTGGCGATTTTGGTTCCGATTTAAGAACATCAATAAATTTTGTTTAACAAGGTCGTTTTAAGGAAATTTTAAAATTAAATTGACCGATTTGGGTATTTATGTTATACTGATTGTCCTAAAATAAAGCGTCAAATGGGAGTTTGGTACCGATTAGAATGTGATTAAAAATTTATATTAGAGTTTAATTAGATGGTGAGTTTATAAAAATTTTAGAACCAAATTAAACATTTTTTGGGAGTTTTAATATACTGGATGTCCCAAAATTAGTGACAAATGTCAAAATTTGATGATTTTGGTGCCGTTTTGAGAATATTTTCAAATTTTGTTATTTTAAAGACATTTAAGAATTAAATCGACCGTTTTAGGGGATTTTTGTAATACGGAATGTCCCAAAATAATGTACCGATTTTGTAGTAGCCATTTTTGTCCTAATTTTAAGATATTTACAAATTTTAATGAACAAAATTATTTCAAGGCAATCCAAGAACCAAATTAAACATTTTTTAGGATTTTTAATATACAAGATGTCCCAAAATGAGTCAATAATATCGAAATTTGACTGAATGTTAAAATTTGTCCATTTTGGTTCCTATTTCGAAATATTTACAGATTGGGGTATTTGTGTAGACTATTTTAAGAAAATCTTAAAACCAAATTTATTTCTTTTAGGGTTTTTGTATATACGGGATGTCCCAAAAACGATACATACATAAATGTCAAGATTTCGCTGTTTTGGTCCTAATTTTTGAGATATTTATAAATTTTTATGAAAAAAATCAGTTTATAAAAAAATTTAGACCCGATTTGAACATTTTTTGGGATTTTTAATATACGGTATGTCCCTAAAACGAGTGCCAAATGTTAAAATTTGTCGATTTTGGTTCTTATTTCGAAATATTTACAAATTTTGAAAATAAAATTTTTTTTAAAGAAATTTTAGAACCAAATTAAACATTTTTGATATTTTTACATACGGTATGTCCCAAAATAAGTGTCTAAAGTCAAAAATGGTCAATTTTATCGCCGTTTTGAAAATATTTACAAATTTTTATATTTTAAGGACATTTTAGAACCAAATCGATCATTTTTGGCGGATTTTCGTAATACGGGATGTCCCAAAATAAAGTACCGATTTTGTAGTAGCGATTTTTGTCCTAATTTTAAGATATTTACAAATTTTAATGAACAAAATTATTTCAAGGTAATCCAAGAACCAAATTAAACATTTTTTAGGATTTTTAATATACTGGAAGTCCCAAAATGAGTCAATAATATCGAAATTTGACTAAATGATAAAATTTGAAGATTTTGGTTCTTATTTCGAAATATTTACAAATTTTGAAAACAAAAAATTTTTTTATGGAAATATTAGATCCAAATTAAACATTTTTGATATTTTTATATACGGTATGTCCCAAAATAAGTGTCTAAAGTCGAAAATTGTCGATTTTATTGCCGTTTTGAGAATATTTACAAATTTTAATATTTCAAGGACATTTTATAACGAAATCGATCATTTTTGAGGATTTTTATAATACGGAATGTCCCAAAATAATGTACCGATTTTGTAGTACCGATTTTTGTCCTAATTTTGAGATATTTACAAATTTTAATGAACAAAATTATTTCAAGGTAATCCAAGAACCAAATTAAACATTTTTTAGGATTTTTAATATAAGGAATGTCCCAAAATGAGCCAATAATATCGAAATTTGACTAAACGTTAAAATTTGTCCATTTTGGTTCCTATTTCGAAAAATTTACAAATTTTGAAAAAAAATTCTTTTTAGGCAAATATTAGAGACTAATTAAACATTTTTGGTATTTTTACATACGGTATGTCCCAAAATAAGTGTCTTAAGTCGAAAAATATGGATTTTGGTGCCGTTTTGAGAATATCTACAAATCGATCATTTTTGGCGGATTTTCGTAATACGGGACGTCCCAAAAAACCACCACCCATCAAAACCTTCCCATATTTAACAACAAACTCAATTTAACACAAAAAAAAACAACAAAAATCATCATTTCTTATCGCAAATTTCAAAACACAATTTTTGCTTGTAACCGGCTCGTTTTACGTTTCTATTTTTTTCCTTCGTAACGCAAACCTTCTTTCGTTTCGTGTAGACCGCTTAGCGAAGCATTTTCCCACGCCGGATTACGGAAACACATTGTTTAATTTTTAAACAATGTTTACCTGTTGCTTTTTATTGTTGCTTATTAGGTAATTCGAATACCGGCACTCGGAATGTTTATTATTTAATTTTTTTTTTCAGTTATTTAGCGTAAAAATGATGATGGCGCTAGCCAAGGTCGAAATCAAGGTCGAATTTGGTTATTTTTTCGTGAAAATTGCCCTAGTTTGTTGTTGGAATAGTTTAAGGGTGGGTTAATCGTTTGGGGTGTAGGTGTAGGGTGGGTTTAAGAACCGCGTGCGGTTTTTTTACCGGAGGAGGTAAAAATACGGCTATAAAGTCGTTTGAGGGACTAATTGTGGTACAAAAGTGTCCAAAAAGGTTCTTGAATGTGTTTGAAATGATATTTTGTATTAAAATTTGGAGATATAGTTTAATTAGGATCAAAATCGGTAGTACAAAGTCTGTAGTTTATTTTGGGACATTCTGTGTTACAAAAACCCTCCAAAACGGTCGATTTGGTTCTAAAATGTCCTTAAAATATAAAAATTTGTAAATATTTTCAAAACGGCACCAAAATAGAAAATTTTCGACTTTAGGCACTCATTTTGGGACATACCGTATGTAAAATTACCAAAAATGTTTAATTTGGTTTTAATATTTCTTTAAAAAATATTTTTGTTATCAAAATTTGTAAATATTTCGAAATAAGAACCAAAATCGACAAATTTTCACATTTGGCCCTCATTTTTGGGACATCCCGTATATAAAAATCCCAAAAAATGTTCAAATCGGGTCTAAAATTTTTTATAAACTGATTTTTTTCACGAAAATTTAAAAATATCTCAAAAATTAGAACTAAAACAGCGAAATCTTGACATTTATGTATGTATCGTTTTTGGGACATCCCGTATATACAAAAACCCTAAAAGAAATAAATTTGGTTTTAAGATTTTCTTAAATAAGTCTACACAAATACCCCAATCTGTAAATTTTTCGAAATAAGAACCAAAATCGACAAATTTTAACATTCTGTCAAATTTCGATATTATTGGCTCATTTTGGGACATTCCGTATATTAAAAATCCTAAGAAATGTTTAATTTGGTTCTTGGATTACCTTGAAATAATTTTGTTCATTAAAATTTATAAATATCTTTAAATTAAGACAAAAATCGCTACTACAAATCGGTACTTTATTTTGGGACATTCCGTATTACAAAAATCCTCAAAAATGGTCAATTTGATTCTAAAATGTCCTTGAAATATCAAAATTTGTAAATATTCTTAAAACGGCAACAAAATAGAAAATTTTCGACTTTAGACACTCATTTTGGGACATACCGTATGTAAAAATATCAAAAATGTTTAATTTGGTTCTAAAAATTTTTTAATAAATGTTTTTGTTTTCAAAATTTGTAAATATTTCGAAATTTGAACCAAAATCGACAAATTTTAACATTTGGCCCTCATTTTTGGGACATCCCGTATATCAAAAATCCCAAAAAATGTTCAAATCTGGTCTAAATTTTTTTATAAACTGATTTTTTTCACGAAAATTTATAAATATCTCACAAATTTAGAAATATTCTCATATTGGGGTTAAGGTCGCCAAATTTTGACATTCGACAATAATTTTGGGACATCCCGTATATAAAAAATCTCCAAAATGTTAAATTTGCTTCTAATTTTCCTTAAATTAATATTTTTTTCCAAAATTTGGAAATATTTCGAAATTTGTACCAAAATCGCCAAATTTTAACTTTTGGCACCATTTTTGAGACAATCTGTATTACAAATATCCCAAAAATGGTCAATTTTGTACCAAAATATCCTTAAAATTTACTGGCCCATAAAAATTTATAAATATTCCAAAATTGACACCAAAATTGCCAAAATTTTAACATTTGGCACTCGTTTTGGGACATCCCGTTTAACAAAAATCCTAAAATTATTTAATTTGGTTCTAGCATTCACCTAAAATAACCTAAATAATTAAATTTGCCAAACTTTTCCAAAAAAACAAAACAAAATAGCCAAATTTTGACAGTCGTCCTCACTTTGGGACATCCCGTATATCAAAAATCCCCAAAATGGTCAATTTTGTACCAAAAAATCCTTAAACTTCTGCACTCGTTTTGGGACATCCCGTATAACAAAAATCCCAAAAATGGTCAATTTTGTACCAAAAAATTCTTAAACTTCGGCACTCGTTTTGGGACATTCCGTATATCAAAAATCCCAAAAAAATCTTCATATTCAAAAAATTTTATAAATATCTTAAAATTAAGAGCAAAATCGCCAAATCTTGACAGCTACGATTCATAAAAAAACATTTCTAACTCATCCGGCAAAAAAAACGCTCGCGCGGCAAAAAAACCGCATCGTGTAATCCTACCTTTATATCCAAAAAAATTTTCGCCCCGGACAAAAAGGACATCGAAGGACTTCGACACGTCAATCGCCTACCTGAACGAAATAATCGACGTTTCGATCTCATTTAATCCAAAAAATCGAACAGTAGCTGCCCTTCTCTTATCTATTAACGTCAAAAGGGATGATAAGGGTCATTTCACGCGATATAATAACAACAATGAAGATAATCGTAATAATAGAGTGGTTTTCTTGGTAAACGGGGAGGGGCGGAACGCCCCTCAAAGGACAAAACCGCGCCAGTGGCGTAGACCCACCCTAAAGGAAATTTCCTACTGGGTCCCAAAAAATAATAAATGATAATAATTTAAAATTCAACTGTATTTATTGTGAATTCAAATATTTTGCATAAATTTTCAAAATTTAAGAAATTTTTGAAAGTTAATTCTAAATTTATTCTAAAACTCAAAATTTCTAGTGTATTTTAACAAAAATGTCAAAATTTAAGTTATAATTCCAAAATTTTAGCATTGATTTGTATGAATTCCAAAATTTAGTCTCAAACTCAAAATTTTTAGCATTTTTTGACAGAAATTAAAAATTAAAGCATTTTTTGACTTGAATTCCAAAATATAGGCACTTTTTTGACATAAATATCAAAATTTAAGCATTTCTTGAATCTTTTGACAAGAATTTCCAGCTTTTTTTGAAAGAAATTTAAAAATTTAGGAATTTTTTAAAATGAATTTTAGGCACTTTTTTGACATAAATATCAAAATTGAAGCATTGTTTGACTCGAATTCAAAAATTACAACCAAACTCAAAATTTCTTAACATTTTTTGACAGAAATTTAAAAATATCAAAATTTAAGTATTTTTTCCAAAATTTACTCAATAATTTCTTGCATTTTTTGACATGAATTTCAAATTTTAAACATTCTTTGACTTGAATTCCAAAATTTAATCCCAAACTCAAAATTTCTAGCATTTTTTTACATGAGTTTCAAAATTTCTAGCATTCTTTGACTTGAATTCCCAAATTCAATTCCAAACACGAAATTTCTAGCATTTTTTGACATGAATTTCAAATTTTAAACATTCTTTGACTTGAATTCCAAAATTTAATCCCAAACTCAAAATTTCTAGCATTTTTTGACACGAATTTCAAAATTTCTAGCATTTTTTGACTTGAATTCCCAAGTTCAATTCCAAACACGAAATTTCTAGCATTTTTTGACATGAATTTCAAATTTTAAACATTCTTTGACTTGAATTCCAAAATTTAATCCCAAACTCAAAATTTCTAGCATTTTTTTACATGAGTTTCAAAATTTCTAGCATTCTTTGACTTGAATTCCCAAGTTCAATTCCAAACACGAAATTTCTAGCATTTTTTGACACGAATTTCAAATTTTAAACATTCTTTGACTTGAATTCCAAAATTTAATCCCAAACTCAAAATTTCTAGCATTTTTTTACATGAGTTTCAAAATTTCTAGCATTCTTTGACTTGAATTCCCAAATTCAATGCCAAACTCAAAATTTCTAGCATTTTTTGACACGAATTTCAAATTTTAAACATTCTTTGACTTGAATTCCAAAATTTAATCCCAAACTCAAAATTTCTAGCATTTTTTTACATGAGTTTCAAAATTTCTAGCATTCTTTGACTTGAATTCCCAAATTCAATTCCAAACACGAAATTTCTAGCATTTTTTGACATGAATTTCAAATTTTAAACATTCTTTGACTTGAATTCCAAAATTTAATCCCAAACTCAAAATTTCTAGCATTTTTTTACACGAATTTCAAAATTTCTAGCATTCTTTGACTTGAATTCCCAAGTTCAATTCCAAACACGAAATTTCTAGCATTTTTTGACATGAATTTCAAATTTTAAACATTCTTTGACTTGAATTCCAAAATTTAATCCCAAACTCAAAATTTCTAGCATTTTTTGACACGAATTTCAAAATTTCTAGCATTTTTTGACTTGAATTCCCAAGTTCAATTCCAAACACGAAATTTCTAGCATTTTTTGACATGAATTTCAAATTTTAAACATTCTTTGACTTGAATTCCAAAATTTAATCCCAAACTCAAAATTTCTAGCATTTTTTTACATGAGTTTCAAAATTTCTAGCATTCTTTGACTTGAATTCCCAAGTTCAATTCCAAACACGAAATTTCTAGCATTTTTTGACACGAATTTCAAATTTTAAACATTCTTTGACTTGAATTCCAAAATTTAATCCCAAACTCAAAATTTCTAGCATTTTTTTACATGAGTTTCAAAATTTCTAGCATTCTTTGACTTGAATTCCCAAATTCAATGCCAAACTCAAAATTTCTAGCATTTTTTGACACGAATTTCAAATTTTAAACATTCTTTGACTTGAATTCCAAAATTTAATCCCAAACTCAAAATTTCTAGCATTTTTTGACACGAATTTCAAAATTTCTAGCATTTTTTGACTTGAATTCCCAAGTTCAATTCCAAACACGAAATTTCTAGCATTTTTTGACACGAATTTCAAATTTTAAACATTCTTTGACTTGAATTCCAAAATTTAATCCCAAACTCAAAATTTCTAGCATTTTTTTACATGAGTTTCAAAATTTCTAGCATTCTTTGACTTGAATTCCCAAATTCAATTCCAAACACGAAATTTCTAGCATTTTTTGACATGAATTTCAAATTTTAAACATTCTTTGACTTGAATTCCAAAATTTAATCCCAAACTCAAAATTTCTAGCATTTTTTGACACGAATTTCAAAATTTCTAGCATTTTTTGACTTGAATTCCCAAGTTCAATTCCAAACACGAAATTTCTAGCATTTTTTGACACGAATTTCAAATTTTAAACATTCTTTGACTTGAATTCCAAAATTTAATCCCAAACTCAAAATTTCTAGCATTTTTTTACATGAGTTTCAAAATTTCTAGCATTCTTTGACTTGAATTCCCAAATTCAATTCCAAACACGAAATTTCTAGCATTTTTTGACATGAATTTCAAATTTTAAACATTCTTTGACTTGAATTCCAAAATTTAATCCCAAACTCAAAATTTCTAGCATTTTTTTACATGAGTTTCAAAATTTCTAGCATTCTTTGACTTGAATTCCCAAGTTCAATTCCAAACACGAAATTTCTAGCATTTTTTGACATGAATTTCAAATTTTAAACATTCTTTGACTTGAATTCCAAAATTTAATCCCAAACTCAAAATTTCTAGCATTTTTTGACACGAATTTCAAAATTTCTAGCATTTTTTGACTTGAATTCCCAAGTTCAATTCCAAACACGAAATTTCTAGCATTTTTTGACATGAATTTCAAATTTTAAACATTCTTTGACTTGAATTCCAAAATTTAATCCCAAACTCAAAATTTCTAGCATTTTTTGACACGAATTTCAAAATTTCTAGCATTTTTTGACTTGAATTCCCAAGTTCAATTCCAAACACGAAATTTCTAGCATTTTTTGACATGAATTTCAAATTTTAAACATTCTTTGACTTGAATTCCAAAATTTAATCCCAAACTCAAAATTTCTAGCATTTTTTGACACGAATTTCAAAATTTCTAGCATTTTTTGACTTGAATTCCCAAGTTCAATTCCAAACACGAAATTTCTAGCATTTTTTGACATGAATTTCAAATTTTAAACATTCTTTGACTTGAATTCCAAAATTTAATCCCAAACTCAAAATTTCTAGCATTTTTTGACACGAATTTCAAAATTTCTAGCATTTTTTGACTTGAATTCCCAAGTTCAATTCCAAACACGAAATTTCTAGCATTTTTTGACATGAATTTCAAATTTTAAACATTCTTTGACTTGAATTCCAAAATTTAATCCCAAACTCAAAATTTCTAGCATTTTTTGACACGAATTTCAAAATTTCTAGCATTTTTTGACTTGAATTCCCAAGTTCAATTCCAAACACGAAATTTCTAGCATTTTTTGACATGAATTTCAAATTTTAAACATTCTTTGACTTGAATTCCAAAATTTAATCCCAAACTCAAAATTTCTAGCATTTTTTGACACGAATTTCAAAATTTCTAGCATTTTTTGACTTGAATTCCCAAGTTCAATTCCAAACACGAAATTTCTAGCATTTTTTGACATGAATTTCAAATTTTAGGCACTTTTTTGACATAAATATCAAAATTTAAGCATTTCTTGAATTTTTTGACAAGAATTTCAAAATTTACGATGAAATTTCAAAATTGAACATTAAATTTCAAAATTGAAACATTTTTTGACATGAATTTCAAAATTTAAGGCATTATAAATTTAAAAATTTATTCATTTTTTGACTTGATTTACAAAACTTACTATCAAATTTCAAAATTTATGCATTTTTGACTTGAATTCCAAAATTTACTGCCAAACTCAAAATTTCCAGCTTTTTGTGACAGAAATTTAAAAATTTTAAGAATTTTTTGACATGAATTTCAAATTTTAGGCACTTTTTTGACATAAATGTCAAAATTTAAGCATTTTTTGACTTAAATTCCAAAATTTACTGCCAAACTCAAAATTTCCAGCTTTTTGTGACAGAAATTTAAAATTTAAGAATTTTTTGACATGAATTTGAAATTTTAGGCACTTTTTTGACGTAAATGTCAAATTTTTAAGCATTTTTTGACATGTATTTCAAAATTTTAGAATTTTTTTACATGAATTTCAAATTTTAGGCATTTTTTAGACATTAATATCAAAACTTGAGCATTTTTTTAGAAAATTTCCAAAATTTTTATACGGGTTTCAAAATTTAACAAAATATTTCAAAATTCTATCTATGAATCGTACGATTTTTTTACCGCATGCGGTTTTCTTCCTAAACCACAATTTCAAATTTACACAAAACGATTATCGGTAAGCATTTCTATTCGTACGGTTTTTTTACCGCAACCGGTTATTTTACCGCAACACCAAAACTCAATAAAAACCTAACCAAAATCACAGAAAAACAACATTTTTTTATAAATGCGGTTTTTTACCCGCACACTTCTACATCACAACATTTCTTCTTCTTTTTTCCTAAATTTCGATTACGTAAACCCACCTTAACCATCCGTACGTCAATCTTGACAAGTGACAGTCACCACTTTTTATTCCATCCGTCAAATTTCCCCCCATCATTTAAATCAAAATCAATCTGTGGATGTGTAGAATATTTACAACTAAGTACAAGACGGTAAATCAATATTTAAACAAATAAAATTACTTTATTAACAAATGTATATATAGAGTTATTGTATTAATAAATAATTATTAATTATAAACATTCAAATGTTAAAATACGGCCATCAATTGCCTTTAAAACGGCCAAAATTGTTGGCGGAAGTCTGTGGACAAGTAGAATTTTTACGACCAAGTACGTACCGTACATTAAATGACGTATAGATGGCGTTGGTATCAATAAATAAAAACGACGGTTTAAATTTCATTAAATTTTTATTTATTTATTTAATAATAATAATAATAATAATAATACATCGATAATATCTTACTATATTTATATTTATATACTTTTTTTTAAATATTTAAATGTTTAATTATAATTATGGAAGACTCTGGCTTGTATTTAATATAACAAGATGGCGGAAAACGCGTTTACAAACATTTCCGACAGATGGCGCGCACATTTGACGTAAATTTGACGTTTGTTAATAATTGATATGTTTGTTAATAATAATTGTTTAAACAAATTGACTTTAATGTTTATAAACGCTTTTTGGGGTAAATTTATTTATATACATTATAATGTGACTATTTATATATTTATTTATACTTAAATCTTATATATATATATATATAGGGATGTATTTAAGGTTTTATGTAGTTTTTTTGGTTTATTTTGGATTAAATATGGCGGAGGAATAATACAGGGTGGGTCAAAAAACTAGTTTTAATGAAATTGGATTAAAAATGGCGGACGTAAGATTTTCGAAAAACGAAAAATTTGAGGTTTTTAAGGATTTCTGATTGTTCTAATTGGTGGAAAAATTAATTAAAAACGGGGAGAAATAGTATTTTAATTATTTATAATACAGGGTGGGTCGAAAAACTAGTTTTAATGAAATTGGATTAAAAATGGCGGACGTAAGATTTTCGAAAAACGGAAATTTTGAGGTTTTTAAGGATTTCTGATTGTTCTAATTGGTGGAAAAATTAATTAAAAACGGGGAGAAATAGTATTTTAATTATTTATAATACAGGGTGGGTCGAAAAACTAGTTTTAATGAAATTGGATTAAAAATGGCGGACGTAAGATTTTCGAAAAACGGAAATTTTGAGGTTTTTAAGGATTTCTGATTGTTCTAATTGGTGGAAAAATTAATTAAAAACGGGGAGAAATAGTATTTTAATTATTTATAATACAGGGTGGGTCGAAAAACTAGTTTTAATGAAATTGGATTAAAAATGGCGGACGTAAGATTTTCGAAAAACGAAAAATTTGAGGTTTTTAAGGATTTCTGATTGTTCCAATTGGTGGAAAAATTAATTAAAAACGGGGAGAAATAGTATTTTAATTATTTATAATACAGGGTGGGTCGAAAAACTAGTTTTAATGAAATTGGATTAAAAATGGCGGACGTAAGATTTTCGAAAAACGAAAAATTTGAGGTTTTTAAGGATTTCTGATTGTTCTAATTGGTGGAAATTTAATTAAAAAAGGGGGAATTAGTGTTTTTATTATTTATAGTACAGGGTGAGTCGAAAAACTAGTTTTAACGAAATTGGATTAAAAATGGCGGACGTAAGATTTTTGAAAAATGAAAAATTTGAGGTTTTTAAGGATTTCTAATTATTCTAATTGGTTAAAAAACTAATTAGAAATGAAAAAAAACCATTTTTTTGTATTTGTTATACGGGGTGGACTCAAAAATTTATATTTATTACATTTTTTTACGAAAAATATTCATTTTTTCACAATTTTCTAACTATATTAAGTAATCTGAAATAGTATTGACTAATATATATGACAAATCGTTTATTTTAGAACCGCATTTCGTAATTTTTTCCAAAAAAAAAATGAAAAAAGGGTCCAAAATGTGTCATAAATAGCAAAAAACTTTTTTATTTTTGAGTTTTCTGCTATTTAAACTCGATTTTTATCGATTTATAATCGATATAATCGAATAATTTTTACAGGGTCTAATAGCCTAAGTTTCGCTCTTTCTAACGGTACGTCATAAGTGTTAATTATTATACAGGGTGATACAGTAAAAAAATCAAACAAATACAGGTAGACATTTTAGATTCAAATTAAGCAGTTTTTTATCGAACACACTATATATAAGTAAAAAATTTTGACATATTTAAATAGTACTCGTCGTTCTCTTTCTAATGATATGTTATAAAGTATAATTATCATACAGGGTGATCACTAAAAGCAACTTTTACAAAACCCGTTATAAATCAAACACCCTGTATAAAAAATCGAACTTTTTTCACACTTTCCTGTAGAAAATTTCCCGCTCTTTCCGACTACGTAACCGAAAATGATCCAACACATCTAACAACCCTTTAAAAGTAATTTTAACCACCCCCAACTTTTCAAAATGTTGCAATTATTTAATTTGATCAATTAATAATCGATAAAATCCAATAATTTTATATAAATCCAATAACCTATGTTTCGTTATTTTTAACGATATGTCATAAGTGTTAATTATTATACAGGGTGATACAGTAAAAAAATCAAACAAATATAGGTGGACATTTTAGATTAAAATTAGGGAGTTTTTTATCGAACCCACTGTATATTAGTAACAAATTTTGACATATTCTAAAAGTACTCGTCGTTCTCGTTCTAATGATATGTCACAAGGTATTATTATCATACAGGGTGATCACTAAAAGCAACTTTTACAAAACCCGTTATAAATCAAACACCCTGTATAAAAAATCAAACTTTTTTCACACTTTCCGGTAGAAAATTTCCCGCTCTTTCCGACTACATAACCAAGAAATTTCCAACACATCTAACAACCCCTCAAAAGTAATTTTAACCACCCCCAACTTTTCAAAATGTTACAATTATTTAATTTGATCAATTAATAATCGACAAAATCCAATAATTTTACAAGAATCTAATAACCTAAGTTTCGTTCTTTCCAACGATACGTCATAAGTGTTAATTATTATACAGGGTGATACAGTAATAAAATGAAACAAATACAGGTAGACATTTTAGATTCAAATTAAGCAGTTTTTTATCGAACCCACTGTACATTAGTAAAAAATTTTGACATATTCTAAAAATACTCGTCGTTCTCTTTTTAATGATATGTAACAAGGTATTATTATCATACAGGGTGATCACTAAAAGCAACTTTTACAAAACCCGTTATAAATCAAACACCCTGTACAAAAAATCAAACTTTTTTCACACTTTCCCGTAGAAAATTTCCCGCTCTTTCCAAATACGTAACCAAAAACGACCCCAAGCATCTACCAACCCCCCAAAAGTAATTTTAACCACCCCCAACTTTTCAAAATGTTACAATTATTTAATTTGATCAATTAATAATCAATAAAATCCAATAATTTAACAAGAATCTAATAACCTAAGTTTCGCTCTTTTTAACGATACGTCATAAGTGTTATTTATTATACAGGGTGATACAGTAAAAAAATGAAACAAATACAGGTAGACATTTTAAATACAAATTAAGTAGTTTTTTATCGAACCCACTGTATATTAGTAAAAAATTTTGACATATTCTAAAAATACTTATCGTTCTCTTTCTAATGATGTGTCACAAGGTATTATTATCATACAGGGTGATCACTAAAAGCAACTTTTACAAAACCCGTTATAAATCAAACACCCTGTACAAAAAATCAAACTTTTTTCACACTTTCCGGTAGAAAATTTCCCGCTCTTTCCGACTACGTCACCGAAAACGACCCCACGCCTATACCAACCCCCCAAAAATGACTTTAACCACCCCCAACCCCCAAACTCTTCTACTCCATTGTGTTATACTTCACGTTTTTCACCTTGAAATACCTGTAGGCGGCGTACCCCACTACGGTAACCAAAACCGCCGCCGCCAGCGTCGACCCCACCGCTATGGGGGCGGTTTCATCCCTATACAGCCGTTGTGGCTTGCATTCAAACGCGCCATCAAACTCTTCGCTGCGGTACATAAACGCCTGCACCCGCAGCAGCCGCAGGAACAGCGTCCCATGCATTCCAGGAGGAGGATTGTCCTCTTCGTCGGTCTCCAAGGGAATCTCCACCTCGTTGCAGGAATAAGACTTGCCCACGGGGGTGGGAATCAGCATCTTCCTATGGTACAACTTTATAGAGGATTTTCCTTGAAGAAAAACAATAAATTGAAAGATTTTTCTTTGGTTTTAGAAGGTAAAAATACTCACTTTGTATGGGTATACCGTGAAATTGGGGTAGATCGGGGCTGACGCTCAATTCTATGTCGCTGATGTACCATCTTTCGCCCCCGGGAGTCTGAAATAGGGAAATTTGTGAGGTTTTTATAAAAATGGGATATTTGCACCCTTTAAAAAAGCATTTAAGAACGTCACTGGGTGGTTTTTAGTAAACAACATTATAGTGGAATCTTTTAAGTGTAAGTTGGTCGAAAAATTGTTTTAAAAAGTTGAATTTTAAGGGGTGAAAGTGGGGTTTATATAAATTATGAGTTTTTTCAAGTTTTAAGGGTAGTTTTCACCCTTTTGAGGTTTATTAGGTATCAGATGTTTAGAATAACGTATGTTAAAGTGTAATTTTGTTTCAAATCGTTAAAAATCTAGTAATTGTGCTACAGGGGGATGAAAAAATGTAAAAAAGTGAAATTTGTGAGGTTTTTATAAAAATGGGACATTTGGACCCTTTAAAAAAGCATTTAAGAACGTCACTGGGTGGTTTATAGTAAATAACATTATAGTGGAATCTTTTAAGTGTAAGTTGGTTAAAAAATTGTTTAAAAAGTTGAATTTTAAGGGGTGAAAGTGGGGTTTATATAAATTATGAGTTTTTTCAAGTTTTAAGGGTAGTTTTCACCCTTTTAAGGTTTATTGGGTATCAGATGTTTAGAATAACGTATGTTAAAGTGTAATTTTGTAAAAAATCGTTTAAAATCCCTTAATTGTGCTACAGGGGGATGAAAAAATGTAAAAAAGTGAAATTTGTGAGGTTTGTATAAAAATGGGACATTTGAACCCTTTAAAAAAGTATTTAAGGACGTCACTGGGTGGTTTTTAGTAAAAAACATTATGGTGGAATCTTTTAAGTGTAAGTTGGTCAAAAAATTGTTTAAAACAGTTGAATTTTAAGGGGTGAAAGTGGGGTTTATATAGATTATAAGTTTTTTTAAGTTTTAAGGGTAGTTTTCACCCTTTTAAGGTTTATTAGGTATCAGATGTTTAGATTAACGTATGTTAAAGTGTAATTTTGTAACAAATTATTTAAAATCATTAATTGTACTACAGGGGGATGAAAAAATCATAAAAAGTGAAATATGTGAGGTTTTTATAAAAATGGGACATTTGGACCCTTTAAAAAACCATTTAAGAACGTCACTGGGTGGTTTTTAGTAAATAACATTATAGTGGAATCTTTTAAGTGTAAGTTGGTCGAAAAATTGTTTTAAAAAGTTGAATTTTAAGGGGTGAAAGTGGGGTTTATATAAATTATGAGTTTTTTCAAGTTTTAAGGGTAGTTTTTACCCTTTTAAGGTTTATTAGGTATCAGATGTTTAGAATAACGTATGTTAAAGTGTAATTTTGTTTCAAATCGTTAAAAATCTAGTAATTGTGCTACAGGGGGATGAAAAAATGTAAAAAAGTGAAATTTGTGAGGTTTTTATAAAAATGGGACATTTGGACCGTTTAAAAAAGCATTTAAGAACGTCACTGGGTGGTTTTTAGTAAATAACATTATAGTGGAATCTTTTAAGAGTAAATTGGTCAAAAAATTGTTTAAAAAAGTTGAATTTTAAGGGGTGAAAGTGGGGTTTATATAAATTATGAGTTTTTTCAAGTTTTTGGGGTAGTTTTCACCCTTTTAAGGTTTATTAGGTACCAGATGTTTAGAATAACATATGTTAAACAGTAATTTTGTTTAAAATCGTTTAAAATTATATAATTGTGCTACAGGGGGATGAAAAAATGTAAAAAAGTGAAATTTGTGAGGTTTTGATAAAAATGGGACATTTAGACCCTTTAAAAAAGCATTTAAGAACGTCACTGGGTTTGTTTTTAGTAAATAACATTATAGTGGAATCTTTTAAGTGTAAGTTGGTCGAAAAATTGTTTAAAAAAGTTGAATTTTAAGGGGTGAAAGTGGGGTTTATATAAATTATGAGTTTTTTCAAGTTTTTGGGGTAGTTTTCACCCTTTTAAGGTTTATTAAGTATCAGATGTTTAGAATAACGTATGTTAAAGTGTAGTTTTGTTACAAATCGTTTAAAATCATTAATTGTACTACAGGGGGATGAAAAAATCATAAAAAAGTGAAATTTGTGAGGTTTTGATAAAAATGGGACATTTAGACCCTTTAAAAAAGCATTTAAGAACGTCACTGGGTGGTTTTTAGTTAATAACATTATAGTGGAATCTTTTAAATGTAAATTGGCCCAAAAATTGTTTAAAAAAGTTAAATTTTAAGGGGTGAAAGTGGGGTTTATATAAATTATGAGTTTTTTCAAGTTTTAAGGGTAGTTTTCACCCTTTTAAGGTTTATTAGGTATCAGATGTTTAGAATGACGTTTTTTAAAATATAATTTTGTTAAAAATCGTTTAAAATAAAGTAATTGTACCACAGGGGGATGAAAAAATGTAAAAAAGGTGAAATTTGTGAGGTTATTATAAAAATGGGACATTTAGACCCTTTAAAAAAGCATTTAAGAACGTCACTGGTGGTTTTTAGTAAATAACATTATAGTGGAATCTTTTAAGAGTAAATTGGTCAAAAAAATGTTTAAAACAGTTGAATTTTAAGGGGTGAAAGTGAGGTTTATATAAATTATGAGTTTTTTCAAGCTTTAAGGGTAATTTTTACCCTTTTAAGGTTTATTAGGAATCAGATGTTTAGAATAACGTATGTTAAACAGTAATTTTGTTTAAAATCGTTTAAAATCAAGTAATTGTGCTACAGGGGGATGAAAAAATCATAAAAAAAGTGAAATTTGTGGGGTTTTTATAAAAATGAGACATTTGGACCCTTTAAAAAACCATTTAAGTACGTCACTGGGTGGTTCTAATTAAATAACATTATAGAAGAATCTTTTAAAAACAATTTGACGCAAAAATCATTAAAAAAATTTGAATTTTAACTCATAAATATCACGATTAAACAATTTTTATACGAACTTATTCAAACCAAATTCAAATTTCCCGCTCCGACGCTTTGAGCGCAAGCGCTCTCACACCAACCAATCAGACACGCCTACTGGCGCATGCGCTCCACCACAACTTCCTCCAAACCCCTTATACGAGGGTAAAACCAAACTCACCTTAGCAAAATTCATCACCAGGCTGTACCCAGTCCAGGATATCCTCATCAAGGCCACATCCTCTTCCTCCTTGCAATCACCCTCGATCAACGCCTTTTCCGGTATAAAAGAATCCGCCTGTTCGTCCAGGTCGTGCAGGATGAACCTAACCTAAAAAATCCCAAACCAAATTTAAAAAAAGAAGATTTTTAGCCAAAATTACGTCATACTTCCACCACCGCATCCGTTTTCAACAATATACAGGTGGATCTGGTTTTACCGTTGAACATCCTGTAGTAAGCCACCCCGGAATCGTTTTTGGAGGGGGTATTGGCCATCGCCGTCACTGATTGGTCCGTTTCTTCGGTCGTAGAAGCGCTGAATTTAGTGTGACGCGGTTTCGTAGTCACTTGCTTCAACTTCAGACCGTCCGACGGCCGAACAGTAGCCAGACCTGCACCGAAAACCAAAAAAACGTTAAGGGGTCGATATTTTCCTCCTATACCCCTTAATAGCACCCTAAATACGTCATTAACAATCTTTTACGTCCAAATGTCTTAAATTTTTGTTTTAAAGTGTAAAAGATCGTACTTACATAGTAGTAGGATGACGTAGGACGCCATGACGTTAGGCAACACCATTAACAACTACCAAGGCCTACTGCGACGTCTTCGACGTCGAAATCGTGACTGCGCTCGGCAAAATGGCTGCGCTCTAAGAAGGGGGTGGAAATCGATAAAATGACGCAAATGCTTCGGTTTTACGGAACGTGGGTGAGTTTACACCCTTTAGTAGGGTGGATTGTACACCACCGTATCTAAATATCACGTTACAACCCTTAGAATTACCGAAAATCGTCGTAAAATTATCTGCCGTACTAAACGTGGAAACGCGTCGGCGTTTTAGATGGAAAAAGGGTGGAATTAAGGGTTGGGGACGGTTGTAAATATGATTAATTTACTCCTACGTCTTTCTTTAATAAATCGTACGAAAAAACCGTTTAAAAATAACGTTAATAACGTCGAAATTACGGTTTAAAATCGTTTACGTCAGTCGGCCATCTTGGATTCGGTACTAACCGATTTAAAACGGTAAAAAACGGGGGGAAATTAGTTTAAACGATAAAAATACGGTAAATTATAATCAAAATTAAACAATCTAACGTTTATTTATACAAAAATTTAATTTTCAACCCTTAAAATCGTTCAAATAAACCAATTAAATTATACGTACAATTTAACGTTAAATTAATAAAAAAATTAAATTTTAAACAATAAAAATTAATATATTATACTTAATGGTAACTATAATTACGTTTAAGGGTTGAAAACTACCCTTTCAAGTACCCAAAATTAAACAAAACTTTTCGACCGTCCCTCGTATATATACAATTTTATTTCAACCTAACAAATTCTTCCTATTAGTCCCGCAACAATTACTACGTACGCGTATATAAAGTTGCATAACTAGTAGTAACAATTAACAATAAAACGGATTTAAAAACTATCTAACATCGTTTATACCGTAATAAATTATTATAAAATCGTTTAATTAATCGTATTTAATTTAAATCAATTAGATTTATTTGTTTATCGATTCTATTAGTTCGCGTATAAATACGTACCCGTCTAACGGTACTTTAGTTACTTTAAATTTAAACGTTTTTGGTACTGTAATTACAATTAACGCGATAAAAAGAGATAGTTGGATAGTTATATAACTGTTTCTTTTTGTTATTAACTTTTAAATGGTATTTAAGTGTTGTCGATTATCGACAAAGTTCACGTAAACTTAGCCACCGGTAAAACTACCTAAACTGTCATGCGTGTACTTGTCATCGACGTCACTGCGCTAATCTACGACCTACGATCGCCTGGCGGATCTATTGGCTAAGTAGGGCGATTTACGGGAAAGTACGTCCTAGCTAGATTCGTTAGTCCGCGACCGGCCATCTTGTAGAAATCTGAAAAGTATGCTTTTTCGAGGTGTGTGTTTTGTGGATATTTGTGTCGATTTTTAAAGGATTTCCCAACGACCAGGATAATTTTATGGGTGAGTCCTGATTAATTTCGATAACAGTGTCGCGTTTTAGACTGTCCAAAGCGTCGAATTCCCATCGGAAAACTATCAAAAACGTACGAGAAAAAAAAGTGTCTACCTACCTCTCTTTTACTCCAAGTGATTGTGTGCATAATATAAATATAAAAACCTTACGGTACATTCTACTGCAAATATCAACTGCCTAAAACGATATTTTCCGTTAAATTAACGCGAATAATCCTGTAGGATAACATCCCCGAGGGGTACAGTTTAATTTCCGTAGCACAGAACGACCTGCAGATTTTTTCCTTTCTACTGCCTTAAAAGGTCAAAAAATCCTCGGATATCGTTAGAGGAGCCCCGAGGAACGTGTCCCGTTTTTGTGGATTGATAGAGGTAGGTAAATACTTTATTTTCTTCGATTTGTGGTATATAATTACACTTAAATCGTTTATTTTTCTTTGTAAATGAGTCATCGTTGTTACACGACTCTCTAGGAGGTCATTACATCCTTACCATTACGAAGACGAAGATGTTTATCTTCGTTTCGATCAATTCTCGATAAATTTACGTTAATTTTTTAATAAAAACTTGTGGAAATCTTATTACTACATCGGGTACTTTAACTGTACCATTTTTTAATAATTTAAACAATTTCTGATGGATTTTATTACGATTTTAAATAAATAAAACTGTTTCTAACTACATCTAACTATAAAAATCGATATTTAAAGGTTAAATATCGTTTAAGTTAACATTTAATGTTACTAGGATGTTTTTTATGTTTAAAAACACTTTGGGGCACTAAAATGTGATCAATTATTATTTCTGATTATTTATCTAAGTGAAATTCGTTTTATTTTCACCCCTAATTTGTTCCTGGTGAAGAAATTGTTGTAAGTTTTATTTTAAAGTGTGAATTGTATATCGGGAAGTTGAATAATGTAAGAAATTTCGGTTTTTTTTTGGTGTTGGTGGTTGGAATTTGTTTAAAATTGTTTGTGATTGATCTAAGATGGTTGTGGAGGATTATTTGAGGGTTAATTTGGTTTATTTTCGGTTATTTATTCTTAAAATTGTGTAAATATTGAGATGGGTTATATCGGGGGATGTTTTTTTTGTCTCCCTGTGTTGTATTTGGTTTGTTAAATGTTGTTTTGTATGAAATTGTGCTTTATTTTAAAATTATCTTAAAGTTTTTTTATGTAATAGTTTTTAAAAAGGTGGAAATTGTCCTTAAAGCTTGAAAAACTGATAATTTATATAAAACGCACTTTCACCCCTTAAAATTCAACTGTTTTAAACAATTTTTTGACCAATTTACTCTTAAAAGATTCCACTATAATGTTATTAACTAAAAACCACCCAGTGGCGTTCTTAAATGCTTTTTTAAAGGGTCCAAATGTCCCATTTTTATATAAACCTCACAAATTTTATTTTTTACATTTTTTTATCCCCCTGTAGCACAATTACTAGATTTTAAACAAGTTTTTACAAAATTACTGTTTAACATACGTTATTCTAAACATCTGATACCTAATAAACCTTAAAAGGGTGAAAACTACCCCAAAAACTTGAAAAAACTCATAATTTATATAAACCCCACTTTCACCCCTTAAAATTCAACTTTTTAAAACAATTTTTCGACCAATTTACTCTTAAAAGATTCCACTATAATGATATTTACTAAAAACCACCCAGTGACGTACTTAAATGCTTTTTTAAAGGGTCCAAATGTCCCATTTTTATAAAAACCTCACAAATTTCACTTTTTTTTACATTTTTCATCCCCCTGTAGCACAATTAAGGGATTATTAACGATTTTTTACAAAATTACACTTTAACATACGTTATTCTAAACATCTGATACCTAATAAACCTTAAAAGGGTGAAAACTACCCCAAAAACTTGAAAAAACTCATAATTTATATAAACCCCACTTTCACCCCTTAAAATTCAACTTTTTTAAACAATTTTTTGACCAACTTACACTTAAAAGATTGCACTATAATGCTATTTACTTAAAACCACCCAGTGACGTACTTAAATGCTTTTTTAAAGGGTCCAAATGTCCCATTTTTATAAAAACCTCATAAATTTCACTTTTTTATGATTTTTTCATCCCCCTGTAGTACAATTAATGATTTTAAACGATTTTTAACAAATTTACACTTTAACAAACGTTATTCTAAACATCTGATACCTAATAAACCTTAAAAGGGTGAAAACTACCCTTAAAACTTGAAAAACTCATCATTTATATAAACCCCACTTTCACCCCTTAAAATTCAACTTTTTTAAACAATTTTTTGACCAATTTACACTTAAAAGATTCCACTATAATGTTATTTACTATAAACCACCCAGTGGCGTTCTTAAATGCTTTTTTAAAGGGTCCAAATGTCCCATTTTTATATAAACCTCACAAATTTTATTTTTTACATTTTTTTATCCCCCTGTAGCACAATTACTAGATTTTAAACAAGTTTTTACAAAATTACTGTTTAACATACGTTATTCTAAACATCTGATATCTAATAAACCTTAAAAGGGTGAAAACTACCCTTAAAACTTGAAAAAACTCATATTTTATATAAACCCCACTTTCTCCCCTTAAAATTCAACTTTGTTAAACAATTTTTCGACCAATTTACACTTGAAAGATTCCACTATAATGTTATTTACTAAAAACCACCCAGTGACGTTCTTAAATGCTTTTTTAAAGGGTGCAAATGTCCCATTTTTATAAAAACCTCACAAATTTCACTTTTTTTACATTTTTTCATCCCCCTGTAGTATAATTAATGATTTTAAACGATTTTAAACAAAATTACACTTTAACATACGTTATTCTAAACATCTGATACCTAATAAACCTTAAAAGGGTGAAAACTACCCTTAAAACTTGAAAAAACTCATAATTTATATAAACCCCACTTCCACCCCTTATAATTCAACTTTTTAAAACAATTTTTTGACCAATTTACACTTAAAAGATTCCACTATAATGTTATTTACTAAAAACCACTCAGTGACGTGCTTAAATGCTTTTTTAAAGGGTCCAAATGTCCCATTTTTATAAAAACCTCACAAATTTTATTTTTTTACATTTTTTCATCCCCCTGTAGCACAATTATATAATTTTAAACGATTTTAAACAAAATTACTGTTTAACATATGTTATTCTAAACATCTGATACCTAATAAACCTTAAAAGGGTGAAAACTACCCTTAAAACTTGAAAAAACTCATAATTTATATAAACCCCACTTTCACCCCTTAAAAATCAACTGTTTTAAACAATTTTCGGACCAATTTATATTTAAAAGATTCCACTATAATGTTATTTACTAAAAACCACCAAGTGACGTACGTAAATGCTTTTTTAAAGGGTCTAAATGTCCCATTTTTATAAAAACCTCACAAATTTCACTTTTTTTTACATTTTTCATCCCCCTGTAGCACAATTCCTTAATTTTAACTGTTTTTTAATAAAATATTAAAAATAAAACCTTTCGGTGAAAAAATTTTGAAAATCGTACCATTTTTACTTCTTCGAAATGGCAATTTATCCAAACGGCCATTTTTTCGACCCGATTTGAATCCGTGTGATTTTTTTAGTAAAATCTCGTTTTTCTCACCGTTTCGAAATTTTAGTAGGTACTACGTAATCTCTGTTGGCAATGGCGATTTTTTTTTGCAACACACGGTTATGTTGGTACACAATGGATACCTTGAACGAGTGATTTGGAACGGTTACGATAATTACGGTGATGTTAAGGACTTGTATAATCGTTTGGTACATGATTTGTTAATTTGCGTCTAATTTTAGGAAAAAAAATCATTTGGTACATGATTTCCGTAGAAAAAATGTTGTTTGCGCTATGATTTTTATTCGAGTTGGATTTTGGGCCAAAATATCTTTGGTTTGTTGAAATCTGTTATTTAGAGTCTCTGTAATTGTACCACATGTCCAAATTCTAGTTTATCCTCTCGAATCTAGTTCTACGAGTTGTCCAACGTGTCCAACATTCTCTTAATCTCGTTTCTTGTTAGTTGACGTCATATTTTGTCCAAAAAAAGTCATTTGGAACATGATTTCTGTAGAAAAAAATGTTGTTTGGTCCACGATTTTTATTCGAATTGAATTTTGGTCCAAAATATCTATGATTTATTGAAATCTGTCATTTAGAGTCTCTGTAATTGTACCACATGTTCAAATTCTAGTTTATCCTCTCGAATCTAGTTCTACGAGTTGTCCAACGTGTCCAACATTCTCTTAATCTCGTTTCTTGTTAGTTGACGTCATATTTTGTCCAAAAAAAGTCATTTGGAACATGATTTCTGTAGAAAAAAATGTTGTTTGGTCCACGATTTTTATTCGAATTGAATTTTGGTCCAAAATATCTATGATTTATTGAATTCTGTCATTTAGAGTCTCTGTAATTGTACCACATGTTCAAATTCTAGTTTATCCTCTCGAATCTAGTTCTACGAGTTGTCCAACGTGTCCAACATTCTCTTAATCTCGTTTCTTGTTAGTTGACGTCATATTTTGTCCAAAAAAAGTCATTTGGAACATGATTTCTGTAGAAAAAAATGTTGTTTGGTCCACGATTTTTATTCGAATTGAATTTTGGTCCAAAATATCTATGATTTATTGAATTCTGTCATTTAGAGTCTCTGTAATTGTACCACATGTCCAAATTCTAGTTTATCCTCTCGAATCTAGTTCTACGAGTTGTCCAACGTGTCCAACATTCTCTTAATCTCGTTTCTTGTTAGTTGACGTCATATTTTGTCCAAAAAAAGTCATTTGGAACATGATTTCTGTAGAAAAAAATGTTGTTTGGTCCACGATTTTTATTCGAATTGAATTTTGGTCCAAAATATCTATGATTTATTGAATTCTGTCATTTAGAGTCTCTGTAATTGTACCACATGTCCAAATTCTAGTTTATCCTCTCGAATCTAGTTCTACGAGTTGTCCAACGTGTCCAACATTCTCTTAATCTCGTTTCTTGTTAGTTGACGTCATATTTTGTCCAAAAAAAGTCATTTGGAACATGATTTCTGTAGAAAAAAATGTTGTTTGGTCCACGATTTTTATTCGAATTGAATTTTGGTCCAAAATATCTATGATTTATTGAAATCTGTCATTTAGAGTCTCTGTAATTGTACCACATGTTCAAATTCTAGTTTATCCTCTCGAATCTAGTTCTACGAGTTGTCCAACGTGTCCAACATTCTCTTAATCTCGTTTCTTGTTAGTTGACGTAATATTTTGTCCAGAATAAGACATTTTGAAAATGATTTCTGTAGAAAAAAATGTTGTTTGGTCCACGATTTTTATTCGAATTGAATTTTGGTCCAAAATATCTATGATTTATTGAATTCTGTCATTTAGAGTCTCTGTAATTGTACCACATGTCCAAATTCTAGTTTATCCTCTCGAATCTAGTTCTACGAGTTGTCCAACGTGTCCAACATTCTCTTAATCTCGTTTCTTGTTAGTTGACGTCATATTTTGTCCAAAAAAAGTCATTTGGAACATGATTTCTGTAGAAAAAATGTTGTTTGGTCCATGATTTTTATTCGAATTGAATTTTGGTCCAAAATATCTATGATTTGTTGAAATCTGTCATTTAGAGTCTCTGTAATTGTACCACATGTTCAAATTCTAGTTTATCCTCTCGAATCTAGTTCTACGAGTTGTCCAACGTGTCCAACATTCTCTTAATCTCGTTTCTTGTTAGTTGACGTCATATTTTGTCCAAAAAAAGTCATTTGGAACATGATTTCTGTAGAAAAAAATGTTGTTTGGTCCACGATTTTTATTCGAATTGAATTTTGGTCCAAAATATCTATGATTTATTGAATTCTGTCATTTAGAGTCTCTGTAGTTGTACCACATGTCCAAATTCTAGTTTATCCTCTCGAATCTAGTTCTACGAGTTGTCCAACGTGTCCAACATTCTCTTAATCTCGTTTCTTGTTAGTTGACGTCATATTTTGTCCAAAAAAAGTCATTTGGAACATGATTTCTGTAGAAAAAATGTTGTTTGGTCCATGATTTTTATTCGAATTGAATTTTGGTCCAAAATATCTATGATTTGTTGAAATCTGTCATTTAGAGTCTCTGTAATTGTACCACATGTTCAAATTCTAGTTTATCCTCTCGAATCTAGTTCTACGAGTTGTCCAACGTGTCCAACATTCTCTTAATCTCGTTTCTTGTTAGTTGACGTCATATTTTGTCCAAAAAAAGTCATTTGGAACATGATTTCTGTAGAAAAAATGTTGTTTGGTCCATGATTTTTATTCGAATTGAATTTTGGTCCAAAATATCTATGATTTGTTGAAATCTGTCATTTAGAGTCTCTGTAATTGTACCACATGTTCAAATTCTAGTTTATCCTCTCGAATCTAGTTCTACGAGTTGTCCAACGTGTCCAACATTCTCTTAATCTCGTTTCTTGTTAGTTGACGTCATATTTTGTCCAAAAAAAGTCATTTGGAACATGATTTCTGTAGAAAAAAATGTTGTTTGGTCCACGATTTTTATTCGAATTGAATTTTGGTCCAAAATATCTATGATTTATTGAATTCTGTCATTTAGAGTCTCTGTAGTTGTACCACATGTCCAAATTCTAGTTTATCCTCTCGAATCTAGTTCTACGAGTTGTCCAACGTGTCCAACATTCTCTTAATCTCGTTTCTTGTTAGTTGACGTCATATTTTGTCCAAAAAAAGTCATTTGGAACATGATTTCTGTAGAAAAAAATGTTGTTTGGTCCACGATTTTTATTCGAATTGAATTTTGGTCCAAAATATCTATGATTTATTGAATTCTGTCATTTAGAGTCTCTGTAGTTGTACCACATGTCCAAATTCTAGTTTATCCTCTCGAATCTAGTTCTACGAGTTGTCCAACGTGTCCAACATTCTCTTAATCTCGTTTCTTGTTAGTTGACGTCATATTTTGTCCAAAAAAAGTCATTTGGAACATGATTTCTGTAGAAAAAATGTTGTTTGGTCCATGATTTTTATTCGAATTGAATTTTGGTCCAAAATATCTATGATTTGTTGAAATCTGTCATTTAGAGTCTCTGTAATTGTACCACATGTTCAAATTCTAGTTTATCCTCTCGAATCTAGTTCTACGAGTTGTCCAACGTGTCCAACATTCTCTTAATCTCGTTTCTTGTTAGTTGACGTCATATTTTGTCCAAAAAAAGTCATTTGGAACATGATTTCTGTAGAAAAAATGTTGTTTGGTCCATGATTTTTATTCGAATTGAATTTTGGTCCAAAATATCTATGATTTGTTGAAATCTGTCATTTAGAGTCTCTGTAATTGTACCACATGTTCAAATTCTAGTTTATCCTCTCGAATCTAGTTCTACGAGTTGTCCAACGTGTCCAACATTCTCTTAATCTCGTTTCTTGTTAGTTGACGTCATATTTTGTCCAAAAAAAGTCATTTGGAACATGATTTCTGTAGAAAAAAATGTTGTTTGGTCCACGATTTTTATTCGAATTGAATTTTGGTCCAAAATATCTATGATTTGTTGAAATCTGTCATTTAGAGTCTCTGTAATTGTACCACATGTTCAAATTCTAGTTTATCCTCTCGAATCTAGTTCTACGAGTTGTCCAACGTGTCCAACATTCTCTTAATCTCGTTTCTTGTTAGTTGACGTCATATTTTGTCCAAAAAAAGTCATTTGGAACATGATTTCTGTAGAAAAAATGTTGTTTGGTCCATGATTTTTATTCGAATTGAATTTTGGTCCAAAATATCTATGATTTGTTGAAATCTGTCATTTAGAGTCTCTGTAATTGTACCACATGTTCAAATTCTAGTTTATCCTCTCGAATCTAGTTCTACGAGTTGTCCAACGTGTCCAAGATTCTCTTAATCTCGTTTCTTGTTAGTTGACGTCATATTTTGTCCAAAAAAAGTCATTTGGAACATGATTTCTGTAGAAAAAATATTGTTTGGTCCATGATTTTTATTCGAATTGGATTTTGGTCCAAAATATCTATGATTTATTGAAATCTGTCATTTAGAGTCTTTGGAATTGTACCACATGTCCAAATTCTAGATTATCCTCTCGAATCTAGTTCTACGAGTTGTCCAACGTGTCCAAGATTCTCTTAATCTCGTTTCTTGTTAGTTGACGTCATATTTTGTCCAAAAAAAGTCATTTGGAACATGATTTCTGTAGAAAAAATGTTGTTTGGTCCATGATTTTTATTCGAATTGAATTTTGGTCCAAAATATCTATGATTTGTTGAAATCTGTCATTTAGAGTCTCTGTAATTGTACCACATGTTCAAATTCTAGTTTATCCTCTCGAATCTAGTTCTACGAGTTGTCCAACGTGTCCAACATTCTCTTAATCTCGTTTCTTGTTAGTTGACGTCATATTTTGTCCAAAAAAAGTCATTTGGAACATGATTTCTGTAGAAAAAATGTTGTTTGGTCCATGATTTTTATTCGAATTGAATTTTGGTCCAAAATATCTATGATTTGTTGAAATCTGTCATTTAGAGTCTCTGTAATTGTACCACATGTTCAAATTCTAGTTTATCCTCTCGAATCTAGTTCTACGAGTTGTCCAACGTGTCCAACATTCTCTTAATCTCGTTTCTTGTTAGTTGACGTCATATTTTGTCCAAAAAAAGTCATTTGGAACATGATTTCTGTAGAAAAAATATTGTTTGGTCCATGATTTTTATTCGAATTGGATTTTGGTCCAAAATATCTATGATTTATTGAAATCTGTCATTTAGAGTCTTTGGAATTGTACCACATGTCCAAATTCTAGATTATCCTCTCGAATCTAGTTCTACGAGTTGTCCAACGTGTCCAAGATTCTCTTAATCTCGTTTCTTGTTAGTTGACGTCATATTTTGTCCAAAAAAAGTCATTTGGAACATGATTTCTGTAGAAAAAATGTTGTTTGGTCCATGATTTTTATTCGAATTGAATTTTGGTCCAAAATATCTATGATTTGTTGAAATCTGTCATTTAGAGTCTCTGTAATTGTACCACATGTTCAAATTCTAGTTTATCCTCTCGAATCTAGTTCTACGAGTTGTCCAACGTGTCCAACATTCTCTTAATCTCGTTTCTTGTTAGTTGACGTCATATTTTGTCCAAAAAAAGTCATTTGGAACATGATTTCTGTAGAAAAAATGTTGTTTGGTCCATGATTTTTATTCGAATTGAATTTTGGTCCAAAATATCTATGATTTGTTGAAATCTGTCATTTAGAGTCTCTGTAATTGTACCACATGTTCAAATTCTAGTTTATCCTCTCGAATCTAGTTCTACGAGTTGTCCAACGTGTCCAAGATTCTCTTAATCTCGTTTCTTGTTAGTTGACGTCATATTTTGTCCAAAAAAAGTCATTTGGAACATGATTTCTGTAGAAAAAATATTGTTTGGTCCATGATTTTTATTCGAATTGGATTTTGGTCCAAAATATCTATGATTTATTGAAATCTGTCATTTAGAGTCTCTGTAATTGTACCACATGTCCAAATTCTAGTTTATCCTCTCGAATCTAGTTCTACGAGTTGTCCAACGTGTCCAAGATTCTCTTAATCTCGTTTCTTGTTAGTTGACGTCATATTTTGTCCAAAAAAAGTCATTTGGAACATGATTTCTGTAGAAAAAATATTGTTTGGTCCATGATTTTTATTCGAATTGGATTTTGGTCCAAAATATCTATGATTTATTGAAATCTGTCATTTAGAGTCTTTGGAATTGTACCACATGTCCAAATTCTAGTTTATCCTCTCGAATCTAGTTCTACGAGTTGTCCAACGTGTCCAAGATTCTCTTAATCTCGTTTCTTGTTAGTTGACGTCATATTTTGTCCAAAAAAAGTCATTTGGAACATGATTTCTGTAGAAAAAATATTGTTTGGTCCATGATTTTTATTCGAATTGGATTTTGGTCCAAAATATCTATGATTTATTGAAATCTGTCATTTAGAGTCTCTGTAATTGTACCACATGTCCAAATTCTAGATTATCCTCTCGAATCTAGTTCTACGAGTTGTCCAACGTGTCCAAGATTCTCTTAATCTCGTTTCTTGTTAGTTGATGTCACATTTTGTCCAAAAAAAGTCATTTGGTACATGATTTCTGTAGAAAAAAATGTTGTTTGGTCCATGATTTTTATTCGAATTGAATTTTGGTCCAAAATATCTATGATTTATTGAAATCTGTCATTTAGAGTCTCTGTAATTGTACCACATGTCCAAATTCTAGTTTATCCTCTCGAATCTAGTTCTACGAGTTGTCCAACGTGTTCAAGATTCTCTTAATCTCGTTTCTTGTTAGTTGACGTCATATTTTGTCCAAAAAAAGTCATTTGGAACATGATTTCTGTAGAAAAAATATTGTTTGGTCCATGATTTTTATTCGAATTGGATTTTGGTCCAAAATATCTATGATTTATTGAAATCTGTCATTTAGAGTCTCTGTAATTGTACCACATGTCCAAATTCTAGTTTATCCTCTCGAATCTAGTTCTACGAGTTGTCCAACGTGTCCAAGATTCTCTTAATCTCGTTTCTTGTTATTTGACGTCACATTTTGTCCAAAAAAAGTCATTTGGTACATGATTTGTTAATTTACGTCAATTTTTAGAAAAAAAAAGTCATTTGGTACATGATTTCTGTAGAAAAAATGTTGTTTGGTCTATGATTTTTATTCGAATTGGATTTTGGTCCAAAATATCTATGATTTATTGAAATCTGTCATTTAGAGTCTCTATAATTGTACCACATGTCCAAATTCTAGATTATCCTCTCGAATCTAGTTCTACGAGTTGTCCAACGTGTCCAAGATTCTCTTAATCTCGTTTCTTGTTAGTTGACGTCATATTTTGTCCAAAAAAAGTCATTTGGAACATGATTTCTGTAGAAAAAATATTGTTTGGTCCATGATTTTTATTCGAATTGGATTTTGGTCCAAAATATCTATGATTTATTGAAATCTGTCATTTAGAGTCTCTGTAATTGTACCACATGTCCAAATTCTAGATTATCCTCTCGAATCTAGTTCTACGAGTTGTCCAACGTGTCCAAGATTCTCTTAATCTCGTTTCTTGTTAGTTGACGTCATATTTTGTCCAAAAAAAAGTCATTTGGAACATGATTTCTGTAGAAAAAATGTTGTTTGGTCCATGATTTTTATTCGAATTGGATTTTTGTCCAAAATATCTATGATTTATTGAAATCTGTCATTTAGAGTCTCTGTAATTGTACCACATGTCCAAATTCTAGTTTATCCTCTCGAATCTAGTTCTACGAGTTGTCCAACGTGTTCAAGATTCTCTTAATCTCGTTTCTTGTTAGTTGACGTCATATTTTGTCCAAAAAAAGTCATTTGGAACATGATTTCTGTAGAAAAAATATTGTTTGGTCCATGATTTTTATTCGAATTGGATTTTGGTCCAAAATATCTATGATTTATTGAAATCTGTCATTTAGAGTCTCTGTAATTGTACCACATGTCCAAATTCTAGTTTATCCTCTCGAATCTAGTTCTACGAGTTGTCCAACGTGTCCAAGATTCTCTTAATCTCGTTTCTTGTTAGTTGACGTCATATTTTGTCCAAAAAAAGTCATTTGGAACATGATTTCTGTAGAAAAAATATTGTTTGGTCCATGATTTTTATTCGAATTGGATTTTGGTCCAAAATATCTATGATTTATTGAAATCTGTCATTTAGAGTCTCTGTAATTGTACCACATGTCCAAATTCTAGTTTATCCTCTCGAATCTAGTTCTACGAGTTGTCCAACGTGTCCAAGATTCTCTTAATCTCGTTTCTTGTTATTTGACGTCACATTTTGTCCAAAAAAAGTCATTTGGTACATGATTTGTTAATTTACGTCAATTTTTAGAAAAAAAAATCATTTGGTACATGATTTCTGTAGGAAAGATTAAAAAAAAACGTCGTTTGCACCATAACACCCCCTAAACTTGTTCCAGGTAATGTGAAGCGGTCAGATCGATAGTATTTTCGGTGGGGACGATGTCGGCAGCGATGCGGTCCACCCTTCAGACCGTACCGGAAAGTCTGGAGGTAACGAAGAACGCCGACCCCACTATAGGCACACCCGGTCCCCAAACGACGAAGACCCCGATCAAATCATCCATAACAGACGAAAAAAGCACCAGGTCTCGCAACTATCACACCCCCACGTCGACCAATAAGGTGAGTTTGAGCTATTTGACATATTTTTTCGCATGCTTTGTTGTTTTTTCTATCAATTTTTGTGTGACGTTTTTGTAAATGTCATTCCATGTCACTCCAGAGCAAGATCTGGTGAAAAATGATGTCAAATCGGCAACGGCGCTTTTTTTTTTCTTCGGGTTCGTAGCGGGCTTTATATGGTCCAGATTTATTACCGAGTGATTTAGATAGTTTTTTTTGTTTATTGAAAATTGTCACGTTTGATTCGGTGGACGTACTTATAAAGGATGTCCCAGTTTTGGGGTGACACGTAGAAAGAAAGAAACGCCACCGGAATTAATTAACTTATATTTGGTCCTTCGAGCCGGATGTCGAAGAAAATTTCGTTTTTCAACTGTTTTAAACAAATTTAGTTTGTTTTGAAACTATTTTTACTATTTTTTTATTAAAGTTTGTTACGTTTTTTAATTTTAACTCGCTAGAATCTAAATCAGGTATATACGATGGCTGTAGTGTAAAAAAACTCGATTTTCTTGGTATAATGACATCAAATTTTATACCTTTTTGTAATTTATACCAAAATTAAGAATCACGGTGATTTAAATCTGGTAAATTTGTCGGCTATGTGCGATTTTTGTCTAATTTTATAACATTTGGTCCTTCCGAGCCGGATATGTTTTTTTTGTTGAATAAAATTGTATTTTCTAAGGTGAATTTCGACGTAGTGGGTTCGAATTTTTGGTAAAAGGTGACCTGATGATGGAAGTTCATGGTGTGGTCGTGTAGAGGGCGTGTCGGTTACCGAGGAGCGAAAAAATTGTAGTTTTTTATCGTTTTAGTAGGTTGTGGTTTTTAAAAACTAATTTGAGTGTGAAATATCCATGAATTGGTGGTTTGGATGTAGTTTGGGTCAAAATTGTCCATGAAAAACTGTCGGGTAAGCAATTTGAGTCAGAAATATCGATGGAAGTGTCTTAATACAAATTTGAGTCAGAAATATCCATGAAAGTGTCTAAACATGAAATTTGAGTCAGAAATATCCATTTGGATCAGAAATTGTTATTAAATCGTCTCTAATAATAAATTTGAGTCAAAATTGCTTGTAAAAATATCTCGATAACAAATTTGAGTCATAAGTATGCAAGAAAAAGTCTGTAACAATATATTTGAGTCAAAAATTGTCCAAGAAGTGTCAAATTTACAAAATAGTCGGTAAAATATCTCTAACAGCAAATTTGAGTCAAAAACGTCAACAAAAAACATTCAAGAACCAAATTTAAGTCAAAAATTGCCGTCAGGATATCTCTAACATTAAATTTGGGTCAAAAACGTCTTAAAAAAAAACTTACAGAACCAAATTTAAATTAAAATTTTACAAGAAGAATGTTTATGAACCAAATTTGAGTCAAAAATCGTCATCAAAATGTGTATCTACAATAAATTTGAGTCAAAAATTGTCATCTAAATGTCTCTCATGGCAAATTTGAGTCAAAAACCTCCACAAAAACAATCAAGAACTAAATTTAGGTCAAAATATTCCACGAAAAACGTTCAAGAACAAAATTTGAGTCAAACACGTCCATGAAATAACCACCAGAACTAAATTTAAGTCAAAATTTTCTAAGAAAATTGTATAACCAAATTTGAGTCAAAATGTTTTACGAAAAACCCTCCAGAACTAAATTTGAGTCAAAATATTCCACGAAAAACGTTCAAGAACAAAATTTGAGTCAAAAACATCAACAATAAACACTCGAGAACCAAATTTAAGCCAAAAATTGCCATCAGGATATTTCTAACATTAAATTTGGGTCAAAAACGTCTTCAAAAAAAAACTTTCAAAACCAAATTTAAGTCAAGTTAAGTTTTCCAAGAAGAATGTTTACGTACCAAATTTGAGTTAAAAATTGTTATCAAAATGTTTATTTACAATAAATTTGAGTCAAAAATGTGTTTATCAACAAATTTGAGTCAAATATTATCACCAAATTGTGTTTATCAACGAATTTGAGTCAAAAATTTGTTTACCTGCCAATTTGAGTCAGAAATTTTTATCAAAACGGCCTTAACGACACATTTGAGTCAGAAATGGTCATCCAAACAAATTCAACAACAAACTTGAGTCAAAAATGTGTTTATCAACAAATTTGAGTCAGAAATGATCCTCAAAACGTATCCAACAATAAATTTGGGTCAAAAATTGTCATCAAAATGTTTATCTACAAATTTAAGTAAAAAAATGTTATCCAAACGTATCTGTGAACAAATTTTAACCAAAAATTATCATCAAAACGGTTTTTTAAACAAATTTGAGTCAAAAACTTTTACGAAAAAACCTCCAGGAACGAATTTAAGTCAAAATTTTCCAAGAAAAACCCTCCAGAACTAAATTTGAGTTAAAATATTCTACGAAAATTGTTCCAGAACAAAATTTAAGCCAAAAATTGCCATCAGTTCATCTGTAACAACAAATTTAACTAAAATATTGTTACATCAAATTTGAGTCAGAATGTGATTAAAACAAAGTTGAGTCAAAAATGTATTTATTTAAAAATTTGTGTCAAAAATGGTCATAAAAAGGTATCCAACAACAAATTTGAGTCAAAAATGTTTTATCTACAAATTTGAGTAAGAAATTGTGATTAAAACATCTCTAACAACATATTTGAGTCAGAAATGATCCTCAAAATGTATCCAACAATAAATTTGAGTCAAAAGTGTGTTTATCTGCCAATTTGAGTCAGAAATGGTTATCTTAACAAATCTAACCACAAACTTGAGTCAAAAATGGTCATAAAAACTTATCCAATAACAAATTTAAGTCAAAAATGTATTTACCTACAAATTTAAGTCAAAGAGGCTCATCAAATTTATTTATCAACAAATTTGTGTCAAAAATGGTCATCAAAACGTATCCAAAAATAAATTTGAGTCAAAATTGTTATCAAAATGTGTCTATCAATAAATTTGATATGATCTTCAAACTGGTCCAACAAAAAATTCGAGTCAAAAATGTGTTTATCTATAAATTTCAATCAAAAATTGTCATCAAATTTTCTTTAACAACAAATTTGAGTCAAAAATGGTAATCAAAATTTATCCAATAACAAATTTGAGTCAAAAATGTAATTTACCTACAAATTTAAGTCAAAAAGGCTCATCAAAATGTGTTTATCTACAAATTTGAGTCAAAAATTGTCATCAAATTGTCTTTATCAACAAATTTGAACCAGAAAGTGTCATCTAAACGTATCCAACAATAAATTTAAGTCAAAACTGGTGATAAAAATGTGTTTATCAACAAATTTAAGTCAAAACTGGTGATAAAAATGTGTTTATCAACAAATTTAAGTCAAAACTGGTGATAAAAATGTGTTTATCTACAAATTTGAGTCAAAAAAGATTCTCTAACCATATCCAACAACAAATTTGAGTCCAAAAGGTTTATCAAATTGTATTTATCTACAAATTTGAGTCAAAAATTTAGATCAAAACAGCCTTAATAACAAATTTGAGTCAAAACCAGCCATCTAAACGAATCCAACCACAAACTTGAGTCAAAAATGTGTTTATAAATTTGGGTCAGAAATTGTGATCAAAACTGCTTTAACAATAAATTTGAGTCAAAAAATCTATTTACCTACAAATTTGAGTCAAACATTGTCATCAAAACGTATTCAACAATAAGTTTGAGTCAAAAATTGTTACCAAAATATGTTTATCTACAAATTTGAGTCAGAAAATTGTCATCAAAACTTATCCAATGTCAAATTTAAGTCAAAAATGTAATTTACCTACAAATTTAAGTCAAAAAGGCCCATCAAAATGTATTTATCTACAAATTTGAGTCAGAAATTTTGATCAAAACTGCTTTAACAATAAATTTGAGTCAAAAATGTAATTTACCTACAAATTTAAGTCAAAAAGGCCCATCAAAATATATTTATCTACAAAATTGAGTCAGAAACTGTCATCAAAACTGCTTTACCAATAAATTTAAGTCAAAAATGACCACCAGAATGTGTTTATCAACAAATTTGAGTCAAAACCGTCCATTAAAACGTACCCAACAACAAATTCGACTCAAAAACAACCATCAAAACCCACCAAACAATCACCCACAACACCGCTCTGAATTTCACCTATTTTACCTACAACCACGTACTACGATCCCAATCCGGCAACCGCGCATCATCATCATCATCAACACCATCATCACCTCGAACCCGCCCGTTTCTGTGTTACGATACACGACGAAGTAGGCGCTGGAAATCATTCTAGTTTTAGCTGTATCGACGCGAAGATCGCAGCAGGCGCGGCTGCCGACAATCACACACCAGTGGCGGCGCGGAAAACGAACACCCAGTGCGGAAAAACCGTGTTTTCAGTGCCCGAAACCGTAAAGTGAACATCCCCCTTAAGGTCCAACGGTAAAAAACACTTTTTCTTTACTATAAATCACTTTTCGCACCCCTAATTCGTATCGGAGAGGGTTTTATCGAGGTTAGAATGGATTTTAGGGTCCTTCGAGCCGGATTTTTTTTCGATTTTTCTAGATTTTTCCAGTTTTTTTGGGTTCTAGAAGGTTTTCGCGTCGAATTTTTTACGTTTTTAGGTTTTTACTTTTTTTTACCCTATTTTCCAACCCCTAATTCGTCCAGAAAGGGTTTTATCGAGGTTATTATGGAAATTATGGTCCTTCGAGCCGGATATTTTTACGAGTTTTCTAGATTTTTCCAGTTTTTTTGGGTTCTAGAAGGTTTTCGCGTCGTTTTTTTTTAAATTTTTTAAGTTTTTATTTTTTTTACCCTATTTTCCAACCCCTAATCCATCCAGAAAGGGTGTTATCGAGGTTATTATGGAAATTATGGTCCTTCGAGCCGGATTTTTTTTTTTATTTTTTCCATTTTTTCGGTTTCTGGATGGTTTTTGGCGTCGATTTTTTTACGTTTTTAATTCGTATCGACGTACTTGGACGCCCGAGGTATAAATCTGGTAAATACGAGGTTCGTTTCTCGTTATTTTTAACCTTTTTTATCTTTTAATGTCAACATTGTTTATATCTCTCGTCAAATAAAATGTCGCACAAAGATATCTCTGTGTGTGTTGATTGTTACGTAGATTGTGTTTTTTTTCTGGTAGGTAAAAAAGGGGGTTTTTTGTAGGATTTGAGGGTAGGGTCGGGTTAGGGTCGAAAATGGGTTTGTTGTTGTCGATTTTGTGGGTGTAAAAGGGGAAATTTCGGTGGTGGATGGAAGCATAGACGTGCAGTTGGGGAAAAAGTCCGGGTGGTTCGAGTCTGGAGTGTGCGGTGGACGTTTTTTGTTGGTTCGGTTAGGTTACGGTTTAGTGTGTTGTGTTTTGTTTTGTTCTGACAGTTATTGTTGTTTGTTATGTAGGTCAATGATCTTTTCCGGTGTGTTTCGGTTCGGTTGGTGTGTTTTATAGTGTGGTGGATAAAGTTTGTTTTTGGGTTTTGAGGTTTGGGTAGGTACGTGTGGGTTTTTTTTTGACTAGAGTTTGGTTGGGTGGTTTTTGGACTCGATTTTTGTTGTTGAATGTTGTTTTTTTGTTTTTGGGGAAAGATTTTGGTTGAAATTTGGTTCTGGAGGGTTTGTTTGTGGGTAGTTTTGGTTCAGGTTTGGTTATCGGGTGGTTTTTGTGGAATATTTTGACTTAAATTTGGTTTTTGAAAGGTTTTGGTGGGAAATTTTGGATTAAATTTGGTTTTTGGGTGGTTTTGTTGACGTTTTTGACTCAAATTTGGTTCTTGAGTGTTTTTTGTTCACGTTTTTGACTCAAATTTGGTTCTTGAGGGTTTTTTGTGAGTAATTTTGGTTCAGATTTGGTTATTGGGTGGTTTTTGTTGACGTTTTTGATTCAAATTTGGTTTTTCGTGAAACATTTTGACTCAATTTGGGTTCTTAAATGTTTTTTGTTGACTTTTCGACTCGAATTTGGTTCTTGAGTGTTTTTTATTCACGTGTTTGACTGTAATTTGGTTCCTGAGTGTTTTCGTTGACGTTTTTGACTTAAATTTGGTTCTGGAGAGTTTAACATGAACGTTTCTGACCCAAATTTAGCTCCTGAGTGTTTTGCATGGACGTTTCTTACTCAAATTTGGTTCTAACGTAGATTTTATTGATGTTTTTTGACTGTAATTTGGTTCCTGTGTGGTTTTTGTTGACGTTTTTGACCTAAATTTGGTTCTTAAGTCTTTTTTGTTGACGTTTTTAACTCGAATTTGGTTTTTCATGGAAAATTTTGAGTTAAATTTGCTTCTGGAACGTTTTACGTGGACGTTTATGACTCAAATTTAGTTGTTGGGTGTTTTTGTTGACGGTTTTGACTCAATTTTGATTCTGCAGAGTTTCCATGGACGTTTTTGACTCAAATTTGGTTCTTGAGTGGTTTTTGTTGACTTTTTTTACTGCAATTTAGTTCCTGACTATTTTTGTTGACGTTTTTTACTTAAATGAGTATTTTTAATTGATGTTTTTGACTCAAATTTGATTCCTAAGTGTTTTTGTTAACTTTTTTACTTAAATTTAGTTCTGGGGCATTTTTCGAGGACGTTTTGACTCAAATTTGGTTATTGGGTGCTTTTTTTTAACTTTTTTGGCTTAAATTTGGTTCTTGAATGTATTTCATGTAAAATTGTGACCCAAAATTAGTTCTTAAGTGTTTTTGAAGACGTTTTTGACTGAATATTGTTGCTGGAGCGTTTTTTTTTAATTAAAATTTGCTTTTTGAACTTTCTTCGTGTAAAATTGTCACTCAAACTTGATTCTTGGGTGTTTTTCATGGACGTTTTTGACTCAAATTTGTTTCTGAAGCGTTTATTTGGTTCTGGAGGGTTTTTTTATGGACGTTTCTGACTTTAATTTGGTTCTTCAATGTTTTTTGTTGACGTTTTTAACTCAAATTTAGTTCTTGAGCGTTTTTTGTTGACGTTTTTAACTCAAATTTGATTCTGAAGCGTTTTATGTGGACGTATCTGACTCAAATTTGGTTCCTGAGTCTTCTTGTTGACTTTTTGGTTTAAATTTGGTTTTTCGTGGAACATTTTGATTCAATTTTGGTTCTTGAAAGTTTTTTGTTGACTTTTTGACTCAATTTTAGTTCTGCAGAATTTTCCGTGGACGTTTCTGACTCAAATTTGGTTCTGGCGGGTTTTTTGTTCACGTTTTTGATTCAAATTTTATTCTTGAACGTTCAAATTTGGTTCCTGAGTGTTTTGTTGACTTTTATTACTTACATTTGTTTCCAGAGTGTTTTTGTTAACGTTTCTGACTCAAATTTTGTTCTGGGGATTTTCTTGTTGACGCTTTTTACTTAAATTTGGTTCTGGAGGGTTTTTCATGGGCGTTTTTGACACAAATTTGGTTTCTGAGTGTTTTTGATCACGTTTCTGACTCAAATTTGGTTTCTGAGTGTTTTTGTTGACGTTTCTGACTCAAATTTGATTTTTCGTAGAAAATTTCCATTCAAATTTGGTTCTTGAACGTTTTTCGTGTAAAATTGTGACATAAAATTGATTTTAGGGTGTATTTGTTGACGTTTCTGACTCAAATTTGGTTCTTAAGTCTTTTTTGTTGACGTTTTTAACTCACATTTGGTTTTTTATGAAAAATTTTGAGTCAAATTTGCTTCTGGAGCGTTTTCTGTGGACGTTTCTTACTCAAATTTGGTCCTGAACTGTTTTTGTTGACGTTTTTGACTCTGGAGGGTTTTCCGTTGATGTTTCCGACTAAAATTTAGTTTTCGAGAGTTTTTTGTTGACGTTTTTGACTTAAATTTGATTTTCCATGGAAAACTTTGAGTCAAATTTGGTCCTAGAGTGTCTTTATTGACGTTTTTGATTGAAATTTTACCTTGAAATTATTGAGTGTTTTCCTTATAAAATATTTTGACTCAAATTTATTGTAAGATACGTTTGAAGGGGCAATATTTGATTCAAATTTATGACGAGAAAGTATTTTGATTGTTGAGCAGTTTTCTGGAAAATTTTTAAGTTAAATTAGTTTTTGAACAAATTTTTCATGAAAAGTTTGACTCAAATCGGTTTTAAATAACCAGTTCATGGATATTTCTGAGCCAAATTTCATTTTCAGACACTTTTATGGATATTTCTGACCTAAATTTCATTTTCAGACACTTTCATGGATATTTCTGACTCAAATTGTGACATTCAGACATTTTCACGGATATTTTTGACCCAAATTTCATATTCAAACACTTTCATGGATATTTCTGACTCAAATTCCATTTCCAGACACTTTCATGGACATTTCTGACCCAAATTCCATTTCCAAACACTCTCCGACTCAAATTTACATTCCAAACACCTTTCTCATTACAATCATTTTCCGCACACAAACTTTTTCTTGCGAATTTTCCACTACAATCCAATTATCGATTACCGAACACCGTCGGGAACCCCGTCAAGTGCTACGCCCACATCGCCAATATCCTTTTCTCGATACTTAATTATTTATCATCATCATCATCATCATCGTCTTAAAATAAACAAACATGGCCGGTCGGTCGGTCGGTATATTATTCATTCATGTACACTTTCCAAAAAGCGAAAAAAAAATTTTAATAATCGAGTAAAATTTGCATATAATTAATTCTACGACCTCGACCTTGAGCAGGTGTTACGAGATTGTGTGTGTATATAAAGTAAGAACGAGAAAATTATATAAATAAATAAATAAATAAATAAATAGAGATTGTTATAATGGAATTTTGATTTTTATGATTTTTTCGTTAGATGTTTATATATAGAAATATACATCGGTGTTGCTAGGATGAAATTTCGACTGAAACCTTCGCAGATTCCAAAAGATAAAAAGTTGTACGTTTTAATCTCACGTTAAATATAATAAAAGTGTGTGTACCTACATCGAATGATTGTGTAAATGTAATTTTTTTTTTGTCGAGGAAAAAAAATATCGTATTATTTTGATGTTATTACCTTGGAATTTTTGTTTAATTTGTTTATGATTTTGGGAGCGTTTTTTTTAAACGAAATGAAATCTTGCAGTTTTTGATTTTGATGGGGTTTATTTTGTGGAGTCGGTGAAGAACCCCTTTGGTTAGAGTCAGAAATATCCATTAAAGAGTCTGAAAATGAAATTTGAGTCAGAAGTATCCATGAAAGTATCTGAAAATGAAATTTGAGTCAGAGATATCCATGAAAGTGTACTTATAGCAATTTAGGTCAGTCATATCCATGAATTGGTGGTTTGGAACCAGTTTGGGTCAAAATTGTCAATGAAAAACTGTTTACAAACCAATTTGAGTCAGAAATGTCCATGAAAGTGTCTGAATATGAAATTTGAGTCAGAAATGTCCATGAAAGTGTCTGAAAATGAAATTTGATTCAGAAATATCCATTAAAGAGCCTGAAAATGAAATTTGAGTCAGAAGTATCCATGAAAGTGTCTGAAAGTCAAATTTGAGTCAGAAATATCCATGAAAGTGTACTTATAGCAATTTGGGTCAGTCATATCCATGAATTGGTGGTTTGGAACCAGTTTGGGTCAAAATTGTCAATGAAAAACTGTTTACAAACCAATTTGAGTCAGAAATGTCCATGAAAGTGTCTGAATATGAAATTTGAGTCAGAAATGTCCATGAAAGTGTCTGAAAATGAAATTTGATTCAGAAATATCCATTAAAGAGCCTGAAAATGAAATTTGAGTCAGAAATATCCATGAAAGTGTCTGAAAGTCAAATTTGAGTCAGAAATATCCATGAAAGTGTACTTATAGCAATTTGGGTCAGTCATATCCATGAATTGGTGGTTTGGAACCAGTTTGGGTCAAAATTGTCCATGAAAAACTGTTTACGAACCAATTTGAGTCAGAAATGTCCATGAAAGTGTCTGAAAATGAAATTTGAGTCAGAAATGTCCATGAAAGTGTCTGAAAATGAAATTTGAGTCAGAAATGTCCATAAAATTATCTGAAAATCAAATTTGAGTCAGAAATGTCCATGAAAGTGTCTGGAAATGGAATTTGGGTCAGAAATGTCCATGAAAGTGTCTGAAAATGAAATTTAGGTCAGAAATATCCATAAAAGTGTGTTATTACAAATTTGGGTCAGAAATATCCATGAATTGGTGGTTTGAAACAAGTTTGGGTCAAAATTGTCCATGAAAAACTGTTTAGATTCCAATTTGAGTCAGAAATATCCATTAAAGTGTCTGAGAATCAAATTTGAGTCAGAAATATCCATGAACTGGTTATTTAAAACTGATTTGAGTTAAAGTTTTCATGAAAAATTTGTTCAAAAACTAATTTAACTTAAAAATTTTCCAGAAAACTGCTCAATACTCAAAATACTTTCTCGTCATAAATTTGGGTCAAATATTGCCCCCTCAAACGTATCTTACAATAAATTTGAGTCAAAACATTAGAGAAAAATACTTAAGAACCAAATTATCGACAAAAATTGTCCTTAAACCATATCTAACAATAAATTTGAGTCAAAAATTTTTTAAGAAATACACTCAATAATTTCAAGGTAAAATTTCGGTCAAAAACGTCAATAAAGACACTCTAGGACTAAATTTGACTCAAAGTTTTCCATGGAAAATCAAATTTACATAAAACGTCAACGAAAACACTTAAGAACCAAATTTGAGTCACAATTTTACACGAAAAACGTTCAAGAACCAAATTTGAGTCAGAAGTATCCATGAAAATTTCTGAAAATGAAATTTGAGTCAGAAATATCAAAGAAATTGTCTGAAAACGAAATTTGGATCATAAATGACTATGAAAATGTCTAATAGTCTAATTTGAGTCAAAAGTATCCATGAAAGTGTCTGAAAATGAAATTTGAGTCGGAAATATCCATAAATGTGTCTGAAAATCAAATTTGAGTCAGAAATATCCTTGAAAGTGACTGAAAATGAAATTTGAGTCGGAAATATCCATAAATGTGTCTGAAAATCAAATTTGAGTCAGAAATATCCTTGAAAGTGACTGAAAATTAAATTTGGGTTAGAAATATCCATAAATGTGTCTGAAAATCAAATTTGAGTCAGAAATATCCTTGAAAGTGACTGAAAATTAAATTTGGGTTAGAAATATCCGTGAATTGGTGGTTTGGAAGCAGTTTGAGTCAAAATTGTCCATGAAAAACTGTTAAGAAACCAATTTGAGTCAGAAGTGTCCATGAACTGGCGGTTGATATCAATTTGAGTCAAATATTTTCGTGAAAAACTGTTTAGAAATCAATTTGAGTCAGAAATATCCTTGAATTGGTGGTTTGAAATCAGTTTGGGTCAAAATTTTCCACGAAAAAGTTTGTGAACCAAATTTGAGTCAAACATTGTCATCAAGACATCTCTAACAACAAATTAAAGTCAAAAATGACTTCCAAATCTTATATCGTCATAAATTTGGGTCAAAAACTGTTGCCCAAACGTGTGTAACAACAAATTTGAGTCAAAAACTTTCATGAAAAATGCTCCAGAACTAAATTTAAGTCAAAATTTTCTACAAAAAAGTTCATGAACCAAATTTGATCCAAAAATTGCCATAGTGACATCTCCAACTACAAATTTGAGTCAAAAACTTTCATCATAACGTATCTTGAGTACAAATTTTTATGAAAAACGCTCCAGAACCAAATTTAAGTCAAAATTTGCCATCAAGACATGTCTGACAAAAATTTGAGTCAAAAATGACTTCAAAATCTTATCTCGTAATAAATTTGGGTCAAAAACTGTCACCCAAACAGGTCTGACGAAACAAATTTGGGTCAAAAATTTTGATCTAAACGTATCTTAAAACAAATTTGAGTCAAAAACTTTCATGAAAAACGCTCCAGAACCAAATTTAAGTCAAATTTTCCCTCAAAAAACCCTCTAGAACCAAATTTAAGTCAAAATTTTCCACAAAAAAGTTCATGAACCAAATTTGATCCAAAAATTGCCATAGTGACATCTCCAACTACAAATTTGAGTCAAAAACTTTCATCATAACGTATCTTGAGTACAAATTTTTATGAAAAACGCTCCAGAACCAAATTTAAGTCAAAATTTGCCATCAAGACATGTCTGACAAAAATTTGAGTCAAAAATGACTTTAAAATCTTATCTCGTAATAAATTTGGGTCAAAAACTGTCACCCAAACAGGTCTGACGAAACAAATTTGGGTCAGAAATTTTGATCTAAACGTATCTTAAAACAAATTTGAGTCAAAAACTTTCATGAAAAACGCTCCAGAACCAAATTTAAGTCAAATTTTCCCTCAAAAAACCCTCTAGAACCAAATTTAAGTCAAAATTTTCCACAAAAAAGTTCATGAACCAAATTTGATCCAAAAATTGCCATAGTGACATCTCCAACTACAAATTTGAGTCAAAAACTTTCATCATAACGTATCTTGAGTCAAAAACTTTCATGAAAAACGCTCCAGAACCAAATTTAAGTCAAATTTTCCCTCAAAAAACCCTCTAGAACTAAATTTAAGTCAAAATTTTCCAAAAAAAAGTTCATGAACCAAATTTGAGCCGAAAATTGTCAAGACATCTCTAACTACAAATTTGAGTCAAAAATTGTCATCCAAACGTATCTTGAGTGAAAAACTTTTACGAAAAATGCTCCAGAACCAAATTTAAGTCAAAATTTTCCACAAAAAACACTCGGGAACCAAATTTGAGCCAAAAATTGCCATTAAGACATCTCCAATTTGAGTCAAATACTTTCATGAAAAACACCTCAAAACCAAATTTAAGTCAACATTTCCCTCAGAAAACCTTCTAGAACCAAATTTAAGTCAAAATTTTCCACAAAAAAAGTTCATGAACCAAATTTGAGCCAAAAATTGCCATCCAAACATCTCTAAATACAAATTTGAGTCAAAAATTGTCATCAAGAGATCTCCAACTACAAATTTGAGTCAAAAATTGTCATCTAAACGTATCTTAAAACAAATTTGAGTCAAAAACTTTCATGAAAAACGCCTCAAAACCAAATTTAAGTCAACATTTCCCTCAGAAAACCTTCTAGAACCAAATTTAAGTCAAAATTTTCCACAAAAAAAGTTCATGAACCAAATTTGAGCCAAAAATTGCCATCCAAACATCTCTAAATACAAATTTGAGTCAAAAATTGTCATCAAGAGATCTCCAACTACAAATTTGAGTCAAAAATTGTCATCTAAACGTATCTTAAAACAAATTTGAGTCAAAAACTTTCATGAAAAACGCCTCAAAACCAAATTTAAGTCAACATTTCCCTCAGAAAATCTTCTAGAACCAAATTTAAGTCAAAATTTTCCACAAAAAAGTTCATGAACCAAATTTGAGTCAAAAATTGCCATCAAGACATCTCTAACTACAAATTTGAGTCAAAAATTGTCATCTAAACGTATCTTATAACAAATTTGAGTCAAAAACTTTCATGAAAAACGCCTCAAAACCAAATTTAAGTCAACATTTCCCTCAGAAAACCTTCTAGAACCAAATTTAAGTCAAAATTTTCCACAAAAAAAGTTCATGAACCAAATTTGAGCCAAAAATTGCCATCCAAACATCTCTAAATACAAATTTGAGTCAAAAATTGTCATCAAGAGATCTCCAACTACAAATTTGAGTCAAAAATTGTCATCTAAACGTATCTTAAAACAAATTTGAGTCAAAAACTTTCATGAAAAACGCCTCAAAACCAAATTTAAGTCAACATTTCCCTCAGAAAATCTTCTAGAACCAAATTTAAGTCAAAATTTTCCACAAAAAAGTTCATGAACCAAATTTGAGTCAAAAATTGCCATCAAGACATCTCTAACTACAAATTTGAGTCAAAAATTGTCATCTAAACGTATCTTATAACAAATTTGAGTCAAAAACTTTCATGAAAAACGCTCCAGAACCAAATTTAAGTCAAATTTTTCCTCAGAAAACCCTCTAGAACCAAATTTAAGTCAAAATTTTCCACAAAAAAGTTCATGAACCAAATTTGAGCCGAAAATTGCCATCAAAACATCTCTAACTACAAATGTGAGTCAAAAATTGTCATCCAAACGGATCTTGAGTCAAAAAACTTTTATGAAAAATGCTCCAAAACTAAATTTAAGTCAAAATTTTCCACAAAAAACCCTCCTGAACCAGATTCAAGTCAAAATTTTCCATAGAAAGTTCATGAACCAAATTTGAGTCAAAAATTGTTATCCAAACGTATCTTGAGTCAAAAAATTTTTATGAAAAATGCTCCAGAACTAAATTTAAGTCAAAATTTTTCCCCAAAACTCTCCAGAACCAAATTTGATCCAAAAATTATCATCAAGACATCTCTAACTACAAATTTGAGTCAAAAATTGTCATCCAAACGGATCTTGAGTCAAAAAACTTTTATGAAAAATGCTCCAAAACTAAATTTAAGTCAAAATTTTCCACAAAAAACCCTCCAGAACCAAATTCAAGTCAAAACTTTCCACAAAAAAATTCATGAACCAAATTTGAGCCAAAAATTGCCATCCAAATGTATCTTGAGTCAAAAAATTTTTATGAAAAATGCTCCAGAACCAAATTTAAGTCAAAATGTTCCACAAAAAACATTCAGGATTCAAATTTGAGTCAAACATTATCATCAAGACATCTCTAACTACAAATTTGAGTCAAAAATTCATACAGTCGATTTTGAGCATATATGTAGAATTTTTATTTTATTATTTTTGAACCCCTTTTGGTAAATCACCATTCGGTACGCCACTGTCTATCCGAAGTATTTTATTACAAATTTATTTTTTGAATTTCCTTTATTTTTCTAAACCCCTTTCTTTAAAAAATTTTCCAAAATACGCCAACACTGTCTTTTCGCGTGGTTTTTATTTGAAAACATTAGCGTCCCTTTATAATTTTTTTAAGGGCGATTAATTAATTTTTCAAAAATATATAAACAAATAAGAAAAAGTGTTTTTTTTTTATTTTCCAAATTTTTTTTTTTAATAACCCAATTTCTTCTTCTTTTTTTTCGATAAAAATCTTCCATCTTGCAGTTTCGTTAAATAATGTGACTTTTTTTTTGTAAAACCGGAAAAATAACGAAAAAAAAGCGAATTTTTTATAAAAATATTGTTGGGGGGCGGGTGTAAAGCAACGAGATGATGTTCGAGGTGGGAAATATGGGCGGCAACAAGACGGACGCCGCCGCTGCCTTGAGACAACCGCACGTCTATAATAATCAAACGACGACGCCGACGCCGGCGCACGTCGTGCGTCAACCGTACAGCGTAAAAAATCAGATGATGCGTTTGTTGAAGAGATCGAAATCGGCGGCTACGCCGCCCTTGGAAAAACTCGTCCCCAAACACAAGAACAACAACAACGCGTACGTTCATCATCATCACAATCATCATCGACATACGCACATCGTTCATCCCCAAACGAAGGTGGTTAACGTTATGGATTCCTTGCCGGTGATTATGACCAAATTGAAGGTAAGAACATGGAAAGTTTCGGGTTCGTGGTGCTGCTACGCCACTGGGTTTTGGATTTTTTTTTATAAAAAAATTTTTGAACCCCTTTGAAGAAAATAGTTTGGTGCGCCGCTGTTTTTTTTTTGGATTTTTTTGTCGGGTTATGTTGAACCCTTTTGGTAAAAATAGTTTGGTATGTCACTGTTTTTAGAATTTTTTTATAGGAATTTTAAAGAAATTTTGAACCCCTTTGATATAATAAAATTGACTACGTCTTTGTTTTTAGATTTTTTTATAAAAAAAAGTGAGTACGCCGCTGTTTTTAGATTTTTTATTCTCTTTTGAAAATAATTTGAGTAAGTAATTTTTTTTTGGATTTTTCCATTTTTTTTTTGGATTTTTCTATTATTTTTTTTTGGATTTTTTCCGGATTATGTTGAATCCCTTTGGAAAAAATAATTTGGTAAGTCATTGTTTTTTTTTGGATTTTTTCATTTTTTTTTGGATTTTTCCATTTTTTTTTGGATTTTTCTATTTTTTTTTGGATTTTTCTATTTTTTTTTTTTTGGATTTTTCTATTTTTTTTTTTTTGGATTTTTTTATCGGATTATGTTGAATCCCTTTGGAAAAAATAATTTGGTAAGTCACTGTTTTTTTTTGGATTTTTCCATTTTTTTTTGGATTTTTCTATTTTTTTTTGGATTTTTTTTCCGGATTATGTTGAATCCCTTTGGAAAAAATAATTTGGTACGTCATTGTTTTTTTTGGATTTTTCCATTTTTTTTTGGATTTTTCCATTTTTTTTTGGATTTTTCTATTTTTTTTTTTTTGGATTTTTTTATCGGATTATGTTGAATCCCTTTGGAAAAAATAATTTGGTACGTCATTGTTTTTTTTGGATTTTTCCATTTTTTTTTGGATTTTTCTATTTTTTTTTGGATTTTTTTTCCGGATTATGTTGAATCCCTTTGGAAAAAATAATTTGGTACGTCATTGTTTTTTTTGGATTTTTCCATTTTTTTTTGGATTTTTCCATTTTTTTTTGGATTTTTCTATTTTTTTTTTTTTGGATTTTTTTATCGGATTATGTTGAATCCCTTTGGAAAAAATAATTTGGTACGTCATTGTTTTTTTTGGATTTTTCTATTTTTTTTTTGGATTTTTTTTATCGGATTATGTTGAATCCCTTTGGAAAAAATAATTTGGTAAGTCACTGTTCTTTTTGGATTTTTCCATTTTTTTTTGGGATTTTTCCATTTTTTTTTGGATTTTTTCCGGATTATGTTGAATCCCTTTGGAAAAAATAATTTGGTAAGTCATTGTTTTTTTTTGGATTTTTCCATTTTTTTTTGGATTTTTCCATTTTTTTTTGGATTTTTCTATTTTTTTTTGGATTTTTCTATTTTTTTTTTTGGATTTTTCTATTTTTTTTTTTTTGGATTTTTTTATCGGATTATGTTGAATCCCTTTGGAAAAAATAATTTTTTAAGTAAATGTTTTTTTTTTTATTTTTACATTTTTTTTGGATTTTTCTATTTTTTTGGATTTTTTTTCCGGATTATGTTGAATCCCTTTGGAAAAAATAATTTGGTACGTCATTGTTTTTTTTGGATTTTTCCATTTTTTTTTGGATTTTTCCATTTTTTTTTGGATTTTTCTATTTTTTTTTGGATTTTTTTTCCGGATTATGTTGAATCCCTTTGGAAAAAATAATTTGGTACGTCATTGTTTTTTTTGGATTTTTCCATTTTTTTTTGGATTTTTCTATTTTTTTTTGGATTTTTTTTCCGGATTATGTTGAATCCCTTTGGAAAAAATAATTTGGTAAGTCATTGTTTTTTTTTGGATTTTTCCATTTTTTTGGATTTTTCAATTTTTTTTGGTTTTTTATATTTTTTTTTGATTTTTCTATTTTTTTTTTTTTGGTTTTTTCTTTTTTTTTTTTTTTGGATTTTTTTATCGGATTATGTTGAATCCCTTTGGAAAAAATAATTTGGTAAGTCACTGTTTTTTTTTGGATTTTTCCATTTTTTTTTGGATTTTTCTATTTTTTTTTGGATTTTTTTTACGGATTATGTTGAATCCCTTTGGAAAAAATAATTTGGTACGTCATTGTTTTTTTTGGATTTTTCCATTTTTTTTTGGATTTTTCCATTTTTTTTTGGATTTTTCTATTTTTTTTTGGATTTTTTTTCCGGATTATGTTGAATCCCTTTGGAAAAAATAATTTGGTACGTCATTGTTTTTTTTGGATTTTTCCATTTTTTTTTGGATTTTTCTATTTTTTTTTGGATTTTTTTTCCGGATTATGTTGAATCCCTTTGGAAAAAATAATTTGGTACGTCATTGTTTTTTTTGGATTTTTCCATTTTTTTTTGGATTTTTCCATTTTTTTTTGGATTTTTCTATTTTTTTTTTTTTGGATTTTTTTATCGGATTATGTTGAATCCCTTTGGAAAAAATAATTTGGTACGTCATTGTTTTTTTTGGATTTTTCTATTTTTTTTTTGGATTTTTTTTATCGGATTATGTTGAATCCCTTTGGAAAAAATAATTTGGTAAGTCACTGTTCTTTTTGGATTTTTCCATTTTTTTTTGGGATTTTTCCATTTTTTTTTGGATTTTTCTATTTTTTTTTTGGATTTTTTTCCGGATTATGTTGAACCCCTTTGGATAAAAATAATTTGTTACGCCTCTGTTTTTTATTTATTTTTCCACTGTTTTTTTTTTGGATTTTTTTTCCCGGATTATGTTGAACCCCTTTGGAAAATAGAATTTGGTATGTCACTGTTTTTAGAATTTTTTTATAGGAATTTTTAAGAATTTTGAACCCCTTTGATATAATAAAATTGACTACGTCATTGTTTTTGGATTTTTTTATAAAAAAATGATGAGTACGCCGCTGGTTTTAGATTTTTTATTTTCTTTTGGAAAAAATAATGTGGTACGCCACTGTTTTTTGGGATTTTTTTTGTCGGGTTATGTTGAACTCCTTTGGTAAAAATAATTTGTTATGTCACTGTTTTTAGAATTTTTTTTTAAAATGTTGCACCCCTTTTATAAATAAAATTGAGTACGTCACTGTTTACAAATTTTTCTCCACAGCTAAGATCAAAAAAAATCGAGTACGCCCCTGTTTTTATATTTTTTATCCGAATTTTTTTTAATTCCCTTTTGTAAATAATTTGAGTAAGTCATTGGTTTTTTGGGATTTTTTACCGGATTATGTTGAACCCCTTTGGAAAATAGAATTTGGTATGTCACTGTTTTTAGAATTTTTTTATAGGAATTTTTAAGAATTTTGAACCCCTTTGATATAATAAAATCGACTACGTCATTGTTTTTAGATTTTTTTTATAAAAAAAAAGTGAGTACGCCGCTGTTTTTATATTTTTTATCCGAATTTTTTTTTTATTCCCTTTTGTAAATAATTTGAGTAAGTCACTGGTTTTTTGGGATTTTTTACCGGATTATGTTGAACCCCTTTGGAAAATAGAATTTGGTATGTCACTGTTTTTAGAATTTTTTCGGAATTTTAAAGAATGTTGAACCCCTTTGATATAATGAAATCGACTACGTCATTGTTTTTAGATTTTTTTTTATAAAAAAAGTGAGTACGCCGCTGTTTTTAGATTTTTTTACTCCCTTTTGAAAAAATAATGTGGTACGCCACTGTTTTTTGGGATTTTTTTGTCGGTTATGTTGAACCCTTTTGGAAAAAATAATTTGGTATGTCACTGTTTTTAGATTTTTTTATAGGAATTTTTAAGAAATGTTGAACCCCTTTGATATAATAAAATCGACTACGTCATTGTTTTTGGATTTTTTATAAAAAAAAGTGAGTACGCCGCTGTTTTTAGATTTTTCCCCTAGATTTTTTAAAAATTTCGAACCCTTTCGGTTAAAAAATTTGATATGTCACTGTTTTTAAATTTGTTGTTTATATTACACTTAAGATGGGACATTCTGTATAAAAAATTGTAGAATTTCTCTAAATGGGATACCTTTTATAAGACAGGACACTCTGTATAACAAAGCGATTTAATTTATTTACAAATCCTAAAAATTTTACTCAAGATGGGACATTCTGTATAAAAAAATGAGAAATATCTCTGTAAATGGGACACTTTTCTGTTGATGGGACAAACTTTATAACAAAAAACCAAAATAATACAAATTTTTTAATGTTAGTACACATTACACTTAACATGGGACATTCTGTATAAAAAATTCTACAATTTAATTTATTTATAAATCCCAAATGTTTTACTGACGATGGGACATTCTGTATAAAAAAGGTATAATTTCTCTGTAGATGGGACAAACTTTATAACCAAAAACCTAACAATACAAAATTTTTAAAGTTGGTACAAATTTCACTTAAGATGGGACATTCTGTATAAGAAAGGAATAATTTCTATGTAGATGGGACATTTTTCTGTGGATGGGACAAACTTTATAACAAAAAAAAAATAATACAAATTTTTTAAGGTTAGAACACATTTCACTTAAGATGAGACATTCTGTATAAAAAATTGTAAAATTATTCTAGATGTGGCACCTTTTATTGTATGGGACACTCTGTGTAACAAAACAATTTAATTTACTTACAAAACCCAAATAAATTACTCAAGATGGGACATTCTGTATAAAGAAATGAGAAATATCTCTGTAAATGGGACACTTTTCTGTTGATGGGACAAACTTTATAACAAAAAACCAAAATAATACAAATTTTTTAATGTTAGTACACATTACACTTAACATGGGACATTCTGTATAAAACATTGTAAAATTTCTCTAGATGGGACACCTTTTATTAGATGGGACACTCTGTATAAAAAAACAACTTACAAATGGGACGTATTTTCTTCAAGATGGGACATTCTGTATAAAAAAATGGATAATTTTTCTGCGGATGGGACAAACTTTATAAAAAAAGTAAATTAATACAGTTTTTTTGAAGGTAGTAAACATTTCACTCAAGGTGGGACATTCTGTATACAAAATTGTAGAATTTCTGTAGATGGGACACCTTTTATTAAATGAGACACTCTGTATAACAAAAGGATTTAATTCACTTACAAACGGGACGTATTTGCTTCAAGATGGGACATTCTGTATTAAAAAGGAATAATTTTTCTATATATGGGACACTTCTCTCTAGATGGGACAAACTTTATAACAAAAAACAAAATAGATGCACATTTCACTTAAAATAGGACATTCTGTATAAAAAAATTGTACAATTTCTCTAGATGGGACACCTTTTATTAGTTGGGACACTCTGTGTAACAAAACGATTTAATTTATTTACAAACGGGACGTATTTTCATCAAGATGGGACATTCTGTATAAAAAAATGGATAATTTTTCTGCGGATGGGACCATCTTTATAATAAAAAACAAATTAATACAGTTTTTTTGAAGGTAGTACACATTTCACCTAAGGTGGGACATTCTGTATTAAAAATGGATAATTTCTCTCTACATGGGACAAACTTTATAACAAAAAGCAAAATAGATGAACATTTCACTTAAAATAGGACATTCTGTATTAAAATAATTTATCTATATATGGGACACTTCTCTGTGGATGGGACAAGCTTTATAACAAAAAACAAAGTAATCCAAATTTTTTTTAAGGTTAAGACACATTTCACTTAAGATGGGACATTCTGTATAACAAAGCGATTGAATTTATTTACAAATCCCAAATATTTTACTCAAGATGGGACATTCTGTATTAAAAAGGAATAATTTATCTATATATGGGACACTTCACTGTGGATGGGACAAGCTTTATAACAAAAAACAAAGTAATCCAAATTTTTTTTAAGGTTAAGACACATTTCACTTAAGATGGAACATTCTGTATATCAAAATAATACATAAATTTCGTTACAAACGGTACATATTCTACATAGAACGAGACAATCTGTATAAAAGTCGATAGTTGGCACGATAATCATCGGATAAGACAATCTATATAACAAAATTATCAAAATACAAACGAGTCATATAAATTTTCTTCAATGTAGGACACACTGTATATAAAAAAAAAATTATAAAAATATAAATTTTATATAAAAAAAATTTCCATCGCACGCCTATGTTTCTCGTCAAAGGGGGGCGTTCTCCAATTTCCCGATTTCCAGACAAGTAACTTAATACACCTCCATCCCGCCCCCTATATCTCCATCCCTCCCCAATTCTCTCCATTTTTTCTCCCTACCCGGAAAAGCAATTTCCCCCCCGTATAATCTACTATAATTACTGTATAAATAAATATCGATCCCAACCCGTATAACAAAATAAATAACTTATGCAACCAGTTAAACGACCACACTGTAAAACGTATTGCATACCCACCTGGCGTCTATATCGTCTTCGTCATCGCGGTGGCCTTGAACCGATAATTTTGTTTATCCAAAGCCTACTCGTGATTCCTATAAACTCCAGTGGCGTATCGGTTTAATTTTTTTAAAATTTCCACACTAGTGATTGAAAAAAAATTAACCCAGTACGCCTATGGTTTCCAACAATTATCTCCGCTAATAAACGAACATGTGTGATGTTTATATAAATTTTTATTATTATTATTATTATTTTTTTAATTGATGTTATATATATACGTTTAATTTTCGTTTTCTCTACAGTGTTGCCGGTTTTGTATGGAAAAATTTCCTTAGAAACGGTCTTCGTAAGTTCCAGACCTAATTACAAGTGATTTTTTCCCGTTTTTTACTCGGTACCGTACTGTTTTACGATTCTCTGCCGGATAACCTTGATGTACCGAACATATTATCTGTTCGCATTATGATAGAGATAAAACGTTTGATTAATGGTGGAAGGGATCGAGTGTGTGGTTGGCTGCCTGTGCAGCAAACGCGGTTCAGATTACGACGTGTTAAACAGCTGTGTGTGTGTGAGTTTTTTTTTTTTGTTCTGTTATCACAGTGGTGAAATTTTTGCTCGATTTTTCCGTCGTACGGAAAAATTACGTAATATTGTTGTTTGTACGAAGAAAAAACGATGTTCTTACTCGTTTGGAAAGTGTTAGGTAATCGTATAAAGACGTTTGTGTGGCGTTGTTGTGGTGGTGAGTCTCGCGCGGTGTGTTACGTCATCGAGTGTTTTGGTAGGAACTGTTTTTTCGGGTGATTTGGAGGTGATTTGTTAATTTTGAAGATGGTTTTTGACTTTTGACAGATGATTGACAGATCGTTTGACGTTTGTTTCCGTTTCTTATCGAGATTCGTGGACGGTTTTTTGACAGTTCAAGCTTGGATGTCACTTTTTCTTAAAGATTATTCCAATGTTTAGAGATTCGTGGACGGTTTTTGATGATACAATCTTGGATGTCACTTTTCGTTAAAGATTATTCCACTATTTAGAGATTCGTGGACGGTTTTTGATGATACAATCTTGGATGTCACTTTTCGTTAAAGATTATTCCACTATTTAGAGATTCGTGGACTGTTTTTTGATGGTTCAAGCTTGGATGTCACTTTTTGTTAAAGATTATTCCATTGTTTAGAGATTCGTGGACTGTTTTTTTTGATGGTTTAAGCTTGAATGTTACTTTTTTTTAAAGATTATTCTACTATTTAGAGATTCGTGGATGGTTTTTGATGATACAATCGTGAATGTCACTTTTCGTTAAAGATTATTCCACTGTTTAGAGATTCGTGGACTGTTTTTTGATGGTTCAAGCTTGAATGTCACTTTTCGTTAAAGATTATTCCACTGTTTAGAGATTAGTGGACGGTTTTTAATGGTTCAAGCTTGGATGTCACTTTTCGTTAAAGATTATTCCACTATTTAGAGATTCGTGTAAGGTTTTTTGATAGTTTAAACTTGGATGTCACTTTTTGTTAAAGATTATTCCACTGTTTAGGGATTCGTGGACGGTTTTTGATGGTTTAAGCTTGGATGTCATTTTTTGTTAAAGATTATTTCACTCTTTAGAGATTCGTGGACTGTTTTTTTGATGGTTTAAGCTTGAATGTTACTTTTTATTAAAGATTATTCCACAGTTTAGAGATTCGTGGACGGTTTTTGATTTTTCAAGCTTGGATGTCACTTTTCGTTAAAGATTATTCCACTATTTAGAGATTCGTGGATGGTTTTTGATGATACAATCTTGAATGTTACTTTTCGTTAAAGATTATTCCACTGTTTAGAGATTCGTGGACGGTTTTTGATGGTTCAAGCTTGGATGTCACTTTTCTTAAAGATTATTCCACTGTTTAGAGATTCGTGGACGGTTTTTGATGGTTCAAGCTTGGATGTCACTTTTCGTTAAAGATTATTCCACTATTTAGAGATTCGTGGACGGTTTTTGATGGTTCAAGCTTGGATGTCACTTTTCTTAAAGATTATTCCACTGTTTAGAGATTCGTGGACGGTTTTTGATGATTCAAGCTTGGATGTCACTTTTCGTTAAAGATTATTCCATTGTTTAGAGATTCGTGAACGGTTTTTTATAGTTCAAGTTTAGAAGTCACTTTTTGTTAAAGATTATTTCACTATTTAGAGATTCGTGGATGGTTTTTGATGATACAATCTTGAATGTCACTTTTCGTTTAAGATTATTCCACTGTTTAGAGATTTGTGGACGGTTTTTGATAGTTTAATCTTGGATGTCACTTTTCGTTAAAAATTATTCCACTGTTTAGGGATTCGTGGACAGTTTTTGATGGTTCAAGCTTGGATGTCACTTTTCGTTAAAGATTATTCCACTGTTTAGAGATTCGTGGACGGTTTTTGATGATTCAAACTTGGATATAACTTTTTCTTGAAGATTATTCCACTATTTAGAAATTCGTGGACGATTTTTAATGGTTCAAGCTTGGATGTCACTTTTCGTTAAAGATTATTCCACTGTTTAGAGATTCGTGCACGGTTTTTTGATAGTTTAAACTTGGATGTCACTTTTCGTTAAATATTATTCCACTGTTTAGAGATTCGTCAACGGTTTTTGATGATTCAAGCTTGGATATCAATTTTTCTTAAAGATTATTCCACTTTTTAGAGATTCGTGGACGGTTTTTGATAGTTCAAACTTGAATGTCACTTTTTCGTTAAAGATTATTCCACTGCTTAGAGATTCGTGGACTGTTTTTTTGATGGTTTAAGCTTGAATGTCACTTTTTGTTAAAGATTATTCCACTATTTAGAGATTCGTGGATGGTTTTTGATGATACAATCTTGAATGTCACTTTTCGTTAAAGATTATTCCACTGTTTAGAGATTCGTGGACTGTTTTTTTGATGGTTTAAGCTTGAATGTCACTTTTTGTTAAAGATTATTCCACTATTTAGAGATTCGTGGATGGTTTTTGATGATACAATCTTGAATGTCACTTTTCGTTAAAGATTATTCCACTGTTTAGAGATTCGTGGACTGTTTTTTTTGATGGTTCAAGCTTGGAAGTCACTTTTCGTTAAAAATTATTCCACTATTTAGAGATTCGCGAACGGTTTTTGATGGTTCAAGCTTGGATGTCACTTTTCGTTAAAGAATATTTCACTGTTTAGAGATTCGTGGACGGTTTTTGATGATACAATCTTGAATGTCACTGTTCGTTAAAGATTATTCCACTGTTTAGAGATTCGTGGACTGTTTTTTTGATGGTTTAAGCTTGAATGTCACTTTTTGTTAAAGATTATTCCACTATTTAGAGATTCGTGGATGGTTTTTGATGATTCAAGCTTGGATGTCACTTTTCGTTAAAGATTATTCCACTATTTAGAGATTCGTGGACGGTTTTTGATAATTTAAGCTTGGATGTCACTTTTCCTTAAAGATTAGTCCATTGTTTAGAGATTCGTGGACGGTTTTTGATAATTCAAACTTGGATGTCACTTTTCGTTAAAGATTATTCCACTATTTAGAGATTCGTGGACGGTTTTTGATGGTTCAAGCTTGGATGTCACTTTTTCTTAAAGATTATTCCACTGTTTAGAGATTCGTGGACGGTTTTTGATGATTCAAGCTTGGATGTCACTTTTTCTTAAAGATTATTCCACTGTTTAGAGATTCGTGGACGGTTTTTGATGATTCAAGCTTGGATGTCACTTTTTCTTAAAGATTATTCCACTATTTAGAAATTCGTGGACGGTTTTTCATGGTTCAAGCATGGATGTCACTTTTTATTAAAGATTATTCCACTATTTAGAGATTCGCGAACGGTTTTTTGATGGTTCAAACTTGGATGTCACTTTTTCTTAAAGATTATTCCACTGTTTAGAGATTCGTGGACGGTTTTTGATGATTCAAGCTTGGATGTCACTTTTTCTTAAAGATTATTCCACTATTTAGAAATTCGTGGACGGTTTTTCATGGTTCAAGCATGGATGTCACTTTTTATTAAAGATTATTCCACTATTTAGAGATTCGTGGACTGTTTTTTGTTGGTTCAAACTTGGATGTCACTTTTTCTTAAAGATTATTCCACTGTTTAGAGATTCGTGGACGGTTTTTGATGATTCAAGCTTGGATGTCACTTTTTCTTAAAGATTATTCCACTATTTAGAAATTCGTGGACGGTTTTTCATGGTTCAAGCATGGATGTCACTTTTTATTAAAGATTATTCCACTATTTAGAGATTCGTGGACGGTTTTTGATGATTCAAGCTTGGATGTCACTTTTTCTTAAAGATTATTCCACTATTTAGAAATTCGTGGACGGTTTTTCATGGTTCAACCATGGATGTCACTTTTTATTAAAGATTATTTCACTATTTAGAGATTCGTGGACGGTTTTTCATGGTTCAAGCATGGATGTCACTTTTTATTAAAGATTATTCCACTATTTAGAGATTCGCGAACGGTTTTTGATGGTTCAAGCTTGGATGTCACTTTTTCTTAAAGATTATTCCACTGTTTAGAGATTCGTGGACGGTTTTTGATGATTCAAGCTTGGATGTCACTTTTTCTTAAAGATTATTCCACTATTTAGAAATTCGTGGACGGTTTTTCATGGTTCAAGCATGGATGTCACTTTTTATTAAAGATTGTTTCACTATTTAGAGATTCGTGGACGGTTTTTGATGATTCAAGCTTGGATGTCACTTTTTCTTAAAGATTATTCCACTGTTTAGAGATTCGTGGACGGTTTTTGATGATTCAAGCTTGGATGTCACTTTTTCTTAAAGATTATTCCACTATTTAGAAATTCGTGGACGGTTTTTCATGGTTCAAGCATGGATGTCACTTTTTATTAAAGATTATTCCACTATTTAGAGATTCGTGGACTGTTTTTTGTTGGTTCAAACTTGGATGTCACTTTTTATTAAAGATTATTCCACTGTTTAGAGATTCGTGGACGGTTTTTGATGATTCAAGCTTGGATGTCACTTTTTCTTAAAGATTATTCCACTATTTAGAAATTCGTGGACGGTTTTTCATGGTTCAAGCATGGATGTCACTTTTTATTAAAGATTATTCCACTATTTAGAGATTCGTGGACGGTTTTTGATGATTCAAGCTTGGATGTCACTTTTTCTTAAAGATTATTCCACTATTTAGAAATTCGTGGACGGTTTTTCATGGTTCAAGCATGGATGTCACTTTTTATTAAAGATTATTCCACTATTTAGAGATTCGTGGACTGTTTTTTGTTGGTTCAAACTTGGATGTCACTTTTTCTTAAAGATTATTCCACTGTTTAGAGATTCGTGGACGGTTTTTGATGATTCAAGCTTGGATGTCACTTTTTCTTAAAGATTATTCCACTATTTAGAAATTCGTGGACGGTTTTTCATGGTTCAAGCATGGATGTCACTTTTTATTAAAGATTATTCCACTATTTAGAGATTCGTGGACGGTTTTTGATGATTCAAGCTTGGATGTCACTTTTTCTTAAAGATTATTCCACTATTTAGAAATTCGTGGACGGTTTTTCATGGTTCAACCATGGATGTCACTTTTTATTAAAGATTATTCCAATATTTAGAGATTCGTGGACGGTTTTTCATGGTTCAAGCATGGATGTCACTTTTTATTAAAGATTATTCCACTATTTAGAGATTCGCGAACGGTTTTTGATGGTTCAAGCTTGGATGTCACTTTTTCTTAAAGATTATTCCACTGTTTAGAGATTCGTGGACGGTTTTTGATGATTCAAGCTTGGATGTCACTTTTTCTTAAAGATTATTCCACTATTTAGAAATTCGTGGACGGTTTTTCATGGTTCAAGCATGGATGTCACTTTTTATTAAAGATTATTTCACTATTTAGAGATTCGTGGACGGTTTTTGATGATTCAAGCTTGGATGTCACTTTTTCTTAAAGATTATTCCACTATTTAGAAATTCGTGGACGGTTTTTCATGGTTCAAGCATGGATGTCACTTTTTATTAAAGATTATTCCACTATTTAGAGATTCGTGGACTGTTTTTTGATGGTTCAAACTTGGATGTCACTTTTTTCTTAAAGATTGTTCCACTATTTAGAGATTCGCGAACGGTTTTTGATGGTTCAAGCTTGGATGTCACTTTTAAGATTATTCCACTGTTTAGAGATTCTTGGACGGTTTTAAAGATTATTCCATTTTTTGAGATTCGTGGACGGTTTTTGATAGTTTAAACTTGGATATCACTTTTTCTTAAAGATTATTCCACTGTTTATAGTTTTTTAATAAAAATACAAAAAGATGAAAGCAAAAATGATATAAAATACTTTTTTTAAAACAAATACCAAGATTTCCAATAAATCTTTTGACATTCCCATCTTAAAAATCATCCTCATCCACCCACAAACACTCGACGACTCACCCCGCTCATCTACATGTCTATGTAACTCTGTAACTGTCTTTTAAATGTGTGTTAGTCCGGGTAGTAGTGCCGTCGCTGCTTTAAATCACGCTATAAGGGATCGAAGAAGCTTAGATGCACCGAGAAAAACCTAAAGCAACCATTTTTTTTTCCATTTAAACAGCTCTAAACCATGAACGAAGACGCTAACCCTTGGAAAGACGACCCAAGTCAAAACCTCGGCATACGCACCCTTAAAGCCCGCAGGGAGCAAATCACCAACTTGGGCAAGTATTCCGAACGGTACAAAAACATTTTTTCCCACGAGGTCGGTTCCAAAACCACCATGGACTCGTACAAGAAGATATCCAAAGGTAGCGGCGACTCCCCCACCACGCCAAATTCCAAATTCACCACGGAAAAAATGAGGCTGAGTCTTACGAGGAACACCAGCAACGCCACCAACGATCTAAACAAAGAGGAAAACACCTTGGTGGGTTACAAGATGGTACCTGAAGGTACTAGAAGACCTACTAACCCATTATCACCAACCCCTACGTCCAATACCTCCAATAAGCAGAGGAAGAGTGTGAACATTTACAGCGTAAACACTACCACAGCCCCACCACCAAGTCCAAAACCTTTTACCGGGAAACCCCCATCACCCATAGCTCTGAGCAACATCTTGGACACCACCTTGACCCATCTGCAGAACGTGGAAAGCATCATCACCAAATTGGACGAGCGCGAGAAGAAGGAGAACAATCTGAAGAAGTTTGAAGAGTTGATTAAGAAGTTCAACCCCAAGGTGGGGATGAACAAAGCTAAGGCGACGGCGGCGGTTCCCTTGGTGGAGCAAAAAGACGCCACCAAACGGTTGGAAACCTCCGAGGAGCTGTTGAAATCCCACCAGCATATCTTGGACCCTATCAAACATTCCAGCGAGGTGGAAGATTTGCCTGGTAGAGGTTTGAAAGAGGAGGAAAACGGTACGACGTTCCAAAGGGAGGTTAGAGAGAGGAAAAGTATGGATACCAAAGAGGGTAAGGGGAAATCCAAGAGGCCGTTGAGCAGAACGGCGTCAGACGCTCAGGAAAAACCGGTGGATAGTGTAAAGAAACAAACTAGGGTGGCTAGGGATAGAACTTCGAGAAAGGTAAGTGAGCGGATGGTATGTGTACCGTTTGGGGGTTGGGGGGGGTGGTGACTGAAGATGGTTTTGAGATGGTAAGGAAGCGTTTGCGGTTGGAAAAAGTCTTGGGTACGTTGTGGTTTGCTTGGGGGATCTGGTAGATGAGGTCTGGTGATTTGTGGATGGTTTGAAGCAGTTTTGGCAGTTGGTTTGGATTGGAGGAAGGGTTTTGGATGTTTGGTGGTTTGTTTGTTGATGGAGGATGTTTGGTTTTGGTCTAGTTTGGGTTGGACATCGTCTGGTATCGATTGATGAGTCTATTGAGATGGTTTGTAGAATTTTGGTGACTCTGAGTGTGTTGAACATTGTCTGGTATCGATTGATGAGTCTATTGAGATTATTTATAGATTATTTGTGACTCTGAGTGTATTGAACATCGTCTAGTATGGATTGATGAGTCTATTGAGATGATTTATAGAATGTTTATGAGTCTGAGAGGATCTGCGTGTGTTGAACATTGTCTAGTATTGATTGATAAGTCTATGGAGATGTTTTGTAGAATCTTTGTGACTCTGAGTGTGTTGAACATCGTCTAGTATCGATTGATGAGTCTATTGAGACGATTTGTTACTCTGAGAGGGTCTGAGTGTGTTGAACATTGTCTAGTATCGATTGATGAGTCTATTGAGATGATTTATAGCTTATTTGTGACTCTGAGTGTGTTGAACATCGTCTAGTATCGATTGATGAGTCTATTGAGACGATTTGTTACTCTGAGAGGGTCTGAGTGTGTTGAACATTGTCTAGTATCGATTGATGAGTCTATTGAGATTATTTATAGATTATTTGTGACTCTGAGTGTATTGAACATCGTCTAGTATGGATTGATGAGTCTATTGAGATGATTTATAGAATGTTTATGAGTCTGAGAGGATCTGCGTGTGTTGAACATTGTCTAGTATTGATTGATAAGTCTATGGAGATGTTTTGTAGAATCTTTGTGACTCTGAGTGTGTTGAACATCGTCTAGTATCGATTGATGAGTCTATTGAGACGATTTGTTACTCTGAGATGGTCTGAGTGTGTTGAACATTGTCTAGTATCGATTGATGAGTCTTTTGAGATGATTTATAGAATGTTTATGAGTCTGAGAGGATCTGCGTGTGTTGAACATTGTCTAGTATCGATTGATGAGTCTATTAAGATGATTTATAGAATCTTGGTGACTCTGAGTGTGTTGAACATCGTCTAGTATCGATTGATGAGTCTATTGAGATGATTTATAGCTTATTTGTGACTCTGAGTGTGTTGAACATCGTCTAGTATCGATTGATGAGTCTATTGAGATGATTTATAGCTTATTTGTGACTCTGAGTGTGTTGAACATCGTCTAGTATCGATTGATGAGTCTATTGAGATGATTTATAGAATATTGGTGACTCTGAGTGTGTTGAACATTGTCTAGTATCGATTGATGAGTCTATTGAGATGATTTATAGCTTATTTGTGACTCTGAGTGTGTTGAACATCGTCTAGTATCGATTGATGAGTCTATTGAGACGATTTGTTACTCTGAGAGGGTCTGAGTGTGTTGAACATCGATTGATGAGTCTATTGAGATTTGTTATAGATTATTTGTGACTCTGAGTGTGTTGAACATCGTCTAGTATCGATTGATGAGTCTATTGAGACGATTTGTTACTCTGAGAGGGTCTGAGTGTGTTGAACATCGATTGATGAGTCTATTGAGATTTGTTATAGATTATTTGTGACTCTGAGTGTATTGAACATCGTCTAGTATCGATTGATGAGTCTATTGAGATGATTTATAGAATCTTTGTTGCTCTGAGAGGGTCTGAGTGTGTTGAAAATCGATTAATGAGTCTATTGAGACTTGTTATAGATTATTTGTGACTCTGAGAGGATCTGAGTGTGTTGAACATCGTCTAGCATCCAATTTTGGACAAATTTATCGTTTTCCAACGTCCCATCACCCGAATAAACCCAATGGAACATTTTTTTTTTCAACGAAATGTGATTCTGTTGTTCTGATAAAATTCTTATCAGCAGGTATTTGTCATTGATAACGTTTTTATTTTGTGTTTGATTACCGAGTGATTTACGATTTGTAGACAACGACGATTTAATTTTTTTTTCTTATTGCAACAGATTTTTTTATATTTAAAATTTCAAATTATGGTTAAAAAGGTGAATCGGCCACCATATAGACCAGATTTAAGTCTAATTTGGTTACGAGCCGTTTGGTGATGATTATTTTTACCTAATTCTTTTCAAAACGTCAAATTTGGTCTTGGATTTTGGTTTTAAATAAGACGAATCGTCGATCCGGCCACTATATACGCCAGATCTAATACTTGATTTTTATATTTACGTACGTTTAGTTCGGTTTTTGTTGATAATTACGTAATTTGAAGATTTTTTTTATTAAGAGTCGTTTAATTGCCACTGTATTTACCGGATTTGGTTCTATTTCTATTTACAATCCGGTTTTCGTAGTTTTATATACGAAAATGGCGTAAAATTATCGATCCGGGTAGTAGTTGTTTCTGTTTCTTAAATAATTTGTCGATCCGGGTAGTAGTTGTTTCTTTTTCTTAAATAGTTTGGCGATCCGGGTAGTAGTTGTTTGTTTTTCTTGAGACGTGTTTTTGTTTTCAGACCAACGATGGTGGTGGGGTGGAATCGACTCGTGGCAGTTCGGCATCGATGCGCAACAGATCGAGGGTGGGGGAAGAGCCCACGATCGGTAAATACAAATTGTTGAAGACCATCGGTAAAGGAAATTTCGCCAAGGTGAAATTGGCCAAACACGTTCCGACTGGCAAAGAGGTCGCCATCAAGATCATCGATAAGACGCAGTTGACGCCCGGATCGCTGCAGAAATTGTTTAGAGAAGTGAGTAGATTTTTTTTTGACAGATTTTACGAAATTTCTAGCTTTTTTTGACAGATTTTATGAAATTCAATCCCTAACTCAAAATTTCTAGCTTTTTTGACATGAATTTAAAAATTTTTGACATGAATTTCAAAATTTAAGCATTATTTGACAGGAATTCCAAAATTCAATAACAAATTTAAAATTTCTAGCATTTTTTGATATGAATTTCAAAATTTAACCGTTTTTTTAATTAAATTTCAAAATTTACTCTCAAACTCGAAATTTCCAGCATATTTTTAGGGGAATTTAAAAATTTTTGACATGAATTTCAAAATTTAAGCATTTTTTGACAGGAATTTAAAAAATTTCAGCATTTTTTGACAGATATTGTAAATTTTAAGCATTTTTAACACAAATTCCAATATTTAGGCTAATATTTCAAAATTTAAGAAAAAATTCCAAAATTTTAAGTATTCTTTGACTGGAAATTCAAAATTTTTTGACAAGACATCCAAAATTTCATTACTTTTTCACAAATTCCAAAATGTAATCTTTAAACTCTAAATTCAAGCATTCTTTGACAGAAAATTCCAAATTTTAGCATTTTTTGGCAGACTTACGAAATTCAAGCATTTTTTAACAGATTTTACATAATTTAAGATTCTTTTGACAGATTTTACGAAATTTTTCCATTTTTGACAGGAATTTAAATATTGAAGAATTTTTTGACAGGAATTTCAAAATTTAATAATGCTTTGACAGGAATTCCAAAATACACGTATTTTTTTGTTAAAAATTTTAAAATCTATACAATTTTTGGCAAGAATTGCAATTTTTGAGTCAAATTTCCAAAATTTCTTTACAGAAATTCCAAATTTGACAACTTTAGACAAATCCTACTAAATGTAAGCATTTTTTGGCAGGAATTCCAAAATTCAAGCATTTTTTTGTTAACAATTTTAAAATCTGTGAATTGCAGTTTTTGAGCCAAATTTCCAAAATTTCTTTATAGAATTCCCAAAATTTAAGCATCTTCTGACAAGACATCTAAATTTTGAATATTTTTTGACAAAAATTCCAAAATTTTAGTACTTTTTGACAAGAATTTCAATATTTAAGCATTTTTTGACACGACATCCAAAATCTTATTATTTTTTCATAGAAATTCTAAAATGTAAACTTTAAACTCCAAATTCAAGCATTTTTTAACAGAAATTTCCAAATTTTACAATTTTTTTGACAGATTCGACTAAATGTAAGCATTTTTTGACAGATTTTACGAGATTTTAACATTTTTGACAGGAATTTCAAAATTTAAGCATTCTTTGACAGAAAATCCAAAATTTAACAATTTTTTTGACAGATTCTACTAAATGTAAGCATTTTTTGACAGATTTTTAAAAATTTAAGCATTTTTTGACAGATGTTGGGAAATTTAACCATTTTTTGACAAATTTTACCTGATATAAGCATTTTTTCACAGGAGTTTCAATTTTTAAGCTTTTTTGACAGGAATTCCAAAATTTAAGCATTTTTGACAGGAATGTTAAAATTAAAGAATTTTTTGACAAGAATTTCAAAATTCAAGCATATCTCTACATACATTACAATATTTAACCATATTATGACAAGACATCCAAAAAATCAATTTCAAATATTTTTTGACAGGAATTCCAAAATTTTAGCACTTTTTGACAGGTATTCCAATGTTTAAGCATTTTTTGACAAGACATCCAAAATTCAAGCATTCTTTGACAGAAAATTCCAAATTTAACAGTTTTTTGACAGATTCTACTAAATGTAAGCATTTTTTGACAGATTTTACGAAATTTTAGTATTTTTTGACAGAAATTTCAATATTTAAGAATTCTTTGACAGACATTTCCAAATTTGATAGTTTTTTGACAGATTCTACTAAATGTACGTATTTTTGGACAGTTGTTACGAAATTTTAGTATTTTTTGACAGAAATTCTAATATTCAAGCATCTTCTGACAGAACATTGCAATTTCGAATATTTTTTGACAGGAATTCCAAAATTTTAGCACTTTTTGACAGGTATTCCAATGTTTAAGCATTTTTTGACAAGACATCCAAAATTCAAGCATTCTTTGACAGAAAATTCCAAATTTAACAGTTTTTTGACAGATTCTACTAAATGTAAGCATTTTTTGACAGATTTTACAAAATTTTAGTATTTTTTGACAGAAATTTCAATATTTAAGAATTCTTTGACAGACATTTCCAAATTTGACAGTTTTTTGACAGATTCTACTAAATGTACGTATTTTTGGACAGTTGTTACGAAATTTTAGTATTTTTTGACAGAAATTCCAAAATTTAAGTTTTTTAACAAATTCTATTAAATGTAAGCATTTTTTGACAGTTTTTACGAAATTTAAGCATTTTTTGACATATTTTAGCAAAATTAAGCATTTTTTGACAGATCTTAGGAAATTTTAGTATTTTTTGACAGAAATTCCAATATTTAAGCATTCTTTGACAGACATTTAACCGTTTTTTGACAGATTCTACTAAATGTAAGAATTTTTGACAGATTTCACGAAATTTTGGTATTTTTTGGCAGATTTCAAGAAATTCAAGCATTTTTTGACAGATTTTAGTAAATTTAACCATTTTTTGACAAATTTTACCTAAATTAAGCATTTTTTGACAGATTTTACGAAATTTTAACATTCTTTGACAGGAATTCCAAAATTTAACCATTTTTTTGACAAGACATCCAAAATTTTGTAAATTTTTTTTCAAATCAATTTCACCCCACCCTCTCCCCCATACTCTAGGTGAGAATAATGAAAATGTTGGACCACCCCAACATCGTCAAACTATTCCAAGTGATCGAAACCGAAAAAACCCTGTACCTGGTAATGGAGTACGCCTCTGGCGGCGAAGTGTTCGACTATCTCGTCCTGCACGGCAGGATGAAGGAGAAGGAAGCTCGGGCGAAGTTCAGGCAAATCGTGTCTGCCGTCCAGTACTGCCACCAAAAGAAAATCATACACAGGTAAGCGGTAACGACTTAAATTTAAATTTAAAAAAAAAATCACCGTAATAAAAATATCGCGCACGCCTATGTCTGCGGATTTAAATATATCAACCCCACTCCCATTAGCTCCGCCCTCTTGTATCCTACCGTCAATTAGCTCCTCCTCCTTACGTGTATTCGTATATGGGAAGAAGCCACGCCTATGCGCCGCGTAGTTGCGCAGTAGTTATGTTGTAGGCGTGGTTTGTTTATATTTAACAGTGGCGGCGTTTTAAAGGGGGTGAAAATGTAATTAAAATTTATTTAATTAAAAGAATGGGTTTTTTTATAAAGTAATGCGTTTTTTGTTGATGATTAACCTTCGGTCGTATATTTATTGATAAGAATTTTTATTTTTTAGATAAGGTAGATAAGTATTTAAAGCGCAACGGCGTGACTAAGTGTTTGTTTTAGGATTGTGTGTTTACAGGGTGTTTTTTTTTATACGTGGTTTAGGTATAGAATTTTTGTCAATTTTGCATAATAATTTGTCGATTTTCAAGAATTTTTTTAAATTTTGAAGCATTTTTTCCAATTTGAAGAATTTTTTTCCCAATTAGAAGCATTTTTTTACAATTTAAATCATTTTTCGTTATTTTTGAGTAATATTTCTATTTTGTAATCGAATTTGACAATTTGGATTGAAAATTCACAATTCTGAAGCATTTTTGACAATTTTAAAGCATTTTTTGATTATTTTGAATCGAATTTGACAATATTAAAGCATTGTTTTGACAAATTTTGAACATAATTTCATTTTCAAGAATTTTTGACAATTTTAAAGCATTTTTTGAAATTTTTTGAGTATTGACTTCAATTTGACAATTTTAAAGCATTGTTTTGACAAATTTGGAGCATAATTTCATTTTCAAAAATTTTTGCCAATTTTGAAGCATTTTTTGACATTTTTGTAGCATAATTTACCCATTTTCTAGATTTTTGTTAATTTTGAAGCATTTTTTGTTATTTTTTAGTAATATTTCTATTTTGAAATCGAATTTGACAATTTGGACAGAAAATTGACAATTCTAAAGAATTTTTAACAGTTTTTAAGAATTTTTGTCAATTTTGAAGCATTCTTTTACAATTTTGAAGCATTTTTCGTTATTTTTTAGTAATATTTCTATTTTGAAATCGAAATTGACAATTCTGAAGCATTTTTGATAATTTGGAAGCATTTTTTGAAAATTTTTACTCGCCTTTGACAATTCTGAAGCATTTTTGACAATTCTAAAGCATTTTTGACAAATCTGAAGAATTTTTGCAATTTTAAAGCATTTTTTGGGAATTTTACTGGAATATGACTATTTTTAAAGCATTTTTTGTTATTTTTTAGTAATATTTCTATTTTGGAAAATTTGAAAGCATTTTTTGACAGTTGAACCTCGAATTTGACTATTTTAAAGCTAAAATTCTACAATTTAAGATAATATAATATTTTATGCTAAAATATCAAAATTTATGCCAAAATTCTAAAAAATTAGCATTTTTTGCAATTGATTCCAAAATTTGTTTATTTTTGTAATGGAAATTCCAAAATTGAACCTTTTTTTATGGGAATATCGAAATTTAAACATTATTTGACAGGAATTTCAAAATTTAAGCGAAAATTCCAAAATTTACCATATATAAATTAAATTTTCAAAATTCATGACTAAAATTCCAATATTTGTTAAAATTTTGACAAAAATTCCAAAATTTGATTATTTTTTTGACAGGGATTCCAAAATTTTATAATTTTGTGACAGGGATTCCAAATTTTAAGCATTTTTAACAGAAATTCCAATTTTTAGGTTAATATTTCAAAATTTTAGAAAAAATTCCAAAATTTAAGTAGTTTTGACAGGAATTCCAAAATTTAATAATTTTTTAATATTATTTTCAAAATTTGAGTATATTTTGACAAGAATTTCATAATGTTAGCCCTTGTTGATAGAAATTTTAATTTTTTTTTCAAAAATTTCAAAATTTAAACCAAAATTCAAAAATTTAAGGATTTTTTAACAAAAATTCCAAATTTCTAAGATTTCTCGACATAATTCCAAATTTTTAACATATTTTGACATAAATTTCAAATATTTGAGCTTAAATTTCAAAAACCTGCCATTTTTTTAAGAAATTCCAAAGAACTTGTCATATCTGACAGAAATTGCAAAATATTACAATTTTTTAAACCATTTCCAAAAAATTTAAAAATTTAACACAAATTTCCAAAAAAATTTAAAAATTTAACCCAAATTTCCAAAATTTGGGGGTTCTTGACAAAAATTCCAAAATTCAAAGATTTCTTTACATGAATTCAAAACGTTAATATTTTTTGACATAAATTTCAATATTTGAGCTTAAATTTCCAAAATCTACCATTTTTTTTAAGAAATTTTCAAATATTTGCCAAATTTGACAGAAATTACAAAATATTACAATTTTTTAAAACGATTTTCAAAAATTTTACTCAAATTTCCAAAAAAAAAAAATTCAAAAATTTACCCAAATTTCCAAAATTTACCCAAATTTCCAAAATTTAGGGGTGAACCAATACGACTTCACTCGTTGGAACTTAAAAGGGTTTTTGCTTCAAATAACAACTCCAATGAATTTTCTTTCACATATATTGTACACATATGAAGAACTAGTTAATAAAATCAACTTAACATTATATAACGACATACAAAACAGTATTTTCTACACTTTTTTAAGCCAGACCGAGAAGCGTGGTAACTCTCTGGTCATGTCGGTTGACTCTGTCTTCCGCGTGCGCGTTCAGGGTAATGGTTTGGAAGTGGCTAATGCGCCGTTTCCCGTGTTACAAATTGTAACATACTGGGCCCCCTTGAAGATTCACAATCTTCAAAAATAAAATGATTGAATGCGAGAAAAGAAATATTGTATGGAACACAAACATTTAATCTGTTGTGTTAAAACTCAAATCGGTAGTACTCAGGAGTGGACAAATTTTGGTTATATTTCTAATATATGTGCCATCTTTTGTGACTAATTTTACTACTCTTACCTTTCCATCTTTTCCAGGTATTAACTCAATTACTCTAGCTAAAGGCCAGAGTAAGGGTTTGGTAGGTTCATCTTTTACTAAGACAATATCGTTCAGTTTTAAATTGGGAATAGGAACACACCATTTAGGCCGGTTTTGCAACAAATTAAGGTAATCAGTAGTCCATCTTTTCCAAAAGAGCTGTTGGACCTTTGAACAACGTTGCCAACGTGACAATCTATTTTCTTTGACTTCGGAGACGTCATGCTCAGGGTATGAGAGGAGGTTAGATCCGACTAAAAAGTGGCCAGGAGTGAGTATATTTACTTCGCTAGGGTCAGAGGATAATGGCAAAAGAGGTCTTGAATTTAAGATAGCCTCTACTTGGGTGAGTATGGTATAAAATTCCTCGAACGTAAAATGAGATTCTCCTACTATTCGAATGAGATGATGTTTGCAGCTTTTGATTGCGGCTTCCCAGAGACCACCATGGTGTGGAGAGAGGGGTGGAATAAATTTCCACTGAATTTCTTTTTGACTCAAAAAGTTTTGAATAATTTCCCGATTATCTGCTTTTTTAAAGAATACATACAATTCATGAAGTTTATTTTTTGCTCCCATAAAGTTAGTAGCGTTGTCACTGTGTATAACACTAGGAGAGCCTCTTCGAGAGATAAATCTCTTTAAGCACAGAAGGAAGGCTTCAGTAGATAAATTTGAGACCAGCTCTATGTGGGTTGCCTTTGTTGCCATGCATACGAACACTGCGATGTAGCATTTAGTCAAAGGAGCCTTTCTTACATTTGATGATTTAATGAGATATGGACCTCCAAAATCAACGCCTGTTTGAGAAAACGGTCGAGAGGGAGTAATTCTGCTTTTGGGAAGGTCTGACATTATTTGCTGACATGATTGAGCTTTGAGTCGATAACAAATGAGACAATTATTAATAATTCTTTTAATTTCTTTGAGTCCTCCCAAAGGCCAAAACTTGAGTCTAAAATTTGAGAGAACTGTTTGTGGTCCTGCATGCTCTAGTCTAATATGTTCATTTTTTAACATGAGTTTGACTATCTCATTGTGAGAGGGAAGTAATAGAGGATGTTTTTGGTCGAATGACAAGTCTGAATTTCCCAATCTACCTCCTACTCGGATTAAATTCAATTCGTCAAGAAATGGGCTTAATTGTAAAATTGATTTATTGAGGAGTATCTTTTTTGACTTGAGTTGTGATAATTCATTTTTAAAGAATGTTTCTTGAATAATTTTTATAATGAAAAGTAGAGCTTCTTTCAATTCATTTACTGATAAGGGACCTTCATGTTTGGAACATGTCGGATTGATGTTATTTTTTGAATCTGAGGCAATAAGCAATTACTCTTTGTAACTTACCAAAGGAAGAGAATTTCAGAAATTGATTGTACCAAAAGTTTTCTTCTAGTATATAAAAAGTTTGTTTAATCTTTCTCTGTTCTGGGAGGTCTTGATGGTTAATAAACGATGAGGGTTGAGGTACAACATAGTCTGGATCTTGCAAATAAAGAGGGCCATTCCACCACAATGGAAAATCTACAATGTCTTGAGGAGCTAATCCTCTACTGAGACAATCTGCCGGGTTTTCGGATGATTTTACATAATTCCAATTAGCTATTTTGGTGAGTTGTTGAATTTCTGACACCCTGTTGGCTACAAATGTGTTCCATCTAGAAGGCTGAGAGTTTAACCAGGACAGTGTTATCTGAGAGTCTGAGAAGAGATTGATACTGTCAAATACGAATTTATTTTGGAAGACGTGTAGGATTTTTTCAACCAATTTAGAGACAAGTAATGCGCCACAGAGTTCGAGTCGAGGGAGTGTAGTTGTTTTAAGGGGTGCTACACGGCTCTTTGCAGCTATTAAGCGAGAGGAGACGGAGTTATCAGTGTAAATTGCCCTTAGGTAGACACAAGCGCTAAATGCCTTAAGACTGGCATCTGAGTAACCAAATAATTGGATTTTCTTGAAAGATGGGGAGTTTAGTAGGTATCTTGGAATTTTTACGTTTTTTAGAGCTGATATGTTATTGTAGAAAGCATTCCATTCTTCGAGGATACTCTCAGAGGGGATATCATCCCAATCTAATTTTTGGGACCAGAGTTTTTGCATAATCAACTTAGCAGTGAGGATTACTGGAGCAACGAATCCTAAGGCGTCATACATTTGGGCAATTTTTGAGAGAACTTCTCGTTTTGAGAGAATCTTTATTTTATTATTTTTGGGAATTGAAATTGTGAAATGATCCGGATTTGGATTCCAGGAGAGACCTAACACCTTGGCTGAAACGTCTGTTTCATTTAGAGAAAGAGGAGTTTGCTGAGAACACTTTATTGATTGGAGAAATTTACTTGAATTGGAGTTCCATTTATGTAATGGGAAATGTGCTGATTCTAAGAGCATACAGAGTTGAGAGTACAGACACTTTAAGTCTTCTTCACTATCTGCACCACTAAGGATGTCATCAACATAAGTCTGTTGCAACAAAGCTTGGGCAGCTAAAGGGAGATGTGAATTCAACGAGGCTAATTCATTAAGTACACGAGTAGCTAAATATGGAGCATTGTTTGTACCATATGTTAATGTGAGAAGTTCTATGCATTCTAAGGGCTTACTAGGATTATCCCTCCACAGTATATTCTGTAAAAATGTTTGAGCTGGATTCACTCGAATTTGTCTGTACATTTTTTGAATGTCACAGGTAAGGGAGAATTTAAAACTTCGAAATCTACATAAAATATCAAACAATTCGGGTTGCACCGTAAAGCCTTTATGCATTATGTCATTTAATGATAAGCCTGAAGATGATTTGGAATTGGCAGAAAATACTACTCTTAATTTTGTAGTAGTACTTTCTTCTCGAACAATACAATGATGAGGTAGAAAATATTTGAGTTCATTTTTTTGATTGTACATTGAGAGAGGAATTTTTTGAGCGTGGCCCAACTGTAAATATTCATCTATAAAATCTTTATATTGAAGGAACAAATTACTGTCTTTGATAAATTTTTTCTCTAGACTATAGAATCTTTTTTCCGCAGAGTAAAAGGAATGCCCTAATTTTAGATGCTCTTCTTGGGATTTAAGAGGTAAGTCTACTTGAAACTGTCCATTTTTAAGAATTTTAGTGTTTTTTATGAAGTTATTTTCAGCAAATTGTTCTTCGAGAGAGAGTATTTTTACTGACGAGGGAGAAATTTCTTCAAGAGACCAAAATTTTTCCATTAAATTGCATAGGGGATCAACCGTTTCTTTGTCTAGTCATAATGAACATTCAGAGTTAGTGGTAGAATTTGAGTCTAAATTTATATTTTCTTTAGGGTTAGAAACGTATTGAGAAGAAATAGGACCGCCTATTAAATAGCCTAAATGAGTATTAATTAGAGTTAGAGAAGTATCTGGAAGTTTTATTATGCCCTCATTTAATATGGCATAATAAAAATCTGCCCCCAACAACAAATCTATTTGGGAAGGTGTGCCAAAGTCAGGATCTGCCAACTGAACATAAGGGGGTACATGTAATTTGTTTTTGTTGATAGAGACTTGAGGTAGTTGATGGGTAATCATTTTGAGAATTGAGCACTTGACATGTCTATAAAATGATTTTTTATTGTTTGAGTGAATGTTTAAAGAAACAATCTTGTTTGAATGAGTTACAATACCTTGAACTCCTGATATACATACATTTTGCTTTGTCGGAGTGAGTCCAAGTTTCCTTACCAGTGATTCAGTTATCAGAGAGGTTGTGCTGCAAGAGTCCAGTAATGCCTTCACTTGCAAAGGTTTGCCATCTTGTGTGTAGACTGTCACCTTGGCTGTTGCTAACAAAATCTCCTCAGTTGGAGTATATGTAGTAAGGGATGTGTGTGATTGTGACATCTGATTACCTAAATTGTTACCACTGTTATGACTGTGAACAGAAAGAGGTGCATTTTGATTTTGTTTGTTTATTATAGTAGTGTACGTTTGACAATTTTCCTCTGAGTTTGTATTTTGTACTGATTTATTATGGTTAAAAGAATTTGACTTGGGATTTTGAGAATTATTTTGATAAACTTTATTCTTGTTGTTTGAATTGACCTGATTACAAAGTATGCTATTATGTTTTTGTCCACAATTAGAACAGTTATGAGATCTACAATCAATTACACGGTGGCTGTAACTAAAACAGTTTACACATAAGTTTTGATTTCTTATGAATGCCATCTTTTCATTATGATTCAAATTTTTAAAATGAAAACATGTATAAATGGTATGATTTTTAAAATTACAAAAAATACATTTTTTATTAGCATTAGGTGAATGAACATTGAACCTGGAATTGGCTGAGTTATGTGTAACATGAGACATTTTGTATTTTTGCTGTCTAGACTGAAACGGAATGTCTGATGTTGATATTTCTGGTATTACTAAACTTTCTAAAGCTATACACCTATTTTCAATAAATTTTAAAAAGTCTTTAAGAGTAGGAAGTGTATTACCACCTGTTGATGTTCTATCTATTTCATATGCCTTCCTAGTAGCTCCATCTAATTTCTGTAAGAGAATGAATATTAAAATAAGGTCCCATTGATCAACAGGTACTTTTAAGTTTTTAAGAGCTTCCACATGTTGTTTAACTAAAGTAATAAATTCACGAAGTGATTGACTATTTATTTTACTTATTTGTGAGATATCTAAAAATTTTCTAATATGTGCAAATATATTTTGAATATTATTATCATACCTTTGTTTAAGAGTATTAAGAGCTACTTCAAAGTTTTCCCCAATTAATTGCAGGTTATCTATAAGTTGTAATGGTTCCCCTGAAAGATAACTTTTGAGATAAATTAATTTTTGTACCTCAGTTAACTCTACATTGTCAATTATAAGAGCCTTAAATATTTGTTGAAATGAATTGTATTGTGTTATGTCTCCAGAGAATTTTGGTACATTAATGAGAGGTAATTTTGTTTTAGGAGTAGAATTAGAAGTTTGTATAAGAATTGGTTGTGTATTTGGTAATTGAGTTTGATTTTGTGTGTTTAAATCTTCAATTTTTTGCTTTAACTTGGATAAAATAGAATAGTATTTTAGTTCTGTGGCTTCTCGGTCTGTTTCTTGTTGTGGTTTTAAAATTTCTAATTGATCTTGAACCTCCTCATATGTAGAGAAAGCTTTACAAAGGGCTTGTTCGCGAGTTATATATTCAAATTTATTTACTTCTTTGCTTTCATTAGCGTTATACCATTTTTCAATGCGGGTTATTATTGATTTTTGAGATGCCCTAGCTTTAATTAAAGAGGCTTCCTCTGCCATATTTAGATGTTCAAAATTGTCTACAATACAAAAACTTTGTCGGATTAATCAACAATATACCTAGTTGTTATTGTCAACAACGCAAGAGTTCTTTTTGAGGTTAAATTGAATGTTAAATTTACAATTTTACAAATATAAAATATCACTACAATAAATTAAAACACTGGGAGAGTTTTTCTTTATTTCTTCTGATAGGCACGTAGAGAAATAATGGGCATAAGTTAAATATCAAAATTGTACCTGGATATAATGTTATTTTTCCTACTTCAGCGACACATGATGTCATCCGTCCAGTCACAAGTCATACACATGGAACACAAATGTCATGCAGTGTTCGTAAAGAGTAGTTCAGAGTAGTTAAGTTCTATGATTATTCGATTATTTTATTCTTGAGAGAGTGAGCAGGATCATAGAACTAGAGAGTCTGTGAATTGAACGTACCTTAATGACATACACCATCTGAAAGGGCGCCAACGGAGACTTTACCGCCAACAATGGTAATTGGTGGGGGAAGAGACTTCTAATTGGACCTTAGGGCTTCGCTAGAATTCTAAACTGGGGCTAATCACCTTAACTGCTTTCTAATTAGGGCTTGTGGATGCTATATCCGGGCTTCGAAGGACCATATGAACCAATACGACTTCACTCGTTGGAACTTAAAAGGGTTTTTGCTTCAAATAACAACTCCAATGAATTTTCTTTCACATATATTGTACACATATGAAGAACTAGTTAATAAAATCAACTTAACATTATATAACGACATACAAAACAGTATTTTCTACACTTTTTTAAGCCAGACCGAGAAGCGTGGTAACTCTCTGGTCATGTCGGTTGACTCTGTCTTCCGCGTGCGCGTTCAGGGTAATGGTTTGGAAGTGGCTAATGCGCCGTTTCCCGTGTTACAAATTGTAACAAGGGGTTTTTGACAAAAATTCCAAAATTCAAAGATTTCTTTACATGAATCCAAAACGTAAATATTTTTTGACATAAATTTCAATATTTGAGTTTAAATTTCCAAAATCTACCATTTTTTTTTAAGAAATTTCCAAATATTTGTCAAATTTGACAGAAATTGCAAAATATCACAATTTTTTTAAACGATTTCCAAAAATTTAACCCAAATTTCTAAAATTTAGGGTTTTTTTGACAAAAATTCCAAAATTGAAAAAAAATTTGACATGAATCCAAATCGTAAATATTGTTTGACATAAATTTCAATATTTGAGCCTAAATTTCAAAAACTTGCCATTTTTTTTAAGAAATTTTAAAGAACTTGTCAAATTTGACAGAAATTGCAAAATATTACAATTTTTTTTAAACAATTTCCAAAAAAATTCAAAAATTTAACACAAATTTCCAAAAAAAATTAAAACTTTTTCCTAAATTTCCAAAATTTAGGTATTTTTTTATGTAAATCCAAATTGTAAATATTTTTTGACATAAATTTTCATATTTGAGCTAAAATTTCCAAAATCTACCATTTTTTAAAGAAATTCCTAAATATTTGTCAAATTTGACAGAAGTTGTAAAATATTGAAATTTTTTAAAACTATTTCCATAAAAATTCAGAAATTTAACACAAATTTTCAAAATAAAATCCCAAATTTTTTCTCAATTTTCCAAAATTTAGATATTTTTTGATGTAAATCCAAATTGTAAAAATTTTTTGACATAATTTTCAATATTTGGGCCTAAATTTCCATCATCTACCATTTTTTTGTAAAAATTTCTAAATATGTGCCAAATTTGACAGAAATTAACAATTTTTTTAACGATTTTCAAAAAATTCACAATTTTCCAAAAAAATTCCAAAATTCAACACAAATTTCCAAAATTTAGCGATTTTTTGACAAAAATTCCAAAATTCAAAGATTTCTCGACTTGAAACCAAAACGTAAATATTTTTTGACATAAATTTCCATATTTGAGCTGAAATTTCCAAAATCTACCAATTTTTAAAGAAATTCCTAATTATTTGACAATTTTTGACAGAAATTACAAAATATTACAATTTTTTTAAACGATTTCCAAAAAAATTCAAAAATTTAGAACAAATTCCCAAAAAAATTCAAAAATTTAACCCAAATTTCCAAAATTTAGGTATTTTTTGACAAAAATTTCAAAATTCAAAGGTGTTTGACATAAATCCAAAACGTAAATATTTTTGACATAAATTTCAACATTTGAAGCTTAAATTTTAAAAATCTACGTTTTTTTTTTTAATTTCCAAATATTTGCCAAATTTGACAAATTACAAAATTTTACAATTTTTTAAAACGATTTTCAAAAATTCAAAAATTTAGAACAAATTTCAAAAAAAAAATTTAACCCAAATTTCCAAAATTTAAGGTGTGTTGACAAAATTCAAAAAAAATTCAAAATTTTAACCAAAATTTCCAAATTTTAAGCAAAATTTCCAAATTTAAGGATTTTTTAACAAAAATTCCAAAATTCAAATATTTCTCGACATAATTCCAAAATTGTAACCATTTTTTGATATAAATTTCTACATTTTAGCTTAAATTTCAAAATACGACAATTTTTCTTATAAAATTTACATTTTTTAACAGAAATTCCAAAATTAAATCTTTTTTGACAATAATTTAAAAAAATAGCCTTAATAAAAAAAAATACGCACGCCTATGCTTTACAGATTTAACTTATCAACGCCCCTCCTCTTTATCCTATCGCTCCTCCTTCTTACGTTAAATCCTATACGACAAAACCACGCCCCTGCGCCAACTAACTGCGCCGTAGTCATATTTAAGGCGTGGCATGTTTATACTCCCCAGTGGCGGCGTTTCAACGGGAAAAAATAATAAAAAAAAATTAATTTAAACAAAATAACCCCATTTTCGTGCATTATATATACAGCTTGTCCTTATACTTTATTCATTTGCTTCCCAACAGAGACTTGAAGGCTGAGAACCTGCTATTGGACAGCGAAATGAACATAAAAATAGCGGATTTCGGTTTTTCCAACGAATTCACGCCCGGCAACAAATTGGACACGTTTTGCGGCAGTCCCCCCTACGCCGCCCCCGAATTGTTTCAAGTAAGTAGGGGTGGGGGTTTGGGGTAAAGGTAGGGATACACGCGGGATTGTTTCAGGGTAAGAAATACGACGGTCCCGAAGTGGACGTATGGTCCTTGGGGGTCATCCTGTATACTCTAGTCTCCGGCAGTCTGCCGTTCGACGGTTCGACCTTGCGGGAGTTGCGGGAGCGAGTGCTGCGAGGCAAGTACCGCATTCCGTTTTACATGAGCACCGATTGCGAGAATCTGCTCAAGAAGTTTCTGGTGTTGAATCCGGCCAAGAGGGCGAGTTTGGAGACGATCATGAAGGACAAGTGGATGAACCAGGGGTATGTTGGGTTAGTCTGAGTATTTTTTTTTTGAAATCTATACGTGTTGTGGGTGTTGTAGTGTTAGGGTGTCGTAGATTTGGAGACGTGTAGAAAGTGGTTTTTAAATTTTAGTGATTTTTATTATTTTTTTTCGAATTTTTTAAAATTATTCTTATTTTTCATATTTTTACTTAATTTTTCCTATTTTTTTCCAATTTTTATAATTATTGTTATTTTTTCGAATTTTTACAAATTTTTCTAATTTTTTTAAATTTCCCTTATTTTGTTTTTTCTTTTTTATTTTGAAATTTGTCTCATTTTTATAGAATTCTCCCAATTTTTCCCATTTTTTCAAATTGTTGCTTTTTTCCAATTTTCCCAATTCTTATTTTTTCGAATTTTCCCAATTTTTCCAATATTTTTAAATTTTTCAAATTTTTTCAATTTTTTTTTAAATTTCCCTGATTTTTAATTTTTTTGAAATTTTTTTAATTCTTATAAAATTTTTGTTTCTTATTTTTCTAATTCTTTCAATTTTTCCCATTTTTTCCAATATTTTTAAATTTTCTCAACTTTTTCAATTTTTTTTAAATTTCCCTGATTTTTAATTTTATTGTAATTTTTCTAATTTTTATAAAATGTTTGTTTCTTATTTTTTAATTCTTTCAATTTTTCCCATTTTTTCACAATATTTTCAAATTTTTCCAATTTCTTCAATTTTTTTTTTAATTTTCCTGATTTTTAATTTCATTGTAATCTTTCTAATTTTTATAAAATTTTTGTTTCTTATTTTTTAATTCTTTCAATTTTTCCCATTTTTTCATATTTTTACTTATTTTTCATACATTTTCCAAATTTCCCAATTTTTTTTAAATTCTTTCTTATTTTTAATATTTTTTTTCCAATTTTCCTAATTTTTCTATTTTTTTAAAATTCCTCCCATTTTTATTTTTTTTCATTTGTTCTTATTTTTATTAAATTCTCCCAATATTTTTGATTTTTCGTGATTTTGTTGTTTATTTTTTTAATTCTTTCAATTTTTTATATTTTTCAAATTTTCATTTATTTTTCGTATATTTTTCCAATTTTCCTAATTTTTAAAAAAATTTACCTATTTTTCATACTTTTTCCAATTTTTTCAAATTTGATAAAATTCTCCCAATATTTTTTATTTTTCTTGATTTTTTTGTATTTTTTCCCCAAATTTTTAAATTTTATTAAAATTTTCCCAACTTTTATAAAGTTCTCGCAATATTTTGATTTTTCGTGATTTTTTTTGTTTAGTTTTTTTTTTAATTCTTTCAATTTTTTCATATTTTTTGAATTTTCCTAATTTTTTTTATTTTTTTAAATTATTTTTCTAACATTTCTAATATTTCCCATTTTTAAAAAATAATTTAATTTAATTCCTTTAGTTTTTCAATTTTTTGGTATTTTTTACCATTTTTCCGGATTTTTGAATATTATTTAGTTTTAATTTTTGCCCTTTTTTTAAATTATAGTTTTCTCAATTTATTTCGAATTCTTCCGAATATTCATTATTTTTATTTTTGGTATTTTCTATTTTTTTTAATTCCTCCCTTTTTTTCTATTTCTCTTCGTTTTGTTTATTATTGCCCCACTTTTAATTTATTTTAATTATTTTTCTTAATTTTTCATGTTTTTTCCATTTCTCGCAATTTTTAAAATTATTTTTCTCATTTTTTTTCTTATTTTCCATATTTTTCCATTTTTTTTCTTATTTACAATATTTTTCCTTTTTTTTGCCCTTATTTTCCATGTTTTTCTTTTTTTTCTAATTTACCATATTTTCCATTTTTTTGACTTATTTTCCATTTTTTTTCCATTTTTATTCTTATTTTTCATATTTTTCCTATTTTTTTCTTTACTGTCGTGTTATGTGTATATATATAGGATGTCGTATGTCGTAGATTTCAAAAAAAATTATTTTGCATGATTTATTATTTTTCAAAAAAATAAAAAAAAAGAGCATGTATTTGTCGTAATTTAAGCATGGAAAACTTCTTGGAAAAATAATTTTACTACAAACTAATTTTTCCAAAAAATATATTAATTATTCAAAACTAATTACGTCCAAGCATGTTTTTAATTATTTTTTTTTCCAATAAAGACTTAAAATCTGTTAATTTTTCCATTGAAATTAATAAAACTTGATTTTTTGATTAAAATAATTAAAGCGCTTAATTTTTCCATTAAAATTAACAATCCAATTAATTTTACCATTAAAATTAATAATCCAATTAATTTTTCCATTAAAATAAATAAAACTTGATTTTTCCACAAAAATCATTAAAATGTTGGATTTTTCCATTAAAATTAATAATCCAATTAATTTTTCCATTAAAATTAATAATCCAATTAATTTTTCCATTAAAATTAATAATATTTGATTTTTTCATTAAAATGTTGTATCTTTCCATTAAAATTAATAGTCCAATTAACGTTTCCATTAAAATTAATAATCCTGTTAATTTTTCCATTAAAATTAATAAAACTTGACTTTTTTCATTAAAATGTTGGACTTTTCCATTAAAATTAATAATCCTGTTAATTTTTCCTTCAATATTAATAAAACTGTTAATTTTTCCATTAAAATTAATAATCTTGTTAATTTTTTCATTAAAATTAATAAACCTGTTAATTTTTCCATTAAAACTATTTTTTATTTTAATTTTTTGGTTTTCGAGCATGCCCTTTTTTTTATTTATGTTTTTTGTTGTTGTTGTTGTTGTCGATTGATTGATTTTTCCGATTGATTTGTTGTAGTTATGAAAATGACGAATTGAAGCCGTACGTAGAGCCCGAGCAAGATATGAGCGATCCCAAAAGGATAGAGGCTCTCGTCTGTTTGGGATTCAACAGATACGACGTGGAAAATTCGTTGGATTCCCAAAAGTACGACGACGCTTTCGCCACCTACCTTCTATTGGGAAGGAAAAGTACGGACGTAAGTATTTGTTTTTTCTTTAATTTTATTACTTTTTCCTATTTTTTTTTGAAATTTTATTATATTTTTTCTATTTTTTTTTCGAACTACCTAATATTTCCCATTTTTGTCAAATTTTCCTGTTTTTTCATTTTTTTTTCATTTTTTTCTCGAATTTCTCTAATTTTTCACATTCTTCCTTCAAATTTCCTAATTTTTCCTATATTTATCAAATTTCCGTTTTTTTTTCATTTTTCGATTTTTTTCTCGAATTTCCCTAATTTTTCCTTTTTTTTTTCTAATATTTCCCGTTTTTTAAATTCTCTTAATTTTTCCATTTTTTTCGAATTTCCCTGATTTTCCCAGTTTTTTTAATTTACCCAATTTGTCATATTTTTTCTAATTCAACTAATTTGTCCCTTTTTTGGAATTACCATATTTCCTTTTTGTCGAATTTTCCCAATTTTTCCGTTTTTTCCTTATATATCCCATTTTTGTCGAATTCTGATTTTCCCAAATTTTTTGGAATTTTTCCGAATCTTTATTTTTTAGAATTTAATGATTTTTTCCATTTTTTAAAATTCAATGGTTTTTCGCCCTTTTTTGATTTTTTACTAATTTTTCCCACTTTTTTCAAATTGTCTTTTTTTTTCATTTTTTTTCGAATTTTTCCGATTTTCCCAAATTTATTTCGAATTTTCCCAAATTGATTTTAAATTTTTTTAATTTTTTCCGAACTCTTCTAATTATCCCATTTTTTGTTCGAGTGCTTCTGATTTTCCCCCTTTTTTTGTGAATTCCCTTAATTATTCCCAATTTTTTCGAATTTTGATTTTCCCAAATTTGTTTGGAATTTCTCGGAATTTTTCTTTTTATTTTTTCCAATTTAATACAATTTTTTCCATATTTTAAAATTTCCTTGGTTTTCGCCCTTTTTCGATTTTTTTCTAATTTTTCCCATTTTTGCAAATTTTCTTTTTTTTTCCAATTTTCCCAAATTTATTTCGAATTTTCCCGATTTTCCCAAATCTCTTTCGAATTTTCCCGATTGTCCCAAATTTATTTCGAATTTTCCCGATTTTACCAAATTTATTTTAAAATTTTCTAATTTTCCCCCTCTTTTTGTGAATTCCCCTAATTATTCCAAATTTTTTCGAATTTCCTTTTTTTCCCAATTTTTTTTTTGGAATTTCTCGGAATTTTTTATATTATTTTTTCGAATTTAATATAACTTTTTCCATTTTTTAAAATTCCCTGTTTTTTCGCCCTTTTTCGATTTTTTTCCAATTTTTCCTATTTTTTTGCAAATTTTCTTTTTTTCCAATTTTCCCAAATTTTCTTTTTTTCCAATTTTCCCAAATTTATTTCGAATTTTCCCAAATTTATTTGGAATTTTCCTGATTTTCCCAAATTTATTTCGAATTTTTCTAATTTTCCCCCTTTGTTTGTGAATTCCCCTAATTTTTCCAAATTTTTTCGAATTTCTTTTTTTTCCAATTTTTTTGGAATTCCTCCCAATTTTTATATCATTTCCCAATTTCTATTTTCATTTTCCACGATTATTTTTCAGTTTATTTTCCTTTTTATTTTGATTTCTCTTAATTTTCCCCCATTTTTTTTTATTTTTTTCACTTTTTCCCCACAATTTCCCAAAACTAACAATTATTTAAAAAAAAAAAATTTTGAAAATTTCCCCTAATTTTCCAGCCGGAAAGCGACGGCAGCAGAAGCGGCAGCAGCCTATCCCTACGCAACATGACCGGGCAGCAACAAGCCACGCCTCAACCGGCCATACAGAGTCCTCAACACCGAGGCGTACACCGCTCGATATCGGCCACGCATTCGAAACCCAACAGAAGGGCATCTAGCGGCGGTAAGTCCAACCACACCCACCTCCACCTCCCCAAATCGCCGGTTTTTGCGACCTGCTTTTTTCCCCACGGAAAATATTTTTATTTGTTTTTTTTGTGTTTTTTTTTACCACAAACCACCAACCGTACTATGTCGGAATATTTTTATTTAATTTTTAGTTTTTTGTTTTTTTAAATGTTAATCCAACTACGGCCCTGGTGAATTTTTATGAGTAAGTAAGTTTGTTGAAAATACGAGGGGGAGACTCGGTAAATTAATTTATTTTTTGTATTTTTTTAATATTGTTTTTTAACCTTTTGCTTGGTATTTTAAAATTTCGGTTTTTAATTTTTTGTTATTTTTTTTTATTTTTATTATTTTTTTTTTATTTAATTTTGTTGTTTTTGGTCAGGACCGGGTTTGGTACTAATACCGGATCTTGCGCTGCAATTGCATAAGAGAAGTGAGTTTTTGTTATTTTTTTTTTTAATTTTTTTCTTTTATTTTTTTAGTATTTTTCTTGGGGGGTAGTTGCCGTATTAATGGAATGTTCTTATTAACATTTTTTTTTTTAATTTTGGGGTGGCATGCAGCATGAAACGATTAATCTTTAATAAATCGAGTTATTAGATGGGAAATGTTGGGGGGGAATATTGGAGAAAAAGGAGGGATTGGGGGAAGTTTAAAAAAAATATTAAAAATTAAGAAAAAAAATGGGAATTGTTGTATAAATGAAAATTTTTATTAGTAAATAAAAAAGTGGGATGTAGTAATAAATAATGGAAAATAGAAAAATATTGGGGTACCAAAAAAATTAGGAAAAAGCGGAAAAAATAAGAAAAACTGTCATAAGTTTGAAACAAAAATTTTAAAAAATGGTAAAAATTAGGAAAATGTAAAAAATTATAAAAAAAAATATATAAATAAAAAAAATAAGGAAAAATTTGGTAAAATGGGAAAAAATAAGAAAATCCGTAAAACATTGAATAAAAAATATTTGAAAATGGTAAAAAATTAGGAAAACTGAAAAAAATGATAAAAATATTTAAAATGTAAGAAATAATGGTAAAAATTGGAAAAATAAGCAAAATATTGGAAAAAAAATATTTGAAAATGGTAAAAATTAGAGAAAATGCAAAAAATAATAAAAAAAAAGAAAAATTGGTAACAATTAAAGAAAATGCAAAAAAATAATAAAAATTTTAAAAAAAATTAGAAAAATTGGTAATAATTAGAAAAAAATTGGAAAAATAAGAAAAATGTAAAACATTGGAAAAAATATTTGAAAATGGTAAAAATTAGGAAAAATGCTAAAAATTAGAACAAATAATGCAAAAATGATGAAAGTAATAAAAATATTTAAGAATTAAGAAAAATTTGTAAAAATTGACAAAAATTGCAAAAATAATTAAAAATGTAAAGCATTGGAAGAATATCTTTGAAAATGGTAAAAATTAGCAAAAATACAAAAAAAATAATAAAAATGTTTGAAAAATTTTGTTAAAATGTGAAAAATTTTAAACTGAAAAATTATAATAAAAATTTAAAAATTAAAAATTGTAAGTTGGAAATCTAAAAAATGAATAAATTTTGAAAATATCAAAAAAATGGGAAAAATTATTAAAATTGTTAAACATTAGGAAAAAAGGATTTAAAAATAGTGAAAATTAGAAAAAACGCGAAAAATGATAAAAATACGATAAAATTGGAAAAATTTTCAATAATAAACATAAAAATTGGAAAATAAGCCATAAAAATAAAAAAATTGGTTAAATTTGAAGATAATATTAAAAAATAGGAGAAATTAAAATTAAAGGATAAGAAAATGGGTAAAATGCAAAAAATTATAAAAATAGTAAAAATATTTCGAAAATATGGAAAATTTGGTAAAAATTATAAAAAATGGGAAAAATAAAAAAACTGTAAAATATTAGGAAAAAAGAATTTAAAAATGGTAAAAATTTGGAAAAAATGACAATAATAAGAAAATATTTTAAAAAATAAGAAAAAAATTTTAAAAATGGTAAAAGTGAGAAAATTTATATAAATTGATTAAATTGGAAAAATTTGACATTCTCAATAATCATAAAAATAGGAAAATAAGCGAGAAATTTAATAAAAAATGAGTAAAATATGGGAGAAATTTAATAAAAAATGAGTAAAATATGGGAGAAATTAAAAATAAAGGGTAAAATTATGGGAAAATTAAGAAAAATTTATATAAAATTATAATAAAATTGGAAAAATTCGAAACTTCCAATAATCATCATAAAACTTTCAAAATAAGCGAGAAATTAAAAAAAAAATTTGGAGAATTTAAAAATAATTTATAAAAATGTAAAAAATAATAAAAAGAAAACCGAACGTAGAAAAATAGAAAAAAAATTAACAAAAATTATAAAAAAAATTAAAAAATTAAAAAAAATAAAATTTTAATTTTTAAATTTTTTTTGGGCTGGCATGCAGCATGAAACCGATTAATCCTCAATAAATCGATTCAACAAATCGATTAATTATTCGATACACCGACACAATTTTTTCCGCCGGTTAAAAAGCAGGTTGACCAAATCCAGCTTTGATTCGAAAAAAATTCTTTATCACGCACGAGTTTTAACTAGATTTTTTCTATGTTGTTTTCAGGTGGAACCATAGGTAGGTTTTTTTTATTTATTCATTTATTTATATTTTAATAAAAAATATAAAATTTAAGTATACGGGGGGGACGGTCGGATACTAACAGCACGTTATTTTAATGGAAAATAAAATGGAAAATACGAGCATGTTTTTTTTTACTTTAGTGGGAAATTTTTTTGGAAAATTTCAACCATAGTTAATTTTCGATTTGTGTGTGTTTTTTCGTAGGCGAGACGTTGAGGAGCTCGGGGGCTCAGCCGCAAGTGCCGGCCGCGGCTCAGATCAACAATCAACAAACTTCGGGCGGTTTCAAGCGTCAGAATACGGTGGACAGCGCTACGATTAAGGAGAATAGCGCTAGGCTGAACGCGCGACCGGCTAGCGCTCAGCCGAAAAGCGCTACGGAAAATAGTAAGTTTTTTGTTTTTTTTTTTCTTCTCTTTTCTTAGTGGGGTGGAAAGTTAGGGAGGGGGTAATCGTCGATCGTGAGCGTTTTTTATGTTATTGTTTTTTTGGTTTTTTTTTGGAGTGGGGGGAAGGGTTTTAATGCAAAACTGTTCTACAAATTGTCCCATTTTTTTACATGTATGGTTCCATTTTTTTTATAGATTGTCCCATGTTTGTTTTGATAGTACAAATTATTCTGATAATCTACAGATTGTCCCATTTTTTCCATGGACTGTATCATTTTTGTATAGATTGTACCATTTTTGTTTTGGTAGCTAATTCTTCTACAGATTGTCCCAATTTTTTCTACAGATTGTTCCATTTTTTTTTATAGATTGTCCCATGTTTGTTTTGGTAGTACGAATTATTCTGATAATCTACAGATTGTCCCATTTTTTCCATGGACTGTATCATTTTTGTATAGATTGTACCATTTTTGTTTTGGTAGCTAATTCTTCTATAGATTGTCCAATTTTTTTATAGATTGTGTCATTTTTTTTATACAGACTGTCCCAATTTTTTATAGATTTTCCTATTTTTTGTTAAAACTTCCCCATTTGTTCTACAGATTGTCTTATTTTTTTTATAGATTGTCTCATGTTTGTTTGTTTGGGTAGTACAAATTATTCTGTTTCTTCTACAGATTGTCCCATTTTCCTAAAATACTGTTCCACAGATTGTATTATTTTTTTATAGATTGTGCCATTGTTTTATATAGATTGTCCCATTTGCTATATTTATTATAGAGATTGTCTTGATTTTTCCTACGAATATATCGCATTAGTTCTACAGGTTGTCCCATGTTTGTAGGGGTAGTACAAATTGTTCTGTTTCTTCTACAGATTGTCCCATGTTTGTTTTGGTAGCTGTTTCTTCTACAGATTGTCCCATTTTTTTAAACATTGTTCTATTTGTTCTATAGATTGTCCTCGTTTTTTACAGATTGTTCCATTTTTCTAAAATATTGTTCCATTTGTTCTACAGATTGTCTTATTTTTATATAGATTGTCCCATTTGCTATATTTATTATAGAGATTGTCTTGATTTTTCCTACGAATATATCGCATTAGTTCCATGATTATTTGGTTAGTACAAACTATCCAGTTTCTTCTACAGATTGTCCCATTTGTTTATCATATGTTTGTTATAGAGATTGTCTTAATTTTTCCTACGAATATATTGTATTAGTTCTACAGGTTGTCCTATGTTGTGGTTTTTTGAGTAGCATAAATTGTTCTGTTTCTTCTACAGATTGTGCCATTTGTTCTATAGATTGTCCTATTTTTTTTTAAGATTGTGTTATTGTTTTATACAGATTGTCTCTTAAATAAGTCACATTTTTTTTAAATTCTATAGATTGTCCCATTTTTTTTATAGATTGTTCCATTTTTTTATACAGATTGTCCCATGTTGTGGTTGTTTGGGTAGTACAAATTGTTCTGTTTCTTCTACAGATTGTCCCATTTGTTTATCATAAGATTTTTCGATTTTTTCTTATACACTTCCAATTAATTTCTACAACAGGTTTTCCCATTCTCTTTACAGATTGTCCCATTTGTTTCCATGGATTGTTCCATTTTTGTTACAGATTTTCCCATGTTTGTTTTGGTAGTTCAAATTCTCCTGTTTCTTCTACAGATTGTCCCAATTTTTTATACATTGTGCCTTTTTCATTTTTTTATACAGATTGTCCCATTTACTATGTTTATTATAGAGATTGTATTGATTTTTTTCTACAAATATATCGCATTAGTTCTACAGATTGTCCCATCTTGTGGTTGTTTGGGTAGTACAAATTGTTCTGTTTCTTCTACAGATTGTCCCATTTGTTTATCATAAAATTTTTCGATTTTTTCTTATACACTTCCAAGTAATTTCTACGGCAGGTTGTCCCGTTTTTTCATTTGTTCTACAGATTGTCCCATGTTTGTTTGGAATATGTTAATTGTGCTGTCTCTTCTACAGATTGTCCCATTTGTTTAGCATAAAAATTTTTTCTTACAAAATTCCGATGAATTCTACGACAGGTTGTCCTATTTTTTAAAAGATTATTCCATTTGTTCTACAGATTGTCTCATTTTCATTACATATTCTCCAGTATCTTTTTGATTTTTATAACGATTGTCTCATTTTTTCTAAGGAGTGTACCATTGTTTATACAGGTTGTCCCATGTATAATTGTGCTGTTTCTTCTACAGATTGTCCCGTTTGTTGTGTTTATTATAAAGATTGTCTCGCATTTTTCTTAACAGTGTCTAATTGCTTCTACAGATTGTCCATTTTTTTTGTTATACAAAGTGTCCTAATCAAATCAAATTCAACTCAAACATTCTGTATTATTATATTATACAGAGTGTCCCATCTAATGAAAAGCGTTCTGTATATGGAAATTGTGGATTTTTTTACAGGTTGTCCAATTTGAGAGACCCGTAGTTTCCTTATACTGAGAGTCCCATTTCATTTTTTTATAGAGAGTGTCCCATCTTTAGAAATTTTGGTTTATTTCTTTATACCGGGTGTTCGGTCCCAAGAAATGTTTTCCATCTAAAGAAAAGTCCACCATTTTTAAAATTTGCATTATTTTATTATACAGAGTGTCTCATCCAAAGAAAAAAAGTCCATTGTTTTATTATACGGAATGTCCCATCTATAGTAAGACGTCTATTCTAAAATTACAGAGTGTCCCAATTTTTAAACAATGAAAATAATTATGTGATACGGATTGTCTCATGTCGATAAATATATCCCGATTATAAAAAACTGCATTTTGTTAACAGAATGTCCCATCTTACGGAAAATATGTTCGCTTTGAAAATAATTTGATTATACAGAGCGTCCATGCAATGAAAATCGTCCCAACTAGAAATTCTGTATTTTCATACAGAGTGTCCAATCTTGTAAAATATCTGCATTATAGTGACATACAGAACGTCCTATCTTAGGTAGAATATGTCCAGTTTGTAAAATAATAATCTGCATTATTTTATTGTACAGATTGTCCCATATTAAAAAATAATGTTTTTGGTTCAGTTATGTCCCATTTGTAAATAATTTTGTTATACAGTATGTCCTATCCAAAGAAAAGTATCCTATCTAGAGAAATTCTATTTTTTTATACAGGATGTCCCATCTTAAGTGGAATATGTCCAGTTTGTAAAATAATCTGCATTATTTTTTTGTACAGAGTGTCCCATATTAAAAAGTTCTGTTTTTGGTACAAGGATGTCCCATTTGTAAATAATTTTGTTATACAGAGTGTCCCATGCAAAGAAGTGTCCTGTTTACAAAAAATCCACATCGTTTTAGTATACAGATTGTCTAATATAAATGGATATGTCTCAATTAAAAAAAACGTCTCCCACATATAGAAATTCTGCATTATGTTGATACAGAATGTCCCATCTTGAGTAAAAATATTTGCAAATAATTCGAATGAATTTGTTATAAAGCTTGTCCCATCCAAATAAATTTAAATGGGACAACCTGTATGGAAGGTTACTAATCTGACTTAATTTGTACCCACTTTTCTTTCGACCGGACATTCTGTATACCAAATTAAAAAAGATTTTTATTTAACACGGGACACATTTCACTTAAGGTGGGACATTCTGTATAATAAAAGTTTGTAATTTATTTAAAAATACATATTTCATTTAAAATGGGACATACTGTATATAAAATGCAGATTTTTATAATCGGGACATTTTTATTGAGATGGGACAATCTGTATTTTAGAATAGACGTCTTACTGTAAATGGGACATTCTGTATAATAAAACAATGTAGTTTTTTAAATATAATACTTTATTTAACATAGGACATATTGTAAAAAACGATACAATTATTACAAAAAATATGGGAGAATCCATGGAACAATCTATGAAAAAAATGGGACAATCTGTAGAAGGAACAGCACAATTAACACTATCCAAAAACATGGGACAATCTGTATAATCAATGGCACCTTCCTTAGAAAAATGAGACAATCGTTATGAAAAACAAAAAGAGATAATTTACAAAAAAAATGGGACAATCTGTAGAACAATTGATATAGTCTCAAGAAAAAATCGTAAAAAACAACAAATGGGACAATCTGTAAAATTATTAAAACTATTTCGTAAACAAATGGAACAATCTATTAAAAACTAAAATAGGACAATCTGTATAAGAAACATAGTTATCTGTACGACCCACACAAAAAAAGGGACAAACTGTAAAACTGATGGACATTTATAAAGAAAAAAACAAGACAAAGTAATGTTACTTAAGATGGGACATTCTATATAAAAAAGGAACAATTTCTATAGTTATAACATATTTATATAAGACACTCTATGTAACAATGCAAATGTTTTCTATAAATGGGACATTCTGTATACAAAATTTAGAATTTAAACATTTAATTATATGGGACTATCTGTAACATAATATAATACAAATTTTATTTACATGGAACACGTATTTATTCAGAAGGGACAATCTGTATAAAAATTAAAATATTTCATGCAAATTAGTTACAAGTTTTCTGACAAGATACTCCTCAAGACGGGACATTCTGTATATAAAAAAAAACAACATTTCTCTTGGTTAAATATTTTTATTTAGATGGGACAAGCTGTATACTAAAATAATGCAGATTTGTACAAATGGGACAGTTTTTTGTTGGGACAATCTGTATAACGAAATTATTTAGTTTATTTACAAATGGAGCATATTTCTTTAAAATGAGACATTCTGTATAAAAAAAGTACACAATTTCCATAGTTGGGACGTACCGGATCCGGGACATTCTGTATAACAAACTAATAAATGTTTTATTTTAAACGGGACATTTTCTTCAAATTGGGACATTCTGTATAAGAAAATAACAAAAATATTTAAAAACAATCCACAATAAATTTGATATGAGACACTCTGTATAACAAAATTATACGAAATATATCTTAAATTTGGGACATTGTGTATAATAAAGAAGGAAATTTTGAAATAAATACCCCTTTAGTTGGGACACTCATTATAATAAACTATACCCCATTTATAAACATATTTGACCAATTTTATTATACAGAACGTCCCATCCTAACAAATCTACCTATTTTTATTATAAAGAATGTCCCATCTAAATGGCATTTTTAACGTATATAATACAAACAGTCAGTCCCATATAAAATATAACTCGCTATAATATACCGGTTGTCCCATAAAATCTAAACCGATTTTATACTTATAAAGCTTGTCCCATCAATATCTTACATGTACAGTTTGTCTCAGTTTTGCTCAGTTAAAATCATCCCTCCACGTTTTTATTATTTTGATTATTATTATTTATGTTTTGGTTCCGTTTTTTTTTGTTCATTTTTTGTTTTTGTTTTTTTTTGCGCTCGCGTTTTTGTAGGTGGTACCCCTGCATCGACGAAAGCTCGTACCGTCTTTAATAAGAACCAAGCGTTATCTTTAGGGACGACCGTAGGACGAAGATCCACCATCAGCTATGACGGAAAATCGGACAGTACCGAAAAGACCAACATCACCGTCGACGTACCGGGGTGAGTACTCAAAATTTTTAAAAATACCTCCATTTTTTTTTGGACGATTTCAAGTTGATTGAGATTGATTTGGAACTTTTTTGGGGGAAGTTGGAACGTTTTTGGAAATATTTGACGTTTTTTAGGGAATATTGAAACGTTTTTGGGACAATTTGAATATTTTTGGGGAGAATTAAAACGTTTTTTTGGACAATTTGAATATTTTTGGAAAAAATTGCATCGTTTTTGGAAATTTTAGGAAACTGAAACGTTTTTGGAACAATTTGAATACTTTTTGGGGAAAACTGAAACGTTTTTAGGACAATTTGAACTTTTTTGGAAATGATTGAAGTTTTTTAGGGAACATTGAAACCCGTTTTGGGGCCAATTTGTATATTTTTTTGGGGAATTGAAACGTTTTTGGGACAATTTGAATGTTTTTGTAAATAATTGAAACGTTTTTGGGTCAATTGGAAAAAAATTTGGGTAGAATTGGAACGTTTTTGGGACAATTTGAACTTTTTGTGGAAAAAACTGCCACATTTTTGGAAATAATGGAAGTTATTTAGGGAACATTGAAACGTTTTTGGGACAATTTGAATACTTTTTGGGGAAAACTGAAACGTTTTTGGGACAATTTGAATACTTTTTGGGGAAAACTGAAACGTTTTTGGAACAATTTGAATATTTTTTGGGGAGAATTGAAACGTTTTTAGGACAATTTGAACTTTTTTGGAAAAAATAGAAACGTTTTTGGGCAAATTTGAATATTTTTTGGGGAGAAATGAAACGTTTTTGAATCAATTAAATATTTTTGCAAATAATTGAAACGTTTTTGGGAGAGTTTGAATATAATTGAAACGTTTTTGGGCCAATTTGAAAAATTTTTGTGGAGAATTGAAACGTTTTTATGACAATTTGAACTTTTTTGGAAAAAAATTGCAACGTTTTTGGGTCAGTTTGTTTGTTTTTAGCGAGAATTGAAAGGTTTTTGGGACAATTTAAATATTTTTGGGGAGAATTGAAACTTTTTTGGGTCAAATTGAATATTTTTGGGATAATTTGAAACGTTTTTGGGACAATTTAAACTGTTTTGGGAAATCTTTTAACGTTTTTGGAACAATTTGAATTTCATTGAAACGGTTTTGAGTCTATTTGAATGTTTTGGGAATTCTTTTAACGTTTTTGGAACAATTTGAATTATTTTTGGAAATGGAAACGTTTTTAGGTCAAGTTCAACTTTTTTTTGTAAATTTTCCAACATTTGTGTAACATTTTTTGTTCCAAATTTCTTTTACTTTCCCCAGTATATATTAAGTAATTTTTTGTGTATACAGCTAGCTAATACCCCGCTAGTATTTACCGAATCCAATTAACCTTCCACTCTTACCACCCACCCCTTAGAATTTAGTAAAATGTCGGACTAACCCATAACCTGTAATTTACCGGATCACCTTGTATACTAAATTCCAAAAATTTCCGTAAAATTTAACAAAATTTACCGAAATTTTATTTTTGAACAATTTGAAACCTTTTGCACAATGAAAACCCCTTGGACAAAATATTTAACTCTTTTTACTCAATTTGAACAATTTTTGCACAAAACTTACACTTTTCACGCAATTTGAACTTTTTTTGGAAAAATGACATGATTTAAAACTTTTTTGGGCCAAATTTCAACTTTTTGACACAATTAGAACCTCGTTGGATACAATTTCAACTTTTTGTACAATAAAAACCTCTTGGACAAAAATTTCATGTTTTTTACACAATTTGAACGTTTTTTTGGGCAAAATTTTAACTTTTTGCATAATTGGAACCATTTTTGGACAAAACTCAACTTTTTGCACAATAAAAACCCACTGGATAAAAATATTAACTTTCTCACACAATTTGAACCATTTTGGACAAATTTTTAACTTTTTGCACAATTGAATCTTTTGGCCAAAAGTTTCAACTTTTTGCACAATAAATACCCCTTGGACAAATATTTTAAGTTTTTCACACAATTTGAACCCCTTTTTTACAAAATTTCAACTTTTTGACACAATTAGAAAGTTTTTGGACAAAATTTCAACTTTTTGCAAAATAAATACCCCTTGTACAAAAATTTTTAACTCAATTTGAACAATTTTTGCACAAAACTTACACTTTTCACATAATTAGAACCATTTTTGTACAAAATTTCAACTTTTTGCAAAATTTAAACCTGTTTTGAACGAAAATTTTCAATTTTTTACACAATTTGCACCTTTTTGGACAAAATTTCAACTTTTGCATAATTGGAACCTTTTTTGGACAAAACTTTCAACCCACTGGACAAATTTTTAACCTTTTGTACAATTTGAAACTTTTTTAAACAAAATTTCAACTATTTTTGAATAATTTGAACCATTTTTGACAAAATTTCAATTTTTTCCAGAATTAAATCTTTTTTGGGCAAAAATTTCAACTTTTTGCACAATAAATAACCTTTGGACAAAATTTTTAACTTTTTCACACAATTTGAAGCATTTTGTACAAAATTTCAACATTTTTACACAATTGGAAACTTTTTGGACAACATTTCAACTTTTTGCACAATAAAAACCCCTTGGACAAAAATTTTTAACTCAATTTGAACAATTTTTGCACAAAACTTACACTTTTCACACAATTTGAACGTTTTTTGGGCAAAATTTTAACTTTTTGCACAATTAGAACCTTTTTGAACAAAAATTTAAACTTTTTGCCTTTTTATGTACAAAATTTCAACTTTTTTCAAAATTAGAAACTTTTACTACAAAATTTCAACTATTTTTGAATAATTTGAACCTTTTTTGGACAAAATTTCAAATTTTTGCACAATAAATACCCCTTGGACAAAAATTTTATCTTCTTCACACAATTTGAACCATTTTTGGACGGTTTTTTAACTTTTTGCACAATTTAAAACTTTTTTTTTGTACAAAATTTCAACTTTTTGCATAATTTGAATCTTTTTTCGTTCAAAATTTCAACTATTTTTTGCACAATTAGAACTTCTTTGTACGCAATTTCAAGTTTTTGCACACAATTTCAATTTTTTGGACAAAATCTTAACTATTTGCCCAATTTGAACCTCTTTGGACACAATTTCAACTTTTTCAGACAATTTGGACAAAATTTCAACTTTTTGCAAAATTTAAACCTTTTTTGAAAAAAAATTTTAACTTTTTGCATAATTTGAACTTTTTTTTTTGAGAACATTTCAACTTTTTGACTTTTTGCACAATTACAAAAATTTCAACTTTTTGTACAATTTAAACCTTTTTTGAACAAAAATTTCAACTTTTTCCACACAATTTAACCTTTTTAATAAATTTTTTCGAAAAACTCTTACATGGTACTTGTTATCTATTATACAGGGTGATCTTTTTTAACCAAACCAAATAAACAACCCCTAAAAAAATTAAAATTCGTTAGAAATTAGTTGAAACCTTGTTTACTCTCTTTTTTTTCGCTAACCGCATGCGTAGACCGGACGGCGGCGTAGCCGGAGATTCGTTAAGACCGGGAAAAGGTCACGTCAAATCGGCGTCCGTCAGCAGTAGCGGAGGCGGCGGCGGCCCGGAGCCGGCGGCTACCACCACTACTGATCCCTTGCGTGCTACTAGGTAGGTTTTCTGGCTTTCAACCACCACCCCCTATACCCACCCCCTATCCGCCGCATTGTTATGCTTTGTCGTTGGTCGATTAATTTTTTTGTGTACTATTAGAAGCTTTTTGTTTGTTGTTTGCCCCCTTTTCTACCCCTTAAAAAAAATAGCGCCCCCCTAAATTTGTGTTTTTTTGTTTTTTCGTAAAAAAATTCCGGTGGTACGCCATTGACTTTGTTTTATAATGATCGTCATTGGCTAAAAGGAAAATCGTAAAGGAAATTTTGGTTTTATTTTTTTTTTAAATTTTTTAATTTGGGGGGTTTGAAATTTGGTTTTGGAGTGTTTTTGGAAAAATTTTGGTTTTTGTTACAATTTGAATATTTTTGAAAACGGTTTGAATTTTTTTTTGGTGGGAATTGAGGAATTGAAAAGTTTTTTAAGATAATTTTGGCTTTTTTTTTTGGAAAATTTGAAACATTTTTTGAAATAGTTTGAATTTTTTAGGAAGAAAATAAATTTTTTTTATGAATTTTGAAATTTTTGGCTAAATTAAAAATTTTTGACATAATTTCAACTTTTTTTTTGGAAATTTCGAACTTTTTGTGGCAATTGAAACTTTTTTCTAAAATTTGAACAGTTTTTCTTAGAATTTGAACTTTTTCTTGGCAAATTGTAAACTTTTTGGAAGTTTTTAATGTTTGAAATTACTTTTTGTAAAAATTTCAATTTTTGCTACCGTTTGAACGTTTTTCGAACAATTTGAACCTTGTTTTTGGAAATCTTTAACTTTTTGGCACAACTGAATTATTTTTTACAATTTAAACACTTTTTCCTAGAATTTGAAATATTTTTTACAATTTTTAAACTTTTTGAAAAATTTTAAATTTTTTATGGAAAAATTCAATTTTTGCTACCGTTTGAACGTTTTTCGAACAATTTGAACTAATTTTGGAAATTTTATTCTTTTGAGGTGAAAATTAAAAAAAATTGAAATAATTTCAACTTCTTTTTTCAAAATTAACTTTTTAACACAAGTTGAATCTTATTGGAAAAATTTCAACTTTTGAATTTTTTTGGAACAATTTGAACTTTTTTGGAACAATTTGAACTTTTTTTAGAAATTTAAAACTTTTTGAGGAAACTGGAATATAATTTGAAGTATTTTTGGAAGAATTCTATTTTTTGTTGAAATTTGAACGTATTTATAAAAATTTGACCATTTTTTGACGGACAATAATTTTCCAAAATTTGAACTTTGTAAATTTTGAACTTTATTTGAAAAAATTTCAACTTTTTGGAACAATTTGAACTTTGTAGGGAACATTGAACTTTTTTGGAAATTTTGATTTAGATTTTTGAACTTGACATTTTTTTGTTACAATTTGAAATGTTTTTGAGAAAATTTTAATTTTTTGGTACAATTTGAACTTTTTTTTAGAAATTAAAATCTTTTTGGGGAAATTAGGATATAATTTGAAATATTTTTGAAAAAATTCCATTTTTTGTTATAATTTGAAAGTTTTTAAAACAATTTAAACATTTTTTGGCGAAAATTGATATTTTCCAAAAATTTGAACCTTTTTTTGAAAATTTTGAACTTTATTTGAAAAAATTTTAAATTTTTTGGAACAATTTGAACTGTTTATGGAAAATTGAAACAGTTTTTTTTGGACATTTTATTTAATTCTAAGATTTTTGAACATTTTGAACCTTTTTTGGAAATTTTGAAAATTTTCATGAATATTAAAAAAACTCAGATAACTTCACCCTTTTTTCAAAATTTTAACTTTTTAGAGCAATTTGAACTTTTTTGGAAGGATTTGAACTTTTTAGGGAAAATTGAAATTTTTTTTGGAAATTTTATTTAATTTCAAGATTTTAGAACCTTTTGAACTATTTTTGAAAATTTTGAACTTTTTTATGAATATTAAAAATAGACTCAGATAACTTCGACCTTTTTTCAAAATTTCAACTTTTTTGGAAGGATTTGAACTTTTAGTGAAAATTGAAACTGTTTTTGTTAATTTTATTTAATTCTAAGATTTTTGAACATTTTTAACCTTTTTTTGGAAATTTTGAAATTTTTAGGGAAAATTGAAACTGTTTTTTGGAAATTTTATTTAATTCTAAGATTTTTGAACATTTTGAACCTATTTTGGAAATTTTGAACTTTTTCGTGCATATTAAAAAAAAACTCAGATAACTTTATTTTAAAAAATTCAACTTTTTGGAACAATTTGAACTTTTTTGGAACAATTTGAACTTTTTAAGGAAAATTGAAACTGTTTTTGGAAATTTTAGTTAATTCAAAGATTCTTGAACATTTTTAACCTTTTTTTGGAAATTTTGAAATTTTTAGGGAAAATTGAAACTGTTTTTTGGAAATTTTATTTAATTCTAAGATTTTTGAACATTTTAAACCTTTTTTGGAAATTTTGAAATTTTTAGGGAAAAATTGAAACTGTTTTTTGGAAATTTTATTTAATTCTAAGATTTTTTGAACATTTTAAACCTTTTTTGGAAATTTTGAAATTTTTTAGTGAAAATTGAAACTGTTTTGGAAATTTTATTTAATTCTAAGATTTTTGAACATTTCGAACCTTTTTTGGAAATTTTGAACTTTTTTATAAATATTATTTAAAAATAAACTCAGATAACTTTAACCTTTTTTCAAAATTTCAACTTTTTGGAACAATTTGAACTTTTTTGGAAGGATTTGAACTTTTTAAGGAAAATTGAAACTGTTTTTTGGAAATTTTATTTAACTCAAAGATTCTTGAACATTTTGAACATTTTTCGAAAATTTTCCACCCTTTAGCGAAAATTACAAACATTTCATCACACATTCATCATCCACAAAAAACCTATTTTATTTTAAATTTGTGCTTTTTTAATTTTTAAATTTTATTAATATTATATATTTTTAATATATTTTTTTTAAACATTCATATATGTATTTTTTCCCCCCAAACACCAGCCGTACGACGGCATCTCCAGCGGCGGCCAGACAACAAGCCTTCCCCCGCAACACCTCCTCGAGGAGCACCTTCCATTCGGGACAGACGCGGCCGAGAGCTACTTACGCGCAGGCGTCGCCCGGCGATTCGCCGCACACCAGACCGTCGTTTTTTTCCAAGTTCAGCTTGAAGGGATTCACGAAAAGGTAAGTCCATTTGACATTTGACATATTGATGACATAAACGACAAGGTATCCTATAGTGCTCCATCTATGCTTTTTCTGTATTCTGTGGTCGATATGATTGAGAGAATGAGAGTTAGATAACCGGTCGAGCGCGCTTTGTGTTTGTTGGGTTGCCTATCGTTAAGGTGTGCTAGTGTTGCGTTGCGGGTTGAGGTTTTATAAGGGGTTGGGGTGTAAATGTTTGCGTAAAAGTGTGTTTTTGTTTTTGTGGTTGGTAGCAGTTAGATGACCGGTAATATACGATTTGTTGTTGTGTTTTTTTAGTGTTGTGTTGGGGGTGGTTAGGGGTGGTAAGGTGGGGGGGGGTTTGTTAAATATTATACAGTGTGGGAAGTGGTTTGTTTTTAAATGGAAAAAATGTTTTTTGTTGTTGTTGTTGTTGTTGTTGTTGGTGTATTTGTAAACCGATTTTGTTGATTTTTTTTTCTCATAGGAATGGTTAGGTTAGTTTTATTAATTTTGTGTTTTTTTTTATATTGTTGATTTTAAACAGAGGCGGATTTTTTAAGGGGATTTTGAACTTTTTGGGAGTGAATTGAAAGTTTTTGATACAATTTGAACTTTTTTTTTGAAAATTACGAAATTACAAAAATTCATATTTTTTTGGGAAATTTTGAACTTTTTGGGGGGTATTTGAACTTTTTGGGGGAATTTGAAGAATTTTTGGAAAAAAATTTGGTTCTTGTCACAATTTGAACTTTTTTGAGTAAATTGAGAGTTTTTGATTCAATTCTAATTTTTTTGGAAATTTTGAATTTTTGGTGGGAAATTTACATATTTTTTACAATTTGAAGAATTTTTGGACAAAATTTTCAAACTTTTTGTAGTAAATTTAAAATTTTTGACACAATTTGGAAATTTTTAATTTTTGGGGGGGGAATTCCCAATTTTTTACAATTTGAACACATTTTTGGAGAAAAATTCGATTTTTGCTACAATTTGAGCCTTTTATTTTTTAGAGTATTTTTGTTAATTTTATTAATTTTGTGTTTTTTATTATTGATGTTAATCATAATCATAGGCGGACTTTTTTGAAATTTTGAACTTTTTGGGGACAAATTTGAAATTTTTGACAATATTGAACATTTTTTTTAAACTTTCAACTTTTTGGGGTAGTTTGAAAGTTTCTTACACAATTTGAACCTTTTTTTGAAAACTACCAATTTTTTGGGGTAAATTGAAAATTTTTGACATAATTTGAACCTTTTTTGAGAAACTTTTAACTTTTGGGGGTAATTTGAAAGTTTCTTACACAATTTGAACCTTTTTTGGAAAACTTTCAACTTTTTGGAACAAATTGAACATTTCGGACATAATTTGAACCTTTTTTGGAAAAACTACCAACTTTTTGGGTTAAATTGAAAATTTCCGACATAATTTGAACCTTTTTTGAAAAACTTTCAATTTTTTGGGGTAATTTGAAAATTTTTGACATAATTTTAACCTTTTTTTTGAAAACTTTTAACTTTTTGGGGTAGTTTGAAAGTTTCTTACATAATTTGAACCTTTTTTTTGAAAACTACCAACTTTTTTGGGGTAAATTGAACATTTCGGGCAGAATTTGCACCTTTTTTGGAAAACTTTCAACTTTTTTGGGGTAGTTTGAACATTTCTGACAAAATTTGAACCTTTTTGGAAAACTCAATTTTTTGGGATAAATTTGAAATTTTTGACATAATTGGACCTTTTTTGGAAAACTTTCAATTTTTTGGGGTAAATTGAAAATTTTGGTCATAATTTAAACCTTTTTTTGGAAAACTTCAATTTTTTGGGTTAAATTGAAAATTTTTTGACATAATTTGAACCTTTTTTTTTGAAAACTTTCAACTTTTTGGGGTATTTTGACAATTTCGGACATAATTTGAACCTTATTTGGAAAATTTCCAACTTTTTGGGGTAAATTAAAGATTTCGGACAGAATTTGAACCTTTTTTGGAAAACTTTCAACTTTTTGGGGTAAATTGAAAATTTTGGTCATAATTTGAACCTTTTTTGAAAACTACCAACTTTTTGGGGTAAATTGAACATTTCGGGCAGAATTTGCACCTTTTTTGGAAAACTTTCAACTTTTTTGGGGTAGTTTGAACATTTCTGACAAAATTTGAACCTTTTTTAAAAACTTTCAATTTTTTGGGGTAAATTGAAAATTTTTGACATAATTTTAACCTTTTTTTGAAAACTTTTAACTTTTTGGGGTAGTTTGAAAGTTTCTTACATAATTTGAACCTTTTTTGAAAACTACCAACTTTTTGGGGTAAATTGAACATTTCGGGCAGAATTTGCACCTTTTTTGGAAAACTTTCAACTTTTTTGGGGTAGTTTGAACATTTCTGACAAAATTTGAACCTTTTTTGGAAAACTTTCAATTTTTTGGGGCAAATTTGAAATTTTCGACATAATTGGACCTTTTTTGGAAAACTTTCAATTTTTTGGGGTAAATTGAAAATTTTGGTCATAATTTAAACCTTTTTTTGGAAAACTTCAATTTTTTGGGTTAAATTGAAAATTTTTTGACATAATTTAAACCTTTTTTTTGAAAACTTTCAATTTTTTTGGGTTAAATTGAAAATTTCCGACATAATTTGAACCTTTTTTGAAAAACTTTCAACTTTTTTGGGGTAAATTGAAAATTTTGGTCATAATTTGAACCTTTTTTGAAAACTACCAACTTTTTGGGGTAAATTGAACATTTCGGGCAGAATTTGCACCTTTTTTGGAAAAACTTTCAACTTTTTTGGGGTAGTTTGAACATTTCGGACATAATTTGAACCTTTTTTTGGAAAACTTTAAATTTTTTCGGGTGAATTGAAAATTTTTGACATAATTTATCCTATTTTTGAAAACTTTTAACTTTTTGGGTTAAATTGAAAATTTTTGACATAATTTAAACCTTTTTTTTGAAAACTTTCAATTTTTTTGGGTTAAATTGAAAATTTCCGACATAATTTGAACCTTTTTTGAAAAACTTTCAATTTTTGCGATAAATTTGAAATATATGACATAATTTGAACCTTTTTTTTTGAAAATTTTCAACTTTTTGGAGTAAATTGAACATTTTGGACGTAATTTGAACCTTTTTTGAGAAACTTTTAACTTTTGGGGGTAATTTGAAAGTTTCTTACACAATTTGAACCTTTTTTGGAAAACTACCAATTTTTTGGGGTAAATTGAACATTTCGGGCAGAATTTGCACCTTTTTTGGAAAACTACCAACTTTTGGGGTAAATTGAAAATTTCGGACAAAATTTGAACCTTTTTGAAAAACTTTCAATTTTTTGGGGTAATTTGAAAATTTTTGACATAATTTTAACCTTTTTTTGAAAACTTTTAACTTTTTGGGGTAGTTTGAAAGTTTCTTACATAATTTGAACCTTTTTTTTGAAAACTACCAACTTTTTGGGGTAAATTGAACATTTCGGGCAGAATTTGCACCTTTTTTGGAAAACTTTCAACTTTTTTGGGGTAGTTTGAACATTTCTGACAAAATTTGAACCTTTTTTGGAAAACTTTCAATTTTTTGGGGCAAATTTGAAATTTTCGACATAATTGGACCTTTTTGGAAAACTTTCAATTTTTTTGGGTTAAATTGAAAATTTTTGACATAATTTAAACCTTTTTTTTGAAAACTTTCAATTTTTTGGGTTAAATTGAAAATTTCCGACATAATTTGAACCTTTTTTGAAAAACTTTCAACTTTTTGGGGTATTTTGACAATTTCGGACATAATTTGAACCTTATTTGGAAAATTTCCAACTTTTTGGGGTAAATTAAAGATTTCGGACAGAATTTGAACCTTTTTTGGAAAACTTTCAACTTTTTGGGGTAAATTGAAAATTTTGGTCATAATTTGAACCTTTTTTTGAAAACTACCAACTTTTTGGGGTAAATTGAACATTTCGGGCAGAATTTGCACCTTTTTTGGAAAACTTTCAACTTTTTTGGGGTAGTTTGAACATTTCTGACAAAATTTGAACCTTTTTTGAAAAACTTTCAATTTTTTGGGGTAATTTGAAAATTTTTGACAATATTGAACATTTTTTTTAAACTTTCAACTTTTTGGGGTAGTTTGAAAGTTTCTTACACAATTTGAACCTTTTTTTGAAAACTACCAATTTTTTGGGGTAAATTGAAAATTTCCGACATAATTTAAACCTTTTTTGGAAAACTTTCAACTTTTTTGGGGTAGTTTGAACATTTCTGACAAAATTTGAACCTTTTTTGGAAAACTACCAATTTTTTGGGACAAATTTGAAATTTTCGACATAATTGGACCTTTTTTGGAAAATATTCAACTTTTTGGGGTAAATTGAAAATTTTGGTCATAATTTGAACCTTTTTTGAAAAACTTTCAATTTTTGCGATAAATTTGAAATATATGACATAATTTGAACCTTTTTTTTTGAAAATTTTCAACTTTTTGGGGTAAATTGAAAATTTTGGTCATAATTTGAACCTTTTTTGGAAAACTTTCAACTTTTTGGGGTAAATTGAAAATTTTGGTCATAATTTGAACCTTTTTTGGAAAACTTTCAACTTTTTGGGGTAAATTGAACATTTCGGGCAGAATTTGCACCTTTTTTGGAAAACTTTCAACTTTTTTGGGGTAAATTGAACATTTCGGACATAATTTGAACCTTTTTTTGGAAAACTTTAAATTTTTTCGGGTAAATTGAAAATTTTTGACATAATTTGAACCTATTTTTGGAAATTTTGAACTTTTTGGGGTAGTTTGAAAGTTTCTTACACAATTTGAACCTTTTTTTGAAAACTACCAATTTTTTGGGGTAAATTGAAAATTTCCGACATAATTTAAACCTTTTTTGGAAAACTCAATTTTTTGCGATAAATTTGAAATTTTTGACATAATTGGACCTTTTTTGGAAAACTTTCAATTTTTTGGGGTAAATTGAAAATTTTTGACATAATTTTAACCTTTTTTTTGAAAACTTTTAACTTTTTGGGGTAGTTTGAAAGTTTCTTACATAATTTGAACCTTTTTTTTGAAAACTACCAACTTTTTGGGGTAAATTGAACATTTCGGGCAGAATTTGCACCTTTTTTTGAAAACTACCAACTTTTTGGGGTGAATTGAAAATTTCGGACAAAATTTGAACCTTTTTTGAAAAACTTTCAATTTTTTGGGGTAAATTGAAAATTTTTGACATAATTTTAACCTTTTTTTTGAAAACTTTTAACTTTTTGGGGTAGTTTGAAAGTTTCTTACATAATTTGAACCTTTTTTTTGAAAACTACCAACTTTTTGGGGTAAATTGAACATTTCGGGCAGAATTTGCACCTTTTTTGAAAACTACCAACTTTTGGGGTAAATTGAACATTTCGGACATAATTTGAACCTTTTTTTGGAAAACTTTAAATTTTTTCGGGTGAATTGAAAATTTTTGACATAATTTATCCTATTTTTGAAAACTTTCAACTTTTTGGGGTAGTTTGAAAGTTTCTTACATAATTTGAACCTTTTTTTTGAAAACTACCAACTTTTTGGGGTAAATTGAACATTTCGGGCAGAATTTGCACCTTTTTTTGAAAACTACCAACTTTTTGGGGTAAATTGAAAATTTCGGACAAAATTTGAACCTTTTTTGAAAAACTTTCAATTTTTTGGGGTAATTTGAAAATTTTTGACATAATTTTAACCTTTTTTTTGAAAACTTGTAACTTTCTGGGGTAGTTTGAAAGTTTCTTACATAATTTGAACCTTTTTTTTGAAAACTACCAACTTTTTGGGGTAAATTGAACATTTCGGGCAGAATTTGCACCTTTTTTGGAAAACTTTCAACTTTTTTGGGGTAGTTTGAACATTTCTGACAAAATTTGAACCTTTTTTGGAAAACTTTCAATTTTTTGGGGCAAATTTGAAATTTTCGACATAATTGGACCTTTTTTGGAAAACTTTCAATTTTTTGGGGTAAATTGAAAATTTTGGTCATAATTTAAACCTTTTTTTGGAAAACTTCAATTTTTTGGGTTAAATTGAAAATTTTTTGACATAATTTGAACCTTTTTTTTTGAAAACTTTCAACTTTTTGGGGTATTTTGACAATTTCGGACATAATTTGAACCTTATTTGGAAAATTTCCAACTTTTTGGGGTAAATTAAAGATTTCGGACAGAATTTGAACCTTTTTTGGAAAACTTTCAACTTTTTTGGGGTAGTTTGAACATTTCTGACAAAATTTGAACCTTTTTTGGAAAACTTTCAATTTTTTGGGGCAAATTTGAAATTTTCGACATAATTGGACCTTTTTGGGAAAACTTTCAATTTTTTTGGGTTAAATTGAAAATTTTTGACATAATTTAAACCTTTTTTTGAAAACTTTCAATTTTTTTGGGTTAAATTGAAAATTTCCGACATAATTTGAACCTTTTTTTTTGAAAATTTTCAACTTTTTGGGGTATTTTGACAATTTCGGACATAATTTGAACCTTATTTGGAAAATTTCCAACTTTTTGGGGTAAATTAAAGATTTCGGACAGAATTTGCACCTTTTTTGGAAAACTTTCAACTTTTTTGGGGTAGTTTGAACATTTCTGACAAAATTTGAACCTTTTTTGGAAAACTTTCAATTTTTTGGGGCAAATTTGAAATTTTCGACATAATTGGACCTTTTTTTGAAAACTACCAATTTTTTGGGGTAAATTGAAAATTTCCGACATAATTTAAACCTTTTTTGGAAAACTCAATTTTTTGCGATAAATTTGAAATTTTTGACATAATTTGAACCTTTTTTTGGAAAATATTCAACTTTTTGGGGTAAATTGAAAATTTTGGTCATAATTTGAACCTTTTTTGGAAAACTTTCAACTTTTTGGGGTAAATTTGAAATTTTGGGACATAATTTGAATCTATTTTTTGAAAATTTTCAACTTTTTGGGGTAAATTGAAAATTTCCGACATAATTTGAACCTTTTTTTGAAAACTACCAACTTTTTGGGGTAAATTGAACATTTCGGGCAGAATTTGCACCTTTTTTGGAAAACTTTCAACTTTTTTGGGGTAGTTTGAACATTTCTGACAAAATTTGAACCTTTTTTAAAAACTTTCAATTTTTTGGGGCAAATTTGAAATTTTCGACATAATTGGACCTTTTTTGGAAAACTTTCAACTTTTTGGGGTAAATTAAAGATTTCGGACAGAATTTGAACCTTTTTTGGAAAACTTTTAACTTTTTGGGGTAAATTGAAAATTTTGGTCATAATTTGAACCTTTTTTTGAAAACTACCAACTTTTTGGGGTAAATTGAACATTTCGGGCAGAATTTGCACCTTTTTTGGAAAACTTTCAACTTTTTTGGGGTAGTTTGAACATTTCTGACAAAATTTGAACCTTTTTTAAAAACTTTCAATTTTTTGGGGCAAATTTGAAATTTTCGACATAATTGGACCTTTTTTGGAAAACTTTCAACTTTTTGGAACAAATTGAACATTTCGGACATAATTTGAACCTTTTTTTGGAAAACTTTAAATTTTTTCGGGTGAATTGAAAATTTTTGACATAATTTATCCTATTTTTGAAAACTTTCAACTTTTTGGGGTAATTTGAAAATTTTTGACAATTTGAACCTTTTTGGGAAAACTTTCAATTTTTTTGGGTTAAATTGAAAATTTTTGACATAATTTAAACCTTTTTTTTGAAAACTTTCAATTTTTTTGGGTTAAATTGAAAATTTCCGACATAATTTGAACCTTTTTTTTTGAAAATTTTCAACTTTTTGGAGTAAATTGAACATTTTGGACGTAATTTCAACTTTCTTTCGAAAATATTCAACTTTTGAGGTAAATTTGAAAATTTCATAACCAATTTGAACCTTTTTTGGAAAACTTTCAACTTTTTGGGGTAAATTTGAAATTTTGGGACATAATTTGAATCTATTTTTTGAAAATTTTCAACTTTTTGGAACAAATTTCAAATTTTTGACATAATTTGAACATGTTATTAAAAATTTCGAATTTTCCGAAACAATTTTACTTATTAAAGAAAAATTAAATCTCTTCTTCAATTTGAACCTCTTTTTTTTTGGAAATTTTAAACTTTTTGGAAAATTTGAAAAACTTGAACACAATTTGAACTATTTTAGTTAAAAAAAATTCAATTTTTGCTAAAATTTGAACGTTTTTTTTTAGTTCCTTTAATAGAAAAAAAATGAGATTTTTCGGGGGTATGGGTGGGGGAGGGGGTAATCTTAAACCAATTATTTTTAGGTACAATTCAAATCGGTTTTAAGCAGGGGCGGACTATATATATTTTTCAAGGGGTGTATATATATAAAAAAATAAAAAAAATAAAAAACCATTTTTTTACATCGACCGTTTAATTTTCTACAAATTTAGACAGAGGCGTACCAAAATATTTTTTCCAAAGGGGTCTAACTTTCCAAAAAAAATTCTACGTTAAATTTCCAGCAGTTTTTGATCGATTTTAAGCAGGGGCGGACAATAAAATTTTTTTAAGGGTGATAATTTTCAAAAAAATCAACAAAATCGGTGTTTTTTTTATTTAATAAAAAAAACTTTTGTGTTTTTTGTGTGTGTGAACCTGCGTTTCAAAATTTTCTTTCGGTAGCGGCAAGGGGGGGATTTTATGTGTTTAGTATGCGAGTGGTCCGTCCCTTGAAACCGCCTTCAAAAAAAAATTAAAAAAAAAAAAAATTTTTGAAAAAAAAAACTTACTGGTGTTTCTCGTTCAAGGAGAAAGGAGATTTCTGGGGACGTACCACCGCAACAGCCAGAAGTGCCCAGACAGGAGTAACCCCCCCAAAAATTAAAACCCACCAAAAAACCCAAAGCCAGTGGCGTAGTGGATGATCTTGGACCGACGACGAAGGAGATGCAAATAAACGAAATAAAAACGAAACAGTGAAGTGTGATTTTGTTTTTTTTTGGTATAAATCAAATTAAGACGGCAGCTTTTGTTTTTTTTATATATATATACGTTTACTTAAAATGATTTAACACCCTGTATGTATTTTTCTTTTAGGTATTTTTAAGATTTTCTGTTAGAATCGGCAACGTCGTTTAATTTTTTTTTTCGGCTTGGACCCTTTTTTTAAAAAAATTTGGGTACGGCTATGTTTTTTTATTTTAAATTTTAGTTTTGTTCGTTTTACAGATTGTCTTATTTGACGGGATTGTTATAGAGATTGTCTCGGTTTTTTTCTTGAAATTGTCTTGTTGGTTCAACTAAAGGGTTGTCCCATTTTTTTTGTTTGGTTGTACCTAATGTCCCGTTTTAATATTTTGGAAGTTGGGACTTTTTGGAAAATTTTTCAACTTTTTGGGATATTTGAACCTTTTTTTAAAAAATTTTGGACACATTTTTAATTTTTTTTTTGGAAATTTTCAGTGTCTTACACAATTTAAATTGTTTTGAAAAATAATTAAACTTTTGGGTCAATTTGAATGTTTTTTGGAAATTTTGAATTTTTGGTACAATTTGAAAATTGAAATTTTTTGACACAATTTGAAAATTAAAAAATTTTGAAACTTTTTGGAAAATATTTTAACTTTTGGGACATTTCAACCATTTCAAATTTTTGATACATTTTGAATTTTTTACACAATTTGAATCTTTTTTTGGAAATTTTGAGTTTCTTACACAATTTGAACATTTTTGACACCTTTTTTGGAAAATATTTCAATTTTTTGGAACATTTGAACATATTTTGGAAATTTTAAAATTCCTACACAATTTGAAAATTGACATTTTTGACACATTTTGAATTTTTTTGTAAATTTTGAACTTTTTGAAACAATTTGATTCATTTTTTGGAAATTTTGAATTTCTTACACAATTTGAACATTTTTGATAAAAAATTCAACTTTTGGATTTATTTGAATGTTGTTTTGGAAATTTTATTTTTTTACATAATTTAAAAATTGAAATTTTTGACACCATTAAACTTTTTTGGAAAATATTTCTTTTTTGAGATATTTCAATTTTTTTTGACACATTTTGAATTTTTTTTTTTGAAAATTTTGAACTTTTTGGAACAATATGATTCATTTTTTGGAAATTTTAAATTTTTTACACAATTTGAACTTTTTGAAAAAAATTCAACACTTGGGTCAATTTGATTTGGTTAATTTTGAACGGTTTGGAAACATTTAAAGATTGTCCCAATTAAATATACAAATTCAAAATTTTTTAGGACAGAATGTCCCATGTTGAACCATATTTAAAAAACACACAGTAAGAATTCTATTCTAAAATACAGAGTGTCCCAATTTGTTCCGTTTTTAAAACACATTTTTAATTAATTATACAGATTGTCCCATCTCAATAAAAATGTCCCGATTATAAAAATCTGCATTTTATATACAGTATGTCCCATCTTACGTAAAATATGTCTCATGAAAATAATTTTTTAATATAGAATGTCCCATTTTTAAATAAATTAAAAACGTTTATTGTACAGAGTGTCCCAATTTCCATTTGTAAACAATTTGTTTAGTTTTGTGATACACATTGTCCCATTTCAATAAAAAGTCACGATTATAAAAAAATCTGCATTTTTAACAGTTTGTCCCATTTTACGTAAAATATGTCTCAAGTAAAAAATTTGTTTATATAGAATGTCCCATTTTAAATGAAATGTGATCATTATACAGAATGTCCCATCTACAGTAAGACCTTTGTTCTGATATACAGAGAGTCTCAGTTTGTTCCATTTGTAAACAATTTGAATAATTTTGTAATACAGGTTGTCCCATCTCAATAAAAAAATCCGATTATTAAAAAACTGCATTTTGTATACAGAGTGTCTCAATTTGTTTCATTTAAAAACAATTTGATTAATTTTGTGATACAGGTTGTCCCATCTCAATAAAAAGTTCCGATTATTAAAAAACTGCATTTTGTATACAGAGTGTCCCAATTTGTTTCATTTGTAAACAAATTGATTATTTTTGTGTTACAGATTGTCCCATCTCAATATAAAAGTCCCTAGTTTGAAAAAATCTGCATTTTGTATACAGTTTGTCCCATTTAAAATGAAATGTGTGCCACTTGTAAAGAAATTAAAAATTTATTATACAGAATGTCCCATCTACAGTAAGACGTTTGTTCTGATATACAGAGTGTCCCAATTTGTTCCATTTGTAACCAATTTGATTAATTTTGTGATACAGGTTGTCCCATCTCAATAAAAAGTTCCGATTATTAAAAAACTGCATTTTGTATACAGAGTGTCCCAATTTGTTTCATTTGAAAACGATTTGATTAATTTTGTGATACAGATTGTCCCATCTCAATATAAAAGTCCCTAGTATGAAAAAATCTGCATTTTGTATACAGTGTGTCCCATTTAAAGTGAAATGTTTTCCATTTGTAAAGAAATTAAAAACTTATTATACAGAATGTCCCATCTACAGTAAGACGTTTGTTCTGATATACAGAGTGTCTCAAATTGTTCCATTTGTAAACAATTTGTTTAGTTTTGTGATACAGATTGTGCCATTTTGAAAAAAGTCACGATTATAAAAAAAAGTCTGCAAGTTGTATACAGAATGTCCCATCTATATAGTAAGAAATTTTTCCGAATTTTTTTCCCAATTTTAAAAAAATTGCTACGCCTATGTTTTTTTTCCAATTTTTTAAACATTCAAATCCCTTTTTTAAAAAAATTTGGTACGCCCATGTTTTTTTCCGAATTTTTTAAAACGTTAAGATCCCTTTTTAAAAAAATATGGTACGCCCATGTTAATTTTTCCAAATTTTTTAAGATCCCCTTTTTAAAAAAAATTCGGTACGCCCATGTTTTTTTCCAAATTTTTTTTTAAACGTTTAGATCCTTTTTTAAATAAAATTCGTTACGCCCATGTTTTTTTCCAAATTTTTTGAAAACATTTAGATCCCTTTTTAAAAAATTCGTTACGCCCATGTTAATTTTCCAAATTTTTTAAAACGGATCCCTTTTATAAACAAATTCTGTAAGCCTATGTTTTTTTCCAAATTTTTTAAAACCTTTAGATCCCATATAAAAAAATTTCGGTACGCCCATGTTAATTTTCCAAATTTTTTAAAAACATTTGGACCCCCTTTTTAAAAAAAACTCGTTTCGTCCATGTTTTTTTTCCAAATTTTTTAAATCCTTTAGATCCCTTTTTTTAAAAACAATTCAGTACGCCCATGTTTTTCCAAATTTTTATAAACAAAGACCCTTTTTTTTAAAAAAAAATTGTTACGCCTATACCGAACACTAAAGAAAAATATTTGCGACGTTGCCGATTTCGCCGATTGTGCAATTTTAATTTTTTGTTTTTTTTTTCTGTGTGTTAATTTTATTAGGATTATTATTATTATTAATTAATATTATTATTATTATTATTATAGGATCTCAAGAGTTATTATTCGTTTTCCAAAAATGTACGATTTTTATTTGTTTCCCATGTAACGATTAATACAGGCCGTCCCATTCGTTTCTTTCTTTGATGAAAAAAATATTTTTAATTTTTTAATATTTTTAATATTATTCCTTTGGGGCGGACTGTTTTAATTTTTTTTGTATATATTTTTAGGCTGTTGAAAACTACTACAAAAAAACATGTATTAGGAATTTATATCGTGGTTAAAATAAATATAAAAAAAATGGAAATTTATTTTGTGTTTTTTGTGTTTTTTTTTAATTTTTAATATTTTCCTCTCTTAGGGATTTTTATTGGAAATTGTTTGGTTTTAATAGACGCAAGTGGCGGAGGTGTTAATATTTTTTTGAAGGATATATTTTTTTTTATTTTATTTTTTTTAATATTATATTTTTTTTAATTTCTTTCCACGCATAGCTCTGTTTGATTGTATATATTTTTTTCTAAAAATATTTTTCTGAAGGATTCAAGAAGGCTTTGTTTTTGTATTTAGATACTTTTGTTTTTTTTTATTATTTTTTTTTGAGTAATTTTTTGTTTTTTTCCTTTTTCTAGCGATAGAAGTCATCTTGAATCTAACCATACCGGTCATCAAAATAGAGCTTTGTGAGTACAATTTTTTCATTTTTTTTTGTTTGGGTTTTTTTTGCTCTTAATGCCCCCCCTTTTTCCCCATTACGTCGTCGTTGTGTTGTTGTTTTGTATGTTTCTATTTACAGGGCCTTAGAACCCGGCCAGCAAGTCAAACACGCCAACTCGCCCCTACCTGTAGTCGGGTAAGTCGTTTTTTAACTATTGCCGAGGGGTAGTATTTTTTTGAATTTTTTTCCAATTTTTAACCCCCCTGTTAAAAATTTTAGGTACGCCACTGGTGAAAATCGTAAAAATGCGCGTTTTTTCATTGGTTCGTCGAAAAAACGTTGTTTTAGTTCGTGTTGCACATTTTTCCCGATTTTTTTTTAATATTCTGAACCCCCTTGTAAAAAAAATTTTGAGTACGCCTGTGGTTTTTAATTTTTTTTTATTTTTTGAAAATTCTATAAAAATTTTTTCCGAGATTTTTTTGTTGTATTGAAATATTTAGTTGGTACGGCACTGACGTTTTTGCAATCTCAGCCGGTTTTTAGCCATTTTGAGCCTGAATGTTTGATTTTAATAGTTTCCAATTGCTTGGTTAAAATATTGATTTTTATTTTTAATTTTAGATACAATTTTTGTTTCTAATCGAAAAAATGAGCTTTTTTTATAATTTTAGCCAGTTTAGCCGTTCGGCCCAGTTTGGCTAAACACGGTTTTTTAACGTTTTCGATGAAATAAAACACTTTTTTACAACTTGGTGTTTTTAGCATTTTAGCCATTCGGCCGACTTTGGCTAAAAATAAAAAGAAAACACTTTTTTTGGCTTATTCAACCTATTTAGCGTGTTGGAGGTGTTTGGCTGAAAATAAAAGAGAAAATGCGGTTTTTATTCATTCAAACAGTTTACCGTTTTAGACTTTTAGCCGATTTCGGCTAAAAATAGTTGGAAATTCTATAAATTTTTTTCCGACATTCTTTTGTTGTATTGAAATATTTAGTTGGTACGGCACTGGCGTTTTTGCAATTTCAGCCGGTTTTTAGCCACTTTGGGCCAAATCGTTTGACTTTAATTTGTTTGTTAAAATATTGATTTTTTCAAGGTTAATTCACAAACATTTTATTTTCGATGGGATACACTTTTTTACAACTTGGTATTTTAGCCATTCGGCCGTGTTTGGCTCAAATGAAAAAAAAACCTTTTTTTTTGGCTTATTCAACCTATTTAGCGTGTTGGAGGTGTTTGGCTGAAAATAAAAGAGAAAATGCGATTTTTTTATTCAACCATATTACCGTTTTAGCCTTTTAGCCGATTTTGGCTAAAAATAGTTTTTATTGTCTTAAGTATATAATTTTTACTTCCGATCGTAGAAAACGCGTATTTTCAGCCTGTTCAGCATTTTTTAGCCATTGGGCTCAGTTTGGACAAAAATATTTTTATCGTTTTAAGTCCACAATTTTCATTTTCGGTCGGAAAAAACGATGTTTTTTTAATTTTTCAGCCTGTTTAACATTTTAGTCATTAGGTTGAATTTGGCTAAAAATAATTTTATCGTTAACCTTACACGATATTTATTGTCTCTATAAGAAAACGAGTATTTTTACCTTTTTCAGCCTGTTTATCCACTTGGCCAACCCTGGCTAAAAAACATCTATTTTTTTAATCCTCACCTCAAAATATTTCAGTAAATTTCTCGTCCCGATCTCGGAAAACGCGTATTTAGCATTTCAGCCATTTGGCCGAGTTTGGCTGAAAATAGTTTATTCTCAACCATACACGATTTTTATTTCCCATTGAATAAAACACGTTTTGTTCCTTTTTCCAACCTCTCTAGCATTTTAGCCATTTTGGCTCAGTTTGGCTAAGAAAGTTTTTTATCGTTTATTGTACAAAATTTTAATTTCCCGTTTTAAAAAAACGCTTTTTCACCCTTATAAAGAATTTTATTCATAGAAACCACGTATTTCTGCCTTTTCGGTACTTTTAAGCCGTTTAGCACTTTTTGGCCAACGTTGGCTAAAAATAGTTTTATCCATAATCATTTGCATTTTTCTTTACTTAGTCATAAAAATCACATATTTTAGCTTTTACTGTATTTTTAGCCGTTTAGCCAATTTTGGCCAAAGTTGGCTAAATTTAATCTCATTCTTAACTGTTCGCATTTTTCATTACTTAATCATAGAAATCACGTATTTTAGCCTTTACTGTATTTTTAGACGTTTAGCAGATTTTGGCCGAAGTTGGCTAAAAGTAATTTAATACATTTCCAAAACATAAAAGATACTAAAAAAAAACACTCAAATCTAATCTCACTTTTAAGTTATCTCGAAATGGCTAATTTTATTCATTTCGTCCGAGAAATTTTCGTCCGTTTTTTTCGTCCTGTATCGATTTTTTTCCTTCTGTAGAGTCCAAGGGGCCCCAAATGAAGAACACGTCAAACCGCGCTCGCTGCGCTTCACCTGGTCGATGAAGACGACGTCCAGCCGAGATCCGGCCGAAATAATGGCCGAAATTCGCAAGGTGCTCGACGCGAACAATTGCGATTACGAGCAACGCGAACGTTTCCTCTTGCTGTGCGTCCACGGCGATCCGAACACCGACAGTCTCGTCCAATGGGAGATCGAGGTGTGCAAATTGCCCAGGCTGTCCCTTAACGGCGTACGATTCAAAAGAATATCGGGTAAGATTTATTTTTTTTGGCTTTTTCGAGCCAAAATTAATATGTATATTTTTTTTGGCGAATATTATATCAAATTGTGTTTTTTGGCTTTTCCGAGCCAAAATTAATATATGTATATTTTTTTTGGCGAAAATTGTAACAGTGTTTTTTTGGCCAATATTAAAATAAATATTTTTTTTGGTTTTTCGAGAAAAAATTATATTTACATTTTTTTGGCGAAAATTACAATGTTTTTTTGGTCAATATTTTTTGAGTCGAAATTAAAATAAATTTTTTTGGCGAAAATTGTAACAAATTGCGTTTTTTTGGCTTTTCGAGCCAAAATTATAATATGTATATTTTTTTTGGCAAAAAATATAACAATATAACAATTTTTTTGGCCAATATTAAAATAAATATTTTTTTTGGTTTTTCGAGCCAAAATTATAATATGTATATTTTTTTGGCGAAAATTATAACAAATTGTTTTTTTTGGCCAATATTAAAATAAAATTTTTTTTGGCAAATTTATTTTTTGGCTAATATTAAAGTAGTAGTTTTATTTATTTTACAGATTGTCCCATTTGTTGTGTTTATTATAGATTGGTTTGTCTTCAAAATGTCTCATTGATTCTATAGGTTGTCCCATTTTGTTGTATATTATTCCATTATTGTTTTACAGTGTGTCCCATTCGATGTGTTTATTATAGAGATTGTCTCGAATTTTTCTCAGGAATGTTTCATTAGTTCTATAGGTTGTCCCATTTTTTTGTTGTACTAAATGTCCCATTAAAAAAAGTTGACATTTTTTGTTATAAATCTGCATTATTTTGCTATACAGATTGTCCGATTTGAGTAACTCATGTTATTTGTTGCACAGGGTTTCCCGTTTTCAAATTTTTTGTATAGGATGTCCCATCTCTAGTTTTAGTTATATTGATATAGTGAGCATCCCATTTATATAAAAATTCCATTTTTTTAATATATAGAATGTCCCATTTTAGAAACGAATAGTTTTGTAATACATGGTATCCCAATTTTAAAATGTCTCAATTGTTTTGTTATACTGAGTGTCCCATCCAAACAAAACAAATTATTTTATTAGTCATCTTTAGAAATTTAAAACATTTTACAGAATGTCCCATGTTAAGTAACGCTTACCATTTAAAAAAACCTATACAGAATGTCCCATCTAGAGTAAGACGTTTATTATGAAATAAAGAGTGTCCAAATTCTTTCCATTTGTAAACAATTTGAATAATTTTGTTATACAGATTGTCCCATCTTAATAAATATGTCCCAATTATAAAAAATCTGTATTTTTTATACAGATTGTCCGATCTTGCGTTAAGTTTATGCCGTTTGTAAGTGAATGTGAATAATTTTGTTATAAAGCTTGTCCCATCCAACGAAAAACTATTATTTACAATTTGGACAAATTTTACTTACGATCGGACAATCTGTATAACAAAATAATGCAGATATTTTTATAACCAAGACACATTTCACTTAAGATAGGACATTCTGTGTAAAAAAATCAAAATTTATACAGGTGAGACAATTTTTATTAGATGGGACACTCTGTATAAAAAAATTGTTCGCATTTTGTATAAATTGGACACTTTTTAAGTTAATACAAATTTTACCAAAGATGGGACAATCTGTATAAAAAAATAAGAATATCTATAGATGAGACGATTTTTAATAGATGGGACACTCTGTATAACAAAATTATTCGTATTTTGTACAAATTGGACACTTTTTAAGTTGATACAAATTTGAATAAAGATGGGACAATCTGTATAATAAAAATGAAGAACTTTTCTGGATAGGATAATTTTTTTTGGATGGGACAATCTGTACTACAAAATAATGCAGTATTTTCTATAACTAAGACACATTTAATTCAAGATAGGACATTCTGTATAAAAAAATCAAAATTTCTATAGATGGGACACTCTGTATAACAAAATTATTCGTATTTTGTACAAATTGGACACTTCTTACGTTAATACAAATTTTACTAAAGATGGGACCATCTGTATAATAACGAAGAATATTTCTGGATGAGATAATTTTTTTTGGATGGGACAATCTGTACTACAAAATAATGCAGTATTTTCTATAACTAAGACACATTTAATTCAAGATAGGACATTCTGTATAAAAAAATCAAAATTTCTATAGATGGGACACTCTGTATAACAAAATTATTCGTATTTTGTACAAATTGGACACTTTTTAAGTTGATACAAATTTGAATAAAGATGGGACAATCTGTATAATAAAATTGAAGAACTTTTATGGATAGGATAATTTTCTTTGGATGGGACAATCTGTACTACGAAATAATGCAGTCTTTTCTATAACTAAGAAACATTTTACTCAAGATAAGACATTCTGTATACAAAAATCAGAATTTTGATCAGATGGGACACTCTGTATAACAAAATTATTCGTATTTTGTACAAATTGGACACTTCTTACGTTAATACAAATTTTACTAAAGATGGGACAATCTGTATAATAAAATTTAAGAACTTTTCTGGATAGGATAATTTTCTTTGGATGGGACAATCTGTAACACGAAATAATGCAGTATTTTCTATAACTAAGACACATTTAATTCAAGATAGGACATTCTGTATGAAAAAAGTCAATATTTCTATAGATGAGACGATTTTTATTAGATGGGACACTCTGTATACCAAATTTATTCGAATTTTGTACAAACTGGACACTTCGTGAGTTAATACAAATTTTACTAAAGATGGGACAATCTGTATAATAAAATTTAAGAACTTTTCTGGATAGGATAATTTTCTTTGGATGGGACAATCTGTAACACGAAATAATGCAGTATTTTCTATAACTAAGACACATTTAATTCAAGATAGGACATTCTGTATAAAAAAAGTCAAAATTTCTATAGATGGGACACTCTGTATAACAAAATTATTCGTATTTTGTACAAATTGGACACTTTTTAAGTTGATACAAATTTGAATAAAGATGGGACAATCTGTATAATAAAAATGAAGAACTTTTCTAGATTGAATAATTTTCTTTGGATAATTCAAGATAGGACATTCTGTATAAAAAAACCAAAATTTCTATAAATGGGACACTCTGTATAACAAAATTATTCGAATATTGTATAAACTGGACACTTCTTACGTTAATACAAATTTTACTAAAGATGGGACAATCTGTATAATAACGAAGAATATTTCTGGATAGGATAATTTTCTTTGGATGGGACAATCTGTAACACGAAATAATGCAGTATTTTCTATAACTAAGACACATTTAATTCAAGATAGGACATTCTGTATGAAAAAAGTCAATATTTCTATAGATGAGACGATTTTTATTAGATGGGACACTCTGTATACCAAATTTATTCGAATTTTGTACAAATTGGACACTTTTTAAGTTGATACAAATTTGAATAAAGATGGGACAATCTGTATAATAAAAATGAAGAACTTTTCTGGATAGGATAATTTTTTTTGGATGGGACAATCTGTACTACGAAATAATGCAGTATTTTCTATAACTAAGACACATTTAATTCAAGATAGGACATTCTGTATAAAAAAATCAAAATTTCTGTAAATGGGACACTCTGTATAACAACTTTATTCGAATTTTGTACAAACTGGACACTTCTTACGTTAATACAAATTTTACTAAAGATGGGACAATCTGTATAATAAAATTTAAGAACTTTTCTGGATAGGATAATTTTCTTTGGATGGGACAATCTGTAACACGAAATAATGCAGTATTTTCTATAAGACACATTTAATTCAAGATAGGACATTCTGTATGAAAAAAGTCAATATTTCTATAGATGAGACGATTTTTATTAGATGGGACACTCTGTATACCAAATTTATTCGAATTTTGTACAAACTGGACACTTCGTGAGTTAATACAAATTTTACTAAAGATGGGACAATCTGTATAATAAAAATGAAGAACTTTTTTGGATGAGAAATTTTCTTTGGATGGGACAATCTGTAACACGAAATAATGCAGTATTTTCTATAACTAAGACACATTTAATTCAAGATAGGACATTCTGTATAAAAAAATCAGAATTTTGTACAAACTGAACACTTGATACAAATTTTACTAAAAACGGGACAAACTGTATAATAAAGATTAATACATTTTTTGGATAGGATAATTTTCTTTGGATGGGACAATCTGTATTAGGAAATAATGCAGATTTTTTTATACAATATTTTTTGCGAATATTTAAATATTTATTTTGGCTAATATTAAAGTAAATATTTTTTTTGGCTAATATTAAAATATTTATTTTTTGGCTGATGTTAATACTTTTTGGCTGTTATTAAAGTAAATATTTTTTTTGGCGGTTATTGAAATAAATATTTTTTTTTGGCTAATATTAATTAAGTTTTTTTGGCTAATCTTGAAATATTTATTTTTTGGCTGTTATAAATAAATATTTTTTTGGCGGTTATTGAAATCAATATTTTTTTGGCTAATATTGAAATATTTATTTTTTGGCTGTTATTAAAATAAATATTTTTTTGGCAGTTATCGAATTAAATATTTTTTTTGGCTAATATAAAAATGTTTTATTTTTTGGCTGAAATTAATATTGTTTTTTGGCCAATATTAATTTTTTTAAATATTTTTAAAGGTACCAGTATCGGATTTAAGAATATTGCTAGCAAAATAGCCAACGAACTGAAACTGTGACTGCTCGTCAATAACAGGAAGACGGAAATGGCCGAAGACAAGGACGATCCGACGTAGAAACGACGCCGACGAAGACGACGCCGCCGCCGCGACGGCGACGACCTAGTGCGTTAACGGTAGGAGAGAGAAAGACGCATAAAACGCATAAAAATAAAGTGAGATGAAACGAGAGTCGGTGGCGCGCACGCGCGCGATACGCTTCGTCGGTTATTTTCGTTTCTTAACTAGTTTCGAATATTTCTATACCTTCCCTCTTCAGACTATTTTTTTGTTTATTGATTTCTTTTTTTTTGGTTTTTGTTTGTGATACGCCGAATTTGTGTAAAAAAAAAGAGAGAAAAATAAAAATTATTTTTTGGTTTTCCCGATTATGATAAACTTTAAATATTTATTGTATTTAGTGAAATTTTGTTTTTTGTATATTTTTTTTTTTAGTGTTTTGGCTTATTTTCGCTGGAAAGCAAAAGTGCGCGCGTGCGTACGTCTTGTGATCGGCCAAATGGCCAAATTTTGAAAAATTATGTGCGCGTAAATAGGGCGTGGTCGATTCCGTGGAGTTTTGGGCCGATTTTTTGGCCGTCTTTGTTTTTTGGAAACTACTTTTTCTCGATCGTAAAATTTGATTTTTTTCGATTTTGGCTAAGTTTGGCCAATGTTTTTGTTTTGGTTTTAGGTTGGTTGAGAATTTTGGCTAACTTGGCTGTTCTTGGTCTTGCTCTTCTCTTCCTGATAGTGAATATCCAGTTTTTGCAATTTTGGCTGTTTTGGCCGAATTTGTCTATTTTGGCCGAGTTTGGCCAATTATATGTTTTGCATCCTACTTTTATTCCCGATGGCGAAAACATCGAGTTTTTCTGATTTTGGCTGTTTTGGCTGAATTTGGCTGTTTTGGCCAACTATGTTTTTTGCATCCCACTTTTATTCTCGATCGCGAAAACATCGAAATTTTGGCTGTTTTGGCCAAATTTGGCTTAGTCATAGAAATCGAGATTTTGGCGATTTTGGCTACTTTGGCAGTTCTTGGCCAACTATGGTTTTGTATCCTACTTTTCTTCTCGATTGCTAAAAAAAACGAGTTTATGTGATTTTGGCTGATTTGGCCAAATTTGGCGGAAATCGAGCTTTTGGCGATTTTGGCTAATTTGGCAGTTCTTGGCCAAAAGTGTTTTTTTGGATACTAATTTTTCTTCCTGATGGTAGAAATCGGTTTTTTAAATTTTGGCCGAATTTGGTCAACCGTAGTTTTTGGATAAAATACGCAAATTTTGCCGGTTTAGTAATTTGGCCAAGTTTTTAACCATTTCTGGGTAATTTTGGTTTTGGCCAAAATCTTTTAAAAAACTTTTTTTTTGGTTTCAAGGCGTTTGGCAGAAATTTTCTTTGTCGTTTTTATATTTTGGCCGAACTTAGCAACCGTGGTTTTTGGGAAAGTTTTTAGGAAATTTACACGTTTGGCCAAATTCGAAAATTTGGAAATTATTGTTGTTTTTTTGGCTCTTTTGGGTTTGGCCAAAATTTTCGATGGTACAAACTCGTTTTTTGGTGTTAAAATAATTTGGCCGAAATTTCAGTCCAACGAAACTCCATTCTTACGAAATTGGGTTTCTTCCAGTTTTGGCCGGATTCGGCCAAAACTTTTTTTCGTCCACTATAATCAACTTTTTCATCTACTTTAATTAATTTTTTGCAGAAATTTTCATCCGTTTATCTTTCCGGCCAAATTTGTAAATTTTGGCCCAAACGGTTTTTCGAATCGATCACGCCCCCCTTCTCTCCTCCTCCCACCTAAAACACGAACAAACAAACGAAAGCAAATTAAAACAAAGTCACTTTTTCCTCCTTACCCCCACTACCCCCTTCCCCCCTCCCTATCGTCCTTCTCCTGCTCATCCTGCTTCATCCTACTCCAAATTAATTAATTAAACAAAAAAAACAAATTAATTTTTTGTAAATATTGTATGAAAGTTTCACCCCCCCCCCACTCCTCCACCGTAACCCCCCCCCATATTTTTAATAGGCATAAATAACAAAACGTAATCGTACCGCTTTCCCCCCACCCCCTTACCTCCTGCACCGTATTTTAGGCCAATAGAAACTCTTGGACAATATTTTTAATTTTGGCGCCAGAGCGCGGGCTCGCGTGTTTTTTTTGGACATTTTCGCGCGGTACTTTTACAAAACATGCATACATATATATAAATAGCTAGATCTATATTTAATATATGGAAATCGATACTGCATTCGCACAGGTTAAAAATACCACCTCGACTATCTTAAATACTCATCGAAACGGCTAAAAGTCGAAATTTTGGACGAAATTCCGGTTATACGTTGACCAAATCTTGGCCAACTACGTTATATCGATTAGTCGTAGAATTTTGGTCGAAAATCACCGCGTTGGCCAGAATTTTGTCCAACTTTAATCGCTTTGTTTAACAAACAAAACATCGACAAAATTTTGGCCAACTACACAATTGCGATTAATCGTCGAATTTTGGACTAAACTAACTAGGTTGGCCAAATTTTTGTCCAATTTTTAAACAAAAACATGCAAAATTTTCGCCAAATTGGTGATTATTGACTAAAATTTACCCATCAATAGTTATAAAACCTTGGCCAACTACACAATTGCGATTAATCGTCCAATTTTAGTATAAAATAACCATATTGGCCAAAATTTTGTCCAATTTTTAAACCGTCGTTTAACAAACAAAACATCGATAAAAATTTGGTGGTGATTTCAAGCCAAAATTCAACGACTGCATTTGCACAGGTTGAAAAGACAGGCTCGTCCATGTTAAATACCCTTTCAAACGGCTAAAAGTCGAAATTTTAGTTACTAGTCGGCAAAATTTTGGCCAACTACGTAATAACGATTAATTTTCGAATTTTAATCAAAAGTAACCACGTTGGCCAAATTTTTGTCAATGTTTTGTTTGTTAAACGACTGTTTAAAACTTGGACAAAATTTTGGCCAACTTGGTGATTTTAAGCCAAAATTCGACGACTAATCCTTATAACCTAGTCGGCCGAAATTTTGTCGACAATTATCGATCTAAAAAGCGGACAAAATTCTGGCCAACGTGGTGATTTCAGACTAAAATTCGACGACTAATCCTTATAACCTAGTCGGCCGAAATTTTGTCGACAATTATCGATCTAAAAAGCGGACAAAATTCTGGCCAACGTGGTGATTTCAGACTAAAATTCGACGGCGAATCGTAATAACGTAGTTGGCCATAATTTGGTCAAAGTATAAACGAAATTTCGGCTAAAATCGGCCGAAAAATGAAAAAAATACTCTCGAAACGCGAATGCGGTTAAAAACAAAGTGACACCGGATTAAAAAAAAACAATGTCAGATCTGTTCGTTATGAGTGTGTGTACTTAGATACAAGAAAAAAAATAGAAAATTAACAAAAAAAATAAAACAAACTTAATAATAAGATTTAAGAACATTTTTTCCCTGTTTTTTTTTTCAGTTTGTATATAAAAAACCCGTTTAGAAGCGTGTGTGTGTGTGGTGTGTGGAAATGGCCTTAATTTTTCCGGCCGACGTAATTTTCGGCCATGCTGATTGTTGTTGTGTGTACAAAGCGGTTATTATTATTATTTTCTTTAATATTTTAATTTTTTTAAAATTTTTCCTACCGGAAAAATTAAGGTTACGTCCCCCTGTGTATAATTCAATTATAGTAATTAAATTAATTAATTAAAAACGACAACAACAAAAACAAATTAATTAATTAATTAATGATTGTTAGATGAACATTTTAAACTAAATGAATAAATAAATTTAAAAAAAAAGAAACCATATTAAAAAATTAAATAACTTTGAATGAATTTTTAGGATTTATTATTATTATTATTATTATTTTTAATTATTATTGTAATTAATTGAGTAGTGTCTCTCTTTCTCTGTCTCTGTGTTTATTATGGAGATGTATTTAATATTGTTTTTGCTTTTTTTCCGATGATTTTTAAGAGATATAAATAAATAAATGAATAAAATACTTTTCAATGGGGATGGGCACTATCTATATATAATATATATATTTTTTTTCGTTTTTTTTTTAAGTTAAGAGCTATTGAATCATTTATAATAAAAATTGAACTCATTGTTTGGTCTTTTTGTTATTTATATGTACCTTTTGTGCCAAAAAAATGGCGTTCGGCCAAAGCGTTTGGCGGTTTTGGCTCGGTTTGGCCAAAATCGTATTTCGCCAAAATCGTTTTTTCTGTACTGATTATACAGGCGATGCGATTTTGGGCAAAATATGTTGAATTTGTTTGTGTTTTAAGATTGTTGTTTGGCTTAAACGTGTTTTTGTGATTTTGGCTCGATTTGATCAAAATTTTTATTTTTGGCCTTGTTTGGCCAAAGCGTTTGGCGGTTTAGCGGGTTTTAGTTTGCGATTTTTTCGTTTTTGTATGTTTTGGTTTTGCGATTTTGGCGTTTTGTATATTTTGGTTTTGCGATTTTGGCGTTTTTGTATGTTTTGGTTTTGCGATTTTGGCGTTTGTGTTTGTTTTGGTTTTGCGATTTAGGCGTATTTTTTGTTTGTTTTGGTTTTGCGATTTTGGCGTATTTTTTGTATGTTTTGGTTTTACGATTTTGGCGTTTTTGTTTATTTTGGTTTTGCGATTTTGGCGTTTTTGTGTTTTTTGGTTTCGCGATTTTGGCGTTTTTTTTATGTTTTTGTTTTAAAATGAATAATTGTTCGATTTTGCGGTGTTTGGCTAAAGTGTTTTGCGATTTTGGCGTTTTCGGAAACGCGTTTTTTGCGATTTTGGCCGTTTTATAAGGCAGATTTGTTTATCGTATTTTTTAGCTTGTTTTGGCACTTTTGACCAAAATCGTATTTTTGCTGTTGATTAAACGGAAAATGCGATTTTGGCAACATGTGTTGGATATTTTGGCTCAAACGTGTGATTTTGGCTCGATTTGATCAAAGTTTTTATTTTTGGCCAAGTTAGGGCAAAACATTTGGCGGTTTAGCGGGTTTTAGTTTAGTTTTACGATTTTGGCGTTTTTGTTTGTTTTGGTTTTGCGATTTAGGCGTATTTTTTGTTTGTTTTGGTTTTGCGATTTTGGCGTATTTTTTGTATGTTTTGGTTTTACGATTTTGGCGTTTTTTTTATGTTTGGTTTCGCGATTTTGGCGTTTTTTTTTATTTTTTTGTTTTAAAATTAATAATTGTTCGATTTTCGGTGTTTTGCTAAAGTATTTTGCGATTTTGACGTTTTAGGAAACGCGTTTTTTTCGATTTTGGCCGTTTTTTAAGGCAGATTTGTTTATCGTGTTTTTCAGCTTGTTTTGGCACTTTTGGCCAAAATCGTATTTTTGCTGTTGATTAAACGGAAAATGCGATTTTGGCAACATCTGTTAAACATTTTGGCTCAAACGTGCTTTTGTGATTTTGGCTCGATTTGATCAAAGTTTTTATTTTTGGCCTTCGTTTGGCGGTTTAGCGGGTTTTAGTTTGCGATTTTGGCGTTTTTGTATATTTTGGTTTTGCGATTTTGGCGTTTTTGTATGTTTTGGTTTTGCGATTTTGGCGTATTTTTTGATGTTTTGGTTTTACGATTTTGGCGTTTTTGTATGTTTTGGTTTTGCGATTTTGGCGTATTTTTTGTATGTTTTGGTTTTACGATTTTGGCGTTTTTGTATGTTTTGGTTTTGCGATTTTGGCGTTTTTTTTATGTTTTGGTTTCGCGATTTTGGCGTTTTTTTTATGTTTTTGTTTTAAAATGAATAATTGTTCGATTTTGCGGTGTTTGGCTAAAGTATTTTGCGATTTTGACGTTTTCGGAAACGCGTTTTTTGCGATTTTGGCCGTTTTTTAAGGCAGATTTGTTTATCGTGTTTTTCAGCTTGTTTTGGCACTTTTGGCCAAAATCGTATTTTTGCTGTTGATTAAACGGAAAATGCGATTTTGGCAACATCTGTTGAACATTTTGGCTCAAACGTGTGATTTTGGCTCGATTTGATCAAAGTTTTTATTTTTGGCCAAGTTAGGGCAAAACATTTGGCGGTTTAGCGGGTTTTAGTTTAGTTTTACGATTTTGGCGTTTTTGTTTGTTTTGGTTTTGCGATTTAGGCGTATTTTTTGTTTGTTTTGGTTTTGCGATTTTGGCGTATTTTTTGTATGTTTTGGTTTTGCGATTTAGGCGTATTTTTTGTTTGTTTTGGTTTTGCGATTTTGGCGTATTTTTTGTATGTTTTGGTTTTACGATTTTGGCGTTTTTTTTATGTTTTTGTTTTAAAATTAATATTGGCTCGATTTGCGGTTTTTGGCTAAAGTGTTTTGCGATTTTGGCGTTTTCAGTACAGCTTGAAACGCGTTTTTTTTTATTTTGGCCGTTTTTCTTATTAGCTGAAATTGTTCGTCGAGTTTTTGGCCGTTCAGTTTTAAAATGAAGAATTGGTCCATTTGCCATTTTGGCGCAGTTTGGTCAAAGTTCGTTTTTTGGCGTTTTTGGCATCTTTAAAGAGCGTTTTTTTGGCCATTGTTTTTTAAACAATATTGTTCGTCATATTTTTGGCCCTTCAGTCGAGTTTGGTCGGGAATTTTTTTTCTGATTTGGTTACAAAAATGAAAAATTGTACGATTCACCGTGTTAGGCCAAAGCGTTATGCGGTTTTGGCTCAATTTAGCCAAGTTCGTTTTTAACTTTTTGGGAATATTGGCACGGTTTTGCCAAATTTGTTTTTTGGCGTTTTCGGTACGTCCCTGCAATTTTAGCCTTTTTTAATTGTTTTACGGTTTTTGGCGGTTTTGGTTTTCTATCCATTTTGCCCGTTTTTAGCCATTTGGCTGAGAGTTGTTTTTTTTTCATTCCGATCAAGAGAAAATCGCGTATTTGAATTTATAACTTGATTTTGTCAACATTTTGGATTTGGCCAAAATCAATATCCTTCATTTTTAGCCGGTTCAGCCATTTGGCCCAAAAATGGCTTTTTCGGAGTTTTCGTACAGTTTAACTTCCTGAACAGATAAAACGTGTTTTTTTTTTAATTTTCAGCCTGTTAAGCCAATAATACGAATTTGCCTATAAATATTTTTTATTTTAAGTAAATATACCATTTTTTAACCTAAATTAAAGGAAACGCGATCTTTTGTAATTTTTAGCCTGTTTAGCCATTTGATCAAATTTCGTTTTTTTTTCATCCCTTTCAAAGAAATCGCAAATTTTGTATTTTTAGCCTGTTTGAGCCTGTTAGCGTTTTTGTAACTTTAGCCGGTTTAGCCGTTCGACTCAAAATGGTGTTTTCGATGATTTCATTCAAATTCTCTTCTTCTCTTCTCTTGCATTTTCATCCTGTTTATCTAATTTTTGTCCCAATTCGGCTAAATACAGTTTTTGTTTGTCCATTTGGCCGACTTTAGCTAAAATCATTCTCCTTTTTATATAAACGATTTTCCAACTCGATAAAAATACATTTACAAACTTAGCCGAATATTATTTAAAATAGACGCGATTTTCGTAATTTCAGCCTGTTAAGCCGTTCGACCGAACCCAGCTAAAAACTTCATTTTCTTAACGATACATTTTTTACCTTGATCTAAAAAAACGCGTTTATTGTAATTTCAGCCGGTTAAGCCATTCCACCAAATTCGGCTCAAAAATTATTTATATCGATTTTAATTTACACATTTTTTCGCATTGAACCAAACAAAGTCACTCTTCAACATTTTTTAGCCTGTTCAAACAAATTTTCCACAATTTCGTCCCATCTTTCTATTCAAGTTTGGCTAAAAATAAAATAAAAAACATTTCCACCAATAAGTAACCATAAAACTAAAAATAAAACAACAATTTTTTTTTCCATAAATATATATTTGACGTTTTTAAAACAAAATACACAAAATTTATCGTTCTGTGAGCAATTGTCAATCATAAAACACAAACATTCAAACTACGTACGTTAAATACGTCGTTCTGTGATTAACTGTCAGTTAAACAAAACGACCATAGAAACATACAAACTACGTTTGCTAAGAATATCGTTCTGTGAGCAATTGTCAATCATAAAACACAAACATTCAAACTACGTACGTTAAATACGTCGTTCTGTGATTAACTGTCAGTTAAACAAAACGACCATAGAAACATACAAACTACGTTTGCTAAGAATATCGTTCTGTGAGTAACTGTCAATAAAACAACATAAAATATTTGAAAACGTTCCCTAAATACAAAGTTCTGTGAATAACTGTCAATCACAAAACACAAACTATGAAAAACGTACCTTAAAACCATCGTTCTATGAGCAAAACGTACCCTACTACTACTTGTAGGATCAACTGTCAATCACAAAACACGAATTTTAAAAATCGTACCTTAAATACATCGTTCTGTAAGCAATTGTCAATCATAAAACACAAACATTCAAACTACGTACGTTACATACGTCGTTCTGTCATTAACTGTCAATCACAAACCATGAAAAACGTACCTTAAATATATGTGAGCAACTGTCAATCATAAAACACAAACATTCAACCCACGTACGTTAAATACGTCGTTCTGTGATTAACTGTCAATTACATAACACGACCATAGAAATATACAAACTACTTTTACTAAGACCACCGATTTGTTAGTAACTGTCAATAAAACCACACAAATATATAAAAACGTACCCTAAATACATCGTTTGAGAAACGTACCTTAAATATATCGTTCTGTGAGCAACTGTCAACGATAAAACATAAATATTGAAACTAGGTATGTTAAATACGTCGTTCTGTGATTAACTGTCAATAAACCAACACAAACAACGCAAATATTTAAAAACGTACCCTAAAAACATCGTTCTCTGATTAACTGTCAATAAAACAACACTAATATTTAAAAACGTACCCTAATACATCGTTCTATCAATCACAAACTATGAAAAACGTACCTTAAATCCATCGTTCTCTGATTAACTATCAATCACAAAACACCAACTACAAAAAACGTACCTTAAACACATAATTCCATGAAAAATACGTTCCGTGAGTGACAGCCAATCACACGTCAATTGTCAACCAACGCCTAATCTTTAATAAACAGCCTACTAAACTTAGTAAACACAAGATAACAACAATTAATGAAAAAAAATCCAACAATTACCAATCTAACAATTAAAAATGCATTTAATCGATAAGATAAGCAAGATAATATAACTAAACAAGCTCCACATGAAGAAAAAATCGACTTTCTACAGTTAAAAGTGAACAAAAATGTCCACCATCATCAAAACCCCGAACCCCAATTGGAAAAACGGCTTGATCAAATCCATGAGAAACCCCAAAGCCATAGTAGCCGCCAACCACCACATAACCGTCATCAGAGACCTGTACCCCAAAGCAGAAGTGCATTACTTGGTGCTACCAAACAAAGACATCGAGAACTTGGAAGTGTTGAACAGAAACCACATAGAACTTTTAAAATACATGCTGGAATCGGCTAAACACATAGTACAAAGAGAGTACCAGAAAAGGAACTTCCTTTTTGGGTACCACGCAGAGCCTACAATGTCCAGACTACACATGCATATCATCAGCGACGATTTTAACTCGGAGTTTATGAAAACCAAACGACATTGGAACTCGTTTACGACTGACTTTTTTCTAAAACCCGAAGGTAGGTAACTAGTAACTTTTATCTAATCGTAACTATGTGTAGATTAAAAATAAATGATTGTAGATGTGATTTTTACCCTCCAGAAGTATGGAAAAGTGAGTGTTTTAATGCCAGAGCAGTGTGAGCGTTATTTAAAGGCTCATCTGACTTGCCACAAGTGCGTCTACACCCCGAAGGATATGGCGGAGTTGAAGCAGCACATTTTGATACATAAAAAGAGTGGTTTTTAATAAAATGATAAAGTTGGTTGCGTTTTATTGTTACAGGTGCAGGAATTGTGTTATAAAGTGGTTAAAAATAATTAAATAAGTAGAGTAAGTACCTTTTTTGTAGTTGTAGTCTTCGAAGTTGTTTAGCACTGGGTTTGTAGGTTTTTTTAACACTTTTAGAGGTTAATTGCACTCGGTTTTAATAAAAAACACTATAAATGTTCACTGTTTAACACTTTTTGATTTATTTTTTAATAAATTAACTGTTTTTATTAAATAATAATACAATTTTAAATTCAAAAATCGTTTTGGAATTAATTTGACTTTTGACGTTATTTGTCATTTGTGTCATTACAGGGTAAGTGATGGGCGATGCTGCAATCACGGGTTTGTATGTTTATTTCGATATTTGTTACTATTATTTAACGTTTAATTGTTATTAAATCGTTGGTTTGATTCATAATTAATCGATTTTAAGTGAAATAAGAATTAATTTACTGTTTTTACTGAATAATAATATTTTAAATTCAAAAATCATCTTGGAATTAATTTGACGTTATATGTCATTACAGGTTAAGTGATGGGCGAAGCTACAATCACGGGTTTGTATGTTTATTTCGATATTCGTCGCTATTATTTAACGTTAAATTGTTATTAAATCGTTGGTTTAATTCGTAATTGATCGATTTTTATATGGAAATATCTTAAAAACGTCAAAAGTAACGAGTTGATTTAGTCACTGTTAAAAACGTACCTGTGATAACTGTTATTTGAGTTCCGTGATGACAAAAGTTACTAATCACGATTTTATAAATTTATTACGATATTTAGACTATTATTTAACGACAAATCGATTATATTATAAATAAATCGTTAGTTCAAAGTACAATTAATCGATTTTAATTAAAATAAATCGATTTTTATAATTAAAAATATCAAAGTAACGAGTCGATTTAGTCACTGTTAAAAACGCACCTGTTATTTGAATTCCGTGATGGCAAAAGTTATTAATCACGGTTTTATACATTTTATTCGATATTTAGACTATTATTCAACGTCAAATCGATTATATTCATAATAAATCGTTAGTACAAAGTTTAATTAATCGATTTTAAGTAAAAAAAATCGATTCTTATATTCTGTGATAACTGTCATTTGAATTCCGTAATGGCAAAACTTACTAATCACGGTTCTACAAATTAATTACGATATTTACACTGTTATTTAACGTCAAATCGATTATATTCCTAATAAATCGTTAGTCCAAAGTACAATTAATCAATTTTAATTGAAACAAATATCATTTTATACACAAATATAATAAAAACGTCAACCGTCCACGCTAACTTTAGTCACTACCATTCCCAACTTAACCTTGAACGACTGTCAATCGTACTTAACGAAATGTCAATGTTTACCAACAACGATTAATTATCTATTACCATTTATTTACCCAATAAACAATCATTACAGCGATAAATTTGTTTATAAACTATTAAAATAATGTACAATTAACTATTTATATACAAATAAATCTGATAAAACCGTTTCTAACGACAAAATTAACCCAGTAAATCAACCGTTTCACTTACACTTAGCCACCGCTAAAACTTTGACGTTTCAACGCTGTCACTTTAATTACAACAGTAAAAAAATCATATGTGTAACTCTAACTATCAGTGCGTGGAATTTAAATCAACTTTTCGACCTAAAAAATGTAATTAAACCGTTAAAAACCATCAAATTAGTGTTAAACAGTAATTAAAGTTTATAAACAAAGTGCCAAAATAGTTTAAAACAGTGCTAAAATGTTTTAAAGTGTTTTTTTTTTACATCGTTTTTTTTGTACACACACAATGGAAGAAGAACCCACCACACCGCCGAAACCACTATCGTTCACCATCGACTTCGGCGACAACAAATCCATCGACAAACAACGCCAAAAAGCCCTCGCCGAAAAATTCCAACAGAGACACCGTCGCGGAGAATCCCTATCCAAACTAGAACCGGACCCCACCAACCAGAAACCCCAAAAACCATCAACCGGGAACCTACCGAGGAAATCCAGCTTCCAAAGCAGCGAAGGATACTTTTCCTCAGACGAAAAACCACCAAAACGCACCGATTTATCCTTAGAACTAAACAGGATGACCCAATCGTACCCTAACTCACTTCTACCATCAACCACCACCCCAGATATAGAACTGAAAGACGTTTCCAGCCCGGAATTAGACTCCAGCAGCCCTTTCAGCCCCCAAATCGATACAAGTAAGTCTTTAACTAATTTATCTAACTCAGAACGCGAAAAATTGTACATAAGTGACAAAGATACTTTCATAGACGGTTTAGAGTTTGATTTCGATAAATCTGACACTGCTAGTGACACTGGGACTTATACATTAGACGGTGACAACTACTCGGAGGAACAGAAACTCAGAATGAGCATAGACAACGAATTTAAGATTGAAAAAATATCAGTGCAAAAGAAAACTGAAGAGTACGTTAAAAGTCTAGCAGCAATGAGAGAAAATCTAATCAGTTCCATCGATAGACAACAAGAACCGAGTAATTTAGTCAAAACCAAACCCAAATTGTCCCCCATACTGTCCCCAACTCAAAATATATCAATAATAGACGTTAAATATAAAGAACCTGAAGATTTAAACTCGACTTTTACCAAAATAATGTACCCCACAGTGAATTCTAAACGTAGAGGGTTGCAGAAGGGTTTAGATGAGGGTACGGTGATCTCGGTGACTTCTAGTGGGGCCTTCAAACCTAAAATCATCAAAAAACCTAGTAAATACAGTAATCTAAGTAAATCCGAGGTGCAAGTGCTAGATTATTTAGATACTACAAGTTTTAGGCCCCAAACTAATTTGAGTGCTACTATAGTTAACGTACAAAGTATAAATACCAAAATACCGTCACCTACTAATTATTTAAGTCGTCCTAGGACTGAGTCTTCCTGTTTGGACATCCTGGAACCCACCGAGACTTATATAAAGTCCTTGCAGGATAAATTATCCTTGGAAGATGAACTGGAAGTTAAACTACAGTTAAATAACAAGAAACGACTGTCACTTAACCCGTTGAATAAACTGGAACATTTTCAATGTAAAAATAATTTGTTTATCGATCAAACTTCTGTATCGAACGATGATCGTTGCTACCAACAGAAACGATGTAAGGTGCAAAATTCCCCTAGCGGTTCGCCGGTGAAAAGATCCAGCAGTTTTTCCGCTTCTAATATCGGTAGATTTGCCAAAAACGTGAACGTTTTATCGAATTTGGGGAAATCGGAATCACGTCGGGCGCCGATTTTGGAAATCGAATCACGTAGGGCGCCGATCGTGGAAATAAACTCACGTAGGGCGCCGATTTTGGAAATGGACTCACGTAGGGCGCCGATCGATACTGACGGATCGAGTTGTAGTAGCGAGGACGGTGCTGACGCTACGCGTCAGAAACGTCGCGCGTCGTTGAGTATAACGCGTTGTAATCGCGCGTTCAGTTTGCGGCGGGCGCGTAATGACGATGACGGTTCGGGAGTGGGGGGAGTAGGGGGGGGGAAGAATCGTGCGGCGGGTACGCCGGAGGTGGTTAGGAGGCAGTTTAGAACCGCCTCGGTGGATAGGAAGGTGATCAAGACCAACGAGGTGCAAAGTAGGTATATGGTTTCTAGTGGTGGGGGTAATAATAAAGTGGTGGGGGTGAAAGCGACGACTCCGGTGGGTGGGGGGAAGGCGGTGCAGAATAGGAGTGGGGGGAATGTGCAGCAGCAGCCACAGTCGCAGAGTTTCGGGAGGATGGACAGCGGAAGGTTTAGTATGAGAACTGTGAAGAAACCGCCGCAGGTGATGATGGTGGCGACTCCTGGTGGTAAAAGTGGGAAGATTGGTGCAGGTGAGTTGTTTTTTACGGTTTTTGTGTTTGTCGCACCTTGTTTAGGTTGTGTCGCACCTTGTTTGAGAGGTATATTTGAGGTTTTTTTGGTTTTGTCGATGGTTTTTTGTAGTCGCACCCTATTAGGTTGTGTCGCACCTAGTTTGGTTGGTAAAAATTGGGTTTTAGGTGTTTTTGTTGATTTTTTCCGGTCGCACTCTGTTTAAGTGAAAAATAAAATGGGGTTTTTTAAGTTTTGGTAATGGTTTTTCATGTCGCACCCTGTTTAGGTTGTGTCGCACTCTGTTAGGTTGTGTAGCACCTTGTTTGAGAGGTTTATTTGAGGTTTTTTTGGTTTTGTCGATGGTTTTTTGTAGTCGCACCCTGTTTAGGTTATGTCGCACCGTGTTAGGGTGTGAAATTGGAGGGTTTTGTGATTTTTGTTGGTTTATTTATGTTTTGGGGTGGATTTTTTTGTTGTCGCACCTTGTTTGAGTGGTTAAATTAAAGGTTTTTGGTGGTTTTCTAGATGGTTTTTTATGTCGCACCCTGTTTAGATTATGTCGCACCGTGTTTGGGTGTGAAATTGGAGGGTTTTGTCATTTTTGTTGGTTTCTTTATGTTTTGAGGTGGATTTTTTTGTGGTCGCACCTTGTTTGAGAGGTAAATCGTGAGGAATTTTTTTGAATTTGTTTAATTTTTCTGTAGTCGCACCTTGTTTGGTTGGTAAAAATTAATTTTATTCATGTTTATAATTTAATTTTCTATTTTTGGTTTTGGTTTTTTGTTGTCGCACTTTGTTTTGTGCGTAAAAATTTAGTTTTTTTAAATTTAGTCGATTATTTCTGTCAGTCGCACCCTGTAATTTCAAAAATTTATCAAATTCTCCATGTTTGTTCATCATTGTTTCAATCGCACCCTGTTTAGGTTATGTCGCACTCTGTTTCGGGCGTAAAAATTTTAGATTTCTTAAATTTTCTCGATAATTTCTTTCAGTCGCACCCTGTATATTCAAATATCTAGCAAATTTTACATTTTTGTTCAACATTGCTTCAGTCGCACCCAATTTAGTCGAAATAAATTTGAATTTTCAACTATTTAGATGTTTTTTGTTGTCGCACCCTGTTTTTTGCATAAAACTGTAGATTTTTTAAAATTAATCGATAATTACTAACAGTCGCACCCTGTATTTTCAAAAATTTATCAAATTCTCCATGTTTGTTCATCGCACCCTGTTTAGGTTATGTCGCACTCTATTTGGGCGTAAAAATATATATATATCTTAGATTTTCTCGTTAATTTCTTTCAGTCGCACCCTGTATATTCAAAAATTTATCAAATTTTACATTTTTGTCCAACATTGCTTCAGTCGCACCCAATTTAGTCGAAATAAATTTGAATTTTCAACTATTTAGATGTTTTTTTGGTGTCGCACCCGGTTTGGTTTAAAAAAATTTAAAATTAATGATTTTTTTGAAGTCGCACCTTTTTTAGCATCTGTCGCACCCTGTTTCGAATGTAAAAATTTATATTTCTTAGATTTTCTCGTTCATTTCTTTCAGTCGCACCCTGTATATTCAAAAATTTATCAAATTTTACATTTTTGTCCAACATTGCTTCAGTCGCACCCTATTTAGTCGAAATAAATTTGAATTTTCAACTATTTAGATGTTTTTTTGGTGTCGCACCCGGTTTGGTTTAAAAAAATTTAAAATTAATGATTTTTTTGAAGTCGCACCTTTTTTAGCATCTGTCGCACCCTGTTTCGAATGTAAAAATTTATATTTCTTAGATTTTCTCGTTCATTTCTTTCAGTCGCACCCTGTATATTCAAAAATTTATCAAATTTTACATTTTTGTCCAACATTGCTTCAGTCGCACCCTATTTAGTCGAAATAAATTTGAATTTTCAACTATTTAGATGATTTTTTTGCTGTCGCACCCTGTTAAGGCCAGTCGCACCCTGTATATTCAAAAATCGATAACATACCGAATTTTTCATAGTCTTAAATTCTGTCGCACCCTGTTTGGTTTAAAATTAAATAAAATTGCAAGTTTTTCTTTATTACTATTACTGTCGCACCCTGTATACCACCCTGTATACTCCAAAAATGAAAAACGAGTAAAACTATTAAAATATTCGTCACACCCTGTATACTAAAAAACAGTTTATACAATTTTTTTCATAGATTCATCTTTTTGGATACACCCTGTATACATTAAACAGGCCGAATCGATTTCCTGCTTTATTTTTACGACATTCCTAATTAGTTTAAAAAATACCGCCTTACGTCACCTTACCCACTTTTAAACCGTGACTAATATTCCGTAACGGGTATTATACGTAACGCTTTTTCTTTTTTCGTCTCGATTAATATTCGTATAACGTTTATCTTAATTTGCGGTAATAATCGATTAATTACAATCGAATTATAGCATCGACACGAATTCCGATCGGGAAAATTTAGTTCTGTGGTACACATTTTAATGTCAAACTTCAAAATGATCTGTGACACAATCTTAAATGTCAAACTTCATGCTATAATAATCTAGTTCTGTGGCACAAACACTTTCTAATATCAACTTCATTCTATAATAATCTAGTGTTCTGTGGCACACATTTTAATGTCAAACTTCATAATGATTGTGACACAATCTCTAATGTCAAACTTCTTTGAATTTTAATCTAGTTCTGTGGCACAAACACTTTCTAATATCAAACTTCATTCTATAATGATCTAGTGTTCTGTGGCACCTTCTCTAATATCATATTTGCACTATGATAATCTAGTTCTGTGGCACAAGCTCTAATGTTATATTTGCACGATAATAATCTAGTTCTGTGGCACAAACACTTTCTAACGTCAAACTTCATTCTATAATAACCTAGTTCTGTGGCACAAACACTTTCTAATGTCAAATTTCATGCTATAATAATCCAGTTCCATGGCACACGCACTTTCTAACGTCAAACTTCTTCCAATCATAATCTAGTGATCTGTGGTGTACATTGGTGCACGTCAAACTTTACAAGATAATGATTTAGTTCTGTGGCACACTCTAATGTCATATTTGCACGATAATAATCTAGTTCTGTGGTACAAATATTTTCTAATGTCAAATTTCATGCTATAATAATTTAGTTCTATGGCACACGCACTTTCTAACATCAAACTTGATGCAATAATCAACTAGTGTTCTGTGGCACGCTCTCTAATGTCATATTTGCACGATATTGATCTAGTTTTGTGGCACAAACAATATCTAATGTCAAACTTGGTGCTATAATTATCTAGTTCTATGGCACAAACACTTTCTAACGTCAAACCTCGTAAGATAATGATCTAGTTCTGTGGTACACAATTTCCAATGTCAAAACTTATTCCATTGTAATATAGTATTCTGTGGTACACATTTTAATGTCAAACTTCATTCTATAATTATCTAGTTCTATGGCACAAACACTTTCTAACGTCAAACCTCGTAAGTTATTGACATAGTTCTGTGGTTCACAATTTCTAGTGTCAAACTTCATTCTAAATTAATCTAGTGTTCCGTGATACACATTTTGATGTCAAATTTCATAAGATAATAATCTAGTTCTGTGGCACAAACACTTTCTAACGTCAAACCTCGTAAGTTATTGATATAGTTCTGTGGTACACAATTTCCAATGTCAAACTTCATTCAATCATAATCTAGTGTTCTGTGGTACACATTTTAATGTCAAACTTCATAAGAAAATAGTCTAGTTCTGTGGCACAAACCTTTTCTAACGTCAAACCTCGTAAGATAATGATATAGATCTGTGGTACACAATTTCCAATGTCAATTTTTATTCAATTATAATCTAGTGTTCTGTGGTACACATTTTAATGTCAAACTTCATGTTATAATAATCTAGTTCTATGGCACAAACACTTTCTAACGTCAAACTTACACCACAATGATCTAGTTCTATGGCACAAACACTTTCTAACGTCAAACCTCGTAAGATAATGATATAGATCTGTGGCACACAATTTCTGATGTCAAACATTCAATTATAATCTAGTGTTCTGTGGTACACATTTTAATGTCAAACTTCATGTTATAATGATCTAGTTCTATGGCACAAACACTTTCTATAGTCAAACCTCGTAAGTTAATGATCTAGTTCTGTGGTACACAATTTCCAATGTCAATTTTCATTCAATTATAATCTAGTGTTCTGTGGTACACATTTTAATGTCAAACTTCATGTTATAATTATCTAGTTCTATGGCACAAACACTTTCTAACGTCAAACCTCGCAAGTTAATGATATAGTTCTATGATCACACTTCCTAATGTCAAACTTCATGCTATAATTATCTAGTTCTGTGGCACAAATACTTTCTAATATCAAACTTCATTCTATAATAATCTAGTGTTCTGTGGCACACATTTTTATGTCAAATTTCATAAGATAATTATCTTGTTCTATGGCACAAACACTTTCTAACGTCAAACCTCGTAAGTTATTGATATAGTTCTGTGGTACACAATTTCCAATGTCAAACTTCATTCAATTAAAATCTAGTGTTCTGTGGTACACATTTTAATGTCAAACTTCATTTTACAATAATCTAGTTCTGTGGCACAAACACTTTCTAACGTCAAACATCGCAAGTTAATGATATAGTTCTATGACCACACTTCCTAATGTCAAACTTCATGCTATAATTATCTAGTTCTGTGGCACAAATACTTTCTAATATCAAACTTCATTCAATTATAATCTAGTGTTCTGTGACACAAATTCTGATGTCAAACTTCATTCGTCAAACTTCATTCTATAATTATCTAGTTCTATGGCACAAACACTTTCTAACGTCAAACCTCGCAAGTTAATGATATAATTCTGTGGCACACAATTTCTAATGTCAAAACTTCATGTTGAAATAATCTGGTTCTGTGGCACAAACACTTTCTAACGTCAAACATGATGCAATAATAATAATCTATTGTTCCGTCACATTTTAATGTCAAACTTCATAAGAAAATGATCCAGTGTTCTGTGGCACAAATTTTATTGACATACTTTATAAGATAATGATCCAGTGTTCTGTGGCACACTCTCTAATGTCATATTTGCACGATAATAATCTAGTTCTGTGGTACAAACACTTTCTAATGTCAAATTTCATGCTTAAATTATCTAGTTCTGTGGCACACGCATTTTCTAACGTCAAACTTGATGCAATAATATTCTAGTGTTCTGTGGCACACATTTTAATGTCAAACTTCATAAGATAATGATCTAGTTTTGTGGCACACATTTTAATGTCAAACTTCATTATGATCTGTGGCACAATCTCTAATGTCAAACTTCATTCAATTTTAATCTAGTTCTGTGGCACAAACACTTTCTAATGTCAAACTTCATGCTATAATAATCTAGTGTTCTGTGGCACACATTTTAATGTCAAACTTCATAAGATAATGATCTAGTTTTGTGGCACAAACAATTTCTAATGTCAAACTTGGTGCTATAATTATCTAGTGTTGTGTGGTACACATAAAATAATGATCATAATGATCATAAAATAATGATCTAGTTCTGTGGTACAAACACTTTCTAACGTCAAACCTCGTAAGATTATGATCTAATTCTGTGGTACACAATTTCCAATGTCAAACTTCATTCTATAATAATCTAGTGTTCTGTGGCACACATTTTTATGTCAAATTTCATAAGATAATTATCTTGTTCTATGGCACAAACACTTTCTAACGTCAAACCTCGTAAGTTATTGACATAGTTCTGTGGTTCACAATTTCTAGTGTCAAACTTGATTCTAAATTAATCTAGTGTTCTGTGGTACATATTTTAATGTCAAACTTGGTGCTATAATTATCTAGTTCTATGGCACAAACACTTTCTAACGTCAAACCTCGTAAGATAATGATCTAGTTCTGTGGTACACAATTTCCAATGTCAATTTTCATTCAATTATAATCTAGTGTTCTGTGGTACACATTTTAATGTCAAACTTCATGTTATAATAATCTAGTTCTATGGCACAAACACTTTCTAACGTCAAACCTCGTAAGATAATGATATAGATCTGTGGCACACAATTTCTGATGTCAAACATTCAATTATAATCTAGTGTTCTGTGGTACACATTTTAATGTCAAACTTCATGTTATAATTATCTAGTTCTATGGCACAAACACTATCTAACGGCAAACTTCATAAAAAAATGATCTAGTTGATGCAATAATAATAATCTATTGTTCCGTCACATTTTAATGTCAAACTTCATAAGAAAATGATCCAGTGTTCTGTGGCACACATTTTAATGTCAAACTTCATAAGATTATGATCTAGTGTTCTGTGGCACGCTCTCTAATGTCATATTTGCACGATGTTGATCTAGTTCTGTGGCACACGCATTTTCTAACGTCAAACCATTTTCTAACGTCAAACTTTATGCAATAATAGTCTAGTGTTCTGTGGCACACATTTTAATGTCAAACTTCATAAGATAATGATCTAGTTTTGTGGCGCACATTTTAATGTCAAACTTCATTATGATCTGTGGCACAATCTCTAATGTCAAACTTCATTCAATTTTAATCTAGTTCTGTGGCACAATCACTTTCTAATGTCAAATTACATGCTATAATAATCTAGTTCTATGGTACACATTTTTATGTCAAACTTCATTCTATAATTATCTAGTTCTGTGGCACAAACACCTTTAAACGTCAAACTTTATAAGATAATAATCTAGTTCTGTGGCACAAACACTTTCTAACGTCAAACTTCATTCTATAATAACCTAGTTCTGTGGTACACGCATTTTCTAACGTCATACTTTATGCAATAATAATATAGTGTTCTGTGGTACACATTTTAATGTCAAACTTCATGTTTTAATAATATAGTTCTGTGGCACAAACACTTTCTATAGTCAAACCTTGTAAGTTATTGATATAGTTCTGTGGTTCACACTTCCTAATGTCGTATTTGTACGATAATAATTTGGTTCTGTGGCACAAACACTTTCTAATGTTAAAATTGATGCTATAATAATCTAGTGTTCTGTGGCACGGAAATAATCTTGTGCTGTGGCACAAACACTTTCAAACGTCAAACTTCATAAGATAATGATCTAGTTCTGTGGCACACGCATTTTCTAATGTCAAACCTCGTAAGTTAATGACTTAGTTCTGTGGCACAAACTCTTTCTAACGTCAAACTTCATAAGATAATGATCTAGTTCTGTGGCACACGCATTTTCTAATGTCAAACCTCGTAAGTTAATGACATAGTTCTGTGACACAAACACTTTCTAACGTCAAACATCGCAAGTTAATGATATAGTTCTATGACCACACTTCCTAATGTCAAACTTCATGCTTTAATTATCTAGTTCTGTGGCACAAACACCTTCAAACGTCAAACTTACACCACAATGATCTAGTTCTGTGGCCCGTTATGAAAATTATCTTCTTTTTCAAATAAATCGCAGGTAAAAAACCGAGCGTAGGAAGCGGCGGCGGCGGGGGCATGCGCAGCAACTCCTCCTTATCGAGCCGCGAAGTGGAATTCCAAAATTGGAAGCGTCGCAAAAGTTACGATCCCATGAAAGCGGCCGCCGAAGGAAAGAAAAAGGAACAAGCGAAGAAACAAGGTCAAAACAACAACGTCAATAACGTGACGATGACGCAATCGTACGACGCCGGGAATCACAGCCAGGATAGTTCGCCGTCGCATTCCAGTTCGGTGCATCGATCCCAAGTAAGTGTTTTTTTTTTATTTTTTTAATTTTTTAATTTTGTATATTTTTTTTTAAATTTTTTGTATATATTTTTTTTGTATTTTTGGTGGAAAAATTTGTTATCTCTTTTTGGTGGAATGAAAGGAAGGAGTGTATGGTGGAAAAATTTGGTGGCGACGGCGGTTTAGAGATGGCGTTGGTTGTAAATAGTCGATTTCTTTGTTTGGGATATTGTGTATAGTATTTTGGAAAATGTCCCAATTTAGGATAGGGAGTATTTTTTGTACCGATTGTTTAATTTTTCTACAAGTTTTTGTCAGATTTCGATGTAAAAAATTGGAAAATTTCGGTTTGGAGTACATTTGGGACACTTTTTGGAAAATGTCCCAATTTAGGTTGCGAGTTGTTTTTCAATTTTACAAGAAATTTTCACGGTTTTGTTGTTTTTTTTTATGTCAAAATGGAAAAAAATCGATTTGGAATTTTTTGGGGCACTTTTTGAAAATGTCCCATTTTAGGATATCGGTTATTTTGTCCAATTTTTCCATAATCTACATTTTTTTATTAGATTTCCATCTAAAAATGGAAAAATTTCTGTTTGGAGTACATCTGGGACACTTTTTGGAAAATGTCCCATTTTAGGATATCGGTTATTTTGTCCAATTTTTCCATAATCTACATTTTTTTATTAGATTTCCATCTAAAAATGGAAAGATTTCGGTTTGGAGTACATTTGGGACACTTTTTGGAAAATGTCCCAATTTAGGATATAAGTTGTTTTTTTTAAAATTTAATGAGAAATTTTCACGGTTTTGTTGTTTTTTATGTCAAAATGGAAAAAATCAATTTGGAATTTTTTGGGTCGCTTTTTGGAAAATGTCCCATTTTAGGATATTGGTTATTTTGTCCAATTTTTCCATAATCTACATTTTTTTATTAGATTTCCATCTAAAAATGGAAAAATTTCTGTTTGGAGTACATCTGGGACACTTTTTGGAAAATGTCCCAATTTAGGTTGCGAGTTGTTTTTCAATTTTATAAGAAATTTTCAAGTTTTTGTTGTTGTTTTCAATGTTAAAATGGAAAAAGATCGATATGGAATTTTTTAGGGCACTTTTTGGAAAATGTCCCATTTTGGGATATCGGTTATTTTGTCCCATTGTTCAATTTTTCTATACGTTTTTGTCAGATTTCTATGTAAAAATAGAAAAGTTTCGGTTTGGAATACATTTGGGACACTTTTTGGAAAATGTCCCAATTTAGGATATGAGTTGTTTTTCAATTTTAAAAGAAATTTTCACGGTTTTGTCAGTTTTTTTTTCTGTCAAAATTGAAAAGAAATCGATATGGAATTTTTTGGGGCACTTTTTGGAAAATGTCCCATTTTGGGATATCGGTTATTTTGTCCAATTTTTCCATAATCTACATGTTTTTATTAGATGTCCATCTAAAAATGGAAAGATTTCGGTTTGGAGTACATTTGGGACACTTTTTGGAAAATGTCCCAATTTAGGTTGCGAGTTGTTTTTCAATTTTACAAGAAATTTTCACGTTTTTTTTTGGTTTTTATATGTAAAAATGAAAAAAGATCAATTTGGAATTTTTTGAGGCATTTTTTGGAAAATGTCCCAATTTAGGATATCGATTATTTTGTCCGATTTCTTCAATTTTTTCAAAAATATAAACAATTTTGTCAGATTTCAATGTAGAAAATGAAAAAATTTCGTTTTAGACCACATTTGGGACACTTTTTGGAAAATGTCCAATTCTAGGATATGAAGATATCGATTATTTTGTCCCATATTTCAATTTTTCTACACATTTTCTACACATTTGTATATAAAAATAGAAAAATTTCGGTTGGGAGTACATTTGGGACACTTTTTGGAAAATGTCCCATCTTCGGATATCAATAATTTTGTTCAATTTCTCCAAGTTTTTCAAAAATCTACACCGTTTTGTCAAATTTCCATGTAAAAAACGAAAAAATTTCGTTTGAGAACACATTTGGGATACTTTTTGGAAAATATCCCATCTTAGGATATCGATTATTTTGTCCCATCTTTTTAATTTTTCCAAATATCTTCACTTTTTGGAAAATGTCCCATTTTCGTATTTGCATTATTTTGTCCTATTTTAACAGTTTTGGGATACTTTTTGGAAAAGGTCCCATTTTTAGAATTTGGAATGTCCCATTGTCCCATTTCTTCAATTTTATCGAAAATTTGACATTTCTGTCATTTTTTTATAAAAAAAATGAAAAATAACAGTTTTGGTCAACTTTTGGGACATTTTTGGAAAAAATTCCATTTTGGAAAAAGTCCAATTTCAACAATTTTTTCCAAAATTTCATATTTGAGTTTTTTACGTTAATATTAACGTTTAGGACACTTTTTGGAAAATGTCCCATTTTTAGAATTTGGAATGTCCCATTGTCCCATTTCTTCAATTTTATCGAAAATTTGAAATTTTCTTCAGTTTTTTTCTGAAAAAAATGATAGAAAACAGTTTCGGTCAACTTTTGGGACACTTTTGGAAAAATATCCCATCGTCACTTTAAATACGTATAGTTCTGTGGCACATAGATCTGTGGTGCATATAGTTCTGTGACACGTTTAGTTCTATGAAACTGACGTTTGACGTAAAAACGTAAAAGCGCCGTTGCCGTTTCTACCAAAAAAGCACGAATGTTACTGAAAAGAATGAAAGTATATTTTTATTTAAATAATTTTTATTTTTCCATTTTCTTTTTTTCTTCTTTTTCTTTTATTATACTATTCGCATGTTTTGCTTATTATTTAGGTAGCTTCTTATTTAAACGATATGGTGAGAGGCGGCGATTATCGTATTGGTGGTGGTGGTGGCTACTGACCCACGTTCCTGCTATTACATCGTAGTAAGTTTTGTGGATAATTTCCAAAATGGCACTAAAATTACTAATATTTCATTATGAAAAAAAAAAAAATAAAAATAATTTTCCACTTAGTAATCACGGTCAGCTTTTTTTAAATATTCACGCGCCGTTACACTTTTTGCATTTTTATTACGCTTTTTTTTTGGAAAAATACAATTTTGTCAAAAAATTCTATAAATTCCTGCATTTTTCCAAAAAAATTCCATAATTTCCTGCATTTTTCCAAAAAAATCCAGAATTCATGCATTATTTCCAAAACATCCAAGGTTTCTACTATTTTTCCAAAAAAATTCCATAATTTCCTGCATTTTTCCAAAAAAATCCAGAATTCATGCATTATTTCCAAAACATCCAAGGTTTCTACTATTTTTCCAAAAAAATTCCATAATTTCCTGCATTTTTCCAAAAAATTCCATAATTTCTTGCATTTTTCCAAAAAACTCCAGAATTCATGTATTATTTCCAAAATATCCAAATTTTCTACTATTTTTCCAAAAAATTACGTAATTTCCTGCATTTTTCCAAAAAATTCCAGAATTCATGCATTATTTCCAAAACATCCAAGGTTTCTACAATTTTTCCACAAAATTCCATAATTTCATGCATTTTGCCAAAAAACTCCAGAATTCATTTATTATTTCCAAAATATCCAAAGTTTCTACTATTTTTCCAAAAAAATTCCATAATTTCATGTATTTTTTCAAAAAATTCCAGAATTCATGCATTGTTTCCAAAACATCCAAGGTTTCTACAATTTTTCCAAAAAATTCCATAATTTCTTGCATTTTTCCAAAAATTCCATAATTTCTTGCATTTTTCCAAAAACTCCAGAATTCATGTATTATTTCCAAAATATCCAGAAGTTTCTACTATTTTTCCAAAAATTCCATAATTTCATGCATTTTTTCAAAAAATTCCAGAATTCATGCATTATTTCCAAAACATCCAAGGTTTCTATAATTTTTACAAAAAATTCAAATTGTGTACAATTTTTTCCAAATAATTCCAGAATTCCTACAGTTTCAAATTCCCAAATGTATACAATTTTTTCCAAAATATCCAAATTTTCTATTTGTTCCAAAAAATATCCAAATTTTTTGCTATTTTTTTCCAAAATATCCAAAATTTCACCTTTTTCCCAAATAATTCCAGAATTACTGCTTTTTTCCAATAAATTTCATAATTCCTGCATTATTCCCAAAAAAACCTAGATTTCTGCAATTTTTTTCAAAATATTCCAGAAAATCTCAATTTTTTACCATTTATTCCAAAAAATTCCAACATTCTTGCATTTTTCGAAGAGTTTCCAGAAGAGTTTCCTGCATTATTTCCAAAAAATTCCAGTTTCCTACAATTTTTTCTAAAAAATCCCAAATTTCTGCTACTTTTTCCAAAAAATCACAAATTTCTACAATTTTTTCCAAATCATTCCAGAATTTCTGCAGTTTTCCAAAAAATTCCAGAATTTCTGCTACTTTTTCCAAAAAATTCCAGAATTCCTGCATTATTCCGAAAAAATTATGGTTTTCTGCAATTTTTTCCAAAATATCGAAATTTTCTATTATTTTTTACAAAAAATTTTAATTTTTTATTATTTATTCCAGAAAATCCCAACTTTCTACAATTCTTTCCAAAAAATCCAGCATTCTTGCATTTTTCCAAAGAATTCCAACATTCCAGCATTTTTCCAAAAAAATTCCAGCATTCCTGCATTATTTCCAAAAAATTCCAGTTTTCCAGAGTTTTTGCAACAAAAGATACAAATTTTTTCCAAAAATCCCAACTTTCTGCAATTTTTCCAAAAAAATCAAGCATTCTTGCATTTTTCTTAAGAACTACAACTTTCCTGCATTTTTACATAAATGTTCCAGCATTCCTGTTTTATTTCCAAAAAAAAATCCAGTTTTTTAAAATTTTTTCCAAAAACCCCCCATTTCAACTATTTCTTCAAAAAATATCCCGTTTTTTAGAAAGTTTTCCAAAAAATCCCAATTTTTTCCAAAATATTCAAGTTTTTTACTGTTTTTCCAAAAAATCCCAATTTTCGATCCCGCTTCGATATGGGCGTCAACTAAAACAATCGCGCGTCGATGTGGGCGTCACCTTTAGGGTACTTTTTAACCATAATCCCATTTTGGGATATCGTTTAGTTCGTCCAATTTCAGTGTCCCATTTTAGGATACGGATTTTTTTGTCCCGGTTCATCTATTTTTTCCAAACTTTCACAAATCTCATTTTTTTTATCCGTTAAAACTAACGTTTGGGATATCTTTTGGAAAACGTCCCATTTTGGGATATGCATTATTTTGTCCCATTTCAACTATTTTTTCCAAAATATCACGAATCCATATATTATTCCCTTAAAAAGTATCATTTGGGACACTTTGGAAAACGTCCCAATTTGGGATATGATCTATTTAGTCCCCTTTCAACCATTTTTTCCAAAATATCACGAATCCATAAATATTTCCCTTAAAAAGTAACATTTGGGACTTTTTAGAAAATGTCCCAATTTGGGATATGCAATATTTTGTCTCCTTTCAACCATTTTTTCTAAAATCTCACAAATCCATCAATTTTTCCCTTAAAAACCAACATTCGGGAGACTTTTTAGAAAATGTCCCAATTTGGGATATTCACAACAATTTTTCGAAAATTTCACAATTTCATCAATTTTCCTCAGTAATTTTTTACTTTTGAGGCAATTTACAAAATTTTCCCAATCCTCATTAAATTCGTCCCATTTTTTAGTCTATTTGGGATATTTTTAGCTACTTTGGGACTTTACTCACATCCCATACACGCCATTTTGCTTTCACATTTACCTAAATCTCGAGGGAGGAGTTTGCTAAACAACATGTCCGATAAGGGCGTCACCGAAACAAACGCGCATCGATATGGGCGTTACCCGCCCACTCAAACCCCTTCTAAACACCAAGTGGGCGGTACCGCGTCGATTTCGACTGCGCAGTGATAAACAGTGGGCGGAGATTCGCTGACGAAATCGACGCCATATTTAAAAAGGCGTGTCGGACACTCCTTTAGGGCGGGGATCGTTTATTTCGACCCTACGCAGTGGCGTACCTATTAATTTTTTACTAACTGCACTAATTTATTTAAAATTTATTTATTTATGGAAAAAAAAATTGTTTATTTATTTTTTTATAGAGTTTCCACGGCACCGCCGCTTTGGGACAACTGATTAGTTCCGAAGAAGAAGAAGAAGAGGATGATCTGACGTTATCTGCTGACGAAGGATTCAGTCCGCCGACGCCGAGTCCTTGCGAATTGAGTCCTGCCAGAGCGAGTTTGAGGCACGCCTTGTGGCAAAGGATACGGCATTAGGTCCTTAAAAAAAAACAAAATGGCGCTCTTAGGCGGTCTATAAAATATCTCCATTTTCTTTTTTTTTGTCGGGGGTGGGGGGGTTAAATGTCATTATTTCTGACGTTACCATTACTGAGTGGTGTAAAAAAAAGTGCTAGCTCTCGCGCACGGGTTTTTTTTGAAAAATTTTTAAAAATTTAAATTTTGGGGCTGTTTTTGGGATATTTTTTTTTGGGGGGGGGGGAATACTGTGATATTTTTCGTGTTGTTTTTTTTGCTCCACCCTGATTTTAATTTTTTTCGTGTGCGTGATTTAGTCGTGCGAATCTCCCGTGCGCGATAGCGCCCTCTATATGTCTTTAATTATTATTGTATGTTTTTGTTTATAGTTTCGACGTTTCGAGCATATCATCGTCATCATCACGTCGTTTTTTTTTTAATTTCGTTCTCTCTATTGATATTATTGTGAAGTGTTTGTTTTAATGAATTTTTTTTGGGATTGGGATAGGGTTTAAGTTTAATTTGGGATATGTATAATTTTGGGATATTGTCCCATTTCTTCATTTTTTTTTTGTTGTAAAAATCAACGCGTTTTTATCAGATTTGTACGTAAAATTGGAAAAATTTCGTTTTGGAATAAATTTGGGACGTTTTTTGGAAAATGGTCCCATTTTGGGATATGGGTTGTTTTGTCCCATTTCTAAAGCTTTTTTTAAAAATCAACCCACTTTTATCAGATTTATATGTAAGTTTGGAAAAATTTCATTTTGGAATCAAATTTAGGATACTTTTTGGAAAATGGTCCCATTTTGGGATATGGGTTGTTTTGTCCCATTTCTAAAGCTTTTTTTAAAAATCAACCCACTTTTATCAGATTTATATGTAAGTTTGGAAAAATTTCATTTTGGAATCAAATTTGGGACACTTTTTGGAAAATGGTCCCATTTTTGGATATGGTTTGTTTTGCCCCATTTTTTCCAAAAGTTCACCCATTTTTATTGGATTTTATATGTAAAATTGGAAAAATTTCATTGTGGAATAAAATTTGGGACACTTTTTGGAAAATGGTCCCATTTTGGGATATGTATTACTTTGACCCATTTCAATAGTTTTTTTAAAAATTTCTTATTTCTGTTAATTTTAATGTTAAATAAAAAATTTGGGACAGTTTTTGGAAAATGGTCCCATTTTGGGATATTGATTGTTTTGACCCATTTCTCCATTTTTTTCTAATAATCAGCTTATTTTTATCAGATTTATATGTAAAATTGGAAAAATTTCATTTTGGAATCAAATTTGGGACAGTTTTTGGAACATGTCCCATTTTAGGATATTGATTATTTTGACCCATTTCAATAGTTTTTTTAAAAATTTCTTATTTCTGTTAATTTTAATGTTAAATAAAAAATTTGGGACAGTTTTTGGAAAATGGTCCCATTTTGGGATATGGATTATTTTTTGACCCATTTCAAAAGTTTTTTAAAAATTTCTTATTTCTGTTAGTTCTAATGTTAAATCAAACATTTGGGACAGTTTTTGGAAAATGTCCCATTTTAGGATATTAATTATTTTGTCCCATTTCTTCAATTTTTACAAATATCTTTCTATTTTTATCAGTTTTCGATGTAAAATTGGAAAAATTCGTTTTGAAATCAAATTTAGGACACTTTGGAAAATGGTCCCATTTTGGGATATTGATTGTTTTGACCTATTTCAATAGTTTTTTTCAAACATTTTTTATTTCTGTTAGTTTTAATGTTAAATCAAACATTTGGGACAGTTTTTGGAACATGTCCCATTTTAGGATATTGATTATTTTGTCCAATTTCTTCATTTGTTTTCTAAAAATCAACTTATTTTTATAAGATTTAGACGTAAAATTGGAAAAATTTCATTTTGGAATCAAATTTGGGACACTTTTTGGAAAATGGTCCCATTTTGGGATATTGATTGTTTTGACCTATTTCAATAGTTTTTTTCAAACATTTTTTATTTCTGTTAGTTTTAATGTTAAATCAAACATTTGGGACACTTTTTGGAAAATGTCCCATTTTAGGATATTGATTATTTTATCCCATTTTTTCGTTTTTTCCAAAAATTTCTCATTTTTATTATATTTCGATGTAAAAATGGACGAATGTTCCTTTGAAATACTTTTGGGATACTTTTTGGAAAACGGTCCCATTTTAGGATACGGATTGTTTTGTCCCATTTTTTCCAAAAATCCACCCATTTTATCAGATTTAGATGTAAAAATGGAGAAATTTTGTTTTGGAATTACATTTGGGGCACATTTTGGAAAATGTCCCATTTTAGGATATCGATTATTTTGTCCCATTTCTTCAATTTCTCCAAAAAACTTCTCATTTTTATCAGTTTTCGATGTAAAAATGGACGAATTTTCCTTTGGAATACTTTTGGGATACTTTTTGGAAAATGATCCCATTTTTGGATATGGATTGTTTTGTCCCAACTCCTCATTTTTCCCATAAATCATTTAAAAAAAAATTCGTTTTGGAATTACATTTGGGACACATTTTGGAAAATGTCCCATTTTAGAATCTAAATTATTTTGTCCCATTTCAATAGATTTTTCAAAAATTTCTTATTTTTGTTAGTTCTAATGTTAAATCAAACATTTGGGACAGTTTTTGGAAAATGTCCCATTTTAGGATATCGATTATTTTGTCCCATTTCTTTAATTTTTACAAAAATCTTCACTTTTTAAAAAATGTCCCGTTTTTCGTATTTGGATTATTTTGTCCTATTTTAACATTTTTTTACGTCAATATCAACGTTTGGGACACTTTTTGGAAAATGTCCCAAATCTTCAATTTAACGGAAATTTTGACATTTATGTCATTTTATTTTTTTATTAAAAAATGGAAGAGCACGGTCTTGGTCAACTTTTGGGACATTTTTGGAAAATTTTCCGAATTTGGGATATGTACCATTTCAACAATTATTTTTCCAAAATTTCATATTTTAGTTTTTTGCTTAAGTATTTACGTTTGGGACATTTTTGGAAATTGTCCCATTTTGGGATACGGCGTATTTTGTCCCATTTCCTCGTGTTTTCTTTACTTTACAATTTTTGGGATATATTACAAATTTCAGGGTTTTAGAATCCCGATAATTTTGTCCCAACCGTTGGGACCATTTAGGACACATGAGGTCAACTGTTGGAACATTCTTTGTCAAATTGGGACAGACTTTTTCCAAAAATGTCCCATCTCGTGATTTACGTCAAACGTTTTCCAAAATTTCCATTTTTTTACGTAAAAATAGAAAAAACATTATTTGGGACACACAGTGAGAAAAATATCCACTCGGTGAAACGTTTGGGACACTTTTTGGAAAAACTGTCCCAAGTTTGGGATATTCATAATTTCGTCCCGTTTTTTTTTTAATTTTACCAATTTTTTCCATTCAATTGAATTAAATCGGTTTATTTAATTAATTTGGGACACTCGTTGCCCCCCCAGTCCCAAATAAAAAAACCCAATTTTTTTATAGTTAACTTTAAACCTAGTTTTATATTAAAAAAAAAATGTGATTTGCTAATTTTTGAGATTTATTAAATTTGGGACGGTTTCTGAAAAATTTAACCCGAAAAAATTTGGCGCCACTGGAATATTTAATATTTAAAATATTTAAAATAAAAAAAAACACAAGAAACCGTTTCAATTATATATAAAAATATTTAAATATTTAATAAAAAAAATTGTTTATGTTTAATATTATTATATCTCTCTATATATATATTTATATGTTTGTATTAAATGACAGCTGACAGCTACAACGTATCCCCCTCTGTCGGAGAAATATTTGTACTAAAATCGCTGCTCATTCTTATGTTCAATTATTATCGATTAATTATCAATATTGCTTAATTTGTTTTAAAATAAAAAAATTGTATTATAAATTGACACCACTGGAATATTTTTTTTTCCTGTGCAATCCCATTTTTTTTCTTATACCAAAGGAAACGGGGAAAAAAGAAGAAGAAATGAAACACTGGTGAGTAAAATTATTAAAATTATTTATTATTGTTTTTATAATATTATGGACAATCAACAAATCGCGTAAATATTTATATATAAATATAAATATTGAAATAAATTTTTTTATTTATTTAATAGTTTTTTTTTGGTATTTTTTTATCTTTCTTATAAAATATTAAAACAAAAAAATAAAATTAACACAGATAGAAATTAATTAAAATTTGTGCTTAGCGTGTTGTTTTTTTTTCGGCTTCTTGTACGTACAAAATCGGATAAATTTGTAAATTTATTCGTTTATTTATTGGTAAATTTAGTTCTGTGGCACGGTCCGTCGATCTACAGATCCAATTTTTCGAAAAACGTAGTTCTATGGTTAGTTTCAGAGATCTATGGCTTCATTTTTCTCTAAACGCAGTTCTATGGCAAGTTTTATAGATCTATGGATTCGATTTTTCCAAAAACCTAGTTCTATGGCCACTTTAAGGTTCTATGACTTCGATTTTCCTTAAACGTGGTTCTATGGCCTGTTTCATAGATCTATAGATTCAAATTTTTGGAAAACTTAGTTCTATGGCCCATTTTAAAGTTCTATGGATTCAATTTTCCCTAAACGTAGTTCTATGGCTAGTTTCATCGATCTGTGTATCCAATTTTTGTCCAAACGTAGTTCTATGATCCGTACCACAGATCTATCGTTTCCAAATTACCCCCCAGATTTATTTAGTTCTATGAACTGTGCCATAGAACTACAAATATCCAATTTTTGTCTAAACGTAGTTCTACGACCCCTTTTAAAGTTCTATGGATTCAATTTTCCAAAAACGTAGTTCTATAGTTTCTTTTAAAGTTCTATGAATTCAATTTTCATTAAACGTAGTTCTATGGCAAGTTTTATAGAACTATGGATTCAATTTTTCCAAAAACGTAGTTCTATGGCCCATTTTAAAGTTCTATGACTTCAATTTCCTCTAATTTATTTAGTTCTATGAACTGTGCCACAGAGCTACAAATATCCAATTTTTGTCTAAACGTAGTTCTACGACCCCTTTTAAAGTTCTATGGATTCAATTTTCCAAAAACGTAGTTCTCTGACCATCTTAATAGATCTATGAACTCAATTTTCTCTAAACGTATTTCTATGGCCAGGATCATCGATCTCTGTATCCAATTTTTGTCCAAACGTAGTTCTATGATCAGTACCACAGATCTATCGTTTCCAAATTACCCCCCAGATTTATTTAGTTCTATGAACTGTGCCATAGAACTACAAATATCCAATTTTTCTCTAAATGGCCAATTTCATAGACCTATAGATTCAAATTTTTGGAAAACGTAGTTCTATGGCCAATTTCATCGATCTATGGATTCAATTTTCCCTAAACGTAGTTCTATGGCCATGAATATGGATCTCTCTATCCAATTTTTGTCCAAACGTAGTTTTATGATCCGTACCACAGATCTATCTTTCCTAATTCACCCCCAGATTTCTTTAGTTCTATGAACTGTGTCATAGAACTACAAATATCCAATTTTTCTCTAAACGTAGTTCTATGGCAAGTTTTATAGAACTATGGATTCAATTTTTCCAAAAACGTAGTTCTATGGTCAGTTTCAAAATTCAATGGATTCAATTTTCTGTAAACGTAGTTCTATAGTCAGGATCATCGATCTCTCTATCAAATTTTTGTCCAAACGTAGTTCTAAGATCCGTACCACAGATCTATCCTTTCCAAATTACCTCCTAGATTTATTTAGTTCTATGAACTGTGCCATAGAACTACAAATGTCCAATTTTTCTCTAAATGGCCAATTTCATAGACCTATAGAGTCAAATTTTTGGAAAACGTAGTTCTATGGCCAATTTCATATTTCTATGGATTCAATTTTCCCTAAACGTAGTTCTATGGCCAGTTTAATCGATCTCTCTATCCAATTTTTGTCCAAACGTAGTTTTATGATCCGTACCACAGATCTTTCGTTTCCAAATTACTTCTCAGATTTATTTAGTTCTATGAACTGTGCCATAGAACTACAAATATCCAATTTTTCTCTAAACATAGTTCTATGGCCAGTTTCATAGATCTATGGAATCAATTTTTCGAAAAACGTAGTTCTATGATCCGTTTTATAGATCTGTGGCATCATGTTTCCCAAACATAGTTCTATGGCCAGTTTCATAGATCCATGGAATCAATTTTTCGAAAAACGTAGTTCTATGATCCGTTTTATAGATCTATGGATTTAATTTTCTCTAAACGTAGTTCTATGGCCAGTTTCATAGATCTATGGAATCAATTTTTCGAAAAACGTAGTTCTATGATCCGTTTTATAGATCTGTGGCATCATGTTTCCCAAACATAGTTCTATGACCAGTTTCATAGATCTATGGATTCAATTTTCCAAAAACGTAGTTCTATGACCATTTTAATAGATCTATGGACTTAATTTTCTCTAAACGTAAATTTATGGCCAGGATCATCGATTTCTCTATCTAATCTATAGATTCAATTTTTCGAAAAACGTAGTTCTATGACCAGTTTTATAGATCTATGGATTCAATTTTTCGAAAAACGTAGTTCTATGGTCAATTTCATAAATCTATGGACTCAATTTTCCCTAATCGTAGTTCTATGGCTAGTTTCATCGATCTGTGTATCTAATTTTTGTCCTAACGTAGTTCTATGATCCGTACCACAGATCTTTCGTTTCCAAATTACCCCCAGATTTATTTAGTTCTATGAACTGTGCCATAGAACTACAAATATCCAATTTTTCTCTAAACGTAGTTCTATGGCCAGTTTCATAGATCTATAGATTCAATTTTTCGAAAAACGTAGTTCTATGGCCAATTTTATAGATCTATGGATTCAATTTTCCCTAAACGTAGTTCTATGACCAGTTTCATAGATCTCTGTATCCAACAAACGTAGTTCTATGATCCGCACCACAGATCTATCCTTCCCATCTATGAACCGTGCCATAGAACTACTAATATCCAATTCACCGGAGATTTATGTAGTTCTATGAACCGCACCACAGATCTACATCATTATCCGCTTATGCACGTATCAGATACACTTTTACCTATACCTATACATATATATTTGTGGTTTAAGTCGTAACGAACATTTTGACATTTTGTGATGTACATTTTTATTCGAGCCTTTTATTTCTATGGTTATTGTTTTTTTTTTTTTTTTAATTTAAATTTATTTGCGTACAAATAAGAAAATTAGAAGAACGAGAAATTCTTGTCGCTTATTGGATTCGTGATGTACGATCTGGAACAGGTAGAAGAAAAAAGAACAGTGATTAAATAACAGTTAAGGTTTTTGTGTACCACATTAGCAAACAAATACAAAAGTACAAAAACAAGCTAAAAAATACAAAAAATATGGGTGGGTTTTATTAAATTTTGATAAATTTGATTTGGGGATTTGGGGGGGGGGGTCAATTTCGTCCCTAGATACGCCCCCCCCTTAATTAGAGGGTATTTTTGCATGCAAATTTGAGTTTTTTTTTATAGGCTAAATCTAGTACATGGAACACGAAAATCGTGTTAAAAGTCACTGGTTTTTGATTTTGGGGGGGTCAATTTCTCCCCCCTCAAGCAATAAAAAAAATATAAAAAAATACACAAAACATGGCATGCAATACAGAAATCTTACCATAATTATTACCGTGTAAAATCAGTCGCTCAGAACCGGTAGCATAGACCCATAGAAATAAGAAAAAAATAAAATTAATATTTTATTTTAATACCAACATGCCCCCCCTTTCCTTTATATGCTTTAAATTTGTTTAGTTGGATATTTATTCGATAAATATGGAAATAATTTAGTACAAAAATAGTTTTTTTAATTTTTTATTATTTTTTTTTATTTTTTTTTATTATTTTTTATAAATTATTTGTATATATTTATTTTTTAGAAATTAGATAAATATTTAAGAAAATAGAAAAAATGGGAAAAATTTATTAGAATATAAGAAAAGTTGGCAAATTTTAAAAAGGAAAAAAAATAAAAATAAAATAAAATCAATTTAAAAAATTAAAAAATAAAAAATTAAATAAAAATGAAAAAAGTAATAACCATACTAAAAAAATTTAATAAAAAAATACAAAATTAAAAAGGTTAAAAAGAATTACAATAAAGAAATTTACAAATTAAAAAATAATAAGAAAAATTTTAAAAATCGGAAAAATTTTATGAAAATTAAATAAATTAAAAAAATAGAAAAGAGTGGAAAAAATAAAAATAAATGTATTAATTTAAACAAAAATGAGAAAAAAATTTAAAAAAACAATAAAAATATATGAAGTTAGAAAAAGATAAGAAAAATAATAAAATATTAAAAAAATTATGAAAAAGTGGAATTAAAATAACAAAATAAAAAAAAAGTTATAAAAATTAATAATTAAAAAATCAAAATTAATAAAAAAGTGGAATAAAATGAGAAAAAAGGAAAATAAAGAAATAATTTTAAAAATTAAAAAAAAAACGAAATAAATATTTTAAAAAATTTGAAAATTATAATAAATATGAAAAATTTAAAGAAATCAAAAAATATAAAAAACAAAATAAATTAAGTTAAAAGAATGGTAAAAACAATAATAAAAAATGGGAAAAATAAAAGAAGCAAAATGAAATAAAAAAAAATATGAAAAATTTGAAAAAATTTTAAAAATTAGAAAAACAATTAATAAAAAATAAAATACGAAAAAAAATAAAAAAGTAAATTAATATGAAAAAAATTTAAAAAATGGCAAAAAGTGAAATAAAATTGTCACAATAAAAAAATATTAAAAAAAACAATAAAAATAAAAAAATCAAAATAAGCAATAATCATGAAAAATAGAAGAAAAAGTAAAAATAATTAAAAAAATAAAAATTAACTTTTAAAATAATTAGAAAAATTATAAAAAATTTAAGTTCAAAATAATAAATAAATTAAGTTAAAAAAATTAAAAAAGCAAAATGAAATGAAAAAAAATGTGAAAAAATTAGAATAAATACAAAAAAAATTGAAACAAAATAAAACAATAAAAATAAAAAAAATAAAAATTGGCAAAAATTTTGAAAATTAGAAAAAAGTAACAAATAATTTAAAAAAATAAAATAAATTTTTAAAATAATTAGAAAAAATAAAAATACAAATACAAAATAATAAAAAAATACATTAAAAATAAGTTAAATTAAAAGAGAATTTAATTTAAATAAAATTAAAATCGATAAAAAATAGGAAAAATTAAAAAAAACCAAAATGAATTAAAAAAAATGTGAAAAAATTGGAAAAAATGGCAAAAAAAGTAGAAAAAAGTGAACCAAATTAAAAAAGCAATAGATATTAAAAAAACGGTTAAAAAAATAGGAAAAAATTATCAAAAATAAAAAAAAGTAAAATGAAATAAAAAAAATGTGAAAAAATTGGAAAAAATGGCAAAAAAGTGGAAAAAAGTAAAACAAAATAAAAAAAGCAATGGAATTTAAAAAAAAAGGTTAAAAAAATAGGAACAATTAAAAAAAATAGGAACAATTAAAAGAAATTAAAAAAAGTAAAATGAAATAAAAAAAATGTGAAAAAATTGGAAAAAATGGCAAAAGAAGTGGAAAAAAGTGAAACAAAATAAAAAATATATTAAAAAAAAGGTTAAAAAAATAGGAACAATTAAAAAAATAAAAATAAAGTAAAATGAAATAAAAAAATGTGAAAAAATTGGAAAAAATGCAAAAAAAAATGGAAAAAATTGAAACAAAATAAAAAAGCAATAAAAATTTTAAAAAAAGGTTAAAAAAATAAGAAAAAATTATCAAAGATACAAAAAAAAAATCATTAAAAATAAATTAAGAAAAAAAATGGTAAAAACAAAAAAATAATAATAAAAAAGGGAAACATTACAAAAAGGGGAAATTAAATTTAAAAAAATGTGAAAAAATTAGAAAAAATACAAAAAAAATGGAAAAATGTAAAAAAAATAAAAAAAGCAATAAAAATAAAAAAATTATAAAAAAATCAATAAAAAATACTAAAAATACAAAAAAATACTCACAATTCGACGTTATGTATCGTAGACGTGGGACAACTATCATTCACCTTGACGTGGCAGTGCTTGTGACATTTAACCAAACAATCTCGACACTCGTAACCTTGTTTACCGAACCGTCGAGCGATATTTTTACCGCAAACTTGACAAACGGTACCGCTACACCAAAAAAAACACCCAAATTAAAAAAAAAACACATTTACATTTACCACCCCCAAAAACCCACACTCACCCTTGCAAATGCTTGGCCACGAACGTATGATCATTGTAAATATGCAACTTGGTGCCCTTCTTCCTCCATTTTGACTTCTGCGCCAAACTCAGCGGTACCAAATAGTGTTTCTTCACCCCATTCTCCACAGTCTCCAGTACTAGCGTACTAGCCTCGTTGATGTACGTCCTAGTAGACGCCCCGCTCATACCAGACGCCTCGGACAAACTGGAGCGTCGAGACGTCCCATCGTCGGGTAGATTTAACCGCCCCCTATCGGCGGAAACCGAGCGATTGATCGAGTCGTCTCTGTGGGCGTCGTTTTCGGGACCGGCGGACTTGGACCTGTTGGCGGCGGCGCCGAGGCGCCGCCTGATTGTTCCGAAAAAATCTCGACGTTTCCTAGGACGCCCTCTGTAATCCGCAGACGGAAACTCGCCGGACTAAATTTCGAAAAAATCGTTAATTTCCGTTGAAATTCAAAAATTTCCCGGTTAGTTACTCAGAAAAAGGTTAAGAAGTTAAAAAAAATCGAACCTTTGCTGTCGTACTATCCAAATTTTCGCTAGTATCGGCGATATCTCGGTCGGAATCGATAGTTTCCACTTCCTTCCAGGAACCGTTGTTCAGTTCCACCTTGTAGAATTTTTTGTTAATAAAAAAAAGCAATTCAAACAATCGAAAACCGCAAAAATTTAAAAAAAACGGATTTTTTACGAAAAAAAAATTTTCGAATACGGTCCTGTTCTTTTTTAATTTATTTTTATAAAATAAAACCGGCAACGTCGCTTTATAACTTTTATTATTATAACGGTATACGAGGATCGGTCGATAATTAATTGATTAATTGATTTTTTCGGTTTTTTTGAGGAAAAAAGTGGAAAATTTTTTACTGGAAATTTAATTGGTTAATTTATCGAATTTTCTGTTGGAAAATTTTTTACGGAAAATGTACCGGGTGAGTGGAAAACGTCGGTCGTTGTTTTATTACCGAAAAATATTGAACGGTCCTCGTACGTTAAAAGTTGGTTGTGTATCGAGCGATGTTGCCAAAGTGATTTTTTTTATGTAGAGGTGGGAAAATGTGTTTTTAAAAATGGTGTAAAGTTGGTTGGAAAATTCGGGAAATGTTAGTTTGGATTAGGATCAGAAAATGGGAAATTTAAACGAGTGTAAGGATCAGAAATTAAGGAAAAGCGGGTGTACTGTTAGAAAAATGGTATTGGTATGGGATAGATCGGAAAATGGAGGATTTTAATTGAAAGGATCAAAATTTGGGGAAAATTGAGTTAAAGGATCAGAAAATCCGGCTCGAAGGGACCAAAAGTGGTAAATTCGGCTAGAAGGATCAAAAAATGAAAAGGATCAGAAAATAATTAGAAACGATCTAACAGGATCAGAAAACGAGTTGAAGCAATAGAAGGATCAGATAATTTGGAAAATTAGGTTTGAAGGATCAGAAAACGGAAAAAATCTTTAGGATCAGAAAATCTGGTTCAAAAGTGGTAAAATGAAAAATATCAGCTAGAGGGGTCAGAAATTTTATAAATCTAAATCAGAGGATCAGAAAACGAGTTGAAGCGATAGAAGGATCAGAAAATTAAGAAAATTCGGTTTGAAGGCTCAGAAAATGAAAAATATTAGTTTGCAAGATCAGAAAATAAAAAAATCGTTTTAAAGAATCAGAAAATCCGGCTCGAAGGGACCAAAAACAGTAAAATATAAATGGAATCAGAAAATAAAGGAAAAAAATGGATGTACGGATCGGAAAATAATTCTCTGAAGATCAGATAATAGATTAATAAATTAGAAGGATCAGAAATTGGGGAAATTTGCCTCTTAGGTTCAGAAAATCCGGTTCGAATTGACCAAAAGTGGTATGTTCGACTAGAAGGATCAGAAAATGGGAAATGTTGGATGAATGGATTGGAAAATTAAGAAATCGAGCTCAGAGGATCAGAAAATAATTAAAAACGATCTAACAACTCAGAAAATAGTATTGCGTGGATCAGAAAACGAGTTGAAGCAATAGACGGATCAGAAAATTTAGAGAATCGGTTCAATGATTCAGTAAATGGAAATTGTTAGCTTGCAAGATCAGAAAATGGAAAAAATAGTTTAAAAGGATCAGAAAATTAGCCTAGAAAGTACCTACAGTGGAAAAATGGAGAATATTGGCTAAATGACTCAGAATATGAAAAAATCTGGCTCAGAGGATCAGAAAATAGTGAGAAACAATGTAATAGCTCAGAACATAGTATTGCGGGGATCAGAAAACAAGTTGAAGCAATAAAGGGATCAGAAATTTTGGAAAATAGGTTCGGAGACTCAGAAAATGAAAAATTTTATCTTGCAAGATCAGAAAATAAAAAAATCGTCTCAAAGGATCAGAAAATGAAACATTTTATCTTACAGGATCAGAAATTGAAATAAAAATGGTCTCAAAGGATCAGAAAATTTAAAAATTATCTTCAACGGGTCAGAAAATTTTTAGATCGGCTGGAAGTATCGGAAAATGTAATTTTTAGGTTGGCGGATCAGAAAAAAGAGAAAAACAATTGTTCGGCTCAGAAAATCGTTTGAAGGATCAGAAATTGCAAAAATCTGGCTCAGAGGATCAGAAAATAATGAGAAAGAATGGAACATCCCAGAAAATAGTGAGAAACAATCAAACAGCTCAGAAAATAGTATTGCCAGGATCAGAAAACAAGTTGAAGCGATAAAAGGTTCAGAAAATTTTGAAAATCGGTTCAAAGGCTCAGAAAATGGAAAATATTAGCTTGCAAGATTAAAATAAAATAATTCTCTTAAAGGATCAGAAAGTTCGGCTAGAAATGAACAAATGTCTGCTAGGATCATAAAATTATAGAATACACAAAAACGGACCAGAAGCTTAAGCAGATAAAAAGATCAGAAAATGGCAAAATGTTTCTTAGGATCGGAAAATATGACTAGAAGGAACTAAAACATTAAAAAATTAGCTAGAAGGATCAGAGAATAATAGAATAAGGATCAAAGGATCAGCAAATGGTAAATTTGGCTTGTAGATTCAGAAAATAAAACAAATCGTCATAAAGGATCGGAAAATTCGGCTAGAAGGTACCAAGACTGAAAAAATCGACTACAAGGATCAGAAAATGGCAAAATGTCTGCCAGGATCAGAAAATATGGCTCGAAGGAACTAAAACAAAAAAAAATAGCCGGAAGGCTCAGAAAATAATAGAATACAGATAAAAGGATCAGAATATGATACAGAAAGATCGAAGTATTAGAAAATGTTAAATTTGGCTTGAAGGATTAGAAAATAAAAAAAAGCATCGCCTCAACGGATCAGAAAATTTAAAAATTCTGTTAGAAGGATCAGAAAATGAAAAAAGTCGTCTCAAAGTATCAGAAAGAAGCTAGAAGGGGCCAAGACCCAAAATATATCGGTTATAGGGATCAGAAAATGATAGAATAAGTACTAAAGGATCAGAAAATTATAGAATAATGACCAAAAGATCAGAAAATGATGGAATAAAAATCAAAGGATCAGAAAATAATAGAATAAGGATCAAAGGATCAGAAAATGATAAAATCAATATCAAAGGATTAGAAAATTTAAAAATTCGCTTCAAAGGATCAGAAACTGGAATATTTGGCTTGTAGGATTAGAAAATAAAAAAAACATCGTCCCAACGGATCAGAAAATTTAAATTTTCCCTTGCAAGATCAGAAAATTAAAAAAAATAAATAGTTTCAAAGGATCAGAAATAAAATTGAGTCAATTAAAAGATCGAAAATTAGCAAAATTTATTCTGAGTATTGTATACAGTTAATATTTTGAAATAAAAAAATCCGTTTTTTTTTAATCTTGTATATTTTTTTAATTTTTAGTATTAATTTTGTTAATTTTCACTATTTCTTAAAAAAAAAACAACAAAAAAAACACATGAAAAAAATCTCGATTTCTCTTACCTTGACTAGTCTTTGCGAGGGTTGCTAAAATAGGGGTGGCGAAAAAAAAACAAGATATTAATTAATCGATTTTTTTTTCATAAAAATGGAACTTACCCTTTGTATGCTGTGTATCACCAGGGTGTTGGCATTGGGTTTGTTGCGTTCGAGGTCCCTGTAGGGGCTGTCGGGGGATGGTGGAGGTCGGGGGTGGTGCTGTAGCTGCGTGGTGCCGTTCGCTAGACCGTCTGAAAATAAGAGAGTGAAAATTTGGGTGGTTTGGGTTCCAAAAAGATGGGGAAATCCGGCTCGAAGGACCAAAAATGGGAAAATCCGGCTCGAAGGACCAAAAATGGGAAAATCCGGCTCGAAGGACCAATAATGGAAAAATCCGGCTCGTTGGACCAAAAATGGAAAAATCCGGCTCGATGGACCAAAAGATGGGAAAATCCGGCTCGAAGGACCAAAAATGGGAAAATCCGGCTCGAAGGACCAAAAGGTGGAAAACTCCGGCTCGAAGGACCAAAAGCTTGGAAAAATTGGTTAGATTGGTCGGATATTGATATCGAATGATATTCCGAGGATCAGAAATCGGTCAGGTGGGATTCTGGGGATCAGAAATGGGTCAGACGGGTTACTGATGATTATAAATCTGTCAAAAGCTGTTCTAAGGATCAGAAAGTTGGTTTGAAAAGAACAGAAAATAAAAATAAGTGAAAGAAAGACGGACTCAACGGATCAGAAAATGAGAAAATCGGGAAAGAAGATGGTGAGGTGAAAACATTTGGTGGGATGGATCAGAAATCGGTCAGATGAGTTTCCGAGGTTAAGAAATGCGTCAGATGAGTTTCTGAGTATTAGGAATCGGTCAGATGGGATTCTGAGTATTAGAAATAAGTCACATGGGATTGTAGGGATCAGAAATAGGTCATATGGGATTGTAAGGATCAGAAATAGGTCAGATGGGTTGCTGAGGACCAAAAAAATAGGTCAGATGGGATTGTCAGATACCGAGCAGATGGGATTTTGAATATCAGAAATAGGTCAGATGGGATTTTGAGGATCAGAAATCATTTATATAGGATTCTGTAGATCAGAAAATGGGAACCATTGGTTCCTTGGATCAGAAAATGAGAAAATTTTGTTCTGAAGATCAGAAAATGAGAAAAATTGGTTCTGTGGATTAGAAAACAGAAAAATTGGTTTTGTGGATTAGAAAATGAGAAAAATTGGTTCCGAGGATCAGAAAAATGGAAAAAATTGGTTCTGTGTATCAAAAATGGTTCGTGTGGGATTCTAATGATCAGAAATCGGTCAGATGGGATTCTGAGGATCAAAAATCAATTATATAGGATTCTGTAGATCAGAAAATGGGAAAAATTGGTTCCTTGGATCAGAAGATGGTAAAAATGGTTATGCGGATCAGAAAATGAAAAAAATTTGTTCTGAAGATCAGACTATGAGAAAAATTGGTTGTGTGGATCAGAAAATGGGAAAAATTGGTTATGTGGATCAGAAAATGGGAAAAATTGGTTATGTGGATCAGAAAATGGGAAAAATTGGTTGTGTGGATCAGAAAATGGGAAAAAATGGGTTATGTGGATTAGAAAATGGGGAAAATTGGTTGTGTGGATCAGAAAATGGGAAAAATTGGTTGTGTGGATCAGAAAAGGGGAAACATGGGTTCTATGGATCAGAAAATTTGAACAATTGGTTTTGTGGATTAGAAAATGAGATAATTGGTTCCGAGGATCAGAAAATGGGCATTAAATCACTTTTGAAAACGATCAGAAAAAAACCAAAATCTATTATCACCTACTCAAACAAAAAAAATCACTACAAACCTTCAGAAAATTAACAAAATTGGTTCTATGGATCAGAAAATGGGGAAAAATTGGTTGTGGATCAGAAAATGAGAAAAATTGGTTAGGTGGATTGGAAAAGGGGAAACATTGATTCTATGGATCAGAGCATGGTTATGTGGATCAGAAAATTCAAAAAATTGGTTCTGTGGATCAGAAAATGAAAAAATTGGTTATGTGGATCAAAAAATTTGAACAATTGGTTTTGTGGATTAGAAAATGAGAAAAATTGGTTCCGAGGATCAGAAAATGGGGAAATTGGTTTAGTGCATCAGAAATCCGTCAGATAAGATTTATTTTGGATCAGAAAATGGGAAAAATTGGTTCCGTAGATCAGAAAGTGGGAAAAATTGGTTCCGTAGATCAAAAACTGGTTCTGTGGATCAGAAAATGGGAAAAAGTTGGTTCTCCGGATAAGAAAATGGGGAAAATTTGGTCGTGTGGATCAGAAAATGAGAAAAATTGGTTATGTGGATTAGAAAAAGGGAAACATGGGTTCTACGAATCAGGGCATGGTTCTGTGGATCAAAAAATTCGGACAATTGGTTTTGTGGATTAGAAAATGAGAAAAATTTATCCAGAGGATCAGAAAAAAGGGAAAAAAATTGGTTCTGTGTATCAAAAATGGTTCGTGTGGGATTCTAATGATCAGAAATCGGTCAGATGGGATTCTGTGAATCAGAAATCCGTCAGATAAGTTTTGGATCAAAAAATGGGAAAATTGGTTCCGTGGATCAGAAACTGGTTCTGAGGATCAGAAAATGGGGAAAAATTGGTTGTTGATCAGAAAATGAGAAAAATTGGTTCCAAGGATCAGAAAATTCTGTGAATCAGAAATCCGTCAGATAAGATTTATTTTGGATCAGAAAATGGGAAAATTGGTTCTGTGGATCAAAAACTGGTTCTGAGGATCAGATAATGGAGAAAAATTGGTTGTGGATCAGAAAATGAAAAAAAATTGGTTAGGTGGATCAGAAAAGGGGAACATTGATTCTATGGATCAGAGCATGGTTCTGTGGATTAGAAAATGAAAAAAATGGTTCTGTGGATTAGAAAATTTAAAAAATTGGTTATATGGATCAGAAAATAAAAAAATTTGTTATGAGGATCTGAAAATTTGAAAAATTGTTTTTGCGAATCATAAAATAGTTTTGTGAATTAGAAAATTTTTGGATCAGAAAATTAACAAAAAACGAAAAACTTACCGTTCTGCAAACCCGACATCCTCAACTCCCCAACCTTCGTCTGCATCGGCGTCGACGTCGTGGTCGGCGAAGGCGTCCTCAGCGTCTCCTTAATCTTGTACGGTTGTGCCCCTCCGACGTCCGGTATATCGGCGCCCTCTACGAACAAAAACTGCAACCACAAACGACAAAAAAACATTCAAATTTTTTCTGAGATTCTCAGTAAAAAAAAATAGGATAACGGAAGGAAGTGGCACTTACCTCCACGGTCAAAGTACCGGAAACGGGATCGCTCTCGTAGGGGCGACTCTGCAGGGTGATGATCTGCCTTTGGGAGGGATTCACCAGGAGTTCTTCGACGCCGACGATGCCCAAGCCCAAAAATCTGTTCGGCTTGGAGGAATGGTCGTAGATTTCGAAGAGGAGTTCGGCCGTGTTGGGGGACAAGTCGCTGGAAGGTCGACAAAACTCAGAAACAAAATGGAGACTTGGAAAATAAAAAAAAAAGATCGGGGAATAGGAATAGGAAGATCAAATAAGGGGTGGGAAAAATGAGTAAGTACTCAGAAAATATGGGAAAATAGGTCGAGCGGTGGCTCAGAAAATTGGTAAATGCGTTTGGGGTTGGATCAGAAAAGTGGTTTTTCGATTCGAGAAATTAAAAATGTCGTAAGTTTATTAGCGAGCTCAGAAAAATGTAAATATTAAATGTTTGAGCTCAGAAAATCACTGATTTTATTTGCGAGCTCAGAAAAAAAGAAACCCGCAATAACGAGCTCAGAAAATCGTAAACTCGTTTTAAGAAAGCTCAGAAATTGATTGGCTTTTCTTAGAAAAGCTCAGAAAATGGCAAATCTTTAATTGGGAGCTCAGAAAAGTGTAAACACGTTTCAAGATGGCTCAGAAAACTAATTTTCCGTCATGATATGGAAAAACGGGGAAAATAGTTCGCTTGCAAACTCAGAAAATATCGAACTTTTATTCGGAGCTCAGAAAATTGGTAAATAAGTTTCGAGGTGGCTCAGAAATTTACTGTATTTTCTTAGGTGGAAAAAAGAAGGTAAATTTCACTAATTTGAGATCAGAATATGACGGATTTTATTTGCGAGCTCAGAAAATGGAAAACCTTTAATAGCGAGCTCAGAAAATCGTAAACTCGATTCCAGATAGCTCAGAAACTTATTTTCCCTTTGTAGATTAAAAAAATAGGAACATTTTAGTTGCCAGAGATCAGAAAATCGTTTAGTTGCCAAAGATCAGAAAATCGTAAATACGACTCGAGAAGGCTCAGAAATTGATTGGCTTTTCTGAGATTCTAAATTCTAATTTTTTATGCTCAGAAAATGACAAACCTTTATTGGCGAGCTCAGAAAATAACAAATCTTTAAAAGCGAGCTCAGAAAACTGTAAACGCGTTTCAGGGTGCTTCAGAAAACTAATTTTCCGTCATGAAATGGAAAATAATTAGTTCAAAGACCCAGAACGTATAATTCCAAAGACTCAGAAAATTAAAATAATTAAGTCAAAGACTCAGAAACATGGAAAAGCAAGTTATGGGCTCAGAAAGGTAGAAAAATCAAGACGCTGGCTCAGAAATTCGGAAAAAAAATAATGCGATGCCTTGGGTTCAGAAAAATGATAAGATCCTGCAATAGGCTCAGAAAATTGAAAAAATCAAGTCAGATCTTAAATAATCAAGTCGTGGGCTCAGAAACTTGGAAAGATCCTACAATAGGATCAGAAAGTTGCAAAAATCAAACCATGTGTTCAGATGGGCTCAGAAAGTGAGAAATAGCCATTAAAGGTTTCAGAAAGTTTAAATAATGTTGGCATTGGCTCAGAAACTTGAAAAATTATTCCACAGGCTCAAAAAGTTGAAATGACTAAGTCAATGACTCAGAAAGGGGAAAAAAATCAAACCAATAACTCACAAACATAGAAAAGCAAGTAATGAGCTCAGAAAATTATGTCATAAAATGAGGATTCAGGCTCAGAAAGTTGATAGTTTCTGTTAAGTAGGCTCAGAAAATCCGTCAAAATCATCACAGGGATCAGAAAACTTAAAAATTCATAAATACAGGCTCAGAAAGTTGGAAAAATCAAGCCGCAGGTTCAGAAATTAAAAAAAGTAATGGACTCAGAAAGCTGGAAATAGTGAGAGAATTGAAAAAATCAAGTCAAATACTCAGGAAAATGAAAAACCAAGCCATGGGCTCAGAAAAATGGAAAAAAGCAAGTAATGGGCTCAGAAATTTGGAAAAAAACATGCCATGGATTTAAAAAGCTGGAAAAAGTGAAAAAATCAAATCAAATGCTCAGGAAAATAGAAAAATCAAGTTTTGGCACAGAAACCTAAAAAAATTAAGCCATGTGCTCAGAACTATGAAAAATAAGTTATGGGCTTAGAACTGTGGAAAAAAGATATAGACTCAGAAAAGAATTAGTAACTGTCATAAAACGAGGACTTAGGCTCAGAAAATTGATAAGGTTCTGTTTACTTGGCTCAGAAAATCCGTCAAAAACATCATAGGGATCAGAAAACTTCTTTATGGATTATGTTCAAGACTCAGAACGTTGGAAAAATCATTCCGCATTCTCAGAGCTATGAACAAAAAGATATAGGCTCAGAAAAAAATAGTAACGTAAATAGTAAAGTAATGAGGCTCAGAAAATTGATAAGGTTCTGTTTACTTGGCTCAGAAAATCCGTCAAAAACATCATAGGGATCAGAAAACTTAAAAATTCATAAAAATAGCTTCAGAAAGTTGAAATAATTAAGTCAAAGACTCAGAACGTTGGAAAAATTATTCCACAGGCTCAGAAAGTTGAAATAATTAAGTCTAAGGCTCAGAACGTTGAAAAATCACTCCAAAGGCTCAGAAAGTTGAAATAATGAACTCCAAAGGCTCAGAAAGCTGAAATAATGAACTCGAAAACTCAGAACGTAGGCAAAATCATTTGACAGGCTCAGAAAGCTGAAAAAATTAAGCCATGTGCTCAGAACTGTGAAAAAAGATATAGGCTCAGAAAAAACTTTGTAAATGTTATAAAATGAGGACTCAGACTCAGAAAACTGATAAGTTTCTGTTTACTCGGCTCAGAAAATCTCTCAAAACCATCACAGGGATCAGAAAACTTAAAAAATTCATAAACCAATAACAAAATTCTCGATCAAAAAATCGATTATTATCAATATCGGATATACTTACAATAGAAAATGTTCTTCCCATTGGGGGCAATCGGTGTTCTTGGCCACCGCCGTCTGGTTCTTCTGAGGCGGTTCGTCCATCTCGACGACGCAGTAGGGCTCCGAGCATCCTTGGGTGGCGCCCAATTGGGCGGCGCGCACCACCTTCACCAACAAACGTCTCTCGCCGGGTATTTGGTGGATTCGGGCTCCGCCGGCCGTAAACTGATTCTGTGGGGTGGAGTGGGTCACTCCGCCTCCCATGCTGTCGTAGTGGACGGGCAGTATCTGGCCGGGTAGGGACACGTGACGCACCAGTTTGGGACACGTGGGATATTGGGACAAATTTAAATCGACTTCGGTGTTGCGTAGGGCGTCCGTCAGAATTTCGCTGGAAAAAAACAATGGGGGAGTAAGTAAATCCAAAAATATCCGGCTCGCGAGGACCAAAAATGGGAAAATCCGGCTCGCGGGGACCAAAAATGGGAAAATCCGGCTCGCGAGGACCAAAAAAGGGAAAATACGGCTCGCGAGGACCAAATGACGAGGTAAAATTGGACGAAGGGATCAGAAACTTGGAGGAAATTCGCGTGAAAGTACGAGAAACTATAGTAGACATGATTGGGAGGCTCAGAAAATAATTAACATTGACTGGAATTCTCAGAAAATGAGTAACATTGATCGGGAGACTCAGAAAATCAGTAAAATTGACTAGAAGAATCAGAACATTGGTAAAATGGAGTAGAAGGCTCAGAACATTAGTAACATTGATTGGGAGACTCAGATAGTTACTAAAATGGACTGGAAGACTCAGAAAAAAAATAACATAGATTGGGGGGTTCAGAAAATGAATAACTTTGATCGGGAGACTCAGAAACTCAGTAAGATTGACTAGAATGATCAGAACATTAATAAAATGGAGTAGAAGGATCAGAAAATTAGTAACATTGATTGGGAGACTCAGAAAGTTACTAAAATAGACTGGAAGACTCAGAAAAAAAATAACATAGATTGGGAGGTTCAGAAAATGAGTAACTTTGATTGGAGAGGTCAGAAAATAAGTAACTTTGATTGGAGGGGTCAGGAAATGAGTAACTTTGATTGTGAGACTCAGAAAATTAGAACATTGATTGATATGCTCAGAAAAGCTCAGAAATACAGCAACATTAATTGGGAGACTCAGAAAATTTGTAATATTGATATTGGGAGGCGCAGAAAATCAGTAAAATCAATAGAGAGACTCGGAAATTTGTAATTTGATATTGGGAGGCTCAGAAAATGAGTAACATTGATTGGGAGGCTCAGAAAATTGGTAAAGTTGATATTGAGAGGTTCAGAAATGTAAAAATTTAGCTGTAAAGTTTTCCAAAATGAATAAAATTGACTGGAAGACTCAGAAAATGTGTAACTGTTATTGGGCGACTCAGAAAATTCGTAGAATTGATTGGAATACTAAGAAAATGAGTAACTGTGATTGGGCGACTCAGAAAATTCGTAAAATTGACTGGAAGACTGAGAAAATGAGTAACTGTTATTGGGCGACTCAGAAAATTCGTAAAATTGACTGGAAGACTGAGAAAATGAGTAACATTGATTTGGATACTCAGAAAATTCGTAAAATTGACTGGAAGACTGAGAAAATGAGTAACATTGATCGGGAGACTCAGAAAATGAGTAAGATCAAATGCGAGACTCATAAACTTTGTAGTCTTTATATTGGAAGGCTCAGAAAAATAGTAAAATTGATTGGGATTCTCAGAAATGGGGTAACATTGACTGGAAGACTCAGAAAATAGGCACCATTGATTGGAAGGCTCAGAAATGAACAAATTTAGCTGCAAAGTTTACTTAATGAGAAAATTTAACAGGAAAATGGATAAATTTGAGTCGAAAGCTCAGAAAAGCGTTAATTTAGATAAAAGTCTCAGAAAATGAATAAAATTGATTAGAAGGCTCAGAAGCGAAAAAAGTTAGTGGAAGGCTCAGGAAATAAGTAATATTAACTAAAAGTTTCAGAAAATTGATAATTTTTTCTAAACATCCCAGAAACTGAATAAATTTTAATAAAAGGTTCAGAAATTAGTAAAATTGGCTGAGAAGCTCAGAAAATTGATGACATTGAATGGAAACTCAGAAAACATTGAATGGAAGCCTCAAATTAGGTAGAAGGCTCAGAAAATAAATAAAATTAATTAAGACACTCAGAAAATGAGGAGCATCTCAGTAAAAGTCTCAGGAATGCTTAAATTGATATAAAAGGCTTAGAAAGTAATAGAAATTGACTTATAGTCTCAGAAAATGACTAACAGGCTCAAAACTGGTAAATTTGAATGAAAAACTCAGAAAACATTGACTTAAAGGCTCAGAAACGGAATAAATTAGATAGAGAGCTCAGAAAATAAATAAACTAAATCAAGACATTCAGAAATGAGTAAAATTGACTTAAAAAGCTCATAAAATAAGTAGCATCTTAGTGGAAATCTCAGAAATGCGTAAATTGAGATAGAAGGCTCAGAAAGTAATATAAATTGACTTTAAGCCTCAGAAAATGTGTCACATTGAGTAAAAGTCTCAAAATCGATTAATTTGAATGGAAAGCTGAGAAAACATTTGACTTAAAGGCTCAGAAAAGCGATAAATTAGATAGAAGGCTCAGAAAATCATTAAACATAATTAAGACACTCAGAAAATGAGTGAAATTGACTGGAAAGACTCAAAAAATAAGTAAAATTGAACTGGAAGACTCAGAAAATGAGCAAGAGCGCCTAGAATTTTAAAAAAATTACAAACATTGACGAAGAGGTTCAGAAAATGAGCAACATTGACTGGAAGACTCAGAAATGTGTTAAACTATTTAGAAGTATCAGAAAATTTATAAAATTCATAAGAATGTTCAGTAAATGACTAAAATTTTTTAAAAGTCTTAGAAAATCGATACATTTTACTCAAAAGCTCAGAAAATATGAAAAACTGACTGGAAATCTCAGAAAATCAGTCACATGGTCTGAAAGACTCAGAAAATGAGTAACATCAATAGGGAGACTCAGAAAATTTGTAAAATATATTGGAAGGCTCAGAAAATTAGTCACATTGTCTGAAAGACTCAGAAAATAAATAGAAATAACTAAAAGTCTCAAAATCAATAAATTTGAATGAATAGCTTAGAAAACATTGACTTAGAGGCTCAGAAATGCGATAAATTAGGTAGAAGGATCAGAAAACAAGAAAAACTTAATTAGAACACTCAAAAAAGAGTAAAATTGACAGGAAGACTCAGAAAATGAGTAAAAGGCTAAAAATCGATGAATTTGAATGTAAAACTCAGAAAACATTGAATTAAAGGCTCAGAAATGCGATAAATTAGGTAGAAGGATTAGAAAACAAGAAAAACTTAATTAGAACACTCAAAAAAGAGTAAAATTGACAGGAAGACTCAGAAAATGAGTAAAAAGGCTTAAAATCGATGAATTTGAATGGAAAACTCAGGAAACATTGAATTAAAGGCTCAGAAATGCGATAAATTAGGTAGAAGGATCAGAAAACAAGAAAAACTTAATTAGAACACTCAGAAAAGAGTAAAATTGACAGAAAAACTCAGAATTTTAAAAAAATTAAAAAAAAAACAAAACAAAAACATGAAAATGACAAAAAATTGGCTGAAAAAATGAAAACTACGAAAATTACTAAAAATTTGGCTTAAAGGATCAGATAATGCGAAAAACACCAAAAAAATCCGGCTCGAGGGACCAGAAAATGTTAAAAATGACAAAAAATCCGGCTCGAAGGACCAAAAATTCGAAAAATCCCAAAAAATCCGGCTCGAAGGACCAAAAATGTGAAAAATATGAAAAAAATCCGGCTCGAAGGACCAAAAATGCGAAAAATCACAAAAAAATCCGGCTTGAAGGACCAAAAATACGAAAAATACCAAAAAATCCGGCTGGAAGGACCAAAAATGTGAAAAATTACAAAAAAATCCGACTAGAAGGACCAAAAAATGCGAAAATTACTAAAAATCTGGCTCGAAGGACCAAAAATGCGAAAAATACAAAAAAATCCGGCTTGCAGAACCAAAAAAATGCGAAAATTACTAAAAATCTGGCTCGAAGGACCAAAAATGAAAAAAATCCCCAAAAAATCCGGCTCGAAGGACCAAAAATGACTGAAATCCCAAAAAAATCCGGCTCGAAGGACCAAAAAAGCGAAAAATCCCAAAAAATCCGGCTCGAAGGACCAAAACAATCCAATTTACTTACACGATCACCTCCTGCAATTGAGACTCGTCCAAATTGTTCTTGATATTTCCCACCTGCGCCAAGGCGATCTTGATCTCCGGCCAACCGTCCCATTTCACGTTGGCGCGCAATTTTTCCGACACGCAAAACACGTTCAATCTACCCCTGAACCTGTTGACGTCCACTCGATAGTGCGACGTTTCGGTCTTCTCGCCCTTCTGTCGGAAACTCTTCAATTGAAAGGCGGGCGTCGATTCGCAATCGCAGGTTATGGTCTACACAAAAAAAAAGAAGAAATTAAGATATAAACGAAAAGTTACGAAATTCGGGACACGCTGTATACCAATTTACCATAATCGATCATTTTTCCGGTAAAATACTCCCAAAACAACTGCGCGGCAACGTTGTAAGTAGTTTTTAAACTCCGCCCCCTTTTTACACTCGCTCCTCCCACATTTACTTGTTTTAATTATTTTTTATAAAATTTCCGGTAAATTTGGTACTTTAGTAAACGTTTGGCAACAGCGCCGCCTCGAGTTACGTGAGGTCCGGTACTTACCACGTCGTCTTTGGAGTCCGCCTCGGCGAAGATGTTGGACAAAGTGGGCGGGTGCGTTTCCGGTAATATCCTCACCAATTCCACGCCTATTCCTTGCTGGAAGCAAATAATAAATTAGTGGGAGGTGTGGTTTGGTTCGAGCCACGCCTACGTGGGAGTGTGTACTGGGCCAACCGAACGTAATGGGAAAATGTGCAGAAAATTGATTCAAAAAAACTCAGGAAATGGGTAAAATTGACTTGGAAACTCAGAAAATGGGTGAAATTTGACAGGGAAGTGTGGAAAATGAGTCAGTTTAATTTGATAGTATGGGAAACGAGTAAATTTGACTTGGAAGTTTGGGAAATGAGTAAATTTGACCTGAAAGCTCAGAATGTGAGTCAGTTTGACTTGAAAGCTCAGAAAATGAGTCAATTTGACTTTTGTAAGCTTGGAAAATGAGTAAAATTGACATTAATAGCTTGGGAAATATGAGTAAATTTGACTTGGAAGTTTTGAAAATGGGTAAATTTGACTTGGAAGCTCACTATGCGAGTCAATTTGACTTGAGAGCTTGGAAAATGTGTAAAATTGACTTGGAAACTTGGGAAATGAGTCAAATTGACTTGGCAGCTTGTAACATGAGTAAAATTGACTTGAAAACTTGAAAATGAGGTAAATTGACTTGGAAACTTGGGAAATGAGTCATATTGACTTGGCAGCTTGTAAAACGAGTAGAATTGACTTGAAAACTTGAAAATGAGTGAAATTGACTTGAAAGCTCAGAATGTGAATGAATTTAACTTGAAAGCTCAGATGATGAGTAACTTGGATTTTGAAGCTAAGAAAATGAGTCAATAAAATTTTGAAGGTCAGGAAATCAGTAACCTTGACTTTAAAAATCAGAAAATAAAAAACTTGAGCTCTTCTTGGAGGCTCAGAATGTGAGTAAATAAAATTTTGAAGCTCAGAAAAATCAGTAACCTTGACTTGAAAACTCAGAAATTAAATAATTTGTGCTTTTAGTCTCAGAAAATGAGTAAATAAGATTTTGAAGCTCAGAAAATGAGTTACTTGGATTTTGAAGCTCAGAAAATGAGTAACTTGGATTTTGAACCTCAAACAATGAGTAATCTTGACTCTAAGACTCAGAAAATAAACAACTTTAGCTTTTAAGCTCTGAAAATGAGTAAATAAGATTTTGAAGTTCAAAAAATGAGTAGTCTTGACTTAAAGGCTCAGAAAATGAGTAAATAAGATTTTGAAGTACAAAAAATGAGTAATCTTGACTTTAGGGCTCAGAAAATAAATTGGATTTTGAAACTTTGTGCTTTAATTTGTGCTTTTAATCTCAGAAAATGAGTTACTAGGATTTTGAAGCTCAGAAAATGAGTAACTTGGATTTTGAAACTCAGAAAATGAGTAATCTTGACTTGAAACCTCAGAAAATAAATAATTTGTGCTTTTAGTCTCAGAAAATGAGTAAATAAGGTTTTAAAGTTCAAAAAATGAGTAGGTAATCTTGTCTGTAAGGCTCAGAAAATAAATAACTTTAGCTTTCAAGCTCAGAAAATGAGTAAATAAAATTTTGAAGCTGAAAAATAGAGTAGTCTTGACTTTTAAGCTCAGAAAATAAATACTTGAGCTTTTAAGCTCAGAAAACGAGCAATCTTGAGTTAAAACCTCAGAAAATAAATAACTTGTGCTTATAGTCCCAGAAAATGAGTAAATAAGATTTTTAAGACTCAGAAAATAAATAACTCGAGTTTATAAGCTCAGAAAATAAGAAATTTGTCCTTTAAGCTCAGAAAATGAGCAATCTTGAGTTGAAACCTCAGAAAATAAATCATTTGTGCTTATTGTCTCAGAAAATGAGTAAATAAGATTTTTAAGACTCGGAAAATAAATAACTCGAGTTTATAAGCTCAGAAAACGAGAAATTTGGCCTTTTAAGCTCAGAAAGCGAGTACATTGGATTTTGAAGCTCAGGAAATGAGTAACCACGACTTGAAACCTCAGATAAAAAACTTGGGCTTTTCAACTCAGAAAAAGTTACTTTGACTCAGAAATGGACAAAAATAAAATAAAAAAATCAAGGAAAATAGACCAAAATAAAAAAAATCGGGAAAAATGGACAAAAATACAAAAATCCGGCTTGAAGGACCACAATACTCGATTTTTCTCAAAAAAAAAAACCCAAAACTAAAAAAATCCAAACAGAAACTCAACCAATGAACTTTGACACAAACATTCCACCAAAAAACCCACCCGCACCCCCAAAAAACCCACCAAGAATCAACAAAAATCAAAAAAAATCCGGCTCAAAGGACCAAAATACTCGATTTAAAAAAAAAACCCAAAACTAAAAAAATCGAAACAGAAACTCAACCAATGAACTTTGACACAAACATTCCACCAAAAAACCCACCCGCACCCCCAAAAAACCCACCAAAAATCAACAAAAATCGTAAAAAATCCGGCTCGAAGGACCAAAAAAACCACAAAACTCACCTCGGCGCCGGATTTCTTCGCGTACTCGTTCAACGCCTCGATCCACACCTGCAGCAACTCGTTGACGATGACGAAATCGTTGTACAGCCACTGCACCACGTCATTGACCCACAGCACGCACACGTTGTCCGGTCCGGTGCAGTGCGGCGCCGGCACGAACCGCGGCTTGGCGCGACTCTCCGGCGCCGGACTCTGCCTCGTCAACCTTTTACGCACCGGAGGCGTCGGCGCCGCGTACGCGCTCGTCCTAACCACCTTCGGCACCGCGGCGTCGCTTCCAGGAGTCACGGGTTGAGCGTCGACCGCTGCAGGGGGTTTCTTCTTACTCCTACCGCCCCTACCGGCGAATTTATCGTACAGGAACCGCCCCAACCAGAGGAGGAAAAGCGCAGCCAGGATCCACCCGAATACGAACATCGCCAGGGCGTCCATCGTGGCGTCGGCGCCGTGGTTGTCGAATTGACAGATTAAATCTTCGACCACTTCGGCTAGATCCATGATGGGGAAAGCGTCGCGGCGTCGGTGGTGGCGGCGGCGGTGGTAGTAGCGGTGGCGGCGGCGGTGGTAGTAGCGGTAGCGTCGCCGCCGGCCATTTTTTTACTCTGGTCACCAAATTCGAGATCCCCTGTAACAGAAAAAAGTTTAAGCTAGCGGTGTGGGTTCTATATTTAGAATACGACGACGCGGACGACGCCGACGGCGTCGTCCTGGGTTTTTAGTAAAGCGGCGCTAAAAATATAAAAGAGTTGGCGTCGTCAGGGAAATGGGACGCGATTTCGTGTGGAAATTCCTGCGAAAAACCGTTTAAATTTGGAATTTATGAAAAGTTGGTCCTTTCGAGCCGGATTTTTTTTTTTTCGAATTTTTGCTCATATTTCTTTTATTTTCCGTTTTTTCTTAGTTTTTCTTTTTGTTTTCCAATTATATCTGTTTTATTTAACATTATTTTGGTTAAAAAACTTTTTAATTTGATTAAAAAGCTCTAAAAATGGTTAAAAATGTAAAAATTAGTCGGATTCTAGTATATTTAAGGACGTTTGGCAACGCCGTGGTGGCTAATTTAGATTGGAATGTATTATAAAGCGACGTTGTCAAGTTTTCGTGTGGAAATTCCTGCGAAAAACCGTCTAAATTTGGAATTTATGAAAAATTGGTCCTTTCGAGCCGGATTTTTTTTTTTCGAATTTTCGATCGAATTTTGATTATTTTTCGTTATGGTTCATTTGAACTACTATTGAAAATAATCTTTTAATTAGTAAAACATTAATTGTCATCAGATTTAAATAAAAAAACAGCTGGAAAAACTCAATTTTTGAAAACGGTACATTTGAACTACTCTTAGAAAATCTCTTATATTGAGATGGAAATCAGTTTTTATCAAGTTTAGATGAAATTTTCGTGAAAAATTTCGATTTTTGGAAATGGTACATTTGAACTACTCTAAGAAAAACTTATTTAATCGCTTTAAAATTTACTTTCATTAAGTTTAGATGAAAACTGAGTGGAAAGTATCAAATTTTCGCGATGGTACATTTGAACTACTCTTAGAAAAACTGGTTTAACCCCCCAAAAAATTCAGTTTCATCAACGGTACATTTGAACTACTCTTTGAAAGTCTCTTATATCAAGTTCAGATGAAATTTTCATGAAAAATTTCGATTTTTGGAAATGGTACATTTGAACTACTCTTAGAAAAACTGGTTTAACCGCCTAAAAATTCACTTTCATCAACTTTAGATGAAAAACTAATGGAAAATAATAAATTTCCGCAATGGTACATTTGAACTACTCTTAGAAAAACTGGTTTAACCCCCCAAAAAATTCAGTTTCATCAACGGTACATTTGAACTACTCTTTGAAAATCTCTTATATCAAGTTCAGATGAAATTTTCATGAAAAATTTCGATTTTTGGAAATGGTACATTTGAACTACTCTTAGAAAAACTGGTTTAACAGCTTTAAAATTTACTTTCATTAAGTTTGGATGGAAAACCAGTGGAAAGTATCAAATTTCCGCAATGGTACATTTGAACTACTCTTAGAAAAACTGGTTTAACCCCCCAAAAAATTCAGTTTCATCAACGGTACATTTGAACTACTCTTTGAAAGTCTCTTATATCAAGTTCAGATGAAATTTTCATGAAAAATTTCGATTTTTGGAAATGGTACATTTGAACTACTCTTAGAAAAACTGGTTTAACCGCCTAAAAATTCACTTTCATCAACTTTAGATGAAAAACTAATGGAAAATAATAAATTTCCGCAATGGTACATTTGAACTACTCTTAGAAAAACTGGTTTAACCCCCCAAAAAATTCAGTTTCATCAACGGTACATTTGAACTACTCTTTGAAAATCTCTTATATCAAGTTCAGATGAAATTTTCATGAAAAATTTCGATTTTTGGAAATGGTACATTTGAACTACTCTTAGAAAAACTGGTTTAACAGCTTTAAAATTTACTTTCATTAAGTTTGGATGGAAAACCAGTGGAAAGTATCAAATTTCCGCAATGGTACATTTGAACTACTCTTAGAAAAACTGGTTTAACCCCCCAAAAAATTCAGTTTCATCAACGGTACATTTGAACTACTCTTTGAAAGTCTCTTATATCAAGTTCAGATGAAATTTTCATGAAAAATTTCGATTTTTGGAAATGGTACATTTGAACTACTCTTAGAAAAACTGGTTTAACAGCTTTAAAATTTACTTTCATTAAGTTTGGATGGAAAACCAGTGGAAAGTATCAAATTTCCGCAATGGTACATTTGAACTACTCTTAGAAAAACTGGTTTAACCCCCCAAAAAATTCAGTTTCATCAACGGTACATTTGAACTACTCTTTGAAAGTCTCTTATATCAAGTTCAGATGAAATTTTCATGAAAAATTTCGATTTTTGGAAATGGTACATTTGAACTACTCTTAGAAAAACTGGTTTAACAGCTTTAAAATTTACTTTCATTAAGTTTAGATGAAAACTGAGTGGAAAGTATCAAATTTTGGCAATGGTACATTTGAACTACTCGTAGAAAAACTGGTTTAACCGCCTAAAAATTCACTTTCATCAACTTTAGATGAAAAACTAGTGGAAAATATCAAATTTCCGCAATGGTACATTTGAACTACTCTTTGAAAAACTGGTTTAAACGCCTAAAAATTCACTTTCATCAACTTTAGATGAAAAACTAGTGGAAAATATAAAATTTCCGCAATGGTACATTTGAACTACTCGTAGAAAAACTGGTTTAACCGCCTAAAAATTCACTTTCATCAACTTTAGATGAAAAACTAGTGGAAAACATCAAATTTCCGCAATGGTACATTTGAACTACTCTTAGAAAAACTTGTTTTATAGCTTAAAAATTTACTTTTATCCATTTTAGATGAAAAATTAGAGGGGAATATCAAATTTTTCCATTGGTACATTTGAACTACTCGTAGAAAAACTGGTTTAACCGCTAAAAATTCACTTTCATCAACTTTAGATGAAAAACTAGTGGAAAATAACAAATTTCCGCAATGGTACATTTGAACTACTACCACAAAAAATCGTTTAATCCTTTAAATATTAACCATTATCATATTTAGAAGGAAACCGCTTGGAAAATTTAAATTCTTAGAAACGGTACATTTGAACTACTAACGAAAACCCCATCCAATTCCCATCTTTCCAACCCCCAAAACTCCCATCACCAAAATAAAACACAAATTAAAAAAAACAACTTTATTCACAAAATCCCCCCCCCCAAACCCCCTACTTCTTCATCCCCTCCGGCCTCAACTTCACCACCGTCGGCCGCAAAAACTCCGCCCTCAACAACTCCACCGCCTCCTTCGACAACTCCGTCTCGAACTCGCTCGGTTTCCTCCTAAACGACATTTTCCTCACCACCCGCACGTTCCTCCTCTTCTTCCCCCCCACCTCCCCCTCCCCCCCTTCATCATCAACCTCCTTCTTCGCCTCCACCGCCGCCGCAGCAGCCGCCTTCACCAACTGCTTCTCCTCCAATTTCCCCCTCAACACCTTCACCTGCTCCGACTTGTCCTTAAACTCCTGCTGCAGCACCTCCAACTGCTCCAACAACTTCTCCCTCTCCTCCAACCGGTCCTCCATGTCCCGCAGCAAGCAATCGTGCGTCAGCAGACCGGAATCCTGCTTGGACTTCTCCAAGGACCTCCTGTACGCATCCCGCTCGGTTTTGAGGTCGGCCAAAGAGGTCCTCGACATCTGGTGCATCATATCCACGCGAGACTTTTCCTCCAACAGATCCTCGATGTCCGTGGAGGTGGCGGAAATCTTCTCCCTTATATGCGCCACTATCTGGATGGTTTTCTCCGCGTTGAGTCTGACCTTGGTCAACTCCGTCTCCCGTTCCTCCAATTTATCCCTGCTGATGAGATTCTCGGCCTTGAGGCGCTCGAAATCCGTCAGACAATGAGTTTTGTCGACGTAATTTATGGCGGCTATGGCCGCCTCCTTATCCTCCACCATGGTCTTCAGCTGCAACCATTTCAGACGCATCAGACTCAGTTCTTTATGGACCACGCGTTGGCGTTTGATCAGGTGCTCCAAGTACCTGGAATATAAATCGAGGATGATCAAATTCCTCTATTTTTACGGCCAAAATCCTGCAAACCTTTCGGATATCTCGTTACCGGTCTTCGAATACACCAGACCTGATCCCACTTCCCTTTCGTGGCGTTGGAATTCTTCGAATTCGATTTCGAGGCGGTTTTTCGTGGAAATTTTGCGGTTTTTCATCAGGTTTAAATGGTCTTCGATTTTGCCGCGTTCTCTGTCCGCCAGATCGCGTATCTGTTCGAATTTGTCCAATTGGTTGTGGTAGCGGCGGGCGTTGCTCGCCCCGGGACTGTCCTCTTTTAAGACGTGGCGCGCGTTTCTCCGCCTATAACGTCAGAAAAGGCGGTTTTAAAATGTAGCTCCTCCCTTAAATTGGTTAAAATAACACGCCCCGTTGGGTAACCACGCCTTTAGGAAATGTAAACGAAGACCACGCCTTACGGGAATTGACGTCATAACCACGCCTATTAATACGTAAACATTGGCCACGCCCAAGGGGATGCGATTAACTATTGCCCGCCCAAAAGGCGTGACCATCGACGTTTTAAATATTTTGCGACGTTGCCGATGATGCGAAAAATGCCGACGATGGAAATTTAAGGATGGCACGATTGATTTACTCTATTTTTTATACGACAATTGGGAAATCGGATGGAATAAATGAAATTTGGGAAGTGGTACATTTGAAGTATTGTTAGAAAAACTCGCTGAAATTGGAAAAATCGGTTTTAATAATAGTTGGATGGAAAATTAGTGGAATTTTTTAATTTTTGGAAATGGTACATTTGAACTACTGATAGAACAACTCGTAAAATAGGGATTTTTATCAAATTTAGATAAAAAATTTATGGAATATTACAAAATTGGGAAATGGTACATTTGAACTACTCGCCTAAAAACTGTTTACTTTGAAGAAAACTCGATTTTTTATACGACAAACGATAAATGGGCTTGAATACATGAAATTTTGGAAATGGTACATTTGAACTACTGTTAAAAAATCCCGTTAGATTAATGGAAAAACAGTTTTAAACGCGTTTAGATGGAAATCGGTTGGAAAATGTGTATATTTAAGAAAGGTACATTAGAACTACTGACCGAAAAACTGTTTATATTAAGGAAAACTTGATATTTTATACGACAAATGAAAAATGGGTTGGAATACATGAAATTTTGGAAGTGGTACATTTGAACTACTATTAAAAAATCCCGTTAGATTAGTGGAAAAACAGTTTTAAACAAGTTTAGATGGAAATCGGGTGGAAAATATGGAAATTAAAGAAAGGTACATTAGAACTACTGACCGAAAAACTGTTTACATTAAGGAAAACTCGATTTTTTATACGACAAATAAAAAATGGGCTGGAATACATGAAATTTTGGAAGTGGTACATTTGAACTACTGTTTCAAAAACTCACCCAGATGGAAAAAAACTGTTTCTATGGTATTTGAATGAAAACCCAGTGAAAAATTTCAACTTTCGGAAATGGTACATTTGAACTACTGCTCCAAAAACTCGCCTAAGTGGAAAAAAATTGTTTCTATGACATTTGGATGAATACCCACTGAAAAATTTCAATTTTTAAAAACGGTACATTTGAACTACTGCTCCAAAAACTCGTCCAAGTGGGAAAAATCTCTTTCCATGACATTTGGATGAAAACTCAGTGAAAAATTTAAAATTTGGTAAAAGGTACATTTGAACTACTGCTCCAAAAACTCGTCCAAGTGGGGAAAAAACTCTTTCCAAGACATTTGGATGAAAACAGTGAAAAATTTCAATTTTTGGAAATGGTACATTTGAACTACTGCTTCAAAAACTCGTCCAAGTAGGAAAAAAACTGTTTCCATGACATTTGGATGAAAACCCAGTGAGAAATTTCAATTTTTGGAAATGGTACATTTGAACTACTGCTTCAAAAACTCGTCCAAGTGGGGAAAAAACTCTTTCCATGACATTTGGATGAAAACAGTGAAAAATTTCAATTTTTAAAAACGGTACATTTGAACTACTATCAGAAAAAACACGTAAAATAGGGCGTTTCTCCGCCTACCAACATTTAAGGGCGTTTTACCCAAACTCCTCCCTCTTTACACCACCAAATAACCAAACCACGCCCACCATAATCTTACCTATAATAAATGGCGAGCTTGTTTTGCAACGTCTGATTCAAAAACCTGGTGATTTTCAATTTGGACGCCAAGCGATCGTGTTCGTCATACAGGATGTACCGCGAAATCGACATCGTGCTCGAAGTCGTCGAACTATCACGTTTCGATACGTTGTCTTCTTCAGACTCTACCGAAGATACGTTTTCCAACGTTTCGATACATTGGCGCGTCTCCTTGAACCAATCATAATTAAATAAACCTCCCATGTCTTATAAATACACGCCCTAAAAGTGGCCACGCCTACGGAAACAAAAAACGACGACCACGCCTTGCGGTAACTGACATAATAACCACGCCTACTTATCAGTTGACGTTAACCACGCCTAAGAGGCGTGGTCGTTGCGATTTTTAACCTTTCCGACGTTGCCGATGATACGGAAAATTCCACAGACATTAGAAATTGATTTTCTTTTAAAATACCAAAGGAAAAACTAGTTACATTTAACTACTGGCTTACGCTAAAAGAAACTTGATTTTTTATACGACGGTTGAGAAATAGACTGGATTAGATGATATTTGGGGAATGGTACATATGAACTACTGTTAGAAAAACTAGTTAAAAATGGAAAACGTTGGTTTTTATGAAGTTTAGATGAAAAATTAGTGGAAAAAATCAAAATTTAAGTAAGGTACATTTGAACTACTGACCGAAAAACGTCTTTCTATAAAGACAACTCTGTAAATTTGTAAAGTTGACCAAGTTAGACCAAATTTTGAATATGGTACATTTGAACTACTGTTTGAAATTCCTTAAATTTGGTAAAAAAAACTATTCGTATCACGTTTAAATGGAAAAAAATCGAAATTTGGAATTTGGTACATTTGAACTACTGTCATAAAAAAGCGTTTATCTGAAGAAAATTCAATTGTTTTAATAATATCGGCTCAAAAAGTTGAAATCATGGAAATGGTACATTTGAACTACCATTCAGAAACCTCGTTAAATTGTGAAAAATCGATTTTTATAAAGTCTGGATGGAAAACGAATGAAAAATATCAAAATTTGGAAATGGTACATTTGAACTACTATTGGAAAATCTAGTTAAAATGTAAAAAAAATCGATTTTCGTCTAATTTGGATGAAATTTGGCTGGGAAATATCGAAATTTGAGAATGGTACATTTGAACTACTGACATTAAATTGAGAAAAAAACCGGTTTATACTGTAAATAAATGGAAAAGAGTAAAAAACATAAAATTTGGGATATGGTACATTTGAACTACTATTGGAAACTCCCTTTCAATTTGGAGAAACCTGTTTAAAACCGCAGTTTGAAGAAGGTACATTTGAACTACTATTAGAAAATCTCGTTAAAATATAAAAAAAATTGTTTTTTGTCAAATTTAGATGAAATTTGACGTGGAAATATCGAAATTTGAGAATGGTACATTTGAACTACTGACGTTAAATTAAGAAAAACTCGGTTTATACTGTAAATAAATGGAAAGGAGCAAAAAGCAACAAATTAGGGATGTGGTACATTTGAACTACCAATCGAAACCCTCTTTAAAATTGGAAAAACCTGTTTAAAACCGCAGTTTGAAGAAGGTACATTTGAACTACTGCCGATAAATTAAGAAAAACCCCGGTTTTTACTGTAATTAGATGAAAAGGATTAAAAAATATCAAATTTGGGATATGGTACATTTGAACTACTATTGGAAATTATCTTTAAAATGTCAAAAAAATCGATTTTTGTCAAATTTGGATGAAATTTGGCGTGAAAATACCGAAATTTGAGAATGGTACATTTGAACTACTGACGTTAAATTATGAAAAAAACCTGTTTTTATTGTAATTAGATAAAAAAGAGTGAAAAATATCAAATTTGGGATATGGTACATTTGAACTACTTTTTGAAAACAACATTAAATCTAAATAAAACCTCCCATTTACAAAACCACGCCCTAAAAGCACCCAAATATGTTTTAACCACGCCTCCAGCAACAAAACAACACTGACCACTCCTCTAGAAACAAAAAACAACGACCACGCCTACTTAACAGTTGACAATAACCACGCCCACAGTTGCGCGATTCACTACTACCCACGCCCAAAAGGCGTGGCCATCGCCATTTTTACCGTTTCCGACGTTGCCGATACTACTAAAATTTCCCCAGACATAATAAATTATCATTTTATCAAAAAAAAAATCGATTTTTTTTACCGAATCGTCTATGAATAGATCGCTGCTATCGCTTCTCCTCGTGGAAAATCGATTCATCAGATCGTAGCCCATCGTGTACGATACGATGGACTTTTTGGTGTCTTTTTTCTTTTTCCGACCCGACGTCGGTTTTTCGGTGCCTTCGTCGCTTTGGAGCTTGGATTCCCCCATGGAGCTGTATCTGACCGAGGAGAATTTGTGGCCGCCGTCCTTGAAGATGACCCGTTTGGAGGTGGAGGGATCCATGAAGGAGGCGTAATGTTCGAATTCGTCATCGGCCTCGTGTTCTTGAGCCACCAGGTAAGCTGTGGGGAAAACGAGGAGGAAATTGGAGGTTTTTCCGAAAAAACGTAGTTTTTTTTGGTTTCCAAGCGTTTGGTAAGAAAATTTGGGGGTTTTGGAGATGGTACGTTTGAACTACTGTTGGAGAAGATCGTTAGGTGTGGAAGGATTTGATTTTTGTAGCGTTTAGGCGGAAAATGAATTGGAAATGTGGAAAATTAGGGATGGTACATTTGAACTACTCACTGGAAAAACGGTTCCCTCTGAAGAAAACTCGATTTTTTATACGTCAAATGAGAAATAGGACGAAATAAATGAAATTTTGGAAATGGTACATTTGAACTACTAGTAGAAAATCTCGTTAAATTGAAAAAAAAATTGTTTTCTTCAATTTTAGGTGAAATTTGGATGAAAATATAGAAATTTAGAAATGGTACATTTGAACTACTTACTGGAAAAGGGTTTCCTTTGAAGAAAACTAGATTTTTTTATACGTCAAATGAGGAATGGGACGAAATAAATGAAATTTTGGAAATGGTACATTTGAACTACTGTTAGAAAACCTCGTTAAATTCCTGAAAAAAATTATTTTCTTCGATTGTAGGTGAAATTTGGATGAAAATATAGAAATTTGTGGATAGTACATTTGAACTACTCACTGGAAAAACTGTTTCCTCTGAAGAAAACTCGATTTTTTATACGTCAAATGAAAAATGGGACGAAATAAATGAAATTTTGGAAATGGTACATTTGAACTACTGTTAGAAAACCTCGTTAAATTCATGAAAAAAATTATTTTCTTCGATTGTAGGTGAAATTTGGATGAAAATATAGAAATTTAGGGATGGTACATTTGAACTACTCACTGGAAAAACGATTTCCTCTGAAGAAAACTCGATTTTTTATACGTCAAATGAGAAATAGGACGAAATAAATGAAATTTTGGAAATGGTACATTTGAACTACTGTTAGAAAACCTTGTTAAATTCATAAAAAATTATTTTCTTTAATTGTAGGTGAAATTTGGATGAAAATATTGAAATTTAGGGATGGTACATTTGAACTACTCACTGGAAAAACGGTTTCTTTTGAAGAAAACTCGATTTTTTATACGTCAAATGAAAAATGGGACGAAATAAATGAAATTTTGGAAATGGTACATTTGAACTACTGTTAGAAAACCTCGTTAAATTCATGAAAAAAATTATTTTCTTCGATTGTAGGTGAAATTTGGATGAAAATATAGAAATTTAGGGATGGTACATTTGAACTACTCACTGGAAAAACGGTTTCTTTTGAAGAAAACTCGATTTTTTATACGTCAAATGAGAAATAGGGTGGAATAGAGGAAATTTTGGAAATGGTACATTTGAACTACTCTTAGAAAACCTCGTTAAATTCATGAAAAAAAGTATTTTCTTCAATTGCAGGTAAAATTTGGATAAAAATATGGAAATTTAAGGATGGTACATTTGAACTACTCACTGGAAAAACGATTTCCTCTGAAGAAAACTCGATTTTTTATACGTCAAATGAGAAATAGGACGAAATAAATGAAATTTTGGAAATGGTACATTTGAACTACTGTTAGAAAACCTCTTTAAATCCCTTTAAAAAATTATTTTCTTCAATTGTTGGTGAAATTTAGAGATGGTACATTTGAACTACTCACTGTAAAAACGGTTTCCTCTGAAAAAAACTCGATTTTTTATACGTCAAATGAGAAATGGGACGAAATAAATGAAATTTTGGAAATGATACATTTGAACTACTGTAAGAAAACCTCGTTAATTTAATAAAAAAATTATTTTCTTCGATTGTAGGTGAAATTTGGATGAAAATATAGAAATTTAGGGATGGTACATTTGAACTACTCACTGGAAAAACGATTTCCTCTGAAGAAAACTCGATTTTTTATACGTCAAATGAGAAATAGGACGAAATAAATGAAATTTTGGAAATGGTACATTTGAACTACTAGTAGAAAATCTCGTTAAATTGAAAAAAAAATTGTTTTCTTCAATTTTAGGTGAAATTTGGATGAAAATATAGAAATTTAGAAATGGTACATTTGAACTACTTACTGGAAAAGGGTTTCCTTTGAAGAAAACTAGATTTTTTTACGTCAAATGAGAAATAGGACGAAATAAATGTAATTTTGGAAATGGTACATTTGAACTACTGTTAGAAAACCTCGTTAAATTCCTTAAAAAAATTATTTTCTTCAATTGTAGGTGAAATTTGGATGAAAATATCGAAATTTAGGGATGGTACATTTGAACTACTCACTGGAAAAACGGTTTCCTCTGAAGAAAACTCGATTTTTTATACGTCAAATGAAAAATGGGACGAAATAAATGAAATTTTGGAAATGGTACATTTGAACTACTGTTAGAAAACCTCGTTAAATTCCTTAAAAAAATTATTTTCTTTAATTGTAGGTGAAATTTGGATAAAAATATAGAAATTTAGGGATGGTACATTTGAACTACTCACTGGAAAAACGGTTTCCTCCAAAGAAAACTCGATTTTTTATATGTCAAATGAAAAATGGGACGAAATAAATGAAATTTTGGGAATGGTACATTTGAACTACTGTTAGAAAACCTCGTTAAATTCCTTAAAAAAATTATTTTCTTCAGTTGCAGGTGAAATTTGGACGAAAATAAGGAAATTTGTGGATGGTACATTTGAACTACTCACTGGAGAAACGGTGTCCCCTGAAGAAAACTCGATTTTTATACGTCAATTGAGAAGTGGGATCAAATAAATGAAATTTTTAAAATAGTACATTTAAACCACTACCCAAAAAACAGTTTCTTCCAAGAAAACTTATATTTGATGGAATTTTGGAGATGGTACATTTGAACTACCGCATATAAAAAACTACTCAAATTCGAAATTGAACAATAAATTATCAAAAAATGATCGAAATCTATGGAAAAACTAGATTTTAGAAAAGGGTACATTTGAACTACTTGGGAAAACTCGTTTTTAAGAACGATACATTTGAACTACCGCTTCTAAAAAACTACTCAAACCAGAAATTTGACATAAAAAAATTAACAAAAAATTATCAAAATCTTTGAGAAAACTCAATTTTAGAAAACGGTACATTTGAACTACTTTGGAAAAACTCGTTTATAAGGAAGATACATTTGAACTACCGCATATAAAAAACTACTCAAACTCGATTTTAAACCAAAAATTATCAAAATCTTTGGAAAAACTGAATTTCAGAAAACGGTACATTTGAACTACTTGAGAAAACGTCATTTTTAAGGAAGATACATTTGAACTACCTTTTAAAAAACTACTCAAACCAGAAATTTGACAAAAAAAATTACCAAAAATGATCAAAATCTTTGGAAAAACTCAATTTTAGAAAACGGTACATTTGAAGTACTTTGGAAAACTCGTTTATAAGGAAGATACATTTGAACTACCGCATATAAAAAACTATTCAAACTCGATTTTGAACAAAAAATTATCAAAATCTTTGAGAAAACTCAATTTTAGAAAACGGTACATTTGAACTACTTTGGAAAAACTCGTTTATAAGGAAGATACATTTGAACTACCTTTTAAAAAACTACTCAAAACTAGAAATTTGACATAAAAAAATTATCAAAAAATGATCGAAATCTTTGGAAAAACTCAATTTTAGAAAAGGGTACATTTGAACTACTTGGAAAAACTCGTTTTTAAAGAAGATACATTTGAACTACCGCTTCTAAAAAACTACTCAAATTCGATTTTGAACAAAAAATTATCGAAATCGTTGGAAAAACTAGATTTTAGAAAACGGTACATTTGAACTACTTGGAAAAATTCGCTTTAAGGGGAAGATACATTTGAACTATCTTTCAAAAAACTACTCAAACCAGAAATTTGACAAAAAAAATTACCAAAAATGATCAAAATCTTTGGAAAAACTCAATTTTAGAAAACGGTACATTTGAACTACTTGGGAAAACTCGTTTTTAAGAACGATACATTTGAACTACCGCTTCTAAAAAACTACTCAAATTCGATTTTGAACAAAAAATTATCGAAATCGTTGGAAAAACTAGATTTTAGAAAACGGTACATTTGAACTACTTGGAAAAATTCGCTTTTAAGGAAGATACATTTGAACTATCTTTCAAAAAACTACTCAAACCAGAAATTTGACAAAAAAAATTACCAAAAATGATCAAAATCTTTGAGAAAACTCAATTTTAGAAAACGGTACATTTGAACTACTTTGGAAAAACTCGTTTATAAGGAAGATACATTTGAACTACCGTATATAAAAAAACTACTCAAACTCTATTCTGAACAAAAAATTATCAAAATCTTTGAAAAAACTGAATTTCAGAAAACGGTACATTTGAACTACTTGGAAAAACTCGTTTATAAGGAAGATACATTTGAACTACCGCATATAAAAAACTACTCAAACTCGATTTTGAACAAAAAAAATTATCAAAATCTTTGAGAAAACTCAATTTTAGAAAACGGTACATTTGAACTACCCGGAAAACCCCGTTTTTAAGTGATACATTTGAACTAAAACCATTTTACACCACCCCGTATAAATTTTCTTACCAAACGCTCAATTCCCCCCCTAAAATAAACACGGCAACGCCGCAAAAATCGATGCAATCTCAACCAAAACTTTAATACAACGTTGCCAAATGTTAAAAAAAAACTCCTTTATACCGACCTTCATGCGGATCGACCAATGAACGCAGCACGTTCGTCCCGGAAAACATCAAAAAATCCCCATCCTCCAACTCCTTAACGTACTTTTGGTCTTCGTCGTACGAATCTCCCCTCAAAAGATCCGCCTTCTCCACCACTTCCTCCACCAAGGGGGACACCACTTGCTCCCCGTGGTGTTTTCCACCACTCGCGCGGTGCTCCTCTTGGGCAACACTTTTTTTTGCTTGGGAGGAACGTCCCTCCTCTTGGGCTATGCTCTTTTTTGCTTGGGAGGCATGTCGCTCCTCTTGGGCTATGCTCTTTTTTCTCTCCTCTTGGGCAATGCTCTTTTTTCTCTCTTCTTGGGCTATGCTCTTTTTTCGCTCCTCTTGGGCTATGCTCTTTTTTGCTTGGGAGGAACGTCGCTCTTCTTGGGCTATGCTCTTTTTTGCTTGGGAGGAACGTCGCTCCTCTTGGGCTATGCTCTTTTTTCTCTCCTCTTGGGCTATGCTCTTTTTTCGCTCCTCTTGGGCTGTGCTCTTTTTTCGCTCCTCTTGGGCTGTGCTCTTTTTTGCTTGGGAGGAACGTCGCTCCTCTTGGGCTACACTCTTTTTTCGCTCCTCTTGGGTAGGAACACCCCCTGCTTGGGAGGTACGTGTTTCCTCTGGGGCAATACTTACCCTCGCTTGGGGAGCACCAGTAGCAGCTTGCTCCACTTGGGGAGCCTCAACGGCAGCTTGCTCCACTTGGGGAGACTCAACAGCAGGTTGATCCACTTGGGGAGCCTCAACAGCAGGTTGCTCCACTTGGGGAGCCTCAACGGTAGTTTTCTCCACTTGGGGAGCATCGTGGGCGGGTTCTGGGTCCGCTGGGGGATTCGTTACGGGTGGAACTTCCCCCCCATTATCTTGGGGTGCACTTTCTTCCTCCATTAAGGAAAAAAATCACAAAAAATGCGGAAAATAAACCCGCGTGTCAAAAAAAACCCGGTTTAAATTGAAAACGTCAATGTCATTCTACGTTCGCGTCAAATGTTGCAGTTTTGCCAACGTAGAAAAGAGAAAAATCACCAGATCGATTGCATTTTCGTAAATCGGCCAACCAACTTAAAAAATTAAAATGTTACTAAAAGAAATTGGTTTTTTTTAAATAAATGTCAAGATCGTCGATTTCTGTCAGTTCAGCCAACTTGGAAACGCGAAAAGTCACCAGGATAATTCATAGACCGATTGCATTTTTATTGGTTAGTTTTCTAACTGTTGATTTTTATTACCAACTTGATAAAATATTAAAATGTTACTGGAAATTTTTAATTTTTTCAAATAAACGTCAAGATTGTTCGTTTCTGTCAGTTTAACCAACTTGATAAAGCAAAAAATCACCAGATTTTCATAAATCAGTTTTCGATCTAGTGACATTCACTACCAACTTAAATTAAAAATTAAAATATCACTAAAAAAATAGTAACTTTTAAATAACTGTCAATTTCGTTTATTTCTGTCAGTTTAACCAACTTGATAGAGCAAAAAATCACCAGATTTTCATAAATCAGTTTTCGATCTAGTGACATTCATTACCAACTAGAATTAAAAATTAAAATATCACTAAAAAAATAGTAACTTTTAAATAACTGTCAAGATCGTCGATTTCTGTCAGTTTAACCAACTTGAAAACCCTAAAAATCACTATATTAACTACTAGAAACTTGAAAACCCTAAAAATCACCAGATTATTTAATGGATATTACCAACTAAAATTAAATATTACTAAATTACTAAGAAAATGTACTTTTTTTAAATAACAACTAAGATCGTCCATTTCTATCACTTTAACCAACTTAAAAAAGCAAAAAATCACCAGAATAATAATAATTAATAGATCTAGTGACATTCACTACCAACTTGAAAGAAAACAATAAAATGTAACTAAAAAACTAGTAACTTTAAAAAAATCATCAAAATCGTCCATTTCTATCAGTTTAACCAACTTGAAAACCCTAAAAATCTCTATATTAACTAACAGAAACTTGAAACCCCTAAAAATCACCAGATTATTTAATGGATATTACCAACTAAAATTAAATATTACTAAATTAATAAAAAAATCGTATTTTTTTAAATGACACCTAAGATCGTCCATCTCTATCACTTTAACCAACTTAAAAAAGCAAAAAATCACCAGAATAATAATAATTAATAGATCTAGTGACATTCACTACCAACTTGAAAGAAAACAATAAAATGTAACTAAAAAACTAGTAACTTTTAAAAAAATCATCAAAATCGTCCATTTCTATCAGTTTAACCAACTTGAAAACCCTAAAAATCACTATATTAACTATTAGAAACTTGAAAACGCTAAAAATCACCAGATTATTTAATGGATATTACCAACTAAAATTAAATATTATTAAATTACTAAAAAAATAGTATTTTTTTAAATGACAACTAAGATCATCCATTTCTATCACTTTAACCAACGTAAAAAAGCCAAAAATCACCAGAATAATAATAATTAATAGATCTAGTGACATTCACTACCAACTTGAAAGAAAACAATAAAATATAACCAAAAAACTAGTAACTTTAAAAATATCATCAAAATCGTTCATTTCTATCAGTTTAACCAACTTGAAAACCCTAAAAATCTCTATATTAACTAACAGAAACTTGAAAACCCTAAAAATCACCAGATTATTTAATGGATATTACCAACTAAAATTAAATATTACTAAATTACTAAAAAAATGTACTTTTTTTAAATGACAACTAAGATCATCCATTTCTATCACTTTAACCAACTTAAAAAAGCAAAAAATCACCAGAATAATAATAATTAATAGATCTAGTGACATTCACTACCAACTTGAAAGAAAACAATAAAATATAACTAAAAAACCAGAAACTTTAAAAAAATCATCAAAATCGTTCATTTCTATCAGTTTAACCAACTTGAAAACCCCTAAAATCACTATATTAACTAACAGAAACTTAAAAACCCTAAAAATCACCAAAATATTTAATGGATATTACCAACTAAAATTAAATATTACTAAATTACTAAAAAAATAGTATTTTTTTAAATGACAACTAAGATCATCCATTTCTATCACTTTAACCAACTTAAAAAAGCAAAAAATCACCAGAATAATAATAATTAATAGATCCAGTGACATTCACTACCAACTTAAAAGAAAACAATAAAATATAACTAAAAAACTAGTAACTTTTAAAAAAATCATCAAAATCGTTCATTTCTATCAGTTTAACCAACTTGATAAAGCAAAAAATCACCAGATTTTCATAAATCAGTTTTCGATCTAGTGACATTCACTACCAACTTAAAAGAAAACAATAAAATATAACTAAAAAACTAGTAACTTTTAAAAAAATCATCAAAATCGTTCATTTCTATCAGTTTAACCAACTTTAAAACCCTAAAAATCACTATATTAACTATTAGAAACTTGAAAACCCTAAAAATCACTAGATTATTTAATAAATCGACTACATTTTCACAAATCAGTTTCCGATCTAGTAACATTCAATACCAACTTAAATTAATATAACTAAATTACTAAGAAAATCGTATTTTTTAAATGACAACTAAGATCGTCCATTTCTATCACTTTAACCAATGTAAAAAAACAAAAAATCACCAGAATAATGAATAGATCTAGTGACAATCACTACCAACTTTAAAAAACCAATAAAATATAACTAAAAAACTTTTATCTTTAAAAAAATCATCAAAATTGCACATTTCTATCAGTCTAACCAACTTTAAAACCCTAAAAATCACCACCAGACTATTCAATAGATCGATTACATATTTTTCTTCAAACAGTCCCCTAACTACCAACTAAAATTAAATATCACCAAAATAACCAGCAAAAACAATACTCACTTTTTTCTTTCGAAAACACGCTAATCCTCAACCACCAACCGATCCGATATCACTTTTATTATTAACCACAACACTCGATAACGATATCAAACCACACTTTCTATAAATAACCGAGTTATGAACTATTTTTAATACACGTAAACCGCAACCTACGACGACATGTCTCCCTTAGCGAAGCTCGTAACGTACTGAAGAAATTCTAGAACAGAAGCTCGATGTGCAGATCGGCGCGCGCAGCGCGGCCGATCCGCGCACGGCGTTGCCGGATCCTCCCGAATTTACTCACCCAACAGACTAACCGAAACAATTTAAACCTATATAAATTAATTAAACAACTTTTAATCACTCCCGATTATTTAATTATAATAAAACCGTTTAATTATTACCGTAATTAACTATAATTACGGATAATTAGTCTATTTTAATAAAAGTTAGTTAAACCAATACAGGTGGTTTGGTGGTTATAAAATAAAACCGGCAACTACCGTGTCTCTCGGGTGTCCGGTTTTCTTTCTTCTTTTTTATCGCGGTTGGGATATTACGAAATCGATTAATTTAAAATTGATGTAATGATTAAATTACAGGTGATGTAACTAGCTGTTTTGTAAATGGAGGTCTTTTAGTGGGTGAAGGTTTTTGTTTTGCATTTACATTTGGGAAATAAATTGTAATTTTACACGTAGATTTTGCGGTTTGTTTTTTAAACCACAGATCTAGTTGTTTTCTTTTTTTCGGTTGGAGTATGTCGATGGTTTTAGTTTTGACGTTTGGAGTTATAGATCAGGTGCAGGTTGGGGTTGGAATTGACAGTTAAGAAGAGGTTAAATGTTTTTATTTTATTTATTTATTTTAATTATTTATTTATTGTTGTTTTGGATAGGTTTTTTATTTGTTTAAACAAACGAAAAATTGCAGAAAAAATTAAAAGTTTTGATAGGAATTAAATTTTAGCTAAGATGGTTTATTTGTGTCAGTTTTACCAACGTAGAAAAGCGAAAAATTTGAGTAAATTGAAAATGGTACATTTGAACTACTTTTAGAAAAATTCTTTTAATTGGGAAAAATCTGTTTCTAATGATGTTTAGATGGAAAATAATGGGGATTTTTGATTTTTGGAAATGGTACATTTGAACTACTGTTATAAAAACTACTTTAAACTGGAAAAATCGGTTTCTAACGTTATTTGGATGGAAAACTAGTGGAAAATACCAAATTTTCACAATGGTACATTTGAACTACTGTTAGAAAAATTCTTTTAATTGGGAAAAATCTATTTTTAATGATGTTTAGATGGAAAATAATGGGGATATTTTGATTTTTGGAAATGGTACATTTGAACTACTGATAGAAAAACTCGTTTAAACTGGAAAAATCGGTTTCTAACGTTATTTGGATGGAAAATAAGTGGAAAATACCAAATTTTCCCAATGGTACATTTGAACTACTGATAGAAAAACTCTTCCAATTGGGAAAATTCGGTTTCCATGACATTTAGATGGAAAAGTAATGGGGATATTTTGATTTTTAAAATTGGTACATTTGAACTACTGTTAGAAAAATTCTTTTAATTGGGAAAAATCTATTTTTAATGATGTTTAGATGGAAAATAATGGGGATATTTTGATTTTTGGAAATGGTACATTTGAACTACTGTTATAAAACTTCTTTTAAACTGGAAAAATCGGTTTCTAACGTTATTTGGATGGAAAACTAGTGGAAAATACCAAATTTTCGCAATGGTACATTTGAACTACTGATAGAAAAACTCTTCCAATTGGGAAAATTCGGTTTCCATGACATTTAGATGGAAAAGTAATGGGGATATTTTGATTTTTAAAATTGGTATATTTGAACTACTGTTAGAAAAATTCGTCTAATTGGGAAAAATCGTTTTCCATGACATTTAGATAGAAAATAATGGAGAAATTTCAACTTTTCGAATTGGTACATTTGAACTACTGATAGAAAAACTCGTTTAAACTGGAAAAATCTGTTCTCTAACGTTATTTGGATGGAAAACTAGTGGGAAATTTCAATTTTTCGAAATGGTACATTTGAACTACTGATAGAAAAACTCGTTTAAACTGGAAAAATCTGTTCTCTAACGTTATTTGGATGGAAAACTAGTGGGAAATTTCAATTTTTCGAATTGGTACATTTGAACTACTCTTGGAAAAACTCATAAACAAGTAAAAAATTGAGTTTCTATTAAAATTAGATGGAAAATTATTGGATAATTTTAAATTTTGAACATGGTACATTTGAACTACTGTTGGAAAAACTGTTCCGATTGGGAAAATTCGGTTTCCATGACATTAAGATGGAAAATAATGGGGATATTTCAAATTTTGAAAAAGGTACTTTTGAACTACTGTTAAAAAGTCTTCTAATTGGGAAAAATCGGTTTCCATGACATTTAGATGGAAAATAATGGAGAAATTTCAACTTTTCGAAATGGTACATTTGAACTACTGATAGAAAAACTCGTTTAAACTGGAAAAATCTGTTCTCTAACGTTATTTGGATGGAAAACTAGTGGTAAATTTCAATTTTTCGAATTGGTACATTTGAACTACTGTTGGAAAAACTCATAAACAAGTAAAAAATTGAGTTTCTATTAAAATTAGATGGAAAATTTTTGGATAATTTAAAAGTTTGAACATGGTACATTTGAACTACTGTTGGAAAAACTCTTCTAATTGGGAAAATTAGTTTTCCATGACATTTAGATGGAAAATAATGGGGATATTTCAAATTTTGAAAAAGGTACTTTTGAACTACTGTTAAAAAGTCTTCTAATTGGGAAAAATCGGTTTCCATTACATTTAGATGGAAAATAATGGAGATATTTTGATTTTTGGAATTGGTACATTTGGACTACTGTTGGAAAAACTCATAAACAAGGAAAAAAATTAATTTTTGTTGAAATTAGATGGAAAATGATTAAACTACATTTGAACTACTGTTGCAAAATAGCCTTAAACTTGGAAGAACCTTTTCAAATATGGAAATTTCAAATTTTGAAAACGGTACATTTGAACTACTGTTAGAAAAACTCGTTTAAATTGGAAAAATCGGTTTCTGACGTTATTTACATGGAAAACTAGTGGGAAATTTCAATTTTTCGAATTGGTACATTTGAACTACTGTTGGAAAAACTCGTAAACAATAAAAAAAATTCGTTTTTTGTTAAAAGATGGAAAATTATTGGATAATTTTAAATTTTGAACATGGTACATTTGAACTACTGTTAGAAAAACTCGTTTAAATTGGAAAAATCGTTTTCTAACGTTATTTGGATGGAAAATAAGAGGAAAATACCAAATTTTCGCAATGGTACATTTGAACTACTGTTAGAAAAAATTCTTCAAATTGGGAAAAATCTGTTTCTAAAGATGTTTAGATGGAAAATAATGGGGATATTTTGATTTTTGGAATTGGTACATTTGAACTACTGTTGGAAAAACTCGTTTAAACTGGAAAAATCGGTTTCTAACGTTATTTGGATGGAAAACTAGTGGAAAATACCAAATTTTCGCAATGGTACATTTGAACTACTGTTAGAAAAACTCGTTTAAACTGGAAAAATCGGTTTCTAACGTTATTTGGATGGAAAACTAGTGGAAAATACCAAATTTTCGCAATGGTTCATTTGACCTACTGTTAGAAAAACTCGTTTAAACTGGAAAAATCAATTTCTAACGGTATTTGGATGGAAAACTAGTGGGAAATTTCAATTTTTAAAAACGGTACATTTGAACTACTGTTGGAAAAACTCCTAAAATAGTCAAAAAAATGACTTTATCAAAATTAGATGGATAATTATGGTATTTTTTCAAATTTTGAAAACGGTACATTAGAACTACCGTTATTAATTATATTTTTTAAAAATTTTAATAAAAAAATGAAATAAAAAACTCGAATCGCATTTTTTATTTATATTTATATATAATTTATATTAATACAATATCACAAAGTTATAATTATTTTTTTTGAAAATCGATAGGTTTTTTTTTAAATAATAATATGCGGTTATAGGTAAAAGAAAATCGATTGATAATCGATTGTTTTCACGTCGAAATCTGATCGTTACATCGATTAGTTTTTGACGTCTATTATAGGATGGCGGAAAAGGCTACAAGTTACGAAAAGGCTACAAATGTTGCGAAAAGACTACAAGTTACGAAAAGGCTGCAAGAAGTTACGAAAAGGCTACAAAAGGTTACGAAAAGGCTACAAGAAGTTACGAAAAGGCTACAAAATGTTACAAAGTGTATCCAGGGCAGGTTTTGCCACGTTTTCGACGATTTTCATTGGAGATTATGGAAATTTCATAGTTTTTTTTAAATAATAGTCAGTAAATTTCTACGAAATGGCTACAAGATGTTACAAAAAACTACAGAAAGTTACGAAAAGGCTACAAAAGGTTACGAAGTGTATCCAGGATAGGTTTTGCTACGTTTTGGACGATTTCCATTGAAGAAAAATGAAAAATTATGGAAATTTCATAGTTTTCTTAATTGCAGTTGGCAAATTGCTACAAGAAGTTACGAAAAGGCTACAAAAAGTTACGAAAAGGCTACAAGGAGTTGCTAAATATCTCCAGGACCGTTTTTCATAGGAAAAAGTGGAAAATTATGGAAATTTTACAGGTTTCTTAATTGCAGTTGGCAAATTGCTACAAAAAGCTACAAAAAGTTACGAAAAGGCTACAAAAAGTTACGAAAAGGCTACAAGGAGTTGCTAAATGTCTACAGGACCGTTTTTCATAGAAAAAAATGGAAAATTATGGAAATTTTATAGTTTTCTTAATTGCAATTGGTAAATTGCTACAAAAAGCTACAAGAAATTACGAAAAGGCTACAAAAAGTTACGAAAAGGCTACAAGGAGTTGCTAAATATCTCCAGGACCGTTTTTCATAGGAAAAAATGGAAAATTTTATATTTTTCTTAATTGCAGTTAGCAAATTTCAACAAAAAGGCTGCAAGGAGTTACGAAAAGGCTACAGAAAGATACGAAAAGGCTACAAGGAGTTACGAAAAAGCTACAAGGAGTTGCTAAATGTTTCCAGGGCCGTTTTTCATAGAAAAAAATGGAAAATTATGGAAATTTTACAGTTTTCTTAATTGCAGTTAGCAAATTTCAACAAAAAGGCTACAAGGAGTTACGAAAAGGCTACAAGAAGTTGCTAAATATCTCCAGGACCTTTTTTCATAGGAAAAAAAGGAGAATTATGGAAATTTCATAGTTTTCTTAATCGCAGTTGGTAAATTTAAACAAAAAGTTACGAAAAAGGCTACAACGAGTTACGAAAAGGCTACAGAAGTCACGAAAAGGCTACAGAAGTCACGAAAAGGCTACAGAAGTCACGAAATCTCTTTCTCTATCGATTTTAACGATGTTTCGTCGACAAAAACGTTTCGAACAACGATCAGACCATCTTCATCTTCATTTTCAGATGCGGCAGACCCAATGGAAAAATAATGGAAAAAAAACCCATCGACGCGTGCGCGTGGAAGTTCCTTAAATACATAATAGCTAAGATTATTACATAATATATACATATACAAGCGATACGCAGTACGAGAGATAGAGGGCGTTTTTTTTTTTTTGAGGGGGGGAGGTTACGAACGATTGGAAGGAGGAAGAGGAATCATCGATTGAGTGGGGGGAGATCTTGGAGGACGAGGAGGGGATACAGAAGTTAATAATAACAAGCTATAAGAAAGAAGAAATCTTTCTTTTCTGCTTCTTTTTTTTACACAAGAAAAAAAAATTAGATAGTAGAAACACATAGGAAAAATACAATAAAAATGTCAGTCTTCTTCTTTTTCTTTTATTTCTTCTTCTTCTTTTATTTAACGTTTTACAAAAAATAAAAATTTGGCATTCGTTTTCTTAGTATTTATTATTTATATTTTTTAATTGCGAAAAGTGGAAAATACTTTAAAGGTTATTTATTATTTATTTATCGTATAAATAAATAAATAAATAAATAAATGAATAAATAATTAAAATGGAATACTCGATACGTGTAATAATACTGAACGTAGTAGTAGGTCGTTTGTATCGTAGATTTTTGGTACGTTTGAACTACTGACGTGTTAAAATTGGAAAATTTTAATGGTACGTTTGAACTACCGTAAGGAAATCGTGAAAAATTCGATTTTTTACGAATGGTACATTTGAACTACTTTCAGGGAAATTGGTTTAAATGTATGGAAAGAAACTTAATGAAGTTTACGACGGAAAAATCGATTTTTAAACCATTTTTAAGAGAAATTAGTCGAAAATAACGAATTTCGGAAAATGGTACATTTGAACTACCGTAAAAAAAATCGATTTTTAATGAAGTTTACGACGGAAAAATCGATTTTTAAACCTTTTTTAGAAGAAATTGGTCGAAAATAACGAATTTCGGAAAATGGTACATTTGAACTACCGTAAAAAAAATCGATTTTTAATGAACTTTACGACGGAAAAATCGATTTTTAATCCTTTTTTAGAAGAAATTGGTCGAAAATAACGAATTTCGGAAAATGGTACATTTGAACTACCGTCAAAAAATCGATTTTTAATGAACTTTACGACGGAAAAATCGATTTTTAATCCTTTTTTAGAAGAAATTGGTCGAAAATAACGAATTTCGGAAAATGGTACATTTGAACTACCGTAAAAAAAATCGATTTTTAATGAAGTTTACGACGGAAAAATCGATTTTTAAACCATTTTTAAGAGAAATTAGTCGAAAATAACGAATTTCGGAAAATGGTACATTTGAACTACCGTAAAAAAAATCGATTTTTAATGAAGTTTACGACGGAAAAATCGATTTTTAAACCATTTTTAAGAGAAATTAGTCGAAAATAACGAATTTCGGAAAATGGTACATTTGAACTACCGTAAAAAAAATCGATTTTTAATGAAGTTTACGACGGAAATTTCGATTTTTAAACCCTTTTTAGAAGAAATTAGTCGAAAAAAACAAATTTCGGGAAATGGTACATTTGAACTACCGTCGAAAAAATCGATTTTTATGCACTTAACGACGGAAATTTTGATTTGTAAACCATTTTTAGAAGAAATTGGTCGAAAATAACGAATTTCGGAAAATGGTACATTTGAACTACCGTAAAAAAAATCGATTTTTAATGAAGTTTACGACGGAAAAATCGATTTTAAAGAGAAATTAGTCGAAAATAACGAATTTCATGATTATCGAACAAAAAATACATTTGATTAGTCGAAAATAAAATAACGAATTTCGGAAAATGGTACATTTGAACTACCGTAAAAAAATCGATTTTTAATGAAGTTTACGACGGAAAAATCGATTTTAGAAGAAATTGGTCGAAAATAACGAATTTCGGAAAATGGTACATTTGAACTACCGTAAAAAAAATCGATTTTTAATGAACTTTACGACGGAAAAATCGATTTTTAAACAGAAGAAATTGGTCGAAAATAACGAATTTCGGAAAATGGTACATTTGAACTACCGTAAAAAAAATCGATTTTTAATGAAGTTTACGACGGAAAAATCGATTTTTAAACCATTTTTAAGAGAAATTAGTCGAAAATAACGAATTTCGGAAAATGGTACATTTGAACTACCGTAAAAAAAATCGATTTTTAATGAAGTTTACGACGGAAAAATCGATTTTTAAACCTTTTTTAGAAGAAATTAGTCGAAAATAACGAATTTCGGAAAATGGTACATTTGAACTACCGTCAAAAAAATCGATTTTTATGCGTTTAACGACGGAAAAATCGATTTTTAAACCTTTTTTAGAAGAAATTAGTCGAAAATAACGAATTTCGGAAAATGGTACATTTGAACTACCGTCAAAAAATCGATTTTTAATGAACTTTACGACGGAAAAATCGATTTATAAACCATTTTTAGAAGAAATTAGTCAAAAATAACGAATTTCGGAAAATGGTACATTTGAACTACCGTCAAAAAATCGATTTTTAATGAACTTTACGACGGAAAAATCGATTTTTAAACCTTTTTTAGAAGAAATTGGTCGAAAATAACGAATTTCGGAAAATGGTACATTTGAACTACCGTAAAAAAAATCGATTTTTAATGAACTTTACGACGGAAAAATCGATTTTTAATCCTTTTTTAGAAGAAATTAGTCGAAAATAACGAATTTCGGAAAATGGTACATTTGAACTACCGTAAAAAAAATCGATTTTTAATGAAGTTTACGACGGAAAAATCGATTTTTAAACCATTTTTAAGAGAAATTAGTCGAAAATAACGAATTTCGGAAAATGGTACATTTGAACTACCGTAAAAAAAATCGATTTTTAATGAAGTTTACGACGGAAAAATCGATTTTTAATCCTTTTTTAGAAGAAATTAGTCGAAAATAACGAATTTCGGAAAATGGTACATTTGAACTACCGTAAAAAAATCGATTTTTAATGAAGTTTACGACGGAAAAATCGATTTTTAAACCATAAGAGAAATTAGTCGAAAATAACGAATTTCGGAAAATGGTACATTTGAACTACCGTAAAAAAATCGATTTTTAATGAACTTTACGACGGAAAAATCGATTTTTAATCCTTTTAGAAGAAATTGGTCGAAAATAACGAATTTCGGAAAATGGTACATTTGAACTACCGTAAAAAAAATCGATTTTTAATGAAGTTTACGACGGAAAAATCGATTTTTAAACCATTTTTAAGAGAAATTAGTCGAAAATAACGAATTTCGGAAAATGGTACATTTGAACTACCGTAAAAAAATCGATTTTTAATGAAGTTTACGACGGAAAAATCTATTTTTAAACCTTTTATAGAAGAAATTGGTCGAAAATAACGAATTTCGGAAAATGGTACATTTGAACTACCGTAAAAAAAATCGATTTTTAATGAACTTTACGACGGAAAAATCGATTTTTAATCCTTTTTTAGAAGAAATTGGTCGAAAATAACGAATTTCGGAAAATGGTACATTTGAACTACCGTCAAAAAATCGATTTTTAATGAACTTTACGACGGAAAAATCGATTTTTAATCCTTTTTTAGAAGAAATTGGTCGAAAATAACGAATTTCGGAAAATGGTACATTTGAACTACCGTAAAAAAAATCGATTTTTAATGAAGTTTACGACGGAAAAATCGATTTTTAAACCTTTTTTAGAAGAAATTAGTCGAAAATAACGAATTTCGGAAAATGGTACATTTGAACTACCGTAAAAAAAATCGATTTTTAATGAAGTTTACGACGGAAAAATCGATTTTTAAACCTTTTTTAGAAGAAATTAGTCGAAAATAACGAATTTCGGAAAATGGTACATTTGAACTACTAGTCGAAAAACTTCTTAGAACGCATAAAAAATGATTTTTTAACACTTCAAACTAAAAAAAAACCACCAAAAAACGACAAAATTCGGTATGGTACATTTGAACTACCAACCCAAAAATATTAGAAAATCGCAAAAAAAAACAGGATACATTTGAACTACACCTGAAAAAACAGTTTTAAACGATAAAAAAAACTCAATTTTACCGAAAATGACAAAATATAGAAAATGGTACATTTGAACTACCGTCAAAAAAATCGATTTTTATGCGTTTAAAGACGGAAAAATCGATTTTAAAAACATTTTTAGAAGAAATTAGTCGAAAATAACGAATTTCGGAAAATGGTACATTTGAACTACCGTCAAAAAATCGATTTTTATGCGTTTAAAGACGGAAAAATCGATTTTAAAAACATTTTTAGAAGAAATTAGTCGAAAATAACGAATTTCGGAAAATGGTACATTTGAACTACTAGTCGAAAAACTACTTAGAACACATAAAAAATTATTTTTTAACACGTCAAATGTAAAAAAACAACCAAAAACGACAAAATTTGGTATGGTACATTTGAACTACCGATCCCAAAATGTTGGAAAATCGCAAAAAAAACAGGATACATTTGAACTACAGCTGGAAAAACAGTTTTAAACGATAAAAAACCCTCAATTCTACCGAAAATGACAAAATATAGAAAATGGTACATTTGAACTACCGTCAAAAAAATCGATTTTTAATGCACTTAAGGACGGAAATTTCGATTTTTAAATCTTTTTAGAAGAAATTAGTCGAAACAAACGAATTTCGGAACGTGGTACATTTGAACTACTGATAAAAAAATCGATTTGCATGCACTTAACGATGGAAATTTCGATTTTTAAATCATTTTTAGAAGAAATTAGTCGAAAATAACGAATTTCGGAAAATGGTACATTTGAACTACCGTCAAAAAAATCGATTTTTAATGAAGTTTACGACGGAAAAATCGATTTTTAAACCTTTTTTAGAAGATTAGTCGAAAATAACGAATTTCGGAAAATGGTACATTTGAACTACCGTAAAAAAAATCGATTTTTAATGAACTTTACGACGGAAAAATCGATTTTTAATCCTTTTTTAGAAGAAATTGGTCGAAAATAACGAATTTCGGAAAATGGTACATTTGAACTACCGTCAAAAAAATCGATTTTTAATGAAGTTTACGACGGAAAAATCGATTTTTAAACCTTTTTTAGAAGATTAGTCGAAAATAACGAATTTCGGAAAATGGTACATTTGAACTACTAGTCGAAAAACCACTTAGAACGCATAAAAAATGATATTTTAAAACGTCAAACTAAAGAAAACCACCAAAAAACGACAAAATTCGGTATGGTACATTTGAACTACCGATCCCAAAATGTTGGAAAATCGCAAAAAAAACAGGATACATTTGAACTACAGCTGGAAAAACAGTTTTAAACGATAAAAAAACTCAATTTTACCGAAAATGACAAAATATGGAAAATGGTACATTTGAACTACCGTCAAAAAAATCGATTTTTAATGAAGTTTACGACGGAAAAATCGATTTTTAAATCTTTTTAGAAGAAATTAGTCGAAACAAACGAATTTCGGAACGTGGTACATTTGAACTACCGTCAAAAAAATCGATTTTTAATGAAGTTTACGACGGAAAAATCGATTTTTAAACCTTTTTTAGAAGATTAGTCGAAAATAACGAATTTCGGAAAATGGTACATTTGAACTACTAGTCGAAAAACCACTTAGAACGCATAAAAAATGATATTTTAACACGTCAAACGAAAAAAAACACCAAAAAACGACAAAATTTGGTATGGTACATTTGAACTACCAAACCCTAAAATATTAGAAAATCACAAAAAAAAACAGGATACATTTGAACTACAGCTGGAAAAACAGTTTTAAACGATAAAAAACCCTCAATTCTACCGAAAATGACAAAATATAGAAAATGGTACATTTGAACTACCGTCAAAAAAATCGATTTTTAATGCACTTAAGGACGGAAATTTCGATTTTTAAATCTTTTTAGAAGAAATTAGTCGAAAAAAACAAATTTCGGGAAATGGTACATTTGAACTACCATAAAAAAAATCGATTTTTATACACGTAACGACGGAAATTTCTATTTTTAAACCATTTTTAGAAGAAATTAGTCGAAAATAACGAATTTCGGAAAATGGTACATTTGAACTACCGTCAAAAAATCGATTTTTATGCGTTTAAAGACGGAAAAATCGATTTTAAAAACATTTTTAGAAGAAATTAGTCGAAAATAACGAATTTCGGAAAATGGAACATTTGAACTACCGTCAAAAAAATCGATTTTTAACGACGGAAAAATCGATTTTAACCATTTTTAGAAGAAATTAGTTGAAAAATTACGAATTTCGGAAAATGGTACATTTGAACTACCGTCAAAAAAATCGATTTTTATGCACTTAATGACAAAAAAATCGATTTTTAAACCCTTTTTAGAAGAAATAAGTCGAAACAAACGAATTTCGGAAAATGGTACATTTGAACTACTAGTCGAAAAATCGCTTAGAACGCATAAAAAATGATATTTTAACACGTCAAACGAAAAAAAAACCACCAAAAAACGACAAAACTTGGTATGGTACATTTGAACTACCGATCCCAAAACCCGCCAAAATCGTACCAAAAATCCAAGAAAACGACCACGGAAAATCCTCGCGTTTTTCATTAAACTTTCCCGACTGCGCAACTCGTAGTAGGAATCACTTATTATTTATCAAAAAAAAAATAATAATAATAATAATTATATATATATTATAAACAATACGAAAACGAATAAAAAATATAAATACTACTCGTAGGTACCGTACTTTTCCCGTCTTTTTCTTTAATTTCCATTGAATTGAGCCCGAGCGCGAGCGCGAGCCAGAGCAGGAACAAAACATGAAAAAAAAACATTTTTTTTTCGGATTTCAGGGGGAAAAATTTCAGTTTTCGTTGAGCGATAAAAGAAAATTGTATTTAGAATCACGTTTTTTTTTGGTTCTAGTTTTTTTTAACACAACCTCAATCGTCGTTTGTTTTTGTATGCAAAAGTTTCGTCATAATCGATCATCATCAACATCATCAACATCGTCCACGGAATTTTATGCAAGTCCCAAAAAAAAATATACACTCACTTTTTTTTATACATAAGTAACCGAATAAAATTGGAAAAATAATTTACTAATATCTAAAGAAAAATAAAAATTAAAAATTAATAAAAATAAAATAATAAAAAAAATATACACAAAGTTAAAATTATATATAAATATATATGTATATATATATTAAAAAAAAAAACAGCCGAATTTTTTTATTGGTCCAAGATACACGCACGAAAACAAAAAAAACAAAAAAATTAAAAAAAATAAAAATTAAAAAACAAAAAAAATACTTTTAACTTTTTTTTTGTTGTTTTGTTCTTAAGAATTTAATTTCTTATTTTTTTTCGGATTTTTTATTTTCATTGTTTATTTTTTTTTTTCAATTTAAAAATTGTCGAGTCCGGTTTTTCTCGCGTATAAATCGTATAAAAAAAAGTTTCGTCATGATAGTCGCCATCATCAACATCAACATCGTCGTAGTCGGGGGGGGGCGTTGTTATTGTTGTTTGTTGTTAAATGTTGTTGTTGTTGTTGTTGTGAATTACCTCCTGTTCAGCTCGGATTTGATTGCTGTAAGAGAAAAAAAAAAACGATGGGACACTGAATACGGTCGTCGGTACATTTGAACTACTAAATAAGGTTTTTTTTTCAATTATGTGCATTTGAACTACTAGACGATTTTTAAACCGTTTTTAGGAGAAATTAGTCAAAAATTACGAATTTTGGAAAATGGTACATTTGAACTACTAGTCGAAAAACTGCTTAGAACGCATAAAAAAGTGATTTTTTTAACACGTCAAATAAAACCAATTGGGTACATTTGAACTACCGATACCAAAAATGTTAGAAAGTCGCAAAAAAACAGGATACATTTGAACTACAGCTGGAAAAATAGTTTTAAACGATAAAAAAAACTCAATTTTACCGAAAATAACAAAATATGGTTTTTTTTAATTACGTGCATTTGAACTACTGTGAGGTTTTGTATGGTTTCCTTAAAAAACTTGTAAATTAGTGCGTTTTAAAATTTGGTACATTTGAACTACTACACATTTAGAGGATTTAGAGATGATTTTTAAGTTGGTTTTGTCGAAAAATGAGCAAATATGGCGTTTTTTGATAGGGTACATTTGAACTACTACACGTTTAGAGGATTTAGAGATGGTTTTTCATGATTTAAATATGGTACAATTGAACTACTATAAGCATAGATAGTTTTTTGGTATATTGATAACTTTTTATGATTTTGAAGCAAGTTATGTCACAAAAATAAAAAATACTACGATTATCAACATGGTATCAAAAAATATCGAAACTGGTAATCGATACATTTGAACTACCGCCCAATAAACCCCTCAAATCAACCTAAAACTTATCATGTCGCAATTAGAACAAAGTACATTTGAACTACTACCAAAAATAACGAAAACAAAAATGGTACATTTGAACTACTACCCAAAAAAAAACGATTAAAACGAAAAAATCACAATTAAAACAAAGTACATTTGAACTACTATCAAAAATTATAAAAACAAAAATCAGTACATTTGAACTACTCTAATAAAAACGATTAAAACTAAACGTCATTATTCAAGAGTATGAAATTGGTACATTTAAACTACCGCCCAAAAAACACCCAATTTCTAAAAAAAAAAAACACCATTTCAATCACGAAAAACGCAGAAAATATCGAAACTAGTAACCAGTACATTTGAACTACTACCCCAAAAACGATCCAAATTGAACCAAAAATCACATTTTTCCACAGTAAAAACTTAGAAACTATTACAATTAAAACAAAGTACATTTGAACTACTACCAGAAATAACGAAAACAAAAATCGGTACATTTGAACTACTCTTAGAAAAACACTCAAAACTAACATAAAAACATGTAATTATCCAAGATTATCTTGAAAATAGCAGAATTTAAAAATGGTACATTTGAACTACCGCCCAAAAAACACTCAATTTCCAAGAAAACTCCATTTCAATCACGAAAAACGCAGAAAATATCGAAACTAGTAACCGGTACATTTGAACTACTACCCCAAAAACCTTCAAAACACCATAAAACCCCCCTCAAAACACAATTAAAACAAAGTACATTTGAACTACTACCAAAAATAACGAAAACAAAAATCGGTACATTTGAACTACTCTTAGAAAAACGCTCAAAGTTAAAAAAAAACGTCATTATTCAAGAAATTGAAAATGGTACATTTGAACTACTGCTCCAAAAACCCCCTCAAATCAAGCTAAAACTTATCTTGTCGCAATTAGAACAAAGTACATCTGAACTACTATCAAAAAGAACGAAAATAGAAAAAGGAGCATTTGAACTACTACTCAAAAACCGATCGAAATGAAGTAAAAAATAACGTTTTCCAAGAAAAACCTTGAAAATATCGCAATTAGAACAAAGTACATTTGAACTACTATCAAAAATAACGAAATCAGAAATCGGTACATTTGATCTACTGTTAGAAAAACGCTGAAAACTAAAAAAAAAGTCACTATTCAAGATAACCTTAAAAAAAAGAAAAATCTGAAAATGGTACATTTGAACTACCGCCCAATAAACCTCCTAAAACATATATCACAATTAAAACAAAGTACATTTGAACTACTATCTCAAAACAAAGTACATTTGAACTACTATCAAAAATAACCAAAATAAAAATCGGTACATTTAAACTACTCTTAAAAAAAAACGCTAAAAAATGGTACAATCGAACTACCGCCCAAAAAACACCCAATTTCTAAGAAAACTCCATTTTAATAACGAAAAACCCCAAAAATATCGAATCTAGTAACCGGTACATTTGAACTACTACCAAAACCCCTTTCAAAACACAAATAAAACAAAGTACATTTGAACTACTATCAAAAATAACCAAATTAATAATCGGTACATTTGAACTACTCTTAAACAAACGCTAAAAAACGACATTATTTAAGAGTTTGAAAATGGTACATTTGAACTACCGCTCAAAAAACACCTAATTTAAAAAAAAAACGAAGAAGATATCGAAACTAGTGACCGGTAAATTTGAACTACTATCCCAAAACCCCCCCTCAAAACTCAAATAAAACAAAGTACATTTGAACTACTATCAAAAATAACCAAAATAAAAATCGGTACATTTGAACTACTCTTAAAAAAAACGTCATTATTTAAGAGTTTGAAAATGGTACATTTGAACTACCGCCCAAAAAACACCCAATTTTTAAGAATAACGAAGAAAATATCGAAATTAGTAATCGGTACATTTGAACTACTACCCAAAAACACCTCTCAAAACAAAAATAAAACAAAGTACATTTGAACTACTATCAAAAATAACCAAAATAAAAATCGGTACATTTGAACTACTCTTAAAAAACGCCAAAAAACGTCATTATTCAAGAAATTGAAAATGGTACATTTGAACTACCGCCCCAAAAAACACCCAATTTCTAAGAAAACTCCATTTCAATCACGAAAAACGACGAAAATATCGAAACTAGTAACCGGTACATTTGAACTACTACCCCAAAAACACAAATAAAACAAAGTACATTTGAACTACTATCAAAAATAACCAAAATAAAAATCGGTACATTTGAACTACTACCCAAAAAATCCCTCAAAACGAACTAAAAAATCACATTTTCCAAAAAAAAACCCTCAAAAAAATCACAATTAAAACAAAGTACATTTGAACTACTTTCCAAAATAAAAAAATAAAAACCGCCTCCCACCTAACCAACCAAAAAGAAAACCCAAACTCACCGTCTAACAACTCCTGCTTCAACTTTGCCATCTCCTTCCTCACCTCCTTCACGATCTCGTTCTTCAAACTCTCCATTTCTCCCGGTCCGATGGACAAACACCCCACCACGCTGCCGCCGCCACCGCCGCCTCCAACGCCCCCCACCTCCGATAGGCCGTTCATCTTCAAGATCGTCTCCTCCGAGGAGGACCCGAACCTCTTACGAGCCCCTTTCGGCGAAGAATCCGCACCGCCTCCACCGCCGCCGCCTCCAAACTTCGACGTAGAACCCGGCAGCGTATTCGTCTTCTCCCAAATCGCCGCCTTCTTCTCCTCCTCACCGCCTCCATCGGGCACCTTTTTCTCCACCTAAAAAAAACAAAAACCATATAAGAATTTGAGAGTTTGGGGGGTGGTTAATTAAGACTTACCGCCGCCCGTCTCCTAGCCAAAGTTTTCGCCATTTCGTCCATCATCGAAGCCATACTGCCGCCTCCACTACCACCTCCACCCCCGCCGCCTCTTCCCAAGGTCCCGTAGTTACTGCTGCCCCCGCTACTCGTCGAAGATCCGCTATTTTCGGCCGGGGGCGGCGTGTTTTTGCTGTTACGTTTCAATCTGGCATTCTGCAATTGCGCCGCCAACGAGTTCGCGTCTCCACCGTCGCTGCTTTGAGATCGCGACATGTTCATCGGCGGGGGAGGGGGAGGAGGCGGCGCTGCCGCCGCCACGGGCGGAGCCGGAGGCCCCGGGGGCGGCGGCGGTGCCGGCGGAGCACTAACCGTCCGCTGGTGTCCGTTTTGATTCGATGCTACTGTAAAAAAACCAAAATTACTTTCCCTCCATCGATTTTGGAGGAGGTGGAGGAGCTACGTACCTGGGAGGTTCTGCTGCTGGGGCGGGGAGACTGGACTAGCCGCCCCCGCTGGCATTGCGGGCGGTATAGGCACGTTGTAGGTATTATTGTTCGTATTTTGCGGAGTCATCGGAGAGGTCTGCTGTTGCTGTTGTTGTTGTTGCGGAGACATCAAGTTGGAGGATATCCTCCTTTCTTGGAGGATGGCGACGTCTTCGCGCGTCATCGTGCGGTACCCCATGTCTTCGTCGTATTGGGGTTGGGGCGGGTGTTGCTGTTGGGGAGGCATCAGCGGAGGTTGTGGAGGTTGCTGCGACGATTGCAATTGCATCTGTAGAGGAGGTTGCTGCTGCTGCTGATGCTGTTGCAATTGCTGCATCTGTTGAAGTTGCTGCATTTGTTGCGTGGGAGGAACGTATTGGGGTTGCGGAGCCGGTTGTCTAACTATATTACTAAGTACCTGCGGAACGGTTAGGTTAGAACAAAGTCGAATGAGGTTGAGGTGGTTTAGAACAATGTTCAATGAGGTTCAGGTGGTTTGGAACAAATTCAAATGAGATTGAGGTGATTTAGAACAAAGTCAAATAAGATTGAGGCAGTTTGGAACAAAGTCAAATGGGTTAGGGGAGTTTGGAACAAAGTCAAATGAGGTTGAGACAGTTTAGAACAAAGTCAAATAAGATTGAGTGAGTTTGGAACAAAGTCAAATGGGATTGAAACAGTTTGGAACAGAGACAAATGAGATTGAGGCAATTTGGAATAGAGTCAAATGAGATTGAGGTAGTTTGGAACCAAGTCAAATGAGATTGAGGCAGTTTGGAACGAGGAAAAACGGTATGTTGACAGAACAAAGACAACATGATCAGCGACGAAGTCAGAACAATTAAAATTAGGATAGGATGAACAAAAAGTTGTCTATAATACGTCAGACCAATGAAGACAGTCCTAAAAAAGTCAGAACAAACAGAAAATCGTCTGTAATAAGTCAGAACGTCGTAAAAGTTGTCCAAGTTACGTCAGAACAAAGACAAGAGACGTGTGAGGAGTCAGAATAAAGAAAAAGTTGTCTATAATACGTCAGACCAATGATGAGAGTCCTAAAAAGTTATAACAAACAGAAAATTGTCTGAGAAACGTCAGAACAAAGACAAGAGACATATGAGGAGTCAGAATAAACAAAAAGTTGTATACAACACGTCAGAACGTATGAAAAGTTGTCTATAACATGTCAGAACAAACAGAAAAACGTCTGTAACAAGTCAGAACGTCTTAAAAGTCGTCCAAGTTACATTAGAACAAAGGCAAGAGACATACAACTAGTCAAAATAAACAAAGTTGTCTACAACACGTCAGAACGTATGAATTGTCTAAAATATGTCAGAACAAATAGAAAATTGTCTGCAACACGTGAAAACGTATGAAAAGTTGTCTATAACATGTCAGAACTTATAGAAAATTGTCTGTAACACGTCAGAACGTCGTAAAAGTTGTCTGAGTTGAGTCAAAACAAAGACAAGTGATACACAACTAGTCAAAACAAACAAAAAGTTGTCTGCAACAGGTCAGAACGTATGAATTGTCTAAAATATGTCAGAACAAATAAAAAATTGTCTAAAACACGTTTGAAAGTATAAAAAGTTGACTATAATATGTCAAAACGAAGAGAAAATTGTCTTTTACAAATCGAAACGTATGAAAAGTTGTCTACAATATGTTAGAACAAACAAAAATTGTCTATAACAAGTCAGAACGTCGCAAAAATTGTCCAAATTATGTCAGAATAAAGACAAGAGCCATACAACTAGTTAAAACAAACAAAAAGTTGTCTGCAACACGTCAGAACGTATGAAAAATTGTCTATAACACGTCAGAACAAACAGAAAATTGTCTGTAACAAGTCATAACGTCGTAAAAGTTGTCCAAGTTACGTCAGAACAAAGACTAGGAACATATGAGGAGTCAGAATAAAGAAAAAATTGTGTACAATACGTCAGATCAATAAAGAGAGCCCTAAAAAAGTCAGAACAAACAGAAAATTGTGTATAACACGTCGGAACGTATGAAAAGTTGTCTATAACATGTCAGAATAAACAAAAAATGATCTGCAACGTCAGAACGTCGTAAAAATTGTCCAAATTAAGTCAAAACAAACAAAAAATTGTCTACAATACGTCAGAACGTCGTAAAAGTTGTCAAAGTTGCGTCAGAACAAAGACTAGGAACATATGAGGAGTCAGAATAAAGAAAAAATTGTCTATAATACGTCAGATCAATAAAGAGAGCCCTAAAAAGTCAGAACAAACAGAAAATTGTCTATAACACGTCGGAACGTATGAAAAGTTGTCTATAACATGGCAGAATAAACAAAAAATGACCTGCAACGTCAGAACGTCGTAAAAATTGTACAAATTACGTCAGAACGTCGTAAAAATTGTCCAAATTACGTCAGAACAAAAACAAGAGACTCACAACGATTCATAACAAACAAAAAATCGTCCCCAACACGTCAAAACGTATGAAAAGTTGTCTGTAACACATCAGAACGTCGTAAAAGTTGTCAAAGTTGCGTCAGAACAAAGACTAGGAACATATGAGGAGTCAGAATAAAGAAAAAATTGTCTATAATACGTCACATCAATAAAGAGAGCCCTAAAAAAGTCAGAACAAACAAGAAATTGTCTGCAACACGTTTGAAAGTATAAAAAGTTGTCTATAATATGTCAGAACAAACAGAAAATTGTATACAACACGTCAGAACATATGAAAAGTTGTCTATAACATATCAGGAGAAACAAAAATTATCTGTAACAAGTCATAACGTCGTAAAAATTGTATCAGTTACGTCAGAACAAAGAAAAGAGACACACAACGATTCATAACAAACAAAAAGTTGTTTGCAACACGTCAGAACGTATGAAAAGTTGTCTATAACATGTCAGAACAAACAGAAAATGTCTATAACACGTTTGAAAGTATAAAAAGTTGTCTATAATATGTCAGAATGAATAGAAAATTGTTGCAACACGTCAGAACGTCGTAAAGGTTTTCCAAGTTGTCAGAACAAAGACAAGAGAAATATGAAAAGTCAGAATAAAGAAAAAGTTGTCTATAATACGTCAGATTAATAAAGAGACGCCTAAAAAAAGTCAGAACAAACAGAAAATTATCTCCAACACATCAGAACGTATGAAAAGTTGTCTATAATACGTCAGATTAATAAAGAGACGCCTAAAAAAAGTCAGAACAAACAGAAAATTGTCCCCAACACGTCAGAACGTATGAAAAGTTGTCTCCAACACGCCAGAACGTATGAAAAGTAGTCAAAAATACGTCAGGAGAAACAAAAATTGTCTATAACAAGTCAGAACGTCGTAAAAGTTGTCCAAATTTTGCCAGAACAAAAACAAAAGACATACAACGATTCAGAACAAACAAAAAGTTGTCTTGAACACGTCAGAAAGTATGAATTGTATAAAATATGTCAGAACAAACAGAAAATTGTCTATAACACGCCTGAATGTATGAAAAGTTGTCTATAACATGTCAGGAGAAACAAACATTGTCTGTAACAAGTCAGAACGTCGTAAAAGTTGTCCAAGTTACGTCAGAATAAAGACAAGAGACATATGAGAAGTCAGAACAAACAGAAAATTGTCTATAACACGTCGGAACGAATAAAAAGTTAATATAACATGTCAGAACAAAGACTAGGGACATATGAGGAGACAAAATAAAGAAAAAATTGTCTACAATACGTCAGATCAATAAAGAGAGCCCTAAAAAAGTCAGAACAAACAGAAAATTGTCTATAACACGTCGGAACGAATAAAAAGTTAATATAACATGTCAGAACGTCGTAAAAGTTGTCCAAGTTACGTCAGAACGTCGTAAAAATTGTCCAAATTACGTCAGAACGTCGTAAAAGTTGTCCAAGTTACGTCAGAACAAAGACTAGGGACATATGTGGAGCCAGAATAAAGAAATAATTGTCTACAATACGTCAGATCGATAAAGAGAGCCCTAAAAAAGTCAGAACAAACAGAAAATTGTCTATAACACGCCTGAATGTATGAAAAGTTGTCTATAACATGTCAGAATAAACAAAAAATGATCTGCAACGTCAGAACGTCGTAAAAATGGTCCAAATTACGTCAGAACGTCGTAAAAATGGTCCAAATTACGTCAGAACGTCGTAAAAATGGTCCAAATTACGTCAGAAGGTCGTAAAAATGGTCCAAATTACGTCAGAACGTCGTAAAAATTGTCCAAATTACGTCACAACAAACAAAAAATCCTCTCCAACACCTCAGAACGTCGTAAAAGTTGTCAAAATCACGTCAGAACAAAGACTAGAGACATAAGAGGAGACAGAATAAAGAAAAAATTGTGTACAATACGTCAGATCGATAAGGAGAGCCCTAAAAAAGTCAGAACAAACAGAAAATTGTCTATAACACGTCGGAACGTATGAAAAGTTGACTATAACATGTCAGAATAAACAAAAAAATGATCTGCAACGTCAGAACGTCGTAAAAATGGTCCAAATTACGTCAGAACGTCGTAAGAATTGTCCAAATAACGTCAGAACGTCGTAAAAATCGTCCAAATTACGTCACAACAAACAAAAAATCGTCTCCAACACGTCAGAACGTATGAAAAGTTGTCTATAGTCAGAATGAATAGAATAAAAAAAGTCAGAACAAACAGAAAATTGTCTATAACACGTCATAATGTATGAAAAGTTGTCTAAAACATGTCAGGAAAAACAAAAATTGTCTGTAACAAGTCAGATTGTTGTAAAAATTGTCCAAATAACGTCAGAACGTGGTAAAAATGGTCCAAATCACGTCAGAACATGGTAAAAATGGTCCAAATTACGTCAGAACGTCGTAAAAATCGTCTCCAACACGTCAGAACGTCCAAAAAACAATAAACAAACACACAAAACATCGAAAAAAAATTAACACACTCAATACTTACTTCTAACGAATGGAACATAGCTCTGGCGAAACAGTCGGCGTCTTCTTTGGAACTGAAATTCAATCCGTACACTTGCTTATTGTCCCTCCATTGATGGAACGTCGAAGTCGCCTGATTGTATTTCAATCCCTTCAAGATGGCGCAATTGATCACCACCTATACCACACCAAAAACACAAAAAAAGGGTATTTACAGTATTTTTTATACGACTCGTCGTCGCTCGGAACGCGAACGAAATGGATTTGACCAGACAATTTCCATTAGCCATAATGGAATTTTAATGGATTTTTAATGGGTTTTTATAGACAGACCGAGATTTGTTTATCTGTAAATATTTATTTTTATATACAGAGGAGTTTTATTTACCTCGTGGTCTTGAAGTTTCCTGCCGACCACTCGAAACGTCTGGTGTACGGTGTGTTGATAGATGTGCACCTTGGACAGGCCTGACGAAGTGCCTGACGGCACCCATTTCTTGTTGACGTCATCGTATACCATGACGCTGGCTCTGGCGCTAGCGATGGATTGCTCGCTACGAAAAAAAATGTAGAATTTTAGGGGATTAATGGTGGTTTTTTTTTAATTGGGAAAATGAACCCCTTTGGAAAAAAATTTTTGGTACGTCTATGGTTAAAATTAAAAATTAATTCCTAGACCCCTTTTTTTAAAAAAAAATCGTGGTACGTCTATGTATAAGTGAATTTTTTCCATTAAATATTTAAAAAATTCTCGAACCCCTAAAAAAATGGTTTTTTGGTACGTCTATGTATTTTTAGAAAAAATGGAAAAATTTGATTTAAAATAAAAATTAGCTTCTGAACCCCTTTAAAAAAATCATCGCACGCATATGGATTCGAGAATCATCGGAAGATTTGATAGAAAATAGAAATTGTCAGAACCAAAAAAAAGGACGTCAGAACAAAAAAAAAGGACGTCAGAACAAAAAAAAGGAAATGTCAGAATAAAGAACGCCAGAACAAAGAAAATAGATCGTTAGAACAAAGAACGTCAAAGTAAAGAAGAAAGCATGTCGGAACAAAGAAAAAAAACGTCAGAACAAAGTATGTCAGAACAAAGAAAAAATAACGTCAGAACAAATAACTTCAGAGTAAAGAAGAAAGGATGTCAGTACAAAAAAAAGAACGTCAGAACAAAAAAAAAGGAACGTCAGAATAAAGAACGCCAGTACATAGAAAAAAGAACGTCGGAACAAAAAATAAAGATCGTCAGAACAAAGAACATCAGAACAAACAAGAAAGCATGTCGGAACAAAGAACAAAGTATGTCAGAACAAAGAAAAAATAACGTCAGAACAAAGGAAATAGATCGTCAGAACAAAGAACGTCAGAGTAAAGAAGAAAGGATGTCAGCACAAAAAAGAACGTCAGAACAAAAAAAGGAACATCAGAATAAAGAACACCAGTACATAGAAAAAAGAACGTCGGAACAAAAAATAAAGATCGTCAGAACAAAGAACGTCTATGTTTAAGTGAAATTTTTTATTAGACATTTAAAAAATTCTCGAACCCTTAAAAAATGTTTTTTCCGTACGTCTATGTATTCTTTAAAAAAATGAAAAAATTTGATTTAAAATTAGAGATTAAAGGAATAAAAAAATGGTAACCCCCTTAAAAATTATTTTCATGCGCGCTCATGCACATACGAACTAGAAGTCGGAACAAACAAACAAACAAAAAAAGGAATAGAAAGCAAAGAAAGCAATAATTGAGAACATCAAGGAACAATAAAAAAATAAACGTCAGAACAAATAGAAATTGGTCTAAAACATGTCAGAACAAGTAGAATTTGGTCTAAAACACGTCAGAAGGTAGAACTCGTAGAACCGATTATAAAAACTTGAAAATAGGGGCACAAATAGGCATGAATATGTCAGAATAAAACGGAATACGTCTAAAGCATGTCAGAACAAAGAAAAAGGATGTCAGAACAGAGAAAAAAGGACGTCAAGATGTTGTAGCAATATAAAATATCATCAGTATATTTAAGAGAAATAAATGAACATCAATAGTCAGAACAATACATAAATTTATCTAAGGCATGTCAGAACAAAGAAAAAGAACGTCAGAACAAAGAAAAAAGAACGTCAGAACAAAGAATAAAGCATGTCAGAACAAAGAAAAAAATGAAATTAACATATTGCAGCAATAAAAAATTGATCTGACGTTCAATTGACATAAACAAACATCAATATGTCAGAACAATGAAAAACGAACGTCAGAACAAAGAAAGTCAGAACAAAGAAAAAATAACTCCAGAACAATGAAAAAAATAACGTCAGAACAAAAATTGTCAGAATAAAGAAAGAAGATCGTCAGAACAAAGAGAAATAACTTCAGAACAAAGAAAAAATTTAATCAACATGTTGCAACAATAAAAAAATTGATCTGACGTTCGATTGACACAAACTAACATCAGTATGTCAGAACAAAACACAAATTCGTCCAAAGCATATCAGAACAAAGAACATCAGAATAATGATAAAAGAACGTCAGAACAAAGAATAAAGATCGTCAGAGTAAAGAAAAAAGATCGTCAGAACAAAGAAAATAGATCGTCAGAACAAAGAACGTCAGAGTAAAGAAGAAAGCATGTCAGAACAATAAAAGAAGGTCAGAACAAAGAAAAACGAACGTCAGAATAATTAACGACAGAACATAGATCGTCAGGATAGAGAAAATAGAACGTCAGAACAAAGAGGAAAGCATGTCAGAACAAAGCATGTCGTAACAAAGAAAAAAGAACGTCAGAACAAAACATGTCAGAACAACGAATAAAGTATGTCAGAACAAAGATCGTCAGGACAAAGAATATAGAACGTCAGAACAAAGCATGTCGTAACAAAGAAAAAAGAACGTCAGAACAAAACATGTCAGAACAACGAATAAAGTATGTCAGAACAAAGATCGTCAGGACAAAGAAAATAGAACGTCAGAACAAAGACGAAAGCATGTCAGAACAAAGAAAAAATAACGTCAGAACAAAGTTCGTCAGAATAAGGAAAAAATAACGTCAGAACAAAGAAAAAATAACGTCAGAACAAAGCATGTCGGAACAAAGAAAAAATAACGTCAGAACAAAACATGTCGGAACAAAGAAAAAATAACGTCAGAACAAAGTTCGTCAGGACAAAGAAAAAATAACGTCAGAACAAAACATGTCAGAACAAAGAAAAAATAACGTCAGAACAAAGATCGTCAGGATGGAGAAAATAGAACGTCAGAACAAAGTTCGTCAGGACAAAGAAAAAATAACGTCAGAACAAAACATGTCAGAACAAAGAAAAAATAACGTCAGAACAAAGTTCGTCAGGACAAAAAAAATAACGTCAGAATAAAACATGTCAGAACAAATAATAAAACATGTCAGAACAAAGAAAAAAAACGTCAGGACTAAGAAGAAAGCATGTCGGAACAAATAATAAAGCATGTCAGAACAAGGAATAAAGCATGTCAGAACAACGAATAAAGCTGTCAGAACAAAAAATAAAGATCGTCGGAACAAAGAAAAAAGAACGTCAGGACAAAGAAAATAGAACGTCAGAACAAAGCATGTCGTAACAAAGAAAAAAGAACGTCAGAACAAAACATGTCAGAACAACGAATAAAGTATGTCAGAACAAAGATCGTCAGGACAAAGAAAATAGAACGTCAGAACAAAGACGAAAGCATGTCAGAATAAGGAAAAAATAACGTCAGAACAAAGTTCGTCAGTACAAAAAAAAATAACGTCAGAACAAAACATGTCAGAACAAAGAATAAAGTATGTCCGAACAAAGAAAAAATAACGTCAGAAAAAAGAAGTCAGAACAAAGACGAAAGCATGTCGGAACAAAGAAAAAAAAAACGTCAGAACAAAATTAAAAACCAAAAATCTGCGATTATTTAGCAATTTTTTAGCAGTAACTTTCCAAAAAAAAAATGTGAAAAAAGCAATACTGAAATTACGATAACAAATAATTTGGTAATTAATAAATAACAACAATAATAAATAAATAAATAATTTTTCTTGCAGCATTTTCTAAAAAAAAAGAAGAAAAAGAAAAAAATCACACACCAAACCTATGCACGCCTATGTTAGTTACAATATACCGACCACCAGAAACCGCAACATCCTGTACAATAATTCTTATCATCAACGCAAACAACACCCGTCGATATAAATAGGATAGACAACACGCGATGCATTTACGTCATCCTTTATTTCCGGGAAATTCCGATGATGATAACAACACCAAAATCCAATCAAACAAATACAAAATTATTTACAATAAATAAATAAATAAATAAAAAGGGGAAATGTTACCGCAATCGCTAGATAAGAAAAAAAAAAGATAAGCCGGAAAATAAATTTTATAAAAAAAATGATAATTTGTTTCTTATTTCTTTGAAATATTTTATTTACAATTTATTTTTACTTCTATGGGAGTTTTTAGGAAATTCGAAACGAGTCACAGCTGCGCTACGGGCGCGGTCGCCAGATGGCGTTTGGGAGGTGTAAAACGATACGTTCCGTGATGTAACCATAGAACAACAACATTTTTATTTTTGTTTGTTTGTTTGGTTGTTTTTTTAAATATTCCTCCCTTTTATTTCTTACTTCTTTGGGACTCCGAATTCGGCTTAAATATTCCACCAAAAATCGGGAAAAAAATCAATATTTTGGGAAAAAATGATCAATATATCTAAAAAGGATGAAAATGATCAAAAATTGTCAATATCAAATAATATTCTATCAAAAATTGGAAGAAAAATCATTAAATTGATCAAAAAAATGGTCGAAATCTCAAAAAATTCGTCAAAATCTCAAAAAAAAAACTTTAAATTGATCAAAAAATTGTCAATATCAAATATTACACCAAAAATTGGGAAAACGTCGTTAAATTGATCCAAAAATGATCAAAATATCCAAAAAATCATTAAATTGATCAAAATCTGCAAAAAAGCCTTTAAATTGATCAAAATTTCCAAAAAAACTCAAAATTGATAAAAAAAACGTTCAAATCAAATATTCCACCAAAAATTGGGAAAAATCATGAAATTGGTCAAAAAATGATCAAAATATCAAAAAAAAAATTTAAATTCATCAAAAGAATGATCAAAATCTCCAACAAAATCTTTAAATTGATTCAAAGTGTCAAAATATCGAAAAAAAAAACTTTTAAATTGATCAAAATCTTCAAAAAAACTTTAAAATGACAAAAATTTGTCAAAATCTCAAAAAAAAATTAAAATTGATCAAAGGTGTCAAAATCTCCAACAAAATCTTTAAATTGATCCAAAGTGTCAAAATATCGAAAAAAAAATCTTTAAATTGATCAAAATTTTCAAAAAAACTTTAAAATGACAAAAATTTGTCAAAATCTCAAAAAAAAACTTTAAATTGATCAAAATCTTCAAAATATCTTTAAATTGATCGAAAAATGATCAAAATATTCAAAAAAAGCTTTAAATTGATCAAAAAATTGTCAAAATCTCAAAAAAAATTAAAATTGATCAAAAGTGTCAAAATCTCCAACAAAATCTGTAAATTGATCCAAAGTGTCAAAATATCGAAAAAAAATCTTTAAATTGATCAAAATTTTCAAAAAACTTTAAATAAAACTTTAAATTAATCAAAATATCCAAAAAAATCTTTAAATTGATCAAAATCTTCAAAAAATCTTTAAATTGATCAAAATATTCAAAAAAAGCTTTAAATGAATCAATAAATTGTCAAAATATCCAAAAAAAACTTTAAATTAATCAAAATCTTCAAGAAATCTTTAAATTGATCGAAAAATGATCAAAATATTCAAAAAAAACTTTAAATTGATCTCCAAAAAAAATTAAATTGATCAAAAGTGTCAAAATCTCAAAAAAAATCTTTATAATGATCAAAATATCCAAAAAATCATTAAATTGATGAAAATTGATCAAAATCCACAAAAAAACTTTAAATTGATCAAAATATCCAAAAAAAAAAAACTTTAAATTGATCAAAATGTTCAAAAAAATCTTTAAATTGATCAAAATCTTCAAGAAATCTTTAAATTGATCGAAAAATGATCAAAATATTCAAAAAAAGCTTTAAATGAATCAATAAATTGTCAAAATATCCAAAAAAAACTTTAAATTAATCAAAATATCAAAAAAAAACTTTAAATTGATCAAAAAATGATCAAAATCCCCCCCAAAAAAATAAATCAATCAAAAAATTGATCAAAATCTTCAAAAAATCTTTAAATTGATCGAAAAATGATCAGAATATTAAAAAAAAATTTAAATCAATCAAAAAATTGTCAAAAACTCAAAAAACAACTTTAAATCAATCAAAACATGATCAAAATCCCACCCAAAAAAATTTAAAACAATCAATAAATTGTCAAAATTTTCAAAAACAAAAATTAAGTTGATCAAAAGTGTCAAAATATCGAAAAAAAAAATTTTAAATTAATCACAATTTTCAAAAAAACTTTAAATTGATCAAAAAATTGTTAAAATCTCCAAAAAAAAACTTTAAATTGATCAAAATCTTCAAAAAATGTTAAATTGATGAAAATTGATCAAAATCCCCCAAAAAACTTTAAAATGATCAAAAATTTGTCAAAATCTCAAAAAAAAACTTTAAATTGATCAAAATCTTCAAGAAATCTTTAAATTGATCGAAAAATGATCAAAATATTCAAAATAGCTTTAAATTGATCAATAAATTGTCAAAAAATCCTAAAAAAAACTTTAAATTGATCAAAATCCCTTAAAAAAATTTTAAATTGATCAAAATCCCCCAAAAAAACTTTAAAATTATCAAAATCCCCCCTCAAAAAAAATTAAACCAATCAAAAAATTATCAAAACCTTTTCAAAAAAAAACCATCACCGTACCATTCTTTTCACCCCCACTTTTTTCACTTCCCAAACCAACCCTCCCTTTTATTTCCCACTTCTTTACCACCCCACCCCCCAAAACCTCTCGTCCTAAACATTCCACCAAACCACTACCCCCAATTCACACACGCAAAAAACCTCCAACAACACCGACCGAAACATTCCACCGAAAACCAACACGAGAAAATGAAAAAAAATAATTAATTACCAAGCCCAATAGTGTTCCCATTGGTTACTCCCACCTCTGGCGTCCGGACTCGATTGTCTCACGGCGTCGCCACCGCCGTCGCCACCACCACCACCCCCGTAATTAAGCAAGACGCTAAACTCTTCTTCTAATCGGTTCAATTGTTTATAAATATCCTCCTCGGATACGTTCATTATTTAATTTAATTTAATTAATAGAACTGAACTAATTAATTAATTAATTGATAATAATGATGATGACGAAATGGACGAGACGTGTTGCGTAAATAAAAAAAATGAAGAACGCGGTCGGACGATCGTGGAACGACTGAAGGTTCGATCATAGTAGTAATCGATGGTTTTACGGTGCCGTGGGAGAAAGTGGGGTAATGATCAGTGTAGGTGTTTTGTGGGGGCGATCGGAGGAAGAAAAAAACGGTAACGCGGATTAGAGATTTTTTTTTATTTGGAGAAGGGGGGTAAGAAGGGGAGATTTGATTATTTATTTTTTTTTAAGTAAATTTATTGGTTTGTGATCATTTGAGATTATTTTTGGGGGGAAGTTTTGGAAATATTTGTTTGGAGTTTTGATTGTTTTTGGGGTGGTTGCGGTTGATTAATGGGGTGTTTTGATGGTTTTTTAGGGGGGATTTTGAGTATTTTTGATCATTTTTTTCGAGTAATATTGATTTTAAGGAGGAATTTCTAAACTTTGTAAGATTTTTTTATTAATTTAATGATTTTGAGGAAGTTTTCAATTATTTTGACCATTTTTTAGCGATTTTTATTGATTTCTGTCAATATTTGGAGGTTTTTTAAGATCAATGGGAGGTTTTGATCATTTTTCGGCGATTTTCGTGATTTTTCTGACAGTTTTCATGATTTTTCCGGTTGATTTTTTATCATTTTATATTATTTTTGACGATTTTTGGATATATTGATGATTTTTTGACAATTTTTTTTGGGGTGGTTGCGGTTGATTAATGGGGTGTTTTGATGGTTTTTTAGGGGGGATTTTGAGTATTTTTGATCATTTTTTTCGAGTAATATTGATTTTAAGGAGAAATTTTTTGGAGTTGTTGAGTTTTTTCATGATTTTTTTGATTAATTTACTGATTTATGGGAAGGTTTTTAACGGTTTTTGATGATTTTAATGATTTCGGAGGCTCAGAAAACGGCAAAAACCGATTTCGTCGGCTCAGAAAATGGAAAAGGTGATTTAGGAAGTTGAGAAAATGAAAAATGGTGATTTCAAAGGCTCATAAAGTTAAAAAGGTGATTTTGGAAAGCTCAGAAAATGAAAAAAATGGTTTTGGAGGCTCAGAAAATGGGGAAAATGGTTTGGAGGCTCAGAAAGTGAAAAAAATGTTTCAGGAAGCTCAGAAAGTGGAAAAAAAAGATTTCGTAAACTCAGAAAGTAGAAAAAGTGTTTTGGAGGCTCAGAAAATGGGGAAAATGGTTTGGAGGCTCAGAAAGTGAAAAAAATTGTTTCAGGAACCTCAGAAAATGGAAAATGAAGATTTCGTAAACTCAGAAAGTAGAAAAAGTGTTTTGGAGGCTCAGAAAATGGGGAAAATGGTTTGGAGGCTCAGAAAATGAAAAGTTTAAGGAAGCTCAGAAAATGGAAAAAGAAGATTTCGTAAACTCAGAAAATGGAAAAAGTGTTTTGGAGGCTCAGAAAATGGGGAAAATGGTTTGGAGGCTCATAAAGTGAAAAAAATGTTTCAGGAAGCTCAGAAAGTGGAAAAAAAAAAGATTTCGTAAACTAAGAAAGTAGAAAAAGTGTTTTGGAGGCTCAGAAAATGGGGAAAATGGTTTGGAGGCTCAGAAAGTGAAAAAAATGTTTCAGGAAGCTCAGAAAGTGGAAAAAAAAAGATTTCGTAAACTCAGAAAGTAGAAAAAGTGTTTTAGGAAGCTCAGAAAATGGGGAAAATGGTTTGGAGGCTCAGAAAGTGAAAAAATGTTTCAGGAAGCTCAGAAAGTGGAAAAAGGAAATTTCGTAAACTCAGAAAGTAGAAAAAGTGTTTTAGGATGCTCAGAAAATGAAAAAAATTATTTGGAGACTCAGAAAGTGTTTCAGGAAGATCAAAAAGTGGAAAAAGGAGATTTCGTAAACTCAGAAGGTGGAAAAAGTGTTTTGGGATGCTCAAAAAAATGGGAAAAGTGTTTTAGGAAGCTCAGAAAATGGAAAAAAATGTTTTTGGAGGTTCAAAAAGTGGAAAAATGGTTTTAAGAAGCTCAGAAAATGGAAAGTGTTTTGTGAAGGTCAGAAAATGATATTGAAGGCTCAGAAAATGGAAAATGTGTTTTGGGAAGCTCAGAAATTGCAAAAAATGTTTTGGGAAGTTCAGAAAGTGGAACAAGTGTTTTCGGAATTTCAGAAAATGGAAAAACTGGTTTTGTAGGCTCAGAAAATCGAAAGTGTTTTGGGAAGTTCAGAAAAAGGAAGGAAAATAAGGAAGCCCAGAAAATTGAAAAAAGGTATTTCGGATGCTCAGAAAGTAAAAAAAGTGTTATAGGAAGCTGAAAAAGTTGAAAAAAGTTATTTCGTTAACTCAGAAAGTGGAAAAACTGTTTTAGGAAGCTCAGAAAAAGTGATTTGGAGGCCATTAAGTGTTTTGGAAAGCTCAGAAATGGGAAAAAGTTTTTTGAGAAGCTCAGAATATGGAAAGTGTTTAAGGAAGGTCAGAAAATGAAAAAAGGTATTTCTGAGGCTCAGAAACGGAAAAAAGTGATTTGGGAAGCTCAGAAATAGAAAAAGAAATGGTTTTGGACTCTCAGAAACTGGAAAAAGTGATTTGAGCTCAGAAATTGGAAAAAAATGGTTTGGGAAACTCAGAAAATCGAAAAATGGTTTTGGAGGCTCAGAAGATGGAAAAAGGGTTTTAAGAAGTATAGAAAATGGAAAAGTGTTTATGGAAGCTCAAAAAATGTAAAAAGTGATTTGGGAAGCTCAGAAAATGAAAAAAAAATTGTTCTAGAGGCTCAGAAAGTGAAAAATGTGTTTTGGGAAGCTCAGAAAGTGGAAAAAATTGTCCTAGAGGCTCAGAAAGTGAAAAATGTGTTTTGGGAAGCTCAGAAAGCGGAAAAAGTGTTTTGGGAAGCTCAAAAAATGGAAAAAGTGTTTTGGAAAGTTCAGAAAATGGAAAGTATTTAAGTAAGCTCAGAAAATGGAAAAAAATATATTTGGGAGGGCTAAAAAAGTGGAGAATGTGTTTTGGGAAGCTCATAACATGAAAAGTAATAAAGGACGCTCAGAAAATGTAAAAAAGGTATTTTGGAAGCTCAGAAAATTAATGAGGTAATTTCGGAGGCTCAGAAAGTAAGAAAAGTTATTTGGAACGCTCAGAAAAAGAAAAAAAATTGTTTTAGAAACTCAGAAAGTGGAAAAAAAGTTATAAGAAGCTCAGAAAATGAAAAAGTGATTTGGGAAGCTAAGAAAGTGAAAAAAGTGATTTGGGAAGCTAAGAAAGTGAAAAAAGTGATTTGGGAAGCTCAGAAAATGGGAAATAATGAGGTTCAAAAAGTGGAAAAAGGATTTTAGGAAGCTCATAAAGTGGAAAATGCTGGTTTCGTAAGCCCAAAAACTAGAAAAAGTGTTTTGGGAAGCTCATAAAGTGGAAAAAGTATTTCGGAGGCTCAGAACATGGAAAAAGTAATTTCGCAAGCTCAGAAAGTAGCAAGAGCTGACTTCGCAGGCACAGAAAATGAAAAAAAAATTGATTTGAAGGCTCAGAAATTGGAAAGTGTTTTTGGAAGTTCATAAAATGGAAAATGTGATTTAGGAATCTCAGAAAATGAATAAAGTGTTTTCGGATGCTTAGAGAGTTAAAATGTGAATTAGGAAGGACAAAAAGTGTATAAATATTTCGTAAGTTCAGCAAATGAAAGTGTTGTTTTACTAAGCTCAGAAATTTTAATTGGTGATTTCTGAGGCTCAGAAAGTTGAAAAAGGTGTTTCCGGAAGCTCAGAAAATGGAAAAGGTGATTTAGGAAATTTAGAAAATAAGAAAAGTGTTTTCGGAGGCTTATAAAGTTAAAAAGATGATTTTGGGAGGCTCAGAAAATGAAAAAATTTTTCTTGAATGCTCAGGAAATGGAAAGTGTTTGGGAAGTTCAGAAAATGGAAAGAATTGTTTGTAGGCTCAGAAAGTGAAAAAAAAAGATTTCGTAAACTCAGAAAGTGGAAAGTGTTTTGGGAAGCTCAGAAAATTTTTTTCGGATGATCAGTATTTTAAAAAGGTGATTTCAGAGGCCCAGACAAAGGAAAATGGTAATTTCGGAGGCTCAGACCAAGAAAAATGGTGATTTTGGAGGCTCAGAAAATTAAAACTGGTAATTTTGGAGGCTCAGAAAATTAAAACCGGTAATTTTGGAGGCGCAGAAAGTTAAAAATAGCGATTTTATAGGCTGAGACAAAGGAAAATGTGATTTTGGGGGATCAGAAAGTCAAACAGGTGATTTTGTCCATTCCAAACAAAAACCCAGAAATCCAATAACCGATACACGCACATTCAGACACAAATACAAATCGTCATCCGCAATTACCCTAACAATAAAAATAAACCGTCTTAGTCACCCCCGAATAAGTTGACAGAGGGGTGGACGCAGAATTTTCACAGGGGGTGAGTAATACGACCATTTCCCGTGAATCACACACACATATAAAAGTCAATTAATATATCAAGGTCAAGTATATCATAAATAGAAATAAAATCAGACACATACAAAGAGGGTTGCGATCAAGGGATGATAAACCAACCCCCAACCATATCTAGCTAGATTACATGCAAAGCGTAACGAAGATCAGAAAGAAAACAAAAAATAAATAAATAACGACATCTATATACGGAAAACGAAGAAAAACACTGTACCGAGTTAGGTTAGGTTTTTTTTAATTTAGAAACAACTACTCATCGGGTTGGTTAATTGATTTTTGGTGGAATGGATCGGACAGTGTTTTTCCGGTCGTTTTTTTTCTTTTGGTGGAATTTACCTTCTTCTAGCGTCTTGCGATGGATTCATATCGGCTAGACTGAAAAAAATACAAACATGAGAACTGGATGAGTGTACGTGTGTCCCAGAAGGATCAGAAAACGCGTACGGCTTTTGTTTGCGGGCTCAGAAGTGCGTAATTTCTAATCGGAGGCTCAGAAATTTAAAAAAGTGTTTCCGGAAGCTCAGAAAGTTAAAAAAGTGTTTCCGGGAGCTCAGAAAGTGAAAAACTTGGTTGAGGAGGCTCAGAAAATGAATTTGGTGTTTTCGGAAGCTCAGAAAGTGGAAAAGTTGGTTTCGGTGGCTCAGAAGGTTAAAAAAGTTGTTTTCGGAAGCTCAGAATGTGAAAAAGTTTTATTCGGGTGTAAAAAGTGATTTCGGAGGCTCAGAAAGTAAAAAAGCTGATTCCGGAAGGTCAGATAATAGAAAAAGTAGTTTCGGAGGCTCAGAAAGTAGAAAAAGATGTTTCCGGAACCTCAGAAAGTTGAAAAGATGGTTTCGGGTGCTCAGAAAGTAAAAAAAGTTATTTTCGGATTTCAGAAAATGACTCTGGTGTTTCCGGAAGCTCAGAAAGTGGAAAACTTGGTTTCGGTGGCTCAGAAAGTTAAAAAATATGTTTCCGGAAGCTCAAATTGTTAAAAATTTGTTTCCGGGAGCTCAGAAAGTGAAAAAGTTGGTTTCGGAGGCTCAGAAACTTAAAAAAGGTGTTTCCGAAACCTCGGAAAATAGAAAAAGTAGTTTCGAAGGCTCAGAAAGTTAAAAAATATGTTTCCGGAAGTTCAAATTGTTAAAAATTAGTTTCCGGGAGCTCAGAAAGTGGAAAAGTTGTTTTCGGAAGTTCAGAAACTTAAAAAAGGTGTTTCCGAAAGCTCAGAAAGTGGAAAAGTTGGTTTAGGAGGCTCAGAAAGATAGAATTGATATTTCCGGAAGCTCAGAAGGTGGAAAAGGTGTTTTCGGGTGTAAAAAGTGGTTTCGGGGGCTCAGAAAGTAAAAACAGGTGCTTCCGGAATCTCAGAAAATGAATTTTGGTATTTCCGGAACCTCAGAAAGTGGAAAAGGTGGTTTCGGTGGCTCAGAAAGTAGAAAAATGTGTTTCCGGAAGCTCAAAGAGTGGAATAGGTGGTTTCGGAGGCTCAGAAAGTGGAAAATTTGTTTTTGGGCATAGAAAGTTGTTTCGGAGGCTCAGAAATTAAGAAAAGATATTTCAGAGCGCTCAGAAAATGAAATTGATGTTTTCGGAAGCTCAGAAAGTGGAAAAGGTTAATTAGGGTGCTCAGAAAGTTGAAAAAGTTATTTCCGGAATCTCAGAAAATTAAATTGGTGTTTCCGTAGGCTCAGAATGTGGAAGAGTAGGTTTCGGGGGCTCAGAAACTTAAAAAAAAGGTGTTTCCGGAATCTCAGAAAATGAATTTTGGTGTTTCCGGAAGCTCAGAATGTGGAAAAGAAGGTTTCGGATACTCAGAAAATGTATAACTTTATTCTACGGACTCAGAAATGCGCAATTTTTAAATTGGAGGCTCAGAAAAGTGAAATTTTTAAATTGGAGGCTCATAAATGTAAAATTTTTAAATTGGATGCTCAGAAAAGTGGAATATTTAAAACAGAGGGTCAGAATAGTGGAATAGTTAAATCAAGGACTCAGAAAAGTGGAATTTTTAAGACAGAGGCTCAGAAAGGTAGAATCTTAAAATCAGAGGGTCGGACAAATGTAATTATTAAATCAAAGGCTCAGAAAAGTAGAATTTTTAAATCAACCATTCAGAAAAGTGGAATTTTAACATTGGAAGCTCAGACTGGTGAAATTTTTAAGTGAGAGGCTCAGAAAAGTGGAATCTCTAAACCAGAGGTTCAGAAAAGTGGAATCTTGAAATCAGAAGCTCAGAAAGCTGGAATCTTTAAATTGGAGGCTTAGAAAAGCGGAATTTTTAAATTGGACGCTCAGAAAAGTGGAATTTTTAAATAAATGACTCAGAAAAATGGAATTTTTAAGACAGAGGCTCAGAAAGGTGGAATCTTAAAATCAAAGGGTCGGACAAGTGGAATTATTAAATCATAGGATCAGAAAAGCGAGATTTTTAAATCAAAGGCTCAGAAAAGTAGAATTTTTAAATCAACCATTCAGAAAAGTGGAATTTTAAAATCAGAGGCTCAAAAAAGTAGAATTTTTAAATCAAAGGCTCAGAAGAGTGGAATTATTTAATCGGGGGCTCAGAAAATTGGAATTTTTAAATCAAAGTCTCAGAAAAGTTGATGTATTAAATCAGAGGCTTAGAAAAGTGGATTTTTTAGATCAAAGGCTCAGAAAGGTGGAATTTTCTAAATCTGTCTCAGAAAGTGGAAATTTTAAACTCAGAGATTTTGAAAGCAAAAAAATATTATTATTGGATTCAGAAATATGGAAATTTTAAATAAAACATCTCAGAAAACAAGAACATTCTTGAAGGAGACTCAGAAAATGCGTAACTTTATTTAAATGGATCAGAATGGCGAAATTTAAAAGTTAGAGGATCAGAAAAAGGAGAGATCGGTAGCAAATCGAATCGCAAGATCAGTAAATGTGAATTTTTGAGCTTCTTGCTCAAAAAAAAGAGAGCAAAATCGTGAAATAAGCTCAGAAAACGCGAAAATTTAGTTGTAAATAGGAAACTATATAAAAAAATAAGAAAATTTGTTAAAAAATAAGGAAAAACAAATAGAGAAAAAAAAGAGTAATCAAAATAAAATAAAAGAAAATCAAAAACCGAAAAAATCCGGCTCGAAGGACCAGAAAAACGAAAAAATCCGGCTCGAAGGACCAAAATATAGAACAAAGTGTCAAAAAAGACACAAAAAAAGGTTTAAAATAACAGAAACTGGATAATAACTAGAAAATCACAAAAATTTACACATTCTGAGCCGCAACAAAGTTTAAAAATAAACAGCCATAACAAAAAAAGAAACCCCAAAAGGAACTTCAAGTAGTGGATGAAAAACAAAACAGAAAAACCGAAAAAGAAGAAGAAAACATAGACATACCTTAGCAAAAAACGTATAAACATATAAATAGAAAAATTATCCCTTTGTTCGTACGCATAATACAAAAAAGAAGAAAATTTTCAAGGTAAATAATCTCTATTAAACAGTAGGTAAATAATCTCGAATAAAATTAAAACTACCACGGCAAAAAAAAAGAAGAAAACAGGATACGAACCACGGAACGTAAAATTTCGCAAGGGAAAACGAACCTTATGCACATAGGCCGGAAGTTGGAAAACTCCTTCCGCATATTCCCGCAGGAGAGTTCAACACACCCAATATCCCGGAATCGATAAAAATAACACCAAAAAATACGAAAAACAACAGGACCGAACAATAAACAAACATGCAAAACCAAACAACTAAAACATTTTCAAACAATAAAACTATAATAATAACCCACCCCTGGTTAATAAAACCGCAACAAACGACAAAAAGAAACTTTAATTTTACATAAATCGAGAGGGATGAAAAAGTGTAGGGTTAAAAAATGGTGGAAATGAGTTAAAAAGCCGATAATTGGGGTAGGTACTCACCTCATACTGTCACTTTTGTTGCGGTTTCAGGGTTAAAATTCACTTTCAACATCAATTCGATCACTTTAGACGCACCGCCACATCACACTCGGATCACTGACCGTCGATTTTCCGGCACTAGATTTCCATTTGCGCCGTTCTCGGTACGGAAACGTGGAAAAACATCGGGGATTAGTGAAAATTTTTGCGGGCCGCCGCCATGTTGTTGTTCTTCGACTCGTACGACCAGCCCAACTGACGACCTTGGTTCTGCGTTCTGATTGGTCGGAATCCAAGTGGGGGACGTGCGCGCTTTAGCGCGCCAAATTCGAATTTACGATCGTATTTATATGAATAAACTGAGTTATCTGGCGAATTTATAAATAAATATTAAAATTTAATGTAAATTATGAATAAATAAATAAATATTAAAGAGTTTTAATAAGTAATTTGTGGTTTTAGAAACGTTTAATCGGTTTTTTGATTCGGGCGTATTGTTGGTTGTATACCTAGTAGATTTATACGCTCTATTTAATAATGGTAACAATGGTTGGTGTAATACTGGTTGCGTATACTACAAGCGGTGATTTTATTATTGAATTAATAATGAAATGTAATTGATTATCGATTATTTTGATGATAGAAACGTTAAATTTATTATATTTTGTTTATAAATTGTGTAAATTTGTATTAACTTGGTGTCGATTTGTTGGAAATTTTCTTTTCTGGTGATTAATATTTATCCAACCAGTATTACGTTGGGAGAAGGATGTTTTTCCAAGCAGGGTGTGTGCGAATTATGCAACCAGTTTATCGTTAACGTGTATGTAGTGTTGCGGGTATCATGCTGTTTAAAATTCTGTATTGGCGACTAATAACTATGCAACCAGTTTATCGTTAAAGTGTATTTAGTGTTGTGGATATTAGACAGTTTCAAATTGTAGTTTTACGATTTATACTTATGCAACCAGTTTATCGTTAAGGTGTATATAGTGTTGTGGGCATTAGACAGTTTTAACTTGTATTTTAGCGATTAATAGTTATGCAACCAGTTTAGCGTTAAGGTGTATATAGTGTTGTGGGCATTAGACAGTTTTAACTTGTATTTTAGCGATTAATAGTTATGCAACCAGTTTAGCGTTAAGGTGTATATAGTATTGTGAGTATTAGGCAGTTTAAAATTGTATATTATCAATTAGTACTTATGCAACCAGTTTATCGTCAACGTGTATGTAGTGTTGTGGGTATTATACAGTTTAAATTTCTGTGAAGGCGATTAATACTTATGCAACCAGTTTATCATTAATGTGTATGTAGTGTTGTGGATATTAGGCAGTTTAAAATTGTATTTTTCCGATTAATACTTATGCAACCAGTTTATCATTAATGTGTATGTAGTGTTGTGGATATTAGGCAGTTTAAAATTGTATTTTTCCGATTAATACTTATGCAACCAGTTAATCATTAACGTGTATGTAGTGTTGCCCCTAGTAGGCAGTTTTAAATTAAATTTTGTATTTATTTATTGATTTTGGAGCTCTTAAAACTAGACTGGTAGTTTAAAGCCTCGTCTGACAATTTAAAACTATGTGATTTTTGAATTTAAAAGTCTAAAAAATGTGTCTGACACTTTAATACTATTTTATTATTGATTTTGTACGTCTTTAAAGTTGTCTGACAATTTAAAACGATTTTATTACTATTTTTAGAAGTCTTAAGATATGTTTGATACTTTTGATACTCTATTATTGATTTTTCAAGGCTTAAAAACTTGTCTGACACTTTAAAACGTATTAATCATTCATTTTGGATCTTTTAAAACTTGTCTGACAGTTAAAAACTATTTTATTATTTTTAGAATGCCTTGTCTGACACTTTAAAAACAGTCCATAATTGATATTCTAAGGCTTAATAACTTGACTGACAGTTTAAAATCAATCTATTATTAATATTAGCAGTCTTAAAACTTGGCTGACAGTTTAAAACTCCTCTGTTAATGATATCAGTAGTCTTTAAATTTGGCTGACAGTTTAAAAGTATTCCAGTATTGATTTTTAAAGGTTTGAAAACTTCTCTGACACTTTAAAACCGATTAATTATTGTTTTTGAATCTTTTAAAACTTGTCTGACAGTTTAAAACTTATCTATTATTGATATCAGCAGTTATAAAACATGTCTGACAATTTAAAACTTCTCTATTATTGATATATAAAGTCTTAAAAACTTGTCTGACAGTTCAAAATTATTTTATTATTGATTCTGTAGCTCTTAAAACAGAACTGATGGTATGAATCATCATCTGACAGTTTAAAACTAGTTTATTATTGATTTTAAACCTCGTAAATTTTGTCTGACACTTTAATACCATTTTATCATTACTTTTAGAAATCGTAAGACTTGTCTGACACTTTAAGGATTATCGATTATTGATATTTAAAGTCTTAAAAACTTGTCTGACAGTTTAAAAGTATTTTATTATTGGTTTTTGAGCTCTTAAAACAGGTCTGATGGTATGAATCATCGTCTGACAGTTTAATACTTCTCTATTATTGATAACAGCACTCTTAAAACTTGGCTGACAGATTAAAACCATTTTATTAATACTTTTAGAAATGTTAAGACTTATCTGACCATTTAAACTCTCTCGATTATCGATATTTAAAGGCATAAAAATATGTCTGACAGTTAAAAAGTATTTTATTATTGATTTTTGAGCTCTTAAAAAAAGATTGATGGTATGAATCATCGTCTGACAGTTTAAATCTACTTTATTATTGATTATGAATCTAGTAAATTTTGTCTTACAGTTTAAAACTTCTCTATTATTGATATTAGCCGTTTTACAACTTGGCTGACAGTTTAAAACCATTTTATTCATACTTTTCGAAAACTTAAGACTCATCTGACACTTTAATAAATGTCTATTATTTAGATTGAAAGCTTTAAAAACTTGGCTGACAGTTTAAAACTACCCTATTATTGATATTAGCAGTTTTAAAACTTGGCTGACAGTTTAAATCTCTTAATACTACTCCAGTACGACTTTCTAAAACCCCAAATCTTATTTTTTTACTATTTAAACACCAAAAATCGAGAACTAGGCACGGAAAAATTCAAAAAAAACCAACAGAAAAAGTCGTAATTTTTTTATAGAAAAAATATAAAAAATTCACAAATTTACAGGAAATTTAATTTTTTTTTTTCGAAACGTTCGCAATCTTCCTTAAATTCCCTAAAAATCCAAAAAAATAAAATTTACACCAAATTTAAAAAAAAAAACTTACTCGATTAAATTTGGTAGCTCCGGTGCCCGATAGATGTCCATATGTCCGTAGCCCAGTTCCTCGAACAGCCGATAGGTGACGTTGCCTTGATACGTCGAATTTCGATTGTTTATCGCGATTTCGTACAACTAAAAAAACAAAAAAAAAACGGAGAAGGTAAAAATTTTTTTGGGAAAGTTTCGAAAAATTTACCTCTTCAGCGTTTCCGTACGGTATAACGTCGTCATCTTTGGCGTGCAGGATCAAGACGGGACAATCGACGTCCAGGATATTTTCGGCCGTATCGAAATCCAATCCGTTATCGATCATCGGCTGGATCAAAGTACTTCGAAACCAAGGAAGAAAGGAAAAAACCTTCGGGGCAAACGGGATTTCAATTTCATTTAAAATTAAATTTAATTCGGGTGTGCAGTTCGTCCGCGCCGGGTTTTTTAAACGGAGAAACGATCCGGCAACGTCGCTTTTTTACTAAAAGGCGTGGATAATTGCACTACGGAGAGAGAGTTTTAATCCGTTTTGGGTGTTGGTTAAAGGAAGGGGGGAAATTTGCTGTAAAAATAAAGGAAAACGTGTGATAAATGAGAAAAGTGAAAAATCTTGAGGAAAATTTAAACTTTTACTGCGATTTTCCCGAAAAAAAAAAATCAATTCTTCGACTTATTCGCCGTGTTATGGTCCTTCGAGCCGGATTTTTTTTAAGTTTTCAATGAAAGTCGACACATTTTCCCACTTTTCGCATTAAAAACTTCAAGCGCTATCCGTTTTTCACCGTTTTCTACCAAAATTGATGATGGTACATTTGAACTACTGTTGGAAAAACTCATTAAATTGGCTAAAAAAACGATTTTGACCAAGTTTGGATGGAAATTGGGTGAGAAATGTGGAAATTTGAAGATGGTACATTTGAACTACTCATTAAATATTTCGTTAAGATGAGAAAATGTCGATTTTCATTGAGTTTAGATGGAAAATATGGAAACTTGAAGATGGTACATTTGAACTACTGTTGGAAAATCCCGTTAAATTGGTAAGAAAATCGGGTTTTTATCACGTTTGGATGGAAAATGGGTGAGAAATGTGGAAATTTGAAGATGGTACATTTGAACTACTGTTGGAAAAACTCATTAAATTGGCTAAAAAAACGATTTTGACCAAGTTTGGATGGAAATTGGGTGAGAAATGTGGAAATTTGAAGATGGTACATTTGAACTACTGTTGGAAAAACTCTTTAAATTGGCTAAAAAAAACGATTTTTACCAAGTTTGAATGGAAATTGGGTGAGAAATGTTGAAATTTGAAGATGGTACATTTGAACTACTGTTGGAAAAACTCGTTAAATTGGCCAAAAATCGATTTTTACAACGTGTGGATGGAAATTAGGTAGAAATGCGGAAATTTGAGGGCGGTACATTTGAACTACTCAATAAAAACCACGTTAAATTGGAAATGGTACATTTGAACTACTCAATATAAACCTAGTTACGATGAGAAAATTTCGATTTTGATCAAGATTAGACCGTAAAATCAGGAAAAAACCGCAAGGCGAAAAAACAACCGGATGCGGCATAAAAATCGGACAATGACAAAAAAAGGGAAAATTTATAGAAAAACTAGCAGAAAATTGAACATCCAATAATAAACTGTGGGAAAAAAAAACCGGACAGTTTATAAAACAACGGACCAAGACCGTACACGGCAGAAAAACCGTTCAGTGACAATAAAACTAGAAAAATGTACAACAAAACATGTGGTAAAAAAGAAAATTGAATAAAGGCGGAAAAACTAAATGCGGTAGAAAAACCGCACACGACGTAAAACCCCCTTAAACAAAACAAAACCTAAAATAACAATCACCGTAGTGCAATTCGTCCCCGCCCTTTCATACGCGCCTCGGGCGCGGATAACTGTCACAAAAACCGTAAAATCTGAAACAAACCGCAAGACCGCAAAACAACCGGATGCGGCATAAAAACCGGATAATGACAAAAAAAGGGGAAAATTTACAGAAAAACTAACAAAAATAAGCAGAAAACTGAACATCAAATAATAAACTACGGAAGAAACACCGTACAGTTTATAAAACGACGGATCGAGAACGTACACGGCAGAAAAACCGGACAGTGACAACAAAACTAAAAAATGTACATAAAAACCTGTCGTGGAAAAGAAAATTGAATGAAAAGGAAAAACCGGATGCGGTAGAAAAAGCGCACACGACGTAAAACCCCCTTAAACATAACAAAACCGCAAGGCGGCAAAACAACCGGATGCAGCATAAAAACCGCACAATGATAAAAAAACGGGAAAATTTACAGAAAAACTAACAAAAAAAAAGCAAAAAATTGAACATCAAAGAAACTGCAAAAGAAAAACCGGACAGTTTATAAAACGACGGATCGAGAACGTACACGGCAGAAAAACCGGACAGTGACAACAAAACTAAAAAATGTACATAAAAACCTGTCGTGGAAAAGAAAATTGAATAAAGACGGAAAAACCGCACACGACGTAAAACCCCCTTAAACAAAACAATACCTAAAAAAACAATCACCGTAGTGCAATTCGTCCCCGCCTTTTCACTCGCGCCTCGGGCGCGGACAACTGCACCCAACGACCCGCTTTCCCGCACAAACTCACCTTAACCGCCGGATGCGTGAGCATCACGTCCGTCACGGACGTGAACGGGGCTTCCAACACCAACCCCTTACCGCGTTTAAACCTCGCCAACAACCCCGCCCCCACTCCCGTCCCCAACGAATGCCCCCAAACGTAAACCCGCGATTTCCCACTGCCGCCGCCGCTCAACCACTCGCAAAATTCCACCAAATCCTCCACCACGTCCCGCTCGCTCAAAACCGCCCGCGGCGTAGAATCCGCATAGCCGCGATAATCGACGGCGAAAACGTGAAAAAACCGCCTCAATATCTTGTACAATCCCACGGATTCCGTCCGGTCTTGTCCGTTACCGTGTAGATACACCATTAGACTGTAATTGCCCTCGCTCAATATGCCGTCGTAATTGTAGTCGTCGTCGGTCAATAGTTCGCTCAATAGTTCGTCCGGTAGGATCTGCCAAACGCCCAGAGTGACGTTAGTGGTGGGGGTGGTGGCGCCATCTGTTCGATGATAGTAAAAGTTCCTGACGCCTTTGATGCCGAAACTTTGGACGTCCGTGTAGTTTTTAGTGGTGACTGACCCTAAGTTTTGGGGGAAGAGAGAGAAGGATTAGTGTGAAGTCGGCTTAATAATAATAATGTAATGTTTTTTGGAGGGGAGAGCTGGGGGGTTTCAAACAAAGTTTTAAATGATTTTGGGAGGTTTTTGACTGTTTTTGGTGATTTTGGGGGTTTTATTTATGATTTTGGGAGGTTGTTGTCCGTTTCTTTGGTGATTTTGGGGGGTTCCTTTTTGATATTGGAGAGTTTTGTCCGTTTTTTGTGATTGTGGGAGCCTCTTATTGATTTTGGAGAGTTTTGTCCGTTTTTTGCTGACTTTGGAGAATTTTGTACGTTTTTTGGTGATTTTGGGGAGTTTTGTCCGTTTTTGGTGATTTTGGGGATTTTCTTTATGATTTTGGAGGGTTTTGTCCGTTTTTGAAGATTTTGGGGATTTTCTTTAAGATTTTGGAGAGTTTTGTGCGTTTTTTGTGATTGTGGGAGCCTCTTTTTGATTTTAGAGAGTTTTGTCCGTTTTTTGGTTATTTTGGGAGGTTGTTGTCCGTTTCTTTGGTGATTTTGGGGGGTTCCTTTTTGATTTTGGAGAGTTTTGTCGGTTTTTTGAAGATTTTGGGGGTTTTCTATGTAATTTTGGAGAATTTTGTCGGTTTTTTGGTGATTTTGGGAGGTTGTTGTCCGTTTCTTTGGTGATTTTGGGGGTTCCTTTTTGATATTGGAGAGTTTTGTCCGTTTTTTGTGATTGTGGGAGCCTCTTATTGATTCTGGAGAGTTTTGTCCGTTTTTTGCTGACTTTGGAGAAATTTGTCCGTTTTTTGGTGATTTTGGGGAGTTTTGTCCGGTTTTGGTGATTTTGGGGATTTTCTTTATGATTTTGGAGAGTTTTGTCCGTTTTTGGTGATTTTGGGGATTTTCTTTATGATTTTGGAGAGATTTGTGCGTTTTTTGTGATTGTGGGAGCCTCTTTTTGATTTTAGAGAGTTTTGTCCGTTTTTTGGTTATTTTGGGAGGTTGTTGTCCGTTTCTTTGGTGATTTTGGGGGGTTCCTTTATGATTTTGGAGAGTTTTGTCCGTTTTTGGTGATTTTAGGGGTTTCTTTATGATTTTGGAGAGTTTTGTCGGTTTTCTATGTAATTTTGGAGAATTTTGTCGGTTTTTTGAAGATTTTGGAGAGTTTTGTCCATTTTTGATGATTTTGGAGTGTTTTGTCCGTTTTTGAAGATTTTGGGGATTTTCTTTATGATTTTGGGGAGTTTTGTCCGTTTTTTGGTGACTTTGGAGAGTTTTGTCCGTTTTATGGTGATTTTGGAGAGTTTTGTCCGTTTTTTGGTGATTTTGGAGAGTTTTGTCCGTTTTTTGGTGATTTTTGGGGTTTCTTTATGATTTTGGAGAGTTTTGTCGGTTTTTTGAAGATATTGGGGGTTTTCTGTGTAATTTTGGAGAATTTTGTCGGTTTTTTGGTGATTTTGGGAGGTTGTTGTCCGTTTCTTTGGTGATTTTGGGATGTTCCTTTATGATTTTGGAGAGTTTTGTCCGTTTTTGGTGATTTTAGGGGGTTTCTTTATGATTTTGGAGAGTTTTGTCGGGTTTTTGAAGATTTTGGGGGTTTTCTATGTAATTTTGGAGAATTTTGTCGGTTTTTTGGTGATTTTGGGGAGTTTTGTCCGTTTTTTGCTGACTTTGGAGAGTTTTGTCAGTTTTTTGCTGACTTTGGAGAGTTTTGTCCGTTTTTTGGTGATTTTGGAGAGTTTTGTCCGTTTTTTGGTGATTTTGAAGAGTTTTGTCCGTTTTTGAAGATTTTGGAGATTTTCTTTATGATTTAGGAGAGTTTTGTCTGTTTTTGGTGATTTTGGGGAGTTTTGTCCGTTTTTTGCTGACTTTAGAAAGTTTTGTCCGTTTTTTGGTGATTTTGGAGTTTTGTCCGTTTTTGGCTGATTTTGGAGAGTTTTGTCCGTTTTTGAAGATTTTGGGGATTTTCTTTATGATTTAGGAGAGTTTTGTCTGTTTTTGGTGATTTTGGGGATTTTCTTTCTGATTTTGGGGAGTTTTATCCGTTTTTTGCTGACTTTGGAAAGTTTTGTCCGTTTTTTGGTGATATTGGAGAGTTTTGTCAGTTATTTTGGTGATTTTGGAGAGTTGTGTCCGTTTTTGGGTGATTGTGGAGAGTTTTGTCCGTTTTTGGGTGATTTTGGAGAGTTTTGTCCGTTTTTGGGGATTTTCTTTATGATTTAGGAGAGTTTTGTCTGTTTTTGGTGATTTTGGGGATTTTCTTTCTGATTTTGGGGAGTTTTGTCCGTTTTTTGCTGACTTTGGAGAGTTTTGTCCGTTTTTTGGTGATTTTGGAGAGTTTTGTCAGTTATTTTGGTGATTTTGGAGAGTTCTGTCCGTTTTTGGTGATTTTGGGGAGTTTTGTCCGTTTTTGCTGACTTTGGAGAGTTTTGTCCGTTTTTGGTGATTTTGGAGATTTTTGTCCGTTTTTTGGTGATTTTGGAGAGTTTTGTCCGTTTTTTGGTGATTTTGGAGAGTTTTGTCCGTTTTTGGGGAATTTCTTTATGATTTTGGAGAGTTTTGTCCGTTTTTGGTGATTTTAAGGATTTTCTTTATGATTTTGGGGAGTTTTGTCCGTTTTTTGCTGACTTTAGAAAGTTTTGTCCGTTTTTTGGTGATTTTGGAGTTTTGTCCGTTTTTGGAGAGTTTTGTCCGTTTTTGAAGATTTTTGGGATTTTGTTTATGATTTAGTAGAGTTTTGTGTGTTTTTGGTGATTTTGTGGGGTTTCTTTATGATTTTGGGGAGTTTTGTCCGTTTTTTGCTGACATTGGAGGGTTTTGTCCGTTTTTTGGTGATATTGGAGAGTTTTGTCTGTTTTTGGTGATTTTGGAGAGTTTTGTCCGTTTTTTGGTGATTTTGGAGAGTTTGTCCTTTTTTGCTGACTTTGGAGAGTTTTGTCCGTTTTTGGGGATTTTCTTTATGATTTAGGCGTGTTTTGTCTGTTTTGGTGATTTTGGGGATTTTCTTTCTGATTTTGGGGAGTTTTGTCCGTTTTTTGCTGACTTTGGAGAGTTTTGTCCGTTTTTTGGTGATTTTGGAGAGTTTTGTCAGTTATTTTGGTGATTTTGGAGAGTTTTGTCCGTTTTTTGGTGATTTTGGGGAGTTTTGTCCGTTTTTGCTGACTTTGGAGAGTTTTGTCCGTTTTTGGTGATTTTAGGGGGTTTCTTTATGATTTTGGAGAGTTTTGTCGGGTTTTTGAAGATTTTGGGGGTTTTCTATGTAATTTTGGAGAATTTTGTCGGTTTTTTGGTGATTTTGGGGAGTTTTGTCCGTTTTTTGCTGACTTTGGAGAGTTTTGTCCGTTTTTTGGTGATTTTGGAGTTTTGTCCGTTTTTTGGTGATTTTGGAGAGTTTTGTCCGTTTTTTGGTGATTTTGAAGAGTTTTGTCCGTTTTTGAAGATTTTGGAGATTTTCTTTATGATTTAGGAGAGTTTTGTCTGTTTTTGGTGATTTTGGGGAGTTTTGTCCGTTTTTTGCTGACTTTAGAAAGTTTTGTCCGTTTTTTGGTGATTTTGGAGTTTTGTCCGTTTTTGGCTGATTTTGGAGAGTTTTGTCCGTTTTTGAAGATTTTGGGGATTTTCTTTATGATTTAGGAGAGTTTTGTCTGTTTTTGGTGATTTTGGGGATTTTCTTTCTGATTTTGGGGAGTTTTGTCCGTTTTTTGCTGACTTTGGAAAGTTTTGTCCGTTTTTTGGTGATATTGGAGAGTTTTGTCAGTTATTTTGGTGATTTTGGAGAGTTTTGTCCGTTTTTTGGTGATTTTGGAGAGTTTTGTCCGTTTTTTGGTGATTTTGGAGAGTTTTGTCCGTTTTTGGGGATTTTCTTTATGATTTAGGAGAGTTTTGTCTGTTTTTGGTGATTTTGGGGATTTTCTTTCTGATTTTGGGGAGTTTTGTCCGTTTTTTGCTGACTTTGGAGAGTTTTGTCCGTTTTTTGGTGATTTTGGAGAGTTTTGTCAGTTATTTTGGTGATTTTGGAGAGTTTTGTCCGTTTTTTGGTGATTTTGGGGAGTTTTGTCCGTTTTTGCTGACTTTGGAGAGTTTTGTCCGTTTTTGGTGATTTTGGAGAGTTTTGTCCGTTTTTTGGTGATTTTGGAGAGTTTTGTCCGTTTTTTGGTGATTTTGGAGAGTTTTGTCCGTTTTTGGGGAATTTCTTTATGATTTTGGAGAGTTTTATCTGTTTTTGGTGATTTTGAGGATTTTCTTTATGATTTTGGGGAGTTTTGTCCGTTTTTTGCTGACTTTAGAAAGTTTTGTCCGTTTTTTGGTGATTTTGGAGTTTTGTCCGTTTTTGGAGAGTTTTGTCCGTTTTTGAAGATTTTGGGGATTTTCTTTATGATTTAGGAGAGTTTTGTCTGTTTTTGGTGATTTTGGGGATTTTCTTTCTGATTTTGGGGAGTTTTGTCCGTTTTTTGCTGACTTTGGAGAGTTTTGTCCGTTTTTTGGTGATATTGGAGAGTTTTGTCAGTTATTTTGGTGATTTTGGAGAGTTTTGTCCGTTTTTTGGTGATTTTGGAGAGTTTTGTCCGTTTTTTGGTGATTTTGGAGAGTTTTGTCCGATTTTGGGGATTTTCTTTATGATTTTGTAGAGTTTTGTCCGTTTTTGGTGCTTTTGGGGATTTTCTGTATGATTTTAAGGAGTTTTGTCCCTTTTTTGTGATTTTGGAGAGTTTTGTCCGTTTTTTGGTGATTTTGGAGAGTTTTGTCCGTTTTTTGGTGATATTGGAGAGTTTTGTCTGTTTTTGGTGATTTTGGAGAGTTTTGTCCGTTTTTTGGTGATTTTGGAGAGTTTGTCCTTTTTTGCTGACTTTGGAGAGTTTTGTCCATATTTGGTCATTTTGGGGAGTTTTGTCCGTTTTTTGGTGATGTTGGAGAGTTTTGTCCGATTTTGGGGATTTTCTTTATGATTTTGTAGAGTTTTGTCCGTTTTTTGTGATTGTGGGAGCCTCTTTTTGATTTTAGAGAGTTTTGTCCGTTTTTTGGTTATTTTGGGAGGTTGTTGTCCGTTTCTTTGGTGATTTTGGGGGGTTCCTTTATGATTTTGGAGAGTTTTGTCCGTTTTTGGTGATTTTAGGGGTTTCTTTATGATTTTGGAGAGTTTTGTCGGTTTTTTGAAGATTTTGGGGGTTTTCTATGTAATTTTGGAGAATTTTGTCGGTTTTTTGAAGATTTTGGAGAGTTTTGTCCATTTTTGATGATTTTGGAGTGTTTTGTCCGTTTTTGAAGATTTTGGGGATTTTCTTTATGATTTTGGGGAGTTTTGTCCGTTTTTTGGTGACTTTGGAGAGTTTTGTCCGTTTTATGGTGATTTTGGAGAGTTTTGTCCGTTTTTTGGTGATTTTGGAGAGTTTTGTCCGTTTTTTGGTGATTTTTGGGGTTTCTTTATGATTTTGGAGAGTTTTGTCGGTTTTTTGAAGATATTGGGGGTTTTCTGTGTAATTTTGGAGAATTTTGTCGGTTTTTTGGTGATTTTGGGAGGTTGTTGTCCGTTTCTTTGGTGATTTTGGGATGTTCCTTTATGATTTTGGAGAGTTTTGTCCGTTTTTGGTGATTTTAGGGGGTTTCTTTATGATTTTGGAGAGTTTTGTCGGGTTTTTGAAGATTTTGGGGGTTTTCTATGTAATTTTGGAGAATTTTGTCGGTTTTTTGGTGATTTTGGGGAGTTTTGTCCGTTTTTTGCTGACTTTGGAGAGTTTTGTCCGTTTTTTGGTGATTTTGGAGTTTTGTCCGTTTTTTGGTGATTTTGGAGAGTTTTGTCCGTTTTTTGGTGATTTTGAAGAGTTTTGTCCGTTTTTGAAGATTTTGGAGATTTTCTTTATGATTTAGGAGAGTTTTGTCTGTTTTTGGTGATTTTGGGGAGTTTTGTCCGTTTTTTGCTGACTTTAGAAAGTTTTGTCCGTTTTTTGGTGATTTTGGAGTTTTGTCCGTTTTTGGCTGATTTTGGAGAGTTTTGTCCGTTTTTGAAGATTTTGGGGATTTTCTTTATGATTTAGGAGAGTTTTGTCTGTTTTTGGTGATTTTGGGGATTTTCTTTCTGATTTTGGGGAGTTTTGTCCGTTTTTTGCTGACTTTGGAAAGTTTTGTCCGTTTTTTGGTGATATTGGAGAGTTTTGTCAGTTATTTTGGTGACTTTGGAGAGTTTTGTCCATATTTGGTCATTTTGGGGAGTTTTGTCCGTTTTTTGGTGATGTTGGAGAGTTTTGTCCGATTTTGGGGATTTTCTTTATGATTTTGTAGAGTTTTGTCCGTTTTTGGTGCTTTTGGGGATTTTCTGTATGATTTTAAGGAGTTTTGTCCCTTTTTTGTGATTTTGGAGAGTTTTGTCCGTTTTTTGGTGATTTTGGAGAGTTTTGTCCGGTTTTGGTGATTTTGGAGAGTTTTGTCCGTATTTGGTGCTTTTGGAGGTTTGTCCGTTTTTTGTTGACTTTGGAGAGTTTTGTCCATATTTGGTCATTTTGGAGAGTTTTGTCCCTTTTTTGTGATTTTGGAGAGTTTTGTCCGTTTTTTGGTGATTTTGAGGATTTTCTTTATGATTTTGGAGAGTTTTGTCCGTTTTTGGTGATTTTAAGGATTTTCTTTATGATTTTGGAGAGTTTTGTCCGTTTTTTGTTGATTTTGGAGTTTTGTCCGTTTTTTGGTGATTTTGGTGATTTTGGAGAGTTTTGTCCGTTTTTGGTGATTTTAAGGATTTTCTTTATGATTTTGGAGAGTTTTGTCCGTTTTTGGTGATTTTGGGGATTTTTGTCCGTTTTTTGCTGACTTTGGAGAGTTTTGTCCGTTTTTTGGTGATATTGGAGAGTTTTGTCAGTTTTTGGTGATTTTGGAGAGTTTTGTCAGTTTTTTGCTGACTTTGGAGAGTTTTGTCCGTTTTTTGGTGATATTGGAGAGTTTTGTCCGTTTTTGGTGATTTTGGAGAGTTTTGTCCGTTTTTGGTGATTTTGGGGATTTTCTTTATGATTTTGGGGAATTTTGTCCGTTTTTTGCTGACTTTGGAGAAATTTGTCCGTTTTTTGGTGATTTTGGGGAGTTTTGTCCGGTTTTGGTGATTTTGGAGAGTTTTGTCCGTTTTTTGCTGACTTTGGAGAGTTTTGTCAGTTTTTTGCTGACTTTGGAGAGTTTTGTCCGTTTTTTGGTGATATTGGAGAGTTTTGTCCGTTTTTGGTGATTTTGGAGAGTTTTGTCCGTTTTTGGTGATTTTGGAGAGTTTTGTCCGATTTTGGGGATTTTCTTTATGATTTTGGAGAGTTTTGTCCGTTTTTGGTGATTTTGGGGATTTTCTTTATGATTTTGGGGAATTTTGTCCGTTTTTTGCTGACTTTGGAGAGTTTTGTCCGTTTTTTGGTGATATTGGAGAGTTTTGTCAGTTTTTGGTGATTTTGAGGATTTTCTTTATGATTTTGGAGAGTTTTGTCCGTTTTTGGTGATTTTAAGGATTTTCTTTATGATTTTGGAGAGTTTTGTCCGTTTTTTGTTGACTTTGGAGAGTTTTGTCCGTTTTTGGTGATTTTGCAGAGTTTTTGTAGGATTTTGAAGAGTACCATCGTTTTTTTGAGACTCTTTATGATGCTAGGGAAGTTTTTACCTATTTTGGGAGGTTTTTAATGATCTTGGAGGATTCTTGGAAGGTTTTTATGATTTTGGCGACTTTTAAATCAATTTTGGGAAGTTTTCGAAGCTTTTTAATGATCTTGGAGAATTCTTGGGAGGTTTTTATGATTTTGGAGATCTCTGAAAGATTTTGGGGAGTATTAGAAGAACTTTATTGATTTTGTGGGTTAATAAATCAATTTTGGAATGTTTTTGGGATGTTTTTAATGATTTAGGGTATTTTTATTATTCTTGGAGATTTTTATGGTTCTTGGAATGTTTTTAATGATCTTGAAGAGTTTTAAATGATTTTGGGAGTGTTTGTATGATTCTTTGGAAGTTCTTAATAATTTTGGGGAAATTTATGAAGATTTTTGTTGACTTTGATATGTTTCTGGAAAGTTTTTAATGATCTTGGGAAATTTTACACAACTTTAGGTTATTTTTACAAAAAAACAAGCGTAAACACGCCTTAACATACTCACAAGTAGGAAAAACGATGCTCCTCTGTATCCCCACGCTGTATTTGAATATCAACGGCACCACAACGAAAACTACGACGAACAAAATCGACAAAACCACAAACCTGCAAAAAAACCAAAAAGAAAACGGTCAAAACTACTCTCGCGGTAAAAAAACCGCACCGCGATCTACTTACGCGTATAGGACGGCCTTAAGACAACAGTTTCTCGCCGCTTTGCCGCCGGATCGGTTCCCACCGTTATCCTAACAATCACAAACAATATAAAACGTATTATAAACATTATAAAACGTATTATAAACAATATTTAAACAATTTAACGATAAATTTTTCTTACCATATTGTTGCTACGTAAAAATCGGTGTAAGACTGGCCTAAGTGGCCTCTTTTTGTTCTTCGTTTGTTTCTAACTGAAAGTTTCTGTTAAAGGTGGTGGGAGGAAACGAGACGTTGCCGGTTTTATTGCTGGGAAAAAGTGGAAATTAATTCGGTTAATTTGTTGATTTAATTAGTTTGTTTATTAAAAATTGACTTAGTTTTTGTTTATTTAATTATTATGAGTCGGTTTAATTTATTAATTGGTTTATTTAAGTTATTAAAAGTAATTAAATGTTTTGGTGAAAGTAGAACCGGCAACGTTGTACTCGGTTTTGCGATAGCCGGTGGTAGGGAACAAAAATCGACGTTGCCGGTTTTATCTGTAATTTTATTTGTATAAATTAATTCAATAAATTTGTTGATTTAAATAGTTTGTTTATTAAAATTTAACGTAGTTTTTTTATTAAATTATTATAAATTTATTTAATTTTGTTTATCAATCGGTTTAATCGATTTATTAGATCGATTGATTTAAATTATTTTTGGTAAAAGTAGAACCGGCAACGCTGCCGTCTATTTCACGATGGCTAGTGCTAGGAAAATAAATCGACGTTGCCGGTTTTATTTGTAATTTTAATTGTATAAATTAATTCGGTAAATTTATTGATTTATTTAGTTTGTTTATTAAATTTAACGTAAATTGTTTTTATTAAATCCTTATACATCGATTTAATTTTATTTATCGATCGGTTTAATCGATTTATTTGATCGATTAACTTAAATTCTTTTCGGTAAAATTAAAACCGGCAACGTTGTACTCGATTAGACGATGGCCGGCGGTTGGGAAACAAATCGACGTTGCCGGTTTTATTTGTACGAAATATCATTAAATTAATTTATCGTTTTAGCGATTTTAATCGATTTTTTTATACAAATTTAATCGATGCTTTTTATCGGATTACAACAAATTCGATTATTTTAATTTATTACTTATCGATTTATTTATTTAAGTTGTTTTTGTTGGGTGGAAAAAGTAGAACCGGCAACGCTGTCCGTTTTGCTCGCCGATATTCTGAACGGGCGCCATAGGCGGGGTTGGTTTTTTATTTTTAGGGGTAATTAAATATATTTTTTTTATTGATAAACAAATTTGGATATTAAAGAGTTAAATTAAGGGGGGATAAATAAATAAATTTAAAATAAGGTTAGAAAAAAATTGTTTTGGGTAATTTTTTGTAAAATTTGTTTTTTTTGGTACGTCTATGGTGGTGGTGGGAGTGTGTACGAGGACGGTACGACGGGGATATTAAAAGTGGTGGTCAATTTGTAATTAGAATGAAGTTGCGGTGAAAAAACCGCGCGGTGGTGGGGATATTGAAAATTTTGGTGTTGGAATTTTCTTAGGGGTTTATTGATTTTTGGAAGGTTTTGGGGGATTTTTTTGACGATTTTTCTGATTTTCGGGGAGTTGTAATGATTTTGGGGCATTTTTGAGGATTCTTGGGAGTTTCTAATGATTTTGGGGATGCTGTTGATTCTTGGGAAGTTTCTAATGATTTTCGGGTATTTTTAATAATTTTGGGGTATTCTTGTGGTTATTTAATGATTTTGGGGTATTTTTGATAATTCTTGGGGAGTTTCTAATGATTTTGGGATATTTTTTACGATTCTTAAGGATTTTTAATGATTTTGGGGTATTTTTGAGGATTCTTGGGAGTTTCTAATGATTTTGGGGATGCTGTTGATTCTTGGGAAGTTTCTAATGATTTTCGGGTATTTTTAATAATTTTGGGGTATTCTTGTGGTTATTTAATGATTTTGGGGTATTTTTGATAATTCTTGGGGAGTTTCTAATGATTTTGGGATATTTTTTACGATTCTTAAGGATTTTTAATGATTTTGGGGTATTTTTGAGGATTCTTGGGAGTTTCTAATGATTTTGGGGATGCTGTTGATTCTTGGGAAGTTTCTAATGATTTTCGGGTATTTTTAATGATTTTTAATAATTTTGGGGTATTCTTGAGGTTATTTAATGATTTTGGGTTTTTTTTGATAATTCTTGGGGAGTTTCTAATGATTTTGGGATATTTTTAATGATTGTTAATAATTTTGGGGTATTTGTGATTATTCTTGTGGTTATTTAATGATTTTGGGGTATTTTTGATAATTCTTGAGGATTTTTAATGATTTTGCTGATTTTTGATTATTCTTGAGCATTTTTGATGATTCTTGTGATGTTTTTAGTGATTTTGGGGAATTTTGGATGATTCTTGTGATGTTTTTAATGATCTTGGGGAATTTTTAATGATTTTGGGGTATTTTTATGAATCTTAAGGATTTTTAATGATTTTGGAGATTTTTTGATAATTCTTGGGGAGTTTCTAATGATTTTGGGATATTTTTTATGATTCTTAAGGATTTTTAATGATTTTGGGGTATTTTTGATGATTCTTGGGGAGTTTCTAATGATTTTGGGGTATTTTTAATGATTTTTAATAATTTTTAATGATTTTGGTAAGTTTTGATTATTCTTGAGCATTTTTGATGATTCTTGTGATGTTTTTATTGATTTTGGGAAATTTTGGATGATTCTTGGGGAGTTTTTAATGATCTTGGGAAGTTTTTAATGGTTTTGGGGTATTTTTATGATTCTTAAGGATTTTTGAAGAGTTTCTAATGATTTTGGGGTATTTTTATTAATCGTGGGACGTTTTTAATGATTTTGGGAGGTTTTTATAATTCTTAAGAAGTTTTAAAGATTATTGGGAAGTTTTTAATGATCTTTGGGTTTTAAATGATTTGTGGGGGTTTTGTGATGATTCTTGTGAAGTTTTTAATGATTTTGGGGTATTTTTGATAATTCTTGAGGTTTTTTAAAGATTTTGGGAGGTTTTTATAACTCTTGAGAAGTTTTAAATGAATTTGGAGTGTTTTTAATGATCTTGGGGAGTTTTAAATTATTTTGGGGGATGTTTTTGATTCTTGGGAAGTTTTTAATTATCTTGGGGAGTTTTAAATGATTTTGGGAGGGTTTTTATGATTCTTGGGATGTTTTTAATGATTTTGAGGGAAATTTTTGATTCTTAGGAAGTTTTTGATGATTTTAGAGTATTTTTAAGATTCTTAGTGAGTTTTAAATGATTTTTTTGGGGGTTTTATGATTTTTGAGAATTTTTAATGATTTTGGGATATTTTTTATGATTCTTGGCGATTTCTATTGATTTTGGGGGATGCTGTTGATTCTTGGGAAGTTTTTATTGAATCTGGGGATGTTTTTGATTCTGGGGAAGTTTTTAATGATTTTGGAGTATTTTTAAGATTCTTCGTGAGTTTTAAATGATTTGTGGGGGTTTTATAATTTTTGAGAATTTTTTAATGATTTTGGGATATTTTTTATAATCCTTGGGAGTTTTTAATGATTTTGATCCTTTGGGAAGTTTTAAATTATTTTGGGAGGGTTTTGAGGAAGTTTTTAATGATTTTGGAGTATTTTTAAGACTCTTGGGGAGTTTTGAATAATTTTGGGAAATTCTTAAAAACTCTTAATGATTTTAGGGTATTTTTATGATTCTTGAGGATTTTTAATGATTTTGGGAGGTTTTTATAATTCTTAAGAAGTTTTAAAGATTATTGGGAAATTTTTAATGATCTTTGGGTTTTAAATGATTTGTGGGGGTTTTGTGATGATTCTTGTGAAGTTTTTAATGATTTTGGGGTATTTTTCAACTTTTCAACAAAATAAAACCCAACAAACAACGTACGACAAAATATATTACGTATCAATCAACTCTTTTAAACAAACCGAACACACACTTAAAAATAAACAAGCAATTAAGCAGAAAAGTGGGAAAAATTTGTTCCGACACGATCACAGCCTCGTATATCTTTGATAAGAGCCGAAATTTCACATTCTCCTCACTTTACCATCAACTAGTTCCACAAAATTCCTACAAAAACAACAAAAATTACCACCACACCGCACCTAGATCGAAATAAAACGACTTACATTATATAAAACTTCATAAAAGGATCCCTGTACAAGTAATTATGCTTGTAACCGTACTCCTTTTCAAATTCGTGATAAACTGTAGTTATATTCCTACTTTCAGCCACTTCCACCAGCTAAAAATCGTAAAAAAACAGCTAGAAACCTCCAAGTACTTCCGAGTAAGATTTTGTGCATTGTTTACAACAAAATAAGTAGAAATTTATATAATTTTAAACAATACTGTATATAAATATGATAAAAAACGTTAAATGATAAACAATTTACTAAGAAATAATTGTTTAACTATGTTTTTTTAATAGATATCAAGTCTAACGTTAACCACAACCTATAATAACTTTATCTCACTGTATTTCCTTGAAATTAAGATAAAATTAAAACAGTAACCAACTAACAACCTTCTAATAAGTAAAATTAAACTATTTTTAATATAAAAACACTAAAACTACCACTACAAACAACCCTTATTAGCATTTTCTTACCCCCAAAGCATAACCTTACAACTTTGATACTTTTAACATTAAAAAAACTATTTGTATGGCAATGTTTAGGTAAATTAACGTTTATTATTGTTTATTTTATTTATTTAGCGCTTACCTTTCGTCCAAAACTGCAAGGAATTTCGTTATCGTCTTCCGAATGCAAAATCATAACAGGGCAAGTTGTCTTCAGTAGATGATTCACAGTGTCGAATATAAAACCGTTGTTGTACAACGGGTATACCACTACTTGGTCGAACCAAGGTAACCACGTGAAAATCTGTAAGAAAAACACATTTTCCGAGGGTTTTTCACTGGAAAAATACGATTTTTTTATATAAATTATCTAAAGAGGTTAAGTCTACTGGAACGTCAATACTTGGAACGATAAATTAGTAAATGTCAATGCTCGGAACGATAAATTTTTGATTTAGTCGTTCTAAGATTGTAAGTTTATTTTATTTTTTAAATAAGATTTGTTAATTTTTGTAAAAAGTTTAAATAAATGTTTTAATTTGTTATAGTTTTAAATAAATAATGAGTTAAATTTAACGTAAATTATTCGAATCGATAATAAACAACTAACTGTCAATACTTGGAACGATAAATTTTGATTTCGACGTTCTAAGAACGTAAGAATATTTTATTTTAAACAAAATTTGTAAATTTTTATAAAAAGTATAAATAAAAGTAATAACTTGTTATAGTTTTAAATAAATAATGAGTTAAATTTAACGTAAATTATTCGAATCGACAATAAACAACTAACTGTCAATGCTCGGAACGATAAATTTTTGATTTAGTCGTTCTAAGAACGTAAGAATATTTTATTTTAAACAAAATTTGTAAATTTTTATAAAAAGTATAAATAAAAGTAATAACTTGTTATAGTTTTAAATAAATAATGAGTTAAATTTAACGTAAATTATTCATATCGATGATAACAACTAACTGTCAATACTTGGAACGATAAATTTTGATTTCGACGTTCCGAGATCATAACGATGTTTTTTTATACAAAAAATATTTAAATTATATAAAAATTATAAATAAAAGTAGTAATTTGTTATAATTTAAATAAACAACTAGTTAAATTTAACTGTAAACGATAAAAAAGCAACAAATTAAAACACAAAAAAAAGAAGATTCTTAATAATGCGTTCCATCGAAAGACATTTGACAAATGACAGTTTAGTTTATTTCTATCATTTAAAAAGCGTCATTTCGAGATAAGTTTAAACAATTTTAACGGAATTTACAATAAAAAACGATAAACAAATAGTTAAATTACGTTATACAAACCCCGGAAAACCGTTAAAAACTATAAAAACCAACCTAACCTAACCGAAAGTGTTTATAACTAAAATTAAGTGCTAGTTACAGTGAAACAAATAAAGTGATAAAAAAACCCATTAAAAACTTCTAACGGATACCGATTAATAAAAAAAAGGTAAGATTAGCTACTAATCTAACTACACACCACAAAATTTCTATCCCCAACCGATAAAAACAAATCTACCTCAAACTCTTATCACACCGACACATTTTTATCGCTTAACGTTAATTAATCCAAACAAAACCAAGATAAACTATTAATTTTATCAACCAAACTGCTGATAAACGATTTATAATTAACTTTAACACTTTAAACAACAAAATTTACTTACTTTAACATAGGGATGAACGTACAATTCATCGTGCAAGCTCGTAAACCCGGATTCGATCACCAAACCTTTAGTTTTGATCCCATACAAGTTCTCTAATTCAGAGACCGTTCTCGTAGCTAAAGCAGCACCTAAGGAATGCCCCCAAACGTATATATCGGACCTAGAACGATTCCTGACCCATCTATAAAGTTCGATACAATCTTTCACCACTTTATCTTCAGTTAAATCACCGTCAGACGAATCGGCGTAACCTATATCGTTTAAAACACTAAAAAAACACTGTTTTTTTAAATAATTATCAACTTACTTCTGTAATCGAAGGTTATAATTTGAAACTGGTAAGCTAGTAACTCGTATTTGGGTTCGTTGTAGCTTCTAGCTTCGCCTGTACCGTGAAAATAGATCAAAATACTGCGGTTGCTTTCGTATAAAGCCTCGTCGAAATCTATGCTACTATAAACTTCTTTGTAAGCTAAATTAAACGGTAGGATTTGCCAGGTACCTAAAGTTTGTTCTGTACGATCTTTGGTGTAATTAAAAGTGATGTAACGGTTTTTGTAAGCGGGGAAATGTCTGGTTTGAAAGTATAGAGGGTCTTTCGGTAGATTAACTAAAAATACGGTTGTTTTAGATGGTGATTTTTTAAATAACGATAAAAGTACTTACAGTGAGTGAACACTAAGTTGGTTTGTAGAGTTTTGGATGCCATAAACACTAAAGGAAACACTATAAACACTAACAAAAACACTAACAATGCTATAATTAGTAAAATTACGAGGAAATAGCATAAGCATTTGGGTATGGTGCAGGTTTTTCGTTGTAAATCCGGGAATAAAACGTCCGGATCTTCCATATCGGTGTCTCTGTCGTTTAGTAAACAGTATTCGCGGAATTGTTGATGTCTGCTCATGGTTTTTTTGTTTGTTTATAACATTATTTATGGTTAAAAACGTTGTTTATACGTTCGATTTGGAGATACGACTGACTGATGTGCGTATTAAAATTAATTTAAGTCAAAAGTGTCACTTGTCATTTGTCGTTTGTAATGTCGGTTTTTGGTTCTGTGGTGCATGGAGTCGTAAGATCGTAGAGTTTTGTGGTTTTTTTGTGTTCCGTGCGGCGGTGGGTTTAGTTCGATGGTTTTTTGGTGGGCAGGACCGGCGTTGAGATTTTTTTGGGGAAAAATTGTTTGGAGATTTTAATGTTTTTTTTTTGGGGGGTTTAAAATGTTTTTGGGGGATTATAGATGAAAGGGAAAGTTTTTTTTAATGGTTTTTTGGAAGGATTTTGGTGATTTTGGAGGGTTTAAAGTGATTGAATGGGTTTTTGGGTTTGGGTTTTGGGTTTTTCGGTAAAAAATTTAGAAAATGGTTTAAGAATCCTATTAATTAATAAAAAATGATAAAAAGGACCCAAAAGTTATAAAAAAAGTCCTAAAAATTAGCAAAATTATTCCAAACCTCCAAAAATTATAAGAAGATGAAAAAATCATAAAAATTGGGTTGAAATTTTAAAAATTAGATAAAAATCTCCAAAAAATGTGAATTTCTTCGAAAATCATCCAAAACATAGCAAGAATCATTAAAAGGTCCCCAAAATCATTAAAAAATCCCCAAAATGATTAAAAGGTACCAAAATGTTATTTAAAGGGACCCAAAATCATTAAAAATTTCTAATAATTAATAAAAATGATAAAAATTCATTCAAAATCTCAAAAATCCCCAAATTCATTTAAAAATAATAAAATATTGCCAAAATACAAAGTAATAATCATTAAAAATTGGTTAAAATTTCAAAAATTTCCAAAAATTAATAAAAATGATAAAAAATGGTTTAAAGTCTCAAAATCTCCAAAATCATTTAAAATGCATAAAAAATCCCCAAAAAAAACCAATTTAAAATTCATTAAAGTCATTTAAAATTTCAAAAAATACGTAAAAATTTCCAAAAATTTTTAAAAATAATAAAAAATCATAAAATAGTCTCAAAATCATTTAAAATTCATTAAAAATGAGTTAAAATTTTAAAAAATTGATAAAAATTTCCAATAATTAATAAAAATGATAAAAAATCATTTAAAATCTCAAAATCTCCAAAATCATTTAAAATGCTTATAAAATCCCAAAAAACCAATTTAAAATTCATCAAAATAATTTAAAATTTCAAAAAATAAGTAAAAATTTCCAAAATTTTTTAAATATAATAAAAAGTTATTTAAAAATCATAAAATAGTCCCAAAATCATTTAAAATTCATTAAAAATCAGTTAAAATTTCAGAAAATAGACAAAAATTTCCAAAAATTAATAAAAATGATAAAAAATTGTTTAAAATCTTAAAAATCTCCAAAATCATTTAAAAATCATAAAAAAGTCCAAAAAATCATTAAAATTCAGTTCAAATCTTAAAAATCTCCAAAAAGGTATTAAAAACGACCAAAATTCCAAAAAAATTTGTAAAAATTTAAAAAATCGAAAAAAATATCCAAAAATTAATAAAAATGATAAAAAATTATTTTAAATGGCCAAAATTTCAAAAAAAACAATAATTCTAAAAATATCACAAAAATTTTCCAAAAATCAATAAAACCGATAAAAAATCATTAGAAATCTCAAAAATCTTCAAGATCATATTAAAATCATAAAAAAGCCCCAAAAATCATTTAAAATCAGTTTATAATTCAAAAATTAGACAAAAATTTTCAAAAATTGATAAAATTTTTTAAAAAAATCATTTAAAATCTCAAAAATCTCCAAAATAATTTAAAAATTATAAAAAAAGCCCCAAAAATCATTAAAAATCAGTAAAAATTTCAAAAATTAAACAAAAATTAATAAAAATTATTTAAAATCTCAAAAATCTCCAAAATCATTTAAAAATCATTAAAAAGCCCCAAGAATCATTAAAAATCAGTTGAAATTTCAAAAATTATACAAAAATTAATAAAAATTATTTAAAATCTCAAAAATCTCCAAAATCATTTAAAAATCATTAAAAAGCCCCAAGAATCATTAAAAATCAGTTGAAATTTCAAAAATTTATAAAAATATTAAAAAATCCTTTAAAATCTCAAAAATCTCCAAAATCATTTTAAAATAATAAAAAAGCCCCAAAAATCATTAAAAATCAGTTTATATTTCAAAAATTGGACAAAAATTTCCAAAAATTGTAAAAAATCATTTAAAATCTCAGAACTCTTCAAAAAGGTATTAAAAAACAAAAATCTTCTAAAAATCATTAAAAAATACCCAAAATCGTTTAAAAATCGGGATATTTATAAAAAATAAAAAAATCTGCAAGTAATGAAAAATAATTTAATAAAAAAATATAATAAATATAATTTTTTTAAGAGACAGACTTTCTTTAAATAATTTTTCTTTGTTTATTTTGATCATCGCAAATTCCTATAAATTGGCTGAAAAAATAAAAAAAAATATATTAAAAAAAATTATTATTTTTTTTTTTTATTTAAAACTTACTCAATAAATTCTGGAATGGTGGAATCGTTCGTGAGTCCCGTGTGTCCGTACCCCAATTTTCCGAACCAATGGAAGGTGACGTTGCCTTGGGGGGGGATGTGACGTTCGGTAGCTGCTACTTCCATTAACTGTCAAAAAATTATTAAAATTATGAAAAAAAACCCAAAAAATTATTTAAATTATTTAATAAACCCTAAAATCAATTAAAACTATGAAAACCCCCCAAAAAATAACAAAATTAATCAAAAACCCACAAAAATGGTTAAAAATTAAAAAAAAATTGTTTATTACAATGAAAAACTCCAAAAAATAATTAAAAAGGTCTCAAAACTCCCAAAATTAATAAAAATCCCTTAAAATTATTAAAATTCACCCTTTAAGTACTCCGAAAAAATTAATACTAATTATCAAAAAACTCCAAAAATTGTGAAAAATGTTTAAAATTATTTTAAATAATCAAAAACTCCAAAAAAATCTTCAAAACATCAAAAAAATCATTAAAATTATTTAAAAAACTCAAAAATTCATTTAAATTATTTAAAACACCCCAAAAATCATTAAATTTGTCAAAAAACCCTAAAAATCAATAAATACTATGAAAACCCCCCAATAAATATAAAAATTAATCAAAAACCCACAAAATGGTTAAAAATAATAAGAAATTAAAAAAATTGTTTAAAACAATGAAAAACTCCAAAAAATAATTAAAAAGGTCTGAAAACTCCCAAAATTATTAAAAATCTCTTAAAATTATTAAAATTCTTCCTTTAACAGCCCCCCCCCAAAATGCAACGTAAGTCCCCAAATAATTATTGGAAATAATAAAAAAAATAATTTAAAATAGTAAAAAATATAAATAATCAAAAATCCTTAAAATAATCGTTGAAATTTATTAAAACAGCCCAAAAATCAATAAAAATTATCAAAAAACTGTCAAAAATTGTGAAAAATTGTAAAAAAAAATTTAAAGTTATTTAAAATAATCAAAACCTCCAAAAAATTCTTGAAAACATGAAAACATCAAAAAACACCAAAAAATCATTAAAATTATTTGAAAATCCGAAAAATTCATTTAAATAATTTTAAAAATCCAAAAAATTATTATAAAATTTTAAAAATCCAAAAAATCATTAAAATTATCAAAAAACCCTAAAAATCAATATAAATTAAGAAAACCTCCCAAAAAATTAACAAAAATCATCAAAAACTCACAAAAATTCTTGAAAACATTAAAACATATAAAAAAACCCAAAAAGCATTAAAATTGTTTGAAAATCCCAAAAATTCATTAAAATAATTTTAAAAATCCAAAAAATCATTAAAATATTTTTTAAAATCCAAAAACTCATTTAAATTGTCAAAAAACCTCAAAATGTATCGAATTTTTTTAAAATTGTCAAAATCCTTTTATATTCATCAAATTCCTTCAAAGTTGTCAAAATTCATAAAAATCTCCAAAATTTATAAAAAATTATAAGTTTTTCAAAAATTATCAAAATGCGCCAAGATTTATGAAAAACCATCAAATTCCTTTAAAATTGTCAAAATGTCTTCTAAATTGTCAAAATTCATCAAAAATCTTCAAAATCCATATAAGTTTATCAAAAATATTCAAAATTTATCAAAAATTATTAAAGGCTTCCAAAAAATGTCAAAAATCCCCAAAATTTATGAAAAACCTCAAAAAATCATCAAATTTCTTTAAAATTATCAAAAACCTTTAAAATTATCAAATTTTTTTTTCAAAATTGTCAAAATTCTTTCAAAGTTGTCAAAATTCTTTCAAATTTATCAAAATCCATATAAATTCTTCAAAAATCTTCAAAATTTATCAAAAATTATGAGGTTTCCAAAAATTACCAAAAAACCTCAATATGTATCGAATTTTTTTAAAATTGTCAAAATCCTTTTAAATTTATCAAATTGCTTCAAAATTCATAAAAATCTCCAAAGTTTATGAAAAATTATAAAAGGTTTCCAAAAATTATCAAAAAATCCCAATATTTATGAAAAATCTCCGAAACTCATCAAATTCCTTTAAAACTGTCAAAATTCTTTCTAAATGGTCAAAATTCTTTAAAAATTGTCAAAATTTCTTCTAAATTGTCAAAATTTTTTCTTATTTGTCAGAATTCATCAAAAATTGTCAAAATTCTTTTAAAATTGTCAGAATTCATTAAAAATTGTCAGAATTCATTAAAAATTGTCAAAATTCATTAAAAATCTTCAAAATCCATATAAGTTCATCAAAAATATTCAAAATTTATCAAAAATTATTAAAAGCTTTCAAAAATTGTCAAAAATCCCAAAAATTTATGAAAAACCTCAAGAAATCATCAAATTCCTTTAAAATTATCAAAATTTTTTTCAAAATTGTCAAAATTCTTTCAAAATTATTAAAACCCATATAAATTCTTAAAAAATCTTCAAAATTTATCAAAAATTATGAGGATTTCTAAATTTATCAAAAATTGTCAAAAATCCCCAAAAATTTATGAAAACCCCCCAAAAACTAATTAAAAACCTGTCAAAACCCCCAATAATTATTAAAAATCACCAAAATTCACCGAAACCCCCAAATTTAAGTATCATTTTCCCTCCAAAAAAACCAATTCCCCCCGATTTACCTTCTTTCCCAACCTCCAAGGAATGACGTTGTCGTCCTGAGCGTGCAGATGCATCGTGGGGCAATCCACCTCCAAAATATTCTTGACGGATTCGAACCTGATGCCGTTCTTCTCCAACGGATCCAAAATAGTCGCCGCGAACCACGGCAACCAGGCGAATACTCTCCCCAAACTGTTGGAGGACACCTCCTCCCTTATGGTACTGAAGGCGGACTCTATGATCAACCCCATGGGCACCGTGCCCATTTGTTTTAATCTTTTCACCGCGTGTATGGCGATGGCCGCCCCCAAGGAGTGGCCCCACACGTACACGTCGTTGGGGGTGTGGTCGACGATCCATCGGTAGATTTGGACGGTGTCCTCGATGATGCCGTCCTCGGTGGGGGGGACGTCGGGGGCAGAGTCGCCGTAACCTGTCACAAAAACCAGCGAAATTTGTGAAAAGGGTTGAACATTTTTTTAAAATTGTTAAAATTCTTTTAGATTTGTCAAATTCGTTTATAATTGTCAAAATTTATCAAAAATTGTTAAAATTCCTTTAAAATTGTTAAAATTCCTTTAAAATGGTCAAAATTCATCAACAATTGTCAAAATTCCTTTAAAATTGTCAAAATTCCTTTAAAATTGTCAAAATTCCTTTAAAATTGTCAAAATTTCTTCTGAATTGTCAAAATTCTTTTAAAACTGTCAAAATTCTTTTAAAATTGTCAAAATTCCTTAAAAGTTGTCAAAATTCATCAAAAATTGTCAAAATCCATATAGAATCATCAAAAATCTTTAAAATTTATCAAGATTTATTAAAGATTTCCAAAAATTCATCAAATTCCTTTAAAATTGTCAAAAATTCGTTCAAAATTGTCAAACTGCATAATAAATTCATCAAAATTTACCAAAATTTATGAAAAACCTCAAAAATTTATCGAATTTCTTTAAAATTGTGAAAATTCCTTCAAAATTCACCAAATTCCTTTAAAATTGTCAAAATTCCTTAAAAATGGTCAAATTCCATTAAAATTATCAAAATTCCTTAAGAATGGTCAAATTTCTTTAAAATTGTGAAAATTCCTCCAAAATTCATCAAATTCCTTTAAAATTGTCAAAATTCCTCCAAAATTCATCAAATTCCTTTAAAATTTCTGAAAATTCCTCAAAAATTCATCAAATTCCTTTAAAATTGTCAAAATTCCTTAAAAGTGGTCAAATCCCTTAAAAGTGGTCAAACTCCTTTAAAATTGTCAAAATTCCTTAGAAATAGTCAAATTTCTTTAAAATTGTGAAAATTCCTCCAAAATTTATCAAATTCCTTTAAAATTGTCAAAATTCCTTAAAAATGGTCAAATCCCTTAAAAGTGGTCAAACTCCTTTAAAATTGTCAAAATTCCTTAAAAATAGTCAAATTTCTTTAAAATTGTGAAAATTCCTCCAAAATTTATCAAATTCCTTTAAAATTGTGAAAATTCCTCAAAAATTCATCAAATTCCTTTAAAATTGTCAAAATTCCTTAGAAATAGTCAAATTTCTTTAAAATTGTGAAAATTCCTCCAAAATTTATCAAATTCCTTTAAAATTGTCAAAATTCCTTAAAAATGGTCAAATCCCTTAAAAGTGGTCAAACTCCTTTAAAATTGTCAAAATTCCTTAAAAATAGTCAAATTTCTTTAAAATTGTGAAAATTCCTCCAAAATTCATCAAATTTCTTTAAAATTGTGAAAATTCCTCCAAAATTCATCAAATTCCTTTAAAATTGTCAAAATTCCTTAAAAATGGTCAAATTTCTTTAAAATTATCAAAATTCATTAAAAATGGTCAAATACCTTTAAAATTGTCAAAATTCCTTCTAAATTGTCAAAACACCATAAAAATGATCAAATTTTCCTTCTAAATCTTCAAAATTGTCAAAATTCATTAAAAATTGTAAAAATTCATTAAAAATTGTAAAAATTCATCAAGAATTTTCAAATTCCATATAAATTTACAAAAAATATTCAAAAATTGTCAAAAAACCACCAAATTTTGTGAAAAATCTCCAAAATTCATCAAAAATTGTAAAAATTCATCAAGAATTTTCAAAATCCATATAAATTACCAAAAAATATTCAAAAACTGTCAAAAAACCACCAAAGTTTGTGAAAAACTTCCAAAATTCTTTAAAATCCTTTAAAATTGTCAAAAAATTGTCAAAATTCATAAAATTGTAAAAATTCATTAAGAATTTTCAAAATGGATGTAAATTCATAAAAATTTTTAAAATTTATCAATAATTTCCAAAAATTGTCAAAAAATCACCAAAATTTGTGAAAAATTTTTTCGAATTCCTTTAAAATTATCAAAATTCTTTCAAATTCATAAAATTACTTCAGAATTGTCAAAAATTATCAAAATTCAACAAATTCCTTCAAATTTGTTCATAAAAAATCTTCAAAATTTATTAAAGGGTAGGTATTAAAGATTTCTAAAAATTATCAAAATCCTTTAAAATCCATAAACAAATTTCAAAATTATTCAAAAAATTCTTAAACTCCCCAAAATAAAATCCAAAAAATTATCAAAACCCCCCAAAATAAAATCCAAAAAATTATCAAAACCCCCAAAAAATCAATTAAAACCCCCAAAAATCATGAAATTTAAGGAAAAATCCATAAAAACTCCAAAGAAAATCCAAAAATTTTCCAAAAATAATCAAAAATTCTTAAAGCCCCCTAAAATAATGAAATTTAATTTAAAACATTAAAAATCAAAACCCCCAAATAAATTCCAAAAAATTTCCAAAATTATTCAAAAAATCCTAAAACTCCCCAAAATCAATAAAAACCTCCCAAAATATTAAAATTTAACTTAAAAATTATTAAAAACCCCAAAAAATCATAAAAATTAATTAAAAAATTCAATAAATGTATCAAAAATCAATCAAAACCCCCCTAAGAAAAACAAAAAAAAATTGCAAAAATATTCAAAAAATCCTAAAATTCTCCAAAATAATGAAATTTAACTTAAATATTCATAAAACCTCCAAAAATCATGAAATTTAAGGAAAAATCATTAAATATATTAAAAATCAATCAGAACCCCCAAATAAATTCCAAAAAATTTCCAAAAATGTTCAAAAAATCTCAAAGCCCCCCAAAATAATGAAATTTAATTAAAAATATTAAAAATCAATAAAAACCCCCAAATAAATTACAAAAAATTTCCAAAATTATTCAAAAAATCCTAAAATCCTCCAAAATAATGAAATTTAATTTAAATATTCATAAAACCTCCAAAAATCATGAAATTTAAGGAAAAATCATTAAATATATTAAAAATCAATCAGAACCCCCAAATAAATTCCAAAAAATTTCCAAAATTATTCAAAAAATCCTAAAACCCCTCAAAATCAATAAAACCCCCCAAAATATTAAAATTTAACTTAAAAACCATTAAAACCCCCAAAAATCATAAAAATTAATTAAAAAATTCAATAAATGTATCAAAAATCAATCAAAACCCCCCTAAGAAAAACAAAAAAAAATTGCAAAAATATTCAAAAAATCCTAAAATTCTCCAAAATAATGAAATTTAACTTAAATATTCATAAAACCTCCAAAAATCATGAAATTTAAGGAAAAATCATTAAATATATTAAAAATCAATCAGAACCCCCAAATAAATTCCAAAAAATTTCCAAAAATGTTCAAAAAATCTCAAAGCCCCCCAAAATAATGAAATTTAATTAAAAATATTAAAAATCAATAAAAACCCCCAAATAAATTACAAAAAATTTCCAAAATTATTCAAAAAATCCTAAAATCCTCCAAAATAATGAAATTTAATTTAAATATTCATAAAACCTCCAAAAATCATGAAATTTAAGCAAAAATCATTAAATATATTAAAAATCAATCAGAACCCCCAAATAAATTCCAAAAAATTTCCAAAATTATTCAAAAAATCCTAAAACCCCTCAAAATCAATAAAACCCCCCAAAATATTAAAATTTAACTTAAAAACCATTAAAACCCCCAAAAATCATAAAAATTAATTAAAAAATTCAATAAATGTATCAAAAATCAATCAAAACCCCCCTAAGAAAAACAAAAAAAAATTGCAAAAATATTCAAAAAATCCTAAAATTCTCCAAAATAATGAAATTTAACTTAAATATTCATAAAACCTCCAAAAATCATGAAATTTAAGGAAAAATCATTAAATATATTAAAAATCAATCAGAACCCCCAAATAAATTCCAAAAAATTTCCAAAAATGTTCAAAAAATCTCAAAGCCCCCCAAAATAATGAAATTTAATTAAAAATATTAAAAATCAATAAAAACCCCCAAATAAATTACAAAAAATTTCCAAAATTATTCAAAAAATCCTAAAATTCTCCAAAATAATGAAATTTAACTTAAATATTCATAAAACCTCCAAAAATCATGAAATTTAAGGAAAAATCATTAAATATATTAAAAATCAATCAGAACCTCCAAATAAATTCCAAAAAATTTCCAAAAAATATTCAAAAAATCCTAAAACCCGCCAGAATCAATAAAGACCTCCCAAAATATTAAAATTAAATCTAAAAATCATAAAAATTATTTAAAAATTCAATTAATGTATCAAAAATCAATCAAAACCCCCCAAAGAATAACCAAAAAATTTCCAAAAATATTCAAAAAATCCTTAAAATCCCCCAAATTAATTAAACTTAACTTAAAAATCCACAAAACCTCCAAAAATCATGAAATTTAAGGAAAAATCGTTAAATGTATTAAAAATCAATCAGAACCCCCAAATAAATTTCAAAAAATTTTCAAAAATATTCAAAAAATCTTAAAACACCCCAAAATCAATAAAAACCTCCCAAAATATTAAAATTTAACTTAAAAATTATTAAAACCCCTAAAAAATCATAAAAATTAATTAAAAAATCCAATAAATGTATCAAAAATCAATCTAAACCCCCAATGAAAAACCAGAAAAAAATTCCAAAAATATCCAAAAAATTCCAAAAACCCCAAAATAATGAAATTTTACTAAAAAATCACTAAACCTCCCCACAAAATCAATCAAACCCCTTCAAAAATAATAAAAAAATATCCAAAAAATACGAAACTAAGCCATTAACCCAAAAAAATGTAATAAAAAAATCCAATTTAATTAAAATTACGCATAATACCCCAAACCACCCCACAAAAAAATCATTACAACTCATTACAAACCCTCCACTAAAAAAAATTCACTCCCACCCCCGCTTCTTAAAGCAAAACTCACCTCTATGATCAACAGCCACGATCAAAAACTTCTCCCTGATCACCGTATACGTCTCTATGGGTTTGATACGATTACACCCCACCCCGTGCAGATACAACACCACCGGGTACTCGGTGGCCCTCAACAATTCCACGGCCGTTTCCACGTCTTGCTTCCGGGTAGTAGTTATCTCTCCCGCGGGCGTCAACAACCAACACCCGATGTTGAATTGTCCGTTGTCCTTGGGGTTTTTAGTGGTGAGGTAAAAGTTCACCACCCCCCGGTAGCGGTCGCCGTATTTCTGGGGGTCGTCGAAATTCGGGTGCTTGGGGTCGTTAACTGCAAGTTTTAGATGGTTTGTAACGAGGGTTCCGGTTGTGGTGTACTGAAGATGGTGTACTTACCGTTTAGGAATATCATGAAACGTTGAAAGGAGGTGCTGCACATGAACACCAGGGGTACTATTATCCATATGGCGATGAAGAGGAGGATGGCGATGATGAGTCTGTAAGAAGAAGTGGATTTGGTGAGAGGTTGAGAGGTTTTAAGATTATCGTTGAAGGGGTTTAATGGATTGTAGAGAAACCCTTTAAAATTGGAGTGAAACCAAAAAAATCGTTTAAAATTATCGAGAAGCTCGAAAAAGTATTTAGAGTTATCAAAAATTCGAAAAATGATCAGGAACCCATAGAAATCATTAAAAACTATCGAGAACCCCGAAAAAGTATTTAGACTTATCAAGTAACCAAAAAAACCCATTAAAATTATCGTGAAACCCAAAAACCCTTTAAAAAAACCAAAAAACTCTTTAAAATTATCGAGAACCCCAAAATTATCATTTAAAATTATCAAAAATCCCAAAAATGATCAGGAACCCATAAAAATCATTAACAACTATCTAGAACACCGAAAAAGTATTTAGAAATATTAAGTAACCAAAAAAAAACCCATTAAAATTATCGTGAAACCCAAAAACCCTTTAAAAAAACCAAAAAACTCTTTAAAATTATCGAGAACCCCAAAATTATCATTTAAAATTATCAAAAATCCCAAAAATGATCAGGAACCCATAAAAATTATTAACAACTATCAAGAACACCGAAAAAGTATTTAGAAATATCAAGTAACCAAAAAAAAAACCCATTAAAATTATCGTGAAACCCAAAAACCCTTTAAAAAAACCAAAAAACTCTTTAAAATTATCGAGAACCCCAAAATTATCATTTAAAATTATCAAAAATCCCAAAAATGATCAGGAACCCATAAAAATCATTAACAACTATCAAGAACACCGAAAAAGTATTTAGAAATATCAAGTAACCAAAAAAAAAACCCATTAAAATTATCGTGAAACCCAAAAACCCTTTAAAAAAACCAAAAAACTCTTTAAAATTATCGAGAACCCCAAAATTATCATTTAAAATTATCAAAAATCCCAAAAATGATCAGGAACCCATAAAAATCATTAACAACTATCTAGAACACCGAAAAAGTATTTAGAAATATCAAGTAACCAAAAAAACCCATTAAAATTATCGTGAAACCCAAAAACCCTTTAAAAAAACCAAAAAACTCTTTAAAATTATCGAGAACCCCAAAATTATCATTTAAAATTATCAAAAATCCCAAAAATGATCAGGAACCCATAAAAATCATTAACAACTATCAAGAACACCGAAAAAGTATTTAGAAATATCAAGTAACCAAAAAAAAACCCATTAAAATTATTGTGAAACCCAAAAACCCTTTAAAAAAACCAAAAAACTCTTTAAAATTATCGAGAACCCCAAAATTATCATTTAAAATTATCAAAAATCCCAAAAATGATCAGGAACCCATAAAAATCATTAACAACTATCAAGAACACCGAAAAAGTATTTAGAAATATCAAGTAACCAAAAAAAACCCATTAAAATTATCGTGAAACCCAAAAACCCTTTAAAAAAACCAAAAAACTCTTTAAAATTATCGAGAACCCCAAAATTATCATTTAAAATTATCAAAAATCCCAAAAATGATCAGGAACCCATAAAAATCATTAACAACTATCAAGAACACCGAAAAATTATTTAGAGTTATCAAGTAACCAAAAAACCCATTAAAATTATCGTGAAACCATAAAAATCATTAAAAATTATCAAGAACCCCAAAAAATCATTAAAATTATAAAGAACCCCAAAAAAATCATTTAAAATTAACTGGAATCCCATAAAACCCTTTAAAATTATCGTGAAATTAGAATTATCGTTTAAAATTATCAAGAAACTCAAAAAAATCATTAAAAATTATCAAGAATCCCGAAAAATCATTAAAATTATCAAGAACCCAAAAAAATCGTTTAAAATGATCTGGAATCATATAAAACCCTTTAAAATTATCGTGAAATAAAAAAAAATCATTAAAAATTATCAAGAACCCCTAAAAATTATTTAAAATTATCAAGAAACCCAAAAAATCAGTTAAAATTATATAGAACCTCCAAAAAATCATTAAAAATTATCGAGAACCCAAAAAAATCATTTAAAATTATCGAGAACCCCGAAAAATTATTTAAAATTGTCATGAAACAAAAAAACCTTTAAAATTATCGTGAAACCATAAAAAACAAATAAAATTATCAAGGAACCCAAAAAAATCATTTAAAATTATCAAGAAACCCAATATTATAAAGAATTCCAAAATTATCATTTAAAATTATGAAGAATCCCATAATTTTCCATTAAAATTATCAAAAATTTCCAAAATATTATTAAAGATGATCAAGAAACCCAAAAAAAATTTACAGATGATGAAGAAACTCAAAAAAATCATTTAAAATTATCAAGAATCTCCAAAAATTATTAAAAACTATCAAAAACCTTCAAAAATATCATTAAAGATCAAGAAACCCCAAAAAATCATTTAAAATTATCAAGAAACCCCAAAATTATCATTTAAAATTATCAAAAATTCCACAAAGTTATTTAAAGTTGTCAAGTAACCAAAAAACCAAAAAGTTATTATTAAAAATTATCAAGAACCCCGAAAAATTATTTAAAATTGTCAAGAAACCAAAAAAACCCTTTAAAATTATCGTGAAATCAGAAAATCATTTAAAATTATCAAGAACCCAAAAAACCCATTTAAAATTATCAAGTACCCCGAAAAAATATTTAAAATTAACGTGAAACCAAAAAATTCTTTAAAATTATCAAGAATTCCAAAATTATCATTTAAAATTATGAAGAATCTCAAAATTATCGTTTAAAATTAACAAGAATCCCAAAATTTTCCATTAAAATTATCAAAAAATTCCAAAATATTATTAAAGATGATCAAGAAACTCAAAAAAATCATTTAAAATTATCAAGAATCTCCAAAAATTATTAAAAACTATCAAAAACTTTCAAAAATATCATTAAAGATCAAGAAACCCCAAAAAATCATTTAAAATTATCAAGAAACCCCAAAATATCATTAAAGCTGATCAGAAATCAAAAAATAGTTACAGATAATCAAGAAATCTAAAAAAAAATCTTAAAAATTAATCAAAAAACTTCAAAGGCCCCCAAGAAGTCATTCAGGGGCAAAATAATCATAAAAAATGGCCAAAAACCCCCAAAAAAGTCATAAAATATTTTAAAAAATCCCCAAAAATATTCAAAATTATCAAAAATCTTAAAAAATCTTTTAAAATATCAAGAACCCCAAAAAATCATTAAAAATAGTCAAAAATCCCAAAAAATCATTAAAAATAGTCAAAAATGTCTTAAAAAATGTAGAAAAATCCTTCAAACCATAAAAAATTATCAAGAAATCAAAAAATCATTTAAAATTATCAAAAACCCCAAAAAAATCTTTAAAGATGATTAAGAACCCCAAAAAAATCATTTAAAATTATCGTGAAACCATAAAAAACATTTAAAATTATCAAGAAACCCAAAAAAATCATTTAAAATTATCAAGAACCCCAAAATTATCATTTGAAATTATCAAAAATTCCACAAAGTTATTTAAAGTTGTCAAGTAACCAAAAAACCAAAAAATTATTATTAAAAATTATCAAGAATCTCAAAATTATCGTTTAAAATTATCAAGAATCCCAAAATTATGAAGAATACCAAAATTATAATTAAAAATTATTAAGAATTCCAAAATTATCATTTAAAATTATGAAGAATCCCAAAATTATTATTTAAAATTATCAAGAACCCCGAAAAATTATTTAAAATTGTCAAGAAACCAAAAAAAATTTTTTAAAATTATCAGTAACCCAAAAAAATAATTAAAAACTATCAGGAAATCCCTAAGAAATGATTCAAAATTATTAAAACCCCAAAAAATCAATAAAAATCTTGAAACACCCCCAAAAAAATATCAACAATTATCAAGAACCCCAAAAAAATATTTAAAATTATCAAGAAACCCAATAAATTATTAAAGATTATCAAAAACCTAAAAAAAATCAATAAAAATGTTGAAAAACCTCCATAACCATAAAAAATAAATATAAAACATAATAATACCTCGAAAAATCATTAAAAATTATCAATAATCGTAAAAAATCATTATACATTATCAAGAACCCAAAAAAACATTTAAATTGATCAAGAACCCCAAAAAATGATTTAAAATTTATCAAGAACCCTCCAAAAATCATTTAAAATTATCAAGAACCCCCCAAAAATCATTTAAAATTTATCAAGAACCCCAAAATTATCATATAAAATTGTTAATAACCCCAAAAAACTCATTCGAAAATATCCAGAATCCCAAAATTATCATTTAAAATTATCAAGAACCCACAAAAAATCATTAAAAACAAACAAAAAATTCAAAAAAAAACCAATAACCCCAAAAAATCAATAAAAAAAACCTTCAAGAACCCACCCCAAAAACAACCCATTAAAACCCCCTTTCCCGCCACCCCAAAAAACAACCCATTAAACCCCATCAAACCCCACATTAAAACCCCATTAAACCCCACATTTAAAATACTTACATCACCACCAAACACACGAACACGATCTTCTGCCACAACCTCAAATTACGATAAAACCCCGCCCCCTCCACCGCCTCCCCATTAACGCCCCCCCTCCGATTCATCCTGTCGTACAGATCGTATCTACCCGACGCTTTTCCCCCACACATTTTTCCAATTTCCACCGGGAAAATTTCCACAGAATTTCCACAAAAACACCACCGTACCCCAATCTACGAGTATAATCCCGATAATTAGGATTTAAATATCCTGGAAATGTCCTTTTCCTTTTTCTGGAGCAACTTTTACTCGATAAATTTCCAACTCTACTGATTATCGATTATCGAGTGATGATAATTTGATGGGATATTATCAGAGGAAAAAAATTCGATAAAAAAATAAAATTCTTTTTGATCATCGTCTATTATACTTACATAGTATCGTATGTAAATGTCATTCTAGTTGTAACTTTTGTTGGAAATTGTGATAAGGTGATAAAATGTGGGTAAATTGTCCAAGTTGGGTGATAAGCCGCGTTTCGATAACGTCATAGCGGTTGATTAGTCACGCTGGAATGTACGAGTGTCGTACGATTTGTCCCTGAGGTGGTTCCGTTCGAAAATGTATCGAGTTACCCTCGAAAAGTGGTAAAATGGTTTGGGGTTGGCGGGGAGTGTATTGAGGATGGTTCGTGTGTGGGTCGAAACGTTGGTTGGAAGCTTGGAAAAAGTGTCGAGTTGCTTTTGGGAAGTGATAAAGTGGTTTGGAGTTGCTGGGGAGTGTATTGAGGTATTGAGGATGGTTTGTGTGGGTCGAAACGTTGGTTGGAAGGTTCTACGAGTCGTGGGTGAGGTTGAGGGACGTGTGACGTGTTTGGGGGGTTTTGGAAAACTCTGGAGTTGTTCCAAATTACTGGGAAATGTCGAAAATTGATTGAAATGATCAAAAAACCCATTAAAATGATTTAAAATTCAGAATTGTCATTTAAAATTATCAAAAACTCCGAATGTTGATTTAAAATGATCAAGAAATTGGAAAAATCATTTAAAATGATGTAGAATCTCCAAAAATTATCGAGGACCTCAAAAAATTGATTAAAATTGTCAAGGACCACAAAAAATCATTTAAAATGATCAAGAAATTGGAAAAATCGTTTAAAATGATCAAGAAGCTCCAAAAATTATCGAGAACCTCAAAAAATCATTTAAAATGATCAAGGACTCCAAAAAATCATTAAAAATTATCAAGAAACCCAAAAAATCGTTTAAAATGATCAAGAATCTCCAAAAAGTATCGAGTATCTCAAAAAATCATTTAAAATGATCAAGGACTCCAAAAAATCATTAAAAATTATCAAGAAACCCAAAAAATCGTTTAAAATGATCAAGAATCTCCAAAAATTATCGAGAACCTCAAAAAATCATTTAAAATGATCAAGGACTCCAAAAAATCATTAAAAATTATCAAGAAACCCAAAAAATCGTTTAAAATGATCAAGAATCTCCAAAAATTAATTAAAAATTATCGAGAACCTCAAAAAATCATTTAAAATTATCATGGACTTCAAAAAATCATTAAAAATTATCAAGAAACCCAAAAAATCGTTTAAAATGATCAAGAATCTCCAAAAATTATCGAGAACCTCAAAAAATCATTTAAAATTATCATGGACTTCAAAAAATCATTAAAAATTATCAAGAAACCCAAAAAATCGTTTAAAATGATCAAGAATCTCCAAAAATTATCGAGAAATCCAAAAAATCATTTAAAATGATCAAGGAGCCCAAAAAATCATTAAAAATTATCAAGAAATCCAAAAAAACGTTTAAAATGATCAAGAACCTCCAAAAATTATCGAGAAATCCAAAAAATCATTTAAAATGATCAAGGAGCCCAAAAAATCATTAAAAATTATCAAGAAACCCAAAAAAAAAGTGTTTAAAATGATCCAGAAATCAAAAAAATCATTTAAAATTATCAAGGACCCCAACAAAATCATTTAAAATTGTCAAGAACACCAAAAGTTAATTAAAACTGATCAAGAACCCAAAAAAATCATTTAAAATTATCAAGAACCCCAAAAAAATCATTTAAAATTATCAAGAACACCAAAAGTTAATTAAAAATTATCAGGAACCCAAAAAAATCATTAAAAAATGATCAAGAAAACCCAAACAATCATTGAAAATTATAAAGAACCCCAAAAAAATCATTTAAAATTATTAGTAACCCAAAAAAATAATTAAAAACTATCAGGAAATCTCTAAGAAATTATCTAAAATTATTAAAACCCCAAAAAATCAATAAAAATCTTAAACACCCCCCAAAAAATATCAACAACAACGTTAAAACCTACCTCCCCTCAAAAAAACCCATTAAAACTTGTCAAACCCCACTTTAAAACCCATTTAAATACTTACATTATCATCACAAGAAACAATCATTTAAAATTATCAAGAAACCCAAGAAATCATTGAAAATGATCAGGAACCAAAAAAATCATTTAAACCGGTCAAGAACCCCCAAAAATCAATAAAAATGTTGAAACCCTCTCAAAATGTTAAAATTTCACCCAAAAAATAAAAATAACCATTAAAAATGCCATAAAGTATTAAAAACCCCCCAAAATGTATATGGAAATTACAAAAAATTTATTAAAATTATCAAAAAATCAATTAAAATTGTCGAGACACTAAAAAAATCATTTAAAATTATCAAAAGATAAAAAAAGTGATCAGAAACCCAAAAAGTCATTCAATATGATTATACCCCAAGAATTATAGAAAAATATACTTACCCAAAATCCTCCAAAATTCTCCAAAATCTTAAAAAAATACCATCCCCCCCCAAAAACCATCAAAACCCAAATTTTATCAAAAAAATCTCAAAAATTTCTCAAATACGTCAAAATAATCTTCAAAAATTCTATGAACCCCCCCAAAAATATTTTGTAACCTCCCAAAAACCATCAAACCCCAATTTTTACCCAAAAAAATTCAGAAGTTTCTCAAAAACGTGAAAATAATGTTCAAAAATTCTATGAACCCCCCCAAAAATATTTTGTAACCCCTCAAAAAACCATCAAAACCCAAATTTTACCAAAAACAAAAATCTCAGAATTTTCTCAAATACCTCAAAATAATCGTCAAAAATTCTATGAACCCCCCCAAAAATATTTTGTAACCCCCCAAAAAACCATCAAAACCCAAATTTTATCAAAAAACTCAGAAATTTCTCAAATACCTCAAAATAATCGTCAAAAATTCTATGAACCCCCCCAAAAATATTTTGTAACCCCCCCAAAAACCATCAAAACCCAAATTTTATCAAAAAAATCTCAAAAATTTCTCAAATACGTCAAAATAATCTTCAAAAATTCTATGAACCCCCCCAAAAATATTTTGTAACCCCCCAAAAAACCAGCAAAACCCAAATTTTACCAAAAAAACTCAGAAATTTCTCAAATACGTCATAATAATCGTCAAAAATTCTATGAACCCCCCAAAAATCTTTTGTAACCCCCCAAAAAACCATCAAAACCCATATTTTACCCAAAAAAATTCAGAAATTTCTCAAAAACGTGAAAATAATGTTCAAAAATTCTATGAACCCCCCCAAAAAACCATCAAAACCCAAATTTTACCAAAAACAAAAATCTCAGAAATTTCTCAAATACCTCAAAATAATCGTCAAAAATTCTATGAACCCCCCCCAAAATATTTTGTAACTCCCCAAAAAACCATCAAAACCCAAATTTTACCAAAAACAAAAATCTCAGAAATTTCTTAAATACGTCAAAATAATCTTCAAAAATTCTATGAACCCCCCAAAAAAATTTTGTAACCTCCCCAAAAAACCATCAAAACCCAAATTTTACCAAAAAAACTCTTAAAAATTTCTCAAATACCTCAAAATAATCGTCAAAAATTCTATGAATCCCCCCAAAAAACCATCAAACCCCAATTTCTACCCAAAACAAAACCCTCAAAAATTTCTCAAATAAGTCAAAATAATCTTCAAAAATTCTATTAAACCCCCCAAAAATCTTTTGTAACCCCCCCAAAATCTTTTGTAACCCCTCAAAAAACCATCAAAACCCAATTTTTACCAAAAAAAAACTATCAAAAATTTCTCAAATACGTCAAAAAATTTAAAAACCTTTTACATTCTAAAAAAAACCTGAAACCCCCTTCTCCCCCCGAAATAATCAAAATAAACCCAAAAAACTACGAAAACCCCGAAAAATTCTTTAAAAAAAAACAAAAATAACACAAAAACCCCGAAACATCTTTTCGTACATCCCAGGTAGATTTTATACAAATATTTTTTCACTCCAAATGTTTTTTCTCGTATTTGTTCAAATTCTCCATAAATCAAAAACCCAGAAATGTTTTTTGTTTGATGACTACATTGAGATAAGAGATAAAGGAATTTCTGTTGCGAAATATTAGACGAGATATGAGCACAGGGACGTATTTGTACATATGGAATCGAAATCGGGTAAAGAAGAATCGAAAATCATAAGAACCCCCCCAAAAATCATCAAAAAACCCCCCAAATTATCAAAAATGTCATCAAATCGTCAAAAATTAGTTAAAACTATCTTATATCCGCAAATTATCAAAAATTGAGTGAAGATATCGAAAAAATCGTCAGGTGTAACTATCTATCCAGCCCCCCCCCCAAAATAGTATTAGAATCTCCAAAAATGGTTAAAATTTCTTAAATTGTTGAATTTTACTTAATTGCAATCAAAATTAACCATATAATGTTAAAAAATTAGTTGAAAACATGCAACAATTAGCAGATGTAGGTTAAACTCAAAAAATTATCAAAACCCCCCCAAAAATCAATAAAAATCTTCAATGGAAATTCAAAAATCAGTAAGACTCACCCGAATGTCATCGGAGGTCAAAAATCATGTTAAAAGATACGAAAATCATTAAATGTAACATAGCCCCCCATAAATATCAAATTATCCAAAAAAAATCATCAAAAACCCCCCCAAAAATCAAAAAAAATCTTCAATGAACGTCAAAAATCAGTAAGAATGTCATCGGAGGTCAAAAATCATGTTAAAAGATACGAAAATCATTAAATGTAAAAACCCCCCCCAACAAATATCAAATTACCCAAAAAAATCATCAAAAAATCCCCCAAAAATCAATAAAAATCATCAATGGACATTCAAAAATCAGTAAGACTCACCCGAATATCATCGGAGGTCAAAAATCATGTTAATAGATACGAAAATCATTAAATGAAAAAAAAAACCAAAATCTTTAAACCCCCCAAAAATATTCAAAAATCATTGAGAATTGTCAAAGATTGCATTAAAATATCCAAAAATGATTAAAGGTATCTAAAACTCCAAAAATGAAATTTAAAAAAAACCCAATAAATCATTGAAAACTCCCAAAAACATTAAGACCCCCCCCAAATCTTCAAAATTCCCCAAAAGTACTTCAAAATATTAAGAATCATCAAAGATCATGTTGAAATCTCTAAAAATTATTAAATTTAATTAAATATTTAAGAAAGAATTAAAAAAAAACATTAAGACCCCCCAAATTCTTCAAAACCCCTCAAAACTCATGGAGAATCATCAAAGATCGTACTAAAATATCAAAAAATGATTGAATGTAACTAAACGGCCAAAAATGGAATTAAAGACCCCCAAAAATTATTAAAAACTCCCACGAAACATTAAGACCCCCCCCAGAAATCATCAAAAGCCCCAAAATCTTCAAAACCCCACCAAAAATCATCAAAAATTAGTTGAGAACGTCCAACAATCAACACACGTAACTAAAACCTCCCAAAAAACATTAACCCCCAAAAAAAAAACATCAACCCCCCAAAAAATCTTCAAAACCCCCCAAAAAGCATTAAGAATCATCATAGACCGTATTATATTACCCCAAAAAGATTAAATGTCACTTAAACTTTTAAAAAAAATCAATAAAAACTCCCAAAAAACATTAAGACCCCCCCCCAAAATCATCAAAAGCCCCAAAATTTCCAGAACCCCTCCAAAAACTATTAAAAATAATTTTAGAACGTTCAACAATCAACACACGTAACTAAAACCTTCCAAAAACATCACGACCCCTCCCCAAATCCTTAAACCCCCCCAAAAAATATTCAAAAATCATTAAAAATCATCAATGATCATGTTAATATATGCAAAATTTATTAAACGTAACTAAAACCTCCCAAAAAACATTAACCCCCCCAAAAAAAAAAACATCAACCCCCCCAAAAAATCTTCAAAACCCCCCAAAAAGCATTAAGAATCATCAAAGAGTGTATTATATTACCCCAAAACGATTAAATGCAAAACTCCAAAAAAATCAATAAAAACTCCCAAAAAACATTAAGACCCCCCCCAAAAATCACGAAAATCCCCAAACCCCCACCAAAAATCTTCAAGAATCATCCAAATAACCTCCAATAAAATCATCAACTTCTTCCCTAAAAATATATATACAGTACCCCCAAAATCTTCAAACCACCCCCCCCCTCAAAATATCAAAATATCCCAAAAATATTCAAAAATCAGTAAGAATCATCAATGATCATGTTATTATATCCAAAATTTATTTAACTTAAAACTATAAAACCCCCCCAAAAAAATCATTATAAACATTGCGACCCCCCCCTCCCAAATCATGAAAAGCCCCAAAATCTTCAAAACCCCACCAAAAATTATTTTAGAACGTCCAACAATCGCACGCACGTAACTAAAACCTCCCAAAAAAAAAACACCAAGCCCCCCCAAAAAATCTTCGAAACCCCTCCAAAATCATAAAGAATCATCAAAGACAGTATTATATTACCCCAAAATGATTAAAGCTCCAAAATAATCAATAAAAAACCTCCCAAAAAATTATTAAGATCCCCCAAAAATCATGAAAACCCCCAAAAATCATCCAAATTACCTCCAATAAAAACCATCAACTTCTTCCTCAAAAATATATATATTTACAGTACCCCCCCGAAATAAAATTCCCCCAAAACTTTATAACGTTTATTTACAAAATTCTATACACAAAAATACCTACAATAACAACAAAAAAACCAACCCCCCCCAAATCCATCAATCCCCCTTGTTCTTCTTCGTCCTCTTCGGCTTACTCCCGAAAATCTTCCTCCACGACCATACGATCGCGCATCTCACCAACCACAATATCCCCCACACCAAAATCGCCACCAAGACCACCAGAAACCCCAAGACGTCCAACATGTAGTACTTCCAAGCCGGCATATCGGCAGCCGGGCTCCTGAGGTGTTTGGCTCCCTTGTGTCTGATGACGTACTCCGTCCAATACACGGCTCGTTGGAGGCTGGGAATCTCCTCGTCCCTGAATATCTCCCCCATGGTCCTGGCGGCTTCCCTGTAACTGAAAATCGCGCCAGATTAGTTGCTGGTGCTGCGGGTGAGGTTCTAGAAGCACCAGGTGCTTGGGCAGGTCTTCCCAGCACCTGTAAGTGACTTTGCAGAAGCACCAGATGCTTCAGAAGATGTTCCTAGCACCAAAAAGTACTTTGGATCGAGTTCTACAAGTACCTGGTGCTTCAGAAGGTCTTCCTATCACCCAAAAGTACTTTGGATCGAGTTCTAGTAGCACCTGGTGCTTCTAAAGATCTTCCTATCACCCAAAAGTACTTTGGACCTAGTTCTACAAGCACCAGATGCTTCAGAAGGTCTTCCTATCACCCAAAAGTACTTTGGACCAAGTTCTACAAGCACCAAATGCTTCTAATTGCATTCCCAGCACTTTTCCAGAAGCACCAGATGCTTCCAGAGATCCTCCATCCACCTCATTACCTTTCGTTCCTCATAACTTCCTCTATAGCAGCTTTGAGACTCTGTTTCGTCAAGCTGCGCTTGTCCACCTTCAATCCGTAGCCTCGTTTCACCATCTTGTTCACGTTGGTGATCTGGTCTCCGAAAAAGGGGATTCCTATCAACGGAATACCGTTGTAGACGGATTCCTGCAGACTCTGCAATCCACCTTGGGTGATGAACAGCTTCACGTTTTCATGTCCTGCAATTAAACATCCACTGCTACTAAATCCACAACCCACCCAGCAATATCTTACTCAATATGTCTTGCTGCGGTAGCCATTTCTTGACCAAGACGTTCTCGGTGACTGGGCCGATGTCTGCGTCCATCTTCATCACCACCGGGTAAGGAATTTCGGCGAAGGTGTCGATCAAGGCTCGCTTAAATTCTGGGGTTAGTATGTTGGAGTTGACGTTGCTGCCCAAGCTGAAGTAGATGACGCCTCGGTGGCCTTGGTCTAAGAATTTCTGGATGTCCTGTAAGAAAAAAAAAGGGTGTTAGATGATGGTGGGGCGGTGGGAAATGGTCGTGGTGGTTCGAGGAGGTAAAGAGGTTTTGTTTGAGGTTGGATGGTTTTTGGGCACAAGTTGGATGCTTCTGTTTTGGAATAATTGGTAAGAGGAAGAGGTTTCCTAAGGAGATTTAGGCAGCAGATCGGTGGTAGGGTGTTTTTAGTTGACCAGGATCTTGGGAATGGTTCCTAGACTGTTGGGTTCTGTTTTAACTCTTCTGGATGCTGCCGATACCTTACAGTCCCATTTTTAAGGGACCTGGATCTTCCGGATGTTTCCCATATTTATTGGTCCAGAATCCGCTTGATATCTTAGAGACCCATTTTTTGTGGACCTGGGTCCTTCTAAAGGTTTCTAGTTTATTAAGTCCCATATTTGATTGTCCAAGATCCTCCAGATACCTTACAGTCCCATTTTTAAGGGACCTGGATCTTCCTAGTTTATTCAGTCCCATATTAAACTGCTCAGGATTCTCCTGATACCATGGAGTGCCATTTTTAGTGAACCTGGATCTTTCTTGATGTTTTCTAGTTCATTAGGTCCCATTTTTTATTCTCCTGGATGCTCCTTATACCTTAAAGTCCCATTTTTAATGGATCTGGATCTTCCTAGTTCATTCAGTCCCATATTATACTGCCCAAGATCCTCCTAATGCCATTGCGTGCCATTTTAAGTGGACCTGGATCTTTCTTGATGTTTTCTAGTTCATTAGGTCCCATTTTTTATTCTCCTGGATACTCCTTATACCTTAAAGTCCCATTTTTAATGGACCTGGATCTTCCTAGTCCATTCAGTCCCATATTATACTGCCCAAGATTCTCCTATAACCATGGAGTGCCATTTTAAGTGGACCTGGATCTTCCAGACGTTTCCTAGTTCATTTAATCCCATATTTAATGGTCCAGGATCCTCTTGATATCTTAAAGTCCCATTTTAATGGACCTGGATCATTCAGTCCCATATTAAATTGCCCAAGATCCTCCTAATACCATGGAGTGCCATTTTAAGTGGACCTGGATCTTTCTTGATGTTTTCTAGTTCATTAGGTCCCATTTTTTATTCTCCTGGATGCTCCTCATACCTTAAATTTTTTTTTTATGGACCTGGATCTTCCTAGTTCATTTAGTCCCATATTAAATTGCCCAAGATCCTCCTAATGCCATGGAGTGCCATTTTAAGTGGACCTGGATCTTTCTTGATGTTTTCTAGTTCATTAGATCCCATTTTTAATGGACCTGGATCTTCCTAGTTCATTCAGTCCCATATTATACTGCCCAAGATCCTCCTAATGCCATGGAGTGCCATTTTAAGTGGACCTGGATCTTCCGGACTTTTTCTAGTTCATTTAATTCCATATTTAATGGTCCACGATCCTCTTGATATCTTAAAGTCCCATTTTTAATGGACCTGGATCATTCAGTCCCATATTAAATTGCCCAAGATCCTCCTAATACCTTGGAGTGCTATTTTAAATGGACCTGGATCTTTCTTGAAGTTTTCTAGTTCATTAGGTCCCATTTTTTCTTCTCCTGAATGCTCCTTATACCTTAAAGTCCCATTTTCAATGGACCTGGATCTTCCTAGTTCATTCAGTCCCATATTAAACTGCCCAAGATCCTCCTAATGCCATGGAGTGCCATTTTAAGTGGACCTGGATCTTTCTTGATGTTTTCTGGTTCATTAGGTCCCATTTTTTATTCTCCTGGATGCTCCTCATACCTTAAAGTCCCATTTTTAATGGACCTGGATCTTCCTAGTTCATTCAGTCCCATATTAAACTGCCCAAGATCCTCCTAATACCATGAAGTGCCATTTTAAGGGGACCTGGATCTTCCGGACGTTTCCTGGTTTATTAGGTCCCATTTTTTATTCTCCTGGATGCTCCTCATACCTTAATGTCCCATTTTTAATGGACCTGGATTTTCCTAGTTCATTCAGTCCCATATTTTTTGTCCAAGAATCTTCTGATACCGTAGAGTCCCATTTTTAGTGGACTTGGATCTTCCTGAAGTTTCCTAGTTTATTCAGTCCCATATTTTATTGTCCAAGGGTCTTCTGATACCATTTTTAGTGGACCTGGAACCTTCTGAAGGTTTCTAGTTTATCAAGTCCCATATTTTATTGTCCAAGTTCCTTATGATACCTTAGAGTCCCATTTTTAGTGGACTTGGATCTGCCAGATGTTTCCTAGTTCCTTCAGTCCCATATTTAATTGCCCAAGATCCTCCTAATACCTTGGAGTGCCATTTTAAATGGACCTGGATCTTCCTGATGTTTCCTAGTTCATTCAGTCCCATATTTTATTGTCCAAGAATCTTCTGATACCATTTTTAGTGGACCTGGAACCTTCTGAAGGTTTCTAGTTTATCAAGTCCCATATTTTATTGTCCAAAATCCTTCTGATAGCGCAGAGTCCCATTTTTAGTGGACTTGGATCTTCCAGATGTTTCCTAGTTCATTCAGTCCCATATTTTATTGTCCAAGAATCCTCCTATATGCCATGGAGGGCCATTTTTAGTGGACCTGGAACCTTCTGAAGGTTTCTAGTTTATCAAGTCCCATATTTTATTGTCCAAAATCCTTCTGATAGCGCAGAGTCCCATTTTTAGTGGACTTGGATCTTCCAGATGTTTCCTAGTTCATTCAGTCCCATATTTTATTGTCCAAGAATCTTCTGATACCATTTTTAGTGGACCTGGAACCTTCTGAAGGTTTCTAGTTTATCAAGTCCCATATTTTATTGTCCAAGATCCTTCTGATACCGCAGAGTCCCAGTTTTAGTGGACTTGGATCTTCCAGATGTTTCCCAGTTCCTTCAGTCCCATATTTATTTGCCCAAGATCCTCTTGATACCATGGAGTGCCATTTTTAATGGACCTGGATCTTCCTGATGTTTCATAGTTCATTCAGTCCCATATTTTATTGTCCAAGGGTCTTCTGATACCATTTTTAGTGGACCTGGAACCTTCTGAAGGTTTCTAGTTTATCAAGTCCCATATTTTATTGTCCAAAATCCTTCTGATAGCGCAGAGTCCCATTTTTAGTGGACTTGGATCTTCCAGATGTTTCCTAGTTCCTTCAGTCCCATATTTAATTGCCCAAGATCCTCCTAATACCTTGGAGTGCCATTTTAAATGGACCTGGATCTTCCTGATGTTTCCTAGTTCATTCAGTCCCATATTTTATTGTCCAAGAATCTTCTGATACCATTTTTAGTGGACCTGGAACCTTCTGAAGGTTTCTAGTTTATCAAGTCCCATATTTTATTGTCCAAAATCCTTCTGATAGCGCAGAGTCCCATTTTTAGTGGACTTGGATCTTCCAGATGTTTCCTAGTTCATTCAGTCCCATATTTTATTGTCCAAGATGCTCCTCTGATACCATTTTTAGTGGACCTGGAACCTTCTGAAGGTTTCTAGTTTATCAAGTCCCATATTTTATTGTCCAAAATCCTTCTGATAGCGCAGAGTCCCATTTTTAGTGGACTTGGATCTTCCAGATGTTTCCTAGTTCATTCAGTCCCATATTTTATTGTCCAAGAATCTTCTGATACCATTTTTAGTGGACCTGGAACCTTCTGAAGGTTTCTAGTTTATCAAGTCCCATATTTTATTGTCCAAAATCCTTCTGATAGCGCAGAGTCCCATTTTTAGTGGACTTGGATCTTCCAGATGTTTCCTAGTTCATTCAGTCCCATATTTATTTGCCCAAGATCCTCCTAATACCTTGAAGTGCTATTTTAAATGGACCTGGATCTTCCTGATGTTTCCTAGTTTATTCAGTCCCATATTTTATTGTCCAAGGGTCTTCTAATACCATTTTTAGTGGACCTGCAACCTTCTGAAGGTTTCTAGTTTATCAAGTCCCATATTTTATTGTCCAAGATCCTTCTGATACCGTAGAGTCCCATTTTTAGTGGACTTGGATCTTCCAGATGTTTCCTAGTTCCTTCAGTCCCATATTTAATTGCCCAAGATCCTCCTAATATCTTAGAGTGCCATTTTAAATGGACCTGGATCTTCCTGATGTTTCCTAGTTTATTCAGTCCCATATTTTATTGTCCAAGAATCTTCTGATACCATTTTTAGTGGACCTGCAACCTTCTGAAGGTTTCTAGTTTATCAAGTCCCATATTTTATTGTCCAAAATCCTTCTGATAGCGCAGAGTCCCATTTTTAGTGGACTTGGATCTTCCAGATGTTTCCTAGTTTCTTCAGTCCCATATTTAATTGCCCAAGATCCTCCTAATATCTTAGAGTGCCATTTTAAGTGGACCTGGATCTTCCTGATGTTTTCTAGTTCATTCAGTCCCATATTTTCTTGTCCAAGAATCTTCTGATACCATTTTTAGTGGACCTGCAACCTTCTGAAGGTTTCTAGTTTATCAAGTCCCATATTTTATTGTCCAAAATCCTTCTGATAGCGCAGAGTCCCATTTTTAGTGGACTTGGATCTTCCAGATGTTTCCTAGTTCATTCAGTCCCATATTTTATTGTCCAAGAATCTTCTGATACCATTTTTAGTGGACCTGGAACCTTCTGAAGGTTTCTAGTTTATCAAGTCCCATATTTTATTGTCCAAAATCCTTCTGATAGCGCAGAGTCCCATTTTTAGTGGACTTGGATCTTCCAGATGTTTCCTAGTTCATTCAGTCCCATATTTTATTGTCCAAGAATCTTCTGATACCATTTTTAGTGGACCTGGAACCTTCTGAAGGTTTCTAGTTTATCAAGTCCCATATTTTATTGTCCAAAATCCTTCTGATAGCGCAGAGTCCCATTTTTAGTGGACTTGGATCTTCCAGATGTTTCCTAGTTCATTCAGTCCCATATTTATTTGCCCAAGATCCTCCTAATACCTTGAAGTGCTATTTTAAATGGACCTGGATCTTCCTGATGTTTCCTAGTTTATTCAGTCCCATATTTTATTGTCCAAGGGTCTTCTAATACCATTTTTAGTGGACCTGCAACCTTCTGAAGGTTTCTAGTTTATCAAGTCCCATATTTTTATTGTCCAAGATCCTTCTGATACCGTAGAGTCCCATTTTTAGTGGACTTGGATCTTCCAGATGTTTCCTAGTTCCTTCAGTCCCATATTTAATTGCCCAAGATCCTCCTAATATCTTAGAGTGCCATTTTAAATGGACCTGGATCTTCCTGATGTTTCCTAGTTTATTCAGTCCCATATTTTATTGTCCAAGAATCTTCTGATACCATTTTTAGTGGACCTGCAACCTTCTGAAGGTTTCTAGTTTATCAAGTCCCATATTTTATTGTCCAAAATCCTTCTGATAGCGCAGAGTCCCATTTTTAGTGGACTTGGATCTTCCAGATGTTTCCTAGTTTCTTCAGTCCCATATTTAATTGCCCAAGATCCTCCTAATATCTTAGAGTGCCATTTTAAGTGGACCTGGATCTTCCTGATGTTTTCTAGTTCATTCAGTCCCATATTTTCTTGTCCAAGAATCTTCTGATACCATTTTTAGTGGACCTGGAACCTTCTGAAGGTTTCTAGTTTATCAAGTCCCATATTTTATTGTCCAAGATCTTTCTGATAGCGCAGAGTCCCATTTTTAGTGGACTTGGATCTTCCAGATGTTTCCCAGTTCCTTCAGTCCCATATTTTATTGTCCAAGAATCTTCTGATACCATTTTTAGTGGACATGGAACCTTCTGAAGGTTTCTAGTTTATCAAGTTCCATATTTTATTGTCCAAAATCCTTCTGATACCGTAGAGTCCCATTTTTAGTGGACCTGGATCTTCCTGATGTTTCCTAGTTCCTTCAGTCCCATATTTATTTGCCCAAGATCCTCCTAATACCTTGGAGTGCCATTTTAAATAGACCTGGATCTCCCTGATGTTTCCTAGTTTCTTCAGTCCCATATTTATTTGCCCAAGATCCTCCTAATACCTTGGAGTGCCATTTTAAATAGACCTGGATCTCCCTGATGTTTCCTAGTTTCTTCAGTCCCATATTTATTTGCCCAAGATCCTCCTAATACCTTGGAGTGCCATTTTAAATAGACCTGGATCTCCCTGATGTTTCCTAGTTCCTTCAGTCCCATATTTATTTGCCCAAGATCCTCCTAATACCTTGGAGTGCCATTTTAAATAGACCTGGATCTTCCTGATGTTTCCTAGTTCCTTCAGTCCCATATTTATTTGCCCAAGATCCTCCTAATACCTTGGAGTGCCATTTTAAATAGACCTGGATCTCCCTGATGTTTCCTAGTTCCTTCAGTCCCATATTTATTTGCCCAAGATCCTCCTAATACCTTGGAGTGCCATTTTAAATAGACCTGGATCTCCCTGATGTTTCCTAGTTTCTTCAGTCCCATATTTATTTGCCCAAGATCCTCCTAATACCTTGGAGTGCCATTTTAAATGACCCTGGATCTTCCTGATGTTTCCTAGTTCATTCAGTCCCATATTTTATTGTCCAAGAATCTTCTGATACCATTTTTATTGGACCTGGAACCTTCTGAAGGTTTCTAGTTTATCAAGTCCCATATTTTATTGTCCAAGATCCTTCTGATACCGTAGAGTCCCATTTATAGTGGACCTGGATCTTCCTGATGTTTCCTAGTTCATTTAGTCCCATATTAAATTGCCCAAGATCCTCCTAATGCCATGGAGTGCCATTTTAAGTGGACCTGGATCTTTCTTGATGTTTCCTAGTTCATTCAGTCCCATATTTTATTGTCCAAGAATCTTCTGATACCATTTTTAGTGGACCTGGAACCTTCTAAAGGTTTCTAGTTTATCAAGTCCCATATTTTATTGTCCAAGATCCTTCTGATACCGTAGAGTCCCATTTTAACTAAACCTGGATCTTCCTTATATATATCCCAGTTCTAAGTCCCATTTTAACTCTTCTAGATGCTCCTGATACCTTACACTTCCATTTTTAGCGAACCCAGATCCTTCTAAACAACATTTACACCTCCCATGAAGCTGCTCGATCCAATTTTTCGTTCCACACCAACCCGCAAGATCATCCACACCCTTCCTATCAGAACGGAACCATCCTCACCTTCTAACTTAACCGAAACAACACCAGAACCATTACCGCGCACTCTAAACCCCTCCTCCCATTATCCTTAAAACCACCTCCAACGTTTCCCCTACACCTCCCACCATAAACTTACCTCTGGCAGCTTCTCCGCCGGTTTCAAATGCATCCCACCACCTACGGTTATAGTATTCGGACCAATCGGTCTGATGCTATGGAACAACGGATTGGTACCCACGAACAACATGCTGATGTTCTTCTGCAGCTCCTCCAAAGGTGGTAGATCATCTCCGAAGTATCTTTTGATCCTCGAATGATAGTTGGGGTATACTTTTTGATATATAAAGTACTTGTAGATGTTGGTGTATAAGAAACTGGTCACCCTGTGCTGGAAGGTCATCTCTTCCGGAGCTGGAACGTTTAGGTTATAGTCTGGGGTGGTTAGAGGGTGCACCAGGTTGCCCATGGTGTCGTGGAATTGAAGAGCCGCGTCCATGGAAGCGATACCGATCACGGGGCATGGGAAGATCCAGCTGAAGGCGAACATGGTGATCATCTGAGCTTCGATCATCAGCAGATCGAACTTCTTGGTGGACGTGTTGGTGGTTTGGAGCAGAGGTTTGATCTCTGGATGGTTGAAATGGTGGTCTTCGCATTCTATAAAGGCGTTTCTCATGGTGGCAGCGATTTGGAAGTAGGTTTTGTTTTCATCGGCCATGGCTTCGGTTATTTGGTACTTGTCGTAGATTTGGTAGCAGTAGCTGGTGTCTATTTCCTTGAGGTTGGTTAGATGAGGTAGATGTTGAGGATCGGTGGTTATGGTGGTGATTTGGTGTCCTCTTGAGGCTAGTTCTCTCCATAGAGGTTGGAATGGGAGGTGGTGGGTTTTGGAGGCTGTAGGGATGATGGTTAAGATGTTGGCGTTGAATGATTGGTGGATTTGGAGGAGGATGAGCACCAGGTGTAGTTTGGTGTGCATTTTGTCGTTGGTTACTGTCGATTCTAGTTAATGTGGGTTTTTTCTGTGGTGTTATCTTATCATTGTGTACGTGATAAAAGTGTAAAAGTCGAGTGTTTGTTTATTGGTGATTTGTGTGCTGGGAGATAAGGTTTGGAGGACGTGGTGATGGTGGTCTTGGTCTTGGTGGTGGTGGCAGAGGTTTGGGTGTGCTACGAGGGGTGGTTGTTGTGAAGTCGTGGTGGATGGGTTGAAGAAGAGGGTTTGGGATTGGGTGTGGAAGGTGGGATGGTTGGGGTTTGTCGTGGGGGTTTGAAATGGATGGGGGAAAGGTTTAGGATTTGTGTTGGAGGTTTGAAATGGGTTGGGGTTTGAAGAAAGTTGTTAAAAGAAGTGGAAAGTTGTGTGAAAGGTGTTCGAAATTGATGGGAAGGTTCTAGAATTTGTTTTTAGGTTGTAAATTGAGTGTGGTACCTGTAAGTGTGGTAAAAGTGCTTCAAAAATTGTTGAAAATCTTGGAAATTGATGGAAAGCTTTCAGGGGTTATTAAAAGACTTAAAATGTTGTTAAAAAGTTCGAAGAAGGTATTAGAAGTTTGTAAAATTTATGAAAGATCTTCAAGTGTTGTTTAAGGTCGTAAAAAGTTATCAAAAAGTCACGAAAATGATCAAAAAACTTTAAAGTTATTGAAAAACCTTAAAGAATTATTAAAAGGCCAAAAATATTATCAAAAAGCCACAAAAATCTCCAAAATTCATGAAAAACCTTCAAAAATTATTAAAAATCCCAAAAAATTATCAAAAAGGCCCAAAAATTATAAAAAACCTCCAAAATTCATGAAAAACTTTCAGAAATTATTAAAAGATCCAAAATATTATCAAAAAGCCACAAAAATCTCCAAAATTCATGAAAAACCTTCAAAAATTATTAAAAATCCCAAAAAATTATCAAAAAGGCCCAAAAATGATCAAAAACCTCCAAAATTCATGAAAAACCCTCAAAAATTATTAAAATACCTAAAATATTGTCAAAAAGTACCAAAAATTATCAAAAACCTCCAAAATTCATGAAAAACTTTCAGAAATTATTAAAAGATCCAAAATATTATCAAAAAGCCACAAAAATCTCCAAAATTCATGAAAAACCTTCAAAAATTATTAAAGTGTCCAAAAAATTACCAAAAACCCACAAAAATGATCAAAAACCTCTAAAATTCATGAAAAAACTTCAAAATTTTTTAAAGGACCCAAAAAATTATCAAAAAGCCCCAAAAATGATCAAAAACCTCCAAAGTTCATGTTAAACTTTCAGAAATTATTAAAAGATCCAAAATATTATCAAAAAGTCCCAAAAAATTACCAAAAACCTCCAAAATTCATTTTTAAGCTCTAAAATGAATCTGAAACCTTCAAGTATGATAAAAATCCTCCAAAAATTATCAAAAACCTCCAAAATTAATGAGAAACCCTCAGAAATTATTAAAAGACCCAAAATATTATCAAAAAGCCCCAAAAATAATCAAAAACCTCCAAAATTAATAAAAACCTGTCAAAAATTATTAAAAGACCAAAAAAATTATCAAAAAGCTCCAAAATTGATCGAAATTCTCCAAAATTTATCGAAATCCTCCAAATGTTTTCAAAAGACCCAGAAAGTCCTCCAAAAGTTATCTAAAGATCCAAAAAACTATCAAAAACCTTCAGAAATTGTAAAAAAAACTATCAAAAACCTCCAAAATTCATCTTGAAGCTCTAAAATGAATCAGTATTCTCCAAAACTGATCGAAATTCTCCAAAATATTTCGAAATTCTCCAAATGTTATAAAAAGACCCAAAAAACTATCAAAAAATTATCAAAAACTCCCAAAATTAATGAACAACATTCAAAATTCGTTTTTAAACCAAAAAATAAATCTAAATCCTCCAAAATTGATAGAACTCTTCCAATAGTTATCAAAAGACCCAAAAAACTATCAAAAAGACTCAAAAAAGCTTTCAAAAACTCCCAAAAAATTACCAAAAACCTCCAAAATTCATTTTTAAGCTCTAAAATGAATCTAAACCCTAAAAATTAATCAATATCCTCCAAAAATTATCCACAGACCTCAAAAAACTATCAGAAAGCTCCCAAAAATTATCAAAAATCCTCCAAAAATTTTCAAAAACCTTCAAAATTATTGAAAAACCCTCAGAAATTATTAAAAGACCTAAAATATTATCAAAAAGTCACAAAAATGATCAAATACCTCCAAAATTATCAAAAACCTTTAAAAATTATCAAAAAAACTCTAAAAATTACCAAATAGTTTCAAAAATTGTTAAAAACGTACAAAGTTTTTTGATAAATTTTCACGATTTATCAAAAAACTTTTTTTATCGAATTATTTCAAAATTTAATAAAAACGCTACAAATTGTTGGCCAAAAATTTATCAAAATTACTTAAAATCCTTTAAAAACTTTCAAAAACCTTAAAAAATTATCAAAAACTCCCAAAATTCATTAAAAACCTCCAAAATACATCTTATTGCTCTGAATTGAATTTAAATCCTCCAAAATTGATCGAAATTCTCAAAAAATCATAAAAAGACCCCAAAAATTATCAAAAACTCCCAAAATTCATTAAAAATCTTCAAAATTCGTCAAAAAACTCCAAAATTTATAGAAATATTTCAAAATTTATCAAAAACGCTCCAAAGTTCATTAAAAGTCTTTAAAATCACCCAAAAATTATAAAAAACCGCAAAAAATTGTCAAAAACTTCCAAAATTCCTTAAAAATCTTCTTAATTCATCAAAAATTTCAAAACTTATCAAAAACTTCCAAAATTATTGTCCTAAAATTCAGTCCTTCGAAAACTCGTAAAACTCCCAAAAATTATCAAAAACTTTCAAAATTCATTAAAAAACCTACAAAAGTTATTAAAAGACCCAAAATATTATCAAAAAGCCACAAAAATAATCAAAAACCCCCAAAATTCAAGAAAAACCCTCAAAAAATTTTAAAAAACCCAAAATATTATCAAAAAGCCACAAAAATGATCAAAAACCTTCAAAAATTATTAAAAGTCCCAAAAAAATTATCAAAAATCGCCAAAAATGATCAAAAACCTCCAAAATTCACGAAAAACCCGAAATATTATCAAAAAGCCACAAAAATTATCAAAAACCTCCAAAAAATTATCAAAAACCTCCAAAAATTATTAAAAGTCCCAAAAAATTATCAAAAATCTCCAAAAACCTCCAAAATTCATGAGAAACCTTCAAAAATTATTAAAAGGCCCAAAAAGTTATCTAAAATTTCCAAAATTTATCGAAATCCTCCAAACGTTATCAAAAGACCCAGAAAACTATCAAATACGTCAAAAAATTATCAAAAACCTCCAAAATGAATGAAAAATTTCCAAAATTTATTTTTAAGCTGGAAAATGAATCTAAATCCTCCAAAATTAATAGAACTCCTCCAAAATTTCTCTAAAACCTCCAAAATTAATAAAAAACCTCAAAAATTCATTTTTAAGCTCTAAAATGAATTTAAATCCTCCAAAATTGATCGAAATCCTTCAAAAATCATAAAAAAGACCCCAAAAATTATCAAAAACTTTAAAAATTAATGGAAAACCTCCAAAATTAATTTTTAAGCTCTAAAATGAAACTAAATCATCCAAAATTGATCAAAATCCTCCAAATTTTATCAAAAGACCCAAAAATCTATCAAAAGGTCCCCAAAAATGATCAAAAACCACCAAAATTTATTTTTATGCTCCAAGATGAATTTAAATCCTCCAAAATTGTTTGAAATTCTCCAGAAATTATCAAAAGCTCCAAAAATTATTAAATAGCCCTAAAAATTATAAAAACCCCCCATAATGAACTAAAAACCTTCAAAATGTATCGAAAACCTCCAAAATCCATAAAAAAACCCAATAATTTAAAAAAATAAGCTAACAATGACCCTGATTTTATTTTTTGTTTACCGTTTTTCGTACATTTTTTCTTTTTTTATCTTATCACAAAAATGTTCTAAAGAATTATTTTATTCAAATACGATAAGCCCCTGCCGTAGATAACACTCGGTACACAAACAGTCAGATAAAAGTAAATATTAGGTATACAGTAGCATGTTTGTATAGGAATGGATGGATATACGGGGCGTATATGGATATACGGGGCGTATAGTTTTATTAAAAATCTTCAAAATTTGTCGAAAATTCAACAAAATTCATTAAAGTCCTTCAAAAGCTCTCAAAACCCCTTTAAAATTATCTCCAAAATTATCAACACTTTTTAAAAACCCCTAAAATTATCAAAAACCTTCAAAAGTTGTCAAAAATCTCCAAAGTTCATCAAAAGTCTTTAAAATCGCCCAAAAATTATCAAAAGCCTCTAAATATTATTAAAAACGCCCAAAAATGTATAAAAAAATTCCAAAAAAATACGGAAACTTATTTAAATAAAAAAAAATCATTAAAAGTTATCAAAAACCTTCAAAAATGATCAAAAACACTCTAAAAATTATCAAAAACCTCCAAAGTTTATTAAAAACTTTAAAATTTACAGAAATATTTTAAAAACCCTCGGAAATTATCAGAGACCCTGTAAAATTATCAAAAACCTCTAAAACTTATTAAAAACTCCCAAAATTCATTAAAAGTCTCCAAAATTCATCAAAAATCTCCAAAGTTTATCAAAAAGGCTCCAAATTCTTGTCCAAAAATTCATCAAAAATCTCCAAAGTTCATAAAAACTCTTAAAAACCACCCAAAAATTATCAAAAATCTTCAAAAATTATCAAGAACCTTTAAAAATTATCAAAAATGCACTAAATTTTTAAAAACCTTAAAAAAATATTTGAATATAAAAAAAATATCAAAAATGTCCAAAGAATGATCAAAACTCACTAAAAATTATCACAAACCTTTAAAAATTATCAAAAACAATCAAAAATTTTCAAAAATCTCCAAAGTTTATCAAAAAATTCAAAATTCATAGAAATATTTCAAAATTTATCAAAAAGGTTCCAAATTCTTTTCCAAAAATTCATCAAAAATCTCCGAAATTGATAAAAACTCTTAAAAAAATATCAAAAACCTTTTAAAATTGTCAAAAATATCCCAAATTCATTAAAAATCCCCAGAATTCATCAAAAAACTTCAAAGTTCATAAAAACTCTTAAAAACCACCCAAAAATTATCAATAACCTCTAAAAATTATCAAAAACCCCCCAAAAATTTTTAAAAATAAAAAAAAACCTTAGAAACCCACTCAAAATTTATTAAAAAATTACAAAAAAAGTATGAAAACTTTAAATCAAAAAATATTTATTAAAAAACGTCCAAAAAAATTATCAAAATCCTTCAAAAATTATCAAAAACTTCTAAAAATTATCAAAAACCCCCAAAAAATTTTCAAAAACACCTTAAATTCATAGAAACCTCTCAAAATTTATGAAAAAATTACGAAAAAATATGAAAACTTATTTTAATCAAAAAATAATCATTAAAAATTATCAAAAACGTCCAAAAAAATTATCAAAACCCTCCAAAAATTATCAAAAAATCTAAAAATTATCAAAAATCTCCAAAGTTCATTCTAGATCTCCAAAATTCATCAACAAACTTCAAAATTGATGGAAATATTTTAAAAACCCTCAGAAATTATAAAAGACCCTCCAAAATTATCAAAAACCTTCAAAAATTATCAAAAACCCCTAAAAAATTATCAAATATTCCAAAAATTATCAAAAATCTCCAAAGTTCATTCTAGATCTCCAAAATTCATCAACAAACTTCAAAATTGATGGAAATATTATAAAAACCCTCAGAAATTATAAAAGACCCTCTAAAATTATCAAAACCCTCCAAAAATTATCAAAAACCTTTAAAAATTATCAAAAACCCCCAAAAATACTTTAAATTCATAGAAACCACTCAAAATTAATACAAAAATTACGAAAAATATGAAAACTTATTTTAATCAAAAAATAATCATTAAAAATTATCAAAAACGTCCAAAAAAATTATCAAAAAGTCTAAAAATTATCAAAAATCTTCAAAATTCATCAACAAACTTCAAAATTGATGAAAATATTTTAAAAACCCTCAGAAATTATAAAAGACCCTCTAAAATTATCAAAACCCTCCAAAAATTATCAAAAACCCTCCCAAAATTATCAAAAACCTCTAAAAATTATCAAAAACCCCCCAAAAATTTTTTAAAAATACCTTAAATTCATAGAAACCACTCAAAATTTATCAAAAAAATTACGAAAAAGTATGAAAACTCTTTTAAATTTCAAAAAATCATCAAAACCCTCCAAAAAATGATCAAAACCCTCCAAAAATTATCAAAAACCTCTAAAAATTATCAAAAACCCCCAAAAAATTTTTCAAAATATTTTAAATTCATAAAAACCACTCAAATTTTATTAAAAAATTCCAAATAAATTATAAAAACTTTTTTCAAATTTCAAAAAATCATCTAAAACTCCAAAAAAATCATCAAAACCCTCCATAAAATGATCAAAACCCTCCAAAAATTATCGAAAAACCCCTAAAAAATTATCAAAAAATCCAAAAATTATCAAAAATCTCCAAAGTTCATTCTAGATTTCCAAAATTCATCAACAAACTTCAAAATTGATGGAAATATTTTAAAAACCCTTAGAAATTATCAAAGACCCTCTAAAATTATCAAAAACCCCTAAAAAATTATTAAAAACCTCTAAAAATTATCAAAAAACCCCAAAAATACTTTAAATTCATAGAAACCACTCAAAATTAATACAAAAATTACGAAAAATATGAAAACTTATTTTAATCAAAAAATAATCATTAAAAATTATCAAAAACGTCCAAAAAAATTATCAAAAAGTCTAAAAATTATCAAAAATCTTCAAAATTCATCAACAAACTTCAAAATTGATGAAAATATTTTAAAAACCCTCAGAAATTATAAAAGACCCTCTAAAATTATCAAAACCCTCCAAAAATTATCAAAAACCCTCCCAAAATTATCAAAAACCTCTAAAAATTATCAAAAACCCCCCAAAATTTTTTTAAAAATACCTTAAATTCATAGAAACCACTCAAAATTTATCAAAAAAATTACGAAAAAATATGAAAACTCTTTTAAATTTCAAAAAATCATCAAAACCCTCCAAAAAATGATCAAAACCCTCCAAAAATTATCAAAAACCTCTAAAAATTATCAAAAACCCCCAAAAAATTTTTCAAAATATTTTAAATTCATAAAAACCACTCAAATTTTATTAAAAAATTCCAAATAAATTATAAAAACTTTTTTCAAATTTCAAAAAATCATCTAAAACTCCAAAAAAATCATCAAAACCCTCCATAAAATGATCAAAACCCTCCAAAAATTATCAAAAACCTCTAAAAATTATCAAAAACCCCCAAAAAATTTTTCAAAATATTTTAAATTCATAGAAACAACTCAAATTTTATTAAAAAATTACAAATAAATTATAAAAACTTTTTCAAATTTCAAAAAATTATCTAAAACTCCAAAAAAATCATCAAAACCCTCCAAAAATTATCAAAAACCCTCCCAAAATTATCAAAAACCTCTAAAAATTATCAAAAACCCCCCAAAAATTTTTTAAAAATACCTTAAATTCATAGAAACCACTCAAAATTTATCAAAAAAATTACGAAAAAATATGAAAACTCTTTTAAATTTCAAAAAATCATCAAAACCCTCCAAAAAATGATCAAAACCCTCCAAAAATTATCAAAAACCTCTAAAAATTATCAAAAACCCCCAAAAAATTTTTCAAAATATTTTAAATTCATAAAAACCACTCAAATTTTATTAAAAAATTCCAAATAAATTATAAAAACTTTTTCAAATTTCAAAAATCATCTAAAACTCCAAAAAAATCATCAAAACCCTCCATAAAATGATCAAAACCCTCCAAAAATTATCAAAAACCTCTAAAAATTATCAAAAACCCCAAAAAATTTTTCAAAATATTTTAAATTCATATAAAAAACTCAAATTTTATTAAAAAATTACAAATAAATTATAAAAACTTTTTCAAATTTCAAAAAATTATCTAAAACTCCAAAAAAATCATCAAAACCCTCCAAAAATTATCAAAAACCTCTAAAAATTATCAAAAACCCCCAAAAAATTTTTCAAAATATTTTAAATTCATAAAAACCACTCAAATTTTATTAAAAAATTCCAAATAAATTATAAAAACTTTTTTCAAATTTCAAAAAATCATCTAAAACTCCAAAAAAATCATCAAAACCCTCCATAAAATGATCAAAACCCTCCAAAAATTATCAAAAACCTCTAAAAATTATCAAAAACCCCCAAAAAATTTTTCAAAATATTTTAAATTCATAGAAACAACTCAAATTTTATTAAAAAATTACAAATAAATTATAAAAACTTTTTCAAATTTCAAAAAATTATCTAAAACTCCAAAAAAATCATCAAAACCCTCCAAAAATTATCAAAAACCCTCCCAAAATTATCAAAAACCTCTAAAAATTATCAAAAACCCCCCAAAAATTTTTTAAAAATACCTTAAATTTATAGAAACCACTCAAAATTTATGAAAAAATTACGGAAAAATATGAAAACTCTTTTAAATTTCAAAAAATCATCAAAACCCTCCAAAAATGATCAAAACCCTCCAAAAATTATCAAAAACCTCTAAAAATTATCAAAAACCCCCAAAAAATTTTTCAAAATATTTTAAATTCATAAAAACCACTCAAATTTTATTAAAAAATTCCAAATAAATTATAAAAACTTTTTTCAAATTTCAAAAAATCATCTAAAACTCCAAAAAAATCATCAAAACCCTCCATAAAATGATCAAAACCCTCCAAAAATTATCAAAAACCTCTAAAAATTATCAAAAACCCCCAAAAAATTTTTCAAAATATTTTAAATTCATAGAAACAACTCAAATTTTATTAAAAAATTACAAATAAATTATAAAAACTTTTTCAAATTTCAAAAAATTATCTAAAACTCCAAAAAAATCATCAAAACCCTCCAAAAATTATCAAAAACCTCTAAAAATTATCAAAAACCCCCAAAAAATTTTTCAAAATATTTTAAATTCATAAAAACCACTCAAATTTTATTAAAAAATTCCAAATAAATTATAAAAACTTTTTTCAAATTTCAAAAAATCATCTAAAACTCCAAAAAAATCATCAAAACCCTCCATAAAATGATCAAAACCCTCCAAAAATTATCAAAAACCTCTAAAAATTATCAAAAACCCCCAAAAAATTTTTCAAAATATTTTAAATTCATAGAAACCACTCAAATTTTATTAAAAAATTACAAATAAATTATAAAAACTTTTTCAAATTTCAAAAAATTATCTAAAACTCCAAAAAAATCATCAAAACCCTCCAAAAATTATCAAAACCCTCCAAAAATTATCAAAAACCCCCAAAAAATTTTCAAAAACACCTTAAATTCATAGAAACCACTCAAATTTTATTAAAAATATTACAAATAAATTACAAAAACTTTTTCAAATTTCAAAAATTATCTAAAACTCTCCAAAAAACGATCAAAACCCTCCAAAAATTATCACCAACCTTCAAAAATTATCAAAAACCCCCCAAAACCCGATCAAAAACCCACCAAAACCCGATCAAAAACCCACCAAAACCACCCTCAAACTCAATCCAAAACCTCCCAAACCCCCACCACCACCACAAAAAAAAATCCCCCACACCCACACATCGTACGCACAAACTTTTATCTACGACTAATCCCCCATAACACCATAATCTCCTCTAATAGATAACACTCGGTACACAAACTCGCTACACAAACGCATATTTATACAATAAATAATATACAGAGCGTCCTCACCTCTGGCAACACCCCGGGCATTTTAAAATGCATTCCCACGCCGATAGCCACCGTATTCGGCAGAGCCGGCCTCACGTTATGGAACACCGGGTGCGTAGCCACCAACAACATCCCGATATCCTTCTGCGTTTCGATCATAGAGGTCGCCGTCACCGCGTCCCAACCTCTACTCGCGTGCACCGCCCCCAACTCGGGCAGAACGTACCAGTCGATGGCGTACACGTAAAACAATCGGTACAAGAAACTGAGCACTCGTTCCAGAAAATCCAGATCCTCTTCGTTCTCAAAGGGGAGGTTGTAATCTGGGTACAGCACCGGGTGGGTGGGGTTGCCTATGGCCACGTTGTACTGGATCCCCGACTCCATGGAGGACACCCCGATCCAAGGGCACCGGAAATGCCCTACTAGACCTAGGATGGAAGGAAAATGAGCTTCCGCGATCACCAGGTCGAACTGCTGGTGTTTCAGCTCCCCCACTTGGGGGTGGTCCAGGATAATCTCGGCCAGACGGATGGAGATTTGGTGCAGCAGGGTGACGATGCGCCAAAAGTACGCGGGGTTGCCGGAAATGGTCTCGTAGAACCGCAGGTCGTCGAAGAGGGTGTAGATTTCGCGCCCGACGTCGATTTGGTGGAGATTAGGGGTGGGGGTGGGTAAGGGGTCGGTGGTTATGATGGTGATTTGGTGGTGGCGGTTGGCGAGTGCGGTCCATAGCGGGTGGAAGTAGATTTGGTGGCTGTAGGAGGCGGTGGGGATGACGGCGAGGATTTTGGCGGTGGTGGTTGGGTGTGGGTGTAAAAGGAGGATTATTTGGAGGAGGAGGAGGGGGAGTGGTGGTGGTAGTGGTAGTGGTGGTGGTGGTAGTAGCGCGATGTTGATGTGCATGGTGGCGGTTGTTAACTGAGGTTGGTTGCCGGTGGGTTTGTTGTTTGTAGTTGGTAATCTCGGTTCTATTGTTTGGGGTATTAGTTTTGATGCAGAGTCGGAGTTGGCGGAAAGTGTGTGTGGGTTTTTTTTTTGGTTGGGGGGGTTTGTGGGTGGTTTGTTGAGAGGGGGGGGGTTGGTTGTGGGTGGTTGGGGTGGTAATTTTTGGGGGTGGTTTAATGGTGTTTTGAAGGTTTTTTTGGGGGTTTGGGGTGTTTTTTGATGGTTTTTTTGGGGGTTTTGATGGTTTTTTAATACTCCTAATTAGTTTTTTCATTTTTATTGTTTTTGAGATTTTTTCAAGATTTTTTCATAATTTTTTTAATGATTTTTGAGTGTTTTAATGGTTTTTTTGTATTTTTGGGAGGGTTTTTAATTTTTTTTAGGGGTTTTGATGATGTTTTAATTTTCTTTATTATTATTTTTTAAGTTTTATTAGATTTGGGGCGTTTTTATGATTTTTTTGTATTTTTGAGATGTTTTTTGATGATTTTTTGGGTGTTTTTTGATGGTTTTTGGGGGGTTTGTGGGTGGTTTGTGAAGAGGGGGGTTTGGTTGTGGGTGGTTTGGGTTGGTAATTTTTGGGGGTGGTTTAATGGTGGTTTGAAGGTTTTTTTTTAAGTGTTTTGATGGTTTTTTTTGTATTTTTGGGTGGTTTTTGATGGTTTTTGGAGGGTTTTGATGGGTTTTTGATTTTCTTAATTGGTTTTTTAATTTCTATTGTTTTTGAGATTTTTGGTGATTTTTTTATAATTTTTTTTAATTATTTTGGAGTTTTTTAATGATTTTTTGTATTTTTGGGAGGGTTTTTAATTTTTTTTAGGGGTTTTGATGATGTTTTAATTTTCTTTATTATTTTTTTTTGTTTTATTAGATTTGGGGCGTTTTTATGATTTTTTTTATAATTTTTTTAATGATTTTGAAGCGTTTTGATAATTTTTTTGTATTTTTGTGATGTTTTTTGATGATTTTGATGTGTTTTAATGGTTTTTTTGTATTTTTTGGGTGTTTTTTGATGATTTTTGGGGGGTTTTGATGGGTTTTTGATTTTCTGTATTAGTTTTTTAATTTTTATTGTTATTGGGGATTTTTCGTGATTTTTTTAATTTTTTTTTTAATAATTTTGAAGTGTTTTAATGATTTTTTGGTATTTTTGGGATGTTTTTTGATGATTTTTGGAGGGTTTTGATGGGTTTTTGATTTTCTTTATTAGTTTTTTAGTTTTTATTGTTTTTGAGACTTTTTAGTGTTTTTTTATAATTTTTTTTATGATTTTTGGAGTGTTTTAATGATTGTTTTATATTTTTGGGTATTTTTTGGTGGGTTTTAGGGGGTATTGATGGTTTTTTGATTTTCTTTATTTGTTTTTTTAATTTTTTATTGTTTTTGGGTCTTTTTCGTGATTTTTTTATATTTTTTTTTAATGATTTTGGAGTGTTTTGATGGTTATTTTTGTATTTTTGTGATGTTTTTTGATGGACTTTTGGGGGGTTTTGATAGGTTTTTGATTTTCTTTATTAGTTTTTTTATTTTTATGGTTTTTGGGGCTTTTTCGTGATTTTTTTTTTAATTTTTAATGGTTTTGAAGTGTTTTGATGATTATTTTTGTATTTTTGGGATGTTCTTTGATGTATTTTTGGGGGGTTTTGATGGTTTTTAATTTTCTTTATTAGTTTTTTTAATATTTATTGGTTTTAAGACTTTTTTCGTGATTTTTTTATAATTTTTTTAATGATTTTGGAGTGTTTTGATGATTTTTTTTTTGTATTTTTGGGATGTTTTTTGATGATTTTTGGGGGGTTTTGATGGTTTTTTTAATTTTCTTTATTAGTTTTTTTAATTTTTATTTTTTTTAAGAGTTCTTTAAAATTGTTTTGATATTTTTTTATGATTTTGGAGTGTTTTAATGATTTTTTTGTATTTTAGTATGTTTTTTTTATGGTTTTTAGGGGATTTTGATGGTTTTTTGATTTTCTTTATTGGTTTTTTAATTTTTGTTTTTTCTGGAGCTTCTTCACAATTTTTTTATAATTTTTTTGGATGCTTTTTGGAGTGTTTTAATGATTTTTTGGTATTTTTGGGATGTTTTTTGATGATTTTTGGAGGGTTTTGATGGGTTTTTGATTTTCTTTATTAGTTTTTTAGTTTTTATTATTTTTGAGACTTCTTCATGATTTTTTATAATTTTTTTTAATGATTTTGGAATATTTTAAAGATTTTTTTTGTATTTTTGAGATATTTTTTAATTATTTTTGAAGGTTTTTAATTATTTTTACCACTAATTTTTCATGTTTTATTATTTTTGAGACTCCATAATGTTTTTTCTAATTTTCTATTATGATTTTGAAATATTTTAATCATTTTTTGTATTTTTGGGATGTTTTATTATAATTTTTAAAGGGGTTTTGATAATTTTTTGATTTTATTTATTGGTTTTTTTAATTTTTATTATTTTTGAGACTTCTTCATTATTTTTTTATAATTTTTTTACTGATTTTGGAATATTTTAAAGAATTTTTTGTATTTTTGGGATATTTTTTAATTATTTTTGAAGGTTTTTAATTATTTTTACCACTAATTTTTCATGTTTTATTATTTTTGAGACTTCATGATTTTTATTCTAATTTTCTACCATGATTTTGAAATATTTTAATCATTTTTTGTATTTTTGGGATGTTTTATTATGATTTTTGGGGGGGTTTTGATGTTTTTTTTATTTTCTTAAATAGTTTTCTTTTAATTTTTTTTATGGATTTTCTGGATTTTTTTTTAATGATTTTGAAATATTTAAAGGAATTTTTACCATTTTTGCGATATTTTCATTGATTTTTAGGGGGTTTTGATGATTTTTTTATTTATATTGTTTTTGGGACTTATTCATGATTTTTTTATAATTTTTTTAATGATTTTGGAATATTTTAAAGATTTTTTTTTATTTTTGTGATGTTTTTTGATGGATTTTAGGAGGTTTTGATGTTTTTTTTATTTTCTTAAATAGTTTTCTTTTAATTTTTTTTATGGATTTTCTGGATTTTTTTTTAATAATTTTTTTTAATGATTTTGAAATATTTTAAGGAATTTTTTACATTTTTGGAATATTTTCATTGATTTTAGAGGGGTTTTGATGATTTTTTAAAAATTTTCATGAAAATTATGATTTTTTTTTAGGGGGGGTTTCTTCATAATTTTTTTTTTTAATTTTTTTTAAAGATTTTGGAATATTTTAATGAATTTTTATGAATTTTCTACATTTTTGGTATTTTAGGGGGTTTTGATGATTTTTTTAATTATTTTAATTTATTTTTTAAATTCTTTTTTATATTTGGAATGTTATTATGGGCTTTTTAAATATTTTAAATGATTTTGGAATATTTTAATGAATTTTCTATATTTTCGGGATTTTTTATAATTTTTTAAAAGCCTAATTAATAAATTCAATGATTTTTTAAAGTAATTTGGTATTTTTTGGTAATTTTCATGAATTTTTTAATTTTTCTAATATTTAGAGAATTTTTTATAATTTTGAAATGTTTTTAAATTCTTATTGTGGGGGGCTTTAATGCATTTTCAGTTACTTCAATTCATTTTTTAAATCTAATTATTTTTGATACCTTTTTCCTGTTTTTTTTTGATCATTTTAAAATATTTTAATAATTTTTTGAGGTTTTTAATTAATTTGAAAGCTTTTAATGATTTTTGGAAAATTTTTATGATTTATCGCAATTTCTGTTTTTTTTTTTTATTTTAAATTTATTTTATTTTTATTGTAATGCCGGTTGTCTAACTTCCTTAAAGAACAGGTAGGTACAAATAAATTAATAGTTTATTTAAAAATAGTAAAAACTACCAATTAATTTTAATTGCCAAGTTAATTTGTTGATAATCTTTATCTTATTTTTTTTTCTATACGTATTTTCAAAAAAATTGCCAAGTCGAAAATGGCAATTAAATATAATTGCTACGTTAATTTGTTGTTTATACTTCTTACAATTATTATAACAATTTAAATTGTTTAAAAAGATCCTGAACACGATTTTTTTTTCAATTTATTTTATAATTTTTCATGATATTTTCATAATTTTTTGAAATCAAATGATTCTACTGATTTTTGAAGGTTCTTTTATGATTTCTTTGACAAAATTGATAATTTTGATCATCTTTTTGAAGATAATTGATAATTTTTTGATCAATTTAATGATTGCTCCTGTTTTTGGAGGTTCTCTTATGATTTTTTTAGAGAACTTGATAATTTTGGGAAATTTTTATAATTTCTAATAATTTTGGATAAGTTTTGGAGATTTTTAAAAAAAATTTGATAATTTTTGGAGATTTTTAAAAAAAATTTTAAATTAAATTAATGATTTCTACTAATTTTTTGGGGAATTTTGATAATCTCCACCAATTCTAGATAATTTTTGGAGATTTTTGATAATTTTTTGATCAATTTAATCATTATTTGATTGCTCCTGTTTATTAGGGGGGCTTTTCTATGATTTTTGAGACAATTTCGATGATCTCCAGTGATTCTAGACATTTGTAGACCCCTTAATGACTTTTTGGGCCTAATTTGATAATTTTGGGGAATTTTGATGATCTGTCCTAATACTAGACAATTTTTGGAGACTTTTGATCATTTTTTTGATCAATTTAATGATTGCTCGTGTTTTTTGGAAACCCTTTTATGATTTTTTGGGACAAACTTGATAATTTTGGGGAATTTTGATGATCTGTCCTAATTCTAGACAATTTTTGGAGATTTTTGATAATTTTTTGATCAATTTAATGATTTCTATTGATTTTTGGAAACCCAGTTATGATTTGTTTAGAGAAGTTGATAATTTTGGGGAATTTTGATGATCTCTACAAATTTCAGATCATTTTTGGAGACTTTTGATAATCTTTTGATCAATTTAATGATTTTTGGAGATCCGTTCATTATTTTTTTGGCAAACTTGATAATTTTGGAGAATTTCGATGATCTGTCCTAATTCTAGATAATTTTTGGAGATTTTTAAAAAATTATTGATCAATTTAATGGTTGCTCCGTTTTTTTTTTGGAGACTCTCTCATGATTTTTGGGACAAATTTGATAATTTTGGGTTTTTTGGGATTTTTGGAAATTCTTTTACAATTTTTTAGTATAAACTTGATAATTTTGGGAAATTTTGAAGATCTGTCCTAATTCTAGATCATTTTTGGAGACTTTTGATAATTTTTTGATCAATTTAATGATTTTTGGAGATTCTTTCATAATTTTTTTGGCAAACTAGATAATTTTGGGGAATTTGGATGATCTCTAATAATTCTAGATAATTTTTGGAGATTTTTGAACATTTTTTGATCAATTTAATGATTGCTCCTGTTTTTTGGAGGCTCTCTCATGATTTTTGGGACAAACTTAATAAATTTGGTTTTTTTTTGGGATTTTTGGAGATTCTTTCACAATTTTTTCGTAAAACTTGCTAATTTTGGGGAATTTCGATGATCTGTCCTAAATATAGATAATTATTTGAGATTTTTGAACATTTTTTGATCAATTTAATGATTTTTGGAGATTCTTTCAACATTTTTTCGGAAAACTTGATAATTTTGGGGAATTTTGATCATCTCTACCAATTCCAAATAATTTTTGGAGACTTTCGACTCGACTTTTTGTTTGCTCCTGTTTTTTGGATCCTTCTATATAATTTTTACGACAATTCCGATAATCTCTAATAACTCCAGACAATTACTTAAGACCTTTTATAGACCCCTCGATAATTTTTCGCCCAATTTTGATAATTTTAATAAAACTTGACCACCTTTACCCATTACCGATAATTTTTGGGGGGATATCAACGATCCCTCCACAAACTTTATTAATCGTGGATTATTTTATGAAATTTGCAATTTTATTAATGTTAATATTAATATTTTATTATAAAATTATAATAAATAAAAAAATAAAATAGAACGCATAGTCAGGATCGAACTTTGATACGAAATTATCAAGAGATTAAATTCCAGCCAATCGCGTGATAATTTTACGTAACCATCAATTTTATCTAAATCGCTTAGACAGGACCGTACCTACCTTTTATTTAAACCAAAAAAAAATACTTTATATTAATTAATAAACAGGGATCGATTTATTTATTAATTAATATAAAAAAAATCGATTTTTTTGATTAGAAGAATCGATTAAATTTGATTATTTATTATTAATTAATTTGATTGTTGTAAAATAAAATTGTATTTTAATTCGTTTTAGGTGGATCCGCCCCTGCGCGATAATTAATCGATTGATATATAAGAAGATGCGCCCCCCCCGGATCCGATAAGTTTGGTGCGAATTATCGAAAGATGAAAATTCCGTGGATCGTGTGTTGTTGGTGTCTGATGATGGTCGTGGTGGAAGGACAAGACTGCCATCTGCCGGACGATTTGGTGAAGGAGATTCGATCGTATCGCGATACGATTAATCGAATAATCGATTCCACCACTAAGGGGAGGTTCAAGGGGAGGACGTATAAGGAGTTGGCGGATTTCGTGGATCGATTCGGCGCTAGGCAAGTGGGGGGGGAAACGTTGGAGCGATCCATCGATTATCTGTTGGATCTGATGGTGAAAGGGGGGTACGATTTGGAGAACGTGCACGGTGAGAATGTGACCGTACCGCATTGGGTTAGGTAAGTGTAAGGGTAGGTTATAAGGTGGGGTTAAGGGTTGATTGATTTGGGTTAGTTAATTGAGTGGGTTTTTTTTATACGGGATGTCTTAAAGTAAGTGAAGGTTTATAAAGGGTGTCTTTTATATTGGGATGATGAGATTTGTATATATACAAAGTGTCCCGAAGTTTGAAAATGTTGAAAAGTTTAATCGGGATGTCCCGTTAATATGCAAATTATTTGGCAATATCATAAAGAGTGTCCGATTTTTCTTAAATGGTAGAAATGATATACAGAGTGTCCTAAAAGGAGAATATAATTATTACAATTGTTAAAAAAATCATACAGATTGTCTCATTTTTTTTTAAACTTTAAATAATATCTTGAATCATTAAAATACTAAACAATATAAATAGGATGTCCCAAAAATACGACAATTGTTAAAAAAATCATACAGATTGTCCCATTTTTCTTCAATCTCACAAATTATATACAAAATGTCTCAAATCATTGAAATTCTAAAAAATATAAACGGGATGTCCTAAAAATATGACAATTGTTAAAAAAATCATACAGATTGTCCCATTTTTCTTCAATGTAAAAATAATGTACAAAATGTCCCAAAAATATGACAATTGTTAAAAAAATCATACAGATTGTCCCATTTTTCTTCAATCCCACAAATTATATACAAAATGTCCCAAAAGATAATGATATTAAAAAATATAAACGGGATGTCCCAAAAATATGACAATTGTTAAAAAATATTATATCCCATTTTTCTTCAATGTAAAAATAATTTACAAAATGTCTCAAATCATTGGAATTCTAATAAATATAAACAGGATATCCCAAAAATTTGATAATTCTTAAAAAAATCGTACGGATTGTCCCATTTATCTGAAATGTAAAAAATTATATTAAAAGTGACTCAAATTATTGAAATTCTAAAAACTATAAACAGAATGTCCCAAAAATATTACAATTGTTGAAAAATTCATACAGGTTGTCCCATTTATCTTCAATTCTACAAAATATATACATAATGTCTCACATAAGGGAAATTTAAAAAAATATAAACAGCATGTCCCAAAAATATGACAATTGTTAAAAAAAATCATACAGATTGTCTCATTTTTCTTAAATGTAAAAATAATGTACAAAATGTCACAAAAATATAATTGTAAAAAAATTCATACAGGTTGTCCCATTTTTCTTCAATATCACAATTTATATATAAAATGTCTCAAATAATGGAAATTCTAAAAAATATAAACAGCATGTCCCAAAAATATGACAATTGTTAAAAAATCATACAGATTGTCCCATTATATTAAAAATGTCTCAAATTATTGAAATTCAAAAGGATATAAACAGGATGTCCTAAAAATACGACAATTTTTAAAAAAATTATACAAATTGTCCCATTTTTCTTAAATGTAAAAATAATGTACAGAATGTCCCAAAAATATTACAATTGTTAAAAAAATCATACAGATTGTCCCATTTTTCTTCAATTCCACAAAATTTATACAAAATGTCTCAAATAATAAAAATTCTAAAAAATATAAACAGGATGTCCCAAATATACGACAATTGTTAATAAAAATCATACAGATTGTCCCATTTTTCTTCAATTCCACAAAATATATACAAAATGTCTCAAATCATTGAAATTCTAAAAAATATAAACGGGATGTCCCAAATATACGACAATTTAAAAAAATCATACAGATTGTCCCATTTTTTTTCAATTCCACAAAATATATACAGAATGTCTCAAATCATTGAAATTCTAAAAATATAAACAGAATGTCCCAAAAATATGACAATTGTTAAAAAAATCATACAGATTGTCCCATTTTTCTTCAATTCCACAAAATATATACAGAATGTCTCAAATAATGGAAATTCTAACAAATACAAACAGGATGTCCCAAAAATATGACAATTGTTAATAAAATTCATACAGATTGTCCCATTTTTCTTCAATTCCTCAAATTATATACAAAATATCCCAAAACAAAGATATTAAAAAATATACACGGGATGACCCAAAAATTTGACTATTGTTAAAAAATATCATACAGATTGTCCCATTTTTCTAAAATCCCACAAATAATAAACAAAATGTCCCAAAGCATCAAAATTTTAAAAAATATAAACAGGATGTCCCAAAAATATGATGTTTGTATAAAACATCATACAGATTGTCCCATTTTTCTTCAATTCCACAAAATATATACAGAATGTCCCAAATTATTGAAATTCCCAAAAATATAAACGGGATGTTCCAAATATACAATTGTTAATAAAAATCATATAGATTGTCCCAGATTTCTTCAATTCCAGAAAATATATACAGAATGTCTCAAATTATTGAAATTCTAAAAATATAAACGGGATGTCCCAAAAATACGACAATTTAAAAAAAATCATACAGATTGTCCCATTATATACAAAATGTCTCAAATTATTCAAATTCTAATAAATATCTACAGAATGTCCCAAAAATGCGACAATTGTTAAAAAAATCATACAGATTGTCCCATTTTTCTTAAACGTAAAAATAATGTACAGAATGTCCCAAAAGATAGAAATATTTAAAAACATAAACAGAATGTCCCAAAAATTTGAGAATTGTTAATAAAATCATACAGATTGTCCCATTTTTTTTCAATCCCACAAAATAAATACAGAATGTCTCAAATCATTAAAATTCTAAAAATATAAACAGAATGTCCCAAAAATATGACAATTGTTAAAAAACATCATACAGATTGTCCCATTTTTCTTTAATCCCACAAAATATATACAGAATGTCTCAAATCATTGAAATTCTAAAAAATTTAAACAGGACGTCCCAAAAATATGACAATTGTTAAAAAACATCATACAGATTGTCCCATTTTTCTTCAATTCCACAAAATAAATACATCAGTCTCAAATTATTGAAATTTTAAAAAATTTTAACAGAATGTCCCAAAAATATGACAATTGTTAAAAAAACATCATACAGATTGTCCCATTTTTTCTTCAATCCCACAAAATATATACAGAATGTCTCAAATCGTTGAAATTCTAAAAATATAAACAGAATGTCCCAAAAATTTCACTTTAAAAAAAAATCATACAGATTGTCCCATTTTTCTTAAAATGCCAAAAGAAGCACCCCAAATATTTAAACCGTCAAAAAAACAACCCTAATATTAAAGCAACATTATTTTTCAACCCAAATCTCTATTTTGAAAAATTCATATACCGAACGTCCCAAAAAAAAACCTCACGAAACGCAATTAAAACACATACAGACCGTCCCATCTAATCGAATAAAAACATTTTCAACGGTCCACTCAAACGTATACAAACCGAAAAAAAATATATACAACACGTCCCAAAAAAAACCACCGAGCGCAGCGAGGCTCGCACCACCAAACAAATCAAAATCTATTTAATACTTTCTTCCAGGGGTTCTCAATCAGCCAGACTCCTCCTGCCCCGCATCACCCCCATCGACGTCCTCACCCTCGGCGGCTCCATCCCCACCCCCACCGCAGGCATCACCGCCGAGCTGCTCGTAGTGAAAGATTTCGACGAACTCGATCGGCTCGCCGATCGCGCCAAAGGCAAGATCGTCGTCTTCAACAACGAATTCGTCCAATACGGCACGTCCGTAATATACAGGTAACCGAAAAAAAAAAAAAATCACACGTACCCAAATCCGGTACAAACAATAACCACTCGATCACCTTCCAGAAGCCAAGGACCGATCCGAGCGGCAAAAGTTGGCGCCGTAGCTGCCTTGGTACGCTCAGTCACTCCTTTCAGCCTCCACACCCTCCACACGGGACAAACCAACTACCAAGACGACGTCCCCAAGATACCAGCAGCCTGCGTCACCGTAGAAGACGCCAGGATGTTCCAGAGGTACCAAGATCGGAACCAAACCCTGCTGCTGCATCTAAACCTCCAACCAAGAGATCTTCCGAAGACCGTATCCAGAAATACTGTCGCCGAATTGAGGGGGAAGCAGCATCCAGAGAAGGTAGTGCTGGTATCCGGTCATCTGGATAGCTGGGACGTGGGGGTCGGTGCCATGGACGATGGTGGCGGTGCATTCATCTCCTGGTACGCTTTGGTGGTGCTGAAAGCGCTGGGTTTAAGACCTAGAAGGACCGTAAGGTAAGTGGAGTACCTGCTTCCTCCAATTCCATTTTTTTCCTCCATTTTGGTTGGTTCCAGAGCGGTGTTATGGACTGGAGAAGAACCCGGATTGATTGGAGTGCAAGCCTACGATAGAGCTCACAAACAGGAGCTCGAGGATTTCGTGTTCGTTATGGAGTCGGACGAAGGAACTTTTACCCCCTTGGGGTTGGAGTATGTGGCTGGGGAGAAGGGGGGATGTATCCTGCAGGAGATTTTGAAGTAAGTATGATGGTTGGTTGTAGCGTTTTGGGGATGTTTGGTGTGGTTTTTGGATGGAGGGTTAGAGCTTGAGGATGGTGGTGATTTTTGGTCGAGATCTTGTGGTTGTGGGGGTAAATGTTAGTGTGAAACTCGTTTAAAATGGGTGGAGGTGTAAAGTTGGCGTTATAGTGTGGGGTTTTGGAGGTTGTTGGGAAGTGTCTGACGGTGTAAAACTTGAAATTGTGTTTGAATGTGACTGACAGTGTAAAAATGATCCAACAGTATTTTTATGTACTGTTTTTGTGGTTTTTACATATTGTCTGCCATTGTAAAATGACGATGTTTGCTCAGATATGACTGACAGTGTAAAAATGACGTTCTGGTGACATGCTGCGTTGTTTTCAAAAGTGTCTGACAATGTTAAAATGACCCAACATTAATCTCATACAGTTTTAGATAATGGCTGACAGTGTAAAACTTGATAATTTGTTCGAAAAATACTATTATATGTCTGACAATGTAAAAAATGACGTTTTAGTGTCATCCTGAGCTGTTTTAGATAGTGTCTGACAGTGTAAAACTTGATAATTTGTTCAAAAAATACTATTATATGTCTGACAATGTAAAAAATGACGTTCTAGTATCATCCTGCACTATTTTAGAAAGTGTCTGACAGTGCAAAATCCAAAATTTAACTTGAATATGACTGACAGTGTAAAAAATGACGTTTCAGTGTCATCCTGCGCTGTTTCAGAAAGTGTCTGACAGTGTAAAATTCGAAATTTGGTCAAAAATGACCCACCAGTATTTTCCTGCCTCGTTTCTTACGCTTTTTGGAACTGTCTGACAGTGCAAAACTCGATAATTTGTTCAAAAACTACTATAATATGTCTGACAGTGTAAAAAATGACGTTTTAGTGTCATCCTGCGCTGTTTCAGAAAGTGTCTGACAGTATAAAATTATTAATTTTGCTCAAATATGGTCTGACAGTGCAAATCTCTGAATTCTGCTCAAAAACTTCTATAATATGTCTGACAGTGTAAAAAATGACGTTTTAGTGTCATCCTGCATTGTTTTAGAAAGTGTCTGACAGTGCAAAACTCGATAATTTGTTCAAAAACTACTATAATATGTCTGACAGTGTAAGAAATGACGTTTTATTGTCATCTTGCATTGTGTTAGAAAGTGTCTGACAGTGTAAAACTTGAATTTTGGTCAAAAATGACCCAACGGTATTTTCCTTTAACGTTTTTTATGTTTTTTGGAATTGTCTGACAGTGGAAAACTCTGAATTCTGCTCAAAAACTTCTATAATATGTCTGACAGTGTAAAAAATGACGTTTCAGTGTCATCCTGCGCTGTTTCAGAAAGTGTCTGACAGTGTAAAATTCGAAATTTGTTCAAAAACTACTATAATATGTCTGACAATGTAAAAAATGACGTTTTAGTGTCATCCAGCGCTGTTTCAGAAAGTGTCTAACAGTATAAAACTAGAAACTTTGCTCAAATATGTCTGACAGTGCAAATCTCTGAATTCTGCTCAAAAACTTCTATAATATGTCTGACAGTGTAAAAAATGACGTTTTATTGTCATCTTGCATTGTTTTAGAAAGTGTCTGACAGTGTAAAACTTTAAATTTTGCTCAAATATGACTGACAGTGTAAAAATGACGTTCTGGTGTCATCCTGTGCTGCTTTACAAAGTGTCTGACGGTGTAAAACCGGAAATTCTCCTCGAATGTGACTGACAGTGTAAAAATGACATTCTAGTGTCATCCTGGACTGTTTAGAAAATGTCTGACACTGTAAAACTTGTGTTTAAGTTCAAATATGACTGACAATGTAAAAATGACGGTTTATTGTTATCCAGTGCAGTTTTTGAAGCACTTTTGGAAATGTCTGACAGTGCAAAACTCTCAATTCTACTCAAAAACTTCTATGATATGTCTGACAGTGTAAAAATGATCCAACAGTATTCTCATACACTGTTTTGAGGTTTTTAGAAATTGTCTGACCTTGTAAAATTCGAATTTTCGTCTATTATGTCTGACAGTGTAAAAAATTACATTTCAGTGTCAGCCAGCACTGTTTTAAGGCTTCTAGAATTTTTCTGACAGTGCAAAAGTCGAAATTACGCTCAAGTATGACTGACAATGTAAAATTGACCAGTTTCCAGCTTGTTTGTTAATGTTGGAGCTGTCAAAAACTGTCTGACAGTGCAAAACTTACACTTTTTCTTTCGTATGTCATTTTAAAGTTGCACATCTTGCAATGTCAGTCATGATGGGTCAAATTTAGTCTGACAGTGTAAAAATGACGTTCTAGTGTCTGCCTGCATTGTTTTAGAAAGTGTCTGACAGGGCAAAATCTAAAATTTGTATCAAATATCACTGTCAATGTAAAAAATGCAGTTTATTATCATCCAGCGCTGTTTTCGAAGCGCTTTCGCAAATGTCTGACAGTGCAAACTTCGAAATTCCAATTTAATATGTCTGCCAGTGCAAAAATTCCCCACAAGGATCTTAGAAATGTTCTAAAAGTGTAAAAGTTAAAATATTCGTCTAAGATGGCTGACAGTGTAAAATTTACGTTCGAGTGTCATCCTGCACTGTTTTAGAAAGTGTCTGACAGTGCAAAAGTCGAAATTACGCTCAAATATGACTGACAATGTAAAATTGACCAGTTACCAGCTTGTTTGCTGATGTTGGAGCTACCAAAAACTGTCTGACAATGCAAAACTCGCAAGTCTTTTTTCTTATGTCTTTTTACAATTGCAAATCTTACAATGTCAGTCATGATGGGTCAAATTTAGTCTGACAGTGTAAAAATGACGTTCTAGTGTCTGCCTGCATTGTTTTAGAAAGTGTCTGACAGTGTAAAAGCCGAAATTATGCCCAAATATGACCGACAATGTAAAAAATGACGGTTTATTATCATCCAGCGCTGTTTTTGAACTTGTCTGACATTGTAAAACCCGAATCTTTTCTCGAAATTGACTGACAGTATAAAAATGACGTTCTGGTGTCTGTCTGCACTGTTTTAAAAAGTGTCTGACATTGCAAACTTCCAAATTCCAATTTAATATGTCTGCCAGTGCAAAAATTCCCCACCAGAATTCTTCCGCACCATTATTGCACTGATCTTGGAAAGTGGCTGACAGTGCAAAACCCAAATATTTGCTCAAATTTGACCGACAGTGTATAAAAATGACGTTCTGGTGTCATCCTGCACTATTTTAGAAAGTGTCTGACAGTGCAAAATTCAAAATTTTTCTCAAATATGACTGCCAATGTAAAAAATGACGATTTATTGTCATCCTTTGCTATTTTTCAAGCTTTTTAGGAAGTGGCTGACAGTGCAAACTTCCAAATTCCAATTTAATACGTCTGTCAGCATCCTGCAGAAGATCTCGAGGTAAGTATCGATGTTTGGGCTTTAAAATGTTGTCATTTTGTCCAGTTTTGTCTTGGATGGTGTTGCTTAAAGAGCCCTAGCTCGAGTATCCGCATTTTTGGCTCATTTTCTCCGTTTTCCCAGCCTCCTATCGGACATCCAATCCACCACAGCTAAGAAGAGTTCCTCGGTGGGTTCTGACATCACCATCTGGAAGGACTTGGTACCCACGGCTTCCTTATTAAACGACAACGGAAAGTACTTTTGGTACCATCATTCCGCTGCGGATACCATGGACGTGCTGGATGCGGATACGTTGGATAAAGCGACGGCTCTGTGGGCAGCCGTGGCCTACGTGGTGGCGGATCTGGAAGAGGATTTCCCTAGGGATTTGGGTAAAGGGCAATAGAGTTGTTGATTTTTGAGTAAATTTGAATAAATTGAGTTGTGAGTTTTCGTGGGTTTTTTTTCCCGGGGTCGGATGGGGGGTTTAGGGGTTGGTGGATAGTGGCTGACGGTGTAAACTGCGAGATTTCGGTTAGGTTAGGTCTGACGGTGTAAAAATGACGGTTCCGTGTCATCTTGTACGAGTTTTGGGGTTTTGGGGGCTGTTGGAAGTTGTCTGAGTTGAAGTTTTGGTTTGGTTTGGCTGACAGTGTAAAAATGACGTTCTGGTGTTATCCTGCGATGTTTTAAAAAGTGTCTGACAGTGTAAAACTGGAAATTTTGTTCGAATCTGACTGACAGTGTAAAAATGACGTTCCAGTGGCATTCTAAGCTGTTTCATAAAGTGTCTGACAGTGTAAAACTCGAAAATCTGTTCAAATGTGACTGACAATGTAAAAGTAACTTTGTAATTTCATCCTGCATTGTTTTGGGGATTTTCAGAAAGTGTCTGACAGTGCAAAACTCGATAATCTGTTCGAATCTGACTGACAGTGTAAAAATGACGTTCTGGTGTCATCCTGCGCTGTTTTATAAGGTGTCTGACAGTGTAAAACTTAAAATTTTGTTCGAATCTGACTGACAGTGTAAAAAAAACGTTCTAGTGTCATCCTTTACCTTTTCAAAAGTGTCTGACAGTGTAAAACTCGAAATTTAGCTCGAATATGACTGACAGTGTAAAAATAACTTTCTAGTGTCATCCGGCATTGTTTTTGGGGTTTTCAGAAAGTGTCTGACAATGCAAAACCAAAAATTTTGTTCGAATATGACTGACAATGTAAAAAATGACATTCTAGTGGCATTCTAAGCTGTTTCAGAAAGTGTCTGACAGTGTAAAACTCGAAAATCTGTTCGAATCTGACTGACAGTGTAAAAAAACGTTCTAATGTCATCCTTTACCTTTTCAAAAGTGTCTGACAGTGTAAAAGTCGAAAATCTGTTTGAATCTGACTGACAGTGTAAAAATGACGTTCTAGTGGCATTCTAAGCCGTTTTAGAAAGTGTCTGACAGTGTAAAAGTCGAAATTATGCTCAAATATGACTGAGTGTAAAAATGACGTTCCAGTGGTATTCTAAGCTGTTTCAGAAAGTGTCTGACAGTGTAAAACTAAAAATTTTGTTCGAATCTGACTGACAATGTAAAAAATGACATTCTAGTGGCATTCTAAGCTGTTTCAGAAAGTGTCTGACAGTGTAAAAGTCGAAAATCTGTTCGAATCTGACTGACAGTGTAAAAATGACGTTCTAGTGGCATTCTAAGCTGTTTCAGAAAGTGTCTGACAGTGTAAAAGTCGAAATTTTGCTCGAATATGACTGACAGTGTAAAAACAACGTTCTAGTGCCATCCTGCATTGTTTTTTTCAGAAAGTGTCTGACAGTGCAAAATCCAAAATTTAAGTTGAATGTGACTGACAGTGTAAAAATGACGTTCTAGTGGCATTCTAAGCTGTTTCAGAAAGTGTCTGACAGTGTAAAAGTCGAAAATCTGTTTGAATCTGACTGACAGTGTAAAAATGACGTTCCAGTGGCATTCTAAGTTGTTTCAGAAAGTGTCTGACAGTGTAAAACTCGAAATTTAGCTCGAATATGACTGACAGTGTAAAAATAACTTTCTAGTGTCATCCGGCATTGTTTTTGGGGTTTTCAGAAAGTGTCTGACAATGCAAAACTCGCATTTTTGGTCTAATATGTTTGGTGGTGTAAATATGACGTTCTGGTGTCATCTTGCACTGTTTTATAAGGTGTCTGACAGTGTAAAACTTAAAATTTTGTTCGAATCTGACTGACAGTGTAAAAACGACATTCTAGTGACATTCTAAGCTGTTTCAGAAAGTGTCTGACAGTGTAAAATTAGTTAATCTGTTAAAAAACTACTATAATATGTCTGACAGTGTAAAAATGACCTAGCAGTAGTATTATTCGCTATTTTTGAGGTTTGTAGATTTTATCTAACAGTGCAAAATTCAAAATTTTGCTCAAATATGTCTGATGGTTTAAAAATGACGTTTTTGAGTCATTCTTTGGAACTATTTGGACCTTTCTGACATTGTAAAAAACCGAAATTTTTCTAGAAAATGACTGACGGTGTAAAAATGACGGTTCCGTGTCATCTTGTACGAGTTTTTGGATTTTGGGGGCTGTAGGAAGTTGTCTGACTTGAAGTTTTGGTCTAGTTTGGCTGACAGTGTAAAAATGACGTTCTGGTGTCATCCTACGCTGTTTTAAAAAGTGTCTGACAGTGTAAAACTCGAAAATATGTTCGTATGTGACTGACAGTGTAAAAATAACTTTATAGTGTCATCTTGCGTTGTTTTTGGGGGTTTTAGAAAGTGTCTGACAGTGCAAAAAATCGCAATTTTGGTCTAGTATGTCTGATGGACTGAAAATGACGTTTCTGTGTCATCCTGTACGAGTTTCTGGTTCTTCTAGTTATTTTGGAACTATTAGGACTTGTCTGACATTGTAAAAATGGAAATTCTTCTCGAATTTGACCGACACTGTAAAAATTAACGTTCTGATGTCCTTCTACACTGTTTTAGGAGGTGTCTGACAATGCAAACTCGCATTTTTGGCCTAGTATGTCTGGTGGTGTAAAAATGACGTTCTGGTGTCATCTTGCACTGTTTTAGCAAGTGTCTGACAGTGCAAAATCCAAAATTTTACTGGTATATGACTGACAGTGTAAAAATATCGTTCTAGTGTCAACCTCCACTGTTTTAGAAAGTGTCTGACACTGCAAAACTTGAAATTTTGCTAGAATATGTCTGACAGTGTAAAAATAACGTTCTAGTGTCATTCTGTATTGTTTTTGGGGCTTTCAGAAAGTGTGTGACGGTGCAAAACTCGAAATCTTGGTCTAGTATGTCTGATGGAGTATAAATGACGTTTTTGTATCACCCTGTACAAGTTTCTGGTTCTCTCAATGATTTTGGAAGAATTGGAACGTGTCTGACATTGTAAAAATTGAAATTCTTTTCGAATTTGACTGACAATGTAAAAGTTAACGTTCTAATGTCATTCTACACTGTTTTTTGTCGAATTTGACTGACAGTGTAAAAAATAACGTCCTGGTGTGATCTTGCACTGTTTTAGCAAGTGTCTGACAGTGCAAAATCCAAAATTTGTCTCGAGTATTACTGACAGTGTAAAAATGACGTTCTGATGTCATCCTGCACTATATTAGCAAGTGTCTGACGATGTAAAAGTAGAAATTTGTCTCGAATATGACTGACAATGTAAACATGACGTTCTAATGTCAACCTGCACTGTTTTAGAAAGTGTCTGACAGTGCAAAACCCAAAATTTTACTAGAATTTGACTGACAATGTAAACATGACGTTCTAGTGTCATCCTGTACTCTTTTAAAAAGTGTCTGACAATGTAAAAGTCTAAATTTTTGCTCGAATTTGACAGACAATGTGAACATGATGTTCTAGTGTCATCTTGTACTGTTTTAAAAAGTGTCTGGCAGTGCAAAACCCGAAGTTTTACTAGAATATGACTGACAATGTAAACATGACGTTCTAGTATCATCTTGTACTATTTTAAAAAGAGTCTGACAGTGTAAAAGTCGAAATTTTTGCTCGAATTTGACTGACAATGTAAACATGACGTTCTGGTGTCATCCTGCACTGTTTTAGGAGGTGTCTGACAGTGCAAAATCTAAAATTTAACTTGAATATGACTGACAATGTAAACATGATGTTCTAGTGTCATCTTGTACTGTTTTAAAAAGTGTCTGACAGTGTAAAAGTCGAAATTTTTGCTCGAATTTGACTGACAATGTAAACATGACGTTCTGGTGTCATCCTGCACTGTTTTAGGAGGTGTCTGACAGTGCAAAATCTAAAATTTAACTTGAATATGACTGACAATGTAAACATGATGTTCTAGTGTCATCTTGTACTGTTTTAAAAAGTGTCTGACAGTGTAAAAGTCGAAATTTTTGCTCGAATTTGACTGACAATGTAAACATGACGTTCTGATGTCAACCTGCACTATATTAGCAAGTGTCTGACAGTGCAAAATCCAAAATTTAACTTGAATATGACTGACAATGTAAACATGATGTTCTAGTGTCATCTTGTACTGTTTTAAAAAGTGTCTGACAATGTAAAAGTCGAAATTTTTGCTCGAATTTGACTGACAATGTAAACATGACGTTCTGATGTCAACCTGCACTATATTAGCAAGTGTCTGACAGTGCAAAATCCAAAATTTAACTTGAATATGACTGACAGTGTAAACATGATGTTCTAGTGTCATCTTGTACTGTTTTAAAAAGTGTCTGACAGTGTAAAGTCGAAATTTTTGCTCGAATTTGTCTGACAATGTAAACATGACGTTCTGATGTCATCCTGCACTATATTAGCAAGTGTCTGACAGTGCAAAATCCAAAATTTAACTTGAATATGACTGACAGTGTAAAAATGACGTTCTAGTATCATTCTGCATTGGTTTTGGGGTTTTCAGAAACTGTCTGACAGTGCAAAATTATCAATTTTGGTCTAGCATGTCTGACAGTGTAAAAATGACATTCCAAAGTTATCTTGTACGAATTTCTAGCCCGCTAGCTGTTTTAAAAGATAATGAGTGACAATGCAAAACCCATTTAAACCATCTAGAACGATTTTCATATTATGAGTGACACTTTAAAACTAAATTACCCCTCAAAAAACGACTTACCCCAAGTGAGTGACACTGTAAACTCCAATTATCTCTATTGAAACGCCCCAATACTAACTGAGTGACACTGTAAAACTAAATTATCCCTCAAAAACCGACTTACCCCAAGTGACTGACACTGTAAACTCCAATTATCTCTATTGAAACGCCCCAATACTAACTGAGTGACGCTGTAAAACTAAATTATCCCTCAAAAACCGACTTACCCCAAGTGACTGACACTGTAAACTCCAATTATCTCTATTGAAACGCCCCAATACTAACTGAGTGACGCTGTAAAACTAAATTATCCCTCAAAAACCGACTTACCCCAAGTGACTGACACTGTAAACTCCAATTATCTCTATTGAAACGCCCCAATACTAACTGAGTGACGCTGTAAAACTAAATTATCCCTCAAAAACCGACTTACCCCAAGTGACTGACACTGTAAACTCCAATTATCTCTATTGAAACTCCCCAATACTAACTGAGTGACACTGTAAAACTAAATTATCCCTCAAAAAACGACTTACCCCAAGTGACTGACACTGTAAACTCCAATTATCTCTATTGAAACGCCCCAATACTAACTGAGTGACACTGTAAAACTAAATTATCCCTCAAAAACCGACTTACCCCAAGTGACTGACACTGTAAACTCCAATTATCTCTATTGAAACGCCCCAATACTAACTGAGTGACACTGTAAAACTAAATTATACCTCAAAAACCGACTTACCACAAGTGACTGACACTGTAAACTCCAATTATCTTCACTGCAACGCCCCAATACTAACTGAGTGACACTGTAAAACTAAATTATCCCTCAAAAACCGACTTACCCCAAGTGACTGACACTGTAAACTCCAATTATCTCTATTGAAACGCCCCAATACTAACTGAGTGACACTGTAAAACTAAATTATACCTCAAAAACCGACTTACCACAAGTGACTGACACTGTAAACTCCAATTATCTTCACTGCAACGCCCCAATACTAACTGAGTGACACTGTAAAACTAAATTATCCCTCAAAAACCGACTTACCCCAAGTGACTGACACTGTAAACTCCAATTATCTCTATTGAAACGCCCCAATACCAACTGAGTGACACTGTAAAACCCCAATTATTATCGTTTTCTGGTACCCAGTGAACATTGCAACCCCCTTTTTTTACAGTTTACTGTCACCCATCGACGCCACCCTCACCCGACGATCGTTCCGGGGCGTCGGCTCGGACATAACCATCTGGAAGGACATCCTACCCACCGGCAGTCTGCTAAATCGGAACGAAAAGTATTTTTGGTATCACCATTCCTCCGCCGATACGATGGACGTCTTGGACGCCGACGATTTGGACAGAGCGACGGCTCTATGGGCGTCGGTCGCTTACGTCATCGCGAATTTGACCCGAGATTTCCCTAAGGACGTCAAGGGTCCCGATTATTCGAGACCGACGGTCATCCAGGCGAAATTTAAGTGAATAAAACGTTGGATTTTATTAAAATCGGAATTTTTGTTCACCCCGTACGTTAATCGGTGTCTAGCGGTGCCGATTGCGTGACCCGAGCCATCATCAGTGCGCACGAAACGTCGGAAAACTCGCGTTTTCCGATAAAGTGAAATGTTTCCGCTGCGGCATGCGATTTTCCCGTTAAAAGTTGATCTACACTGAAAAATGGGAATTTGGTATGGGATTATGCTGGGAAAATATTTTTTACGTGGTTAACAATCGTTGAAAATCACTTGGTGGTGAATCTGGAGGTTTAGTTGGTTGGAATTCCGTTAGAACTACTTTGGGAACGAAGTTTCGATGGTCCTGTGGCGTTTAGGGGTGAGAAATAAGGGTGGGGTGCGCAGGGATGATGGGGAACGTTCGGGGATCAGTTTGGAAGGAATCTACCGAAGCTGAGTTTGATTGGTTGAAGCTGAGTCGATTTATCGGGTCTTGAAGTTGAAAAAACGGTAACTAGGCAAGTTTAGGGGTGGTAAATAAGGGTGGGGTGCGCAGGGATAATGGGGAACGTTCGGAGAAGAGGCTGGATGGAATATACCGAAGCTGAGTTAGATTGGTTGAAGCTGAGTTGACTTGTGGAGTCTGGAAGTTGGAAAAACGGTGAATGGGAATGTTTTAGGCAAGTTTAGGGGTGGAAAATAAGGGTGGGGAGCGTAAAAATCATAAGAGGATGATGGGGATTGTTCAAGGAATCGTTTGGAAGGACTGTACCGAAGCTGAGTCAGATTGGTTGAAGCTGAGTCGACTTATCGTGTCTCAAAGTTGGAAAAACGGTGACTAGGGATGTTTTAAGCAAGTTTAGAGGTGGTAAATAAGGGTGGGGTGCGTAAAAACCGTAAGGGGATGATGGGGAATGTTCAAGGAATCGTTTGGAAGGAGTCTACCGAAGCTGAGTTAGATTGGTTGAAGCTGAGTCGATTTATCGTGTCTCAAAGTTGGAAAAACGGTGACTGGGAATGTTTTGGGCAAGTTTAGGGGTAGAAAATAAGGGAAGGGTGCGCAGGGATGATGGGGAATGTTCGAGGAATTGTTTGTAAGGAATCTACCGAAGCTGAGTTCGATTGGTTGAAGCTGGGTCGACTTGTGGAGTCTGGAAGTTGGAAAAACGGTGACTGGGAATGTTTTTGTTAAGTTGGGGGGTGGTAAATAAGGGTGGGGAGCGTAAAAATCATAAAGGGATGATGAAAAATGTTCAAGGAATCGTTTGGAAGGACTCTACCGAAGCTGAGTTAGATTGGTTGAAGCTTGGTCGATTTATCGGGTCTCGAAGTTGGAAAAACGGTAACTTGGGAAATTTCAAGCAAATTTAAGGGTGGAAAATAAGGGTGGGGTGCGCAGGGATGATGGGGAATGTTCGGGGAAGATGTTGGAAGGAATCTACCGAAGCTGAGTGAGATTGGTTGAAGCTGGGTCGACTTATCGTGTCTAGAAGTTAAACTAGTCAAGTTTGGGGGTGGTAAATAAGGTTGGGGTAGGTAAATAAGTATGGGGATGATGGGGAATGTTCAGGGATCCGTTTGGAAGGACTGTACCGAAGCTGAGTTAGATTGTTTTGAAGCTGGGTCGATTTATCGAGTGTGGAAGTTGGAAAAACGGTGACTGCGAATGTTTTGGGCAAGTTTAGGGGTAGAAAATAAGGGAAGGGTGCGCAGGGATGATGGGGAATTGTTTGGAAGGATTTTACTGAAGCTGAGTTAGATTGGTTAAAGCTGGGTCGATTTATCGTGTCTCGAAGTTGGAAAAACGGTAACTAGGCAAGTTTGGGGGTGGTAAATAAGGGTGGGGTGCGTAAAAACCGTAAGGGGATGATGGGGAATATTCGGGGATCAGTTTGGAAGGAATCTGCCGAAGCTGAGTTAGATTGGTTGAAGCTGGGTCGACTTATCGTGTCTCAAAGTTGAAAAAACGGTAACTGGGAATGTTTTAGGCAAGTTTGGGGGTGGTAAATAAGGGTGGGGTGCGTAAAAACCGTAAGGGGATGATGGGGAATATTCGGGGATCAGTTTGGAAGGAATCTACCGAAGCTGAGTTAGATTGGTTGAAGCTGAGTCGATTTATCGGGTCTCGAAGTTGGAAGTACGGTAACTAGGGACGTTTGGGGGTGGTAAATACCGGTGGGGTAAGTAAAGAAGTATGGGGATGATGGGGAATGTTCGGGGATCCGTTTGGAAGGAATCTACCGAAGCTGAGTTAGATTGGTTGAAGCTGTGTCGACTTATCGTGTCTCAAAGTTGGAAAAACGGTAACTGGGAATGTTTTGGGCAAGTTTAGGGGTAGAAAATAAGGGAAGGGTGCGCAGGGATGATGGGGAATGTTCGGGGAATTGTTTGGAAGGATTTTACTGAAGCTGAGTTAGATTGGTTGAAGCTGGGTCGATTTAAAGTGTCTCGAAGTTGGAAAAACGGTAACTAGGGACGTTTGGGGGTGGTAAATACCGGTGGGGTAAGTAAATGAGTATGGGGATGATGGGGAATGTTCGGGGATCAGTTTGGAAGGAATCTACCGAAGCTGAGTTAGATTGGTTGAAGCTGAGTCGACTTATCGAGTCTGGAAGTTGAAAAAACGGTAACTACGAACGTTTTTGGTAAGTTTGGGGGTGGTAAATAAGGGTGAAGTGCGTAAAATGAGTGCGGGGATGATCTGCTATAATTTTGTGTTCATTCGGAGGCAGTAATTTGAAGCTGGACCAATTTTGGAACGAGATATGACGATTAGAAGTGATTTAAGTTGGAAAGTGGCACTTGGGGGTGCTATCTAATTATTTTGGGGGGTAAATAACCAAGGTGGATGCGAATAACGTCTAGAAGGATGGTCTGCGATGATCTTAGAACCATTTGGTGTTGATAAATTGAAGCTGGACCAATTTTGGAAGGAGTTATGAAGTTCAGGAGTTATTTAATCCGGAAAATGGGACTGTGGTACTTACTTGTCGTTGTGGGGGGTAAAAAACAAGGGTAGGTTCAGATAATATATATGGGGATGATCTGGAACGTTCAGAGAACTATCTGGAAGGTATTGGTAGAAGCTGCGTCGATTAGCTGAAGCTGTGTCATCTTTTTTAAAGATATATAAAGGTGGAAGGTGGAAATTGGTGGTTGGGAAGTTTCTAATCGTTTTTTGGGGGTGAAATAACGGGGGTGGGTTCAGATAAAGTGTATGGGGATTATCTGGAACATTTAGGGAACCGTCTGGATGGAATAAACTGAAGCTGGACCATTTTCTTAAGAATTATCCAGATCAAAATGTAGATAAGCTGAAAATCGGTTCTGGGGGTAGTTTCTGATCAAATTTGGGGGTAAAAAAAAACGTTAGGTTATTAATATTTGTATGAAGATCATCGGGGTAGATGCAGATCCGGGTTTTTGGGAGAAACTGAAGCTGGGTCAATTTTTTAGTGGAGATATCAAGACCGGAAGTCGAATAAGGTGGGAAATGGCACTTGGGGAACTGTCTCACCGTTTTGGGGGTAGAAAAATAATGCTAGGTACTAGAATATGATCTTGAATGGTCCTAGCAACATTTGGAGGTGATCAAACGAAGCTGGACCATTTTTTTGACCACCTAAATAACCCAAAAGGGGAACGAGCTTGAAAACCGAGTTTGGGGGTAGAAGAAACAACTATAGGTCCAAAAAATGTGAAAAAATATGATCTTGAATGGTCCCAGCAACATTTGGAGGTGATCAAACGAAGCTGGACCATTTTTTTGACCACCTAAATAACCCAAAAGATGGAAGAGCTGGAAAACCGAGTTTGGGGGTGGAAAAAACAACTATAGGTCCCAAAAATGTGTAAGAAAATGATCTTGAATGGTCTTAGCAACATTTGGAGATGATCAACCGAAGCTGGACCATTTTTTTGACCACGTAAATAACCCAAAAGATGGAAGAGCTGGAAAACCGAGTTTGGGGGGTGGAAAAAACAAGTACAGGTCCAAAAAATGTGTAAAAATATGATCTTGAATGGTCCCAGCAACATTTGGAGGTGATCAACCGAAGCTGGACCATTTTTTTGACCACCTAAATAACCAAAAAGATGAACGAGCTGGAAAACCGAGTTTGGGGGGTGGAAAAAACAACTATAGGTCCAAAAAATGTGTAAAAATATGATCTTGAATGGTCCTAGCAACATTTGGAGGTGATCAACCGAAGCTGGACCATTTTTTTGACCACCTAAATAACCCAAAAGATGAACGAGCTGGAAAACTTAGTTTGGAGGTAGAAAAAACAACCATAGATCCCAAAAATTTGTAAGAATATGATCTTGAGTGGTCCTAGCAACATTTGGAGTTGATCAACCGAAGCTGGACCATTTTTTTGACCACCTAAATAACCCAAAAGATGAACGAGCTGGAAAATCGAGTTTGGGGCTAGAAAAAACAACTATAGATCCCAAAAATGTGTAAGAAAATGATCTTGAGTGGTCCTAGCAACATTTGGAGTTGATCAACCGAAGCTGGACCATTTTTTTGACCACCTAAATAACCCAAAAGATGAACGAGCTGGAAAATCGAGTTTGGGGCTAGAAAAAACAACTATAGGTCCAAAAAATGTGTAAGAAAATGATCTTGAATGGTCCTAGCAACATTTGGAGATGATCAACCGAAGCTGGACCAATTTTTTGACCACCTAAATAACCCAAAAGATGAACGAGCTGGAAAACCGAGTTTTGGGGGTGGAAAAACAACTATAGATCCCAAAAATGTGTAAGAAAATGATCTTGAGTGGTCCTAGCAACATTTGGAGGTGATCAACCGAAGCTGGACCATTTTTTTGACCACGTAAATAACCCAAAAGATGAACGAGCTGGAAAACTTAGTTTGGAGGTAGAAAAAACAACCATAGATCCCAAAAATTTGTAAGAATATGATCTTGAGTGGTCCTAGCAACATTTGGAGTTGATCAACCGAAGCTGGACCATTTTTTTGACCACCTAAATAACCCAAAAGATGAACGAGCTGGAAAATCGAGTTTGGGGCTAAAAAAAACAACTATAGATCCCAAAAATGTGTAAGAAAATGATCTTGAGTGGTCCTAGCAACATTTGGAGTTGATCAACCGAAGCTGGACCATTTTTTTGACCACCTAAATAACCCAAAAGATGAACGAGCTGGAAAATCGAGTTTGGGGCTAGAAAAAACAACTATAGATCCCAAAAATGTGTAAGAAAATGATCTTGAGTGGTCCTAGCAACATTTGGAGTTGATCAACCGAAGCTGGACCATTTTTTTGACCACCTAAATAACCCAAAAGATGAACGAGCTGGAAAATCGAGTTTGGGGCTAGAAAAAACAACTATAGATCCTAAAAATGTGTAAGAAAATGATCTTGAGTGGTCCTAGCAACATTTGGAGGTGATCAACCGAAGCTGGACCATTTTTTTGACCACGTAAATAACCCAAAAGGTGAACGAGCTAGAAAATCGAGTTTGGGGGTAGAAGAAACAACCATAGGTCTAAAAAATGTGTAAGAATATGATTTTGAATGGTCCTAGCAACATTTGGAGGTGATCAACCGAAGCTGGACCATTTTTTTGACCACCTAAATAACCCAAAAGATGAACGAGCTGGAAAATCGAGTTTGGGGGTAGAAGAAACAACCATAGGTCTAAAAAATGTGTAAGAATATGATTTTGAATGGTCCTAGCAACTTTTGGAGATGATCAACCGAAGCTGGACCATTTTTTTGACCACCTAAATAACCCAAAAGATGAACGAGCTGGAAAATCGAGTTTGGGGCTAGAAAAAACAACTATAGATCCTAAAAATGTGTAAGAAAATGATCTTGAGTGGTCCTAGCAACATTTGGAGGTGATCAACCGAAGCTGGACCAATTTTTTGACCGCCAACTTCAAACCCATCGCGAAAAACGACCAAATCATCTAAAATCGCCCTGTAGGTTCATTTCGGTCGATGTAAATCCGCGGCATCGGTGATATCTCCCGACCAAACCACCCCCAAACCCTTAAATTCCCTCCCAAACTCCCCCTGAGAGTTTATATAAGTCAGGGACGTAGAGTCACCGCCTCTATTCGTTCTCTAATACCGCGGAAATCGCAATGTTTGACAGTATAAGCGTGTGCGGTACCAAAAAACCTCGACCCAACATCGGGTACATGGTAAGACCCAAATTGGGGGCATTGAAGTCCATCTACTCCAACAGACCCTTCTCCACCATGACCCAAGACAAGAGAAGGAAATCCAAGTAAGTATCGATCGATATTTTTGCACGAATTTGGTTATGGGGGGTGGTTTTGGGATCTTGGGACCATCCGAGGTGTTTGGGATCGGTCCCAAACGTCAAGGAAACGTCCCAGGTTCGTTGGTATCGGTTATTATATCCATGGTGCAGGTTTTTGAAGGTTTTTTTATGGTTCAAAGATTTTGGGGTCGCATCGAGGTATTTTGGGGATGTTTTGGGATGGTCTAAAGAAGGTTGGAGGTGAAGGAAGGTAGGTAGAAGATTGGAAAGGATTCTGATGGTCCGAATCATGGAAAAATGGATGGAAAGTGAAGAAATAATGTTTGGAGCAGAGGAAGTGGTGAATAGGATGAAAATGGATCAAATTGAGCTGCCTGGGGATGTCCAAGAAGAGGTAAAAGAAGGTTGGAGGTAAAAAAAGGATATACGAAAGATTGGAGATGATTTCGACGGACTGTATCATGGAAAAACTGATGGAAATTGGGAAAATACTGGAAGTAGACGAAAAACTGGTACATGGAGGTTCCTGGGGTCAAAGCGAGCCACCAAGTGATGTCCAAAATGAGCTAAAAGGAGATTGGAAGCAAAAAAAGGAAAAACTAAAGATTGGAGATGATTTCGATGGACTGTATCATGGAAAAACTGATGGAAAGTGGGAAAATACTGGAAGTAGACGAGAAACTGGTACATGGAGGTTCCTGGGGTCAAAGCGAGCCACCAAGTGATGTCCAAAATGAGCTAAAAGGAGATTGGAAGCAAAAAAAGGGAAAACTAAAGATTGGAGATGATTTCGATGGACTGTATCATGGAAAAACTGATGGAAAGTGGGAAAATACTGGAAGTAGACGAGAAACTGGTACATGGAGGTTCCTGGGGTCAAATCGGGTCACCAAGTGATGTCCAAAATGAGCTAAAAGGAGATTGGAAGCAAAAAAAGGAAAAACGAAAGATTGGAGATGATTTCGATGGACTGTATCATGGAAAAACTGATGGAAAGTGGGAAAAAACTGGAAGTAGACGAAAAACTGGTACATGGAGGTTCCTGGGGTCAAAGCGAGCCACCAAGTGATGTCCAAGATGAGCTAAAAGGAGATTGGAAGCAAAAAAGGAAAGACCAAAGATTGGAGATGATTTCGATGGACTGTATTATGGAAAAACTGATGGAAAGTGGGAAAATACTGGAAGTAGACGAAAAACTGGTACAAGGAGGTTACTGGGATCAAATCGGGTTACCAAGTGATGTCCAAGATGAGCTTAAAGGATATTGGAAGCAAAAAAAGGAAAAACTAAAGATTGGAGATGATTTCGATGGACTGTATCATGGAAAAACTGATGGAAATTGGAAAAATACTGGAAATAGACGAAAAACTGGTACATGGAGGTTCCTGGGGTCAAAGCGAGCCACCAAGTGATGTCCAAAATGAGCTAAAAGGAGATTGGAAGCAAAAAAAGGAAAAACTAAAGATTGGAGATGATTTCGATGGACTGTATCATGGAAAAACTGATGGAAAGTGGGAAAATACTGGAAGTAGACGAGAAACTGGTACATGGAGGTTCCTGGGGTCAAAGCGAGCCACCAAGTGATGTCCAAGATGAGCTAAAAGGAGATTGGAAGCAAGAAAAGGAAAGACGAAAGATTGGAGGTGATTTCGACGGACTGTATCATGGAAAAACTGATGGAAAGTGGGAAAATACTGGAAGTAGACGAGAAACTGGTACATGGAGGTTCCTGGGGTCAAAGCGAGCCACCAAGTGATGTCCAAGATGAGCTAAAAGGAGATTGGAAGCAAGAAAAGGAAAGACTAAAGATTGGAGATGATTTCGACGGACTGTATCATGGAAAAACTGATGGAAAGTGGGAAAATACTGGAAGTAGACGAGAAACTGGTACATGGAGGTTCCTGGGGTCAAAGCGAGCCACCAAGTGATGTCCAAAATGAGCTAAAAGGAGATTGGAAGCAAAAAAAGGGAAAACTAAAGATTGGAGATGATTTCGATGGACTGTATCATGGAAAAACTGATGGAAAGTGGGAAAATACTGGAAGTAGACGAAAAACTGGTACAAGGAGGTTACTGGGGTCCAAGCGAGCCACCAAGTGATGTCCAAAATGAGCTAAAAGGAAGTTGGAAGCAAAAAAGGAAGGACCAAAGATTGGAGATGATTTCGATGGACTGTATCATGGAAAAACTGATGGAAATTGGGAAAATACTGGAAGTAGACGAAAAACTGGTACATGGAGGTTCCTGGGGTCAAATCGGGTCACCAAGTGATGTCCAAGATGAGCTAAAAGGAGATTGGAAGCAAGAAAAGGAAAGACTAAAGATTGGAGATGATTTCGATGGACTGTATCATGGAAAAACTGATGGAAAGTGGGAAAATACTGGAAGTAGACGAAAAACTGGTACATGGAGGTTCCTGGGGTCAAATCGGGTCACCAAGTGATGTCCAAGATGAGCTAAAAGGAAGTTGGAAGCAAAAAAAGGAAAAACTAAAGATTGGAGATGATTTCGATGGACTGTATCATGGAAAAACTGATGGAAATTGGGAAAATACTGGAAGTAGACGAAAAACTGGTACATGGAGGTTCCTGGGGTCAAATCGGGTCACCAAGTGATGTCCAAGATGAGCTAAAAGGAGATTGGAAGCAAGAAAAGGAAAGACTAAAGATTGGAGATGATTTCGATGGACTGTATCATGGAAAAACTGATGGAAAGTGGGAAAATACTGGAAGTAGACGAAAAACTGGTACATGGAGGTTCCTGGGGTCAAATCGGGTCACCAAGTGATGTCCAAGATGAGCTAAAAGGAAGTTGGAAGCAAAAAAAGGAAAAACTAAAGATTGGAGATGATTTCGATGGACTGCATCATGGAAAAACGGATGGAAAGTGGGAAAATACTGGAAGTAGACGAGAAACTGGTACAAGGAGGTTCCTGGGGTCCAACTGAACCACCAAGTGATGTCCAAAATGAGCTAAAAGGAGATTGGAAGCAAAAAAAGGGAAAACTAAAGATTGGAGATGATTTCGATGGACTGTATCATGGAAAAATGGATGGAAAGTGGTAAAATACTGGAAGTAGACGAAAAACTGGTACATGGTGGTTCCTGGGGTCCAACTGAACCACCAAGTGATGTCCAAATGATTGCTAACGGAAAAATAATGGAAAAAGACGAAAAAGGAGTTCGTGGAGATACCTGGGACCAAATTGGGTCTTCCAGGGATAATTAGAAAACGCTCGGAATGCCCAAGAAGTGATTTCAGTCCAGGAAGATCATTGGAAAGACCTTCGAGAAGGAAAAAAATGACAAATCTGCTACTGGGACGTCGATTGGAGATATTGGGACCTCATCTGTCATTTTATAGACAATTTAGGACACCTCCTGGTATACTGGACGAAGTTACCTTGACCATGGTGGGATTAATCGATGACCAACTTTAGGGATAGGGGTGAGAAAAACTGGTCAAATTTCCACCCTTGTGTTAATTCAGTATCGATTATTTTTTACGATACAAACAAAAGAGGGTGACGATTCTTTCGAGTGATCATCAGTGCGTGAAAACAATAGACAGGTGAGTTTTGTTTTTTCCATTTTTCGTTCTAATTTTTTATATTAAAATGATTAAATTTGTCGTTGAAGATGGTCAAAACGTTTCGAAACGGTTAGGGGTTGATTTAGAAGCTTCCTAACAAAAATTTAAAGTTTTTAAAAGGTTTTTGGGTGATTAGGGTTGGTTAAAATTGGTTTAAAAACTTCAGGATGCATGGAAATGTGTTTTTAAAGATTGTTCTGTGATAAAAATTGGTCCGGAAAATTCTAGAAGCGTAGAAATGTTCTATATAGATGGTTTTCTTTTGATAAAATTGGTTCGGAAACTTTTGAAGCATTTTTAGAGGTCTTAGATTCCTGAATCTTGTTCGATTTGTTTTGGGGGGTGTTGTTTGGATGTCCAGAATGTTCTGTGTGTTCAAAAGTGTCCAAATTTATCTGGAATTATTGTTCAACGTGATTGTTAAGTTCAATTTGTTCTAGAGTGTTTTAAATTGATCTAAGCTTGTTCCAGAAACAATTTTTAGTGAACCAAATTGTCCAACTGGTGAACCAGACTGTTCTACTTGTTCAAATTTGTCCAAATCTATCTGCAAGTATTGTCCAACGCCATTTTTAAGTTCAATTTGTTTCAAAATGTTCCTGGAGGTTTTAAATTAATCTCAGCTTGTTCCAGAAACAGTTTTTGATGAACCAGAATGTCCAACTTGTTCCAGATTGTCCAAATGTACCTTCCAATTATTGTTCAACACTTTTGTCGTGTCCAAATTGTTCTTAAACGTTTCTAGTTGGTCGTAGATGTCCAAAATTGTTCCAGGGAAGTTATCTTGTGAACCAGACTGGTCTACTTGTTCAAAATTGTCCAAATCTATCTGCAAGTATTGTTCAACGCGATTTTTAAGTTCAATTTGTTCTAAAATGTTCCTGGAGTTTTTAAATTAACCTCAGCTTGTTTCTGAAACAGTTTTTAGTGAACCAGAATGTCCAACTTGTTCCAGATTGTCCAAATGTACCTTACAATTATTGTTCAACACTTTTTTCGTGTCCAAATTGTTCTTAAACGTTCATAGTTGGTCGTAGAGGTCCAAAATTGTTCCAAGGAAGTTATCTGGTAAACCAGACTGTTCTACTTGTTCAAAATTGTCCAAATATATCTGTAAGTATTGTTCAACGCGATTTTTAAGTTCAATTTGTTCTAAAATGTTCCTGGAGATTTTAAATTGATCTCAGCTTGTTCCAGAAACAGTTTTTGGTGAACCAGAATGTCCAACTTGTTCCAGATTGTCCAAATGTACCTTACAATTATTGTTCAACACTTTTTTTCGTGTCCAAATTGTTCTTAAACGTTCATAGTTGGTCGTAGAGGTCCAAAATTGTTCCAAGGAAGTTATCAAGTGAAACAAACTGTTCTACTTGTTCAAAATTGTCCAAATCTATCTGCAAGTATTGTTCAACGCGATTTTTACGTTCAATTTGTCCTAAAATGTTCCTGGAGGTTTTAAATTGATCTCAGCTTGTTCCAGAAACATTTTTTGGTGAACCAGAATGTTCAACTTGTTCCAGATTGTCCAAATGTACCTTCCAATTATTGTTCAACACTTTTGTCGTGTCCAAATTGTTCTTAAACCTGCATAGTTGGTCGTAGAGGTCCAAAATTGTTCCAAGAAAGTTATTAGGTGAAACAGACTGTTCTACTTGTTCAAAATTGTCCAAATATATCTGTAAGTATTGTTCAACGCGATTTTTAAGTTCAATTTGTTCTAAAATGTTCCTGGAGATTTTAAATTGATCTCAGCTTGTTCCAGAAACAGTTTTTGGTGAACCAGAATGTCCAACTTGTTCCAGATTGTCCAAATGTACCTTACAATTATTGTTCAACACTTTTTTTCGTGTCCAAATTGTTCTTAAACGTTCATAGTTGGTCGTAGAGGTCCAAAATTGTTCCAAGGAAGTTATCAAGTGAAACAAACTGTTCTACTTGTTCAAAATTGTCCAAATCTATCTGCAAGTATTGTTCAACGCGATTTTTACGTTCAATTTGTCCTAAAATGTTCCTGGAGGTTTTAAATTGATCTCAGCTTGTTCCAGAAACATTTTTTGGTGAACCAGAATGTTCAACTTGTTCCAGATTGTCCAAATGTACCTTCCAATTATTGTTCAACACTTTTGTCGTGTCCAAATTGTTCTTAAACCTGCATAGTTGGTCGTAGAGGTCCAAAATTGTTCCAAGAAAGTTATTAGGTGAAACAGACTGTTCTACTTGTTCAAAATTGTCCAAATCTATCTGCAAGTATTGTCCAACGCGATTTTTAAGTTCGATTTGTTCTAAAATGTTCCTGGAGATTTTAAATTAACCTCAGCTTGTTCCAGAAACAGTTTTTGGTGAACCAGAATGTCCAACTTGTTCCAGATTGTTCAAATGTACCTTCCAATTATTGTTCAACACTTTTGTCTTGTCCAAATTGTTCTTAAACGTTTCTAGTTGTTCGTAGAGGTTCAAAATTGTTTCAGGGAAGTTATTAGGTGAAACAGACTGTTCTACTTGTTCAAAATTGTCCAAATCTATATGCAAGTATTGTCCAACGCGATTTTTAAGTTCGATTTGTTCTAAAATGTTCCTGGAGATTTTAAATTAACCTCAGCTTGTTCCAGAAACAGTTTTTGGTGAACCAGAATGTCCAACTTGTTCCAGATTGTTCAAATGTACCTTCCAATTATTGTTCAACACTTTTGTCGTGTCCAAATTGTTCTTAAACGTTCCTAGTTGGTCGTAGAGGTTCAAAATTGTTCCAGGGAAGTTATCTGGTGAACCAGACTGTTCTACTTGTTCAAAATTGTCCAAATCTATCTGCAAGTATTGTTCAACGCGATTTTTAAGTTCGATTTGTTCTAAAATGTACCTGGAGGTTTTAAATTGATCTGAGCTTGTTCCAAAAACAGTTTTTGGTGAACCAGAATGTCCAACTTGTTCCAGATTGTTCAAATTTACCTTCCAATTATTGTTCAACACTTTTGTCGTGTGCAAATTGTTCTTAAACGTTCCTAGTTGGTCGTAGAGGTCCAAAATTGTTCCAGGGAAGTTGTCTGCTGAACCAGACTGTTCTACTTGTTCAAAATTGTCCAAATCTATCTGCATGTATTGTTCAACGCGATTTTTAACTTCAATTTGTTCTAAAATGTTCCTGGAGTTTTTAAATTAACCTCAGCTTGTTCCAGAAACAGTTTTTAGTGAACCAAATTGTCCAACTTGTTCCAGTGTGTCCAAATGTACCTTCCAATTATTGTTCAACACTTTTGTCGTGTGCAAATTGTTCTTAAACGTTCCTAGTTGGTCGTAGAGGTCCAAAATTGTTCCAGGGAAAATATCTGGTAAACCAGACTGTTCTACTTGTTCAAAATTGTCCAAATCTATCTGCAAGTATTGTTCAACGCCATATTTAAGTTCAATTTGTTTCAAAATGTTCCTGGAGGTTTTAAATTGATCTCAGCTTGTTCCAGAAACAGTTTTTGGTGAACAAAATGTCCAACTTGTTCCAGTGTGTCCAAATGTACCTTCCAATTATTGTTCAACACATTTGTCGTGTCCAAATTTTTCTGAAACGTTCATAGTTGGTCGTAGAGGTTCAAAATTGTTCCAGGGAAGTTATCTGGTGAACGAGACTGTTCTACTTGTTCAAAATTGTCCAAATCTATCTGCAAGTATTGTTCAACGCGATTTTTAAGTTCGATTTGTTCTAAAATGTACCTGGAGGTTTTAAATTGATCTGAGCTCGTTCCAAAAACAGTTTTTGGTGAACCAGAATGTCCAACTTGTTCCAGATTGTTCAAATTTACCTTCCAATTATTGTTCAACACTTTTGTCGTGTGCAAATTGTTCTTAAACGTTCCTAGTTGGTCGTAGAGGTCCAAAATTGTTCCAGGGAAGTTGTCTGCTGAACCAGACTGTTCTACTTGTTCAAAATTGTCCAAATCTATCTGCATGTATTGTTCAACGCGATTTTTAACTTCAATTTGTTCTAAAATGTTCCTGGAGTTTTTAAATTAACCTCAGCTTGTTCCAGAAACAGTTTTTAGTGAACCAGAATGTCCAGCTGTTCCAGATTGTTTAAATGTACCTTCCAATTATTGTTCAACACTTTTATCGTGTCCAAATTGTTCTTAAACGTTCCTAGTTGGTCGTAGAGGTTCAAAATTGTTCCAGGGAAGTTATCTGGTGAACCAGACTGTTCTATTTGTTCAAAATTGTTCAAATCTATCTGCAAGTATTGTTCAACGCGATTTTTAAGTTCGATTTGTTCTAAAATGTTCCTGGAGGTTTTAAATTGATCTCAGCTTGTTCCAGAAACAGTTTTTGGTGAATCAGAATGTCCAACTTGTTCCAGATTGTTCAAATTTACCTTCCAACTATTGTTCAACACTTTTGTCGTGTCCAAATTGTTCTTAAACGTTCCTAGTTGGTAGTAGAAGTCCAAAATTGTTCCAGGGAAGTTATCTGGTGAACCAGACTGTTCTACTTGTTCAAAATTGTCCAAATCTATCTGCAAGTATTGTCCAACTCGATTTTTAAGTTCGATTTGTTCTAAAATGTTCCTGGAGGTTTTAAATTGATCTCAGCTTGTTCCAGAAACAGTTTTTGGTGAACCAGAATGTCCAACTTGTTCCAGATTGTTCAAATGTACCTTCCATTCATTGTTCAACACTTTTATCGTGTCCAAATTGTTCTTAAACGTTCCTAGTTGGTAGTAGAAGTCCAAAATTGTTCCAGGGAAGTTATCTGGTGAACCAGACTGTTCTACTTGTTCAAAATTGTCCAAATCTATCTGCAAGTATTGTTCAACGTGATTTTTAAGTTTGATTTGTTCTAAAATGCTTCTGGAGTTTTTAAATTGATCTCAGCTTGTTCCAGAAACAGGTTTTAGTGAACTAGAATGTCCAACTTGTTCCAGATTGTCCAAATGTACCTTTCAATTATTGTTCAACACTTTTGTCGTGTCCAAATTGTTCTTAAACGTTCCTAGTTGGTCGTAGAGGTTCAAAATTGTTCCAGGGAAGTTATCTGGTGAACCAGACTGTTCTATTTGTTCAAAATTGTTCAAATCTATCTGCAAGTATTGTTCAACGCGATTTTTAAGTTCGATTTGTTCTAAAATGTTCCTGGAGGTTTTAAATTGATCTCAGCTTGTTCCAGAAACAGTTTTTGATGAACCAGAATGTCCAACTTGTTCCAGATTGTCCAAATGTACCTTCCAATTATTGTTCAACACTTTTGTCGTGTCCAAATTGTTCTTAAACGTTCCTAGTTGGTCGTAGAGGTTCAAAATTGTTCCAGGGAAGTTATCTGGTGAACCAGACTGTTCTATTTGTTCAAAATTGTTCAAATCTATCTGCAAGTATTGTTCAACGCGATTTTTAAGTTCGATTTGTTCTAAAATGTTCCTGGAGGTTTTAAATTGATATCAGCTTGTTCCAGAAACAGTTTTTGGTGAATCAGAATGTCCAACTTGTTCTAGTGTGTTCCAATGTACCTTCCAATTATTGTTCAACACTTTTATCGTGTCCAAATTGTTCTTAAACGTTCCTAGTTGGTCGTAGAGGTCCAAAATTGTTCCGGGGATGTTATCAGTTGAAACAGACTGTTCTACTTGTTCAAAATTGTCCAAATCTATCTGCAAGTATTGTCCAACGCCATTTTTAAGTTCAATTTGTTTCAAAATGTTCCTGGAGGTTTTAAATTAATCTCAGCTTGTTCCAGAAACAGTTTTTGGTGAATCAGAATGTCCAACTTGTTCCAGTGTGTTCCAATGTACCTTCCAATTATTGTTCAACACTTTTGTCGTGTCCAAATTGTTCTTAAACGTTCCTAGTTGGTCGTAGAGGTCCAAAATTGTTCCGGGGATGTTATCAGTTGAAACAGACTGTTCTACTTGTTCAAAATTGTCCAAATCTATCTGCAAGTATTGTCCAACGCCATTTTTAAGTTCAATTTGTTTCAAAATGTTCCTGGAGGTTTTAAATTAATCTCAGCTTGTTCCAGAAACAGTTTTTGATGAACCAGAATGTCCAACTTGTTCCAGATTGTCCAAATGTACCTTCCAATTATTGTTCAACACTTTTGTCGTGTCCAAATTGTTCTTAAACGTTTCTAGTTGGTCGTAGATGTCCAAAATTGTTCCAGGGAAGTTATCTGGTGAACCAGACTGTCCTACTTGTTCAAAATTGTCCAAATCTATCTGCAAGTATTGTTCAACGTGATTTTTAAGTTCGATTTGTTCTAAAATGTTCCTGGAGGTTTTAAATTGATCTCAGCTTGTTCCAGAAACAGTTTTTAGTGAACCAGAATGTGCAACTTGTTCCAGTGTGTTCAAATGTACCTTCCAATTATTGTTCAACATTTTTGTCGTCTCCAAATTGTTCTTAAACCTTCATAGTTGGTCTTAGAGGTCCAAAATTGTTCCAGGGAACTTATCTGGTGAACCAGACTGTTCTAATTGTTCAAAACTTCTTCCAGATTGTTCAAATCTACCTTCCAATTATTGTTCTGTGATAAAATTAATCTAGAAACTTCTAGAACCACAGAAATGTTACATATAGATGTTCCAACTTTGAGAAAACTGGTCCAAAACCTTCCATAACCATGGAAACGTTTCAAAACCTTTTTTTCCTCTAGGAAATCCACCATTCCCAAGATGGACTGGCGCAGGAAGCCAGATTACGCCGAAACGGCTTACAGGGAAGCCGTTGGACGTTTACGCATCCTCCTGGCCGAAAGTTACACCCCCATCGTCAAGAAACCCTTGAAGGAATTGGACAGCGCTGGCGAAGAAACCGACAACCAATCCCTCGTAAGCGCCGGCAGCAGATCTTCTCGATACTACCCCCCCACCACCACCACCACAACGAAAAAATACTTCTACTACCCCTCGTTAAGGTCCCACTACCCCTTCCAGCGACAACCCGACAAACACCAACCGTAAGTATCTACTAATCCACCCCAAATAGATTCTGGTGTCCAAAAAACCCTTCGTTTGTAGAGATTCCTCGAAATTGGACACCAGCGCACCTCCAGAGCTGCTTTCCTTCATCGAACGTCAAGAAGAGTACATCGAACAACTGGAAAAAGAATCGAAATTCTGTCGGGTAAGTTTTCCAAGACTTTTCCACCTTGTAGGTGTCAATTTTCCATGTTCCAGGAAGAGTTATCCTCTTTGTTGAACAAAGTGAAAGACGTCATCAGCGAGAACGAGAACCTGCACGAGAAACAAAAGTCCAAATTGATCAAATCGGTGTTCGAGCACTTGGAAACCGAAACCGAAACGGAAACGGACGTGGAGACCAAGTTAAAGTCCCCCAAGAAGTCCAAAAAGACCAAATTCTACGAAGCTGGACCTCCAATTGTCTACGAGTCTCGTATATCGGAGCTGGAGGCGCAGTTGGCTCAAGCTAAGATCGATCTGAAGAAAGCCAAAGACGACTTGGACGTTTACCGAAGGAAGATCGACGAGGGTGCGGTTTTGGACAACGATTCCTACAAGAAGCAATGGGATAGTGTTCAAAAGGAGAAGGAGCAGCTGCAGGATACGGTTCACAAGCTGCAAAACGCCTTGGCCGTGCTTAGAGATAAAGATAACGACGCGGCGGATAGGATGAAGAGGAGTCTGGAGCTGGCCGAGCAGGCTCAGTACGAGAAAAGTGCGGCCGAAGCTGAGATACGTCGATTGAAGGAGGAATTGGAGAGGCAGCACATGAAGCTGAGAGATGCTATAGCGGAACAGGTGAGTTTGATTGCTTCTGGTTAGATTTAACCTTTCCAAAGCGTTCCAAACAGGTTTCCAGTGTCCAAAATCCTTCCTTTTGGTCTACAGGTTTGTTTTAAGCTTCAACAGTCTTCCCAAAACGTCCAGATTGACACCAAGTGCTTCTATAATGATCCAGAGGATATCCAAGGTTCCTAATTCGGTTCGATTTGTTTTGGACGAGTTGTTTGGTTATCCGGAACGTTCAAAAGTGTCCAAATCTATTGTTCAACGTGATTTTCAATTGCAATTCCTTTCGATGATGTTCCAAGTTGGTCTTGGAGGTCTAAAATTGTTCCAGGATAGTTATTTTGGTGGACCACACTGTTCAAGATTGTTCAAATGCGTTTTTTAATTATTGTTCAACACTTTTGACGTGTCCAATTCATTCTGGAGTGTTCCAAGTGGTCGTAGAGGTGCGAATTTGTTCCGAGGAAGTTTTCTGGTGAACCAGAATTTTCAAACTGTAGTAATTTAGTTGCCCTTGTTCAAAAATCTTCCAATTTGGCCATAGATCTTCCAATCTGACCTCAACTTGAACCAGAAGCTTTATTGGTTGCACCAGAAGCTTAATTGGTTGCACCAGAACCTTCCCCAAGCTACAAACAGTCCAAAATTAGTTCCACTTGTTCAAAAACCTTCCAATTTGGCCATAGATCTTCCAAATCATTCTCAACTTGCACCAGAAGCCTTAAAGGTTGCACCAGAACCTTCCCCAAGCTACAAACAACTAACCTAACCTAACCTAACCTAACCTAACCTAACTAAACATTCCAAAATTAGTTCCACTTGTTCAAAAACCTTCCAATTTGGCCATAGATCTTCCAAATCATTCTCAACTTGCACCAGAAGCCTTAAAGGTTGCACCAGAACCTTCCCCAAGCTACAAACAGTCCAAAATTAGTTCCACTTGTTCAAAAACCTTCCAATTTGGCTATAGATCTTCCAAATCAATCTCAGCTTCCACCAGAAGCCTTTAAGGTTGCACCAGAACCTTCCCCAAGCTACAAACAGTCCAAAATTAGTTACACTTGTTCAAAAACCTTTCAACTTGGTCATAGATCTTCCAAATCAATCTCAACTTGCACCAGAACCTTCCCCAAGCTACAAACAGTCCAAAATTAGTTTCACTTGATCAAAAACCTTCCAATTTGGCCATAGATCTTCCAAATCAATCTCAACTTGCACCAGAATCTTTTCCAAGCTTCAAACAGTCCAAAATTAGTTCCACATGTTCAAACACCTTCCAATTTAATTATAGATCTTTCTATCCTTTCTCAACTTGCACCAAAAGCCTTAACGGTTGCACCAGAACCTTCCCCAAGCTACAAACAGTCCAAAATTAGTTCCACTTGTTCAAAAACCTTCCAATTTGGTCAAAGATCTTCCAAATCAATCTCAAATTGCACCAGAAGCCTTACTGATTGCACCAGAACCTTCCCCAAGCTACAAACAGTCCAAAATTAGTTCCACTTGTTCAAAAACCTTCCAATTTGGTCAAAGATCTTCCAAAACGATCTCAATTTGCACCAGAATCTTTCCCAAGCTACAAAAGGTTCAAAGTTAGTTCCACATGTTCAAACACCTTCCAATTTGATTATAGATCTTTCTATCCTTTCTCAACTTGCACCAAAAGCCTTAAAGGTTGCACCAGAACCTTCCCCAAGCTACAAACAGTCCAAAATTAGTTCCACTTGTTCAAAAACCTTCCAACTTGGCCATAGATCTTCCAATTTGACCTTAACTTGAACCAGAAGCTTAATTGGTTACACCAGAACCTTTCCCAAGCTACAAACAGTCCAAAGTTAGTTCCACTTGTTCAAAAACCTTCCAATTTGGTCAAAGATCTCCCAAATCGATCTCAATTTGCACCAGAAGCTTTATTGGTTGCACCAGAATATTTCCCAAGCTACAAACAGTCCAAAATTAGTTCCACTTGTTCAAAAACCTTCCAATTTGATTATAGATCTTCCCAACCGTTTCAAACTTGCACCAAAAGCTTTACAGGTTGCACCAGAACCTTCCCCAAGCTACAAACAGTCCAAAATTATTTCCACTTGCTCAAAGATCTTCCAATCCGACCTCAATTTGCACCAGAAGCCTTAAAGATTGCACCAGAACCTTCCCCAAGCTATAAACAGTCCAAAATTAGTTTCACTTGTTCAAAAACCTTCCAACTTGGCCATAGATCTTCCAAATCAATCTCAACTTGCACCAGAATCTTTTCCAAGCTTCAAACAGTCCAAAATTAGTTCCACATGTTCAAACACCTTCCAATTTGATTATAGATCTTTCTATCCTTTCTCAACTTGCATTAGAAGCCTTAAAGGTTGCACCAGAACCTTCACCAAACTACAAACAGTCCAAAATTAGTTCCACTTGTTCAAAAACCTTCCAATTTGGTCAAAGATCTTCCAAATCCAGCTCATATTGCACCAGAAGCCTTAAAGATTGCACCAGAACCTTCCCCAAGCTACAAACAGTCCAAAATTAGTTCCACTTGTTCAAAAACCTTCCAATTTGGCCATAGATCTTCCAAATCAATCTCAACTTGCACCAGAATCTTTTCCAAGCTTCAAACAGTCCAAAATTAGTTCCACATGTTCAAACACCTTCCAATTTGATTATAGATCTTTCTATCCTTTCTCAACTTGCACCAAAAGCCTTAAAGGTTGCACCAGAACCTTCCCCAAGCTACAAACAGTCCAAAATTAGTTCCACTTGTTCAAAAACCTTCCAATTTGGTCAAAGATCTCCCAAATCGATCTTAACTTGCACCAGAAGCTTCATTGGTTGCACCAGAAGCCTTAAAGGTTGCACCAGAACCTTCCCCAAGTTACAAACAGTCCAAAGTTAGTTCCTTAACGATTCTGGTCCTGATTTAGAGCCGAAGAATATCCGACGAACGTTCGGCCGTGGAAAGAAGATACACCCAACAAATAGAGCAACTCACCACCGAACTGGGCGTCCAATGGGAGACCACCAACAAACTGCAAATCGAATTGGACAAACAACGACGAGAAAACGCCGATCTGCGCAGAGACGTCGCTCAAAAGCAAGCCCTCATCGACGAACTGCGCAAAGACATGCACAACAAGATAGGTAAGTCCATCCCGAAAAAAATTCCTCCAAACATTTGACTCTATTTTGACCTTCGAAGTGAACCTCCAATCGGACATCGGAGTCAGCGGAGCGGAGAAAAGCGCCTTGGAGCAACAGATCGCCACCTTGCAGCTGAGCAACGAGCGCCAAGACCGTCAGTCCAAGCAAGAGATCCAGCGGCTCCAAGCTGAGCTGCAATCTTTGAGGCAGCGCTCGGATAGAGCGGACGCGGATCTCATCCACAGCAGAAGGGAGAACTTGCGTCTGGCCGAGCAGATAGCTTCGTTGGAGAAGGAGCTGGCTCTGAACGCGGCTCTATGCGAGGAGAGGACGGCCGGCACGCCGAGAACTCCAAGGGGAGCGGAGATCGTGGCTGCGCCACCTCCGGCGAGCAAAACTGAGGACAGGGACAAGGAATTGGGTTTGCTGATCAACGATATGGAGAACAAGCACGGTAAGTAAGGGGTGGAGGGTATTTTTAGAGTGGTGGGAGGGGTAGAATGGGAATGGGGACGGTTGGGAAGGTGTTGGGGAGGGTTGTGTTGAGTCGGTTGAAGCTGTAAGTGTTCTAGATGGTCTGGAAGATGATTTGGGGTGTTTTATTGAGTCAGTTGAAGCTGTAGGTGTTCTAAAAGATCTGGAAGCTGATGTAAGTCTTGGAGAAGCTGATTAAGATACTTTGGTTGAATCAGTTGAAGCTGTAGCTACTCTAGGAAGTATGGAAGCTAATTTTGGGTCTTTTATTGAGTCAGTTGAAGCTGTAAGTGTTCTAAATGGTGTGGTAGTCTTGGAGAAGCTGATTAAGGGACTTGTGTTGAGTTATTTGAAGCTGTAGGTGCTCTAAAAAGTGTGGAAGCTAATTTTGGGTCTTTTATTGAGTCAGTTGAAGCTGTAGGTGTTCTAAATGGTGTGGTAATCTTGGAGAAGCTGATTAAGGGACTTGTGTTGAGTTATTTGAAGCTGTAGGTGCTCTAAAAAGTGTGGAAGCTAATTTTGGGTCTTTTATTGAGTCAGTTGAAGCTGTAGGTGTTCTAAATGGTGTGGTAGTCTTGGAGAAGCTGATTAAGGGACTTGGGTTGAGTGCATTGAAGCTGTATGTATTGTAGATAGTTTGGAAGCTGATTTTGGGTCTTTTATTGAGTCAGTTGAAGCTGTAGGTGTTCTAAAAGGTCTGGTAGCTTTGGTTGAATCAATTGAAGCTGTAGCTACTCTAGAAAGTCTGGAAGCTGATTTTGGATGTTTTATTGAGTTTGTTGAAGCTGTAGGTGTTCTAAAAGGTCTGGAAGCTGATGTAAGTCTTGGAGAAGCTGATTAAAAGCCTTGGGTTGAATCAGTTGAAGCTGAAAGGATTCAGATAGTTTGGAAGCTGATTTGGGGTCTTTTATTGAGTCAGTTGAAGCTGTAGGTGTTCTAAAAGGTCTGGAAGCTGATTAAGAGACTTGGGTTGAATCAGTTGAAGCTGTAGCTACTCTAGAAAGTCTGGAAGCTGATTTTGGATGTTTTATTGAGTCAGTTGAAGCTGTAGGTGTTCTAAAAGGTCTGGTTGCTAATGTGAGTCTTGGTGAAGCTGATCAAGGGAATTGGTTTGCGTCAGATAAAGCTGTAGTTGATCCAAAAGGTCTGAAAGTTGATGTAAGCCTTTGAGAAGCTGATTAAGGGAATAATGTTCAGTTATTTGAAGCTGAAAGGATTCAGTTAGTTTGGAAGCTGATTTGGGATTTTTTATTGAGTCAGTTGAAGCTGTAGGTGTTCTAAAAGGTCTGGTAGCTAATGTGAGTCTTGGTGAAGCTGATCAAGGGACTTGGTTTGCGTCAGATAAAGCTGTAGGTGATCCAAAAGGTCTGAAAGTTGATGTAAGCCTTTGAGAAGCTGATTAAGGGAATAATGTTCAGTTATTTGAAGCTGTAGGTGCTCTAGATGGTCTGGAAGCTGATTTGGGGTCTTTTATTGAGTCAGTTGAAGCTGTAGGTGTTCTAAAAGGTCTTGTAGCTAATGTGAGTCTTGGTGAAGCTGATCAAGGGACTTGGTTTGCGTCAGATAAAGCTGTAGGTGATCCAAAAGGTCTGAAAGTTGATGTAAGCGTTTGAGAAGCTGATTAAGGGAATAATGTTCAGTTATTTGAAGCTGTAGGTGCTCTAGATGGTCTGGAAGCTGATTTGGGGTCTTTTATTGAGTCAGTTGAAGCTGTAGGTGTTCTAAAAGGTCTGGAAGCTGATTAAGAGACTTGGGTTGAAGCTGAAAGGATTCAGTTAGTTTGGAAGCTGATTTGGGGTCTTTTATTGAGTCAGTTGAAGCTGTAGGTGTTCTAAAAGGTCTGGAAGCTGATTAAGAGACTTGGGTTGAAGCTGAAAGGATTCAGTTAGTTTGGAAGCTGATTTGGGGTCTTTTATTGAGTCAGTTGAAGCTGTAGGTGTTCTAAAAGGTCTGGAAGCTGATTAAGAGACTTGGGTTGAAGCTGAAAGGATTCAGTTAGTTTGGAAGCTGATTTGGGGTCTTTTATTGAGTCAGTTGAAGCTGTAGGTGTTCTAAAAGGTCTGGAAGCTGATTAAGAGACTTGGGTTGAATCAGTTGAAGCTGAAAGGATTCAGTTAGTTTGGAAGCTGATTTGCGATTTTTTATTGAGTCAGTTGAAGCTGTAGGTGTTCTAAAAGGTCTGGAAGCTGATTAAGAGACTTGGGTTGAAGCTGAAAGGATTCAGTTAGTTTGGAAGCTGATTTTGGGTGTTTTATTGGGTCAGTTGAAGCTGTAGGTGTTCTAAATGGTCTTGTAGCTAATGTGAGTCTTGGTGAAGCTGATCAAGGGACTTGGTTTGCGTCAGATAAAGCTGTAGTTGATCCAAAAGGTCTGAAAGTTGATGTAAGCGTTTGAGAAGCTGATTAAGGGACTAATGTTCAGTTATTTGAAGCTGTAGGTGCTCTAGATGGTCTGGAAGCTGATTTGGGGTCTTTTATTGAGTCAGTTGAAGCTGTAGGTGTTCTAAAAGGTCTGGAAGCTGATTAAGAGACTTGGGTTGAATCAGTTGAAGCTGAAAGGATTCAGTTAGTTTGGATGCTGATTTGGGGTCTTTTATTGAGTCAGTTGAAGCTGTAGGTGTTCTAAAAGGTCTGGAAGCTGATTAAGAGACTTGGGTTGAAGCTGAAAGGATTCAGTTAGTTTGGAAGCTGATTTGGGGTCTTTTATTGAGTTAGTTGAAGCTGTAGGTGTTCTAAAAGGTCTGGAAGCTGATTAAGAGACTTGGGTTGAAGCTGAAAGGATTCAGTTAGTTTGGAAGCTGATTTGGGGTCTTTTATTGAGTCAGTTGAAGCTGTAGGTGTTCTAAAAGGTCTGGAAGCTGATTAAGAGACTTGGGTTGAAGCTGAAAGGATTCAGTTAGTTTGGAAGCTGATTTGGGGTCTTTTATTGAGTCAGTTGAAGCTGTAGGTGTTCTAAAAGGTCTGGAAGCTGATTAAGAGACTTGGGTTGAAGCTGAAAGGATTCAGTTAGTTTGGAAGCTGATTTGGGGTCTTTTATTGAGTTGATTGAAGTTGTAGGTGTTCTAAAAGGTCTGGTAGCTGATTAAGAAACTTGGGTTGAATCAGTTGAAGCTTTAGCTACTCTAGAAAGTCTGGAAGCTGATTTGAGGTCTTTTATTGAGTGAATTGAAGTTGTAGGTATTTTAAATGATCTGGAAGCTGATGTAAGTCTTGGAGAAGCTGATTAAGAGACTTGTGTAGAGTTATTTGAAGCTTTAGATAATCTAGATGGTCTGAAAGTGGATGAAAGCCTTGGAGAAGCTGATTAAGAGACTTTGGTTGATTTATTTGAAGCTGTAGATGATCTAAAAGGTCTGGAAGCTGCTGTAAGTCTTGGAGAAGCTTATTAAGACACTTGTGTTCAGTTATTTGGAATTGTAGCTGATCTAGATGCTCTGGAAGTGAATGTAAGCCTTGGAGAAGCTGATTATGGACTTGGGTTGAGTCAGTTGAAGCTATAGGTGATCCAAAAGATTTGAAAGCTGTAAGTGTTGAGTTATTTGAAGCTGTAGGTGTTCTAAATGATCTGGAAGTTGATGAAAGCCTTGGAGAAGCTGTTTAAGGTACTTAAGTTGAGTTATTTGAAGCTATAGCTGATCCAGATGGTCTATAAACTACTCTAGGTAATCTGAATATTTCATTCGTTGCTTTGGAAGGTATTGCTCTGTAAAAAAACTCGAAATATTCGTCTGGTAACTGCTCTAAATATCTAGAAAGCTTCTAGAAGATTATCCTAAATGTTCCGATCATTTATTTGAAGCTTCTATTCGATCTAGATGGTTTCGGTAGTACTCTAAATATTTGGAACACCTTGGTATAGCAAAAACGAAGTAGGACTCGTTGTACCAGATCTTGAAGCTGCTCTACTCGTTTAAGAAGATCAAGCTGACGATCTAGGTACTTTTGATGACTTAATTGAAGCTGCTAGTCTATCTAGATGGTTTAGAACATGCTCTAAACGTTTAGGGAACTAAAGCCTCAGCTATTGGTGAGCAAGATTGTCGTTGGAGGTGTTCTAGAGGTTTAGAAAGCTGTTGAAAATGATTCGAGGCGTGTAGATGAGGTGGAGGTGTGGAAAGACTTTAGATAACGCTGGTGGAAGGCAAAAATGACGTTGTAGAAGATCTGGAGGTGTCTAGGAAGCTGTAGGTGGTTGATAATCTGGTCCAGAACGTTGTAGAAGATCTGCAGGTGTCTAGGAAGCTGTAGGTGGTTGATAATCTGGTCCAGAACGTTGTAGAAGATCTGGAGGTGTCTAGGAAGCTGTAGGTGGTTGAGAATCTGGTCCAGAACGTTGTAGAAGATCTGCAGGTGTCTAGGAAGCTGTAGGTGGTTGATAATCTGGTCCAGAACGTTGTAGAAGATCTGCAGGTGTCTAGGAAGCTGTAGGTGGTTGTGAATCTGGTCCAGAACGTTGTAGAAGATCTGCAAGTGTCTAGGAAGCTGTAGGTGGTTGATAATCCGGTCCAGAACCTTGTAGAAGACCTGAAGGTGTCCAGGAAGTTGTAGGTGGTTGATAATCTGGTCCAGAACGTTGTAGAAGATCTGCAAGTGTCTAGGAAGCTGTAGGTGGTTGATAATCTGGTCCAGAACCTTGTAGAAGATCTGCAGGTGTCTAGGAAGTTGTAGGTGGTTGAGAATGAGGTCCAGAACGTTGTAGAAGATCTGCAGGTGTCTAGGAAGCTGTAGGAGGTTGGGAATCTGGTCCAAAAGTTGGGAACGGTAGGAGTTTTTGCCATGAGTTGATCTGGGATGATATTTGTTGGTGTGTCTTGTTGCAGCGGCGACGGTTAGCGAACTGGAGGGCATGATCCACTCCCAGCATCAACTCATGGAAAAACTTACGATCGATTGTCGCGCCCTGACGGAAAAATTGGAAGATACCGCCTTAAAGCATGAGTAAGCATCTTTTTTTTTCCAAATTAGTTGTAAGCGTGAAGCGTGTTGAATTTTGATTCGACTTGTGTTTGGTAGGGGCGGATTCAAATGCGCGCGTCGAAAGAGAGTCAGATTCGCCGCCGCCGTCGGTCCGACCGACCAAACGCAAGGATCCCATCAAGGTCGATATCAAAGTTAAGGTGGTGCCGAAACCTCGAAAGGTTAGTCAAAAATTCGGCCATTTTGGGGGGTCAGGTACTGGCGATTTCGGTGGAGGTTTGATTTTTGGGGGGGTGGAAAGTTTGTACTATTGACTGCGCCAGTTTTTTTTTGGTAAAATTTGGGGTTATCCTATCGACCGCGCCAATTTTTTTTTTGGTATTAATGAATCGTATTGACTGCGCCAGTTTTTTTTTACTAAAATTTTGAATTATCCTATCGACTGCGCCAGTTTTTTTTGGTATTTAATAATCCTGTTGACTGCGCCAGTTTTTTTTGGTAAAATTTGGGGTAATCCTATCGACTGCGCCAATTTTTTTTGTAATTTATTAATCCTATTGACTGCGCCAGTTTTTTTTACTAAAATTTTGAATTATCCTGCTGACTGCGCCAATTTTTTTTGGTTAAATTTTGAATTATCCTATCGACTGCGCCAATTTTTTTTGGTATTAATAAATCCTATCGACTGCGCCAGTTTTTTTCTTTTTTGAAGGAAATTTGCGTTTTTTTGGGGGGAAAATCCACCGAAATCGTTGGGATAAATTTAAAATGGTTGACGTAGAGGTTTTTGTTTTTGTTTTTGTAGGGAGGAAATTCGTCAACTACAAACTAATTTAGAGTGTTTGAGGACCAAGTTTACGGAGTCTTGCTACGAATCGTCAAAAGTTAGAGGTAATTATGAGCAAAATGATAAAATGGTGTAAATATATAAAAAAATTATCAAAAATCCCTAAAAATCATCAGAAATCCCCCAAAACCATCAAAACACTTGAAAATCATCTAAAACCTCCCAAAATAATCTGAAACCTCCCAAAATAATTTGAACTCGCAAAATAATGTGTAAATCTCCAAATTTCACCAAAAATCATCAAAAAACCTCCCAAAATCATCTGATAATCCCCCAGAATCATCTGAAAACCTCCCAAAATAATTTAAAATTAATTGAAACCTCCAAACATCATCTGATACCTCCCAAAATTATTTTAACTCGATAAATTTATCTGGAACCTCCCAAAATAATCTAAATTCATTTAAACCTCCCAAAAATCATCTGATAATCTCCAAAAAATCAACTCATTTACCCAAAATCATCTGAAAACCCCCCAAAATCATCTGAAAACCTACCAAAATTATTTAAAATTAATTGAAAACCTCCAAACATCATCTGATACCTCCCAAAATTATTTGAACTCGCAAAATTTATCCTAAACCTCCCAAAATAATATAAGTTCATCTAAACCCCTCAAAAATCAACGGAAATCTTTTATTCATCCAATAACCCCAAAAAACCTCCCAAAATCATTTGATAACCCCTTAAAAACAACTAAAAAACCCCAAATCATCTAAAATCCCCAAAATTACCAGAAACTCCCAAAAATCAAACGAATCCTCTCAAAATCATTTGATAACCCCTCAAAAATCATCAGAAACTCCTGAAAATTATCTAAAAACCTCCATCCATCCGATAACCCCCCAAAATCATCTGATAACTCCCAAAAACCTCCCAAAATCATTTGATATCCCCTCAAAAATCATCAGAAACTCCTAAAAATGATCTAAAAACCTCCATCCATCTGATAACCCCCCGAAATCATTTGATAACCCCCCAAAATCTCCCAAAATCATCCGAAATTTCCCAAAATCATCTAAACCCTCCCTAGATCACTTGATCACCCTTCAAAACCCATCAGAAACTTCTGAAAATTGTCTAAAAACCTCCATCCATCTAATAACCCCCCAAAACCTCCCAAAAATTATTTAAAATACCCAAAAGCATCCAAAATTTCCCAAAATCATCTGAAAACTCCTCAAAAATCATCAGAAAACTTCCCAAAATCATCTGATAACCTCCTAAAAAAATCTAAAACTTCCCAAAATTATGTAAAACTTCCCAAAATCATCTAAGATCAATTAAAAACCTCCAAAAATATGAAAAAAATCATCCGATGTTCCCCCAAAATATTTTGATAACCCCTACAATCATTTGAAAACCTCCCAAAATCATCTAAAATACCCAAAACCATCCAAACCCTACCAAAATCATCTGATAACCCCTCAAAAACAGTCAGAAACTCCTGAAGATTATCTAAAAACCTCAATCCATCTTATAACCCCTCAAAACCTCCCAAAAATCATCTGAAAACCTCCATCCATCTGAAACATCCCCGAAACATCCCAAAATTATCTGATAATTTCCCAAAATCATCTAAAATGCCCAAAACATCCCAAAATTATCTGATAACCCCTTAAAAATCATCTGAGAACCTGCATCCATCTAATAACCCCTCAAAACCTCCCAAAATCATCTAAAATGCCCAAAACCTCCCAAAATCATCTGATAACCTCCCAAAATCACCTGTGATAACCCCTCAAAAACCATCAGAAACTCATGAAAATTATCTAAAAACTTCCATCCATCTGATAACCCCCCTAAAATCATCTGATAACCTCTTAAAAATCATCAAAAACTCCTAAAAATCATCTAAAAACCTCCATCCATCTGATAACCCGTCAAAACCTCCAAAAATCATATGATAATCTCCCAAAATCATCTAAAATGCCCAAAACCTCCCAAAATCACCTGATAACCCCTCAAAAACCATCAGAACCTCATGAAAATTATCTAAAAACTTCCATCCATCTGATAACCCCCTAAAATCATCTGATAACCTCTTAAAAATCATCAAAAACTCCTAAAAATCATCTGAAAACCTTCATCCATCCGATAACCCCTCAAACCCTCCCAAAAAGCATCTGATAACCCCTCAAAACCGCTCAAAAATCATCTGATAACCTCCCAAAATCATCTAATAAACCCTCAAAAATCATCAGAAAATCCTAAAAATGATCTAAAAACTTCTATCCATCTGATAACCCCTCAAAACCTCCCAAAATCATCTAAAATACCCAAAAGCATCCAAAACCTCCCAAAATCATTTAATAACCCCTGAAAAATCATCAGAAACTCCTAAAAACCTCCATCCATCTGATAACCACTCAAAAATTTTTAGAAACTTCTGAAAGTCATTTGAAAACCTCCCAAAATCATCTGATAACCTCTCAAAATTATCTGATAACCCCCTACAATCATCTGAAAACCTCCCAAAAATCATCTAAAATACCCAAAAGCATCCAAAACCTCCCAAAATCATCTAATAACCCCTGAAAAATCATCAGAAACTCCTAAAAACCTCCATCCATCTGATAACCCCTCAAAACTCCCCAAATCATCTGATAACCTCTCAAAATTATCTGATAACCCCCTACAATCATCCGAAAACCTCCAAAACCTCCCAGTCATCTGATAACCCCTCAAAAATTATTAGAAACTTCTGAAAATCATTTGAAAACCTCCTAAAATCATCAAAAATACCCAAAAGCATCCAAAACCTCCCAAAATCATCTGATAACCCCCCAAAATTATCTGATAACCTCCCAAAATTATCTAAAATACCCAAAATCACCTGATAACCCCTCAAAAACTATCAGAAACTCCTGAAAACCATCTAAAAACCTCCATCCATCCTATAACCCCCCAAAAAACCCTTCAAAACTCCCCAAAATCCTCCCAAACCCCCACAAAACCCACGAAAACCCCACAAAATTGATCACGAAAATCCATTTTGTTAGATGACACACCGACAGGGCCACCAAAATCGACAGATCCATCGGCCGAATCGACTCGACCCTTCGATCCAGCACCACAACCACCAACACAACCACCGACCACCTTCCCCCACCCTAATCCACAACCACCATCGAACCACCAGAGTCAAGAAACAGCACCAGCACCCCAATCAGATCCAGATCCACCCGAATCTGGATACGAGTATCCATCTGGGACCGGGGAGCAGTATCAGTACGATCCGAATCAGCAGTACGATCCCAATTTGGGATACGATCCTAGTCAGCAGTACGATCCAACTGGGCAGTACGATCCTAACCAGCAGTATGATCCAAATCAGCAGTATAATCCAAATCAGCAGTACGATCCCAATTTGGGGTATGATCCGAATGAGCAGTACGATCCAAATGGGCAGTACGATCCAACTGGGCAGTACGACGTGGATCAAGGAGGATATGGAGTGGATACTGGGCCAGTACCGGTGGAAAATGAAGAAATTGGGACAAATTAGGAAGTTTTGGTGGTTTTGGTGTAGGATTTGGTTGGTAGATGGCGCTATTGACGTGTGAAGTTTGACGTTTGATGTTTGACGTTTGTAAAGTGTCAACTCGGGACGATTTGACGTAATGACGTAATTTGTAAGGGTAAGATGACGTAGAAAGGCTTTTAGTTTGTTTTGTATATTATTCGAATTGTATGGAAAAATGTTGCGGATTGTATATTAAAGTTAATAAAGTTTTTGCTGGAAAAGAAGTTTGGGATTTTTATTGAAAACCTTCAAAATATCGTGAAAAAGTTGCAAAAATTTCGATAAATTGTTAAAAATTGTCTAAAAGACCCGAAATTATATGGTAATAATTCGAAATTGTCTGGAAACCTGCCAAATGTATTAAAAATTATCTTAAACTCCCAAAATCATTGGAGAACCTCCTAAAATTATAAAAAATCATCAAAATTACTAAAAATCATCCAATGGGCATTCAAAATCATCTGAAACCCCCAAGATTATCTGATATTCCTCCATAATTATCTGAAAATCTTCGAAATTATCTGGAAACCTCCCAAATGTATTAAAAATGATCTAAAACTCCCAAAATCATCTGAAAACCTTCCAAAATTATAAAAATCATCCGATGGTACTCCAAAATCATTTGAAATCCCCCAAAAATGATGTAAATTCGTCAAAAATTATCTGAAACTCCCAAAATTATCAGATAACCTCCCGAAACTTTTCAGAAACTCCCAAAAATGAACCGAAGCCTTCCAGAAACGTCTTAAAACTCCCAAAATCATCTGAATCCTCCAAAAATCATTTGAAATCGTGAAATAATCTGTAATTCTACAAATTTAACAAAAAATCGTCCAAAATAATTTGAAAACTTCCCAAAATGATAAAAAATCATTAAAATCATCCGAGTGGCCCCCAAAATCATTTGAAATCCTCCAAAAATGATTTAAAAGACCCAAAATCATCTGTGTAAACCTCTTAAATTATCAAAAATCTGCTGAACCCCAAAATTATCTGATAACCCCCCAAAACTTATCAGAAACTCCCACAAACGTCTTAAAACTCCCAAAATCATCTGTTAACTTCCGAAAATTATCAAAAATACTCCAAATCATTTGAAACCTCCCAAAATCATTTGAAATCGTGAAATAAGCTGCAAATCTCTAAATTTCAACAGAAATCGTCCAAAACCTCCCAAAATCATCTGAAAAACCTCCAAAATTATCAAAAAGCATCTAAAACTCCCAATATCATCAATCATCTGACAACCCCCCAAAACCCTTTCAAAATAATCAAAAATCCTCTTAACCCCCCAAATTCATAATAAACCTCCCAAAATAATCAAAAATCATCTGACAACTCCCCAAAATCATAAAAAACCCTTTTAAAATAATCAAAAATCCTCTTAACCCCCCAAAAACATCTGCAAATATTCAAAATTATCTGAAACCTCCCAAAATTATCAAAAATCATTTTAAACTTCCAAAATCCTAAGAAACAGTCCCAAAATTATCAAAAATCCATTTTTTTTAATAAATTTCTCCAAAGTTTAATAGAACCTCCAAAATATTACTAAAACCTCGAAATATGAATACAAATTTCCGAAATTTAATAAAACAACCCACCCCCCAAAAAAATAGTAAAAAAAACCAATAAAATCCCCAAGAATAATAAAAACCTCCAAAAACAGAACGACCAAGAAAAATCTTGAAAATTTAATAAAAAATCTCCCAAAAATAATCAAAAAACCCAATAAAATCCCCAAAAATCTATCATAATCTCAAAAATAATTAAAATTTAATTACAAACCCCCCATGAATCAGTAAAATTTCCAAAAAGTCAATAGAAACATTCATTTTTTTAATAAATTTCCCCAAAGTTTGACAGATCCTCCAAAATTTTACTAAAACCTCGAAATGTGAATAAAAACCTTGAAAATTTGATAAACCCCTCCAAAAACAATAAAAACCGCAAGAAAATCCCCAAAATGTATCAAAATCCCCCAATAATAATAAAATCCCCCCAAAAACACAGAACGATCAAGAAAAATCCGAAAAAAAATATCCTAAAAATGATAAAAAAACTCAATAAAATCCCCAAAAATATATCACAATCTCAAAAATAATTAAAAACCCTTAAAAAACCCCCATGAAACAGTGAAAACTCCAAAATATCAATAAAACCTCCAATTTTTATATTTTCCCCAAAAGTTTAATAAAAACCCCCAAAAGATAATAAAACCTCCAAAATTTTATTAAAACACAAAAGGACCAAAAAAAAATCTTGAAAAATTGATAAAATTCCCCAAAAATAAGAAAAACCCCAATAAAATCCCTAAAATGTTAAAAAATCTTCAAAATCCCTCCAAAATTGGTAAAAAGATAAAGAAATCATCAAAATCCCCCAAAAATAAGAAAAAACCCAATAAAATCCCCAAAATGTAATAAAATCTTCAAAATCCCCCAAAATTGGTAAAAAACCTCAAAAGTTTAATAAAAACCCCAAAAAGATAATAAAACCTCCAAAATTTTACTAAAACCTCAAAATATGAATAAAAATTCCCAAAAATTCATAACAATCTTAAAAAGAATTAAAAACCCCTAAAACCCCCCCATGAAACAGTGAAAACTCCAAAATATCAATAAAACCTCCAAATTTTATATTTTTCCCAAAAGTTTAATAAAAACCCCAAAAAGATAATAAAACCTCCAAAATTTTATTAAAACACAGAACGACTAAAAAAAAATCTTGAAAAATTGATAAAATACGCCAAAAATTAGAAAAACCCCAATAAAATACCTAAAATGTTAAAAAATCTTCAAAATCCTTCCAAAATTGGTAAAAAGATTAAAAAAATCATCAAAATCCCCCAAAAATAAGAAAAAACCAATAAAATCCCCAAAACGTAAAAAAATCTTCAAAATCCCCCAAAATTGGTAAAAAACCTCAAAAGTTTAATAAAAACCCCAAAAAGATAATAAAACCTCCAAAATTTCACTAAAACCTCGAAATATGAATAAAAATCTCCAAAATTATTTTAAAAATCTTCAAAATTTAATAAAAAATCTCCAAAAAATAATAAAAAATCCCAAAAAATCTCCAAAATTTAATGAAAATCCCCCAAAAATAAGAAAAAACCCAATAAAATCCCCAAAAATCTATCACAATCTCAAAAATAATTAAAAACCCTTTAAACCCCTCATGAATCAGTAAAATCTTCAAAATGTTAATAAAAACATTCATTTTTTTAATAAATTTCCCCAAAGTTTGACAGATCCTCCAAAATGTTACTGAAAACCCCAAAAGATGAATAAAAAATCTCCAAAATTTGATAAACCCCCTCCAAAAACCGCAATGAAATCCCCAAAATGTATCAAAATCTTCAAAATCCCCCAAGAATCGAAAAAAATCCGAAATTATATTAAAAGACCCCAAAAGTTTAATGGAAACCCCAAGAAATAATAAAACCTCCAAAATTTTACCAAAACTTCGAAATATGAATAAAAATCTCCAAAATTTAATAAAACTTTCCCTAAAAATAGTCAAAAAACCCAATAAAATCCCCAAAAATTTATTACAATCTCAAAAATATTTAAAATGTAATTAAAAACCTTAAAAACCCCCCATGAAACAGTGAAAATGTCAATAAAAACCTCCATTTTTTTATAAATTTCCCCAAACTTTAATAGAACCTCCAAAATTTTACTGAAAACCCGAAATATGAATAAATATCTCCAAAATTTGATAAAAACAGTAAAAACTCCAATAAAATACCTAAAATACTCAGAATCGAAGAAAAAAACACAAAATTATATTAAAAATCTCCAAAAAATAATAAAAACTCCAAAAAATCTTCCAAATTTAATAAAAATCCCCCAAAAATAATAAAAAACCCAATAAAATCCCCAAATTTAATAAAAATCCCCCAAAAATAATAAAAAACTCAATAAAATCCCAAAATTTAATAAAAATCCCCCAAAAAATAATAAAAACTCCAAAAAATCTTCCAAATTTAATAAAAATCCCCCAAAAATAATAAAAAACCCAATAAAATCCCCAAATTTAATAAAAATCCCCAAAAAATAATAAAAAACTCAATAAAATCCCAAAATTTAATAAAAATCCCCCAAAAAATAATAAAAACTCCAAAAAATCTTCCAAATTTAATAAAAATCCCCCAAAAATAATAAAAAACCCAATAAAATCTTCCAAGTTTAATAAAAATCCCCCAAAAATAATAAAAAACTCAATAAAATCCCAAAATTTAATAAAAATCCCCCAAAAAATAATAAAAACTCCAAAAAATCTTCCAAATTTAATAAAAATCCCCCAAAAAATAATAAAAAACCCAATAAAATCCCCAAATTTAATAAAAATCCCCCAAAAATAATAAAAAACTCAATAAAATCACAAAATATAATAAAAATCCCCCAAAAAATAATAAAAACTCCAAAACATCTTCCAAATTTAATACAAATCCCCAAAAATAATAAAAAAACCCAATAAAATCTTCCAAGTTTAATAAAAAATCCCCCAAAAATAATAAAAAACTCAATAAAATCCCAAAATATAATAAAAATCCCCCAAAAAATAATAAAAAACCCAATAAAATCTTCCAAATTTAATAAAAATCCCCCAAAAATAATAAAAAACCCAATAAATTCCCCAAATTTAATAAAAATCCCCCAAAAATAATAAAAAACTCAATAAAATCCCAAAATTTAATAAAAATCCCCCAAAAAATAATAAAAACTCCAAAAAATCTTCCAAATTTAATAAAAATCCCCCAAAAATAATAAAAAACCCAATAAAATCTTCCAAGTTTAATAAAAATCCCCCAAAAATAATAAAAAACTCAATAAAATCCCAAAATTTAATAAAAATCCCCCAAAAAATAATAAAAACTCCAAAAAATCTTCCAAATTTAATAAAAATCCCCCAAAAATAATAAAAAACCCAATAAAATCCCCAAATTTAATAAAAATCCCCAAAAAATAATAAAAAACTCAATAAAATCCCCAAAAATTCATCACAATCTCAAAAATAATTAAAAACCCTTAAAAACCCCCTAAGAATCGGTAAATAAAATCTCCAATATATTAAGGGAAGGAGGGAAAACTGGGGAGAGAGAATGGGAAAGCTGGGGAGAAAGGAGGGGAAAGCTGGGGAGAAGGAAAAGGAGAAAAATAAAAAAACCACCACCACAATTTTCTTACAATTTTATTACAAATAATACAATTCAAATCAACACGAGATTTTTACACAATTCAAATCAACACTTTTTGTACAAATAACCAATAACCAAAACCGGTTTTTCCAACGGAAAAACCCAAAACCGGGTTTTCCGCGTTCAACCGGGCAAATTATACCTGACCGATTCGCTGTGAATGGCCCTGATCAAATCCTGATTAATGGAAAATATGAACCGCAAGCAAGCGATCTCCACGACGGCGTTGTCGTACAATCTCACCTTGTTGCCGGCCATTATGGGCCGGCCGTCCACGAATATCGGCCGTTTTCCCTCTGAGGACAAATAGAATTCGCCGGTGTTTCTTAATCTGTTTGAGGGGGAGAAAAATTGAAAGTCAGTGTACGTAAGAATCTTAAAAAATCGTGAAAAGGTCAATAAATGTTTGGAGGATTTATTAAATTTATTAAAACCCCCCAAATATGGGTCAAAAGTTTTAAAATTAGTAAAATTTGATAAATAAAACATAAAAACCCCCATGAATCAGTAAACACTCCAAAATATCAATTAAAACCTCCACTTTTTAAATAAATTTCCTCAAAGTATATTAAAACCTCCAAAATTTGATAAACCCCCTCCAAAAACAGTAAAAACCGTAATAAAATCCCCAAGATGTAAAAAAATCTTCAAAATCCCCCCAAAATGGGTAAAAATCCCAAAAAGTTTAGTAAAACCCGAAAAAGATAATAAAACCTCCAAAATGAAATTAAAACCCGAAATATGAATAAAAATCTCCAAAATTTGATAAACCCCTCCAAAAACAAAAAATACCCCGATAAAATGTACAAAAATCTTCAAAATCCTCCCAAAATTGGTAAAAATCCCAAAAAGTTTAACAAAAAACCCAAAAAGAAAATAAAACCTCCAAAATGAATTTAAAACCCGAAATATGAATAAAAATCTCCAAAATTTAATAATATACCCCAAAAATAATAGAAAACCAAATAAAATCCCCAAAATGTATCAAAAATCTTTAAAATATCCCCAAAATTGGTAAAAATCCCCAAAAGTTTAATAAAAACCCCAAAAAGACAATAAAACCTCCAAAAGTTTATTAAAACATATAACAATCAAGAAAAATCTTCAAAATTTGATAAAATCCCCCAAAAATAATAAAAATCCCAATAAAATCCCCAAAATGTAAAAAAAATCTTCAAAATCCTCCCAAAATTGGTAAAAATCCCCATATGTTTAATAAAAACCCCAAAATTTTACTGAAACCCCGAAAAATGAATTAAAAATCTCCAAAATTTGATAAACCCCCTCCAAAAACAATACATACCCCAATAAAATACCCAAAATGTAAAAAATCTTCAAAATCCCCTTAAAATTTGTAAAAATTCCCAAAAAGATAACAAAACCTCCAAAATGAAATTAAAACCCGAAATATGAATAAAAATCTCCAAAATTTAATAAAACTTCACCTAAAAATAGTAAATACCCCGATAAAATCTCCAAAATGTAAAAAAAATCTTCAAAATCCCCCCAAAATTTGTAAAAATCCCCAAAAGTTGAATAAAATTCCCCCCAAAAAATAAAACCTCCAAAATTTGATTAAAACAAAGAACAGTCGAGAAAAATCTTTAAAATTTGATTAAATCAGTAAAAACTCCAAAATAACAATTAAAACCTCCATTTATTTTATAAATTTTCTCAAAGTATATTAAAACCTCCAAAATTTGATAAACCCCTCCAAAAACAGTAAAAACCGCAATAAAATCCCCAAGATGTATCAAAATTCCCCAAAATGTGTCAAAAACTTTAAAATTAGTAAAATTTGATCAAAAAAACTTAAAATTACCCCAAAAGTCAATAAAAACTTACATTTTTTTGTAAATTTCCCCAAAGTTTAATAGATCCTCCAAAATTTTATTAAAAAACCGAAATATGAATAAGAATCTCAAAAAAAAATAGAAACCCCTATAAAATTCCCAAAATGTATCAGAATCTTTAAAATTCTCTAAGAATCGGTAAAAATCCCCAAAAGTTTGATAAAATCCCCAAAAAAATAATAAAACCTCCAAAATGTAATTAAAACACAGAACGACCAATAAAATCCTCAAAATCTGATAAAATCCCCTAAAAATAATAAAAAACCCAATAAAATCCCCAAAATGTAAAAAAATCTTTAAAATCCACCAAAAATTAGTAAAAATCCCCAAAAATTTAATAAAAACCCCAAAAATATAATAAAACCTCCAAAATTTTAGTAAAACATAGAACGATCAAGAAAAATCTTCAAAATTTAATGAAAATCTTTAAAATCTAACAAAAATCCCTCAAAAATGAAGAAACCCAATAAAATCTCCAAAAATCTATCAAAATTTTAAAAATAATTAAAATTTAATTTAAAACCCCCCAAGAATTAGTAAAAATTTCGATATATGAATAAAAACCTCCAATTTTTCATAAATTTTTTCAAAGTTTAATAGATTCTCCAAAATTTTAGTAAAACTCCCAAAATAAACAATAAAAACCTCAATAAAATCCCCAAAATGTATCAAAATTTCCTAAGAAACGGTAAAAATCCCCAAAAAGATAATAAAACCTCCAAATTTTATTAAAACACAGAAAGATCGAGAACAATCTTCAAAATTTGATAAAATCCCCCAAAAATAATAAAAATCCCAATAAAATCCCCAAAATGTAAAAAAAATCTTCAAAATCACCCCAAATTGGGTAAAAATCCTCAAAAATTTGATAAAAACCCCAAAAAGATAATAAAATATCCAAAATTTGATAAAATCTCCCAAAAATAATAAAAAACCCATAAAATCCCCAAAAATTTATTACTATCTCAAAAATAATTAAAACTTGAATGAAAACCCTCAAAATCTCCCAAGAATCAGTAAAAAGTCTAAATTATCAATAAAAACCTCCATTTTTTAATATGTTTCCCCAAATTATAATAGAACCTCCAAAATTTTACCGAAAAATGAATAAAAATCTCCATAATTTGATAAGCCCCCTCCAAAAACAATAAAATCCCCAAAATGTATCAAAAACTCCCAAGAATCGGTAAAAATCAGGAAATGATATTAAAACACTCCAAAGGTTTAATAAAAACCCCAAAAAGACAATAAAACCTCCAAAACCTTATTAAAACACAGAATGATCAGAAAAAATTTTCAAAATTTTATAGAAATCCCCCAAAAATAATAAAAAAATCAATAAAATCCCCAAAGATATATCACAATCTAAAAACTAATTAAAAATTAATTGAAATCCCTTAAAACCCCCCAAGAATCAATGAAAACTCCAAAATATCAATAAAAACCTCCATTTTTTAATAAATTCCTCCAAAACTGAAAACAAAATTATCAAAACATTCCAAAAACCTCCCAAAATCCATCGTACCCCCTCAAAATACGTCGCAACCCCACCAAAACCCACCGCAACCCCCCCAAAACCAAGAAAACCAATAAAAATCAATTAAAATTATAAAAAAATCATTGAACTCCCCCAAAAATCTTGAAACATTGAAAAATCATATAAAAAACTTAAAATCGCCCAAAATTTAACAAAAAGTTATCAACCAACCCCCCCCTCTCCAAAAAAATCAAATAAAATCATTAAAAAACCATTAAACCCTCCCAAAAATCATTGAAACATCGAAAAATCTCATATAATCTTAAAAAACCCAAAAAACTAACAAAAAAAAATATATAACCTCCCAAAATCCCGAAAAATGAATAAAACCAAAAAAAAAATATCACAGAAAACCTCCAATTCTTTATAAATTTCCCCAAAGTTTAATAAAATCCTATAACCTTCCAAAATTGAACACAAAATGCTCGAGACATTCCAAAAACCTCCCAAAATCCATCATAAACCCCCCCCAAATCTATAGATCCCCCCAAAATATATCAAAATATTCAAAATTAAAAAATATCATTTAAAAAACCCTTAAAACCCCCCAGGAATCAGTACCTCCCAAAATTGAACACAAAATTATCAAAATATTCCAAAAACCTCCCAAAATCCATCGTAACCCCCACAAAATATATCAAAATATACAAAATTAAAAAATATCATTTAAAAAACCCTTACAACCCCCCAGGGATCAGTACCTCCCAAAATTGAACACAAAATTATCAAAACATTCCAAAAACCTCCCAAAATCCATCGTAACCCCCCCCCCCAAAATATATCAAAATATACAAAATTAAAAAATATCATTTAAAAAACCCTTACAACCCCCCAGGAATCAGTACCTCTCAAAATTGAACACAAAATTATCAAAACATTCCAAAAACCAACCAAAATCCTTCAACCCCCCCAAAAATCCACCGTAACTTCCCAAAAACCACCGTTTTCTTACCCCACAAAATAAAATCACTAAAAACCATAAAACTCCCCCAAATCATTAAAACTTTAAAAAAATCACAAAAAATCTCAAAACAACCCCCAAATTTAACAAATTCATAAAAAAAACCATCAAACCCCCCCCAAAAAAATCCTTGAAACATTGAAAAATCATGAAAAAAACAAAATTTAATAAATAGTTATCAAACCTCCCCCAAAAAAAAATCAATCAATATCATAAAAAAACCATTAACCCCCCAAAAAATCTTGAAACATCGAAAAATCTCAAACAATCTTGAAAAACCCAGAAAACAAATAAAAAAATTTATAAAACCCCCCAAAATAATAAAAAAAACTCAATAAAATCCCCAAAGATACATCACAATCTAAAAAATAATTAAAATTTAATTGAAACCCCTTGAAACCCCCCAAGAATCAATGAAAACTCCAAAATATCAATAAAAACCTCCATTTTTTTTATAAATTCCCCAAAGTTTAACAGAACCTCCCAAAATTGAACACAAAATTATACAAACATTCCAAAAACCTCCCAAAATCCATAATCTCCAAAAATCCACCTTAACCTCCCAAAAATCCACCATAACCCTCCCAAAAAACCACCGCAACCCCTCCCAAACCCCACCATTTTCCTTACCTCAAAGTCCCCTGCCTCCTAGACACCTTATACGCCGGTCCCTCCAACGCCAAATCGATATCCACCACGTGCCCCTTCCCCGACCTCCCGATACTAATCTCCCGACTCCTCATCAGATACCTCACCATCCTCCCGCGCAGCACGGCCAACGTCTGATTGTCCAACACCCCCGGACACATCCCCGTCACGCTGTCCACCAACACGTTCCATCTACCGACCTAAAACAGAACCAAAAAATACACTCCAAGTTCTCCAAATCCTCCAAATACGTACCTCGTTCTCCAACTGCCTGATCTCTTTGATGTTCCTCCTTTGCTGCAGCCTCAACTCCTTGTCCAACGCCTCGTCGGGAGGTTCGGCGAGATCGGCCTCTTGGACGACGTCCTCGGCGTCGTTGAACGTCAAAATGGGACGCGCCGTCGTCGATATGGGGCCGATAGTTTGATCGGGCAGGAGGTTGTACATCCTCAGGCTTTGCCAATGACGAAACAGGGAGCCGGCCGTTCTGCCAGTGTAGAAGACGGAGGGGTTTTGGGCCAGGAGGTCGGCGAACGTGTCCAACGTTGGACCTGGGGTGAGATTCTGTGGGAAAAAATGTGCGGGTTATATGGGGGGGGTACGTGTCCAAAAAAATGGTTCGAAAATTCCCCGAGTGTAGGGGGAGTTTGGAAAATGGGGAGATGGTGTTTACATCACCCCAAGTTCGTTAAAATAGATTGAAAGAATGTTTAAAAAACCATAAAATTGATTTATTTGGGTAAAAGATCGTTGAAACCCCCCCAAAAAATCAATAAAATTGGGAAAAATTATTAAAAATCTAAAAAAAAAACAAATTTGATAAATTTCACAAAAAAATACCTAAAAAAATTATAAAATTTCAATAAAAATAATTAAAAACCCCCAAAATCAAGAGCAAAACATTATACCCCCCCAAAAAACATTGAAACTTCGAAAAATGTTTTCAAAAACGCAAAATTGATCAATTTGATTGAAAAATCATTAAAACCCTCCCCGAAAAATCAATAAAACTGGAAAAAATTTAAAAAAAATCTCAAACCCCCCCAAAATTTAATAAATTTCACAAAAAACCTATAAAATTACAATAAAAATTATTAAAAACCACCATAGTCAATCAAAATCAAGATCAAAACGGTAAACCCCCCCCCAAAAACACATTGAAACCCCCCCAAAAAAAATCAATTAAACGGAATAATTTTTAAAAAATCTCAAACCCCGCAGTTTTTTAAAAATTTTACAAAAATTATATAAAATTACAGTAAAAATCCCCAAAACCCCCCAAAAAACATTGTAGCTTCGAAAAATTTTTGAAAAAAACCAAAATTGATCAATTTGATTGAAAAATCATTGAAACCTCCCGAAAAATCAATAAAACTGGAAAAAATATTTAAAAAATCTAAAAACCCTCCAAATTTCATAAAATTCACAAAAAATCTATAAAATTGCAGTAAAAATAATTAAAACCCCCCAAATTTGATAAATTTCACAAAAAAATTATAAAAAATTTAAAAAATTACAGTGAAATTAATTAACATTCAATCAAAATCAAGAACACAAGATTAACCCACTCCTCCCCCAAAAAAAAAAACATTGAAACATCGAAAACAATTTTTAAAAAACCCAAAATTGAATAATTTCACAAAATATCTATAAAGTTACTGTAAAAATAATTTAAACCCCCCACAAGTCAATCAAAATCATTACCCCCCCATATTGAAACACAAATAAAAATTTAAAGAAAAAGGCAAAAATTCATTATTTTGATTGAAAAAAATCATTAAACCCCCCCGAAAAATCAATAAAACTGGAAAAAAATTTAAAAATATCTCAAACCCCCCCAAATTTGATAAATTTCACAAAAACTCTACAAAATTACAATAAAAATAATTAAAAACCCCCCCAAAATAAATCAAAATCAAGAAAAAAACATTAAACTCCCCACCAAAAAAACAATGAAACATCAAAAAATCTTTTTGAAAAACCCAAACTTGGTTGATTTGATTAAAAAATCATTGAAACCCCCCGAAAAATAAAAAAAAATGGAAAAAATTTACAAAATTCTCAAAAAACCCCTAATTTGGTAAATTTTACAAAAACTCTACCAAATTACACCAAAAAAAAATTAGAAACCCCCCCCAAAGTAAATCAAAATCAAGAAAAAACTTAAACTCCTTCCCAAAAAACATTGAAACTATGAAAAATCTTAAAAAACCACTAAATTGTTCAATTTGACTGAAAAATCATCGAAACCCCCCAAAAAATCAAAAAAACTATAAGAAATTTTAAAAAAATCTCTCAAATCCCCCCAAAATTAATAAATTTTTTAAAACAGCGAAAAATCACGAAAAAATATAAAAATCTCCCAAAATTTAACAAAAAAATCATCAAACTCCTCAAAAAATCATTCAAAATCATGAAAAGATATTAAACCCCCCCAAAAATTCATCAAAACTTCAAAAAATCATCAAAACTCCCCCAAAATCATTAAATCTCAATAAATCGAGAAAATCAACAAAAAATCATCAAAACTACCCCAAAAATTCAATCAAAATCATGAAAAAGACATTAAACCCCCCAAAAATTTATCAAAACCTCAAAAAATTACGAAAAAATGTAAAAACTTCCCCAAAATTTAACGAAAACTCATCAAAACACCCCAAAAATAAATAAAACAAAAAAATCATGAAACCTCATCATTCGAAAGCCACTAAACCCCCCCAAAAAATTATTAAAACATCGAAAAATCATGGAAAAATCCAAGAGCCCCCCAAAATTTAACAAATATTCATTGAAACAGCTCAAAAATCAATAAAACCAAAAAAACATGAAAATTCATCAAACCCACCCAAAAAAATTATTAAAACATCGAAAAATCACGAAAAAATATTAAAATCTCTCAAAATTTAACAAAAAATCATCAGACTCACCAAAAAATCAATCAAAATCATGAAAAACACATTAAATACCCCCAAAAATTCATCAAAACAAAAAAATCATGAAACCTCATCATTCGAAAGCCACTAAACCCCCCCAAAAAATTAGTTAAACATCGAAAAATCATGGAAAAATCCAAGAGCCCCCCAAAATTTAACAAATATTCATTGAAACAGCTCAAAAATCAATAAAACCAAAAAAACATGAAAATTCATCAAACCCACCCAAAAAAATTATTAAAACATCGAAAAATCACGAAAAAATATTAAAATCTCTCAAAATTTAACAAAAAATCATCAGACTCACCAAAAAATCAATCAAAATCATGAAAAACACATTAAATACCCCCAAAAATTCATCAAAACAAAAAAATCATGAAACCTCATCATTCGAAAGCCACTAAACCCCCCCAAAAAATTAGTTAAACATCGAAAAATCATGGAAAAATTAAAGAGCCCCCCAAAAATTAACAAAAAAAATCATTGAAACAGCTCAAAAATCAATAAAACCAAAAAAAAACATGAAAATTCATCAAACCCACCCAAAAAAATTATTAAAACATCGAAAAATCACGAAAAAATATTAAAATCTCCCAAAATTTAACAAAAAATCATCAGACTCCCCAAAAATTCAAACAAAATCATGAAAAACACATTAAATACCCCCAAAAATTCATCAAAACACCCCAAAAATCAACAAAACAAAAAAATCATGAAATCTCATCATTTGAAATACATTAAACCCCCCAAAAAATTAGTAAAACATCGAAAAATCATGGAAAAAATCCAAAAACCCCCCAAAAATCTAACAAAACCTCAAAAAATTACGAAAAAATCTAAAAACCTCCCCAATATTTAACAAAAAATCATCGAAACACCCCAAAAATCAATAAAACAAAAAAATCATGAAATCTCATCATTCGAAAGCCACTAAACCCCCCAAAAAATTAGTAAATCATCAAAAAACCACGAAAAAAACATAAAAATCTCCCAAAATTCAACAATCAAATCATCAAGCTCCCCAAAAAATCAATCAAAATCATTAAAAAGACATTAAACTCCCCCAAAAATCATTGAAACATCGAAAAATCACGAAAAAATCTTAAACTTATCAAAAAATTTACAAACTCAACAAATAATCATTAAAACTCCCCCAAAAATTAAATCAAAATTATGAAAAAGATATTAAACTCCCCAAAAAATTCATCAAAACTACCCCAAAATCGTTGAAAACTCAATAAATCGCAAAAAAATCACAAAACCCCCCAAAATCGAACAAATCAACAAAAAATCATAAAAACTAGACCGAAAATTCAATAAAAATAATGAAAAAGACATTAAACCCCCCAAAAATGTATCAAAACCTCAAAAAATTACCAAAAAAACTCCCCAATATTTAACAAAAGTCATCAAAACACCCCAAAAATAATGAAATCTCAACAATCGAAAGCCACTAAACCCCCCAAAAAAATTAGTAAACCATCAAAAAAACACGAAAAAATATTAAAAACTCCCAAAATTTAACAAAAAAATCATTAGACTCCCCAAAAAATCAATCAAAACCATTAAAAAAATCATCAAAAACCCCCCAAAATCCCCACTCGATACCAACAAATCAAAAAAACTCCACTTACAGACTTCACCGTCGACAAAATCTGCTCCTCCTGCTCGCTCCACAACGCCTTATCTTGCACCGCCGCCACCATATCGGGGTGCAGGTTCCTCATAGCCGCCACCGCCACTCGAGACACCGCCTGATCGTACAACAACGCGTACCACCTCTGCTGCAACTCCTGCACCGTAAACTTGCACGAAAACTTCGTCCCCAAATGCACCGTCCGCAAATCGTTCGTCTGCTGCACCCCGATAATCAGCGCCAGATCGTCCACCGGTTTCCACCTACCCAAATCCTTGGCCGTGTACTGGCCCCCCAGTTTCCCGCCTTTCTTACCCCGTTTCACGGGGGCCAACAGACTCTTGGACACTTGTTTGCGTTTGGGGTCGATGAAAGTTGGCACGGGGGCGGTTTGCGTGGTATTCGGGGGCGTAGAAGGCGCAGAAACCGGGTTAGTGGTGTCTATAATCGTAGAAGACTGAGTGCGGGATCTACCCCCCTAAAAAACGGATGTCACTGTATTTGTATCACTTCTAATAGTTGTAAAACGGTACTGACCTTTATGTTGGAGACTCCGGGCATTCCGAGACTGTATTCCACTAGTTCGTCATCGAATTTTCTTCGTTTGATGGATCTGTTCGAGCTAGAAAACGTTTTTGGTGAGTTATTAAAAGTGACGATGTGTCACGGTTCGGTTTTTTTGTTTTACCTTCTGCGTCTAGTTACGTCCGAGTTGTCCGTTTGGGCGGTTAGGAGATTGTAGTCGTTGTTGGTTTGCATCGAGTCTGATTCGTGGATTAGGTTCATTGTTGTTCTAACAATAAATAAAAGTTGGTTTTGTTTGTTTATATGTATGGAAATGGACGTTGTTTTTGCGTTGTTTGTTGAGATGGAGGGATTGACGGGTGACAGGTGACGGTTGACACAGGTGGTTTTTCGCGAGTCGAAATTTTTAGGTGTCGAAGGTGGAGAGTGGGTTTTTGGATTGTTTTGTTCTGTGGTAAATTTTGGTTTAAAAGATTGTAATTCGAGTTTTGTTGGTGTAATGAGGTTATTTATGGATCGAGAAGCGTTCGTTTGTTATGGTCGGTGGTTAAACTGTGTCAAAAGTTGATGTTCTGTGGTGGATGTCTTCTTAGTACTATTGTGTTCTGTGTGACCTGTCAACAATTTTATTATTTTTTCATCTTTTAACAACATTTTGGGTGTAATTAGACGATTTTGACAATTTATGTTGTTTTTGGATCGAGAAGCGTTCGTAATAATCGTTGTAAATTTAATATTTTTGTGTATTTGAATGTCTAAAAAAAAACGTGAGGTGGAAGGATTGACTGGTGACAGGTGACGGTTGAGAGAGGTGGTTTTTCGCGAGTCGAAATTTTTAGGTGTGTGTGGAGGATCTGGGAGCGTTAGTGAGAGTGGGTTTTTGGATTGTTTTGTTCCGTGGTAAATTTGGGTTTAAAAGATTAGTTTTTTGAGTAATGAGGTTATTTATGGATCGAGAAGCGTTCGTTGGTTAAACTTTGTCAAAAGTTGATGTTCTGTGGTTGATGTCTTATCAGTATTGTGTTCTGTGTGACGTGTCGATATTTTCAATATTTTTTTATCTTCTATCAACATTTTGAGTGACAATTAGACGATTTTTAAAATTTATTTTGTTTTTGGATAGAGAAGCGTTCGTAATAGTCGTTCAAAATTAAATATCTTTGTGTATATGAATGTCTAAAAAAATATTGTTCTATGGTAGGTGATGTTTGTGTTCTGTGTCACAGGTCGGTATTTTTTTCGTTCGTTTTTCCAGTTCTGTTGATATTTTGGGTGATAATTTAAAAGATTTCCATGGAAAATGTTTATTTTTTCATATAAAATGGTGTTTTAGTTGATTTATTGATTAAATGCGTTTATTGTTTTTTATTGTTCTGTGCTGCTTGTCTTCAGTTTGTTAAATTCTGTGATATTTTGACGTTTGTGGAATTGATGACGTATCGTGGCAATTTTTCGAGAAAAGTTTCTTTTGGATTTTATCGTTTTTGATTTTTGTAAACAGTTTTGATAATTTTTTTTGAAAATTTTTAATACATTTTAATAATATTTGAAGGTTAGAAATCAGTTTTTGAGTTTTTTTGATCATTTTAGAAGAAATGTCCAATAATTTTTTGTTTTTTGATATTTTTTGGAGGTTCGCATCGAATTTTGTAAATTTCCAATAAATTTCGGTATTTTTTGATAATTTTTTAAGATTATCCAAGAATCTTTGGGTTTTTTTGATAATTATTAAACAATTTATAGGGTTTTTAACGAATTTTGAAAATTTTCATTGATATTTTTGAGTTTTTATAAATTTTGAAGGTTTTCAAATAAATTTTGGGGGTTTTGAAAGATTTTCACGAATTTTTTTGGGATTTTGTAATGATTTTTGTAAATTTTCAAGAAATTTTTGGTTTTATTTGATAATTTTTAGAGTTTTTGATGAATTTTGTAAATTTTCAATGAATTTTTCGAGTTTTTTTAAAAATTTTTATTAATTTTGTAAATTTTCATTGAATTTTAGAAGTTTCATGGGTTTTTAATGAAATTTTAATGTTTTTTATCATTTTGTAAGAAGTTTTCAACAATTTTGGGGTTTTTAATGATTTTTTATTAATTTTGTGAATTTTCATTGAATTTTTAGGTTTTTCAATGATTTTCAAGAATTTTTCGTGGTTTTAATAATTTTTGAAGGTTTGCATTAAATTTTGGACATTTTCAATGAATTTCGGCATTTTCCGATAATTTTTTAAAATTCTCAAAGAAATTTTGGGATTTTTTGAAAATTATTAAACAATTTTTGGGGTTTTTAATAATTTTTTATTAATTTTCATTGAATTTTTGAAGTTTTAAGGGTTTTTAATGAAATTTTAATGTTTTTTATCATTTTTTAAGAAATTTTCAACAATTTTTGGGGTTTTTAATAATTTTTTATTAATTTTGTGAATTTTCATTGAATTTTTAGGTTTTTCAATGATTTTCAAGAATTTTTCGTGGTTTTAATAATTTTTGAAGGTTTGCATTAAATTTTGGAAATTTTCAATGAATTTCGGCATTTTCCGATAATTTTTTAAGATTCTCCAAGAAATTTTTGGATTTTTTGAAAATTATTAAACAATTTATGGGGTTTTTAACGAATTTTGTAAATTTTCATTGAATTTTGAAGGTTTTCTACAAATTTTGAGGTTTTGAAAGATTTCCAAGAATTTTTTTGGAGTTTTTATAACTTTTGAAGGTTTTAAATTAATTTTAATAGTTTTGATCAGTTTAGAAGAAATTTCCAAGAATTTTTGGACTTTTTGATAATTTCTTATTAATTTTGGAAATTTTGATTGAATTTTTAGTAAATTTTGAAGCTTTTCTAAAATTTTTGAAAGATTTTCAATAACTTTTGGCAGTTTCGATAATTTTTGGAGGTTTACATTAAATTTCGTAAATTTTCAATGAATTTCGTATTTTCTGATAATTTTTTAAAATTCTCCAGGACTTTTTGAGATTTTTCGATCATTTTTGGAATTTTCAATAAGTTTTGAAGACATTCGACCAATTTTATAAACTATTTCATTTTTGATAATTTTTCAAGACTATTTAACATTTTTTGATCATTTTCGTCAAAATTTCAATCAACCTTTAGAGTTTTTGATCATTTTCGAAGACTTTTTAATCAATTTTTGGGTCTTTTGATAATTTTCAAAAGATTTTAACAAACTTTACAAACTTTTCATACATTTCGACCATTCCCCAACACCTTTTACCATTTTTATTACCCTACAAAACCCTCAACCAATTTTACATCATTTTAACCGACTTTTACGTAATTTTTAACAAATTTCAAACCCCAAACAAAATAAAACACCCCCAAAACGATCAAATCCCACTTTATTTCACCCAAATTCAACTCCTCACCAAACCAGCCTCGACCAAAGCCTGTCTAGCCGCATTATTTATATGCCTAAACCTATCGGGCCCCAACTGAACGCCCCCGTACCATCTAGACACCACCACAATTACATTATTCAACTTTAAGGTTTGTAACAAGTCCAACAGTCTCGAACCAGCCTTATTTTCACCATCGTCGTCACAATCCTAAGAATTCCTCGATAATTTCATCATTAAAAAAATCAAAACTACCAGTACTTACTTGTATCAACACTTGGTTAGGCTGTAGGATCCTATAAGCCGAGATATTGTGAGTGGCTTGGGCTATTTTCCGATTTTCCAACAAGGTTTCCATGAATTCACTGAAACCAATCAATAATTACACGTTTTTAATTAATTCACTAAAAATGGGCACTATACTTGATGTTTTCTTTGCACTTTATCTCCCCCACGTGTCCTTGGAAGACGCTCTTTCTGTCTATGATCGTAGGACCGTGGAAAATGTTGAATTTGTTGGCACTTTTACTAGTTACAGTTGCATCTTCCGGTTCTTGTTCACTTTTATTGGAAATTTCGCGTTTTGAGTTGGTTTTCTTGGCCATGTCTTCTACTAGGGTGATCATTTGGTATATCAAAGGTCCTCCGCCTTCGTTTCTGTAACGTTTTCATGCTCAAACTACGTTTTGGGGGGTCATGGAAAAACTTACTCGTATAGGTTACGGAATTGGTGGTGGATGCTTCGTTTTTGATTCGACGTTAGGTTGGGTGCTAGTAGTTCGTATTTCGGTAGAGAACTCGAAGGGTAGTCTGCAGTGAGGGTGATAAATAATTGGATTTCTTTGTCTATGTTGATGCTGTAGGTGTCGGTTTGGGGGTCGTGTTGCCATTGCTCGCCGTAGATGGATTTCAGGGCCTCCATTTCGTCGGATTGTAACGATACGTTGTCCATTTTATGAGGGAAACTTAATTTTCCAGAGAAAAATCGATAAGAAAGTGTTTAAAATGTTAAATTATTATTTATAAAAGTCATTTACTGTCTTTTTGATGTTTGACTTTGACGTATGTCATTGGTTAAGAAAAAAAGAAGAATTTTAATTTGTGCGTTTTTTTTAATAAACTTTTATCGTTTAAACTACTTAAATATAATTAAAAAGCGATTATCTATTTATTTATCATTAAAATAATATCTAAAATGCTTTATTTTTATGTATATAAACAGAAGCGTTGACTAAATTTATGTTAAGTGGATTGACAGTTACTACACAAACGAACGCTTATCTTCTTTTCCGATAAAAATATCTACCGCAATGATTATTTATATAAAATAATAAACGGAAAAGGTTAAAATATATTAAATTTATACTTTTATTTATTAAAAATGTTGAAAAAACTTTTATGAATAAATATTTATTACTTGGAACACGAAATTTTAAAAATTGCTGTCACCGTTCCGTGATTTATCCATCGAATTTTATGCAATACCTGTAAATAATTATAAATAAATAAAGCGTAATAGTAAATAAACGATAATTTATTAGTTTATTTATAAAAATACTAAATAAAAGTCGTTTTTTATTATAATTAGTTACTCCTAATTTATGTTCCATGGTTACCTGTCACTTTTTATAGATCAAATCTTTTAGTTCCACGGCTCGATATTCGAATTTTATACAAACTACACAAACGAACGCTTATCTTCTTTTCCGATAAAAATATCTATCTCAATGATTATTTATGTAAAATAATAAACGAAAAAGGTTAAAATATACTAAATTTATACTTTTATTTATTAAAAATGTTGAAAAAACTTTTATGAATAAATATTTATTGAACCAATTACTTGGAACACAAAATTTTAAAAGTTGCTGTCACTGTTCCGTGATTCATTTATCGAATTTGTTGCGATACCTGTAAATAATTATAAACAAATAAAACATAATAATAAATAAATGATAATTTATTAGTTTATTTATAAAGATATCGAATAAAAGTCTTTTTTCATTATAGTTAGTTTAAAACTTTTCGTTCCAAGCTTATCTGTCACTTGTGGTTACCTGTCATTGTTTATAGATCAAATCTTTTAGTTCCGTGATTCGATACTCGAATTTTATACAATTGTTGTATAAAATTATTATAAACAAATAAAATAAAACAACAATTTACTAATTAATTTATTAAATAACTTTTATTAAATCATATAAAATACAATTAGTTTAAAACTTTTCGTTCCAAGCTCATCTGTCACTTGTCGATTTCCTCTGTTCTATGCTCCAATCGTCCAGTGTCTTGTCATACAAAATGGCGTAGTTTGTAATGCTATTTTCTTTAGACTTTTAACAACAAATATCTCGATTAAACCAACTGAAAACGACAAAATATACAGTACATTGACTAAAACTATTTACCAACAAAATGTCGCGACACAGAGACGTCCGCAACATGGATTATTCCGAAGGTAACCAACAATTTACTTAACTCCGTTCCCCCCGACTAAAATCAACATTTCTTTTCGTTAAAGATTACAACGGCTACGAAGACGTGTACGGTCACTCTTTGGACGACGACTACGTATCCCCCAGCAACACGCAGTTCATCTACAACAGAGAAATCTCCCAACGCAGCAACGAAGGCGACATACAAGAAGAGGACGAAACCGAAGCCGAATTATCAGATTCCGACCGAAAGAAACTAACTTCTTGCATCCAACAAGTGACCCAAACGTTGGAAACGATCAATATCAGCAGAAACGATCTAGTTAACATCATCATAAAGTCCCAATTTGACGTTGAGAAAAGCATTAACGCCATACTCGAAGACCCGCAGTTTAGAACAGAAAAAGGTGAATAAAAGTTTACTAGTTTAGTGTAAAAATGTCTAAAAGTGATCATTTATTTTTGTTTCATGTGCTCCAATTGGATTTGATGAAGGTAAGATGTTGCATTTACTACTACGAGTGATTTTAAACCTAAATTCAACTTTATAGTGCCTAATATTTTTAAAAAACCGTCAGATAAGATTAATCTCGCACTCACTAATCCTGTAAACGGGTCTATATCAACCAAACCTAAATTTTTGATACCGAAATTGTCTCTAAACTCTAAACCAAAGTTTAATACACTTAACCCTGTAGAAAACGGCGAAAAACAGTTTAACAATCTATCAGATTTAATTTCTAACCATTTAGGAACGAATTCTATCAATAAAGACCTAGTAGAAGTGGAAAATAAGTTTGAAAATTTGTTTTTAACCCCGAAAAATGACGTAACTAGTTTAACTGGTGATTTAAATCAAATTTCTTTATCTAAAGTGGGTTTTGGGGATAGAAACGATATAGATTTATCTTTGGCTTTAAAGACTACCGTTAATGCTCCTCGAATTAGAGAAAAAGTGGTTGAGGATTTCGAAATACCTTTTGTTGATGGGGATTTAGCGGTAACGCGTAAAAAAGATACTTTTGTTTGTAATTTGAATGTTAGTTCGATCAAAAACCAACGTTTTGGTTTGGAAAAACGTTGTTCGTCTTTCGGTAGGATTATTTCGAAGAAATATAAGAAATTGGCGCGTATTAAAATGGCTAGATCGTATCGAGTGTCGAATTTTATTAAAATGTTCGATTTTAGTACTTTGTCGCCCGATAGCAGGATTAGTGGGTATTTGAAACGATAAAACGGCATCTTTTTATTACGTTTTAATACATTTTACTCACCTGAAAAGTCATTTTTTGATTGTAAATATACTTTTTTTAACTTGGTCATTTTTTCGCGTTATTTTTAGTGTAGGGTTAATTTTAGATGTAAAAAACTATTTTACAAGATTTATTAGTAGTCTAAGAACACTATTTTACAAGATTTTTACGTTTTTTTAAATAAAATTTACACTTTTTTTTATTGGAAAAGTAACACATAACCACACTTTTTTTAAAACACTTATTTTATCACTTTAAACACTTTTTAATATACTTTTACACCGATTATATCATTTTTAAATTACTTAATTTATATTTTCCATTAAAAAAACCGTTTAAACCATCTAAAAATACTTTTAAAATCGAATTTAAAATTAAATTTTTATTTTTTCCACCATTTTGTTTAAAATTGACATACAACAACTTTGTTCTTTTCCACTTCTAACGATTTCACGTCAAACGAACGCAGCTCCGTTATACGCATTAGAGGTTTGTTCTTTTTTTTTGTTTTTGGGATTGTGTTACGGAATCGAACGCAGTTTTTCTTGTTTTGTTGTCAGTTCCGCGTTTGGAGACCGCACAAAAACAACCCAAAGTGATTTCTTCCACCCCGAAAACGGTGACTAACATTACGAAGGGTTTCGATTTGTCGCAAAAAGACAGTTTGGCTTCGTCGACGCCTCGTTGTAGATCGCCGGCGAGCGGCAAAGTAACGCCCGTCGTCAGTTGTCAATCAGTTCAATCGGATGTGTCGCAAGGTGGGAAGATTAGAGAAGGAAGGTTAGATGCGCGATCGATGTATCAGAAGGAGAGAGGTAGCGGTAAGGAGCATCTGTATATGGTGGTCATAGGACACGTGGATGCGGGGAAGAGTACTCTGATGGGACGGTTGTTGTGCGAGTTGGGACAGGTGAGTGACAGGTGACGGGTGGGGAGTAAGAAAATCGATTCTTTTCGATTAATCGAAAAGTAAAATCGATTATCGGGAAAATTTATTATTAGAAAAAAGTCGATTCTTAGGCATTCGGAAAAAATCGATAAATCAATTCGATAGTCTTTTTAAAAAGAATGAGAAAAAAAATCGATTCTTGGATGAAAAAAATATTTTTAAATGCTGAAAATTCCGAAAGAAACAATCGATTCTTGGAAAAATCGAAAAATAATAAGAATCCATTATTTCGATTATTGACAAAATATCGATTCAGAGTGTCTTTATATTTGTTAAATTATAAGAATCGAAAGTTTTTGAATCTGAATGAGAAAAAATCGATATATTCAGAAGAAAATGATCGATTCTTGGATAAATCGATTTTTCTTTCCAATCTCGCAAAAAAATATTAGACATAAATGATTGATTCTTTGAAATTACGAAAAAATCGATTTTTCATTCAAATCCCCCAAAAAATCGATTTTCAGATAATAAGCATAAATATATAAAAAATATATCGATAACCAGAAAAATCGATTCTTTTCGATTATTAGAAAAAATCGATTCAGAGGAATCTATACATCAATTCGATAAAAAAAATCGGATTGTAGAAACAATAATCGATTCTTGGAAAAATCGATTGAACGAAAAATATCAATTTTGAAAATGAATATTTTCGATTAATTGTCAAAAACTGTATACAATATGGATCAAAATCGATCAATCGATTATTTGAAAGAAGACTCTAAAATTTTCATTAAATAGACAAAAAATCGATTCACAGGAATCTATAAATCAATTCGATGAGAAAAATAATCGATTCGTATGAATTTTTGAAAAAATTCCCAAGGAAATAATCGATTCTCGGAAAAATGGATTGATCGGAAAAATCGATTTTTTTAATACCGGACAGAATCGATTATTTTTTAAAATTTCGAATAAATCGACTTTCTCCAAAAAAAATGGAAAAAATCGATTATTTAAAATATCAAAATAAAAAAACCGTTTATCAAATTCGAATTTTTAGATAATGGACATAAATAATCGATTCTTCTTTGAAATTACGAAAAAATCGATTTTTCATTCAAATCTTGAAAAAATCTATTTTCACATAATTAGCATAAACAATATATTTACAATCCATTACCTGAAAAATCGATTCTTTTCGATTATTAGAAAAAAAATCGATTCTTTTCGATTATTAGAAAAAAGTCCATTCACAGGAATTGTTAAATCGATAAATTAATTCCATTCTAGAAAAAATAATCGATCAATTTAATTTTTTGAAAAAAAAATAATCGGTTCTTTAGAAAAATCGATTGAACGAAAAAACATCGATTATTTGAAGAAAGATTATAAAATGTTCATTAAATAGACAACAAATCGATTCTTTGCAATCTAAACTCATTGAAAAATAAAAAAATCGATTATTCAAAAATGGCGAATTATCGATTTTCGAAAAAATCGATTCGTTGATAATCGATTAATCGAAATCAATAAATCTGTTGGTTTCATAAAAAATCGATTTTCATTAAAATCTCGGATAAAAATCGGTTTACTATAGTCTTTAAATAATCGATTTTTTATTCTTAGTTTGATCGATTTCTCGGGAAAAAAGTAATCGGTCGTAGAAAAAATACCAGTACATAAACTTTTTTTTTCCTCTAAAACGTTTGGATTCTCATGAAAATATAATTTTTCGAAAAATAGAAAATCGATTTTTTATAATCGATTCTTACAAATCGATTAATCCTGATTTCAATTCGATCAATTTTTCGGAAAAACTTTTTCATTAAAATCTCGGATAAAAATCCATTTACTATATCCATTTTTATATTCTTTAAAGAATCGATTTTCTTAAATGATTTCAAAGAATCGATTCTTCATAATCTCGATTGTAAAATCGATTCTCGGAAAATAATTAAAAAAAATCGTTTTTCTTAAAATATGATACAGGTGAATCAAAAAGTGATGCACAAATATGAACAAGAGAGTCGAAAATTGGGTAAACAGAGCTTTATGTACGCCTGGGTATTGGACGAAACCGGCGAGGAGCGTAATCGGGGCATTACGATGGACGTCGGCCGATTTAGATTCGAGACCAAAACCAAAACCGTAAGTATCAAACTTTTATTTGACGACACTTTAGAAGCATTTTTTGGAAAATTTTGAAGCATTATTTGTCGTTTTCATTCATTTGTCATATGAATTCAAGTTCGACTGTTTTGTAACATTTTTTGACGTTTTTAAGCAATTTTTGACAATTTAAAGCAATTTGTGACAATTTTTGACAATTTCGAAGCAATATTTGACAATTTGAAGTATTTTTAACAATATTGACGCATTTTTGAACATTTAAACATCATTGGCGAGTTTGAAGCATTTTTTGAACATTTTAAAGCAATATTTGACAATTTGAAACAATTTTTGACAATTTAAATATCATTGGCGAGTTTGAAGCATTTTTTGAACATTTTAAAGCAATTTTTGACAATTTAAAGCAATTTTTGGACATTTAAACATCATTGGCGAGTTTGAAGCATTTTTTGAACATTTTAAAGCAATATTTGACAATTTGAAACAATTTTTGACAATTTAAAGCAACTTGTGACAATTTTTGACAATTTCGAAGCAATATTTGACAATTTGAAGCAATTTGTGACAATTTAAAGCAATTTTTGACATTTAAATATCATTGGCGAGTTTGAAGCATTTTTTGAACATTTTAAAGCAATTTTTGACAATTTAAAGCAATTTTTGAAAATTTCGAAGCAATTTTTGACAATTTCGAAGCAATTTTTGACAATTTGAAGCAATTTGTGACAATTTGAAGCAATTTGTGACAATTTGAAGCAATTTTTGAAAATTTTGAAGCAAATTTTGACAAATTAACAGAGTTTGATCATTTTTTTAACAATTTTGAAGCATTTTAGATAATATTAAAGTATTTTTTGGTATTTAAGCATTATTGGCGAGTTTGAAGCACTTATTAGACATTTTGAAGCAATTTTTGACAAATTGATCCAATTTTTGCCAATTTAGCAGCATTTTTGATCATTTGAAGTATTTTTTGAAAATTTCGAAGCAATTTTTTACAATTTTGAGGCAATTTTGATAATATTGAAGTATTTTTGATAATATTGAAGTATTTTTGAACATTTAAACATTATTGTCATGTTTGAAGCATTTTTTGAAAATTTTGAAACATTTTTTGTCAATTTAACAGAGTTTTAATCTTTTTTTAACAATTTTGAAGCATTTTTGACAAATTGAGGCAATTTTTGCCGATTTAGAGCGTTTTAAAAATTTTGAAGTAATTTTTGACATTTTAAAGGAATTTTTGATTATTTAAACATCATTGTCTAGACTGAAGTATTTTTTGAAAATTTTTGAAGAACTCTTTGACAATTTGAAGCAATTTTAGCTCGTTTTTAATAATTTGAAATAGTTTTTGAAAATTTTGAAGCAATTTTTGATCATTTTTTAACAATTTTGAAGCATTTTTGTTAATATTGGAGCATTTTTGACAACTTTAACAGAATGTTGATTATTTTCTAACAAGTTTGAAGCATTTTTGATAATATTGAAGCGTTTTTTGTCATTTAAACCTTATTGTCGCGTTCGAAGCATTTTTCCAAAATTTTAAAGCATTTTTGACAGTTTAGCATCGTTTCTGTTAATTTTTAAGCATTTCTTGTTAATTTTGGAACATTTTCTGAATTCTTTGATACGAATTTTACAATTTTGAATTCAATTCGATAGTTTTGAAGTGATTTTTGACACTTTGAAGCAAATTTTGACATTTTAAAGAAATTTTTGACATTTTGAAGCATTTATTGACATTTTAAAGCGTTTTTTGACAAATTGAAGCAATTTTTGACCATTTTTGATAATATTGAAGCAATTTTTGCCAATTTACCAGAGCTTTTGATCATTTGAAGGATTTTTTTGAAAATTTTAAAGCAATTTTTGACAATTTAACAAAGTTTTGACAATTTGAACCAATTTTTTGACAATTTAAAGCAATTTTTGCCAATTTAAACATTATTGTCACGTTTGAAGGATTTTTTGAAAATTTTGAAACAATTTTTGACAATTTTGAAGCATTTTTTGGCATTGAAACATTATTGGTGAGTTTGAAGCATTTTTTGAAAAAATTTAAGCAATTTTTACCAATTTTGCAGCATTTTTTAATAATTTCAATAATTTTTTGATAATTTAATGCATTTTTTGAAAATTTTTAAGCATTTTTTTTAGTTTTGACAATTTTGAAGGATTTTTTGCCATTTTTGACAATTTGAAACATTTTTTGACAATTTAACAAAGTTTTAATCGTTTTTTTAACAATTTTGAAGCATTTTTGACAAATTGAGGCAAATTTTGCCAATTTAGAGCGTTTTGATTATTTGAAGCATTTTTTGAAAATTTCGAAGCAATTTTTGACAGTTTGAAGTAATTTTTGGCAATTTAACACAGTTTTGATCATTTTTCAACAATTTTGAAGCATTTTTGACAATTTGAAGCAATTTTTGGCAATTTGACAACGTTTTTGATCATTTGAAACATTTTTTGAAAAATTTGAATAATTTTTTGAAAATTTTGAAGCAATTTTTCATAATATTAAAGCATTTTTTTATATTTTTGACAATTTTTAACAATTTTTGACAATTTAACAAAATTTGTATCATTTTTTGACAATTTTGAAGCATTTTTTGACATTTTTGACAATATCGAAGCATTTTTAAAAGATTTTTGAGAATTTAACAAATTTTTAATCGTATTTAGACAATTTAGACGCAATTTTTGATATTGAAGCATTTTTGGGCATTTAAACATTATTGGCGAGTTTGAAGCATTTTTTTTAATTTTGAAACAATTTTTGACATTTTAAAGCAATTTTTGACAATTTGAATCATTTTTTGACAACTTAACAGAATTTTGATCATTTTTTTATCAATTTTGAAGCATTTTTGAGAATATTGAAGCATTTTTGGCAATTTAAACATTATTGTCGCGTTTGAAGCATTTTTTGAAAATTTCGAACCATTTATTGACCATTTCGAAACGTTTTTGACAATTTCCCGATCATTTTCTTACTCCCGAAGGTAACCCTGCTGGACGCTCCCGGCCACAAGGACTTCATCCCCAACATGATATCCGGCGCCGGACAAGCCGACGTCGCCGTCCTCGTCGTCGACGCCACCCGCGGCGAATTCGAATCAGGCTTCGATCACGGCGGCCAGACGCGCGAGCACGCGCTATTGGCGCGCTCGTTGGGCGTGTCCCAACTGGCGGTGGCCGTCAACAAATTGGACACCGTCGATTGGTCGAGGGATCGATTCGAAGAGATCGTCGACAAATTAAGGGCGTTTCTCAAACAGGCCGGTTTCAAGGAGGCCGACGTGGCGTACGTGCCGTGCAGCGGATTGACCGGACAGAATTTGATCGGCCCGCCCACCGAGAACGAATTGTTGGCCTGGTACGACGGGTGTTGCCTATTGGACGTTATAGGTTAGTTTTTTTTTTTAAATTTGTTTCGATCGATTTCTGGGGAAAAAAATTTTGGTCGTAGAAAAAATACCAGTACATAAACTTTTTTTTTGCTCTAAAATGTTTGGATTCTCGTGAAAATTGTATTTTTCGATAGGTACAAAATCGATTTTTTATACTTTGATTAATCGAAAAAAAATCGATTGTTATAAAATCGATTAATCGTTGTTCAATTTGATCAATTTCTCGAAAAAAAAATTTTTGGTCGTAGAAAAAATACCAGTACATAAACTTTTTTTTGCTCTAAAATGTTTGGATTCTCGTGGAAATTGTATATTTCGATAGGTAAAAAATCGATTTTTTATGCTTTGGTTAATCGAAAAACAATCGATTCTTTTAAAGTGATTAATCGTTGTTCAATTCGATCAATTTCTCGAAAAAAAATTTTTGGTCGTGGAAAAAATACCAGTACATAAACTTTTTTGTTTTAAAATGTTTGGAATCTCGTGAAAATTGTATTTTTCGATAGGTACAAAATCGATTTTTTATACTTTGATTAATCGAAAAACGATTGTTATAAAATCGATTAATCGTTGTTCAATTTGATCAATTTCTCGAGAAAAAAATTTTGGTCGTAGAAAAAATACCAGTTCATAAACTTTTTTTTTGCTCTAAAATGTTTGGATTCTCGTGGAAATTGTATATTTCGATAGGTAAAAAATCGATTTTTTATACTTTGATTAGTCGAAAAATAATCGATTGTTATAAAATCGATTAATCGTTGGTCAATTCGATCAATTTCTCGAAAAAAATTTTTGGTCGTAGAAAAAATACCAGTACATAAACTTTTTTGCTCCAAAATGTTTGGAATCTCGTGGAAATTGTATATTTCGATAGGTAAAAAATCGATTTTTTATACTTTGATTAATCGAAAAATAATCGATTTCTTCAAATCGATTAATCGTGGTTCCATATCTATCAGTTTCTGGAAAAAAAATTTTTTGGTCGTAGAAAAAATACCAGTACATAAATTTTTTTTTCTCTGAAACGTTTGGATTCTCATGAAAATATTACTTTTCGAAAAATAGAAAATCGATTTTTTATACTTGGAGTAATCGAAAAAAAAAAATCGACTCTTATAAAATCGTTTAATCGTGGTTTCAATTCGATTAATTTCTCGAGGAAAAAAATTTTTGGTCGTAGAAAAAATACCAGTACATAAGTTTTTTTTTTTCTGCAAAATGGTTGGATTTTCGTGAAAATTGTATATTTCGATAAATAAAAAATCGATTTTTTATACTCTGATTAATCGAGAAATAATCGATTCTTATAAAAACGATTAATCGAGGTTTCAATTCGATCAATTTCTCGAGAAAAATTTTTTGGTCGTGGAAAAAATACCAGTACATAAACTTTTTTTCTCTGAAACGTTTGGATTCTCATGAAAATACTATTTTTCGAAAAATAGAAAATCGATTTTTTATACTTCGATTAATCGAAAAATAATCGATTCTTACAAATCGATTAATCGTTGTTCAATTCGACCATTTTTTTTTCGAAAAAATTTTTGGTCGTAGAAAAAATACTAGTACATAAACTTTTTTGTTATCTCTTTCCACTGTTTTTTCTACAAATTGATTAATCGGAGGAAACAAATTTTCTAGGAATTAACCAATCTGAAGCAATCGATTATCCAAAAAAATCGATTATGAGAAAAAAATCGATTCTTTCGAAAGTTGGAAGTGGAGGGGGAAGTTTGTGATTGGTTTTTGTTTTTTTTGTTGCAGATCGATTTAGAGCGCCCGAGAGACCGATTTCCAAACCGTTTAGACTGTCGATCAATGATGTATTCAAGGTAATTAAAAAAATCGATTAATCGGAAGAATAATCGATTGTTTATGAAATTTGATTTGATCAATTTTTCAAAAAAAATCATTCGGTCGTAGCAAAAATACCAGTACATAAACTTTTTTTCTCAAAAATATCGATTGTCATAATAAAAAATCGATTAATCGAACAAAAACTTTATACTAATCGATTAATCCAAAAAATCGATATTTTATGAATCGAAAAAATCGATTTTTATAAATCTTTTAATCGAAAATATCGATTTTTTATAAATCGAATAATGGAAAAAATCGATTATTTATGAATCGATTAATCGAAAAAATCGATTATTTATGAATCGATTAATCAAAAATATCGATTATTTGAAATAAAAAACCATATTAATTATTGTATTAATCGAGAGAAACGATTTTTTAAGAATCGATTAATCGCATCATAAAAATCGATTTTTATGAATCAACTAATCGAAAAAATCGATGTTTTATTAATCGAGTAATCCAAAAAATCGTTTTTTTATGAATCGATTAATCGAAAAAACTGATTTTTATTTCTATTAATCGATTATGAATCGATTTATTCAAAAAATCGAAATATCGAAAATAATATAGATTCTTATAAAAATTCTAAATTTCGATTCTTATGAAAAGACGAAGTTTTTTAAAAAATATATAAGATCGATTAATCGAAAAAATCGATTTTTTATGTATCCAATAATCGAAAAAAATATCAATTCTAATGAAAAGACTTAATTAAAAAAAAATCAATTAATCAAAAATTTCAATATAAAACAAAAGTCGTATAATCGAAAAAAATCGATTCCATATGAATCGAATTTACAAAAAAAAATCGATTCATTCTCATATTAAGTTTCAAAACAATATAAAAAATCAATTAATTAATCGATTAAAAGAAAAGTAAAAGAAAAAGAAAATGGTCGTAGAAAAAACACCAGTACATAACCCGTTCTCTCTCTTTTATCAATTCTCATGAAAAGATTTAATTTTAAATAAATAAGAAATCGATTAATCAAAAAAACTAAATGTCAATATAAAGCAAAACTCGAATAATCGAAAAAATCGATTCTTTATGAATCGAATTTACAAAAAAAAATCGATTCTCTCATATTAAATCTCACAACAATAAAAATCAATTTTTATTAATCGATTAAAAAAAAGGTCGTAGAAAAAACACCAGTACATGACCCGTTCTGTCTCTTATCAATTCTCGTAAAAAGATTTAATTTTAAAAAAATAAAAAAATCAATTAATCAAAAAAACTAAATCTCATTATAACACAAAAGTCGAATAATCGAAAAAATCGATTCCTTATGAATCGAATTTACAAAAAAAAAATCGATTCATTCTCATATTAAATCTCAAAACAATATAAAAAATCAATTTTTATTAATCGATTTAAAAAAGTCGTAGAAAAAACACCAGTACATAACCCGTTCTCTCTCTCTTATCAATTCTCGTGAAAACGCTTAATTTTTAAAAAAATACAAAAATCGATTAATCAAAAAAACTAAATCTCAAAATATCACAAAAGTCGAATAATCGAAAAAATCGATTCCTTATGAATCGAATTTACAAAAAAAAAATCGATTCTCTCATATTAAATCTCAAAACAACATAAAAAATCATTTTTTATTAATCGATTAAAAAAAAGTGGTAGAAAAAACACCAGTACATAACCCGTTCTTTCTATCTTAGGGCACGGGCACATCGTTCTGCGTATCCGGCCGCATCGAAACCGGCACCCTCTCCGTAGGCGACAAGATCCTCCTGTGCCCGAATCGAGAAACCGCCACCGTGAAATCCCTCCACATCGACGACGCTCCCCAAAGCGTCGCCTTCGCCGGCGACCAAGTCACCGCCCTGCTATCCGGCGTCGAGATGCAGAACGTCTCGGTGGGCGACGTGTGCTGCGACCCCCTGGCGCCGGTTCGCGTCTCGGAGCGTTTCGAGGCGCGCATCGTCGTCTTCAATGTCACGGTGCCTATAACGAAGGGGTGCTCGGTGGTGCTGCACCACCAGTCGCTCGTCGAGCCGGTGGTGGTGGATAAGCTGGTGGCGCAGCTGAACAAGGCCAACGGGGAGGTGGTGCGCAAGCGGCCGAGGTTCTTGGGGAATAATACGAGCGCCGTGGTGGAGGTGAGGGCGGCGAGGCCGTTGGCTTTGGAGGTGTATGCTGAATGTAAGGAGTTGGGGAGGGTCATGTTGAGAGTAGGCGGGGTAACGATCGCGGCGGGGTTGATTACGAAGGTTATTTTGTAGGTTATGTAATTTATGTTGTTGTTGTTGTTTTTGTAATAAAATAATTTGTTTTTTGACAGTTGGTGTTTTATTTTTTTCCTGATTTTGAAGCATTTTTTTTTGAAAATTTTGAAGCATTTTTTGAAAATTTTGACTCGGATTTGACAATTTTAAAGCATTTTTTGACAATTTTGCAGCAGAATTTACCCATTTTAAGAATTTTTGTCAATTTTGACAAGTTTAAAGCATTTTTTGACAATTTCGAAGCTTTTTGTCAATTTTGCATCTTAATTTTTCCATTTTCAAGAATTTTTGTTAATTTTGAAGCATTTTTTGAAAATTTTGACTCGAATTTGACAATTTTAAAGCATTTTTTGACAATTTTGTATCTTAATTTTTCCATTTTCAAGAATTTTTGTTAATTTTGAAGCATTTTTTGAAAATTTTGACTATTTTGACAATTTTAAAGCATTTTTTGACAAATTTAAAGCATTTTTTGAAATTTTTGAATCATAACTTACCAATTTTAAAGCATTTTTTGAAAATTTTGCAGCATAATTTACCCATTTCAAAGAATTCTTGTTAATTTTCAAAATTTTGACTCGAATTTGACAATTTTAAAGCATTTTTAGACAATTTTAAAGCATTTTTAGACAATTTTGCATCTTAATTTTTCCATTTTCAAGAATTTTTGTTAATTTTGAAGCATTTTTTGAAAATTTTGACTCGAATTCGACAATTTTGGAGCATTTTTAACAATTTCGGAGCATTTTTGTCAATTTTGCATCTTAATTTTTCCATTTTCAAGAATTTTTGTTAATTTTGAAGCGTTTTATGAAAATTTTGACAATTTTAAAGAATTTTTGACTCTATTTTGACAAGTTTAAAGCATTTTTTGAAAATTTTGAATCATAACTTACCAATTTTAAAGCATTTTTTGAAAATTTTGCAGCATAATTTACCCATTTCAAAGAATTCTTGTTAATTTTGAAGCATTTTTTAAAAATTTTGACTATTTTGACAATTTTAAAGAATTTTTGACAATTTTAACTCTATTTTGACAAGTTTAAAGCATTTTTTGACAATTTTGCAGCATAATTTACCCATTTTCAAGCATTTTTAATTTTTGAAGCATTTTTTTGATAATGTTGACTTCATTTTGACAATTTTAAAGAATTTTTGACAATTTCGAAGCATTTTTGTCAATTTTGCATCTTAATTTTTCCATTTTCAAGAATTTTTGTATATTTTGAAGCGTTTTTTGAAAATGTTGACTCTATTTTGACAATTTTTAAAAATTTTTGACTCTATTTTGACAAGTTTGAAGCATTTTTTGAATCATAACTTACCCATTTTAAAGAATTTTTGACAATTTCGAAGCATTTTTGTCAATTTTGTTGTTGTTGTAATAAAATAATTTGTTTTTTGATAGTTTGTGTTTTATTTTTTTCCTGATTTTGAAGCGTTTTTTTTTTTTGAAAATTTTGAAGCATTTTTTGGCAATTTTGCAGCATAATTTACCCATTTCAAAGATTTTTTGACAATTTCGGAGCATTTTTTTGAAAATTTTAACTCGAATTTGACAATTTTAAAGCATTTTTTTGACAATTTTGCATCTTAATATTTCAATTTTCAAGAATTTTTGTTCATTTTGAAGCATTTTTGAGTATCATTTCTATTTTGTAATAGAAGTTGACATTTTTGAAGATATTTTGACAGTTTCGGAGTATTTTTTGAAAATATTTAAGCATTTTTGGGTAGTGTGTCTATTTTATAATCAAAATTGACAATTCTGAAGCATTTTGGAAAATATTGAACCCGAATTTGACAATTTTGAAGCATTTTTGATAATTTTAAAGCATTTTTTGACATTTGGAAGTATTTTTAACAATCTGGATGTAATTTTTGACAATTTACATCCGAATTTGACAATATTACAGCATTTTTGAGTAATTTTGGTATCAAATTTGATAATTTGGACTGGAAATTGACAATTCTGAAGCATTTTGACAATTTGGAACCATTTTTTGACAGCTTGAACTCGAATTTGACAATTTTGTAGCATTATTTAATAATTTGAAAACATTTTTTGACATCTGGAAGTATTTTTGACAATTTGGATGCAATTTTGGACAATGTAAACCCGAATTTGACAATATTAAAGCATTTTTGAAATTTTGGAAGCATTTTTGAAAATTTGGTAGTATTTTTTTACATTTAGAAGCAATTTTGGCCAATGTAAACCCGAATTTAACATTTTTGACATTCGAATTTGACAATTTTGAAGCATTTTCGGCAATTTGGAAACATTTTGTGAAAATTTTAACTGGAATTGGACGATATTAAAGCATTTTTGACATTTTTGAGCAACGTGCCCATTTTGGAATCAAATTTGACAATTTGAACCGAAAATTGACAATTTGGAACCATTTTTTGACAGCTTGAACTCGAAATTGACAATTTTGAAGCATTATTTAATAATTTAAAAGCATTTTTTTGACATTTGGAAGTATTTTTGACAATCTGGATGCAATTTTAGACACTTTACATCCGAATTTGACAATATTAAAGCATTTTTGATATTTTGGAAGCATTTTTGAAAATTTGGTAGTATTTTTTCACATTTGGAAGCAATTTTGGACAATGTAAACCCGAAGTTGACAATTTTGAAGCATTTTTGCAGCATAATTTACCTATTTCAAGAATTTTTGTCAATTTTGAAGCATTTTTTGAAAATTTTAAAGCATTTTTTGACATTTGGAAGTATTTTTGACAATTTGGATCCAATTTTAGACAATTTACATCCCAATTAGAGCATTTTTGGCAATTTGGAAGCATTTTTTGAAAATTTTGACTGGAATTGGACAATATTAAGGCATTTTTGAGCAATGTGTCTATTTTGGAACCGAATTTGGAATGGACATTGACAATTCTGAAGCATTTGGCAATTTGGAACTATTTTTACCAATTTGGAATCATTTTTTGACAGCTTGAACTCGAGTTTGACAATTTTGAAGCATTTTTTGACAGTTCGAAGTATTATGGAAAATTTGGATGCAATTTTGAACAATGTAAACCCAAATTTAACATTTTTGACATTCGAATTTGACAATTTTGAAGCATTTCTAGCAATTTTGAAGCATTTTTTGAAAATTTTGACTGAAATTGGACAATATTAAAGCATTTTTGACATTTTTGAACAATGTGTCCATTTTGGAATCGAATTTGAACCGAAAATTGACAATTCTGAACCATTTTTGACAATTTGGAACCACATTTTGACAGCTTGAACTTGAATTTGACAATTTTGAAGCATTTTTTGACAGTTCGAAATATTATGGAAAATTTAGATGCAATTTTGAACAATGTAAACCCAAATTTAACATTTTTGACATTCGAATTTGACAATTATGAAGCATTTCTAGCAATTTTGAAGCATTTTTTGAAAATTTTGACTGAAATTGGACAATATTAAAGCATTTTTGACATTTTTGAGCAACGTGCCTATTTTGGAATCGAATTTGACAACTTGAACCGAAAATTGACAATTCTGAACCATTTTTAACAATTTGGAACCATTTTTTGACAGCTTGAACTCGAGTTTGACAATTTTAAAGTATTTTTTGACAGTTCGAAGTATTATGGAAAATTTGGATGCAATTTTGAACAATGTAAACCCGAATTTAACATTTTTGACATTCGAATTTGACAATTTTGAAGCATTTCTAGCAATTTTGAAGCATTTTTTGAAAATTTTGACTGAAATTGGACAATATTAAAGCATTTTTGACATATTTGAGCAACGTGCCTATTTTGGAATCGAATTTGACAACTTGAACCGAAAATTGACAATTCTGAACCATTTTTAACAATTTGGAACCATTTTTTGACAATTTGAAAGAATTTTTTGAAGTTTGGAACCATTCTTTGTCATTTTGGGGCATTTTTTGACAACTTAAACTCGAATTTGACAAATTCAAAGCATTATTTAATAATTTGACAATTCCAAAGCATTTTTGACAATTTCCAACAAACTTTTGACAGCTTGAAATTATTTTTTGTATCATTTCGTGACATTATTTGACACTTTAAACTCGATTTTGACACCCAATCAACTATCGACATTTCCCGTCCACTTTTTCCACAACTTTTAACCCAATTTCATCATTTTGACAACCCTAAACACTCCCTGTCAAAAAAACGCTCCCTGTCAAACGTCACCCTCAACAAAACCACAGAACTCTACTTAATCGCACAGAACACAACCATCGATCTATGACTTCCTCGCGTCGGCCATCTTGCCGAACCACCTCCAAGCAACGATACCATTTCTTTCGCCCCGTATTTGAACTAGATTTATTATTCGGTTTTCGATAAATTCGGCATAAAAAATTGATTAGCTTATCTTCAAATGCTAATTTCAATTAATCTATTTTTTCGTAATTTATCGCCTCGCTTCCAATGCTAATTTTTAATTAATCTATTTTCGTTTTGAATTATCGCTCGTATAAATTATAGCCCGATCCTTAAATTCCAAACATTAGTTTTTCTAATTTTCTATCGGATTGATTGGAAAGTATAAAATGAATTTTGGCGGTTTCTGCGTTTGGCTGTCGTTAATTTTGACAGGTATCGATTGTTATAGGATCGTTTGGGATAATTCGATTCAAGATGTCGATTTCAATAATGTGGTGATGATGGAGCGGTCGCAAACCGTTCGACTGCCGAATTATTTCTTCATATATCCTGGTAAGTGGTGCTGGAGGATCGAGAGATGGACGACGTTTTTAATTTACCTTTTTTTTGACAGTTTGGAAGCATTTTTTGACACTTTAGAGTCTATTTTGACAGTTTTCAAGCATTTTTTGACACTTTAGAGTCTATTTTGACAGTTTTCAAGCATTTTTGACACTTTAGAGTCTATTTTGACAGTTTTCAAGCATTTTTTGACACTTTAGAGTCTAATTTGACAGTTTGGAAACATTTTTGGAAAATTTTAAGTATTTTTGACTATTTACAGTATATTTTGACAGTTTTCAAGCATTTTTTGTCGTTTTGGTATGTTTTTGACAAATTTGAGTGTAATTTGACAGTTTGGAAACATTTTTTGTCGTTTTGGTATGTTTTTGACAAATTTGAGTGTAATTTGACAGTTTGGAAGCATTTTTTGTCGTTTTGGTATGTTTTTGACAACTTTGAGTCTATTTTGACAGTTTGAAATCATTTTTTGTTTGTTCTTGGCAATTTAGAGTCCATTTTGGCAGTTTGAAAGCATTTTTTGTTTGTTTTTGACAATTTAGAGTCTATTTTGACAGTTTGAAAGCATTTTTTGTTATTTTTGTATGTTTTTGACAATTTGTAGTCTAATTTGACAGTTTGGAAACATTTTTGGAAAATTTTAAGTATTTTTGACAATTTGGAACCTAATTAGACAGTATGAAAAGTTTTTTGGCAGAATAGAGTCTATTTTGACAGTTTTGAAACATTTTTTGTTTATTTTTCGTATCTTTTTGACAAGTTTGAGTCTATTTTGACAGTTTGGAAGCATTTTTGGTCATTTTTGTAGCTTTTTGACAACTCTGAGACTATTTTGACAGTTTTGAAGCATTTTTTGTTTGTTTTTGACAATTTAGAGTATAATTTGACAGTTTGGAAGCATTTTTTCAAAATTTTAATTATTTTTGACAGAATGGAATCTATTTTGACAGTTTGAAAGCAATTTTTGTTTGTTTTTGCCATTTTTGAGAGTTTGGAATCTTTTTTATCATTTTTGTATGTTTTTGACAACTTTGAGTCAATTTTGACAGTTTGAAATCATTTTTTGTTTGTTTTTGACACTTTAGAGTCTATTTTGACAGTTTGAAAGCATTTTTTGTTATTTTTGTATGTTTTTGACAATTTTTGTCTAATTTGACAGTTTGGAAACATTTTTGGAAAATTTTAAGTATTTTTGACAATTTGGAACCTAATTAGACAGTATGAAAAGTTTTTTGGCAGAATAGAGTCTATTTTGACAGTTTTGAAACATTTTTTGTTTATTTTTCGTATCTTTTTGACAAGTTTGAGTCTATTTTGACAGTTTGGAAGCATTTTTGGTCATTTTTGTAGCTTTTTGACAACTCTGAGACTATTTTGACAGTTTTGAAGCATTTTTTGTTTGTTTTTGACAATTTAGAGTATAATTTGACAGTTTGGAAGCATTTTTTCAAAATTTTAATTATTTTTGACAGAATGGAATCTATTTTGACAGTTTGAAAGCAATTTTTGTTTGTTTTTGCCATTTTTGAGAGTTTGGAATCTTTTTTATCATTTTTGTATGTTTTTGACAACTTTGAGTCAATTTTGACAGTTTGAAATCATTTTTTGTCATTTTCGTATCTTTTAATTAATTTTGAGACTATTTTGACAGTTTGGAAGCATTTTTTGTTTGTTCTTGGCAACTTAGAGTCTACTTTGACAGTTTGGAAGCATTTTTTGTTTGTTTTTGAGAAGTTAGAGTCCATTTTGACAGTTTGAAAGCATTTTTTGTTTGTTTTTGACAATTTATAGTATATTTTGACAGTTTTTAAGCATTTTTGGTCATTTTTGTACGTTTTTGACAACTTGGAGTCTATTTTGACAGTTTGAAATCATTTTTTATCATTTTTGTATGTTTTTGACAACTTTGAGTCTATTTTGACAGTTTTAAATCATTTTTTGTCATTTTTCGTATCTTTTTGACAACTTTGAGACTATTTTGACAGTTTGGAAGAATTTTTTGTCATTTTTGTTTGTTTTTGACAACTTTGAGTCTATTTTGACAGTTTTAAATCATTTTTTGTCATTTTTGTATCTTTTTAATAACTTTAAGACTATTTTGACAGTTTGGAAGCATTTTTTGTTTGTTTTTGACAATTTAGAGTCCATTTTGACAGTTTGAAAGCAATTTTTGTTTCTTTTTGACACTTTAGAGTCTATTTTGACAGTTTTAAAGCATTTTTATCATTTTTCGTATCTTTTTGACAACTTTGAGACTATTTTGACAGTTTGGAAGCATTTTTTGTTTGTTCTTGACAATTTAGACTCTATTTTGACAGTTTAAAAGCAATTTTTGTCATTTTTGTTTGTTTTTGACCATTTAGAGTCTATTATGACAGTTTTGAAGCATATTTTGTTTGTTTTTGACAATTTATACTCTATTTTGACAGTTTGGAAGCATATTTTGTTTATTTTTCGTATCTTTTTGACAACTTTGAGTCTATTTTGACAGTTTGAAATCATTTATTGTCATTTTCGTATCTTTATTATAACTTTGAGACTATTTTGACAGTTTTCCAGCATTTTTTGTATGTTTTTGACAATTTAGAGTATAATTTGACAGTTTGGAAGCATTTTTTCGAAATTTTAAGTATTTTTGATAGAATGGAATCTATTTTGACAGTTTGAAAGCAATTTTTGTTTGTTTTTGCCATTTTTGAGAGTTTGGAATCTTTTTTATCATTTTTTTGTGTTTTTGACAACTTTGAGTCTATTTTGACAGTTTTGAAGCATTTTTTGTTTGTTTTTGACAATTTAGAGTATAATTTGACAGTTTGGAAGCATTTTTTCGAAATTTTAATTATTTTTGACAGAATGGAATCTATTTTGACAGTTTGAAAGCAATTTTTGTTTGTTTTTGCCATTTTTGAGAGTTTGGAATCTTTTTTATCATTTTTTTGTGTTTTTGACAACTTTGAGTCTATTTTGACAGTTTTGAAGCATTTTTTGTTTGTTTTTGACAATTTGGAATCTAATTTGACAGTTTGGAAGCATTTTTTCGAAATTTGAAGTATTTTTGACAGAATGGAATCTATTTTGACAGTTTGAAAGCAATTTTTGTTTGTTTTTGCCATTTTTGAGAGTTTGGAATCTTTTTTGTCATTTTTTTGTGTTTTTGACACTTTAGAGTTTATTGTGACAGTTTTGAAGCATTTTTTGTTTGTTTTTAACAAAATTTTAAGTATTTTTGACAATTTGAAAGCAATTTTTGTTTTTGACAATTTTGATGTTTTGGAAGAATTTTTTGTGATTTTTATATGTTTTTGACAACTTGGAGTAATTTAAGTATTTTTGACAACTTTGAGTCAATTTTGACAGTTTGGAAGCAATTATTGTAATTTTAGTTTGTTTTTGACAGTTTTGAAACACTTTTTTCGAAATTTTTATTATTTTTGACCATTTACAGAATATTTTGGCAGTTTGAAAGAAATTTTTGTTTTTTTTTTAACAATTTACAGTATATTTTGACAGTTTGAAAGCAATTTTTGTTTTTAACAATTTAGAGTCCATTTTGACAGTTTGAAAGCAATTTTTGTTTGTTTTTGACAACTTTGAGTCTAGTTTGACAGTTTTGAAGCCTTTTTTGTATGTTTTTGACAGTTTGTGTCTATTTTGACATTCTGGAAGCATTTTTTTGTGATTTTTGTATGTTTTTGACGACCTGGAGTGTAATTTGACAGTTTGGAAGCATTTTTTATCATTTTTTGTATCTTTTTGACAACTTTGAGGCTATTTTGACAGTTTAAAATCAATTCTTGTCATTTTGGTTTGTTTTTGACAGTTTGGAAACACTTTTTTCAAAATTTTAAGTATTTTTGACAATTTACAGAATATTTTGGCAGTTTGAAAGCAATTTTTGTTTGTTTTTGATAATTTAGAGTCTATTTTGACAGTTTAAAAGCAATTTTTGGAAATTTTAAGTATATTTGACATTTTATAGTCTATTTTGACAGTTTGGAAGCATTTTTTGTCGTTTTTGTAGCTTTTTGACAACTCTGAGACTATTTTGACAGTTTTGAAGCATTTTTTGTTTGTTTTTGACAATTTAGAGTATAATTTGACAGTTTGGAAGCATTTTTTCGAAATTTTAAGTATTTTTGATAGAATGGAATCTATTTTGACAGTTTGAAAGCAATTTTTGTTTGTTTTTGCCATTTTTGAGAGTTTGGAATCTTTTTTATCATTTTTTTGTGTTTTTGACAACTTTGAGTCTATTTTGACAGTTTTGAAGCATTTTTTGTTTGTTTTTGACAATTTAGAATATAATTTGACAGTTTGGAAGCATTTTTTCGAAATTTGAAGTATTTTTAATAGAATGGAATCTATTTTGACAGTTTGAAAGCAATTTTTGTTTGTTTTTTGCCATTTTTGAGAGTTTGGAATCTTTTTTGTCATTTTTTTGTGTTTTTGACACTTTAGAGTTTATTGTGACAGTTTTGAAGCATTTTATGTTTGTTTTTGACAATTTAGAGTCCATTTTGACACTTTGGCAACAGTCTAATTTGACAGTTCGGAAATATTTTTTCGAAATTTTAAGAATTTTTGACAATTTGGAAGCAATTTTTGTTTGTTTTTGACAATTTTGATGTTTTGGAAGCATTTTTTGTGATTTTTGTATGTTTTTGACAACTTGGAGTATTTTGACAGTTTAAAAGCAATTATTGTAATTTTAGTTTGTTTTTGACAGTTTTGAAACACTTTTTTCGAAATTTTAATTATTTTTGACCATTTACAGAATATTTTGGCAGTTTGAAAGAAATTTTTGTTTTTTTTTAACAGTTTACAGTATATTTTGACAGTTTGAAAGCAATTTTTGTTTGTTTTTGACAACTTTGAGTCTGTTTTGACAGTTTTGAAGCCTTTTTTGTATGTTTTTGACACTTTAGGGTCTATTTTGACAGTTTGAAAGCAACTTTTGTTTGTTTTTAACAATTTGTGTCTATTTTGACATTCTGGAAGCATTTTTTTGTGATTTTTGTATGTTTTTGACAACCTGGAGTGTAATTTGACAATTTGAAAACATTTTTTGTCATTTTTGTTTCTTTTTGACAACTTTGAAGCTATTTTGACAGTTTGAAAGCAATTCTTGTCATTTTGGTTTGTTTTTGACAGTTTGGAAACACTTTCGAAATTTTAAGTATTTTTGACAATTTACAGTATATTTTCGTAGTTTCAAAGCAATTTTTGTTTTTTTTTGACAATTTACAGTATATTTTTACAGTTTTAAAGTAATTTTTTTGTTTTTGACAATTTAGAATTTATTTTGACAGTTTTCAAAGCATATTTTGTAATTTTTGCATGTTTTTGACAATGTAGAGTCTATCTTGACAGTTTGGAAGCATTTTTGTCATTTTTGGTTTCTTTTTGACAATTTAAAATCTAATTTGACAGCGTCTTAACATTTTTTTGTAAATTTTAAGTATTTTTGACAATTTGGAGCCAAATTTGACAGTTTGAAAGCGTTTTTTTGGAGGTTTTAAGTTTTTGACAGTTTGGAAGAATTTTTTTTTTGTTTTTGACAATTTTGACTTTATTTTGACAGTTTTCAAAGCATATTTTGTGATTTTTGTATGTTTTTGACAATTTAGAGTCTATTTTGACAGCGTGGAAACATTTTTTTGTAAATTTGAAGTATTTTTGACAATTTGGAGCCTAATTTGTTAGTTTGATAGCATTTTTTGGAAATTTGAAGTTTTTTGACAATCTACAGTATATTTTGACACTTTCAAAGTAATTTTTGTCATTTTTGTATGTTTTGGACAATTTAGAGCCTATTTTGACAGCGTGGAAACATTTTTTTGTAAATTTGAAGTATTTTTGACAATTTGGAGCCAAATTTTACAGTTTGATAGTATTTTTTGGAAATTTGAAGTTTTTGACAAAATAGAGTCTTTTTTTGACAGTTTGGAAGAAATTTTTGTCATTGTTGTTTGGTTTTGACAGTTTATAGTCTATTTTGACAGTTTGGACATAAATTTGACAGTTCCAAAGTATTTTCCGTCACTTCTATAGATTTTTTGACCATTTGAACAATTTCGAGGCGATTTTTGTATATTTTCGACAATATTAATTCAAATTTGACAGTTTTGAAGCATTTTTCCTCCGAATTTGACAGCTTTGTAGCGCTACATCAGTTTTGTCGTTTTTGACACTTATAATACATTTTTTGACAGTCATAGGAATTTTTTGACAATTTCGATATACATTTTACAATTCTGAAGTATGTTTCGTCACTTTCATAAGTTTTTTGACAATTTCGACAATTTTGAAGCATTGTTGTCATTCAGAACACAAATTGAAGCATTTTTTGTCACTTTCATACAATTTTTGACAATTTGAAGACCAATTTGACAGCTTGCAAGCATTTTTTTGACATTTTGACAGAGCTCGAATTTGACAAGCACTTCCGCCATTTTTAATCCACTTTCTTACAAAAACGTAAAAATCCAACTTTCTGGAAGCACTAAAAGTTGTAATAGTGTTTAGACCGCCATTTTTAATCCACTTTTTAACCAAACCGTAAAAATCCAACTTTCTGGAAGCACTAAAAGTTGTAATAGTGTTTAGACCGCCATTTTTAATCCACTTTTTAACTAAAACGTTAAAAACTCACTTTCTGGAAGCGCTAAAAGTTGTAATAGTACTTAGTTCGCCATTTTTAATCCACTCGACTTATTCGAGGTACCAAATGGTGCGGGGCGGGCAACATAGCCGCCAACGAGGACGATTTGGGGGTGGAAGAAGCCGCCGACAGATGCTGCAGGCAACACGACCATTGCCCCGACATAATCGAGGGCTATCAATCGAAATTCAACCTGACCAATCCCAATTTCTACTCCAGGTGCGTTCTCAATCGATTCCGCATCGATTGTGATCGGGTATCGATTAATATTGAATCGATTTTTGTAGGTTAAGTTGCGATTGCGATCGAGTTTTTCGCGATTGCTTGAAGGCCGCGATGGGTTCCGAGTCGCCGCAGAAGATCGGGCAGATTTATTTCACCGTTTTGGGGACGCAGTGCTTCGAGAACCAACACCCCGTAGTGGGGTGTGCTAAATATACGTATTTTCCGTAAGTATAATGTGTAAATGGGAAAAAGACGCCATTTTGTGGTGGGTCGATGGTTTCAGGAAGAAAAAATGCGTGGAATACCAGTTTGACGTTAACGGAGAGAAAAAATATCAGTGGTTCGACGTTCCGAATTTTTGAGATGGTCGATAGAAGAAGAAATATGGTCGAAAAGGATTAGGATGTGTGAGATATTTAAAGAAATTTAATAATAGTTTTTGAAGTTTGACGTTTTGTTTTAATTTCCTTCTTTGTGGTCGAAGAGCTTTTTTCTGGTTTTAATCGGTTGTTACGGAGCTTATTTCTGTAAATAGATGTGATCGATGGAGTTAATTCGGAACGTTTTTCTGTATTTAGTCGATTGGACGTGGAACTTGTTACTGTAAATAGTAAAGTGGGCGTTGTCAAGAGATGGGTTTTAAAAACGTTAATTTGGAACGTGTTTCTGTATTTAATCAAATAATCGAAGCTTTTTTCTTTAAATAATTAATGATAATTTTTATTTTTAAGAAAAAGTAAAAAAATACGATACAGGGTGATTAAAGAAACTGATTTAACGTTATTATATGCAATAAAAATATCTGAAATTAATAGGATTTCTATTGATTATTATCGATTAATTTTGACATGCAGGAACGTATTTCTGTATTTAATCGGTTGTAATGGAACTTATTTCTGTGAATAGCGAAAAGGCGTTGTTTAGAGATGCGTTATTAAATGTTAATTTGGAACGTGTTTCTGTATTTAATCAAATAATCGAAGCTTTTTTCTATAAATAATGAGAGTGGTTATTGTTTTAAAGAAAAGGTAAAAAATACGATACAGGGTGATTAAAGAAAATGATTTAAAGTTATTATATGCAATAAAAATATATGAAATTAATAGGATTTCTATTGATTATTATCGATTAATTTTGACATGTAGGAACGTATTTCTGTATTTAATCGGTTGTAATGGAACTTATTTCTGTGAATAGCGAAAAAGGCGTTGTCTAGAGATGCGTTTTTAAACGTTAATTTGGAACGTGTTTCTGTATTTAATCAAATAATTGAAGCTTCTTTCTATAAATAATGACGGTGGTTTTGTTTTTAAGAAAAGGTTAAAAATAAGATACAGGGTGATTAAAGAAACTGATTGACCGTTATTATATGCAATAAAAATATATGAAATTAATAGGATTTCTATTGATTATTATCGATTAATTTTGACATGCAGGAACGTATTTCTGTATTTAATCGGTTGTAACGGAACTTATTTCTGTGAATAGCGAAAAGGCGTTGCTTAGAGATGCGTTTTTAAACGTTAATTTGGAACGTGTTTCTGTATTTAATCAAATAATCGAAGCTTCTTTCTATAAATAATGAGAGTGGTTATTATTTTAAAGAAAAGGTAAAAAATAAGATACAGGGTGATTAAAGAAACTGATTGACCGTTATTATATGCAATAAAAATATATAAAATTAAAATGTTTTCTATTGATTATTATGGATTAATTTTGACATGTAGGAACGTATTTCTTTATTTAATCGGTTTTTTAATGGAACTTATTTCTGTGAATAGCGAAAAAGGCGTTGTCTAGAGATGCGTTTTTAAACGTTAATTTGGAACGTGTTTCTGTATTTAATCAAATAATCGAAGCTTCTTTCTATAAATAATGAAGGTGGTTTTATATTTAAGAAAAGGTAAAAAATTAGATACAGGGTGATTAAAGAAACTGAAATACCATTATTATATGGAATAAAAATATATAAAATTAAAAGGGTTTCTATTGATTATTATCGATTAATTTTGACATGTAGGAACGTATTTCTGTATTTAATCGGTTATAATGGAACTTATTTCTGTGAATAGCGAAAAAGGCGTTGTCTAGAGATGCGTTTTTAAACGTTAATTTGGAACGTGTTTCTGTATTTAATCAAATAATCGAAGCTTCTTTCTATAAATAATGAGAGTGGTTATTATTTTAAAGAAAAGGTAAAAAATAAGATACAGGGTGATTAAAGAAACTGACTTACTGTTATTATATGCAATAAAAATCTAAGAAAATAGTTGGATGATTATTTATAATTATCGATTACTTTTGACAAGTTCGACGTATAGGTACGTTCTAAAAAGCAGCTTTGGAACATGTTTCTGTATTTAATCGGTTAGCATTTTAAGCATTTTTTGACAATTTTGACACGAGTCGAATAATTTTGAAGCATTTTTGTCTTTACGAACATTTACTGAAGTATTCTTTGACAATTTTGAAACATTTCTTTAAATTTGACATTTTTGTAGTATTCCATCATTTTTTGACATTTTTCATATTTATTAAACATTTTTTAACAATTTTGACATGAACCGAATACTTTTGAAGCATTTTTTTGTCAGTTAGAACCATATTTTAGGTTATCTGCACTCGAACTTGACATGTTTTGTCATTTTAAGCATGCACAGACAGATGACAGCTGCACAGACAGATGACAGCTGACATACAGACAGTTCTAAATCAACCAATACGAAACAAGTATCTAAAAAATTTATTATTAATACACTACTAGATACAAACATTTAAAATGATACACAGTAAAAAAATACCTTCCTAATTCGGCTGTATAGGAAGTTGTCTAAATACAATAAAAAATTCAAAAATTAAAATTACAGTCTGGTCAGTCTGTAGATCAAAACCCTGCGCTCCAACTCCCTTATCAAAACTTCCACCCTCTCGCTCAGCAGCGAATAATCCACCACGAACTCCACCGGAAGATGGAAGTTTATGTCGTCCTCCATCTTGATGGCCTGCAGTATGAACGCCTTCACTACGGCCAGCTGCTCTTGCAGCATCCTCATCGGCAACCTGGTGCAGCTCATCTTGATCAAAAACAAAAACTTGGAGCTCAGCAACGGCGCGTGCAGTCTGGGTATGTTGGCCTCCAAAATCTTGTAGATCATCAGACCGTATTTCATCGCCTCGACGAGATTCACGTCCAAATAGTTGTGGTACAACAGTTGGCATATGTCCAACATCTGGATGCTGTTGTCCAACAGGATCTTCTTATAGCAGTCCAGCATTTGCGTCAAGAACACCAAGTCGTTCGTCCTGGAATCTGCAACAAGGAGGGAAAGGATCGGCAACATCGCTTTCGGTGTTCGCGAACCGTAGAACACGAAAGTACTGTCAACAATGTCAGATTATTACCACGGAACGGTTAATTACGGAACATGCAACTTCAAACGTCAAAATTGATGGCACGGAACTGTAAAATACGGAACATGCAGTCTCAAACGTCAAAATCAAAGACACGGAACAGTTTATTACGGAACATGCAATCTCAAACGTCACAAAACACAAACTCACAGATTCTCCACTATAAAACTTAGTATATTGAATCACAGGACAAAAACCCACAGATTCTGCACCTTTTAAACGTCAAATTTAACCACAGAACACAAACAATAGATTATACACCCTAAAACGTCACATTACACCACAGAACACAAATCCACAGATTCAGCACCTTTTAAAAGGTCAAATTTACCCACAGAACACAAACTCACATATTCTGCACTTTTTAAGTGTCAGATTTAGCCACAGAACACAAAACCAACATATTCTACACCCTAAAACGGCACATTAAACCACAGAACACAAATCAACAGATTCTGCATCTTTTAAATGTCAAATTTAACCACAGAATAGAAACCCACAGATCCAGCACCCTAATACTTCAAATATTAAATCACAGAACACAAAACCAACAGATTCTGCACCCTAAAACGTCACATTAAACCACAGAACACAAATCCACAGTTTCTGCACCTATTAAACGTCAGATTTCGCCACAGAACACAAAACCAACAGTTTCTGTACCCTAAAACGTCATATTTAACCACAGAACCCAAATCCACAGATTCTGCAACTTTTAAACGTCAGATTTAACCACAGAACACAAAACCACACTTTCCGCACCTTTTAAATGTCAAATTTAACCACAGAACACAAACCCACAGATCCTGCACCCTAATACTTCAAATATTAAATCACAGAACACAAAACCAACAGATTCTGCACCCTAAAACGTCGCATTAAAACACAGAACACAAAACCACAGTTTCTGCACCTTTTAAACGTCAGATCCAACCATAGAACACAAAATCACAAATTCTGAAACCTAAAACTTCGAATATTGAATCACAGAACAAAAATCCACAGTTTTCGCAATGTTAAACGTCAAATTTAACCACGGAACACAAACTCACAGTTTCTGCACCTTTTAAACGACACATTCAACCACAGAACACAAATCCACATAATCTGCAAGTTTTATATGTCAAATTTAATCACAAAACACAAACCCACAGATTCTGCATCCTAATACTTCAAATATTGAATCACAGAACACAAGAACAAAAGATTCTGCACCATAAAACGTCAAATTAAATCTCAGATCACAAAACCACAGTTTCTGCACCTTTTAAACGTCAGATTTAGCCACAGAACACAAAACCAACGGTCTCTGCGCCTTTTAAACGTCATATTTAACCTCAGAACACAAACACACAGTTTCTACACCTTTTAAACCTCGGATTTAACCATAGGACACATAACAACAGATTATACACCCTAAAACTCACATTCAACCACAGAGCACAAACCCACAGATTTTGCATCCTAATACTTCAAATACTGAATCACAGAACACAAAACCAACAGATTCTGCACCCTAAAACATCACAATAAACCTCAGAACACAAAACCGACATATTCTGCACCCTAAAACGTCACATTAAACCACAGAACAAAAATCCACCGATTCTGCACTCTAATACTTCAAATATTGAATCACAAAACACAAAACCAATAGATTTTGCACCCTAAAACGTCACATTAAACCACAGAACACACAACCACAGTTTCTGCACCTTTTAAACGTCAAATATAGCCACAGAACATAAAACCAACATATTCTGCATTCTAAAACGTCACATTAAACCACAGAACACAAAACCGACATATTCTGCACCATTTAAACGTCAGATTAAACCACAGAACAAAAATCCACCGATTCTGCACTCTAATACTTCAAATATTGAATCACAGAACACAAAACCAACAGATTCTGCATCCTAAAACGTCACATTAAACCACAGAACACACAACCACAGTTTCTGCACCTTTTAAACGTCAAATATAGCCACAGAACATAAAACCAACATATTCTGCATTCTAAAACGTCACATTAAACCACAGAACACAAAACCACAAATTCTGCACCCTAATACTTCAAATATTGTATCACAGAACACAAAACCAACAGATTATGCACCTAATACTTCAAATATTGAATCACAGAACACAAAACCAACAGATTCTGCATCCTAAAACGTCACATTAAACCACAGAACAGTAAATCACAGTTTCTGCACCTTTTAAACGTCAAATATAGCCACAAAACACAAAACCAACAGATTTTGCACCCTAAAACATCACAATAAACCTCAGAACAGAAAATTACAGTCTCTGCACCTTTTAAACGTCAGATTTAACCACAGAACACAAAACCAACATATTCTGCATTCTAAAACGTCACATTAAACCACAGAACACAAAACCCACAGTTTCTGCACCATTTAAACGTCAGATTTAGCCACAGAACACAAAACCAACAAATTCTGCACTTTAAAACGTCAAAATAAACCACAGAACTAATCACCTTTCATACAGTGTTGCCGGATTACTTACACAAAGATCTACATTTATCTAACCTATTCAACACTAGCACGGTGGTTTCCATGTTGACGTTTTTTTGACAGTTGGGACAGTACCCCAACAGTTTTTCACCCTCTTTTTTGGCGTTTTGCACGTTGCTTTTTTGACATTCCGGGCATTTGTACTGATCTTCCATCTGCAAAAATAATAAGAAGAATCTTCTTTTTCTTTGTTTTGAGGTTATGTGTGGAAGATTGACTTACCGCCGTTCGGTCTTGCAGAGGGCGCAATCGCATTTAAAAAAGAAGAAGTATTGGGATATCAAATGTCGTTCTCTTACGTCGAAGAAAGTATTGATTTCCGAATAGCAGACGGTGATTTCTTCGTTTTTTCCGATGGGTCTGAGACTCTTCACCAAGAAGGTGTTGGAGTAGACTCTGGGGGGGGTTGTAAAATGTTATTTGGTGTCGTTTGGGGTGGTGGGGTGGTTGAAATTGGAAATTTGTTGATACTATGAGAAAAATGGTTTTTTTTTGGGAAAATATTGGAAAATTGGGATGTTTTGGAAAAATTAAGGGAATTTGGAATGTTTTGGAAACAAAGAAAATTGGGATTTTTTGAAAAAATAATGGAACATTGGGATATTTTGGAAAAATGAAGAAAATTTGGAATTTTTTGGAAAAATGAAGAAAATTTGGAATTTTTTGGAAAATTATAATAAATATTGGAACATTTTTGAAACAAAGAAAATTGGGATTTTTTTGGAAAAATAAAGGAAAATTGAGATGTTTTGGAAAAATGAAGAGAATTTGGAATTTTTTGGAAACAAAGAAAAATTGGGATTTTTTTTGAAAAAATCATGGAAAATTGGGGTTTTTTGGAAAAATAATGGAACATTGGGATATTTTGGAAAAATATATAAAAGGTGGGATGTTTTTGGAACAATAAAGAAAAATTGAGTTTTCTTTTGGAAAAATGAAGAAAATTTTGAATTTTTTGGAAAAATGAAGAAAATTTGGAATTTTTTGGAAAAATGAGGAAAATTTGGAATTTTTTGGAAAAATGAAGAAAATTTGGAATTTTTTGGAAAATTATAAAAAAAAGTTACGTGTTTGAAACAAAGAAAAATTGGGATTTTTTGGAAAAATAATAGAAAATTGAGATGTTTTGGAAAATGAAGAGAATTTGGAATTTTTAACCAAGAAAAATTGGAAAAATATATAAAAGGTGGGATGTTTTTGTAAAAATAAAGAAAAATTGGGATTTCTTTTGGAAAAATAATGGAAAATTGAGATGTTTTGGAAAAATGAAGAGAATTTGGAGTTTTTTGGAAAAATAATGGAACATTGGGATATTTTGGAAAAATGAAGAAAATTTGGGATTTTTTGGAAAAATAATGGAAAATTGAGATGTTTTGGAAAAATGAAGAGAATTTGGAATGTTTTGGAAAAATAATGGAACATTGGGATATTTTGGAAAAATGAAGAAAATTTGGGATTTTTTGGAAAAAAAAATGGAAAATTGGGATGTTTTGGAAAAATGAAGAAAATTTGGAATTTTTTGGAAAAATGAAGAAAATTTGGAATTTTTTGGAAAAATGAAGAAAATTTGGAATTTTTTGGAAACAAAGAAAAATTGGAATTTTTTGGAAACAAAGAAAAATTGGATATTTTTAGAATAAAAAAAATTGAAATTTTTTGGAAAATTATATAAAAATTAGGATAGTTTTTGAAACAATAAAGAAAAATTGGGATTTCTTTCCGAAAATTAATGGAAAATCGGAATATTTTAGAAAAATGAAGAAAATTTGGAATTTTTCGGAAACAAAGAAAAATTAAAATTTTTGGAAAATTATATAAAAATTTCGATGTTTTTGAAACAAATAAAAAATGGGATTTTTTGGAAAAATAAAGAGAATTTGGATTTTTTTGGAAATAACGATAAATTGTTTCTTTTCTCCTTTTGGAAGTTCTTTTGGAAAAATAATGGAATATTGGGATCTTTAAGAAAAATGAAGAAAATCTGGAATTTTTGGAAAACAAAGAAAAATTATAATTATTTGGAAAATTATAAAAAAATTGGGATGTTTTTGAAACAAAAAAAATTGTGATTTTTTTATAATGTAAAATTGGGATATTTTGGAAAAATTAAGAGAAACTTGTTTTTCTTTGGAATAAATAAAAATTGGATTTCTTTGGAAAAATAGAAATAAAAATGGATTTTTTTGGAAAACCAAAAAATAATGGAAAAATAGAAAATAATGGAATTTTTTGGAAGAACGTAAAATAGTCGTGATTGTTTGGAAAACCAAAGAAAATTTTGAATTTTCTTGAAAGAATAAAAAATTTGGGATTTTTTTGGAAAAATAAAAAAAAAATCGGGATTGGGGGTATTTTTTTGAAAAAATAAATAAAAATCAGGATTTCATTGAAAAATATAGATATTTTTGGAAAAATGAAGAAAAATTGAGATATTTTTGGAAAAATAAAGAAAAACTGGGATTTTTTGGAAAAATAAAGAAAAATTGGGATATTTTTGGAAAAATTGAGATGTTTTTGGAAAAATTGAAATATTTTCGGAAAAATAAAGTAAAACTGGTTTTTTTTTTATAAACAAAGAAAAATTGAAATATTTTAGGAAAAATAAAGAAAAATTGGGATATTTTTGGAAAAATTGAGATGTTTTTGGAAAAATTGAGATATTTTCGGAAAAAATAAAGAAACATTGGGATTTCTTTGGAAAAATAAAGTAAAACTGGTTTTTTTTTTATAAACAAAGAAAAATTGAAATATTTTAGGAAAAATAAAGAGTTATTGGGATTTCTTTGTAAAAATAAAGAAAAATTGGGATATTTTTAGAAAAATTGAGATATTTTTAAAAAATAAAGAAATATTGGGATTTCTTTGAAAAAATTAAAAAAAACTGGGATTTTTTGGAAAAATAAAGAAAAATTGGAATATTTTTGGAATTATAAAGAATTATTGGGATTTCTTTGGAAAAATAAAGAAAAATTGGGATATTTTTGGAAAAATTGGTATATTTTTTGAAAAATAAAGAAAAATTAGGATATTTTTGGAAAAATTAATATATTTTTTGAAAAATAAAGAAACATTGGGATTTCTTTGGAAAAATAAAGAAAAACGGCTATTTTTGGAAAAGTAAAGAAAAATTGGGATGTTTTTGGAAGAATTGAGATATTTTTGGAAAAATAAAGAAACAGTGGGATTTCTTTGGAAAAATAAAGTAAAACTGGGATTTTTTGGAAAAATAAAGAAAAATTTAAATATTTTTGGAAAAATCAAGAAAAATTGACATTTTCATTTGGAAAAATAGAGAAAAAGGATCGGAACACACTCTGAGATGGCTAAAATCTCATTTTGAGTTGTTGGAAGGTTAAAATATGTCACTTGAACCGATTTGGGACCAATTGTAGACGTGGTACTTACATGATGGTAGCGTTGGGTGTGCAAGAATGGTTGAGCATCGACAGCGATGGGCAGATGGCCTTGCCCGAACCGCTGGAGGAATACAGCCCGTTAACTGAGATCAGATTGGGGAACTCCACGTTGATGTTGTTGATCTGCGCTTGGCAATGGTGTCTGACTAGCAAGCCGCCCACGTAGTTGACCAAACTCGGGCCGACGTTCTTCTTTTTCAGCAGGTATTTTTTGTCGAAGAAGAATCTGGTGTTGTGCAGTAGGTAGATGACGTTTCGAGCTGCGTTCTGGAATTTGGAGATTTTAGTTATTTGAGGTGGGATGATGAAATTTAGAGATTTTCGAAAAATCCCTGTTTTTATATATTTTTACAAAAAAATCTAATTTTTTGTAATTTTTCCAAAAAAAATCCCAATTTTCCATAAATTTTCCAAAAAAATCCCATTTTTTCTTTATTTTTACAAAACATCCCCATTTTTCTATAATTTGTCCAAAAAAGTACCAATTTTTATTTATTTTTCCAAAAAATACCGATTTTTCTTTATTTTTCCAAAATACTCCATTTTCCCAAAAATAATCCCAATTTTCCAAAAAAACCCCGGTTGTTCTTTATTTTTACAAAACACCCCCATTTTTTTATATTTTTCCAAAAAATTTTCATTAATTTTTCAAGAAAATTCCAATTTTTATTTATTTTTTCAAAAAAATATCAATCCTTTTTTATTTTTCAAAAAAAAAACCATTTTTTATTAATTTTTCCAAAAAAGTACCAATTTTTATTTATTTTTCCAAAAAATACCGATTTTTCTTTATTTTTTGAAAATACTCCATTTTTTTCAAAAATAATCCCAATTTTGCAAAAAAACCCAATTTTTCTTTATTTTTACACAACACCCCCATTTTTATATATTTTTCCAAAAAAGTAACAATTTTTCTTAATTTTTCCAAAATAATTCATTTTTTCCGAAAATAATCCCAATTTTCCAAAAAAACCCAATTTTTCTTTATTTTTACACAACACCCCCATTTTTATATATTTTTTCAAAAAAGTAACAGTTTTTCTTAATTTTTCCAAAATACTTCATTTTTTCCGAAAATAATCCCAATTTTCCAAAAAAACCCCGATTTTTCTTTATTTTTACAAAACACCCCCATTTTTCTATATTTTTCCAAAAAAATTTCATTAATTTTTCAAGAAAATTCCAGTTTTTATTTATTTTTTCAAAAAAATACCAATCCTTTTTTATTTTTCCAAAAAAAAAACCAATTTTTATTAATTTTTCCAAAAAATACCAATTTTTCTTTATTTTTTGAAAATACTTTTTTTTCAAAAATAATCCCAATTTTTCTTTATTTTTACACAACACCCCCATTTTTATATATTTTTCCAAAAAAGTTACAATTTTTCTTAATTTTTCCAAAATACTTCATTTTTTCCGAAAATAATCCCAATTTTCCAAAAAAATCCCGATTTTTCTTTATTTTTACAAAAAAGTACCAATTTTTATTTATTTTTCCAAAATACTCCTTTTTTCCAAAAAAAATCCCAATTTTCCAAAATAATGCCGATTTTTCTCTATTTTTACAAAACACCCCCATTTTTCTATATTTTTCCAAAAAAATACCAATTTCATTAATTTTTCAAAAAAATATACCAATTTTTATTTATATTTCCAAAAAAATACCGAGTGTTCTTTATTTTTCCAAAACACCCCCATTTTTCTATATTTTTCCAAATAAGTACCAATTTCAGTAATTTTTCAAGAAAATTCCAATTTTTATTTAGTTTTCCAAAAGGAAAAATCGGGAATTTTTGAAAAACAAAGAACAATCCAAACAATTTGGAAAAATCATGGAAAATTAGGATTTTTTTGGAAAAATATAGAAAAACCCGAATTTTTCTCTATTTTTCAAAACAATAATCTAGATTTTCTATTTTTCCCAGAAAAAACAATTTTTTTTTATTTTTCAAAAAAACTCAATTTTTCGATTTTTTTTCGAAAAAATGCAGTAATCTGAATAAATAAAGAAAAATCGGTATTTTTTTGGAAAAATAAATAAAAACTGGTATTTTTTGGAAAGCCAAAGAAAAATTGGAATTTTTTTGAAAAAATCATGAAAAATTGGAATTTTTGGAAAATTTATGGAAAATTAGGATATTTTGGAAAAAAAATTGGGGTTTTTTATGGAAAAATAAATAAAAATTGGTAATTTGTTAAGAAATTTGAGAAAAATTGGCTTATTTTTGTAAAAATTTATGAAAATTGGGATTTTTTTGGAAAAATTATACAAAAATGAGGATATTTTGTAAAATTAAAGAAAAGTTGTGATTTATGGGGAAAATGAAGAAAAACTAGACTTTTTTTGGAAAAATCTTGCAAATTGGAATTTTTCGGAAAAACCATGGAAAATTGGCATATTTTGTAAATTTTTTTGAAAAATTAAAAGAAACTTGATTTTTTTTGAAACAATAAATAAAAATGGAATTTTTTGGAAAAGTTTTGGAAAATTGGAATTTTTTGGATATTTTGGAAAAATTAGGATAATTAGGATTTTTTGGGAACAATAAAGAAAAATTTGTATTTTGTTAAGAAATTGAGAAAATTGGGATATTTTTAGGAAATTTTGAAAAAATGGGGTAAACTACTTGAGAAACTTTTTTAATTTTTGTATGGAAATTTAGAAAAATTGTGATTTTTGGGAAAAATTAAGAATAACCAGACTTTCTTGTAAAAATAAAAAATTGGAATTTTTTTGTAAAAATCATGGAAAATTGGATGTTTTTCGGAAAAATCATGGAAAATTGGCATATTTTGCGAGTTTTTTTGAAAAATTAAGAAAAACTAGTTTTTTTTGGAAACAATAAAAAAAATATAAAAATTGGATTTTTTTGGAAAATTAAATAATTAAAAAGTGGTATTTTTTGGAAAGCCAAAGGAAAATTGGAATTTTTTTGAAAAAATCATAAAAAATTGGAAATTTGGAAAATTTATGAAAAATTAGGATATTTTGGAAAAATTAGAAAAAATTGGGGATTTTTTTTGAAAAATAAAGAAAAATTGGTACTTTTTGGAAAATAAAGAAAAATTTTGGATTTTTGTTAAGAAATGGAGAAAAATTAGGATTTTTTTGATAAAAATTTAGAAAAATTGCGTAAAATTGGGTTTTTTTTATAGAAATTTAGAAAAATTGTGATTTTTGTATACAAATTTCGTAAAATTGGGTTTTTTTATAGAAATTTCGAAAAATTGTGATTTTTTTATACAAATTTAGTAAAATTGGGCTTTTTGTAAAAAAACTGAGAAAAATTTGGAATTTTTTTGAAAAAATTATGGTAAATTAGAATATTTTGGAAAATTTGAAAAAATTGGAGATTTTTTTGGGAAAATAAAGAAAAATTTGTATTTCTGTGTAAAATAAAGAAAAATTGGTATTTTTGTTAAGAATTTGAGAAAAATTAGGATTTTTTTGAAAAAATTAAGAAAAATTGGAATTGGTGTAGAAAAATTTCGTAAAATTGGTTTTTTTATAGAAATTTCGAAAAATTGTGATTTTTGTATACAAATTGAGTAAAATCGGGTTTTTTGTAGAAATTTCGAAAAATTGTGATTTTTCTAGAAAAATTGAGAAAAATATGGATTTTTTGGAAAAATGTGGAATATTTTGGAAAATTTGCAAAAATTAGTTTTTTTTTTGGAAAAATAAAGAAAAATTTATATTTTTTTGTAAAATAAAGAAAAATTTATATTTTTTTGTAAAATAAAGAAAAATTGGTGTTTTTGTTAAGAATTTGAGAAAAATTGGGATTTTTTTCATAAAAATTTAGAAAAATTGCGTAAAATTGGATTTTTTCATAAAAATTTTGAAAAATTGGGTGTTTTTATTGAAATTTGGAAAAATTGGGATTTTTGTATACAAATTGAGTAAAATTGGGGTTTTTGTAGAAATTTCGAAAAATTGTGATTTTCTAAAGAAAAGTTGAGAAAAATATGGATTTTTTTTAAAAAATATGGAAAATTAAAATATTTTGGAAAATTTGAAAAAATTGGGGATTTGTTTGGAAAAATAAAGAAAAATTTATATTTTTTTGTAAAAAAAAGAAAAATTGGTATTTTTGTTAAGAATTTGAGAAAAATTAGGATTTTTTTGATAAAAATTTAGAAAAATTTTGATTTTTGTATGCAAATTAAGCAAAATTGGGTTTTTTTGTAGAAATTTCTAAAACTTAAGAAAAAATTGCATTTTTTGAAAAAATTATGGAAAATTAGAAAATTTTGGAAAATTTGAAAAAATTGGGGATTTTTTTGTAAAATAAAGAAAATTGGTGTTTTTGTTAGAAAATTGAGTACAATTAGGATTTTTTGATAAAAATTTGGAAAAAATCCGTAAAATTGGGTTTTTTTATAGAAATTTCGAAAAATTCTGATTTTTTTATACAAATTGAGTAAAATTGTGCTCTTTGTAAAAATTTCGAAAAATTGGAATTGTTTTATAGAAATTTCGAAAAATTTGAATTTTTTTTTAAATCACTTAAAATTTTAAAATTCTAAAGCAAAAACAAATTTTCATACCCTCACCCCCCCTTCAACCCCCCAAAATCTACTCACATACAAAATCCTATTAATCTGCTCCAACGACATATCCTCGAACCTCGTCTCCAACCCGCAAATCATCGGATACGCATTCCCTCTCCTACGTTTCGACCTTCTCCTCCCCCTCCTCGGCACGTCCTCCAACTTTTTACTGCACCCGTACAACATCATCCTCAGCGACAAATAACCGCAGTCGCTGTTGTCGTACACCGCCCAATGGTGGCGCTGCAAGCCGAAACACTCGTACCGATGATACTCTCTGAGAGCCTTCCGCAAACAACGCCTCGAACAGAACAAACAGACGTTGCAGTCCAAACAACTGGAAAAAAATTGAGGTTAGAAAACGGGCATAACGGTCGAAATAAGGCCCTAATTACGCGTAAAATTCGGAAATGGCTGTGCCGCAGTCGTGGCATTTGTACAGGGAGAAATCCGCGTCTCCAACGCATTTACACAGAGGCGGTACTTGTAGGATAACGGGGCGTTCACACACCAGCGGTTTTTCTGCCGCAATGTCTTCGGAGGCTACCAGGTGACGGCCGCGGTGCGGCGAAGCACTGAAATGCGGTTATAGGTTAGTAAACTCGGTTTAGGTTTGTGTGGAATTGTTTTTTTTACCGTAATTGTATGGGGGCTTCTGCGGTGAAAACCGCGCACGGTGTTTCGTGGTGTAGGTTGAGTTGTTGGTTGGGGTGGGTGGGGATGACTTGGTCGTACATCTCGCAGGGGGGGCCCATTTGGTAGGTTTCGGCTGTTAGTAGATTTCCGAGTTGTTGGTTTCTGTAATTTGTTGTGAGGTTTAATGAAAGTGTGGTGCCGGTGAGTGTAGACCTACCTTAACCGACTAAAAAAATATCCCAATTTTTTTCAAAATTTACTATTATTTTTCCCAAATAAATGCAGAGTTTTCTGTAATTGTGGGAAAATTCAGAGAAGCTGGGATTTTTTTGGAAAAATGGAAATAAAAATGGAATTTTTTGGAAAAATTTAGAAAAATGGGGATTTTTTGGAAAAATTTAGAAAAATGAGGATTTTTTGGAAAAATAAAAAAAACCGGGATTTTTAGGAAATGGGGAAAAAGAAAAATTGTGGGTTTTTTTAATAAAAAGGAAAATCGGTTTTTTTGGAAAAATAAAGAAAAATTGGAATTTTTTGGAAAAATTTAGAAAAATGGGGATTTTTTGGAAAAATTTAGAAAAATGGGGATTTTTTGGAAAAATAAAAAAAACCGGGATTTTTAGGAAATGGGGAAAAAGAAAAATTGTGGGTTTTTTTAATAAAAAGGAAAATCGGTTTTTTTGGAAAAATAAAGAAAAATTGGAATTTTTTGGAAAAATTTAGAAAAATGGGGATTTTTTGGAAAAATTTAGAAAAATGGGGATTTTTTGGAAAAATAAAGAAAAATTGGGATTTTTTTGGAAAAATGAGGAAAAATTAAGATTTCTTCTAAAATTTCTTCAAAAAATTCTATTTTTTCCCAAAAAATTCCGATTTTTCTAGTTTTTGGAAAAACTAAAGAGAAAATTTGGATTTTTTAGGAAAATTAAATCAAAATTGGATTTTTAGAAATAAAAATGGAATTTCTTGGAAAAATATAGAAAAATGGGGATGTTATGTCGAAATAAAGAAAAATTGGGATTTTTTTGGAAAAATAAGAGTTTTTTCATCAATAGAAAAATCGTGAGTGTAGACCCACCTTAACCATTTTTTTTCGATATTAAAAAAAAATGCAGATTTTTCTATTTTTTTTTGGAAAATTAAGGGAAGCTGAGATTTTTTTGGAAAATGGAAATAAAAATGGAATTTTTTGGAAAAATTTAGAAAAATGGGGATTTTTTGGAAAAATTTAGAAAAATAAGGATTTTTTGGGAAAATAAAAAAAACTGGGATTTTTTTTGGAAAAATGAGGAAAAATTGTGAGTTTTTTAATAAAAAGGAAAATCGGTTTTTTGGAAAAATTTAGAAAAAGGGGGATTTTTTGTCAAAATAAAGAAAAAATGGAATTTTTTTGGAAAAATGAGGAAAAATTAAGATTTCTTCTAAAATTTCTTCAAAAAATTCTATTTTTTTCCCAAAAAATTCCGATTTTTCTAGTTTTTGGGAAAACTAAAGAAAACATTGGGATTTTTTTGGAAAAATAAATCAAAATTGGATTTATAGAAATAAAAATGGAATTTCTTTGGAAAATTTAGTAAAATGGGGTCGTTATGTCGAAATAAAGAAAAATGGGGATTTTTTTGGAAAAATAAGGAAAAATGGGGATTTTTTTGGAAAAATAAGGAAAAATGGGGATTTTTTGGAAAAATAAGGAAAAAGAAAAATTGTGGGTTTTTTTAATAAAAAGGAAAATCGGTTTTTGGGACAAATTTAGAAAAATGGATATTTTTTTGGAAAAATAAAGAAAAACTGAGATTTTTTTGGAAAATAAGGAAAATTAAGATTTCTTCTAAAAAATATAGAAAATTTGATTTTTTTTGGAATGTTTTCGGAAAATTGAAATTAGTGGAAATAAAGAAAATACGGGAATTTTTTGAAAAACAAAGAAAAATTGGAAGTTCTTTGGAAAATTATGGAAAATAGGATATTTTGGAAAAAATAGAAAAAAATGGGGGATGTTTTGTCGAAATAAAAAAAATGGAATTTTTTTTTGGAAAAATAAAGAAAATTCCGATGTTTTTGGAAAAATATATAAAGATTGGGATGTTTTTGGAAAAATAAAAATAATTTGGGGTTTTTTTGGAAAATTACATAAATATTGAGCTGTTTTTGAAACAATAAAGAAATTTTGTGAATTCTTTTAACTATAAAGAAAAATTCAAAAAAATTTTATAATAAGAGAAAAATTTTTTTTTGGAAAAATATATAAAAATTGGGGTTTTTGGAAAAATTTATGAAAATTGGGATGTTTCTGAAACAATAAAGAAAAATGGGTTTTTTTTGGAAAAGTATATAAAAATTGGGATATTTTTGAAAAAACATATAAAAATCGGAATGTTTTTGGAAACTTATATGAAAATTGGGATGTTTCTGAAACCAAAAAAAAAAATTAAGGTTTTTTGGAAAAATAATGCAAAATTGTGCTTTTTGAAAAAATAAAGAGGATCTGGAATTTTTTGTAAACAAAGAAATTGAAATTTTCTTGAAAATTATGTAAAAATTGGGATTATTTTGGAATTTTTTTTGGAAAAATGAAAAAAAATTGGGATTTTCTCAGAAAATGAAGAAAAATTGGGGGAAAATTTTTATAACAGAAAAAGTGGAATTTTTTAGAAAAATAATGGAAAAAATGGTGATTTTTTAAGAAAACTTGAAAAAATTAAAAAAAAATGGGGTTTTTGGTAAGAATTAAAAAAAATATGGATTTTTTTAAAAATTAAGAATTGGGATTGTTTTGTAAAAATTATGGAAATTTGGAATTTTTTGGAAAAATCATGAAAAATTGGAATTTTTTGGAAAAATCATGAAAAATTGGAATTTCTGGAAATAAAGAAAATATCGGAATTTTTTAAAAAATAAGGAAAAATATGGACTTCTTTGGAAAAATTATGAAAAATTGGGATATTTTGAAAAAATTTAAAAAAAAATTTGGGATTTTTTTGGAAAAATTATAGAAAAATGGGGAGGTTTTGTAAAAATAAAGAAAAATTGAGATTTTTTGGAAAAATTATAGAAAAATGAAGATGTGTTGTAAAAACAAAGAAAAATTGGAACTTTTTTGGAAAATTATTGAAAATTAGGATATTTTGTAAGGATTTTAAATAAAATGGGATTTTTTAGTAAAATTGAATAAAACTGATTTCTGTAGCAAAGTTGCGTTTTTTAGGAAATTTGAACAAATTTGGGGATTTTTTAAGAAAAATTGAAAAAAATTGGGTTTATTTGGTAAAAATTTTAAAAAATTTTGAATTTTTTTGGTTAACAAAAAAATTCGGTATTTATAGAAAAAATAAAAAAAACTGTATTTATTTGGAAAATCAAGAAAAATTGAGATTTTTTTTTGAAAAATGGAAAAATATTGAGAAAAATCGAAATTTTTCTAGGAAATTTTTTTAGAAAAATTTCCTGTAATTTGCAGCAAAATTCAATAAAAATACGGTACCGTTAAGTGCACACCCACCTTAACCAACTAAAATATTTCTCAAACGCTTCAAACTCATCATCGAACGGTTCATTGAAGATGGACGTCTTGTAGGCGTTTCGAATTTCTTCACTAGGTCCCGGTAGGTCCGTCATTTTCCTCTGAACATCGACATCAATAGGCATAGACCAACTTTCTTCTTCTTTTTTATCACTTTCGCAGTTTAAGTAATCTTCGTAGCTCAATATCCTTTGTTCGTAGCCTTAGAAAAAAAAAGAAGAAGAATCTTTAATTTTTTTTACAATCGATTTGTTTTTTTTTGTAAATTACCCGGTTGGTGGGAGCAGTAGACACTGCCGTCCCAGTTGTTGGAAAAATCGTCCGGTTCTTCTTTTTCTGTAACGAAAATGGAGGAAAATTGAAATTTTCCTTTGGTTTTCCCTTTGGAAAAATTATAGAAAAATGGGGAGGTTTTGTAAAAATAAAGAAAAATTGGAATTTTTTGGAAAAATGGGGAGGTTTTGTAAAAATAAAGAAAAATTGCAATTTTTGGAACAATATAAAGAAAATTCGGAAATTTTTTGAAAAACAATGACAAATCGGGACTTTTTTGGAAAATTATGGAAAATTGGAATTTTTTGAAAAATCAGGAAAAATTGGAATTTCTGGAAATAAAGAAAATACGAGAATTTTTTGAAAAGTTATGGAAAATTAGAATATTTTGTAAAAATTGGGAATTTTTTTGGAAAAATTATAGAAAAATGGGGGGGTTTTGTAAAAATAAAGAAAAATTAGGATTTTTTTGGAAAAACTATAGAAAAATGGAGATGTGCTGTAAAAACAAATAAAAATTGGGACTTTTTTGGAAAATTATGGAAAATTGGGAATTTTTTGAAAAAATTGGGACTTTTTTGGAAAATTATGGAAAATTGGAATTTTTTGAAAAATCAGGAAAAATTGGAATTTCTGGAAATAAAGAAATTACGGGAATTTTTTTAAAAATTATGAAAAATTAGGATTTTTGGAAAAAATTGGGAATTTTTTTGGAAAAATCATAGAAAAATGGGGTGGTTTTGGAAAAATAAAGAAAAATTGGAATTTTTTTGGAAAAATTATAGAAAAATGGAGATGTGCTGTAAAAACAAATAAAAATTGGGACTTTTTTGGAAAATTATGGAAAATTGGAATTTTTTGAAAAATCAGGAAAAATGGGAATTTCTGGAAATAAAGAAATTACGGGAATTTTTTTAAAAATTATGAAAAATTAGGATTTTTGGAAAAAATTGGGAATTTTTTTGGAAAAATCATAGAAAAATGGGGTGGTTTTGGAAAAATAAAGAAAAATTGGAATTTTTTTGGAAAAATTATAGAAAAATGGAGATGTGCTGTAAAAACAAATAAAAATTGGGACTTTTTTGGAAAATTATGGAAAATTGGAATTTTTTGAAAAATCAGGAAAAATTGGAATTTCTGGAAATAAAGAAATTACGGGAATTTTTTTAAAAATTATGAAAAATTAGGATTTTTGGAAAAAATTGGGAATTTTTTTGGAAAAATCATAGAAATATGGGGTGGTTTTGGAAAAATAAAGAAAAATTGGAATTTTTTTGGAAAAATTATAGAAAAATGGAGATGTGCTGTAAAAACAAATAAAAATTGGGACTTTTTTGAAAAATTATGGAAAATTGGAATTTTTTGAAAAATCATGAAAAATTGAAGTTTCTGTAAATAAAGAAAATACGGAAATTTTTTGAAAAACTAAGGAAAATTAGGATATTTTGAAAAAATTGGGAATTTTTTTGGAAAAATTATAGAAAAATGGGGAGGTTTTGTAAAAATAAAAAAAATTGGGATTTTTTTGGAAAAATTATAGAAAAACGGAGATGTGTTGTGAAAACAAAGAAATATTTGGACTTTTTTGAAAAATTATGGAAAATTGGAATTTTTTGAAAAATCATGAAAAATTGAAGTTTCTGTAAATAAAGAAAATACGGAAATTTTTTGAAAAATTATGGAAAATTAGAATATTTTGTAAAAATTGGGAATTTTTTTGGAAAAATTATAGAAAAATGGAGATGTGTTGTAAAATCAAAGAAAAATTGGGACTTTTTTGGAAAATTATGGAAAATTGGAATTTTTTGAAAAATCATGAAAAATTGAAGTTTCTGTAAATAAAGAAAATACGGAAATTTTTTGAAAAACTATGGAAAATTAGAATATTTTGTAAAAATTGGGAATTTTTTTGGAAAAATTATAGAAAAATGGAGATGTGTTGTAAAAATAAAAAAAATTGGGATTTTTTTGGAAAAATTATAGAAAAACGGAGATGTGTTGTGAAAACAAAGAAATATTTGGACTTTTTTGAAAAATTATGGAAAATTGGAATTTTTTGAAAAATCATGAAAAATTGAAGTTTCTGTAAATAAAGAAAATACGGAAATTTTTTGAAAAACTAAGGAAAATTAGGATATTTTGAAAAAATTGGGAATTTTTTTGGAAAAATTATAGAAAAATGGGGAGGTTTTGTAAAAATAAAAAAAATTGGGATTTTTTTGGAAAAATTATAGAAAAACGGAGATGTGTTGTGAAAACAAAGAAATATTTGGACTTTTTTGAAAAATTATGGAAAATTGGAATTTTTTGAAAAATCATGAAAAATTGAAGTTTCTGTAAATAAAGAAAATACGGAAATTTTTTGAAAAATTATGGAAAATTAGAATATTTTGTAAAAATTGGGAATTTTTTTGGAAAAATTATAGAAAAATGGGGAGGTTTTGTAAAAATAAAAAAAATTGGGATTTTTTTGGAAAAATTATAGAAAAACGGAGATGTGTTGTGAAAACAAAGAAATATTTGGACTTTTTTGAAAAATTATGGAAAATTGGAATTTTTTGAAAAATCATGAAAAATTGAAGTTTCTGTAAATAAAGAAAATACGGAAATTTTTTGAAAAATTATGGAAAATTAGAATATTTTGTAAAAATTGGGAATTTTTTTGGAAAAATTATAGAAAAATGGAGATGTGTTGTAAAATCAAAGAAAAATTGGGACTTTTTTGGAAAATTATGGAAAATTGGAATTTTTTGAAAAATCATGAAAAATTGAAGTTTCTGTAAATAAAGAAAATACGGAAATTTTTTGAAAAACTATGGAAAATTAGAATATTTTGTAAAAATTGGGAATTTTTTTGGAAAAATTATAGAAAAATGGAGATGTGTTGTAAAAATAAAAAATTGGGATTTTTTTTGGAAAAATTATAGAAAAACGGAGATGTGTTGTGAAAACAAAGAAATATTTGGACTTTTTGAAAAATTATGGAAAATTGGAATTTTTTGAAAAATCATGAAAAATTGAAGTTTCTGTAAATAAAGAAAATACGGTAATTTTTTGAAAAATTAAGGAAAATTAGGATATTTTGAAAAAATTGGGAATTTTTTTGGAAAAGTTATAGAAAAATGGGGGGGTTTTGTAAAAATAAAGAAAAATGGGATTTTTTGGGAAAATTATAGAAAAACGGAGATGTGTTGTGAAAACAAAGAAAAATTGGGACTTTTTTGGAAAATTATGGAAAATTGGAAATTTTTGAAAAATCAGGAAAAAATTGAAGTTTCTGTAAATAAAGAAAAATACGGAAATTTTTTGAAAAATTATGGAAAATTAGAATATTTTGTAAAAATTGGGAATTTTTTGGAAAAATTATAGAAAAATGGGGAGGTTTTGTAAAAATAAAAAAATTCGGATTTTTTTGGAAAAATTATAGAAAAACGGAGATGTGTTGTGAAAACAAAGAAATATTTGGACTTTTTGAAAAATTATGGAAAATTGGAATTTTTTGAAAAATCATGAAAAATTGAAGTTTCTGTAAATAAAGAAAATACGGAAATTTTTTGAAAAACTAAGGAAAATTAGGATATTTTGAAAAAATTGGGAATTTTTTTGGAAAAATTATAGATAATGGGGAGGTTTTGTAAAAATAAAAAAAATTGGGATTTTTTTGGAAAAATTATAGAAAAACGGAGATGTGTTGTGAAAACAAAGAAATATTTGGACTTTTTTGAAAAATTATGGAAAATTGGAATTTTTTGAAAAATCATGAAAAATTGAAGTTTCTGTAAATAAAGAAAATACGGAAATTTTTTGAAAAACTAAGGAAAATTAGGATATTTTGAAAAAATTGGGAATTTTTTTGGAAAAATTATAGAAAAATGGGGAGGTTTTGTAAAAATAAAAAAAATTGGGATTTTTTTGGAAAAATTATAGAAAAACGGAGATGTGTTGTGAAAACAAAGAAATATTGGGACTTTTTGGAAAATTGTGGAAAATTGGAATTTTTTGAAAAATCATGAAAAATTGAAGTTTCTGTAAATAAAGAAAACACGGGGATTTTTTAAAAAATTAAGGAAAATTAGGATATTTTGAAAAAATTGGGAATTTTTTTGGAAAAATTATAGAAAAATGGGGAGGTTTTGTAAAAATAAAAAAAATTGGGATTTTTTTGGAAAAATTATAGAAAAACGGAGATGTGTTGTGAAAACAAAGAAATATTGGGACTTTTTTGGAAAATTATGGAAAATTGGAATTTTTTGAAAAATCATGAAAAATTGGAATTTCTAGAAATAAAGAAAACACGGGGATTTTTTGAAAAATTAAGGAAAATTAGGATATTTTGATAAAATTAAGAATTTTTTTGGAAAAGTTATAGAAAAATGGGGGGGTTTTGTAAAAATAAAGAAAAATGGGATTTTTTGGGAAAATTATAGAAAAACGGAGATGTGTTGTGAAAACAAAGAAAAATTGGGACTTTTTTGGAAAATTATGGAAAATTGGAAATTTTTGAAAAATCAGGAAAAATTAGAATTTCTGGAAATAAAGAAAATACGGGAATTTTTTGAAAAATTATGGAAAATTAGGATATTTTGTAAAAATTGGGAATTTTTTTGGAAAAATTATAGAAAAATGGAGATGTGTTGTAAAATCAAAGAAAAATTGGGACTTTTTTGGAAAATTATGGAAAATTGGAATTTTTTGAAAAATCATGAAAAATTGAAGTTTCTGTAAATAAAGAAAATACGGAAATTTTTTGAAAAACTATGGAAAATTAGAATATTTTGTAAAAATTGGGAATTTTTTTGGAAAAATCATAGAAAAATGGGGTGGTTTTGGAAAAATAAAGAAAAATTGGAATTTTTTTGGAAAAATTATAGAAAAATGGAGATGTGCTGTAAAAACAAATAAAAATTGGGACTTTTTTGGAAAATTATGGAAAATTGGAAATTTTTGAAAAATCCGGAAAAATTGGAATTTCTGGAAATAAAGAAAATACGGGAATTTATTGAAAAACAAAAAAAATTTGTACTTTTTTGGAAAATTATGGAAAATTAGGATATTTTGAAAAAAATTTCCAGAAAAAGAGATTTTTTTTTAGGAAAATTGAATAAAACTGTTTTTTTTTAGGAAAATCAGTATTTTTGTAGCAAAATTGCGTTTTTTTAAGAAATTTGAAAAAATTTGGGGATGTTTTAAGAAAAATTTAAAAAAATTAGGTTAATTTGATAAAAATTGTGAAAAATTGATAAAAATTTGGATTTTGAGAAAAATTGGGATTTTTTTGAACAAAAATAAGTTGGGATTTATAGAAAGAATAAAAAAAATTGTATTTATTTGCAAAATCAAGAAATATTGAGATTTTTTTGAAAAATGGAAAAAATTGAAATATTTCTACGAAATTTTATAAGGAAAATTGAAAAAAATTGAATTTTTACGAGTATTTCCATAGGTAGTTCAAATATACCAATTCCAAAAATTTAATTTTTCCGCTAGTTTTCCATCTAAATAGCATAAAAATAAAATTTTCCCCATTAGACGAGTTTTCCTAGCGAGTAGTTCAAATGTACCAATTCCAAAAATTGAATTTTTCTCACTAGTTTTCCATTTTAACGAGTTTTTCTAACAGTAGTTCGAATGTACCATTTTCAAAATTTCGAAATTTAGATGGAAATCGGGGGTGGGAAATGTAGGAAATTAAAAGGAGGTACATTTGAACTACCGACCTAAAAACTAGTTTTTGTGAAAATGTAGGCAAAAAGATGATATTTATAAACGGTGCGTTTGAACTACAGTCGGGAAAACTGAGTGAAAATGTGGAAATTTAAGCAAGGTACATTAGAACTACTGACCAAAAACTCGATTTTTTAAAACTTCAGCAAGGAAATTTTAACAAGATGATGGTATTTGATAATGGTACATTTGAACTACTGTTGCAAAATAGCCTTACATTTGGAAAAAATGAAAATTTGAGGAAGGTACATTTGAACTACTGATCGAAAAACGCGACTATCTAAAGAAAACTCGATTTTTCACAACTTTAGCCAGGAAATTTACCCAAATTGATGAAATTTAATGATGGTACATTTGAACTACTGTTGCAAAATAGCCTTAAAATGTGAAGATTCTCTCAAGAAATGTGGAACAAAAAATGGTGGAAAAATATGGAAAAGATGAAAATTTGAGGAGGGTACATTTGAACTACTGACCAAAAATCGCGGTCGTCTGAAGAAAACTCGATTTTTCAATATTTCAACAAGGAAATTTACCTAAAATTATGAAATTTGATATTGGTACATTTGAACTACTGTTGGAAAACTTCGTTGAATTGCGAAAAATTGATTTTCATCGAATCCAGATGGAAAATTAGTGAGAAATATCAAATTTTGGAAATGGTACATTTGATCTACTAACCAGAAAAATCGATATTCTTTTTTTCTATACGTAAATTGGCCGGGAAATATCGAAAATTGAAAACGGTACATTTGAACTACCCTTACAAAAACTTCTGAATTTGTAACGAAAAGTTTATTTGTATCAAAATTAGATGGATTATTTGAAGTTTTGATAATGGTACATTTGAACTACTTGTTGGGAAAACTCGTCTAATTGGGAAAAATCTGTTTTTGACTTATTTGGATTGAAAATTAGTGAGAAAAATTCAATTTTTGGAATTGGTACATTTGAACTACCAACCCAAAAAACTCATTTCTATGGAATTGTACATAAAAAAGAGGAAATTTGAAAACGGTACGTTAGAACTACTGGCCAAAAAACGTGATTATAAGAAGAAAACTGGATTTCTCAACATTTCAGTCGGAAAATTTACCCAAAATGATGAAATTTGATAACGGTACATTTGAACTACTGTTGCAAAATGGTCTTAAATTTTGAAAATTCTTTCAATAACTATAGAACATCTGGTTTAAATGGAAAAAATGAAAATTTGAGAAAGGTACAATTGAACTACTTTTGAAAAACCTCGTTGAATATCGAAAAATTGATTTTCATCCAGTCCAGATGAAACACTAATTTAAGAATATCAAATTTTGGAAATGGTACATTTGACCTACCAACAGAAAATCTCTAAAATTGAAAAAAAAACTATTAATTCTATTTCTGGTACATTCGAACTACTGTTAGAAAAACTCGTTAAAATGGAAAACTAGTGAGAAAAATTCAATTTTTGGAATTGGTACATTTGAACTACTCGCTAGGAAAACTCGTCTAATGGGGAAAATTTTATTTTTATGCTATTTAGATGGAAAACTAGCGGAAAAATTCAATTTTTGGAATTGGTACATTTGAACTACCTACATGAAAACTCGTAAAATAGGATAAAAATTCATTTTTACCAAAATTAGATGGCAAATTATTGAATTATTTGAAATTTTGAAAATGGTACATTCGAACTACTGTTAGAAAAACTCGTTTAAATTGAAAAAAATCGGTTTTAATGATATTTGGATTAAAAACTAGTGAGAAAAATTCATTTTTAGAATTGGTACATTTGAACTACTTGCTAGGAAAACTCTTCTAATGGGGAAAATTTTATTTTATGCTATTTAAATGGAAAACTCGCGGAAAAATTCAATTTTTGGAATTGGTACATTTGAACTACCTATGGATAAATTCGTAAAATAGGATAAAAATTCATTTTTACCAAAATTAGATGGCAAATTATTGAATTATTTGAAATTTTGAAAATGGTACATTCGAACTACTGTTAGCAAAACTCGTTTAAATTGAAAAAAATCGGTTTTAATGATATTTGGATTAAAAACTAGTAAGAAAAATTCATTTTTGGAATTGGTACATTTGAACTACTCGCTAGGAAAACTCTTCTAATGGGGAAAATTTTATTTTTATGCTATTTAGATGGAAAACTAGCGGAAAAATTCAATTTTTGGAATTGGTACATTTGAACTACTTATTAGGAAAACCCACTTTTAATCAAAATTAGAAGGAAAATTTCAATAAAAATTCAATATTATTTACCTGATTCATCGGATATTGTTGAACTCCCGCAACTCGATTCTAAAAAATCAAAAAAAAATAAAACAATCGATTTTTAATCGATTTAATTACACATTTACCCGACTGGTGGTGTCCCTCAAGTTCTGCGAGTATTAGATCTGTGGCCGTGACGTAGATTTCTTCCGATTGTCGTTGATCTGCGGCACGGAACGTTAAATTTTACCTGTGTTGATTTAACGACTATTTGCGTACTTACTTGACGTTTCTTCTTCGTTTTTCGACGTTTTTTCGGGTTCCGGTGGCGATTTGGGTCTTTTTTTCGCAGTGGGGTACTGTAGACCGCTGGTACTAGGTTCTTGGTAGTCTAAATTATCGAAAAATTAGTTAAAAAGTGGTTTTTTTTTTATAAAAATATACCTGGTTCTATTGTTCGTCTTTTTATGGGGTAACTTTGACTCGTACTCGGTTGTTGGTCATCTATATATGAAAAATATTTGATAAACTACGTTGAAGCGTGAAAAAATCGATTAATCGAGACAGAAAAATCGATTTTTTATGCTTTAAACTTTAAATAAATCGAGATTTTTGTTTTAGTTACCTGGTATAATAGTCCGTTTCTTTTTTATTTGTTTATTGTCGTTTTTATCGTTTTCTTGTTCTAAAAATAACAAATAAAACGGTTTTGTTGGAATATTTAATCGTAATCGCCCTGTATATATGTATAAAATGAAAAATTAACGCAATTCTTCTTTTTTATCTTACATAAAACGTATAAATTGTCAATTGTCATAAGAACTACGTAACTGCATTTTTCCGAAAGTTTCCATAACAAAATTTAACTCAAAATTATAAATAACAATTAGGAAAACAACTTACTGGATTTTAAACGATCCTCTAAACGTTTAACGTTATCTGTAAGTAAAAGTTTCAGAATTTCCTTACGTTTTTCCGGACTTTTCTTGTTCTTCTTCTTTTTCGACGAATTAAAATCCCTAAGAACCAGAAAAACCAACGTTAAAAAAATTAAAAAACCACCAATTGTTTATATATAATCAAATCCAACGAATTTAAACTCACATTTTTAATATAAATGTTTTTCCACATAAAATAAACGACAAACTCTAACCATCGTTCTTCAAAAAATTATTATCGCAAAATTATAACAAAAAATAAAAAGTCATTAGCGTGTTGACACCAAAAAAAACGCAAACAAGTAGGAAATCGACAGTAACTTTGTTTCTTACAGGTTGGTCACACTGTAAGTATATAATCACAGAATAATAACATACAAGTTAAAGTTCTGTGGACTAAAGCTTTAAAAACAATTTTAAACAGTATAATCTTTAAATAAACAAATAATTTATGTTACAAATTAATTATTTAAACACATTTCACTCTATTTTGTTCAAGTTTTATTTATTTATAAATCTTAGTTCGGTGTAAATTTAACGTTCTAAGATAATTGACGTATCTAATCACCGTTCCGTGTACATTAATTCTGTGATTGACATGTTAAACAGTCGTTTAGCGTTTTTATACCATAAAACCTTTAATGAATAACCCATTTATTGTTTAATTTGTTTTTCTTAATGATTTAAACGTTTAAAATCCCATTTTACACCTTTTTTTTCTAAAAATGATTCATCAACTTAACGTTCTTAACGTCCTTACGAAACTACCGCTCCGTGTCATTATTTAACGTTCCGTGTACAGTTAATTCTGTGATTGACATTTTAAACAGTCATTTACCGCTTTTATACCATAAAACCTTTAATAAATAACTGATTAATTGTTTAATTTGTTTTTCTTAATGATTTAAAAGTTTAAAATCCCATTTTACACCTTTTTTTCTAAAAATGATTCACCAACGCTTCCATCTTAACTTACCGTTCCATGCTAACGTCCTTACAAAACTATCGTCACTATTTAACGTTCCGTGTACAGTTAATTCTGTGATTGACATTTTAAACAGTCGTTTAGCGGTTTTACACCATAAAACTTTTAATAAATAAGCTATTTATTGCTTAATTTTGTTTTCTTGTTGATTTAAAAGTTTAAAATCCCATTTTACACCTTTTTTTCTAAAAATGATTCATCAACGCTCCCTTTTAACTTAACGATCTTAACGTTCTTACGAAACTACCGCTCCGTGTCACTATTTAACGTTCCGTGTACAGTTAATTCTGTGATTGACATTTTAAACAGTCGTTTACCGCTTGTATACCATAAAACCTTTAATAAATAACCGATTAATAGTTTAATTTGTTTTTCTTGTCGATTTAAAAGTTTAAAATCTCATTTCACACCTTTTTTTCTAAAAATAATTCACCAACGCTCCCGTCTTAACTTACCGTTCCATTCCAACGTCATTACGAAACTGTCGTTCCGTGTCACTATTCAACGTTCCGTGACGTAGACAACACCTACATTCAGATTTATAAAACAAAATGTCAGCTGCTACAATGTCATCATCACCATTACTCAGATAAAAGTTTCCATTAGAAAAAAACCATTTCCCACAACATATCCTACAAAAAACGATGTACGTACACGTTACCGAAACTACAGTTTAACATCTCCCAGGCAAATCGAGCGTCCAAAGCGAAAATGTGGCCGGAAAAAACTACAATTTCATCAACAACTCCATCAACAACTCGATAAGGATAAGGAAAAATTTCATTCCACACCTTATCTACGACAATATATTACGTGTCTTTAACAACAATATGTTCATAATCGACGTCGCGTTCTAATATTTAGTTAAAATATCGGTAAATTTGTGATAAATAAATAATTAGAAAATGTTCCTCAATAATCAAATAGTGTACTTGATAGTGCTAGTGATACAAATCAGCTGGTGCAGCAAAGAAGATAAAGAAACACACTTTATGAGCCAAGAAGAACGTACCCAACTAAGGTTAGTACCTTTTCGAACATCTAAAACTAACTATAGGCCCCCCTAATTTGTACTAGCACGTTCAACAAAGTTTATATCGTTTTACAACAACACTTTGTATGTTTCTCCACTTAGGGAAGAAGCCAGAGCCATGTTTTATCACACTTACAATGCTTACATGGACAACGCTTACCCAGCAGACGAATTAATGCCTCTAAGTTGTACGGGGCGGTATAGAGGAGTCTCGCCTAATAGGGGCGACATAGACGATTCTTTAGGAAAGTAAGTACAAACATTTATATAAAAATAAATCAAATTTCCAACCGTTTAATCAAATTCTATTCACTCGATTATTGTTATTAATAATTCCTGTTGTCTTATCTACAATTAGATATTCTAATTCTTAGATAATGTTTAATTAAACGTTGTTTGTTATTCCAAAAACGTTTTTATTTTAATTTGTTTATTGTTAGGTTTATTAATAGTGGGTACGATAACTTTTTAATGATTTTAATGCTTCTAACTGTTGTTTTAACAATTTCTAAATCGATTATTGTATTAGTTTATTGTTTATTTAATTAAATTGTTTTTGAATTATTTCGCAACTGCGAATTGTATCGAGGTTGTTATAAACTGGTTTTGTGTAACCGTAACCGTAACCTTGTCTGGGTATATGTAAAATGTTGTAATGGTGTTTTTGTTTCGACTTATAATTCACCCTTGAAATGTTTTGAGTTTTTTATTTTTCGTATCGTTAATCTCGTCTATTGTTTTTTATAATTGTTTATTTATTTATTATGTTGTTTAAAATGATAAAAATAAAGTTTGTTTGTTGTGGGAAAAAAAAAATGTTAATATTTGTTGAGGTTTGGGTTAAAAGCGACCTCTGGTTGGTGTTTGGTTGAGTTAGATGTTGACGTAAATGTCACGATGACAGGTTGAGGAGTTTTTCGGTTATGGTACATTTGAACTACTTCGTAATTTTGGCGTTTTTCTGTCTATTTTGTCGGTTTATTTGAACTATTCGTGGTGAACTTCAGTTTGTATTTTTTATGTTGGTACATTTGAACTACTTCGTTTATTTTCATTAGTTTGCTAGTCTAGAAACTTTTCTGGTGTCTTGGATTGTCTTTTAACTCGTTTTTCGTCTTGGTACATTTGAACTACTTCGTTTATTTTCTTTATTTTTATGCTTTTTATGAGTTTGGAGTGTTGTGTAGTATCTGGGGTTGTTTTTTAACGCTTTTTTCGTCTTGGTACATTTGAACTACTTTGTTTATTTTCTTTATTTTTATGATTTTTACGAGTTTAGTGTCTTTTGTAGTATGTTGGATTGTCTTTTAACTCGTTTTCGGTTATGGTACATTTGAACTACTTTGTTTATTTTCGTTAATTTTCATTAATTTACTAGTCTAGAAACTTTTCTGGTGTCTTGGATTGATTTTTAACTCTTTTTCGTCTTGGTACATTTGAACTACTTCGTTTATTTTCTTTATTTTTATGCTTTTTATGAGTTTGGAGTGTTGTGTAGTATCTGGGGTTGTTTTTTAACTCGTTTTCGGTTTTGGTACATTTGAACTACTTCGTTTATTTTTTTTTATTTTTAAGTTTTTTATGAGTTTAGTGTCTTTTGTAGTATATTGGATTGCCTTTTAACTCATTTTCAGGTTTGGTACATTTGAACTACTTTGTTTATTTTCTTTATTTTTATGCTTTTTATGAGTTTGGAGTCTTTTCTGGTATCTGGGGTTGTCTTTTAACGCTTTTTTCGTCTTGGTACATTTGAACTACTTCGTTTATTTTCTTTATTTTTATGCTTTTTATGAGTTTGGAGTGTTGTGTAGTATCTGGGGTTGTTTTTTAACGCTTTTTTCGTCTTGGTACATTTGAACTACTTTGTTTATTTTCTTTATTTTTAAGTTATTTATGAGTTTAGTGTCTTTTGTAGTATATTGGATTGCCTTTTAACTCATTTTCAGGTTTGGTACATTTGAACTACTTTGTTTATTTTCGTTAATTTTCATTAATTTACTAGTCTAGAAACTTTTCTGGTGTCTGGGATTGTATTTTAACTCGTTTTTCGTCTTGGTACATTTGAACTACTTTGTTTATTTCTGTCAATTCTTGTCTATTTTCCACTTTTGGCATCGATTGGGTTTCTTAAATTGATTTTTAGCAAGATCTTGGTGTTGGTACATTTGAACTACTTCGTTTTCTTTCGTTAATTCTTGTCCTTGACAAGTTTAGATACTCTTAAGTATCTTGGATTGTCTTTTAACCCTTTTTTCATCTTGGTACATTTGAACTACTTTGTATTTTTTACGTATTCTGTTAATTTTGGTGGTTTTTTGAACTAATTTTTGGATTTTTTTTAGTTTCAAGTTCTAAACATAGATATTTAAGGAGTTTTGTTTTCGATACATTTGAACTACTTTGTCGTTTCCGCTGGTTTTAACGTTTAAACAACTTCAGAGTTTTTTCTAGTGTCTTAGATTGATTCTGAAGGCATTTTTTGGTGTTGGTACATTTGAACTACTTTGTTTTATTTTGTTAATTCTTGTTCTTGACAAGTTTAGATAGTTTTAAATCCCTTTAATTGTCTTTTAACTCGTTTTCAGATTTGGTACATTTGAACTACTTCGTTTTTTTGGCATTTTTCTGTCAATTTTGTTCGTTTTTATTTTGTTTCATTAAGTTTGTATGTATTAAGTCTCGTAGACGTTTTTTATGTTGGTACATTTGAACTACTTTGTTTATTTTCATTAAATTTCATATGTTTACTAGTCTAAAAAGTTTTATAGTGTCTCGGATTGATTTTTAACACTTTTTTCGTCTTGGTACATTTGAACTACTTTGTTTTATTTTGTTAATTCTTGCCCTTGACAAGTTTAGATACTTTTAAGTCTCTTGGTTTGTCTTTGAACTCGTTTTCAGTTCTGGTACATTTGAACTACTTCGTAATTTGGCGCTTTTCTGTCAATTTTGTTGGTTTATTTGAACTATTCGTGGTGGATTTCAGTTTTTTTTTATATTAAAAGTCTCGTACATTTGAACTACTTCGTTTATTTTCGTTAATTTTCATTAGTTTACAAGTCTAAAAACTTTTCTGTTGTCTTGGATTGATTTTTGACACTTTTTTCGTCTTGGTACATTTGAACTACTTTGTTTTTTCTTGTTATTTCTTGTCCTTCACAAGTTTAGATACTTTTAAGTCTCTTCGTTTGCCTTTTAACTCGTTTTCGGTTATGGTACATTTGAACTACTTCGTTTATTTTCTTTATTTTTATGCTTTATATGAGTTTGGAGTCTTTTCTGGTATCTGGGGTTGTCTTTTAACGCTTTTTTCGTCTTGGTACATTTGAACTACTTTGTATTTCTTGCGTATTCTGTTAATTTTGATGGTTTTTGGTTGGTTTGGTGGATTTTTTGAAGTTTCAAGTTCTAAAAGTTGATTTTTAAGCAGTTTTCTTTTCGATACATTTGAACTACTTTGTCGTTTTCGCTAGTTTTAATCTTTTAACGACTTTAGAGTCTTTTCTAGTGTCTTGGATTAATTTTGAAGGCTTTTTTGGTGTTGGTACATTTGAACTACTTCGTTTATTTTTGTTAGTTTTCATTAGTTTACTAGTCAAGAACCTTTTCTGTTGTCTTGGATTGATTTTTGACACTTTTTTTCGTCTTGGTACATTTGAACTACTTTGTTTATTTCTGTTAATTCTTGCCTTTTTTCTACTTTAGTCACTGATTGGGTCTCTTAAATTGATTTTTAGCAAGCTTTTGGTGTTGGTATATTTGAACTACTTCGATTTTTTTATGTTAATTCCTGTTCTTGACAAGTCTGGATACTTTTAACGCTCTTGGATGGTCTTTTAACTCTTTTTTGATTTTGGTACATTTGAACTACTTTGTATTTTTCGCGTATTGTGTTAATGTTGATGGTTTATTTGAACTAATTTTCAGATTTTTTGAAATTTCAAGTTCTAAAAATTAATATTTAAAGATTTTTTTTTCGATACATTTGAACTACTTTGTCGTTTGCGCTGGTTTTAACCTTTTAACGACTTTAGAGTCTTTTCTAGGATCTTAGAGATTGATTTTGAAGGCTTTTTTGGTGTTGGTACATTTGAACTACTTCATATTTTTCGCTTGTTCATGTCAATTTTAACGATTTATTTGAACTATTCATGTGGAATTTGAGTTTACGTTCTTCCAGTTGATTTTCAAGGTGTTTTTGGTGTTGGTACATTTGAACTACTTCATATTTTTCGCTTTTTCATGTCAATTTTAACGATTTATTTGAACTATTCATGTGGAATTTAAGTTTACGGTCTTCCAGGTGATTTTCAAGGTGTTTTTGGTGTTGGTACATTTGAACTACTTTCAGTTTTCCACGTTTTCTCGCAATTTTTTCGGTTTAACAGTTTTGTAAGCCTTTTGGACCATCTTCAAGCTTATCTTGATCATTTTTCAAATCTAAGAAGTATTTTCGGTTTCGGTACATTTGAACTACTTTTTATTTTTCGCGTTTTATGGCGATTTTAATGGTTAATTTGAACTATTTTTGCTTTACATTTCTATGAATTATCATCTCGTCTCCGGTTTAGAGACTTTGAGTGTCTCAAAGCGAGGTTTAGGTGTTGGTACATTTGAACTACTTTCTAGTTTTCGTTAATTCATACCGTTTTTAAATTCCTATAATCCTTAAATGTAGTAGGTTTATTTTTACCGCCTGTTAGGGTTTGGTACATTTGAACTACCCTGTTTTTATCTCATTTAGAATGTTTTGACATCTGTACATTTGAACTACTGTGTTACTTTCGTTAAATTCTGTCATTTTTACAACATTTTTGTTGATTATAAACGAGTTATTTAGTAGTTTTGATACATTTGAACTACTTCTCATCTATTTCTATGGTTTAATTCGAGATAATCGTCATGAAATGTCATTCTAACTAAACCTCGGTACGATTCTTCGTTCTGTGACCTAAATTAGTCGTTCCGTGACCTAAATTAGTCGTTCCGTGACCTAAACTAGTTGTTCCGTGACCTAAATTAGTCGTTCCGTGACCTAAACTAGTCGTTCTGTGACCTAAAACGATTGCGACGTTGCCAAACACCCGTAACGATTGGTTTTTTTCTTATTTTTCCAGTTTTTCTTTAACCCTAATCGATACGTTGGACACTCTGGTGATTTTGGGAGACTTGACGGAATTCGAACACGCCGTAAAATTAGTCATAAATGACGTGACGTTCGATAATGACGTCGTCGTGTCAGTTTTCGAAACCAATATACGCATCGTCGGGTAAGTATTGCGAAAAACATTAAAAAAGTAATTTTTTATTGTAATTTAATTTTAATTAGTCAAATTTTTGCTTGTAATTTGTATTTTTGTTGAATTTTTGACACGAAACGTCATTTTATGGTGATTTTGAAATTGGCAACGTTGTAAATGCTTGTCAAATCGAGGAACTCGTAGTTCTATGGTTTAGAGCAAAACTTGTAGTTCTATGGTCTAGGAGAACTTATAGTTCCGTGATATTTGACGCAATGTCAAATTATTGTTCAAAAATATACAAAAAAAAAAAGATTTTTTATCGTAATTCAACTTTAATTTATCAAATTTTTTATTAAAATTTGTATTTTTGTAAATTTTTTGACACGTGACGTTATTATAGTAATTTTAAAATATGGAACAGTGTAAATGCTTGTCAAATCAAGGAACTCGTAGTTCTGTGGTCTACTAGAACTTATCGTTTCGTGATATTTGACGCAACGTCAAATTAATGTTCAAACATCGAAAAAAGTATTTTTTTATCGTAATTGAACTTTAATTCATCAAATTTTTCATTAAAATTTGTATTTTTGTTAAATTTTTGACACGTTACGTCATTTTATAGAACTTTTAAAACAGGCAAGAGTGTAAATGCTTGTCAAATCAAGGAACTCGTAGTTCTGTGGTCTATTAGAACTTATATTTCTGTGACATTTTACGCAATGTCAAATTATTGTTCAAAAATATCCAGAAAAAAGTATTTTTTATCATAATTCAGCTTTAATTTATCAAAATTATCATTAAAATTTGTTTTTTTTTTAAATTTTTGCACGAAACGTCATTTTATAGAACTTTTAAAACAGGCAAGAGTGTAAATGCTTGTCAAATCAAGGAACTCGTAGTTCTGTGGTCTATTGGAACTTATAGTTCCGTGATATTTGACGCAACGTCAAATTATTGTTGAAAAATATACAAAAAAAAAAGATTTTTTATCGTAATTCAACTTTAATTTATCAAATTTTTTATTAAAATTTGTATTTTTGTAAATTTTTTGACACGTGACGTTATTATAGTAATTTTAAAATATGGAACAGTGTAAATGCTTGTCAAATCAAGGAACTCGTAGTTCTGTGGACTACCAGATCTTATAGTTCCGTGATATTTGACGCAACGTCAAATTATTGTTCAAAAATTAACAAAAAAAGATTTTTTAATCGCAATTCAACTTTAATTTATCAAATTTTTCATTAAAATTTGTATTTTTGTTAAATTTTTACACGTAACGTCATTTTATAGTACTTTTAAAACGGGAAACAGTGTAAATGCTTGTCAAATCAAGGAACTCGTAGTTCTGTGGTCTACTAGAACTTATCGTTTCGTGATATTTGACGCAACGTCAAATTAATGTTCAAACATCGAAAAAAGTATTTTTTTATCGTAATTGAACTTTAATTCATCAAATTTTTCATTAAAATTTGTATTTTTGTTAAATTTTTGACACGTTACGTCATTTTATAGAACTTTTTAAACAGGCAAGAGTGTAAATGCTTGACAAATCAAGGAACTCGTAGTTCTGTGGTCTATTAGATCTTATAGTTCCGTGATATTTGACGCAATGTCAAATTATTGTTCAAAAATATCCAGAAAAAAGTATTTTTTTATCATAATTCAGCTTTAATTTATCAAAATTATCATTAAAATTTGTTTTTTTTTTAAATTTTTGCACGAAACGTCATTTATAGAACTTTTAAAACAGACAAGAGTGTAAATGCTTGTCAAATCGAGGAACTCGTAGTTCTGTGGACTACCAGATCTTATATTTCCGTGATATTTAACGCAACGTCAAATTATTGTTAAAAGATATTAAAAAAATTGATTTTTTTATCGTAATTGAACTTTAATTTATCAAATTTTTCATTAAAATTTTGTTTTTGTGTTAAATTTTTGACACGAAACATCATTTTATAGATCTTTTAAAACAGACAAGAGTGTAAATGTTTGTCAAATCAAGGAACTCGTAGTTCTGTAGTCAGTTAAAACTTATAGTTCTGTGATATTTGATGCAACTTCAAATTAAAGTATTAAAAGTATTTTTTTTAATGTAATTCAACTTTAATTCGTCAAATTTATGCCACAATTTTTTCTTTTTGTTAAATTTTCATCACGAAACGTCAATTTCAAATCATATAAAATACAAACGTCACCCTACCAACCACGGAACTCTTAGTTCCGTGCACCCGCGGAATTCACAGTTCCGTGATTGTCGTAACGTCAAATTTCAAATTCGTTAACAAGATGGCGTCAACTACTACGTTTTTTGAACGTTATCGCACAAATTCGCTCAAAATCCTCATTTAAACTGAAAAACCCACCGATTTTCCACACGAATCGTAAACTCTAATCATCCAACAACGTTTCTATCCACACAGCGGACTATTATCGGCGCACATACTATCCGAATATCTGCAACAAAAAGATGGCATCATGGACTGGTACAAAGGCGAGCTCCTCGACATGGCCAAAGATGTCGGTTACAGGCTGCTACCGGCGTTCAACACCACCACGGGGATACCGCACGCTAGGGTTAGTCCAATTTCATTATAAACAAACCGATTTTACCATATACAAATCGGAAAATAACAGTGTAATTACAGTGAGGTTATGTTAAAAGTGATAGTGGGTTTTTTCTAGGTAAATATGAAACACGGTTTGAAGAGCGACCGATTGGAATCTGCAAGAGAAACTTGCACTGCTTGTGCAGGTTCGATGATACTCGAAATGGCCGCTTTGTCTCGATTAACAGGCGAACCTGTCTTCGAATTAAAAGCTCAAAAAGCTATGGACGAGTTGTGGAAAATGAGGCACAGAAGCTCCGATTTAATGGGTGAGTTTTTACTTAACGCACTGTATAAACCGGGTTTCTTGTAACTATAATCCAAATTCTTCATTAAAGTGTATTTTAAGTTGTGTAAAACCTCTACAAACTTTCATCGAGTGATTGTTATAAGTCTAAAGTAAATTTACCGTTAGTAAGTTTGTTTAAACTATTTTTTAAACATTTTTAATAAATTTCAATGCCAATTGTTACTTTATTACTGATTTCAATAATTTTTCCAACTAATTACTTCATTTTAAGTGACTTTCAACTTCCAAAAATTGTTATCGAGTGATTTTACTGTACCTAACATAGTTTTTAGATTTCTAACATTATTTAAACAATTTTTTTAACATTTTTAGTAAATATTGATGGTAATTGTTACCTTCTTACTGATTTCAATAATTTTTCCAACTTATTACTGCATTTTAAGTGACTTTCAACTTCCAAAAATTGTTATCGAGTGATTTTACTGTACCTAACATAGTTTTTAGATTTCTAACATTATTTAAACAATTTTATAAACATTTTTATTAAATTTCAATGCTAATTGTTACCCTCTTACCTATTTTAATAATTTTTCCAACTAATTATTGCATTTTCAGTGACTTTCAACTTCCACAAAGTGTTATCGAGTGATTCTGCTATAACTAACATAGTTTTTTGATTTCTAACTTTATTTAAACAATTTTATAAACATTTTTAGTAAATTTCAATGCCAATTGTTACCCTCTTACTGATTTCAATCATTTTTCCAATTAATTACTGCATTTTAACTCTTATCGAGTGATTTAACTGTACCTAACCTAGTTTTTCCATTTCCAACTTTATTTGATCGATTTTTTTTAAATAAAACTATCCTGATGATGGTTTTGTAGGAACCGTATTGAATGTTCATTCCGGTGATTGGATCAGGAGGGATTCCGGGGTTGGAGCAGGTATAGACTCCTATTACGAGTATTGTTTGAAGGCCTACATACTTTTGGGGGATAATAAATATTTGAATAGATTCAATCGACATTATAATGCTGTCATGAAGTACATTTCTCAGGGACCGATGTTGTTGGACGTCCATATGCACAGGTGAGTGTTTTTTTTTAAGGTTTTGTACGGTTTTATTTAATCTCCCTGTATTATTTTACTGTTTTATGTAATCTCCCTGTATGATTTTACTGTTTTTTTGCTATTTGTTTAGTCGATTTTTGTGATTTTTGAACGTTTTTAGCGAAAATTCGGTGTTGAATGGACGTTTTTTGGTGTTGGTACATTTGAACTACTTTCAGTTTTTCGTGTTTTTTTTTTTTGGTTCATTTGAACTACTTTCGATTTTTCGCGTTTATTCGAAACTTTTTCTGGGTTATTTGAGATAATTTTATTTTTTCGATTTTATTTTAATATTTTTCGATCCCCAAATGCGATTTTCTTGGCGGTACATTTGAACTACTTTCAGTTTTTCGCGGTTTTTTTTCGGTTCATTTGAACTAATTTGCTGTGTTTTAAAAGTTTTGTGAGCCTTTTTGATCATCTTCAAGCTTATCTTGATGATTTTTCGATTCTAAAAAGCATTTTTGGTTTTGGTACATTTGAACTACTTTCCATTTTTCGCGTTTTTTCGAAACTTTTTATGGGTTATTTGAGATAATTTTATTTTTGTTTTTATATTTTCGAGTTTATTTTAATATTTTTCGATCCCCAAATGCGATTTTTTTGGCGGTACATTTGAACTACTTTCAGTTTTTCGCGTTTTTTTTGGTTCATTTGAACTAATTTGCTGCGATTTCAAAGTTTTGTTAGACTTTTTGATCATCTTCAAGCTTATCTTGATGATTTTTCGATTCTAAAAAGGATTTTTGGTTTCGGTACATTTGAACTACTTTCTAATTTTCTCGTTTTTTCGAAACTTTTTCTAAGTTATTTGAGATAATTTTTTTTTGGTTTTTATTTTTTCGAGTTTATTTTGGTATTTTTCGATCCCCAAATGCGATTTTCTTTTCGGTACATTTGAACTACTTTCAGTTTTTCGCGTTTTTTCGCAGTTTTTTCGGTTCATTTGAACTAATTTGGTGCGATTTAAAAGTTTGGTAAGCCTTTTGGACCATCTTCAGGCTTTTTTCTTGATGATTTTTCGATTCTATAAAGCATTTTTGGTTTCGGTACATTTGAACTACTTTCTAATTTTCTCGTTTTTTCGAAACTTTTTATGGGTTATTTGAGATAATTTTTTTTGGTTTTTATATTTTCGAGTTTATTTTAATATTTTTCGATCCCCAAATGCGATTTTCTTGGCGGTACATTTGAACTACTTTCCATTTTTCGCGTTTTTTCTGAGTTATTTGAGATTATTTTTGTTTTTGTTTTTATTTTAATGTTTTTCGATCCCCAAGCGCGATTTTCTTGGCGGTACATTTGAACTACTTTCAGTTTTCCGCGTTTTCCTTCCACCATTTTGCGTTAAACTACTAAATTTCTTTTTATTTCTATGTTTTAGACATTATTTCATTATTTTCCTTTCCCCAAACTCGTTTTTATCCCCCGGTACATTTGAACTACTTTTAATTTTTCGCGTTTTTCTTTAACTTTTCGCGATGTATTTGAACTAATTTTTTATCTTATATAATTTTGACCATTTTCGCCTTTTTTTTAAACAATTTTTCTCCCCCATAAGCGTTTTTCTTTTTGGTACATTTGAACTACTTGTTTAATTTTTTACTAAATTCGTTTAGTTTTTCTACCTAGAACGTTTTACTACGTCAAAAACGCCATTTTAAGCCGTTTTCGTTTTTGGTACATTTGAACTACTTTAAGTTTTCCGCGTTTTCTTATCACTTTTCCGTGTTTTTTGAACTAATTTTGTTTTGGTTCTATTATTTCGATCATTTTTTATTTTTTTAAACGTTTTTTGTCCCTCAATAGCGTTTTTCTTGCCGGTACATTTGAACTACTTTTAGTTTTTCGCTTTTCCTCTGAACTTTTCTACGTTATTTGAACTAATTTTCCTTTATTTTATAATTTCGAGCATTTTTTATTTGTTTAAATCATTTTTTTTGTCGTCGAAAAGCGTTTTTTCTTTTCGGTACATTTGAACTACTTTTTTAAATATTACTAAATTCACGTCGTTTTTGTATGTAGAAAGTTTTACGATATCAAAAACGTCCATTTAAACAATTTTCGTCGTTGGTACATTTGAACTACTTTCAGTTTTTCCTGTTTCCCTTGCATTTTTCGCGTTATTTGAAATAATTTCTCTTTACTTCTACATTTTCTACTTTATTTTGAAATTTTTCGTCCTCCATAAGCGTTGTGTCTCTTCGGTACATTTGAACTACTTTCAATTTTTCTCGTTTTCCTTAAACTTTTCTGCGTTATTTGAACTATTTTTTCTATATTTCTATATTTTCTACCATTTTCGACTTTATTTAAACATTTTTCATTTTTCTTTTCGGTACATTTGAACTACTTTCAATTTTTCGTGTTTTCCTTTAATTTTTCGCGTTATTTGAACTATTTTGTTTTGTTTATAATTTTTTATTCAAGTTTCGAGATTTCTTAAATGTTTTTCGTTCCCTAAACGCGTTTTTGATCCCGGTACATTTGAACTACTTTCAATTTTTCTCGTTTTCCTTCAACGTTTTTGCTTTATTTGAACTAATTTCACTTTATTTTTATATTTGTTTACCAAATTCGACTTTATTTAAACATTTTTCGTCCCCTCAAACGCGTTTTTCTCTTCGGTACATTTGAACTACTTTCAATTTTTATCGTTTTCCTTCAACTATTTGAACTAATTTTCTCTTCGTTTCTAAACTTTCGACCGTTTTCTACCTTGTTTCAATATTTTTCGTCCCACAAGCGCATTTTTCTCCTCGGTACATTTGAACTACTTTCAATTTTTCTCCTTTTCCTTCAACTTTTTTGTGTTATTTCGCAATTTTTGACTTTATTTAACCAATTTTCGTTCCTCTAAAGAGTTTTCCTCTCGGGTACATTTGAACTACTTTCAATTTTTATCGTTTTCCTTCAACTATTTGAACTAATTTTCTCTTCGTTTCTAAACTTTCGACCGTTTTCTACCTTGTTTCAATATTTTTCGTCCCACAAGCGCATTTTTCTCCTCGGTACATTTGAACTACTTTCAATTTTTCTCCTTTTCCTTCAACTTTTTTGTGTTATTTCGCAATTTTTGACTTTATTTAACCAATTTTCGTTCCTCTAAAGAGTTTTCCTCTCGGGTACATTTGAACTACTTTCAATTTTTCGCCATTTCCCTCAACTTTTTCCGATTTATTTGAACTAATTTCTCTTTATTTCTATAATTTCCACCATTTTCTATTTTTATTTCAATATTTTCTACTTTATAAGCGTTTTTCTCTCTGGTACATTTGAACTACTTTCAATTTTTATCGTTTTCCTTCAACTATTTGAACTAATTTTCTCTTCGTTTCTAAACTTTCGACCGTTTTCTACCTTGTTTCAATATTTTTCGTCCCACAAGCGCATTTTTCTCCTCGGTACATTTGAACTACTTTCAATTTTTCTCCTTTTCCTTCAACTTTTTTGTGTTATTTCGCAATTTTTGACTTTATTTAACCAATTTTCGTTCCTCTAAAGAGTTTTCCTCTCGGGTACATTTGAACTACTTTCAATTTTTCGCCATTTCCCTCAACTTTTTCCGATTTATTTGAACTAATTTCTCTTTATTTCTATAATTTCCACCATTTTCTATTTTTATTTCAATATTTTCTACTTTATAAGCGTTTTTCTCTCTGGTACATTTGAACTACTTTCAATTTTTATCGTTTTCCTTCAACTTTTTTCGTGTTATTTCGCAATTTTCGACTTTATTCAAACATTTTTCGTCCCTCTAAAGAGTTTTTCTCTCCGGTACATTTGAACTACTTTCAATTTTTCGCCATTTCCCTCAACTTTTTCCGATTTATTTGAACTAATTTCTCTTTACATCTACAATTTCCACCATTTTCTACTTTTGTTTCAACATTTTCCTTTCCCCAAACGCGTTTTTCTCTTGGGTACATTTGAACTACTTTCAATTTTTCTCGTTTTCCTTCAACTTTTTCGCGTTATTTCACAATTTTCGACTTTTTTTAAACATTTTTCGTCCCTCTAAAGAGTTTTCCTCTTGGGTACATTTGAACTACTCTCAATTTTTCTCGTTTTCCTTCAACTTTTTTGTGTTTTTTTCGCAATTTTCGTCCCTCTTAAGAGTTTTCCTCTCCGGTACATTTGAACTACTCTCAATTTTTCGCCATTTCCCGCAACTTTTTCCGATTTATTTGAACTAATTTCTCTTTATTTCTATAAGTTCCACCATTTTCTATTTTTATTTCAATATTTTCTACTTTATAAGCGTTTTTCTCTCTGGTACATTTGAACTACTTTCAATTTTTCTCGTTTTCCTTCAACTTTTTTCGTGTTATTTCGCAATTTTCGACTTTATTCAAACATTTTTCGTCCCTCTAAAGAGTTTTCCTCTTGGGTACATTTGAACTACTCTCAATTTTTCGCCATTTCCCGCAACTTTTCCCGGTTTATTTGAACTAATTTCTCTTTATTTTTATAATTTCCACCAATATCTACTTTTGTTTCAATATTTTCCTTTCGCCAAACGTGTTTTTCTCTTGGGTACATTTGAACTACTTTCAATTTTTTCGTTTTCCTTCAACTTTTTCGCGTTATTTCGCAATTTTCGACTTTATCCAAACATTTTTCGTCCCTCTAAAGAGTTTTCCTTTTGGGTACATTTGAACTACTCTCAATTTTTCGCTATTTTCCGCAACTTTTCTCGGTTTATTTGAACCAATTTCTCTTTATTTCTATGATTTCCACCATTTTATACTTTTGTTTCAATATTTTCCTTTCCCCAAACGCGTTTTTCTCCTCGGTACATTTGAACTACTTTCAATTTTTCACGTTTTCCTACATTTTTTTCGCGTTATTTGAACTAATTTCTCTTTAGTTCCATATTTTGGACTTTATTTAAACACTTTTCGTCCCCCATAATCGTTTTTCTCTCGGGTACATTTGAACTACTCTCAATTTTTCGCCATTTCCTGCAACTTTTTCCGGTTTATTTGAACTAATTCATCTTTATTTCTATATTTCCGACTTTATTTTAACAATTTTCTTCCCCAAACGCGTTTTTCTCTTGGGTACATTTGAACTACTCTCAATTTTTCTCGTTTTCCTTCAACTTTTTCGAGTTATTCCGCAATTTTCCACTTTATCCAAACATTTTCCGTCCCTCTAAAAAGTTTTCCTCTCGGGTACATTTGAACTACTCTCAATTTTTCACATTTTTCTCTTTGGTACCACACTACTACCACACTTTCATCCACCTCTAGACCGCACACCAACTCGCGCAACTACATGGACGCCCTGCTCGCCTTCTGGCCCGGCCTCCAAGTCCTGAAGGGCGACATTAAACCGGCCATCGAAACCCACGAGATGCTCTACCAGATAACGCGCCGTCACAAATTCCTCCCCGAGGCCTTCACCACCGATTTCCAAGTGCATTGGGGCAATCATCCGCTGCGGCCCGAATTCCTCGAGTCCACCTACTTTTTGTACTCGGCCACGGCGGATCCGTATTATCTGCGCGTCGGCGAGACGGCGTTGCGCAGTCTGCAAAAGTACGCGCGCGTGCCGTGCGGCTATGCGGCCGTCAACGACGTCCGCACCGGCAAGAAGGAGGATCGCATGGATTCGTTCGTGTTGGCCGAAACGTTGAAGTATCTGTATCTGTTGTTCGCCGATAGGGAGGATCTGGTGTTGGATCTGGACGAGTTTCTGTTTACCACCGAGGGGCATCTGTTGCCGTTGGCGTTGGCCGGACGAAGGGCTAACGGTAAGTTACGGGGTTTGGGAGTGTTTTTATGGGTTTTGGTGTGTTTTTATGGGTTTTGGGATAGTTTTTATGGGTTTTGGAAAAGTTTTTATGGGTTTTGGTAGTGTTTATATGGGGTTTGGGTGGTTTTTATGGGTTTTGGGAGTGTTTTTATAGGTTTTGGTAGTGTTTTTATGGGTTTTGAGAGAGTGTTTCTGCTTTTGGTAGTGTTTTTATGATTTGGGGAGTGTTTTTTTTTGGTTTGGTAGTGTTTTTAAGGGTTTTGGGAGTTTTTTTATGGGTTTTGGGAGCGGTTTTATGGGTTTTGGAACAGTTTTTATGGGGAACTGGTCTTCTTTTGGGGTTTGTTAGGGTTTTGGGAGTTTTTTATGGGGTTTGGGAAGTGTTTTTATGAGTTTGGTGTGATTTTTCAGATATTGGTTGTTTTTTTTTTGAGTTTTAGGAATGTTTTTATGGGTTTGGGGAGTGTTTTTCTGGTTTTGAGAGTGTTTTTATGGGGAACTGGTTTTCTTTTGGGGTTTGGTAATGTTTTTAAGGGTTTTGGAAGTTTTTTATGGGGATTGGGAAGTGTTTTTATGAGTTTGGGGTGTGACTTTTCAGATATTGGGTGTGTTTTTTTGCGTTGGTTGTTTTTTTTTTTAGTTTTGGGAATGTTTTCATGGGTTTTGGGAATATTTTTTCGGGTATTGCGAGTGTTTTTTTTTTGTTTTGGGTAGTTGTTTGGGAGTGTTTTTATGGGTTCCGGGGATGTCTTTTCGGGTTTTGGAAATGTTTTTATGGGTTTTGGGGAGTATTTTTATGGGTTTTTGGTGGTTTTTATGAGTTTTGGGTGGTTTTTGGGGTTTGGGAGTGTTTTTATGAATTTAGGGATTGTTTTTTCGGATTTTGGAAATGATTTTTTTTGAGTTTTGGGTATGTTTTTATGGATTTTGGGAGAGTATTTATGGGTTTTGGGGGGTTTGGGGAATATTTTTATGAGTTTATGGAGTGTTTTTCTGGTTTCGCGATGTTTTTATGGGTAACTGCTTTTTTTGGGGTTTGGTAGTGTTTTTTGAGGTTGAGGAATGTTTTTATAGGTTTGGGAATGTCTTTATGGGTTTTGGTAGTGTTTTTTCGGGTATTGGCAGTGTTTTTATGGGTTTGGGGTGTGATCTATCGGATATTGGGCGTGTTTTTATGGGTTTTGGGTGGTTTTTTGGGTTTTGGGAGTGTTTTTATGGGTTTCGGGATTGTTTTTTCCGGTTTTGGAAGTGATTTTTTGAGTTTTGGGAATTTTTTTATGGGTTTTGGGAGTGTTTTTCTGGTTTTGCGAGTCTTCTTATGGGGAACTGGTTTTTTTTTGGGGTTTGGTAGTGTTTTTGAGGTTGGGGTGTGATTTTATAGGTTTGGAAAGTGTTTTTATGAGTTTGGGGTGTGATTTTTCAGATATTGGGCGAGTTTTTTTTTTGCGTTGGTTGTTTTTTTTAAGTTTTGGAAATGTTTTGGGAGTGTTTTTATGGGTTTGGCAGAATGTTTCTGATTTTGGGCGTGTTTTTTCTGATTTTGGGCGTGTTTTTTCTGGTTTTGGGAGTGTTTTTCTCTGGTTTTGCAGTATTTTTATGGGGTTTGCCTGTGTTTTTAAGGGTTTGGTAATGGTTTTATGGGTTTGAGGTATGATCTATAGGATATTGGGTGTTTTTTTTGAGATTTGGGATTGTTATTTAGGGTATGGGGAGTGTTTTTTGAGGTTTGGAGTGTTTTCATGGGTTTTGGGAGTGTTTTTATGGTTTTTGGGAGTGTTTTATGGGTTTTGGTAGTGTTTTTATGGGTTTGGGGTGCGATTTTTCAGATATTGGGCGTTTTTGCGTTAGTTTTTTTTTTTTTGAGGTTTGGGTGTGTTTTTATGGGTTTTGGGAGTTTTTTTTTTGTTTTTGGGAATGTTTTATGGGTTTGGCAGAATGTTTCTGATTTTGGGCTTTTTTTTGGGGGTGGTTTTTGTTTTGGGTAGTTTTTTGGGGTTTAGAGTGTTTTCATGGATTTTGGGCGTGTTTTTGGATTTTTTTTTAATTTGGCAATGTTTTTTATGGATATTGGAAGTGTTTTTATGGGGTTTGGGAGTGTTTTTTCGGATATTGCTTTTATGTACGGGTTAATATAAAATTGGTGTGGTACGTTTGAACTATTTTTTTTTTTTGAGATTTGTTCCAGTTTGTGGGTTTGGCCATGGTTTTTGGGTTTTGGGCGGTTTTTTTTTCTAATTTTGTATGTTTTTATGGGTTTTGAGAGTTTTTTTGCGTTTTGGGAGTGTTTTTGTGGGTTTGGGATGTGATTTTTCGGATAATGGGCGGGTTTTTTTAAATTTGGGAATGTTTTATGGGTTTTGGGGTCTTTTTTTGTTTTGGGTAGTTTTTTGGGGTTTAGAGTGTTTTCATGGGTTTTGGGCGTGTTTTTAAGATGTTATTTTTTTTAATTTGGGAATGTTTTTATGGGGTTTGGTGTTTTTATGAGTTTGGGGAGTGTTTTTCTGTTTTTGATCGTTTTTTTGGAGTGTTTTTTCTAATATTGGGCGTTTTTTGGGGTTTGGAAGTGTTTGTAAAGGTTTTTGGAGTGTTTTTTTCGTTTTGTATGTTTTTGGGGTTTGGTAATGTTTGTATGGGTTTTGGGTAAGTTTTTTTTTGGGTTTTAGGAATGTTCTTTACGTTTTGAGTACGTTTTTTGAAGTTTAGACGTGATTATTTCGTTATGGGTATGTTTTTCTTGGTATTTGGATATTTTTTTAGTTTGTGGAAAGATTTTTCGTTTAAGTTGGGTTCTTTTCTTTTTGGGTATGTTTTTTGGGGATTTGGGCTGTTTTGTTTTAATTGGGTATGGGATTAGGGTGTTTTTTTTTGCTTTCATGGGCGGGTTATTGCAGAATTCGTGTGGTACATTTTGAACAACTGTTTTTTTTTTGTTTTGGGCGGGTTTGAGATTTTGGCTATGTTTTTTGAGATTTGGGCAGGTTTTTTCTAATTGGGTATGTTTTCATGGGTTTTGGGAGTGTTTTTATGGGTTTTGGACGTGTTTCTTGCGTTGATGGATTTATTGATATTTGGGAATGTTTTTCTGGGTTTTGGGAGTGTTGTTATAGGTTTGGGGTGTGTTGTTATAGGTTTGGGGTGTGTTTTGAGAAAGTTTTTATGGGATTTGGGAGTGTTTTGGATGTGTTTTATGAGTTTTGGGAGTATTTTATAGGTTTTGGGAGTGCTTTTTCGGGTATTGGCAGTGTTTTTTTTATGTTCTGGATGTTTTTTTCGGGTTTGGCAGTGTTTTTATGGATTTTGGCAGTGTCCTTTTAGGTTTGGGGAGTATTTTTTGGTTTTGGGTGTTTTTCGCCTTTTTGGCAGTGTTTTTATGGGTTTTGGGAGTAATTTTAGGATATTTTGTGCGTTTTTTTTTGCGTTCATTTTTGTTTTGGGAATGGGGAGTGTTTGTTGTGTTTTATGGGTTTTGGGAGAGTGTTTCTGGTTTTTTATGGGTTTGGTAGAGGTTTTTCGAGTAATGAAAGTGTTTTTCTTTTTTTTTTGGGTGTTTTTTGGGGGGTTTAAATGTGTTTTTATGGGTTTGGGGTGTGACCTGTCGGATATTGGGCGTGTTTTTTTTTGTTCTGGGTGGTTTTTTTGAGGGTTGGGAATCTTTTTACAGGTTTTGGGAGTATTTTCTGGTTTTGGGTGTTTTTCGCGTTTTGGTAGTGTTTTTATGGGTTTTAGGAGTATTTTTAGGATATTTTGTGCGTTTTTTTTGGCGTTTTTTTTTTGTTTTGGGAATGGGAAGTTTTTTTTGCGTTTTGGTAGTGTTTTTATGGGTTTTGGTAATGTTTTTATGGGTTTTGGGAGAGTGTTTCTGATTTTGTTAGTGTTTTTATGGGTTTGGTAGAGTTTTTTCCAGTATTAGAAGTGTTTTTCTTTGGTTTTGGACGTTTTTTGGGGTTTGGATGTGTTTTTATGGGTTTTGGGTGTGTTTTTCTGGTTTTAGCAATGTTTTTATGGGGAATTGTTTTTTTTTGGGTTTTGGGAGTTTTTTCATGGGGTTTAGTAGTGTTTTTTCGGTTATTGAGAGTTTTTTTTCTTTTTTTTTGGGTGTTTTTTTTTATGGGTTTTGGGTGTTTTTCTGGATTTGGGTATGTTTTTATGGGTTTTAGTAGTGTCTTTATGGAAGAATAATAAAAACTCTTGTTTTAACTCAACTTCCAATTTTAATTGAAGAAATTAGGTTTGGGGTGTGATTTTTGAGATATTGAACGTGTTTTTTTGTGTTGGTCTTTTTTTTTGAGGTTTGGGAATGTTTTTATGGGTTTTGGTAGTGTTTTTAATGGGGTTTGGTAGTGTTTTTTGGGGTTTTGGATAAGTTTTCGGCATGTTCTTTACGTTTTTTGTGTTTGGGAGTGATTTTTCGGATATTGGGCGTTTTTAGATTTTGGGAGTGTTATTATGGGTATTAGGTAGTTTTTTTATGGGTTTTTGTTAGTGATTTTTCGGATATTGGGCTTGTTTTTAGGGTTTGGGAATGTTATTATGGGTTGGGGAGTAATTTTTCGTATATTGGGCGTGTTTTTAAGGTTTGGGAAGGTAATGTGTTTTGGGAGTGTGTTTATGTGTTTGGGAGTGATTTTAGGGGTTTTGGGAATGTTTTTATGGGTTTTGGGAATGTTTTTATGGGTTTTGGGAATGTTTTTTATGGGTTTTAGAAGTAATATACGGGTTAATACAGAATTGGTGTCGTACATTTGAACTACTTCTCGCAAATCGATTATTTTCTATGTATTCTTTGGGTACATTTGAACTACCGTTTCCAGGCACCCAATCCGTCGATCCTTCGACTTCGTCGTCCTCTGAATCTTGGGACGACGATTGCGAATTCGACACCACCTGTCCGAATACGCTGCGTCTCTTCCCCGAATCCTTTCGACGTCCTTTGAGGAACATGGTGGACGGTATGTGTCCGAAACGTTCGACGACCGCCAAGCGACGCCTGACGGCCGGCGAATTTTCCGCCGCCAATTTGAACCATCTGAAGATCATCAAAGACATGGGCATCAACATCGTCGCGCTCAACGACGGGCGCGTCCAGTTGCTGCACAGTTTTTCGTCGGTGAGTATTTTTTTTTTGGAAAATTTTTGAAAAATTGTTTTCGTATATTTTGGTTTTGTTTTTTTTTTATTAAAAATCGCTGTTAATTTGTTTATTTTTGAACTGAAGATGGTTGTTGGTGTAAGAAACGTTGATTTTAATTATTCACACTTTTTTTTTGTTTAAAAATATTTGAATTTTGTTCGATTTATGAAAAAGTTAATTTTAGGTGGAATAATTGGGACGTTAGTAGGGTTAATATTGGGGTTTTTTAATGATTTCGTTCCACCAAAATGTCGTTTTTTTTTTAAATATTTTGTTTCCTTTTTTGGTAAAAATCGGTTTTAATGTGTTTATTTTTAGACTAAAATTTGTTTTTGATTTTTATAATTTTTTTTAACAAAATTCTTGTTTTATACGTTACAAAAAATTCAAATTTTTTTTAATTTTGCGTAAATTAAAAAAAAACCTGTTTTAGGTGGAATATTTGGGACGTTAATAGTGTTAAAATTAGGGTATTTTAATGATTTCATTCCACCAAAATGTAGTTTTTTTTAAATATTTAAATATTTTGTATTTTTTTTTTAAATTAAAAATTATCTTTGATAAAAAAAAATTGATATTTTTTTAACAAAATTTTTCTTTTATGCTTAAAAAAAATTCTAAATTTTGTCTAATTTTGCGATAAGTTTTTCTAACAGAATCTATTTTTGGGGGAATAATTGGGACATTAATAATAGTGTTAAAATTGGGATTTTCTCCAGTTTCATTCCACCAAAAATATTATTAATAAAAGTATTCTGGTTTTTTAATAAAAATTGCTGTTAACTTGTTTATTTTTGAACTGAAATTGGTGGTTGATGTAAGAAACGTTGGTTTTGATTATTTTTTTAACGTAAAAACTTTTTTTGTTTTGAAAATTTTTCATTTTGTTCGATTTGACGTGAATTTTTATGAAAAAGTTAATTTTAGGTGGAATAGTTGGGACGTTAATAGGGTTAAAATTGGGGTTTTTTAATGGTTCCATTCCACCAAAAAGTTGTTTTATTTTAAATATTTAAATATTTTGTTTTCTTTTTTGGTAAAAATCGCCTTTAATGTGTTTATTTTCTGACTAAAAATTGTTTTTGATTTAAAGATTTTGATTTTTATAAATTTTTTGACAAAATTCTTGTTGTATGCGTTAAAAAATATTCAAATGTTGTCTTATTTTGCGTAAATTTAGAAAAAAAATCTTTTTTTGGTGGAATAATTGGGACATTAATAATAGTGTTAAAATTGGGTTTTTCTACGATTTCATTCCACCAAAAATGTCATTAATAAAAGTATTCTGATTTTTTAATAAAAATTGCTATTCATTTTGTTTATTATTAAAGAAGAAATTGTTTTTTATGTAAAAATGTTTATTTTTATAATTTCTTTGACAAAAAATTTTGTTTTGTTTTGAAATACTCAAAATTTTTACGAAAATTTGCGTCCAAATAATCGATCAAACTTAAATTTTGGTGGAATAATTGGGACTTTAATAACAGCGTTAAAATTGGGATTATCTATGATTTCATTCCACCAAAAAATTGTACTTTTTTAATTGAAATTTCTTTTTAATTTGTTTATTTTTTAATTGAAGACGCTTTTTGATTTAATAATGATTGTTTTGATATTTTATCTTAATACTTTGTTTTTTTTTAAAAAATATTATTCAAGTTTTTAATAATTTCGCGTATAATTTTTTAAAGAAGTTTATTTTTGGTGGAATAATTGGGAACATTAATAGCTTTATAGTTGGGATTTTCATTCCACCAAAAAATCATATTTTTTAATAGAAATCACCATTAATTTGTGAATTAAACCAAAAATCTTTTTTTTTTACAAAAATGTCGATTTCAATATTTTTTTTTAATACAAAACTTAATTTCAAATTTGTCGTACAATTTTTCAAAAAAAAAAATTTTGGTGGAATATTTTGGAACGTTAATAGCCTTAAATTCGGGATTTTTTACGATTTTATTCCACTAAAAAAATCTTTTTCAAAAAATATTGGTTTTTTTTTTTTAATAAAAATCACCATCAATTTCTTTATTAATAAACAACAAATTGTTTTTAATAAAAAAAACAATTTTAATAATTTTATTTCTACTTAAAACTTGATTTTTATTTAAAAATAATATTTTGCACATTTTTTTGGAACAAACTTAATTTTCGGTGGAATAATTTCTAACGTTAGTAGCGTTAAATTCGGGACTTTTTACGATTTCATTCCACCAAAAAATCATCTTTTTCAAAAAAAAATTTGTTTTGTAATAAAAAATCATTAACATTAATGTGTTAATTATTAAATCAAAAATGGATTTTTGTATGAAAATGTGGATTTTATTAATTATTTTTGATATAAAGCATGATTTCAAATTTTTAATTATTTGCCGTACAATTTCTCAAAAGAAATTAATTTTTGGTGGAATATTTGTAACATTAATAATAGCCTTAAAATTGGGATTTTCTACGGTTTCATTCCACCAAAAAATGTTTATTTTTAAATATTATGTTTCCTTTTTTGGTAAAAATCGGTTTTAATGTGTTTATTTATTAGACTAAAAATTGTTTTTGATTTTTATAATTTTTTTTAACAAAATTCTTGTTTTATACGTTACAAAAATTCAAATTTTCTTTAATTTTGCGTAAATTAAAAAAAACCTGTTTTAGGTGGAATATTTGGGACGTTAATAGTGTTAAAATTGGGGTATTTTAATGATTTCATTCCACCAAAATGTAGTTTTTTTTAAATATTTAAATATTTTGTATTTTTTTTTAATTAAAAATTATTTTTGATAAAAAAAAATTGATATTTTTTAACAAAATTTTTCTTTTATGCTTAAAAAAAATTCTAAATCTATTTTTGGTGGAATAATTGGGATTTTGATAATAGCGTTAAAATCGGGATTTTCTACGGTTTCATTCCACCAAAAATATCATTAATAAAGGAATCCGCCTTTTTTTATAAAAATTGCTATTAATTTGTTTATTTTTGAACTAAAGATGGTGGTTGATGTAAGAAACGTTGTTTTTGATTATTTTTTTGACGTAAAAATTTTTTTTGTTTAAAAATATTTGAATATTGTTCGATTTGGCGTGTATTTTTTTGAAAAAGTTAGTTTTAGGTGGAATAATTGGGACGTTAATAGTGTTAAAATTGGGGTAATTTAATGGTTTCATTCCACCAAAATGTCGTTTTTTTTAATATTTTGTTTCCTTTTTTGGTAAAAATTGGTTTTAATGTGTTTATTTTTAGACTAAATTTTGTTTTTGATTTTTATAATTTTTTTTAACAAAATTCTTGTTTTATACGTTACAAAAATTCAAATTTTCTTTAATTTTGCGTAAATTTAAAAAAAAAAACCTCCTTTAGGTGGAATATTTGGGACGTTAATAGTGTTAAAATTAGGGTATTTTAATGATTTCATTCCACCAAAATGTAGTTTTTTTTAAATATTTAAATATTTTGTATTTTTTTTTTAAATTAAAAATTATTTTTGATAAAAAAAAATTGATATTTTTTAATAAAATTTTTCTTTTATGCTTAAAAAAAATTCTAAATTTTGTCTAATTTTGCGATAAGTTTTTCTAACAAAATCTATTTTTGGTGGAATAATTGGGACTTTAATAATAGTGTTAAAATTGGGATTTTCTCCTGTTTCATTCCACCAAAAATATAAATAATAAAAGTATTCTGGTTTTTTAATAAAAATTGCTATTAATTTGTTTATTTTTGAATTGAAGATGGTGGTTGGTGTAAGAAACGTTGATTTTGATTTTTTTTTTTGACGTAAAAACTTTTTTTGTTTTGAAAATTTTTGAATATTGTTCGATTTGACGTGAATTTTTATGAAAAAGTTAATTCTGGGTGGAATAATTGGGACGTTGATAGGGTTAAAATTGGGGTTTTTTTAATAATTTCATTCCACCAAAAAATCGTTTTTTTTTTTTTTAATTTTGTTTTTTTTTGGTAAAAATCGTTTTTCTTTTCATTTGACACAATCAATTTCATAAAAATTTTCATTTTTATAATTTTTCTTAAAGGTACTCGTACATTTCAGCCTTTTTCCTGCAAGTCTATTTTGAATTGCTAGCAACTTTTTACCATGCCTTCGTACATTGCCGCAACTTTTGAGAGATTTTTTTTATCATTTGACAAGTGTTGTCAGTTTCTGAATATTTGAGGTTACGTTACCTTTAGTTTAAAACATGGATTTTCAATCAAATACAAACTGTAAGTACACACGAACTTCGGAATAAACATATAATTATTATTATAAAATACTTCAATGATTATTATGCTTATAGGATAACAGGATAGAATCAGTTGAAGTAAACTGACATTTCTGCCAACATAGATTTTGGGTTGTTTCATCAAAATTCCCTAAAAACAGGCGAGATTGCGCGGATTTGACCTTGAATAAATAGAAATGGTTCTATACTTTTGTGCGCCTTTTTGTTGCAGTCAAAAGTCTGAAACGCATGCGCAGTTGTTTCACAAAAAAGGCTAGCAATAGAATTGCGAGCAAAAGGCTGAAATGTACGAGTACCTTAACAAAATTCTTGTTTTATGCCTTAAAAAAAATTCAAATTTTGTCTAATTTAGTGGAAAATTTTTTTTAACAAAATCTATTTTTGGTGGAATAATTGGGACTTGATAATAGTGTTATAATTAGGAATTTCTATGGTTTCATTCCACCAAAAATGTCATTAATTAAATTATTCTGATTTTTTAATAAAAATTGCTATTCATTTTGTTTATTATTAAAGAAGAAATTGTTTTTTATGTTAAAATTTTGATTTTAATAATTTCTTTGATAAAAACTTTGTTTATATTGAAATACTCAAAATTTTTATGAAAATTTGCGTCCAAATGATCAATCAATCTTAAATTTTGGTGGAATAATTGGGACTTTAATAACAGCGTTAAAATTGGGATTATCTATGGTTTCATTCCACCAAAAAATTGTATTTTAAATATTTTACTATGAACTTCGCGTATAATTTTTCAAAAAAAGTTAATTTTTGATGGAATAATTTGGAACGTTAAAGCATTAAAATTGGGGTTTTCAAAGATTTTATTCCACCAAAAAATTATTTACAAAAATTTTACTCTGTTTTTTTTTTATTAAAAATAGCTTTTAATTTACTATTTTTTTTTTCAAAAAATTTGTTTTTTCTTTGAAATTATACAAATTTTTTCCAACTTCATGATAAATTTTTCATTAAAATTAATTTTTGGTGGAATAATTGGGACATTAATTATAACGATATATTCAGAATTTTTTACTATTTTATTCCGCCAAAAAAACGTTTTAAACTATTTTACTCTGATTTTTTAATAAAATCACACTTAAATTTTGGTGGAATAATTGGGACTATAATAATAGCGCTGTAATTGGAATTTTCTATGATTTCATTCCACCAAAAATTGTTTTTCAGCATTTTACTCTGATTTTTTGAAAAAAGTCGCTGAAGATGTGTTTTTTTTATATAAAAATATTCATTTCAATCATTTTTAATTTTTTTTTAAACTTATCTTTGTTAAGAAATTATCAAAAGTTAATCATTAAACTTAAGTTTTGGTGGAATAATTGGTATTTTAATAATAGCGCTATAATTCGAATTTTCTTTGATTTCATTCCACCAAAAAATATTCTTTTCAAAAATTTCTCTCTAATTTTTGATCAAAGTATCTATTGATTTGTTTGATTTATAACTGGAGGTTATTTTTTTATAAAAAAAATGTTTGTTTCAATCATTTTTTTTATAAAAAAGTGTTTTTCTCTAAAAATATTAAAAGTTTTTCTAAATTTTCATAGAATTTGTCAATCAAACTTAAATTTTGGTGGAATGTTTGGGACTTATAATAGCTTTAAAATTGGGATTTTTTACGATTTCATTCCACCAAATAAATCATCGATAAAAGCATTCTAGTTGTTTAATAAAAATTGCTATTAATGTGTTTATTTTTGAACTGAAAATGGTTTAATATCAATTTTAATCATTTTTTTACATAAAACTTGTGTTTTCTTTCAAAATTTTTAAAATTTCCTCTAATTTCGTACATAATTAATTTTTGGTGGAATAATTGGGAACGTTAAAATTGGGGATTTCTAAAATTTCATTCCACCAAAAACCATCTTTTCCAAAAAAAAATTGTTTTTTATAAAAATCAGCGCTAATTTGTTTATCATTAAACAAAAAATTGTTTTTAATGCCAAAATAACAATTTTAATAATTTATTTTTCTATATAAAACTCGAATTTTCCTTAAAGATAATCGAGTTTCCTCCAAATTTCTTGCACAATTTTCGAACAAACTTAATTTTTGGTGGAATAATTTGGAACGTTAATAGCAGTTAAATTGGGACTTTTTAAGATTTTATTCCACCAAAAACTCATCTTTTTTTATTAAAAAATCAACATAAATTTGTGGAATTATTAAACCAAAAATCGATTTTTGTATTAAAATGTTGATTTCAATAATTTTTTTATTACAAAACTTGATTTCAAATTTTCAATCATTTTTCGTACAATTTAAAAAAAAAATTAAATTTTGGAGGAATAATTTGGATCGTTGATAGCGTTAAAATTGGGACTTTTTACAATTTCATTCCACCAAAAAATCATCTTTTTGAAAAAATATTCGTTTTTTAATAAAAATCGCCATCAATTTGTTTATTAATAAACAATAAATTGTTTTTAATGCAAAAATAACAATTTTTATAATTTTTTTTTACATAAAAATTGATTTTTCAAAATTTTCTCTAATTTTTTGCACAATTTTCGGGAACAAACTTAATTTTTGGTGGAATAATTTGAAACGTTAATACCATTAAATTCGGGACTTTTTACGATTTCATTCCACCAAAAAACCGACTTTTTTTTATTTTTAAACAATTTTTTGTATTTTTTTCACAATTTGTAAAAAAAACACTTTTATAAACAAAAATTTTTTTCCCCCCACACACCTACAGGCCAGATCCACCGTCGACGCCGAAGAAGGCCTCCTCTTCATGCAAGAAATGATCGAACTCACCAAAACCCAATCCGAGGAACCGCCACCCGCTCCGCACGCCCTTATCGTAACCACGCGCGATCCCCACCACCACCACGCCAAAAAAACCCTCACCCTCCAAGCGGGTCCCTCCCAATTCGGCAAACGCCTCAAAGGCGACCAAACCGTCACCGCCCCCGCCCACATACCCTCACCGATCCGCGGCTGCGAACCGCCCGCCGACCCCACCCTCTTACGCGGCAAAATCGCCGTCCTCGAACGCGGAGACTGCATGTTCGTGGAGAAAGTGCGCCGCGTCCAAAAGTACGGCGCCTTGGGCGCCGTCATCGTCGACAACGTGCCCCGCAGCAGCGCCGTCGACTCCCCCATGTTTTCCATGTCCGGCGACGGTACCGACGACGTCACCGTTCCCGCAGTGTTCGTTTTCACCCGCGAAGCGGAGCAGCTCCTCAGCGCGATACGGCAGGATCCGCACGCCGTACTGACCATCCGCGAGATGCGCGAAGCGGACAACTTCTCCCAAAACAACAATAGCGAGGAGGAAAGCGTCTTTCAAAAATTGAAGTTGTCCGTGCAGGAGTTTCTGAACAAACACGCCGGGATGCAGTTCGCGAAAACCACCGTCGAATCGGGGGGTTTTCGCGCGGATATAGGGGCGCGTAAAGTGCGGATTACGTACGACGGTGCGGTGGAAAAACCGCAGGCTCCGCAATCGCGCGATACGATGAAGGTACAGGATGCTCAATGGTCCAAGATCCGCAAAGGTTTGGTGAAAACGATGCTGGCCTCGGAAGAAAAGGAGTTGTCGGTGCCGTTGAATATCCTGCGGATTTATCATCAGACTTTGGGAGGAGGTGGAGTTGGGGGAGTTGCGGGTAAAACGGTACCGGATGCGGCTAAACAAACGGAATGGTTGTTGGAACAATTGAGAGAAGAAATGGCTAAAAATGGGGGAGATTATGGTGAAGATGATGATTTGGTAGTGCGGAGTTTGGAGGAGGAAGTTGTAGATGGAAACGTGGAGAAAAAGGAGGAAAAGGAAGAAAAGGAGGAAGTTTCTTCTAGTTCTTTGTTGACGGACGATATTATAGTGAAAAGTAAAATGGAGGATGGTGATGATGGTGGTGGTGATGCGGTTGTTGGGAGGAAAGTGGACGAGTTATGATCGTAGGGGGTTTTTTGGGGGGTGTGTTGGAAAAAATAAAAGGGGGGAAAGGGGTTTGGGTGAATTGATGAGTGGGTTCGGAATCGGGGATTTTTTTTTCTTGGAGAGGATTTATTGTTGTTGTTTGGGGGTGGTGGTGAAAGTGATTGGGAGGAAAAATGGGAGGATTTGGATTGAATTTGAATGTTTTTTGGAGGGCGGTTTTTTTGGGTGATTTTTTTTTTTTGAAAACTGGGAGGTTGGAGATGGTTTTGATCTTTGGTACATTTGAACTACTATGTGTTTTGATGGTTTGGAGGTGGATTTAATGGGTTGGGGGAATTGGGAGGTTTGGAGAAGATACGTTTGAACTGTTCGGTGTTTTGATTGGTATTTTTAGGTAATTTTGTTAAAAATGGGAGGTTGGAGAGGTTTTTGGTCTTTGGTACATTTGAACTACTTTGTGTTTTGATGATTTGGAGGTGGATTTGAATGGTTTGGGAGATTTTGTGGTGGAAATTGGGAGGTTTGGAGTTGGTACATTTGAACTACTCGGTTTTTTCATGGTGTAAATGTGGTTTTGAGTTACTTTAATGATTTTTTGGTTGAATGATGGAGATTGGAGTATTTTTTGATATGGTACATTTGAACTACTCGGTTTTTTGATTGTTTAAATGGGGTTTTGGGTTGCTCTAATGATTTTATGGTTGATTTAATGGAAATTGGAGTATCTTTTAAAATGGTACATTTGAACTAATCTTTGTTTTAAGGATTGAGAAGGTATTTTGGAGGATTTTCTTGGAGGGTTATGAAAGGACGGGGTAGAAATGGAAGAAGATACATTTGAACTATTTAGGGTGGATCTTGTAGTGAGAAATGGGAGGTTGGAGAGGTTTTTTGGAAATGGTACATTTGACCTACTCGGCTTTTTGATGGTCTAAATGTGGTTTTGGGTTGATCAAATGATTTTATGGTTAAATGAAAGAATATTGGAGAATTTTTGGAATGGTACATTTGAACTAATTGGGGTTTTGATGATTTGGAAGTGGATTTGAATCGGTTGGGAGGTTTGGAGTTGGTACATTTGAACTAATGGGGGTTTTGTTTGAATTTTTCGGTGTTTTGAGTGTTTGGAGGTGGATTTGAGTGGTTTTTGGAGTTGGTACATTTGAACTACTTGGCGTTTTGATGGTTTTAATGTGGTTTTGGATTGCTCCAATGATTTTATGGTTGATTGAAAGGAGGTTGGAGTATTTTCTGAAATGGTACATTTGAACTACTCCTTGTTTTGAGGTTTTAGAAGGTTTTTTGGAGAATTTTTTGAGGGGGGAGAAATGGAACATGGTACTTTTAAACTATTCAGTATTTTGAATGATTCTTTTGGTAATTTTTAGTGGAAAATGGAGTTTTTTGTTGTGGTTGAAATGGTACATTTGAACTACAGGGCTTTTTCATGGTTTAAATGTGGTTTTAGGTTACTCTAATGATTTTATGGTTGATTGAAAGGAGATTGGAGTATTTTGTGAAATGGTACATTTGAACTACTCCGTTTTTTGATGGATTAAATGGGGTTTTGGGTTGCTCCAATGATTTTATGGTTGATTTCATGGAGATTGGAGTATTTTTTGAAATGGTACATTTGAACTACTCCGTTTTTTGATGGTTTAAATGGGGTTTTGGGTTGCTCTAATGATTTTATGGTTGATTTCATGGAGATTGGAGTATTTTGTGAAATGGTACATTTGAACTACTCCGTTTTTTGATGGTTTAAATGGGGTTTTGGGTTGCTCTAATGATTTTATGGTTGATTTCATGGAGATTGGAGTATTTTTTGAAATGGTACATTTGAACTACTCCGTTTTTTGATGGTTTAAATGGGGTTTTGGGTTGCTCTAATGATTTTATGGTTGATTTCATGGAGATTGGAGTATTTTGTGAAATGGTACATTTGAACTACTCCGTTTTTTGATGGTTTAAATGGGGTTTTGGGTTGCTCTAATGATTTTATGGTTGATTTCATGGAGATTGGAGTATTTTTTGAAATGGTACATTTGAACTACTCCGTTTTTTGATGGTTTAAATGGGGTTTTGGGTTGCTCTAATGATTTTATGGTTGAATGATGGGAGATTGGAGTATTTTTTGAAATGGTACATTTGAACTACTCCGTTTTTTAAGGGTTTAAATGTGGTTTTGGGTTGTTCTAATGATTTTATGGTTGATTTCATGGAGATTGGAGTATTTTGTGAAATGGTACATTTGAACTACTCGACTTTTTTATGGTTTAAATGTGGTTTTAGGATGATCAAATGATTTTTTGATTAAATGAAAGGAGGTTGGAGTATTTTTTAAAATGGTACATTTGAACTACTCCTTGTTTTAAGGATTCAGAAGGTATTTTGGAGGATTATGAAAGGAAGGGGTAGAAATGGAAAAAGGTACATTTGAACTATTTAGGGTGGTTCTTTTAGTAAGAAATGGGAGGTTGGAGAGGTTTTTTGGAAATGGTACATTTGAACTACTCCTTATTTTGACGATTCGGAAGATATTTTGGAGGATTTTGTTAGAGGGTGGTGGGAGAAATGGGATGGTGCGTTTGAACTACTCGTTGTTTCAAAACTATGGAGGTGGATTTGAATGGGTTTTGGGGTAATTTTGTTGGAAAATTGGGGGAAGGGGAGTTTTTTTGTTCTGGTGGAAATGGTACATTTGAACTACTTGTCGGTTTAATGGTTTACATTCCGTTTTGGATTGGTCTAATGATTTTATGATTGAATAAAAGAAGTTTGGAGTATTTTTGAAGTTGGTACATTTGAACTACTTTGCGTTTTGATGGTTTAAACTTGATTTTAAATGGATTTGATGGTTGTATGAGTCAATAATTGGTGATTTGAGCGTTTTAACAAAAATGGTACATTTGAACTACTTCTCGATTTTTGCTTTAATATTTCATTTCAAACCACTCTAGGCGTTTCCGTTCGTCAGCAACACGAAAAAAACGTAATAAGACCTTGGTACATTTGAACTACTCTTCATTTTTGGGCTTAAATGCGTCATTTTTAACAATTTCTGAGGTTTTAATTGATCAAAAATGGCGAAAATTATGTTTACGTCAATGGTACATTTGAACTACTCTAAATTTTTCCCATAAAAGTTCCATTTCTAACCACTTATGAAGTTTTCTACCATCAAGAACGTGGAAAAACGTAAATTCGAGTATGGTACATTTGAACTACTCTTCTTTTTTTGCTTGAATTTTATTTTTTTTTTACTTTTCTGATGTTTCCTTTCATTAAAAACGTCAAAATTGGCATGTATTTTTTTGGTACATTTGAACTACTTCTTAATTAAATTCAATTTCAAACCACTTATGATGTTTTCTATAATCAAGAACGTGAAAAAAACGAATTACGACCATGGTACATTTGAACTACTCTTCATTTTTCCCTTTAAAATAGTATTTTAAACCATTTATAAAGTTTACCATTATCTAGAACGTGAAATAACGTAATTACGCTCATGGTACATTTGAACTACTCTTTATTTTTCTCTTAAAAATTACATTTCAAACCACTTATGAAGTTTTCTACCATCAATAACGTAGAAAAACGTAAATTCGACTATGGTACATTTGAACTACTCTCCTTTTTTTGGCTTAAATGTAATAATTTGTCCATTTTTGACGTTTCCTTTATTCAAAAACGTCAAAATTGTTGTTTATTTTTTTTGGTACATTTGAACTACTTGTCATTTAACACTTAAATATTCCATTTCCAATCACTTATGAAGTTTTCTACCATCAAAAACGTGGAAAAACGTAAATTCGACTATGGTACATTTGAACTACTCTTCATTTTTTTTCGCTTAAAAGTAACATTTTAAACAATTTCTGGCATTTTCTTGTAATTTAAACGTCAAAAACCAACGTTTATGTCATTGGTACATTTGAACTACTCTTCATTTTTTGCCTAAATGTAACATTTTTAACAATTTTTGACGTTTTCTTTATTCAAAAACGTCAAAATTGGTGTTTATTTTTTTTGGTACATTTGAACTACTTCTCATTTAACCATTTCAAACCACTTACGAAGTTTTCTACCATCAAGAATCCGAAAAAAACCGTAAATACGACTATGGTACATTTGAACTACTCTTCATTTTTTGACTAAATGTAACATTTTAAACAATTTTTGACGTTTTCTTTATTCAAAAACGTCAAAATTGGTGTTTATTTTTTGGTACATTTGAACTACTTCTCATTTAACCATTTCAAACCACTTACGAAGTTTTCTACCATCAAGAATCCGAAAAAAACCGTAAATACGACTATGGTACATTTGAACTACTCTTCATTTTTTGACTAAATGTAACATTTTAAACAATTTTTGACGTTTTCTTTATTCAAAAACGTCAAAATTGGTGTTTATTTTTTGGTACATTTGAACTACTTCTCATTTAACCATTTCAAACCACTTACGAAGTTTTCTACCATCAAGAATCCGAAAAAAACCGTAAATACGACTATGGTACATTTGAACTACTCTTCATTTTTTGCCTAACTATAACATTTCAAACAATTTTTGACGTTTTCTTTATTCAAAAACGTCAAAATTGGTGTTTATTTTTTTTGGTACATTTGAACTACTTCTCATTTAACCATTTCAAACCACTTGTAAAGTTTTCTACCATCAAGAATCCAAAAAAAACCGTAAATACGACTATGGTACATTTGAACTACTCTTCATTTTTTACCTAAATATAACATTTTTAACAATTTTTGACGTTTTCTTTATTCAAAAACGTCAAAATTGGAGTGTATCTTTTTGGTACATTTGAACTACTGCTTATTTTTCGTTGAAATGTACCATTTCTGACGATTTTTAAAGTTTCCTGCTATCGAAATCTTAAAGAAACGTCATTAAGTGGTTGGTACATTTGAACTACTCCCCCAAAAAATTTCTCTTTCCTCCCCGATTCCGAACTTTCTAAAATAAAAAATGGGGAAAAGAGTGCCCCCCCTTCGATTGTGATATTTGTCGATTTTCTATCCTGATAAAAATAATAATAATAATATCAATTTAGATTATTATTATTATTTTTTTTTTATTTTTTTGTTTGTATAGGAAATGATTTATATATGTACATATATATTTAAATAATGTGTACATACGAACTACTTTATTAATTATTATTATTATTATTAATTCTTTATATTGTCTATTATTATTATTATTTTTATTTTTACTTCAATTTTTTTCTGTCGTCACTTTTGGACGTAGATAAAATTTTGTTTGTGTATGTAGTTGTAAATATTTGAAATGAACGATGTATATAAAAAATGCTGTACGTAAATTTGTAAGTAAAATATTTTTATATACGCGAAATGAAAAAAAAAAGATGAAAAATTATTGAGAAAATGAATAAAATAGAGAAAGAGAATATTGAAAGTTTGTAATAAATTTTTTTGGAAATTTTTGTGTTTTATTTCTTTCTTTTTTATAGAGAAATTTTGGAGGTGATGTCTAGAATTTTTGGCCCAAAATCCGATTTTTGACGTGAATTTAGAATTTTTGGAGTAAAACTCGGAATTTTGACGGGGATTTAGAATTTTTTGGTCCGAAATTCGGAATTTTTGACTAGAATTGAGAAGTTTTGGAACAAAACTCGGTATTTTGTCGTGAATTTAAAAATTTTTGTCCAAAACTTGGATCTTTTTGGTCCCAAACTCGGAATTTTGTTGTGAATTGCGAGTTTTTACTTGAATTGAGAATTTTTGACAAAAATTAAATAAATTTTCAAGCAATTTAACTTTTTTGGATCAATTTTGACGTGAATTTAGAATTTTTGGGCTAAAACTCGGAATTTTTTACTAGAATTGAGAATTTTTGGGATTAAAACGTGGAATTTTCAAATGAATTTTGAATATTTGGCCCAAAAATCCGAATTTTGACATGAATTTAGAATTTTTTGGTTCGAAACTCGGAATTTTGACGTGAATTGGACTTTTTACTTGAATTGAGAATTTTTGGCAAAAATAAAATAAATTTTCAAGTAATTTAACTTTTTTGGCTCAATTTTGACGTGAATTTAGAATTTTTGGACTAAAACTCGGAATTTTGACGTGAATTTAGAATTTTTTGGTCCGAAATTCGGAATTTTTTACTAGAATTGAGAAATTTTGGGTATTTTGTCGTGAATTTAAAAATGTTTGTCCAAAACTGGGATTTTTTGGTCCCAAACTCGGAATTTTGTCGTGAATTGCGAGTTTTTTACTTGAATTGAGAATTTTTGGCCAAAATTAAATAAATTTTCAAGTAATTTAACTCTTTTGGCTCAATTTTGACGTGAATGTAGAATTTTTGGACTAAAACTCGGAATTTTGACGGGAATTTAGAATTTTCGGCCCAAAACTCGACATTTTGATGTGAATTGAATATTTTTGGTCCGAAATTCAGTATTTTCAAGGGTACTGAGAAATTTTGAGCCAAAACTCGGAATTTTGACGTGAATTGAATATCTTTAATTCAAAACTCGAAATATTGACATGAATTTAAAATTTTCGGCCCAAAATTCGACATTTTGCCGTGAATTGAAATATTTTTGGTCCGGAATTCAGAATTTTCAAGGGAATTGACAAATTTTTAGCCAAAACTCGGAATTTTGACGTGAATTGACAATTTTTGACCAAAAATCCGAATTTTGACGTGAATTGAATATTTTTGGTTCAAAACTCGTAATATTGACGTGAATTTAGAATTTTCGGCCCAAAACTCGTAATTTTGACATGAATTGAAAATTTTTCGGCCCAAAATTCGACATTTTGATTTGAATTAGAGTTTTGGTCCAAATTGATAATTTTTTCTTTATAAATTGAGAATTTTTGGCCGAAGATTGGAAATTTCGACGTCAATTGAGAATTATTGGCCCAAAATTTGGCGATTTTGAAGTCACTTTGGAATTTTTGGTCCAAATTCAGAGTTTTTGACAAAATTTTGTAGAAATTTGGAGATTTTGAATTCATTTTAGAATATTTGGTCCAAATTCACACACAACCAAGTCATTCGAATATTTTTCGGCCAAATTAAGTAAAAACAGCTTTATGGACCAAATTGAGTTTAACTAACAAAAAACGGCCATTTTTGCTACGAATTGAACATTATTGGCCCAAATCGAGTATATTCCAGGTAAAACCAATCATTTTACTCCAGATCGATTAATTTTGGGCCAAATCCAGTTCTTTCTTCGTAAACCGGGGATTTTCGATCAACTTTTTAAATTTTGGCCGAAAGGAACTGGGAAATGTCCAAACAAACTACGTCAATTTTGTAAAATTCTTTATTTGATTGTCAATTAACACGAAAAAAAAATGATAATATGGAGGGTCAAATTTGAATAAAAATGTAGAAGTTTCTGGCAAAATGATGTAAAAATACTTTTTTTTTAATATAAATTGGATAATAATGATAATACTATTTTTGGGCCGTTTGTGATTTGTATTCGATGAACGTTGTCCTCATGTCGGCCAAAGCTTCTTCGATTTTTCTGACGAATCGGTGACAATCCTTCAAAAAAAAAAAAAAAAAAAAGTTAATCCGGAGTTTGGTCCAAAACGAGTAATTTTTGGCCAAAATAACCCAATTTGAGGATTTTTGACAAAATTAAAGTATTTTTACCAAAATAGGCTAATTTTAGTATTTTTTGACAAAATCGAATAATTTTTGGCCAAAATAGTCCATAATGATTATATTAGGCCCAAATCAAGTGTATTTTGGCCAAAATACCTCCATTTGACTAAATCGGGCCAAAACGAGTATCTGCTGGTCAAAATAGCCCTATTTGAGTACATTTGGAACCAAATTTTAGTATTTTTGGCCCAAATCGAGTAATTTTTGGCCAAAATATCCCAATTTGAGTATTTTTGACATAAATGAAGTAATTTTTACCAAAATAGCCTAATTTTACTATTTTTTGACAAAATCGAATAATTTTTGGCCAAAATAGCCCATATTTGAAAATGTTGGGACCAAATCAAGAATATTTTGGCCAAAATACCTCAATTTGAGTATTTTTGGCACAAATGAGGTATTTTTACCCAAAATACCCTAATTTTAGTATTTTTTCCAAATCCATTAATTTTTGGCCAAAATAGTACATAATAATTATGTTGGGCCCAAATCAAGTGTATTTTGGCCAAAATACCTCCATTTGACTAATTCGGCCCAAATCGAGTAACTATTGGTGAAAACAACCCAATTTCAGTATTTTTGGCTTAAATCGAGTAATTTTTGGCCACAATAGCCCAATTTTAATTTGTTAGACCCCAATCAAATTTATTTTCGCCAAAATACATCCACTTGACTAATTAGGTCAAAATAGCCCAATTTGAGTATTTTTGGCCCAAAATCGAGCATTTTTGATAAAATTAAGAAATTTTGAATCAAAAATTTATTTTTAGGGTCTGATTTGGATATTATTAACATACTTAGTTTAATTTTGGCCAAAAACGAAAATTTTTGTTCCAAATCCAGAATTTTGGTCTAAATTGAGTAATTTCCGCCAAAAACTTAAATTTATAAAATAATTGAGTATTTTTGGCCCAAATCGAGCGTTTTTGTATATACCCAAAATTTTTGGACCAAATCAAAAATATTTTTGGGCTAAATTTTGATAAATTGATAAATTTTCGTCCAAATCAAGATTTTTTTGTTTGAACCAAATTTTTTGGCCCAAATTAAATATGTTTGGGCTAAATTTCGATAAAATTGTTAAATTTTCGTCCAAACCTATTTTTGCTTAAACCAAATAATTTTGGCCCAATTCGAATGTTTTTGGAGTAAATTTCGACTAATTGATAGTTTTTTTTTGGTCCAAATCAAGAATTTTTTTAAACCAAATATGTTTGGCCCAAATCGAGCGTTTTTCGCACATACCAAACATTTTAGGTCCAAATCGAACATGTTTGGGCTAAATTTCGACCAACTAATAAATTTTTGTCCAAATTAATTTTTTTGTCGCAAACCAAATATTTTTGGCCAAAATCTAATGTTTTTGCGTAGAAACATCATTTTGGCACAATTCGAATATTTTTGGGCTAAATTTTGACAAATTATTCGATTTTTGGTCCAAATCGAGTATATTTTTTGACAAAATAGCCCAATTTGAAGATTTTTGATCCGAATCAAGTATTTTTTGGCCAAAAATGAAATTTTTCGTTCTAAATCCCGAATTTTGGTCTAAATTGAGTAATTTCAGCCAAAATCTAGTATTTTTCGTACATACAAAAAACTTGTTGGCCCAAATTGAGCGTATTTCGTATAAACAAAATAGTTTTGGCCCAAATTGAGCGTATTTCGTATAAACCAAATTTGTTTGGCCCAAATCAAATAATTTTGAGGTAAATTTCTACAAATTGAGAAATGTTCGCCCAAATCAAAAATTTTTGCTCAAACAAATATTTTTGGGCTAAATCGAGTGTTTCTTGCACAAACCCAATATGTTTGGGCCAAATCAAATATTTTTGGGCAAAATTTCGACAAATTGATCAATTTTCGTCCAAATCAAGATTTTTTTGAACAAACCAAATATTTTTGGCTCAAATCGACAGTTTCTTGCAAAAGCCGAATATTTTTGGCCAAAATTGAGTGTTTCTTGCTCAAACCAAATATTTGTGGCCCAAATCGACCGTTTTTCATACAAACCAAATAATTTGGCCTAAATCAAATATTTTTGAGCTAAGTTCCGACAAATTGATCAATTTTCATCCAAATCAAGATTTTTTTGCTTAAACCAAATCTTTTAGGCCCAAATCAAATATTTTGGGCTAAATTTCGACAAATTGACAAATTTTCGTCCAAATGAATTTTTTTTGCTCAAACCGAATATTTTTGGCCCAAATCGACCGTTTTTCGTACAAACCAAATCAAAAATTTTTGGGCTAATTTTCGTCAAATTCAAGAATTTTCGCTCAAACCAACTCATTTTGGCCCAAATCGAGTATTTCTTGCACAAACCAAATATTTGTGGCCCAAATCGAACGTTTTTCATACAAACCAAATATATTTGGCCCAAATCGACCATTTTTCATACAAACCAAATAATTTGGCCCAAATCGAGTGTTTCTTGCACAAACCAAATATTTGTGGCCCCAATCGGCCGTTTTTCATACAAACCAAATATGTTAGGCCCAATTCGACAGTTTTTCGCACAGGCCAAATATTTTAGGCCCAAATCGAATTTTTCTTGCACAAACAAAATATGTTTGGCCCAAATAGAACGTTTTTCATACAAACCAAATATATTTGGCCCAAATCGTTTGTTTCTTGTAGAAACCAAATAATTTGGCCCAAATCGTTTGTTTCTTGCACAAACAAAATATGTTTGGCCCAAATCGAACGTTTTTCATACAAACCAAATAATTTGGCCTAAATAAAATATTTTTGAGCCAAGTTCCGACAAATTGATCAATTTTCATCCAAATCAAGATTTTTTGCACAAACAGTAAATTTTTGGCCCAAATCGATTGTTTCTTGTACAATCCAAATATTTGTGGCCCAAATCGAGCGTTTTTCATACAAACCAAATATTCGTGGCCCAAATCGAGTGTTTCTTGCACAAACCAAATATTTGTGGCCCAAATCGACCGTTTTTCATACAAACCAAATATTTTTGGCCCAAATCGTTTGTTTCTTACAAAAACCAAATATATTTGGCCCAAATCGACCATTTTTCATACAAACCAAATAATTTGGACCAAATCATTTATTTCTTGCAAAAACCAAATAATTTGGCCCAAATCGTCTGTTTCTCATACAAACCAAATATCTTTGGCCCAACCGAAATACTCACCGTCGTCGGACAACTCTTCTTATTCGACACGTGGAAGAACAGCAAATCCTCCCCGGCTATAATGTACGACACCCCGTACCCATCATCGGCCACCGGCCCGAATCCACCGCCGGCCGAAATACACTTGGGATACTTCTTCAAATCCAACCGAGTCGTTTGGCCGTGCGGCGTTTGCGACGTCGACAACCGCCACGGCTCGCCGAGCACCTCCCGCAAGAAGGGCGACTCCACCTCCAAGTACTTGGACACCACGTACAGGCAAAACAAGTGACGATCGATCCCTTTGCCGCACATCGCGTTCTGGTATCCCAACTGCAACCAAAAACGATCAATCGATCAAAAAAAACGTCCAAACGGCCGTTTACACTCACCTGGTGCGAGGCGCAGGCCGTTCTCAGCAAACGCACCCGTTCTTGGACGTCCGACGCGGCATCCTCCATCGCCCGAACCCATTTCACCGAATCCACCGTTACGGGCCGCAGCGTTTCCGTCCGGCCTTCTCTGAAACGGACGTTTTTACTAAGAAAAAACAAAAAAAAAAACGAAATTTACCTAAAAAGTCTGGTCATTGTGGCCTCGTACGTCAAGCAAAACTTCCCCGCGTCTCGGAAATACGCCAACTGGAGCGCCATCTGCACGTAAGCGTCCGGACTCACCCCGCACGTTTTCATGAACCCCTTGCCGTAGCTGTCGTGGACGAAAATCCTCAAATCGATGTCCTGGATCAATTTTTCGGCCACCGCGACGGATTTCTGGATGGCGTCGTGGGCTTCGAATTTCAGTTCCCAGTTGAGGCGCGTAGGGGTGGGGGGCGAGGTTTCCGGTTTGCCTACGGTGTTGCCGGATTCGTCGTATCTGTAAAAGTTTGAATCGATAACAAAGGGAAGAAACGAAGAGGAAATGACAGTTGACGTTTGACGTAACAAAAAGCTGGAGCATGCGCGCGCGCACGTCATGCAACATTCCTAAAGCCGTCTCGGTTAGTAAAAGTTGGGTTAGGTAGGTTGTTTTTTTTTTTGGTCGTAGAAAAAACGTAGTACGTGCGCTGTTAGGTGTTAGACGTAAGATGCTGATTTTTAAGTGAGGAGCGGGGGGATGATTCCCGTTAAAAAACTGGGACGTGAGTTACTTATTGCTTCCTATTAAATAATTGGGACATGACTATCACCTTCATTGCTTCCCATTCATTATTTGGGAAGAAATTACAAACTGTATTGCTTCCCATTAATTATTAATTAATTGGGTCACATTTGAATCGTTCACTGCTTACCATTAATTAATTAATTAATTGAGACGAAATTACAACCTTCATTGCTTCCCATTAATTAATTAATTGGGTCACCTTTGAATCGTTCATTGCTTCCCATTAATTAATTAATTGGGACGAAATTACAACCTGTATTGCTTCCCATTAACAAAATGGGACGCAGTTACAATTTCCATGTTGCTTCCCATTAATAAAATGGGACATGACTACAACCTGTATTGCTTCCCATTAATTAATTAATTGGGATATGACTACAACCTTCATTGCTTCCCATTAATTAATTAATTAGGGCGAAATTATACCCTATATTGCTTCCCATTAACAAAATAGGACGCAGTTACAATTTCCATGTTGCTTCCCATTAATAAAATGGGACATGACTACAACCTGTATTGCTTCCCATTAATTAATTGGAACGAAATTACAATCTGGATTGCTTCCCATTAATTAATTAATTGGGATATGACTACAACCTTCATTGCTTCCCATTAACAAAATGGGACGCAGTTACAATTTCCATGTTGCTTCCCATTAATAAAATGGGACATGACTACAACCTGTATTGCTTCCCATTAATTAATTAATTGGGATATGACTACAACCTTCATTGCTTCCCATTAATTAATTAATTAGGGCAAAATTATACCCTATATTGCTTCCCATTAACAAAATAGGACGCAGTTACAATTTCCATGTTGCTTCCCATTAATAAAATGGGACATGACTACAACCTGTATTGCTTCCCATTAATTAATTGGAACGAAATTACAATCTGGATTGCTTCCCATTAATTAATTAATTGGGATATGACTACAACCTTCATTGCTTCCCATTAACAAAATGGGACGCAGTTACAATTTTAAGTTGCTTCCCATTAATAAAATGGGACATGACTACAACCTGTATTGCTTCCCATTAATTAATTAATTGGGATATGACTACAACCTTCATTGCTTCCCATTAATTAATTAATTAGGGCGAAATTATACCCTATATTGCTTCCCATTAACAAAATAGGATGCAGGTACAATTTCCATGTTGTTTCCCATTAATAAAATGGCACATGACTGCAATCTGTATTGCTTCCCATTAATTGGGTCACATTTGAAACGTTTATTGCTTCCCATTAATTAATTGGGACGAAATTACAATCTGTATTGCTTCCCATTAATTAATTAATTAGGGCGAAATTATACCCTATATTGCTTCCCATTAACAAAATAGGATGCAGGTACAATTTCCATGTTGTTTCCCATTAATAAAATGGCACATGACTGCAATCTGTATTGCTTCCCATTAATTGGGTCACATTTGAAACGTTTATTGCTTCCCATTAATTAATTGGGACGAAATTACAATCTGTATTGCTTCCCATTAATTAATTAATTAGGGCGAAATTATACCCTATATTGCTTCCCATTAACAAAATAGGACGCAGTTACAATTTCCATGTTGCTTCCCATTAATATTGATGACATTTGACAATATTGCAATTTTTTGTAACTTCCCATTAATGGAAAAATTTTAGGTAATTAAGGCACATCTTCCCATTAAAATGGGTTGAGAAATCTTCCCTTTAACGAAGCTTCCCATTAAGAAATTCAGGAAATTATTTCGTCCTCCATTATTTAAAGCTTCCCGCTATAAACACACAAAATTATGGTCATCTTCCCCAAATTAATGCTTCCCATTAAGAAGTTAATGCACATCTTCCTTAATTAAAGCTTCCCGTTAAGGCAATTAAGAAATTAGAGCTTATCTTCCCATTAAGTATATTTCTTGCTTCCCATTAATAAAATTGAACAATATGACGCTGAATACTGCTTCCCATGAATTAAATTGGGTGAAAATATGATCGTTATTGCTTCCCATTAATAAATTTATACTTCAATCATCTTCCCATTCATAAAATCAGACAAAATTAGTATTTATTACTTTCCATTAATAAAATTGGACAATTTAAAGTATATTTTTGCTTCCCATTAAAAAATTAAACCAAAATATGCTTAATATTGCTTCCCATTGATAAAATTGCACAAAATGAATATTTATTACCTCCCAACAATAAAATTGAACAATTTAATGTATATTGTTGCTTCCCATTATGAAAATTGAACAATACTACGTTCAATTCCCATGAATTAAAGTGGTCAAATCATGATTTCTTCCCATTCACACACTTGGACAAAAAACTACACTTCATTCTAATTCCCATTAAAAAGTTGAACAAAATTACGTAAAGCATTGCTTCCCATCAACAAAGTTGGACACAACTATGCCCAATATTGCTTTGCTTCCCATTAATGAAATTGGACCAAACTGTGCTTCCATTGATAAACTTGGATAAATGTATACTCCATTCCTCTTCCTATTAATAAAGTTGGCACAAAATTACTGTTTACAGCTTTCCATTAAAAAAATGCATCAAACTATGGTCAATATGGATTCCCATTAAAAAAACTGTCCAAAATTAAACCTCATATTGCTTCCCATTAATAAACTTGGACAAATTTATTCTTTCTTGCTTCCCATTAATAAAATTTAACAAAATTAGGTTTAGGATTGCTTCCCATCAACAAAGTTGGATACAACTATGCTTAATATCGCTTCCTATTAATGAAATTGTCTAAAATTTAGCCCAATATTGCATCCCATTAATAAAATTGTTCAAAAATTAAATCCAAAATTATTTCCCATTAATAAAATTGTCCAAAATTAAGCCCATAATGCTTTCCATTAATAAAATTGTCCAAAATTATTTCCCATTAATAAAAGTGTCCAAAATTAAGCCCATAATGCTTTTAATTAATAAAATTGTCCAAAATTGCTTCCCATTAAAAATTAAACCAAACTATTCTTAATATTGCTTCCCATTAATGAAATTGTCCAAAAATTAAATCAAAAATTATTTCCCATTAATAAAATTATCCAAAATTAAGCCCATAATGCTTTCCATTAATAAAATTGTCCAAAATTATTTCCCATTAATAAAAAAGTCCAAAATTAAGCCCATAATGCTTTTAATTAATAAAATTGTCCAAAATTGCTTCCCATTAAAAATTAAACCAACTATTCTTAATATTGCTTCCCATTAATAAAATTGTCCAAAATTGCTTCCCATTAAAAATTAAACCAAACTATTCTTAATATTGCTTCCCATTAATAAAATTGTCCAAAACTATTTCTCATTAATAAAATTGTCCAAAATTATTTCCTATTCATAAAATTGTCCAAAACTATTTCTCATTACTAAAATTGTCCAAAATTATTTCCCATTAATAAAATTGTCCAAAATTAACCCCATAATGCTTTCAATTAATAAAATTGTCCAAAATTAGGTCCAATATTGCTTCCCATTAATAAAATTGTCCAAAATTAAGCCCATAATGCTTTTCATTAATAAAATTGTCCAAAAATAAGCGCAATATTGCTTCCCATTAAAAAATTAAATCAAACTATTCACAATATTGCTTCCGATTAATAAAATTGCCCAAAATTGCTTCCCATTAATAAAATAGTCCAAAATTAAACCCAATATTGTTTCCCATTAAAAAAAATTAAACCAAACTATGCTTAATATTTCGTCCCATTAATAAAATTGTCCAAATTAAGCCCAAAATTGCTTTCCATTAATAAAATTGTCCAAAAATAAGCGCAATATTTCTTCCCATTAATAAAATTGCCCAAAATTGCTTCCCATTAATAAAATAGTCCAAAATTAAACCCAATATTGCTTCCCATTAAAAAAAATTAAACCAAACTATGCTTAATATTTCGTCCCATTAATAAAATTGTTCAAAATTAAGCCCAAAATTGATTTCCATTAATAAAATTGTCCAAAAATAAGCGCAATATTTCTTCCCATTAATAAAATTGTCCAAAATTGCTTCCCATTAAAAAAATTAACCAAACCATTCTTAACATTGCTTCCCATTAATAAAATTGTACAAAACCTCATCCACCACGTCTTCCCATTAACAATTTTCAACCAACCACCCCCCCCTTCCCCACAACTAAACCAACTAAACCCAAACCAAACAACAAAAAAAAACCAGTACCGTAGACATTATCTTTTATCAAAAGGGTCGCAATTCAATTTAAAAACAAATCCAACAAAAAAAAAAATCAGTAACCACCAATCAAACTTTATAATAATACATACACGAAAAAAAAAAAAGCACATCTACTTTTCCCCCCATTCCTCCCCCCCCATTAACCACCACCGCTACCATCACCATTACAACCCCCCCAAACCACCCAAAAACCCAAATACAAAACACACACAATTACACAAACACCAAAAACCAAAAATATTTAAAAAAAAAAACTTTTACCGGCACTCCCCAACTTCCTCGGTGAGCACAAACTCCCACAGGTGCGACATAATGGCCGCGTCAGCCCTACAACACAACAACAACAAAAAAAAAGAAAAAAATTGGTACCACTGTTCTCCACGTTGTCAGATTGTCAAAAACTTCACCAAAACTAAATCCAAAAACTTACCAAGAATGCTCCGCATTAAACCCGATTCTTCCATTACTTCCCACACACAGGGTGAACGATTTATCGAACCACCTATCATATCCGCTACCATGGAGCAACTTCCTTCCATAATCGTCCAACTTGGCCGGATCTTTCTACGGAAACAAAGAGCAAAACTTCAACTCCAAAAAACCTACACCAAAACCCATCAAAACTCACCGGGTCGTAGATATATGGAAAATCGTCCAAAACCACGACGAAAGCGGCTTTTTCCACCACGTCCAACGACGCCCGGTTCACCCCTTTGTTGAACAACTGCGCCCGCACCTTAGCCCAATGTCCACGCTCTCCAGCAGTCAACGCAGCCAACTTTTCCTCCCCCAACGCAGGCAAAGAATCGTCCTCCAATATATGCTGGATCTGGCTGTAAACCGAGGAAAAATTACTCCCAAACACCCTCCCCAAAAAACTCCTCCAGCAGCAACTCACATCTGTATCTCGCAGGGTTTGAGCAGCCTCCTCTTGTAGATCACCACCTTGTAGTACCTACCCTTGTGGTACACCACCACATGGTTGGAGTCCAACCAATGCTGGATCTTATCGGTCTCTCTTCCGGGTATTCTGGTGGTGTTGAAGATCCTTTCGTATTGCCAGGAACACAGGGGCACCAAGCCTTGCACCAGGATGGGTTCCAGTTCTTGGCGCTCCACCAGGCGGCGGAACACCAGCAGGATGTGGATGACGAAGGCCGCCCGCGCGGCTTGGTTATGGGTAGGGTGCAAGAGTAGAGCGTCGATGCCGTAGAAGTTGGAGTTGATCATGAGGGGGGAGCGGCCGCGCAGGTAGACGTACTCCTCCCACCAATCGGAGACGTAGTTGGTGGACCACCAGGATTTGAGGAGGAGGTAGCGTTGGAGTTTGGCGCCGATGCCGCGTTCAAAGTCGACGGCCAGTTGTTTCATGCGGTCGTAGTCGTGGGGGTCGAGTAGGGCTTCGACGCTCTTGAGGTACTAGGAGAAAATCGGGGGTTAGATTGGTATAGAATGGAGTTTGTTGCTCTAGAAGGTTTTTAATTGTAAAATTTAGAGTTTTCTATACAGGTTTATAGTTGGTTAAGTTTTTTAGAAACTTGGAATTCTGATCTAAGTAAATTGCTGTTGAAACTGTGATTTATTGTTCTAGAATAGAGTTTGTTGTTCTAGAAGATTTCTATAGTAAAATTTACGGTTTTTTGTATAGATTTTTGATTAATGAAGCTTTCTAGAGATTTTACAATCCTATTCTAAGTAAAATGTTGTTAAAACTGTGATATATTGTTCTAGAATAGAGTTTGTTGTTCTAGAAGGTTTCTATAGCAAAATTTACAGTTTTTCATACAGATTTATAATCAATTAAGTTTTTTAGAGACTTGTCGAATTCTAATCTAAGTAAAATGCTATTAAAACTGTGATTTATTGTTCTAGAATAGAGTTTGTTGTTCTAGAATGTTCTTATAGTAAAATATACAGTTTTTTATATAGATTTATGATTAATGTAGTTTTCTAGATATTTACTAACATAAAATGCTGATAGAACTCTGATTTATTGTTCTAGAATAGAGTTTTGTTGTTCTAGAAGATTTCTATAGTAAAATTTACGGTTTTTTGTATAGATTTTTGATTAATGAAGCTTTCTAGAGATTTTACAATCCTATTCTAAGTAAAATGTTGTTAAAACTGTGATTTATTGATCTAGAATAGAGTTTTGTTGTTCTAGAAGATTTCTATAGTAAAATTTACGGTTTTTTGTATAGATTTCTGATTAATGAAGCTTTCTAGAGATTTTTTAAACTCTAATCTAAGTAAAATGCTATTAAAACTGTGATTTATTGTTCTAGAATAGAGTTTGTTGTTCTAGAAGGTTTCTATAGCAAAATTTACTGTTTTTTCTATAGATTTATAATCAATGAAGCTTTCTAGAGATTTTTTAAATCATATCCTAAGTTAAATGCTATTTAAACTGTTATTTATTGTTCTAGAATAGAGTTTATTGTTCTAGAATAGAGTTTTGTTGTTCTAGAAGATTTCTATAGTAAAATTTACGGTTTTTTGTATAGATTTCTGATTAATGAAGCTTTCTAGAGATTTTACAATTCTATTTTAAGTAAAATGTTGTTAAAACTGTGATTTATTGATCTAGAATAGAGTTTGTTGTTCTAGAAGATTTCTGTAGTAAAATTTATAGTTTTTCTTTCAGATTTATAGTCAATGAAGTTTTTTAGAGACTTCTCAAATCTATATCCTAAGTTAAATGCTGTTAAAACTGTTATTTATTGTTCTAGAATAGAGTTTATTGTTCTAGAATAGAGTTTGTTGTTCTAGAAGATTTCTGTAGTAAAATTTATAGTTTTTCTTTCAGATTTATAGTCAATGAAGTTTTTTAGAGACTTCTCAAATCTATATCTAATTAAAATGCTGTTAAAACTGTTATTTATTGTTCTAGAATAGAATTTTGTTGTTCTAGAAGCTTTCAATAGTAAAATTTACAGTTCTCTAATCAATTAAGTTTTTTAGAGACTTGTCGAATTCTAATCTAAGTAAAATGCTATTAAAACTGTGATTTATTGTTCTAGAATAGAGTTTGTTGTTCTAGAATGTTCTTATAGTAAAATTTGCAGTTTTTTATATAGATTTATGATTAATGAAGCTTTCTAGATATTTACTAAAATAAAATGCTGATAGAACTCTGATTTATTGTTCTAGAATAGAGTTTGTGATTCTAGAAGCTTTCTATAGTAAAATTTACAGTTTTTCATACAGATTATATTCAATGAAGCTTTTTAAATCCTATTTTAAGTAAAATACTATTAAAACTGTGATTGATTGTTCTAGAATAGAGTTTTGTTGTTCTAGAAGATTTCTATAGTAAAATTTATAGTTTTTCTTTCAGATTTATAGTCAATGAAGTTTTTTTAGAGACTTCTCAAATCTATATCTAATTAAAATGCTGTTAAAACTGTTATTTATTGTTCTAGAATAGAGTTTTGTTGTTCTAGAAGATTTCTATAGTAAAATTTACGGTTTTTTGTATAGATTTCTGATTAATGAAGATTTCTAGAGATTTTTTAAATCATATCCTAAGTTAAATGCTATTAAAACTGTTATTTATTGTTCTAGAATAGAGTTTTGTTGTTCTAGAATGTTTCTATAGCAAAATTTACAGTTTTTTCTATAGATTTATAATCAATGAAGCTTTCTAGAGATTTTTTTAAATCCTTATCTAGGTAAAATGCTGTTAAAACTGTTATTTATTGTTCTAGAATAGAGTTTTGTTGTTCTAGAATGTTTCTATAGTCAAATTTACAGTTCTCTAATCAATTAAGTATTTTGGAGACTTGTCGAATCCTAATCTAAGTAAATTGCTGTTGAAACTACGATTTATTGTTCTAGAATAGAGTTTGTTGTTCTAGAAGGTTTCTATAGCAAAATTTACTGTTTTTTCTATAGATTTATAATCAATTAAGTTTTTTAGAGACTTGTCTAATCCTAATCTAAGTAAATTGCTATTTAAACTGTTATTTATTGTTCTAGAATAGAGTTTTGTAGTTCTAGAAAGTTTCTATAGCAAAAATTACAGTTTTTTATATAGATTTATGATCAATTAAGTTTTTTAGAGACTTGTCGAATCCTAATCTAAGTAAATTGCTGTTGAAACTAAGATTTATTGTTCTAGAATAGAGCTAGTTGTTCTAGATGGTTTCTATAACAAAATTTACAGTTTTTCATATAGTTTTATAATCAATTAAGTTTTTTATAGACTTGTCGAATCCTAATCTAAGTAAATTGCTGTTAAAACTGTGATTTATTGTTCTAGAATAGAGTTTGTTGTTCTAGAAGATTTCTGTAGTAAAATTTATAGTTTTTTGAATAAATGTATGATCAAGAAAGCTTTCTAGAGATTTTTTAAATTCTAATATAAGTAAAATGCTATTAATACTGTGATTTATTGTTCTAGAATAGAGTTAGTTGTTCTAGAAGGTTTCTATAGCAAAATTTACTGTTTTTTCTATAGATTTATAATCAATGAAGCTTTCTAGAGATTTTTTAAATCCTAATCTAGGTAAAATGCTGTTAAAACTGTTATTTATTGTTCTAGAATAGAGTTTTGTTGTTCTAGAATGTTTCTATAGTCAAATTTACAATTTTTTATAGATTTATGATCAATTAAGTTTTTTGGAGACTTGTCGAATCCTAATCTAAGTAAATTGCTGTTGAAACTACGATTTATTGTTCTAGAATAGAGTTTGTTGTTCTAGAAGGTTTCTATAGCAAAATTTACTGTTTTTTCTATAGATTTATAATCAATTAAGTTTTTTAGAGACTTGTCGAATCCTAATCTAAGTAAATTGCTGTTGAAACTAAGATTTATTGTTCTAGAATAGAGCTAGTTGTTCTAGATGGTTTCTATAACAATATTTACAGTTTTTTCTATAGATTTATAATCAATGAAGCTTTCTAGAGATTTTTTAAATCCTAATCTAGGTAAAATGCTTTTAAAACTGTGATTTATTGTTCTAGAATAGAGCTAGTTGTTCTAGATGGTTTCTATAACAATATTTACAGTTTTTTCTATAGATTTATAATCAATGAAGCTTTCTAGAGATTTTTTAAATCCTAATCTAGGTAAAATGCTTTTAAAACTGTGATTTATTGTTCTAGAATAGAGCTTGTTGCTCTAGAAGGTTTCTATAGTAAAATTTAGAATTTTTTATAGATTGATCATCAATTAAGTTTTTTAGAGACTTGTTGAATCCTAATCTAAGTAACTTAATGTTGAAACTACGATTTATTATTCTAGAATAGTTTGTTGTTCTAGAAGGTATCTATAGCAAAATTTACAGTTTTTCCTATAGATTATAATCAATGAAGCTTTTTAAATCCTAATCTAAGTAAAATGCTTTTAAAACTGTGATTTATTGTTCTAGAATGGAGCTTGTTGTTCTAGAAGGTTCTATAATAAAATTTTCAGTTGCACCCCTATTTTTAACCGAAAACACCCCTTAAAACATTTTCTAACCCCAACAAATCTTATAGCACAAAAACAAAACCACCCCCCTAGAAAAAAAAATAAATAAAAATGTCACTCACCCTCTGCATCGTATCGTGCACTCGAGGCAACGGCAACCTCGGCAACGACCCCTGATAACTATACAACCTCGGCGTATTCCAACCGCTGAAAACCTTCACCAACATCAACCACACCACCGTTTTGAAACTCGGTTTCGCACCCCTCGCCCTCGATTCGTACATCCACCCCTTGTACATGAACAACAACTTTAGTATGTACCTCAGTATGTAGATGGCGGTCAGCCAGTACACCAGAGCCGTCAAAAAACAGGCTGTCAGCTGCCAAAACGTCGAATTCCTATTGGAGAATGCAAAAAAAAGAAGAAACTGTTAATAGAGGTTATTTTTTAAGGGTGGGTTTTAATCTTACCCCGGTAATAGATGTAAAAATCGCTCGGTGAGGTTTAGGGGTACTTTAATGCCACCCCAATGAAAGGCGGCGGCCAGGCTCGTTAAAAGAAACAAGTATCTGTAATGACCGGGGTAGACGCCATTGTGGATGCTGTTCTAAAAGAAAATAGACACGAAAAAGAAGAAGATTTGACATTGGTTGTGTTTAGTGACACGGAACAGGTAGTTTAGTGACATGGAACAGGTAGTTTAGTGACATGGAACAGGTAGTTTAGTGACATGGAACAGGTAGTTTAGTGACACGGAACACTTACTTGAAAACGCGCCACTCTCTTCTTCCACGATCGAACGCCGGATTGCCAGACCAAGTGCAAGACTTCTCGGTCGAAATTTACGTTCAGCCCTTCGTGGGTTATGGCGAAGGAAAACGCGACGGCCGAATGGGCTTCCGCCATGATTTTTCTTCACCTAAAATAACAAACTTTGACAAAAAATAAACGTATAAAAAAATACAACCGGCAACGCCGTATCGTACCCTAATTGACGTAAGCTCTAAAAGTTTACGTTCCGTGGCACTACGCGTGTTGATTTAACGTACAGTTTTAAAAAAATTCCACTTGTATCGTACAAAAACAATTAATCAAGTTAATTACATATAAACGATGATAGATAGTAATCAAAATGTAAATTTATTAGTTTGTAGGTCGACGAACCGTTCCAAACAACGAAAAAATCAAAGTACAACGGTTAAATATAGGAAACGACTACCAGGTGCAAAGTACAAAGTTCCAATCACGTAATTTAATAAAATTACGCTATAAACGACAATTTTAATCACGTGTATTTAATTGTTTGTTATCGAACACGAACCCCACGTAATAAAATTCACGTACCAAAACCATTTTAACTAATAAATCTAATAAAAATCAACTATAAATAGAGTCTAGGATTCGACGTGACCTACTTGTTAGTTCTAACTCGATTTTACCGTTATGTAATTAATTTTACAGTTAGAACGTATTAAAAATGTATAAATGGTACTTACCAATTCGATATAAACTATTAAAAAGGGTTAAATAATCATACACGAGGCTAAAAATACCTCGACACTATTTACAAATACAATACACTCACTGTATCACTGTACAAACATTCCACTTGTAAAAAAGATCTTAAATAACATAAAAAACGATTAAAAACTGGTTTGCAATAAACAAATTATATCCACATGCGATGTTTTAAACAATAAAAAATATACAAAACTATCAACAACTGTACAAAATATCTATAACAAACAAGCTGTGGGAATTCTTCTTTTTTAATAGAAAGTAAGGACGTTGCCGGATCGTTATACAACACCTACAATGATAAAAGTGTAATTTTTATACTTAAAAAACGATTTTTATCACTACAGAACTACGTAAAATATATTTTTATTCGATAAAATGTTTATTTAATCAAAATAAATAAGTGTTTAAAACAATTAAACTGTAAATAAAGTGTTTATAATTTTACAACCCGGCAACAACGCGTTAAGGCAAACTTCACCTACGGCGGCTCCTCCTACTTAACGTCAAACTCTTGGAACACTAAATTATAGAACTAGAGAACATCAGTTTTTTGTTCTATGATTATTCATACAACGTTTTCTACTTAAATAACGTGAAATTATTAAAAAAAACACACAATTTTATCGTAATAAACTTTTATTAAACTTTATTTACAGTTAAAAGATATGTTAACGTTACTATTACGATATGTAAGGATTTGACATCTGACAGACGATCTATAATCATGTCATTCGTTTTCTCAATCACTTGAAGTTGAAGTTTCTGCTTGTCATTATACCTAACCTCCATTAATAGGTTAAAATTGAATTTACAACATTTTAAATATTTTAAAGTGTAAAATCATTTAAGAAACTATTAAAAGTGTATACAAATCTTCCAGTTTTATCGAATAATCGTTCGACAGTGTGTTCAAACCGTCTTTTCGATGATTACCTGCCGTTTTCTTCAATACGTCGTATCTAAGTTTACTGCAATATGAAACTTTGGTTAGAAATGGATTTTTTCGAAGGGATTTAAGCAAGCTTTATACAGTTTTTAAAAGAATTTGTTAATATTAAAGTGAAAAAGTTTAGTTTTTATTAAACAGTGCCCAGTTTATTTACAAGAAAGTGCTACTTGAAGAGGGTTATTTTTAACAACAAATTTAGTTAAATTATGTACAATTTAGTGTAAAATATTAAGTTTTTAGTATAAAAAGTGAGTACATTAGTTAGTTTTTCTTATTAATACTTTATACCACCACCAAGCGTTAAGCCAAAACATTTACCAAATAAATTATAAAAAAAAACACATTTCTACCTTTTTTTTAAACATTTTTGTTCGGTTCTTCATTTAAATCTGTCGATAAGTGAAACGGTTTTAATAAATTATTTAAATTTAAACTTTTAATTGAATAAATACCTCGGCTGTTGTTTTTCATGCATCAACATTGTAAATTTACTTAATTCCGGTGGAAATCTACAAGGTTCCAAGTCATTATCAATCAATCTCCTAAAACAACCATTAATCTACGTAAATATAATCTAAAACTAGTAAATTTTATATAAATTCACCTGTAAAAATCATCATCTTCACCACCCCATCCGTAAAAAGAATTAGACATGCCATTTACCTTCTTAAATTGCTCTGTAGTGATAGAAACAACTCCCCCGAATAAACTTAGGTAAGGTAGATTGTATCTACAACATTTTCAACTTAAAAAAACACCAATTGCAACAAGTTTCAAGTTTACCTAAAAGAATCAAGACTGCTCGATATATGTCTAGGTTTTTTAGAACAAACGTATAAATTTCCAGTATTTATCGGTAATAAATCGACGTCGTGTAAAATTAAACAATGAAAATTGGATTCTATTGCAAATTTGGCCCCGAAATTCAACATTCTAGCTCTATTAAACGGTAACGTATCGTTTTGTTCTACCACTATTAATCTGTAATGGATTTGCTGTAACTGCAAAAACCAGTGCATGTAATTGATGAATTTAACTAAATGATGCGATCTATTTCTATACGGTACGATGATCGCAGACCTCTCCAAAGGGGTACAATTTGTAGGTTCATATTCGCCACCTACAATCGCATTTATCACTATTACTAGATTAAAATAAAAAGTAAAAACTCACCGGTTAACGGTCGTACAAAAACTTTTTCATCACTAATCGTATAAATACTAATATCCACGTTATTATTAAGCACTTTATCGTAAGAACAATTTTTGTTGGAGTTCACTATTTTTGGGAAACTTACACTTAACTCGTTCGGAATGTCTTTAGGGGGTATGTAATCGTAACGTCTAGCGTGTCTCGAAGGGTAATACACACCGATTAATATAAAACCGAAACCGATCGCTATTAAAATACGTTTAAACATTATTTTTTCATTTTAATTAGATTCAGACCCTCCATTTTGTTGTCATCGACTTGTAATTTGACGTAACTGACAGTTTCGACGTGAAACTTTACGTTCCGCGATTGACATTCGCTTTAATCGTTCCGAGGTAACGGTTTCCATCACAGGACATAAAACTTGTCGTCGATTATAGATTTTATATAACAATAACGTTATCTGTATATTAAATTAAACGTGGTAATAATCATATGATATAATTAGCGTATATAACGTTACGGTTTATAGTACTACGTAAAATATAAACACTTTCCACGTAAAACTTTAGGTTCCGTGATTGACATTCTTTTTAATCGTTCCGAGGTAACGTTTTCCATCACAGATTATAAAACTTGTCGATTATAGTTTTTATATAATAATAACGTTATCTGTAAATTGTAAATAAAGTTACAAGATGTAATTATCTTTTATAACGTTACGGTTTATCGTACTACGAAAAATATAATCACTTTCCACGTAAAACTTTATGTTCCGTGATTGACATTCCTTTTAATCGTTCCGAGGTTACCGTTTTCCATCACAGATCATAAAACTTGTCGTTGATTATAGATTTTATATAACGATAACGTTATCTGCAATTTAAATTACACGTGATAATAATAATATGATGTAATTAGCGTATTTAACTTTACGTTTTATCGTACTACGTAAGATACAAACTTATCGTTCCGCGATTTGACATGTCCTGGCTGTATACCCGCTACGCGCGAGATTGGATTGACGTGGAAGTGATGGACGCCTGCGCAGTAGTGACTTACGTGGCAGAGCAATCGTAAAAAAGTCTCGTCGATGTTTCCATTATTTATTTATAACAATTATTCGAGGATATTTAGTTAGATTTGCATTGTGAGTAATAAACAAATATCCATTTTATTTATCTGCGTAATTTTTACGCCACTTCGTATCGGTTTAGTGCTAAAAACTTGGATGTTTTTGTGCCAGTATGTCGCCCCAATATTCTTAACCTTTTGTGTGTGTTTTTTTTGTGTTTTTAATTATCAAAATCGTGTTTTTTCGATACTAAATTATCACCAAACTGTAAGTAATAAATTTAAGTATATTTTTTTATACAATTAACAATTCAGAATCATTTAAAACGCAAAACTTGTAATTTGAGTAATTAGGGTTGTAATTTGATGTTTGTTCGATTTTAGATTGATCACGTAAGATGAACCCCCATTTTTTGCCTCCACAACAGTATGGAGGTGGTCCGCAGCCCGTTTTCTCCCCCATAAATCCCCAAATGCAGCAACAATCGTTTCAAAATATTCCACTGGGGCCAACAAAAGCTGGTCAACTTCCAGAAGCTTCCACTGTAAGTTTTCACAAACTTTTTATGTATTTTTACACTTTTTAATGGTGAAATCTTGCAGTTGGGGCCTAGACAACAAATACCACCTAACCAACTGCCACCTACTGTTCAACAAAAAGACTCTTTTGGACATAATGTTGTAGATAATGTCCAACAGCAACAGCAGCTTTTTCAGAACGGTCAAAGTGAGTTTTATTTTATTTTTTATATATTTAGATTGTATTTTTTCAATTTGTTTTATTTGTAGGTTCTTTATCTGTATCTGGTAGACCTCCAGGTGGTTTTCCTCCAACTCCTGCTGGTCCTACTCCAGTGCAAAATTTACCACCAAGACCTGCTTCTAATCAGTCGAATTTAGCTCAAGTTCCACCGGTTAATACTCAAAATCAAGCTGTTGTTGGTGGTCAAGGACAATTTGGGGGGCAACAGCAGATGGCCCCTGCTTCTTTTCCTCCTCCACCTGCTCCGAGTAGTGCTCAGCCACAATTGGGGCCGCCTTTTGCTCCTGTTGGGAAACAGGGTCAGGTGCCTAGACCAGGTCAGCCGAATCTGGGTGGGTTTTCGGGTGTTTCGGGGCCGTATCCTCCGATGGTGGGGCCTCCGGGGCCTCAGCAGCAGTTTGGGGGGACGACCGGTCAGATTAGTAGTCAATTGCAGCAGATGAATTTGTCAGGTGAGTGTAAAAAGTGTGTTTTTTTTTTTATTTTTATATATTATTTTATTTTGATTTTTTGAGTTGTTTAAAAAAAAATCGATTTTATCGATTATTTGTTGGTTTTTTTTCGATTATTTGTTTTGGGAATGAGTTTTTTATGGGTTTTTGGTTTTTGTTGAAAGGTAATCGGATTAATCGATTTTTGGGAGTGGTTTTTTAGAAATAAATATCGATTTTTTTGTTTCGATTATTCGATGTTTGTTGATCGATTTTTTGGCGATTGAGCGTTTTTTGGTGTAGATCATTTTTGAAGAATTGATTAGTTTTTTTTAAATAATCGATTGTTTTTTCGAAGAATCGATTATTTCTTGGAATAATCGATGATTTTTTTGAATGAGTTGGTTATTTTCGTTAAATCGATTTATTTCTATGAGGAATCGATTATTTTTTCGAATGATAGGTAATTTTTTCATATAATCAATTACTTTTTCGAAGAATCGAGTATTTCTTTGAGGATTATTTTCGATTATTTTTTCGAATGATCAATAATTTTTTCAAATAATCGATTATTTTTTCGAATGATCGATGATTTTTTTAGGAATCGAGATTTTTTTCAAATAATTACTTTTTGTTTAAGATTTTTTTAAGAATCGATTATTTTTCATACAATCAATTATTTTTTCATAGAATTGGTTAAATTTGAAGAATCGATTATTTTTTCATAGAATCGATATTTTTGTTAAATTCATTCTTTTTCCCGAAGAATCGATTATTTTTCGGAAGAGTCGATTATTTTTTTGAATAATAGATGATTTTTTCATTTAATTGTTTTTTTTTTGTTAAATCGAGTTTTCATTGTAGAATCGATTATTTTTTCAAAAAATCGATTATGTCATTGAAGAATCGATTATTTTTGCGAATGATTTTTTAAGGGTCTGTAATTTTTTGATAAATCGATTAATTATGGTAAATCGATTTATTTTTGAAGAATCGATTATTTTTTCCAATGATCGATGATTTTTTCAGTAAATCAATTTTTTTTCAAGAATCAGTTAATTTTTTTTGGAATCGATTATTTTTTCATAGAATCGATTAAAATTTCATGGAATCGATTATTATTTCATAAAACCGATTATTTTTCATAGAATCGATTATTTTTTTGAAGTTTCTATAATATTTTTGATAAATCGATTATTTTTGGTAAATCGATGTTTTTGAAGAATCGATTATTTTTATCGATAAATTATGGCGAATCGTTTTTTTTTCTTCGAAGAATCGAAATGTTTTTCCGCAAAATCCATTATTCCTCTCAAGATTCGATTATTTTTTCTTCAATCGATTATTTCCTTCAAGATTCTATAATTTTTTCGAAGAATCGATTTTTTTTTTTTGAATAATCGATTTTTATTTCAATTAATTGTTTATTCTTGTTAAATCGATGAATTATTAGAACCTTTTTTTTTTCAATGAATCGATTTTTTTTGTATAATCGATATTTTTCAAAAATCGATTAATTTTTCATAAAATCGATTATTTTGTTTGATAAATCGATTATTTTTGTTAAATTGATTAATTTTTGAAGAATCGATTTTTTGATAAATTATTATGGAGAATCGTTTATTTTTTTTTCGATGAATTGGTGTTTTTGTAGAATCGATAATTTTTCCAGAGAATCGATTATTTCTTTCAAGATTCCATTATTTTTTCCAGTATCGATTATTTCTTTAGAGATTCGATTATTTTTCGATGCATCGATTTTTTCTTTAAAGAATCGATAGTTTTTTCAAATCGATCAATTTTTCAGTCCTTTGAAGAATCGATTATTTTTCGAATGATTTTTTTTTAAGTTTCCATAAGTTTTAGATAAATCGATTTATTTTTGTAGAATCGATTATTTTTCCAAAGAATCGATGATTTTTTCGAATAAATGATAATTTTTCAAATGTATTGATTATATTTGGTAAATCGATTAATTTTGAACAATCGATAATTTTTTTCTAAAATTTTTTTTTTTTTTTAAATCGATTTTTTTTTTTATTTTTGGGTTAATCGATAGTTTTTTTTGATGTATCGATTAACTTTTGGTGAATCTATTATTTAAATTCCAGTTTTTATGACGAAATCGATTATTTTTTCGAAAAATTTGGGATATTTTCTGAATAATCGATTATTTCCGAAAAAAAAAAAATCGATTATTTGATTTTTTTTCCTCTCTTAGGCCCGAAACCACCTTTTGCGGCGACCCGTCCTCCGACCAACGGCGATACCGGACCGCACATGCCGCCTCCGCTAAATCAACAAACCTACCAACAACAACAACAGAACGGCCAACAACCGCCTCCAAATCGCCGGCCGCCCGCAGCGGGCGGCGGTTATCCGCCGATGCCCGGCCAAATGCCCCCCCCGATGCCTGGGCAAATGCCCCCACCTATGCCTGGTCAAATGCCGCCACCAATGCCTGGTCAACTACCACCGATGCCCGGCCAAATGCCGCAAGGACAATACCCCCATCATCCGCCCCCAGGACACCCCCATTCATATCCCGAACAACCGAAACAGAAGCAGCTCGATCCAGACGACGTACCCAGTCCGGTAAGAATTTTTTTTTATTCAAAATCGATTTTTTTAACTGCAAAATCGATTTTTTATTATATTTTATAAAATCGATTTTTCTAATTCATTTTTTTAATATCGATTTTTCTAATTCTGTTTTAAGGCGTTTTTTCTATTTCTGTTGATAATCGGTTTTTCTATTTCTGTTGAACAATCAAATTTTCTATTCTGTTGAAAATCGATTTTTCTATTTCTGTTGAAACTTGATTTTTCTATTTCTGTTGAAACTTGATTTTTCTATTTCTGTTGAAACTTGATTTTTCTATTTTTGTTGAAAAATTGATTTTTCTATTTCTGTTGAACAATCAAATTTTCTATTTCTGTTGAAAATCATATTTTCTATTCTGTTGAAAATAGATTTTTCTATTTCTGTTGAAAAATAAAATTTGCTATTCTGTTGAAAATCATATTTTCCATTTCTGTTGAAACTTGATATTTCTATTTCTGTTGAACAATCAAATTTTCTATTTCTGTTGAAAAATCGGTTTTTCTATTTCTGTTGAACAATTAAATTTTCTATTCTGTTGAAAATCGATTTTTCTATTTCTGTTGAAAAATCAAATTTTCTATTTCTGTTGAAAAATCATATTTTCTATTCTGTTGAAAATCGATTTTTCTATTTCTGTTGAAAAATCAAATTTTCTATTTCTGTTGAAAATCATATTTTCTATTCTGTTGAAAAATCGGTTTTTCTATTTCTGTTGAAAAAATCATATGTTCTATTTTTGTTGATAATAAATTTTTTTATTTCTGTTTAAAATCAGTTTTTCTATTTCTGTTTAAAATCGGTTTTTTCTATTTCTGTTGAAAATCGTTTTTTCTATTTCTGTTGAAAATAGATTTTTCTATTTCTGTTGAAAATCATATTTTTTATTCTGTTGAACATTCAAATTTTCTATTCTGTTGAAAATTGATTATTCTATTTCTGTTGAAAAATCGGTTTTTCTATTTCTGTTGAAAAAATCATATGTTCTATTTTTGTTGATAATAAATTTTTTTATTTCTGTTGAAACTTGATTTTTCTATTTCTGTTGAAACTTGATTTTTCTATTTCTGTTGAAAAATCGGTTTTTCTATTCCCGTTGAAAAAATCGTTTTTTCTATTTCTGTTGAAAAATAAAATTTTGTTTGAAAAATAAAATCTTCTATTTCTGTTGAAAATCGTTTTTTCTATTTCTGTTGAAAATCGATTTTTTTACTCGATCCGTGTTTTCTTTCCCCTCAACTTTAGATCCAAGTGTTCCAAGAAGACCAAGCGAACCGCGGGGGGGTTTTCGTCACGAACGACAAGGGGCTGATGCCCCCCCTGGTGACTACGAATTTCGTCGTGCAAGATCAGGGTAATTGCAGCCCTAGATTCATCAGATCGACCATGTACAACGTGCCCTGTACTCAAGTAAGTTTCGATTATTTTCCTTAAAAATCGATTATGATATAATCGATTTTCGGACAATCGATTATAAAATTTTCAATTTTTTGTGTTTTTCATAGGATATTTGCAAGCAAACGGCCATTCCGTTCAGTTTGATCATAAGTCCGATGGCGAGGCAAGTCGACCAAGAATATCCGCCCCCCATTGTGGATTTTGGGGCCCTGGGTCCGGTGAGGTGTATCAGGTGTAAGGCGTACATGTGCCCTTTTATGCAATTCGTCGATTCGGGCAGGAGGTTCCAGTGTCTGTTTTGTATGGCCACCACGGACGGTGAGTGTTTTTACGTATTTTTTTTTTCAGTGATAATCGATTGTTTTGGTTTTCGAGAATCGATTTATCGATGAAATCGATTTTGTTGAAAAATTAAATACATTTTTTTTAACTAAATTTATTGAGAAATTGGTTTTTTTTTGTATAAAATGGGTATTATAAGAATCGATTTTTTTGAAGAATCGATTTGTTAATAACTTATTTTTTTTTTGGAAGAATCGATTATTTTAAATGATTTTTTGATCGGTTAATTTTTGTAGATTCGATTATTTTTTGGTGAATCGATTATTTAGGATTATTTTTTCGCAAGTTTTTATCGATTCGTTTATGAAGAATCGATTATTTTTTTAAAGAATCGAATATTTGAGAGTTGTTCTTGAATAATCGATCATTGTTAAAAAGAATCTTAGGTTGTTGTTAAGAATCGATTATTTATTGAACAATCTTTAATTTTACTAAGAATCGATTATTTTTTCGAAGAATCGATTATTTTCATTAAAAATCGATTATTTTTTGAGAATCGATTATTTTTTGAGAATCGATTTTTTGAAGAATCGATTATTTTTTTTAGAACCGAATATCTTTCGAATAATCCATACTTTTTTGAATAATCGGTTATTTTTATTAAGAAACGATTATTTTTTAAAAAAATCTTAGGCTTTTGTTAGGAATTGATTATTTTTTTAAAAATCGATTATTTTTGAAGAATCTATCGTTTTTTTTTAGAGAATCGAATATTTGTACAAAGAATCGATTATTTTTGGAATAATCGATTATTTTTACAAAAAATCGATTCTTAAAAAATAATCGTTAATTTTTTCAAGAATCGATTATTTTTTGAATAATCGATTATTTTTCCAAGAATCGATTTTTTTTAAAGAATTTATACCTTTTTTGGAGAATCGATTATTTTTTCAAAGAATTTATTAAATATAGAAGAATCTTTATTTTTTTTTTAAGAATCGATTATATTTTTGAATAAACGATAATTTTTATAAAGAATCGATTACTTTTTTCGAAGGATTATTTTTAATAAATCGATTATTTTGTGAAAATCGAATATGTTTGGAAGAATCCATTGTTTTTTGTTAAGAATCGATTATTTATTGAAGAAACTTAAATTTTTTTAAGAATCGATTAATTTCTTAAAAATCGATTAATTTTTGAAGAATCGATTTTTAATTTCGATACTCAAAAAAATCGATTGTAAATAATCGATTCTCAAAAAAATTTATTGTAAAAAATCGATTCTCAAAAAAATCGATTGTAAATAGTCGATAATAAAAATTCCATTGTTAAAAAATCGATTGTAATAAAAATCTATTATAAAAAATGGATTCTTATAAAAATTGATTCTTAAAAAATGGATTCCTCCATAAAAAAGTAGATTCTCCAAATAATCGATTCTCAAAAAAATTGATTGTAAACAATTGTTTCTTAAAAAATCGATTATAAAAATTCGATTTTAAAAAAATTGATACTCAAAAAAATCGATTCTTAAAAAATATATTCTCAAAAAAATCGATTGTAAATAGTCGATTATAAAAATTCGATTCGATGTAATAAAAATCTATTATAAAAAATGGGTTCAATAAAAATTGATTCTTAAAAAATTCCTAAAAAAATCGATTCTCCAAATAATCGATTCTCAAAAAAATCGATTGTTAATAAAATCGATTCTCATAAAAATCGATTGTTAATAAAATCGATCCTCATAAAAATCGATTATCAAAAAAATCGATTCTCCAAAAAATCGATTTTAAAAATAATCGATTCTAAAAAAATCGATTCTAAAAAAAATCGATTCTCGAAATAATGGATTCTCAAAAAAATAGATTCTAAAAAAATCGATTCTCGAAATAATCGATTATCAAAGAAATCGATTCTCAATAAAACTTATTGAAAAAAATCGATTGTAAATAGTTGATTATAAAAATTCGATTGTTAAAAAATCGATTGTAATAAAAATCTATTATAATAAATGGTTTCTTATAAAAATTGATTCTTAAAAAATGGATCCTTCCTAAAAAAATAAATTCTCCAAATAATCGATTCTTAAAAAATCGATTCTCAATAAAATCGATTCTCAATAAAACTTATTGAAAAAAATCGTTTGTAATAAAAATCTATTATAAAAAATGGGTTCTTATAAAAATTGATTCTTAAAAAATGGATTCTTCCTAAAAAAATAGATTCTCCAAATAATCGATTCTTAAAAAATCGATTCTCAATAAACTTATTGAAAAAAATCGATTGTAATAAAAATCTATTATAAAAATTGATTCTTAAAAAATGGATTCTTCCTAAAAAAATAAATTCTCCAAATAATCGATTCTTAAAAAATAGATTCTCCAAATAATCGATACTTAAAAAATCGATTCTTAAAAAATCTATTCTCAAAAAATCGATTCTTAAAAAATCTATTCTCAAAAAAATCGATTCTCAAAAAATCGATTCTCAATAAAATCGATTCTCAAAAAAAAATAATTTAAAAAAAAATCGATTCTCAAAATGATCGATTCTAAAAAAATCGATTCTCAAAAAAGTCGATTCTCAAAAAAATCGATGCTTAAATAATCGATTTTTAAAAAAATCGATTCTTAACAAAATCGATTCTTAAACAATCGATTCTCAAAATAATCGATTCTTAAACAATCGATTATCAAAAAAATCGATTATTCTCCCGCTAATTAATCTCTTTTTTTTCCACACGCACGCATACACAGTACCCACCGAATACTTCCAACACCTCGACCAATCCGGCCTGCGCATGGACCGTTTCGAACGTCCCGAACTCATCCTCGGCACCTACGAATTCGTCGCCACCTCCGACTATTGCCGCAACCAAACCCTCCCCCACCCCCCCGCCTTCGTCTTCCTCATCGACGTCTCCTACAACAACATCAAATCCGGTCTCGTCCCACTCCTCTGCTCCCAAATGAAACAAATACTGCGCCATCTGCCGGTCGACCAACACCGCGACAAGAGCGACGCCCGCGTCGGTTTCATCACCTACGACTCGACCGTGCACTTTTACAACGTCAAAGGCTCCCTCGCCGCCCCCCAGATGCTCGTCGTCGGCGACGTCAAGGACGTCTTTATGCCCCTGCTGGACGGTTTCCTAGTCACGCCCGAAGAATCCGAAGCCGTGATCGATCTGCTGATGGAGCAGATCCCCAGGATGTTCCAGGATACCAGGAACACTGAGACTATCCTGTTGCCGGCCATCCAGGCGGGTTTGGAGGCGTTGAAGGCGTCGGGGAGCGTCGGGAAGTTGCTGGTGTTCCATTCGACGTTGCCGCAAGCCGACGCGCCGGGTAGATTGAAGAACCGGGACGATAGGAAGGTGTTGGGTACGGATAAGGAGAAGGTGGTGTTGCAGGCGCAGTGTCAGGAGTACAACAAGTTGGGGCAGGAGTGCGTGGCGAACGGATGTTCGGTGGATTTGTTCGTGGCGAATAACGCGTACGTGGATCTGGCGACGGTGGGGCAGGTGGCCAGATTGACGGGCGGGGAGGTGTTCAAGTATACCTATTTTCAGGTGAGTTCTGACCTAGCTTAGTGTTTTTTTGCGGCTGGTTTTGGCGGAAAAAGCCAAGGTTTTGACCTGCCTTATTGTTTTACAGTTGATTTTGACGAAAAAAGCCAAGGTTTTGACCTCCCTTAATATTTGTTTCAATAGCTGATCTGACCTGTCTTAGTGTTTGTTTCAATAGCTGATCTGACCTGTCTTAGTGTATGTTTCAATAGCTGATCTGACTTGCTTTAGTGTTTGTTTCTATAGCTGATTTTTGCGGAAAAAAGCCAAGGTTTTGACCTGCCTTAGTGTTTGTTTCAATAGCTGATTTGACCTGCCTTAGTGTTTGTTTCAATAGCTGATCTGACCTGTCTTAGTGTTTGTTTCAATAGCTGATCTGACCTGTCTTAGTGTTTGTTTCAATAGCTGATCTGACTTGCTTTAGTGTTTGTTTCTATAGCTGATTTTTGCGGAAAAAAGCCAAGGTTTTGACCTGCCTTAGTGTTTGTTTCAATAGCTGATTTGACCTGCCTTAGTGTTTGTTTCAATAGCTGATCTGACCTGTCTTAGTGTTTGTTTCAATTGCTGATTTTGACGGAAAAAAGCCAAGGTTTTGACCTCCCTTAATATTTGTTTCAATAGCTGATCTGACCTGTCTTAGTGTTTGTTTCAATTGCTGATTTTGACGGAAAAAAGCCAAGGTTTTGACCTCCCTTAATATTTGTTTCAATAGCTGATTTGACCTGCCTTAGTGTTTGTTTCAATAGCTGATCTGACCTCCCTTAGTGTATGTTTCAATAGCTGATCTGACTTGCTTTAGTGTTTGTTTCTATAGCTGATTTTTGCGGAAAAAAGCCAAGGTTTTGACCTGCCTTAGTGTTTGTTTCAATAGCTGATTTGACCTGCCTTAGTGTTTGTTTCAATAGCTGATCTGACCTGCTTTAATGTTTGTTTCAATAGCTGATTTTTGCGGAAAAAAGCCAAGGTTTTGACCTGCCTTAGTGTTTGTTTCAATAGCTGATCTGACCTGCCTTAGTGTTTGTTTCAATAGCTGATCTGACTTGCTTTAGTGTTTGTTTCTATAGCTGATTTTTGCGGAAAAAAGCCAAGGTTTTGACCTGCCTTAGTGTTTGTTTGTTTCAATAGCTGATCTGACCTGTCTTAGTGTTTGTTTCAATTGCTGATTTTGACGGAAAAAAGCCAAGGTTTTGACCTCCCTTAATATTTGTTTCAATAGCTGATCTGACCTGTCTTAGTGTTTGTTTCAATTGCTGATTTTGACGGAAAAAAGCCAAGGTTTTGACCTCCCTTAATATTTGTTTCAATAGCTGATCTGACCTGTCTTAGTGTTTGTTTCAATTGCTGATTTTTGCGGAAAAAAGCCAAGGTTTTGACCTGCCTTAGTGTTTGTTTCAATAGCTGATTTGACCTGCCTTAGTGTTTGTTTCAATAGCTGATCTGACCTGCTTTAATGTTTGTTTCAATAGCTGATTTTTGCGGAAAAAAGCCAAGTTTTTGACCTGCCTTAGTGTTTGTTTCAATAGCTGATCTGACCTCCCTTAGTGTATGTTTCAATAGCTGATCTGACTTGCCTTAGTGTTTGTTTCTATAGCTGATTTTTGCGGAAAAAAGCCAAGGTTTTGACCTGCCTTAGTGTTTGTTTCAATAGCTGATCTGACCTGTCTTAGTGTTTGTTTCAATTGCTGATTTTGACGGAAAAAAGCCAAGGTTTTGACCTCCCTTAATATTTGTTTCAATAGCTGATTTGACCTGCCTTAGTGTTTGTTTCAATAGCTGATCTGACCTGCTTTAATGTTTGTTTCAATAGCTGATTTTTGCGGAAAAAAGCCAAGGTTTTGACCTGCCTTAGTGTTTGATTCAATAGCTGATCTGACCTGCCTTAGTGTTTGTTTCAATAGCTGATCTGACCTCCCTTAGTGTATGTTTCAATAGCTGATCTGACCTGCCTTAGTGTTTGTTTCTATAGCTGATTTTTGCGGAAAAAAGCCAAGGTTTTGACCTGCCTTAGTGTTTGTTTCAATAGCTGATCTGACCTGTCTTAGTGTTTGTTTCAATTGCTGATTTTGACGGAAAAAAGCCAAGGTTTTGACCTCCCTTAATATTTGTTTCAATAGCTGATCTGACCTCCCTTAGTGTTTGTTTCAATAGCTGATTTGACCTGCTTTAATGTTTGTTTCAATAGCTGATTTTTGCGGAAAAAGCCAAGGTTTTGACCTGCTTTAGTGTTTGTTTCAATAGCTGATCTGACCTGCCTTAGTGTTTGTTTCATAGCTGATCTGACCTGTCTTAGTGTATGTTTCAATTGCTGATCTGATTTGCCTTAGTGTTTGTTTCAATAGCTGATTTTTGCGGAAAAAAGCCAAGGTTTTGACCTGCCTTAGTGTTTGTTTCAATAGCTGATCTGACTTGCTTTAGTGTTTGTTTCAATTGCTGATTTTGACGGAAAAAAGCCAAGGTTTAGACCTCCCTTAATATTTGTTTCAATAGCTGATTTGACCTGCCTTAGTGTTTGTTTCAATAGCTGATCTGACCTGTCTTAGTGTTTGTTTCAATTGCTGATTTTGGCGAAAAGCCAAAGTTTTTACCTGCCTTGATGTTTTTTTCAATTGCTGATTTGACCTGCCTTAGTGTTTGTTTCAATAGCTGATTTTGCGAGAAAAAAGCCAAGGTTTTGACCTGCCTTAGTGTTTGTTTCAATAGCTGATTTTTGCTGGAAAAAGCCAAAGTTTTGACCCGCCTTAGTGTTTGTTTCAATAGCTGATTTTGGCGAAAAAAAATCAAGGTTTTGACCTACCTTAGTGTTTGTTTCAATTGCTGATCTGACCTCCCTTAGTGTATGTTTCAATAGCTGATCTGACCTGCCTTAGTGTTTGTTTCATAGCTGATTTGACCTCCCTTAGTGTATGTTTCAATTGCTGATTTTGACGGAAAAAGCCAAGTTTTTGACCTGCCTTAGTATTTGTTTCAATAGCTGATTTGACCTGCCTTAGTATTTGTTTCAATAGCTGATTTGACCTGCCTTTGTGTTTTTTTTTTCAATAGCTGATCTGACCTGCCTTAGTGTTTGTTTCAATAGCTGCTTTTTGCTGGAAAAAGCCAAGGTTTTGACCTGCCTTAGTGTTTGTTTCAATAGCTGATTTGACCTGCCTTAGTGTTTGTTTCAATAGCTGATTTGACCTACCTTATTGTTTGTTTCAATAACTGATTTTTGTGGGAAAAAGCCAAGTTTTTTACCTGCCTTGTTATTTTACAGCTGATTTTGTCGGAAAAAGCCAAGGTTTTGACCTGCCATAGTGTTTGTTTGTTTCAATAGCTGATTTGACCTACCATAGACCTTAGTGTTTGTTTGTTTATCAGCTGATTTGATCTACTTTAGTGTTTTACAGCTGATTTGACCTATCTGAGACTTTATTGTTTGTTTTGCAGCTGATTTGACCTATCTGAGACTTTATTGTTTGTTTTACAGCTGATTTGATGTTCCTTAGACTTTATTGTTTGTTTTACAGCTGATTTGACTTACCTTAGACCTTAAAGTTTGTTTTATAGCTGATTTGTCCTTTCTGAGACTTTATTGTTTGTTTTACAGCTGATTTGATGTTCCTTAGACTTTATTGTTTGTTTTACAGCTGATTTGACTTACCTTAGACCTTATTGTTTGTTTTACAGCTGATTTGACCTATCTGAGACTTTATTGTTTGTTTTACAGCTGATTTGACCTATCTGAGACTTTATTGTTTGTTTTAAAGCTGATTTGACCTATCTGAGACCTTATTGTTTGTTTTACAGCTGATTTGACCTATCTGAGACTTTATTGTTTGTTTTACAGCTGATTTGATGTTCCTTAGACCTTATTGTTTGTTTTACAGCTGATTTGACCTATCTGAGACTTTATTGTTTGTTTTACACCTGATTTGAACTGTCTGAGACCTTATTGTTTGTTTTAACGCTGATTTGTCCTTTCTGAGACTTTATTGTTTGTTTTACAGCTGATTTGATGTTCCTTAGACCTTATTGTTTGTTTTACAGCTGATTTGACTTACCTGAGACCTTATTGTTTGTTTTACAGCTGATTTGACCTATCTGAGACTTTATTGTTTGTTTTACAGCTGATTTGACCTAGCTGAGACTTTATTGTTTGTTTTGCAGCTGATTTGACCTACTTTTCAAAGAAAGAAAAAAGAAAAGAATGTTATTTTGATACGAGGGATGTTCGAAAAAAAAAAGTTTTCCAATATCTTTTTTTTATTTTAATTTTTTTTAGGTTCTTTATGTTACGAGGGGAGGTCGAAATCGATGTTTTTATTAAACCGGGTGGCAGTAAAAAAAATGTTGATTATTATACGAGGGTTGGTCAAAAAATGTTGATTTAAATGTCGATTTTTCCCAGTTATTCTAGTTTTTGTGTTACGAGGGGTAGTTGAAAATTAAAACAAAATGCGATAAACGACGATCGGACGATACGGGGGCGGTAAAAAAAATTTATCCATTTTGTTACGAGGGTTATACGATTTGTTTTCAGTTTTTTCGTATTTATACTATACGAGGGATGATTAAAGAGTAAAAATGTTAAAAGTAACGTTGGTTTTGATACGGGTGGTAAGAAAATTTTTTACTTTTCCAATTTTTTCCAAATTTTTATGGTTATTTCGTGTTTATGATACGAGGGTGGATCGTATAGTAAGATAACGAGTTTTTTAGTATACGGGGTGGGTAGGAAAAGTATTTTTCGGTAATTTTTGTTGTTGTTATAATTTAGGCGGATTTGGACGGCGAAAGATTAATCAACGACGTCATCATGGACATTAGTCGGCCGATAGCGTTCGACGGAGTGATGCGCGTCAGGACGTCGGCCGGCATCAGACCGACGGACTTTTACGGACACTTTTACATGTCGAATACCACCGATATCGAATTGGCGTCGATCGGTAAGTTTTACTAATAATCGATTTTTTTTTCTTCTAAATTTTTGTTTTTGTTTTTTTTGGTAGATTGCGACAAGGCGATCGGCGTCGAAATTAAGCACGACGACAAACTGACGCCCGGCGCCGGTACTTACGTCCAAGCGGCGCTGTTGTACACGTCGTGTTCGGGTCAGCGACGCTTGCGCATCATGAATTTGTCGTTGAAAACTTGCTCGGAAATGGCGGACATTTATCGCAGTTGCGATTTGGACACTTTGTTGAATTATATGGCCAAGCAGGCGGTGTACAAGTTGTTGGACAACAATCCCAAGGCGGTCAAGGTAAAAGTTTCGATATTTTTTTGGAAAAAATCGATTTTTTCGGAAAAAATCGATTTTTGAGAATCGATTATTTATAATCGATTTTTTGAGAATCGATTATCTATAATCGATTTTTTGAGAATCGATTTTTTGAGAATCGATTATTTTTAATCGATTTTTTGAGAATCGATTATTTTGAGAATGGATTATTTACAATCGATTTTTTGAGAATCGATTATTTATAATCGATTTTTTTGAGAATCGATTTCTTATAAACAATTTTTTGAGAATTTCGATTTTTTTGGGTAAAAATCGATTTTTTGAGAATCGATTATTTTTAATCGATTTTTTGAGAATCGATTATTTTTAATCGATTTTTTGAGAATGTCTGTTTATAATCGATTTTTTAGAATTCCATTGTTTATAATCGATTTTTCAGAATCCCATTGTTTATGATAGATATTTTTAGAATCGATTGATCATAAATGACTTTTTTAAAATCGATTGTTTATTATCGATATTTTTGTGAAATTTTATTTTGTCGATACTCGATTTTTAAGAATTTTTTATAATAATCGATTTTTTGACAAATAGATTTTTAATCGATTTTTTAGAATCGATTGTTTATAAACGATTTTTTTTAGAATCGATTGTTTCTAATCGACTTTTTAGTAATAGCTTTTTAGTCGATTATCTGACAATCGATTATTTTTGAATCGATTTTTCTGCAAAATCGTTTTTTGAGAAATTTGAGTTTTCCAATATTCAATTTTTAAGAATCGATTCTTTGATAATAGATTTTTTGGTATATTGATTTTTAATCGATTATTTTTGAATACATTTTTAGATTCGTTTTTAGTCGATAATGTGACAATCGATTTTTACAAGAATCGATTTTTGTATTCGATTTTTCTACAAGATCGATTTTTGTGAAATTTGATTTTTTCGTTACTCGATTTTTAAGAATCGATTCTTCTATAATCGATTTTTTGATAATCGATTAACAAAAAATCGATTTTTGGTAAATTTTTATAATTCCAATATTTTTTCCAATTTAATTATTTGGATAATCGATTCTTTTTCAAACGATTTTTGAAAGAGCCTAATTTTTATAATCGATTTGTGAAGAATATCTTTTTATATAATCGATTTTTCTGAAGAATCGATTCTTCATATCGACAATTGAATGTTTGGTATCGATTATTTTTGCAAATCCAGTGCTATTTGAAGAGTCTATTTTTTTCGTTAGTTGTTCTTTTTTGAGAATCGATTATATTTTCGAATCGATTCTAAAAAACCGAATTTTAGTCGATTATCTGACAATTGATTATTTTTGAATCTATTTTGTTAATAATCGTTTCTTTCGTATTCGATTTTTCTCCAGTTCTCGATTTCTGAGAATCGATTTTTGGAAAATTTGATTTTTTTATAATCGATTTTTCTGAAAAATCGATTCTGAAAAAATCGATTTTTAGTCGATTATTTAACAATCGATTATTTTTTTAATCGATTTTAGAAAAAATTCTAGTCAATTTTTTTTAAGAATCGATTATTTTATCAGTAATCGATTATTTCTCAAAACTATTTTGTTTTCTTTATGTTCTACCATTTGTGTAACAATCGATCACTTCGAGAATCGATTATTTTCCAATAGTCAATCATATTTGAAGAATCGATTATTTTTGTCATTGGTTAATGTTTAATAATCGATTATTTTGCCAGTAATCGATTTTGCTTTTATAGTCGAGCATTTCCAAAGAATCGATTATTCCCCAATAATCGATTTTTTTCATAAACCATTTTTCAGGAATCGACTATTTTACTAAGATTCGATTATTTTTCATGTATCGATTATTTTTAAAGAATCGATTGTTTTCTCAAGAATCGATTATTTTACCAGTAATCGTTTATTCTCTACATAAATCGATTTTTTTCAAAAATAATCGATTTAATATTAATAATCGACCATTTTTCAAGAATCGATCATTTTCTATCAAGAATCGATTATTTCTCAAGAATTAATTATTTTCTATTATTTATTTTTTATTTTGTTTAATAATCGACCATTTCCCATTACTTTTTAAATAATCGATAACTAATCGATTATTTTGTCAACAATCGATTACTAATCGATTATTTCGTCAATAATCGATTTTTCTCTTTACACGCGCAGGATTCTCTGATAAATCGATCGGCTCAAATATTGGCGACGTATCGCAAGCATTGCGCCAGTCCGAGCAGCGTCGGGCAATTGATATTGCCCGAGTGCATGAAACTGTTGCCCGTCTACGTGAATTGCCTGTTGAAGAACGACGCCATCAGCGGCGGCGCCGATATGACCGTCGACGACAAGACGTACGCCATGCAGGCCGTCATGACGATGGACGTCGCCAATTCCGTCTACCATTTCTATCCGAGATTGATCCCGTTGCACAACATCGATCCGGCGACGGTTAATCTACCGGACGGCGGCGTCGCGTTGCCCTCGCCGATACGGTGTTCGGCGAACAAGATGAGCGAGCAGGGCGTCTATATATTGGGTAAGTTTTTTCTCGGATCGGAATTTATTTTTTTCAAAGTCACACCATGTGTATGTTTAGTTGTTTAGGCACGTTTTACATGATTCGGTTTTTTTGCCGCTTCTAAATTTTTCGTGTATTTAGTAGGAAATTTTCAATTTTTCTTAGTTTTTTTTTAACGTCACCCTGTACATAACTATCTCTTCTTTCTTTTTTTTTAACTTATCGGTTTTTTTAGGATATTCTTTTCCTTTTTCAAAATCTTTACATTTTTTCGTTTTCCACTCGTAATTTTTTAATTATGCTTAGTCCTATGTTACACGATCCGGTTTCTTTTGATGCATCTGAAATTTTCCTAATTTTTCGTAAATTTAGCTTAAAATTTACATTTTTTTCGATTAAATATCGATTTTTTTCTTAAACTGTATCGTTTTATAACTTCATGCATTATAATTTTTCTTATTTTTTTTATATAAAAACATGTAAATTTTTTTTTTCGAGTTTATTCTCCCCCTGTAAGTGCAAAATATCAAAATAAAATGAATTTTTTGTTAACCACTCGTAGTTTTCGTCTTTTTTAATTAGTCTCGTTTTACACGGTGCGATTTTTTTGCCGCATCTGAAATTTTCCCGATTGTTCGTAAATCTAGCATGTATTTAACAATTTTTTCAATATTTTTTAATTTTTATCATTTTTTTATCGTCACCCTGTACATAACTATCTCTTCTTTTTTTTAATCATCGGTTTTTTTCCGATATTTTTTCCTCCTTTAAAATCTTTCCAATTTTTCGTTTTCCACTCGTAATTTTTTAATTATGCTTAGTCCTATGTTACACGATCCGGTTTCTTTTGATGCATCTGAAATTTTTCCAATTTATTAAAATTACAATTTTCTCCAAATTTTCTCTTTTTTTTCATTATTTCAATTCTATTAATCTCGTATCACACGATCCGGTTTTTTCATCGCATTAGGAATTTTTCTTATTTTTTTTTTATTTTCTCATACCACAATTTTTTAATTCTTTTAATCTCGTCTGACACGATCCGATTTTTTAACCGCTTCTCGTATTTCTTTAATTTTCTTCATTTTCTCATAGCAGAATTTTTCAATTCGCTTAATCTCGTCTCACACGACCCGGTTTCTTTCCGCCGCATTTCGAGTTTTCTCCATTTGCTAATACCGCAATTTTTCAATTCGCTTAATCTCGTCTCACACGAACCGATTTTTTAATCGCACCTCGAATTTCTCTCATTTTCAATTTTTCCATGCACAATTTTTCAATTCCCTAATCTCGTCTCACACGACCCGGTTTCTTTCCGCCGCATCAGAAACTTTTCTTATACCACAATTCTTCAATTCGCTTAATAGCCTCTCACACGATCCGGTTTTTCGCCCGCATCTCGAATTTTTCCCTGTTTATTTTCTGATAGCACATTATTACAATTCTCTTAAGCTGGTTGCACATGATACGGTGTTTTGCCGCATCTCGAATTTCTCTCATTTTTCTCCTACCAAAATTGTTATTTGTTTAATCTCGTCTCACACGATCCGTTTTTTTTTTTCGATTGTCGAATTCTCATACAATTTTTCAATTCTCTTAATCTCGTCTCACACGATCCGATTTTTTAACCGCATCTCGAATTTCTCCCAATTTCTTTATTTTCTCATAGCACAATTTTTTCATTCGCCTAATCTCCTCTCACACGATCCGATTTTTTAACCGCATCTCGCATTTCTTCCAGTTTCCTCATTTTCTCATAGAATTTTTCAATTTTCTTATCTCGTTTCACACGATCCGACTTTATATTCGCATCTCGAATTTCTTTCACTTTCTTCATTTTTTCATTGCACAATTTTTTAATTCTCTTAATCTCGTTTCACACGATCCGACTTTATATTCGCATCTCGAATTTCTCCCAATTTCTTTATTTTCACATGGCATAATTTTTTCATTCGCCTAATCTCCTCTCACACGATCCGATTTTTTAACCGCATCTCGAATTCCTCTCTTTATCCTAATCACAATTTTTCATTCCCTTAATCTCGTCTCACACGATCCGGTTTTTTAACCGCATCCCAAAATTCCTCGATTCCCTCAATCTCGTCTCACACGAGATCGCATCCGGTCGATTTACCGCATCTTTTTAATATTTTGTTTCTTCTCTCTCTCCGCCCGCCCAGAGAACGGCATCCACATGTTCCTGTGGTTCGGCCTCGGCGTCAACCCGGAATTCATCCAGCAATTATTCGGCGCCGCCTCGGCCATCCAGGTGGACATCGACAAAACGGCTCTACCGGAACTGGACAATCCCATCTCGATAGCCGTGCGAGCAATCGTCGACGAGATCCGCATACAGCGGCACAGGTGCATGAGAGTGAGTACCTACCGAGGATTTTCCGACTGATTTTCCGACTGATTTTTCCTTTTTTTTTGTGTTGTCTTTTTCAGTTGACGTTGGTTAGACAGAGAGAGAAACTGGAACCGGTTTTCAAGCATTTTCTGGTCGAGGACCGGGGCGCCGACGGTTCGGCGAGCTACGTGGATTTTTTGTGTCACATGCACAAGGAAATCCGGCAGATATTAAGCTAGCATCGACATTAGTTGTAGCGGGGAAAATTTAACGAAGAAAAGTCTCAATTTTGTATATATGAATGTGTGGTTTTAAGCGCATGCGGCGCCGTGCGGCGCCGTCCGCGTGTGAGCGTGGTTTTAGCGGTCGTGGAAATTGTTTGGGTCGCGGCTCGGGGGTAAAGGAGGCGCGCGCGCGGACGTGCGCGGTAGTTTTAGTAAATAAGCAATCGGGGTTGGGGTTGGGGGGGGGGTAAATTGACTAGTAGCGATAAGTCGCTAAATATGATTGGTTAATGTATAAAAAAATTTTTTTTTTGTTTTATTTTCGATATCTATTATTGTATTATTGTAAAGATGTTTATGTAAAAAAAATATGGATGAATAAATAAAGTTTATTATTTTTTTGTGTTTTTTTTTTTATTTTGTGTTTTGTGTTTTGTGTTTGGTACGTCGTTGTTTTGGATTTGACGTAAGGTAAGTGTTTTTTTATTGATTTCTATGGTTTTTTTTATTTAGATCTGTGGTTATTTAGTGACATGTTTTTTTTTGGTTGATTTCTATGGTTTTTTAATGACTTCTATGGTTTTTTGTTGAGTTCTGTGGATTTTTAACGAGTTCTGTGGTTTTTTAATGAGTTCTATGGTTTTTTTAAATGGAGATCTATGGTTTTTTAGTTTAGTTCTGTGGTTATTTAGTGTTATGTTTTTTTTTTGGTTCACTTCTGTGGTTTTTAATGAGTTCTGTGTGTTTTTAGTTACTTTATGGTTTTTTTTAATCTATGATTTTATTGGTTAGTTCTGTGGTTTTTTAATGAGTTCTATGGTTTTTTTAAATGGAGATCTATGGTTTTTTAGTTTAGTTCTGTGGTTATTTAGTGACATGTTTTTTTTTGGTTGATTTCTATGGTTTTTTAATGACTTCTATGGTTTTTTTGTTGAGTTCTGTGGATTTTTAACGAGTTCTGTGGTTTTTTTGGTCGAGTTCTGTGGTTATTTAGTGACATGTTTTTTTTTTTTGATCACTTCTGTGGTTTTTAATGACTTCTATGGTTTTTTGTTGAGTTCTGTGAATTTTTAACGAGTTCTATGGTTTTTTTGGTCGAGTTCTGTGGTTATTTAAAATTGAGATCCATGGTTTTTTTGGTCGAGTTCTGTGGTTATTTAGTGACATGGTTTTTTGGTTCACTTCTGTGGTTTTTAATGAGTTCTATGGTTTTTTTGGTCGAGTTCTGTGGTTTTTAATGACTTCTATGGTTTTTTAATAATTTCTATGGTTTTTTTATTTAGATCTATGGTTTTTTAGTTCAGTTCTGTGGTTATTTGGTGACATGGTTTTTTTTGGTTAATTTCTGTGGTTTTAAATGATTTCTATGGTTTTTTGTTGAGTTCTGTGGATTTTTAATGAATTCTGTGGTTTTTTAATGAGTTCTATGTTTTTTTTAAATTGAGATCTATGGTTTTTTTAAATTGAGATCTTTGGTTTTTTTGGTCGAGTTCTGTGGTTATTTAGTGATTTCCGTGGTTTTCTTACTGACAGGTTTTTTTTGGTTGAGTTCTGTGGTTGTTTAGTGATTTTTGTTTTTTTTAGTGACATGTTTCTTTAGTCGAGTTCTGTGGCGATTTAGTGATTCTATGATTTTCATGGTGAGTTCTGTGGTTTTTAATTACTTCTATGTTTTTTAGTTGTGTTCTGTGGTTATTTAGTCAGTTCTTTGATTTACTTGGTGAGTTCTGTGGTTTTTGTGGTTTTTAAATGACTTCTATGGGTTTATATTGACTTCTAGGGTTTTTCCAGTTGAGTTCTGTGGTTATTTATTAATTATTGTGGTTTTCTTATGGTTCCTTAAGTCGAGTTCTGTGGTTATTTAGTGACTTCTATGGTTTTTTAGTTGAGCTCTGTAGTTTTAGTGATTTCTATGATTTTCATAGTGAGTTCTATTGTTTTTAATGACTTCCATGATTTTTTTATTGAGATCTATGATTTTTTATTTAGATCTATGGTTTTTTAGTTCAGTTCTGTGGTTATTTAGTGACATGGTTTTCTTTTTGTTGATTTCTGTGGTTTTTTTGTCGAGTTTTGTGGTTATTTTTAGTTACTTTATGGTTTTTTTTAATCTATGATTTTATTGGTTAGTTCTGTGGTTTTTAATGATTTCTATGGTTTTTTTTAAATTGAGATCTATGGTTTTTTGGTCGAGTTCTGTGGTTATTTAGTGACATGGTTTTATTTTTGTTGAGTTCTGTGGTTTTTTTGTCGAGTTTTGTGGTTATTTTTAGTTACTTTATGGTTTTTTTTAATCTATGATTTTATTGGTTAGTTCTGTGGTTTTTAATGATTTCTATGGTTTTTTCTATTGAGATCTATGATTTTTTGTATAGATCTATGGTTTTTTACTTCAGTTCTGTGGTTATTTAATGATATCTGTGGTTTTCTTACTGACATGAATTTTTTTGGTTGAGTTCTGTGGTTTTTTACTTCAGTTCTGTGGTTATTTAATGATATCTGTGGTTTTCTTACTGACATGAATTTTTTTGGTTGAGTTCTGTGGTTTTTTACTTCAGTTCTGTGGTTATTTAATGATATCTGTGGTTTTCTTACTGACATGAATTTTTTTGGTTGAGTTCTGTGGTTACTTATTGATTTTTGTGGTTTTCTTAGTAACTTTCCCCCCAAAAAAGTGAAATTTTTCCCTAAAAAAACCCAGTAGTGACATTCCAAACATAGACGTACTCAAAAAAAATATTTAGGGATCCAAAAACTATAAAAAAATTCAAACTAATAAATTTTATAGAAAAATATATTAAAGGGGGTTGAAAAATTCTCTTTTTAATGAGACTGGGACATGGGCGTCATAAAAAGGGGTTTAGGAACCCAAAAAATGGCCCGAATAGTTTTTTATAACCAAAATTCGTTTTAGAACAAAATCGGGCATGGGCGTGCATAAAAAATTTTTTAGGGGTATAAAATTATAAAAAAAATTCGGTCTAAATTTTTGGAAAAAAATGACATTGACGTTTCCTTTTTGTAAATAAAATTTGACGTAGGCGTCCAAAAAACTTTTTCTAGGGATCCAAAATTTACGAATTTAGGTGCAAAAGGCTCGAAATTTTTGGAAAAAAATTCACAATGACGTTCCTAATTTTTTTTTTGAGAAAATTCGACATGGGCGTACCGAAAAATTATTTTAGGGATCCAAAAATATTAAAAAAAAGAAAAAAACCCAATTTCCCCCCAAAAACTTTCAATTTCTCCTTAAAAAAACAACAGGTAAGTCCCCAATATTTTTTAAACAAAATTAGACATAGGCGTACCCAAAATAATTTTTTAGGGATAAAAACTTAAAAAAAGAAGTAAATTTTTTAAATTTTATAGAAAAATGTTCGAAATTTTTGGAAAAAATCACAGTGACATTCCCACTATTTTTTTTTAGGAAAATCCACCACTTAAGATAGTTTTTAAACAAAATCGGACATGGGCGTACTTAAAAAATTTTCTTAGGGATCCAAAAATATATAAAAATTAAATAAACACCTTTTTCCCCCAAAAAACTTAAAACTTCTCCTCCAAACTTCTCCTCCAGTAACGTAACCAAAATTAAAAAAAAAAATCGCACATGGGCGTTCCCAAAAAATTTTTTAGGGATACGAAATTTTAGAAAAAATAAAATTTTACATATTTAGTAGAAAAAGGGGAAAATTTTGGAAAAAAAGTGGAAATTTTTGGAAAAAAATGTGGAAATTTTTGGAAAAGGGTAAATTTTTGGAAAAAAGTGGAAATTTTTGAAAAACAAATTCACAGTGACATTCCCAATTTTTTATGTAAAATTGGACAAAATCAAAATCACCCCCAAAAAAATAACAGTGACCTTCTTAATATTTTTTTAAAAAAAATTGGACTTGGGCGTACCGAAAAATATTTTTAGGGATCCAACAATATAAAAAAATTAAATAAACCCAATTTTCCCCCCAAAATGTTCAATTTCTCCCAAAAAAAAGACAGTGACGTGCCCAATATATTTTCAAAAAAATCCAGTACTGAAAAATAGTTTTTAAACAAAATCGGACATGGGCGTACTTCAAAATATTTCTTAGGGATTCATAATTATAAAAAAAATCCAAATCCCCCCCAAAAACGTAAAATTTCCCCCCAAAAAAATAACAGCGACCTTCTTAACATTTTTTAAACAAAATTAGACATGGGCGTACCGAAAAAAATTTTTAAGGGATCCAACAATATAAAAAAATTAAAGAAACCCAATTTTCCCCCCAAAATGTTCAATTTCTCCCAAAAAAAAGACAGTGACGTGCCCAATATATTTTCAAAAAAATCCAGTACTGACATTCCCAATATTTTTAAACAAAATTAGACATGGGCATACTCAAAAATATTTCTTAGGAATCCAAAATTATAGAAAAAATCCAAATCCCCCCCAAAAACGTAAAATTTCCCCCTAAAAAAATAACAGCGACCTTCTTAATATTTTTTAAACAAAATTGGACATGGGTGTGCCGAAAAAATTTTTTAGGGATCCAAAAATATAAAAAAATTAAACAAACCCAAATTTCCCCCCAAAAAAACAACAGTACCATAAAACGTCTTATTTTTCCTAATAATATTTTTTTTTAAAAAGCCCCGCATTACCGTACAAAAAAATTTTTTTAAGGGATCCAAAACTATAAAAAAAGCAAATAAATACATTAAATACCCCCTTCTCCCCCCCAAAACGTCCAATTTCCCGCTAACAATAACGCATCTAATTATTTTACTTTAATTACCCTTTTAAAACACCCCAGGCACCCCTCTATCTACGACGTCCCTACTACAGCGTCCCGGCGGCGGCGGAGGCCGCCGCGTCGCCAGGAACGTTTGTGGCATCGACGCTAGCGTTCGACGGTGACTGCTATGCTGGTAATATACTGGGGGAGGGAGGAAGGGCAGAACTTTACCGGGGCACCTGTTAATTTAGGCGCATGTCTAAATTGTGCAGGTTAGTTTTCGACGTCGACGTCGTCGACGTCGGCGTCGAAACGGCCCGTACGATCTAAACCCACCGCGACGCCATCGGGATTCAGTCGCTCGAGAAACTTTGACGCGCGAACACGACGTCGGTAGGAAAAAACGCGCCGCGGCGTCCGTCACGACGCTCGATTATTCCGAATCGGGGCAGAAAAAAAAATGTGAACAATTTCGAGAACTTGGACAGTAGTGCGTTTAATAATTTAAATAAAATAAAAATAAAAAAAAGTTACAAAATAATATAAACGAAATATAATAAAAAAAATCGAACGATAAAAAAATTTTAATTTAGAGAAAAAAAACGAAAAATTTTGAATTTTGGTTTTGGAAAAAGTTTTGGAAATTTTTGGAAAAAAATGTGGCCGCTGGATTTTTTTACTTTTGTGTCCGTAGTGGTGGCGGTTTCTACGACGTTGGATATTCGATTAGCAGGTAAAAAAAATACTTTCTCTTATTTTTTACGTAGTAGGAACGTTAATTTTTTCTACGACTATCTAAAAACTAAAAAAAATCCTTTTCCTTACTATCATTCTCTTTTATCTACTAGGAACGTTCATTTTTTGTACGACTATCTAAAAAAAATCCTTTTCCTTACTATTACTCTCTTTTATATACTATAAACGTTAATTTTTTATACGACCATTTATTTTTTTTTTTTTACTTACATCAGAAATGAATCCAGTAAGTAGGAAAATTAGGAAAAAAACTTTTTACTCGCGCGTGTTAACGTGTGTGTTTAATCTAAGTTTAAATTTAAATTCCGCCATCATCAACAACATCACCGTTTTATAAATAGATCCTTATATATATATATATACTTATATATATATCGACTCTTATTTATATATTTATATATAGATCCATGAGGTGTGGGTAAAAAAGAAGAAGAAGAAAAAATTTTTCGCGTTTACGTGTGCGTATATTTATATCGATGTTTTGTATGGAGAGATATGTAGTCGTGATGGTGGAAAAGTGGGTCGAAACGTTGTGTTTTGTTTGTTTGCTAGATGTTGTTTGTAGGTGGTGGTTGGGGGGATGAAGGGATGTTTTTGGGTGGTAAAAAAGGGTTTTTTTGTGGTGAAAGTTGGTTCTAGAAATGATTGGTGGTTGTTAAAATGCGTTCTGAGCCGATTGTGTGCTCAGAAATGCATTGGTAGGATTGGAAATGGATTAAAAATGAAAATGCATTGGTAAGATCAGAAATTTATTAAAAATGAGTTTTGCGGTGAAAGTGCGTTAGAAAATTGATTTGTGGATGTGAAAATGAGTTCTGAGCCGACGGTTTGATCAGAAATACGATTGTTGGATCAGAAATGCATCGAAAATGAGTTTTGAAGTGAAAGTGAGTTGTAAAAATGTTTTGTAGTGTGTTCTGAGCCGACAGATTGCTCGGAAATACGATTTTGGGATCAGAAATGTTTAAAAATTCGATCTGATTGGACAATTTGCTCAGAAATACGATTATGGGATCAGAAAGCGTGGATTATTAGTTTTGTAGTTGAAATTGTTCTAAAAATGTTTTGTGGATGTAAAAATGCGTTCTGAGCCAACAGTTTACTAAGAACTACATTGGTAGGATCAGAAATGTATTAAAAATGAGTTTTGCGGTGAAAGTGAGCTGTAGAAATGATTGGTGGATGTGAAAATGTGTTCTGAGCCGACGGTTTGCTCATAGATATGATTGAGTGATCAGAAATGTGTGAAAATGCGTTCTGAGCCAACGATATGCTCGGAAATACGTTGTTCGGATTAGAAATACTTTAAAAATTAGTTTTATATTAAAAGTGTGTTCTAGAAATTATTAGTTTGGGTGGAAATGCGTTCTGAGCCGACGGTTTGCTCAGAAATACGATTCTAGGATCAGAAATACGATTGTGGGATCAGAAATACATCAAAAATGCGTTTTGCATTAAAAGTGTGTTCTAAAAATGATTTTTTTATGTAAAAATGTATTCTGAGCCAATAATTTGCTCAGAAATCCCTTATAACTGCTTAAATAATTTTTCTGAAACTATTTTTGGATCAGAAGTATGTAAAAATCTGTTTTTGGATGTGAAAATTTGATGAGCCGACGGTTTGCTCAGAAATACGATTTTGAGGTCAGAAATACGATTTTGAGGTCAGAAATGCGTCGAAAATCAGTTTTGCAGTAAAAGTGTGTTGTGGATGTAAAAATACGTTCTGAGCCAATAATTTGCTCAGAAATCCCTTATAACTGCTTAAATAATGTTTCTGAAACTATTTTTGGATCAGAAATACGTTACTAAATCGAAAATGTATTAAAAATCGGTTTTTGTGGTGAAGTTTGGTTCTAGAAATTATGGGTGGATGTTACAATTGGTTCTGAGCCGACGGTTTACTCAGAAATACGATTGTGATATCAGAAATGCGTTGAAAGTCGGTTTTATGGTGACAGTTGGTTCTAGAAATGATTAATTTGAGTAAAAATGCGTTCTGAGCCGACGGTTTGCTCAGAAATGCGATAGTGGGATCAGAAATGTGTAAAACTGCGTTCTGAGCCAATATTTACTCAGAAAATTGTAGGTAGCATTAGAAATATATTAAAAATTAGTTCTGCTGGAAAACTGCGTTTTAAAAATGATTTGTTGTGAAAATGCATTCTGAACCAATAGTTTGCTCAGATATCCCTTATAATTACTTAAATAATGTTTCTGAAACTATTTTTGGATCAGAAATATGTTACTAAGTCAGAAAAGTATTTTTGTGGTGACAGTTGATTCTAGAAATGATTATTGTTTGTGAAAATGTGTTCTGATCGGACGATTTGCTCAGAAATACGATTGTGGGATCGGAAATTCGTCGAAAATGAATTTTGCGGTTAAAGTGAGTTGTAGAAATGTTTTGTGAATGTAAAAATGCGTTCTGAGCCAATAATTTGCTCAGAAATCAGTTATAATTAATTAAATAATGTTTCTGAAACTATTTCTGAATCAGAAATACGATCACAAATCGAAAAGGTATTAAAAATTAGTTTTGTAGTAAAAGTGCGTTTTAAAAATGATTTGTGGTTGTAAAAATGTGTTCTGAGCCGACGGTATGCTCAGAAATACGATTGTGGGATCAGAAATGCGTTGAAAATCGGTATTAATGTTAATGAAATGCGTTCTGATACAATTTGCTTAGAAATGTAATGGTAGGATCAGAAATGTTCAAAAATGTGTTCTGAGCCGACGATATGCTCGGAAATGCAATCAGATGTGTCATAAAATATAATAAAAATGAGTTTTTTAGTGATTAGATGCTCAAAAGCATTCCGAACCGATATTCTGCTCATACATATAATTTTAGGATCAGAAAATCGGTTTTATTGTAAAAGTTGGTTCTAGAAATGATAAGTGTGAGTGAAAATACGTTCTGAGCCGACGGTTTACTCAGAAATATGATTGGCTGATCGGCAATGTGTGAAAATGCTTTCTGAGCCTTCGGTTTGCTCAGAAATACGATTGTGGGATCAGAAATGCATCGAAAATTAAAATTCCAATTAAACTGTGTTCTAAAAATGTTTTGTGGATGTAAAAATGCGTTCTGAGCCAATAGTTTACTCAACATTGCATTGGTAAGATCAGAAATTTATTAAAAATGAGGTTTGCAGAATAAGTGTGTTCTAAAAATGATATGTCGATAAAAAATGCGTTTTGAGCCGACGGTTTACTCAGAAATACGATTATGGGGTCAGAAATGTGTGAAAATGCGTTCTGAGTAGACAATATGCTCAGAAATATGTTGGTTAGGTTGGAAATACTTTAAAAATTGGTTTTATATTAAAAGTGTGTTCTAGAAATTATTAGTTTGGGTGAAAATGCGTTCTGAGCCGACGGTTTGCTCAGAAATATAATCGGCTGATCAGATATGCGTTGAAAATGAGTTTCGCGGTTAAAATGAGTTGTGCAAATGTTTTGTGGATGTGAAAAAGCGTTCTGAGCCAGTAATTTCCTCAGAAAGCCGTTATAACTACTTAAATAATGTTTTTGAAACTATTTTTGGATCAGAAATACGTTACTAAATTGAAAATGTATTAAAAATGGGTTTTTTGTGTGGTGAAATTTGGTTCTAGAAATTATATGGGTGGATGTGACAATTAGTTCTGAGCCGACGGTCTGCTCAGAAATACGATAATGAGATCAGAAATGCGTCTAAAATGAATTTTGCGAAGAACGTGAGTTGTAGAAATGTTTTGTAGATGTAAAAGTGTGTCCTGAGCCAACAGTTAGCTCAGAAATATAAATGGGTGATCAGAAATATGTGAAAATGCGTTCTGGGCCAATAGTTTACCCAGAAATGCATTGGTACTATCAGAAATTTATTAAAAATTGGTTTTGCAATAAAAGTGTGTTCTAAAAATAATTTGTAGATGTGAAAATGTGTTCTGAGCCGACAATTTGCTCAGAAAAACGCTTTTAGGATCAAAAATTTATTAAAAATTAGTTTTGCAGATAAAAATCGGTTCTAAAAATGATTTGTGTATGTAAATTTGTGTTCTAATCCGACGGTTTGCTCAGAAATTTAGTTGGTGATCAGGAATGTGTGAAAATGCATTTTTAGCCAATAGTTTACCCAAAAATGCATTGGTAGGATTATAAATGTATTAAAAATATGTTCTGAGCCGACAATTTGCTCAGAAATACGATTGTAGGATCAGAAATGCTTCGAAAATCAGTTTTGCAGTAAAAGTGAGTTGTAGAATTGTTTTGTGGATGTAAAAATGTGTTCTGAGACAATAGTTTACTAAGAAATGCATTGGTAGGATCAGAAATGTATTATTAAATAAAAAATGTATTCAAAATCGGTTTTTGTGTGAAAGTTGGTTTTAGGAATGATTAGTTTGAGTGAAAATGCGTTCTGAGCCGACGGTTTGCTCAGAAAAACGATTGTGGGATCAGAAATTTATGAAAAATTAGTTTTGCAGATAAAATAAGTCCTTAAAATCATTTGTGGATGTGCAAATTCGTTCTGAGCTGACGGTTTATTCAGAAATACGATTATGGTATCAGAAATGTGTAAAAATGCGTTCTGAGCCGTGGATAAGCTCGGAAATGCGATCAGATGTGTATGAGAATAAGAATCCTTAAATAAAATAAGTTTTCTTAGCAATTAGATGCTCAAAAAGGTTCTGAGCCTCAATATGCCTCATTATAAGAGCCCTTAGGTCCCAATAAAAAGAGGTTGCCTCAATATTATACTCTTTTACCAAATTTGAGGACTTTATTATGATTTAAAACTCTTCTAGTCCCATTTTAAGAGCTTTTGTCTAAATAAAAAGTTTCAAGCCTCATTATAAGAGCTAGTAGGACCCGATAAAATGACGTTGCCTCAATATTATACTCTTTTACCAAATTTAAGGACTTTATTATGATTTTAAATTGTTCTAGTCCCATTTTAAGAGCTTTTGGGTGAATAACAGTGCAAATCCTCAATTTAAGAGCTCTTAGGTCCGGATAAAATGACCTAGCCTCAATATTATACTCTTTTACCAAATTTGTAGACTTTATTATAATTTTAACTTGTTCTAGACCCATTTTAAGAGCTTTTGGGTGAATAAAAGTATAAAGCCTCAATTTAAGAGCTCGTAGGTCCCAATAAATTGACGTAGCCTCATTATTATACTCTTTTACCAAATTTGAGGACTTTATTTTGATTTAAAACTCTTCTAGTCCCATTTTAAGAGCTTGTGACTGAATAAAAGTGTCAATCCTCAATTTAAGAGCTCGTAGGTCCCAATAAATTGACGTAGCCTCAATATTATACTCTTTTATTAAATTTGAGGACTTTATCATGTTTTAAAACTCTTCTAGTCCCATTTTAAGAGCTTGTGACTGAATAAAAGTGTCAATCCTCAATTTAAGAGCTCGTAGGTCCCAATAAATTGACGTAGACTTAATATTATACTCTTTTACCAAATTTGAGGACTTTATTATGATTTAAAACTCTTCTCGTCCCATTTTAAGAGCTTTTGGGTGAATAATAGGGTCAATCCTCAATTTAAGAGCTCTAAGGTCCCGATAAAATGATGTAGCCTCAATATTTAACTCTCTTAACAAATTTAAGGACTTTATCATGTTTTAAAACTCTTCTAGTCCCATTTTAAGAGCTTTTGGATGAATAAAACTGTCAAGCCTCAATTTAAGAGCTCTAAGGTCCCGATAAAATGATGTAGCCTCAATATTTAACTCTCTTAACAAATTTAAGGACTTTATTATGATTTAAAACTCTTCTCGTCCCATTTTAAGAGCTTGTTACTGAATAAAAGTATCAAGACTCAATTTAAGAGCTCTTAGGTCCCAATAAAATGACGTGGTCTCAATATGCCTCATTATAAGAGCCCTTAGGTCCCAATAAAAAGAGGTTGCCTCAATATTATACTCTTTTACCAAATTTGAGGACTTTATTTTGATTTAAAACTCTTCTAGTCCCATTTTAAGAGCTTTTGACTAAATAAAAACTGTCAAGCCTCAATTTAAGAGCTCGTAGGTCCCAATAAAATCACATAGCCTCAATATTATAACCTTACCGAGTGTCCAGACGTTTCTATACACATTTCAACGATCTTAAACTTTTCCTACCCCACGTTAAGGGCTGGTTTAAACTCGGAAAATTCCGTATTTTCATCTTTCGGGTTGTCTACCCTTATTTTTGATTAAATTATGCCGTCCGCCAATGCGGTAATAGCCCAACGTTCATCCAATAAGACTTAGCGTTTTAGGGAAAAATCGTAATTTCCCGAGTAATTTTCCCTACGCAGGATATTGTGTTATAGAGGGCGTTGCGTGTAAGTCGCCTTAGGGGTTGGATTCGGTTGACAGGTGAACGTCAATTGGCTGGGAAAATCCGGTTAGATGTTAGGAAAAGGGTGGAAAAAGGTTTTGAGCGTCTACGGGGAAATTTTTTGGAGGAAATTAGTGAAATTAGTGGGTGTGGTAATGAATTTTCGGTGGAAATTGGAAATTGGAAATTTAGGGTGATTTGGGGGTGATTGAGGGTGAGGAAGTTTGGAAAATTGGGAAAATCTGTTGTTGTAGATTGTTTGGGTGTGTCAATATGACAGTTGGACGGTTTTTTTTATGGAAAATTGTGGAAAATTGTGGAAAATGAGCCTCGGGTGCGATTTTCGATGGAAATTTTTTTGATTTTGATGATTTTTCATAGCGGAAAATGTTTCTCGGTGAAATAGTTTCGCTGTAAAGAGAATTTTGAACCGGTGCCAAGTTCTATTAATTGAATATAGGAACGTTGGGATTACAGAAGAGATAAAAATATAAATTTTATTTATTTGTGAGAGGTTTTTTTTATTTTTCGCCGATTGGGAAAAATGTATCGGATTACTGATTGAATCGGTGTTTGTTTGGTTGTGGGTGGTTGTTTGGACCGGATTTACGTCCGTGTGATGTTTTTTAGGTGTTAAAAGTGTTAAGAGTTGGTTTTTTGTTGTTTAAATGAAGGTTTTTTTTGGGGAAAATGGTTTTTGTTGATTAAGCCGCCGTACTAATGTTGGAGTTTTAGATGGGATTTTATAGTACGGGCGATTGTTTTACCAAATTTTAAAATTGTTTCGAAATTTATGGGTTTTTTTAGGTTTTAATGTATGAATGTTTCTTCTTTTCGGCCGTATTTATGTCCAAGTGTTTTTTTTTAGGTGTTAAAAGTGTTAAGAGTTGGTTTTTTGTTGTTTAAATGAAGGTTTTTTTTGGAAAAGGGGTTTTTTGTTGATTAAGCCGCCGTACTAATGTTGGAGTTTTAGATGGGATTTTATAGTACGGGCGATTGTTTTACCAAATTTTAAAATTGTTTTAAAATTTATGAGGTTTTTTAGGTTCTAACGTTTGAATGTTTCTTCTTTTCAGCCGGATTTATGTCCAAGTGTTTTTTTTAGGTGTTAAAAGTGTTAAGAGTCGGTTTTTTGTTGTTTAAATGAAGGTTTTTTTTTTGGGAAAATGGTTTTTGTTGATTAAGCCGCCGTACTAATGTTGGAGTTTTAGATGGGATTTTATAGTACGGGCGATTGTTTTACCAAATTTTAAAATTGTTTTAAAATTTATGAGGTTTTTTAGGTTCTAACGTTTGAATGTTTCTTCTTTTCAGCCGGATTTATGTCCAAGTGTTTTTTTAGGTGTTAAAAGTGTTAAGAGTCGGTTTTTTGTTGTTTAAATGAAGGTTTTTTTTTTTGGGAAAATGGTTTTTGTTGATTAAGCCGCCGTACTAATGTTGGAGTTTTAGATGGGATTTTATAGTACGGGCGATTGTTTTACCAAATTTTAAAATTGTTTTAAAATTTATGAGGTTTTTTAGGTTCTAACGTTTGAATGTTTCTTCTTTTCAGCCGGATTTATGTCCAAGTGTTTTTTTAGGTGTTAAAAGTGTTAAGAGTCGGTTTTTTTTTGTTTAAATGAAGGTTTTTTTTTGGGAAAATGGTTTTTGTTGATTAAGCCGCCGTACTAATGTTGGAGTTTTAGATGGGATTTTATAGTACGGGCGATTGTTTTACCAAATTTTAAAATTGTTTTAAAATTTATGAGGTTTTTTAGGTTCTAACGTTTGAATGTTTCTTCTTTTCAGCCGGATTTATGTCCAAGTGTTTTTTTAGGTGTTAAAAGTGTTAAGAGTCGGTTTTTTGTTGTTTAAATGAAGGTTTTTTTTTTGGGAAAATGGTTTTTGTTGATTAAGCCGCCGTACTAATGTTGGAGTTTTAGATGGGATTTTATAGTGCGGGCGATTGTTTTACCAAATTTTAAAATTGTTTCGAAATTTATGGGATTTTTTAAGTTCTAACGTTTGAATGTTTCTTCTTATCAGCCGGATTTATGTCCAAGTGTTTTTTTTAGGTGTTAAAAGTGTTAAAAGTCGGTTTTTTGTTGTTTAAATGAAGGTTTTTTTTTTGGGAAAATGGTTTTTGTTGATTAAGCCCCCGTACTAATGTTGGAGTTTTAGATGGGATTTTATAGTACGGGCGATTGTTTTACCAAATTTTAAAATTGTTTTAAAATTTATGAGGTTTTTTAGGTTCTAACGTTTGAATGTTTCTTCTTTTCAGCCGGATTTATGTCCAAGTGTTTTTTTAGGTGTTAAAAGTGTTAAGAGTCGGTTTTTTGTTGTTTAAATGAAGGTTTTTTTTTTTGGAAAATGGTTTTTGTTGATTAAGCCGCCGTACTAATGTTGGAGTTTTAGATGGGATTTTATAGTACGGGCGATTGTTTTACCAAATTTTAAAATTGTTTTAAAATTTATGAGGTTTTTTAGGTTCTAACGTTTGAATGTTTCTTCTTTTCAGCCGGATTTATGTCCAAGTGTTTTTTTAGGTGTTAAAAGTGTTAAGAGTCGGTTTTTTGTTGTTTAAATGAAGGTTTTTTTTTTTGGGAAAATGGTTTTTGTTGATTAAGCCGCCGTACTAATGTTGGAGTTTTAGATGGGATTTTATAGTACGGGCGATTGTTTTACCAAATTTTAAAATTGTTTTAAAATTTATGAGGTTTTTTAGGTTCTAACGTTTGAATGTTTCTTCTTTTCAGCCGGATTTATGTCCAAGTGTTTTTTTAGGTGTTAAAAGTGTTAAGAGTCGGTTTTTTGTTGTTTAAATGAAGGTTTTTTTTTTGGGAAAATGGTTTTTGTTGATTAAGCCGCCGTACTAATGTTGGAGTTTTAGATGGGATTTTATAGTACGGGCGATTGTTTTACCAAATTTTAAAATTGTTTTAAAATTTATGAGGTTTTTTAGGTTCTAACGTTTGAATGTTTCTTCTTTTCAGCCGGATTTATGTCCAAGTGTTTTTTTTTTAGATGTTAAAAGTGTTAAGAGTTGGTTTTTTGTTGTTTAAATGAAGGTTTTTTTTTTTGGGGAAAATGGTTTTTGTTGATTAAGCCGCCGTACTAATGTTGGAGTTTTAGATGGGATTTTATAGTACGGGCGATTGTTTTACCAAATTTTAAAATTGTTTTAAAATTTATGAGGTTTTTTAGGTTCTAACGTTTGAATGTTTCTTCTTTTCAGCCGGATTTATGTCCAAGTGTTTTTTTAGGTGTTAAAAGTGTTAAGAGTCGGTTTTTTGTTGTTTAAATGAAGGTTTTTTTTTTTGGGGAAAATGGTTTTTGTTGATTAAGCCGCCGTACTAATGTTGGAGTTTTAGATGGGATTTTATAGTACGGGCGATTGTTTTACCAAATTTTAAAATTGTTTTAAAATTTATGAGGTTTTTTAGGTTCTAACGTTTGAATGTTTCTTCTTTTCAGCCGGATTTATGTCCAAGTATTTTTTAGGTGTTAAAAGTGTTAAGAGTTGGTTTTTTGTTGTTTAAATGAAGGTTTTTTTTGGGGAAAATGGTTTTTGTTGATTAAGCCGCCGTACTAATGTTGGAGTTTTAGATGGGATTTTATAGTACGGGCGATTGTTTTACCAAATTTTAAAATTGTTTTAAAATTTATGAGGTTTTTTAGGTTCTAACGTTTGAATGTTTCTTCTTTTCAGCCGGATTTATGTCCAAGTGTTTTTTTTTAGGTGTTAAAAGTGTTAAGAGTTGGTTTTTTGTTGTTTAAATGAAGGTTTTTTTTGGAAAAGGGGTTTTTTGTTGATTAAGCCGCCGTACTAATGTTGGAGTTTTAGATGGGATTTTATAGTGCGGGCGATTGTTTTACCAAATTTTAAAATTGTTTCGAAATTTATGGGATTTTTTAGGTTCTAACGTTTGAATGTTTCTTCTTTTCAGCCGGATTTATGTCCAAGTGTTTTTTTTAGGTGTTAAAAGTGTTAAGAGTTGGTTTTTTGTTGTTTAAATTAAGGTTTTTTTGGGAAAAGTGTTTTTTGTTGATTAAGCCGCCGTACTAATGTTGGAGTTTTAGATGGGATTTTATAGTACGGGCGATTGTTTTACCAAATTTTAAAATTGTTTCAAAATTTATGGGATTTTTTAGGTTCTAACGTTTGAATGTTTCTTCTTTTCAGCCGGATTTATGTCCGAGTGTTTTTTTTAGGTGTTGAAAGTGTTAAGAGTTGGTTTTTTGTTGTTTAAATGAAGGTTTTTTTGGGAAAAATGTTTTATGTTGATTAATCCCCCGTACTAATGTTGTTTTAGATGGGATTTTATAGTACGGGCGATTGTTTTACCAAATTTTAAAATTGTTTTAAAATTTATGAGGTTTTTTAGGTTCTAACGTTTGAATGTTTCTTCTTTTCAGCCGGATTTATGTCCAAGTGTTTTTTTAGGTGTTAAAAGTGTTAAGAGTCGGTTTTTTGTTGTTTAAATGAAGGTTTTTTTTTTGGTAAATGGTTTTTGGTTGATTAAGCCGCCGTACTAATGTTGGAGTTTTAGATGGGATTTTATAGTACGGGCGATTGTTTTACCAAATTTTAAAATTGTTTTAAAATTTATGAGGTTTTTTAGGTTCTAACGTTTGAATGTTTCTTCTTTTCAGCCGGATTTATGTCCAAGTGTTTTTTTAGGTGTTAAAAGTGTTAAGAGTCGGTTTTTTGTTGTTTAAATGAAGGTTTTTTTTTTGGGAAAATGGTTTTTGTTGATTAAGCCGCCGTACTAATGTTGGAGTTTTAGATGGGATTTTATAGTACGGGCGATTGTTTTACCAAATTTTAAAATTGTTTTAAAATTTATGAGGTTTTTTAGGTTCTAACGTTTGAATGTTTCTTCTTTTCAGCCGGATTTAAGTCCAAGTGTTTTTTTTAGGTGTTAAAAGTGTTAAGAGTTGGTTTTTTATTGTTTAAATGAAGGTTTTTTTTGGAAAAGGGGTTTTTTGTTGATTAAGCCGCCGTACTAATGTTGGAGTTTTAGATGGGATTTTATAGTGCGGGCGATTGTTTTACTAAATTTTAAATTTTTTTCCAAATTTATCGAATTTTTTAGGTTTTAACGTTTGAATGTTTCGTCTTTTCAGCCGGATTTAAGTCCAAGTGTTTTTTTTAGGTGTTAAAAGTGTTAAGAGTTGGTTTTTTATTGTTTAAATGAAGGTTTTTTTTGGAAAAGGGGTTTTTTGTTGATTAAGCCGCCGTACTAATGTTGGAGTTTTAGATGGGGTTTTATAGCACGGGCGATTGTTTTACCAAATTTTAAAATTGTTTCGAAATTTATCGGATTTTTTTAGGTTCTAACGTTTGAATGTTTCTTCTTTTCAGCTGGATTTATGTCCAAGTGTTTTTTTTTAGGTGTTAATAGTGTTAAGAGTTGGTTTTTTATTGTTTAAATGAAGGTTTTTTTTGGAAAAGGGGTTTTTTGTTGATTAAGCCGCCGTACTAATGTTGGAGTTTTAGATGGGATTTTATAGTACGGGCGATTGTTTTACAAAATTTTAAAAATTATTACAAAAATATCGGATTTTTTTAGGTTCTAACGTTTGAATGTTTCTTCTTTTCAGCTGGATTTATGTCCAAGTGTTTTTTTTTAGGTGTTAATAGTGTTAAGAGTTGGTTTTTTATTGTTTAAATGAAGGTTTTTTTTGGAAAAGGGGTTTTTTGTTGATTAAGCCGCCGTACTAATGTTGGAGTTTTAGATGGGATTTTATAGTGCGGGCGATTGTTTTACTAAATTTTAAATTTTTTTCCAAATTTATCGAATTTTTTAGGTTTTAACGTTTGAATGTTTCGTCTTTTCAGCCGGATTTAAGTCCAAGTGTTTTTTTTAGGTGTTAAAAGTGTTAAGAGTTGGTTTTTTGTTGTTTAAATGAAGGTTTTTTTTGGGAAAATGGTTTTTGTTGATTAAGCCGCCGTACTAATGTTGGAGTTTTAGATGGGATTTTATAGTACGGGCGATTGTTTTATCAAATTTTAAAATTGTTTCGAAATTTATGGGATTTTTTAGGTTCCAACGTTTGAATGTTTCTTCTTTTCAGCCGGATTTATGTCCAAGTGTTTTTTAGGTGTTAAAAGTGTTAAGAGTTGGTTTTTTGTTGTTTAAATTAAGGTTTTTTTGGGAAAAGTGTTTTTTGTTGATTAAGCCGCCGTACTAATGTTGGAGTTTTAGATGGGATTTTATAGTACGGGCGATTGTTTTACCAAATTTTAAAATTGTTTCGAAATTTATCGGATTTTTTTAGGTTCTAACGTTTGAATGTTTCTTCTTTTCAGCTGGATTTATGTCCAAGTGTTTTTTTTTAGGTGTTAATAGTGTTAAGAGTTGGTTTTTTATTGTTTAAATGAAGGTTTTTTTTGGAAAAGGGGTTTTTTGTTGATTAAGCCGCCGTACTAATGTTGGAGTTTTAGATGGGATTTTATAGTGCGGGCGATTGTTTTACTAAATTTTAAATTTTTTTCCAAATTTATCGAATTTTTTAGGTTTTAACGTTTGAATGTTTCGTCTTTTCAGCCGGATTTAAGTCCAAGTGTTTTTTTTAGGTGTTAAAAGTGTTAAGAGTTGGTTTTTTATTGTTTAAATGAAGGTTTTTTTTGGAAAAGGGGTTTTTTGTTGATTAAGCCGCCGTACTAATGTTGGAGTTTTAGATGGGATTTTATAGTACGGGCGATTGTTTTACCAAATTTTAAAATTGTTTCGAAATTTATCGGATTTTTTTAGGTTCTAACGTTTGAATGTTTCTTCTTTTCAGCCGGATTTAAGTCCAAGTGTTTTTTTTAGGTGTTAAAAGTGTTAAGAGTTGGTTTTTTATTGTTTAAATGAAGGTTTTTTTTGGAAAAGGGGTTTTTTGTTGATTAAGCCGCCGTACTAATGTTGGAGTTTTAGATGGGATTTTATAGTGCGGGCGATTGTTTTACCAAATTTTAAAATTGTTTCGAAATTTATGGGATTTTTTAGGTTCTAACGTTTGAATGTTTCCTCTTTTCAGCCGGATTTATGTCCAAGTGTTTTTTTTAGGTGTTAAAAGTGTTAAGAGTTGGTTTTTTGTTGTTTAAATGAAGGTTTTTTTTGGAAAAGGGGTTTTTTGTTGATTAAGCCGCCGTACTAATGTTGGAGTTTTAGATGGGATTTTATAGTACGGGCGATTGTTTTACCAAATTTTAAAATTGTTTCAAAATTTATGGGATTTTTTAGATTCTAATGTTTGGATGTTTCTTCTTATTAGCTGGATTTATGTCCAAGTGTTTATTTTAGGTGTTAAAAGTGTTAAGAGTTGGTTTTTTGTTGTTTAAATGAAGGTTTTTTTTGGGAAAAGTGTTTTTTTGTTGATTAAGCCGCCGTACTAATGTTGGAGTTTTGGATGGGATTTTATAGTACGGGCGATTGTTTTACCAAATTTTAAAATTGTTTTAAAATTTATGGGATTTTTTAGGTTCTAACGTTTGAATGTTTCTTTTTATCAGCCGGATTTATGCCCAAGTGTTTTTTTAGGTGTTAAAAGTGTTAAGAGTTGGTTTTTTGTTGTTTTAATGAAGGTTTTTTTTGGGAAAATGCTTTTTGTTGATTAAGCCGCCGTACTAATGTTGGAGTTTTAGATGGGATTTTATAGTACGGGCGATTGTTTTACCAAATTTTAAAATTGTTTCAAAATTTATGGGATTTTTTAGATTCTAACGTTTGAATGTTTCTTGTTTTCAGCCGGATTTATGCCCAAGTGTTTTTTTAGGTGTTAAAAGTGTTAAGAGTTGGTTTTTTGTTGTTTTAATGAAGGTTTTTTTTGGGAAAATGCTTTTTGTTGATTAAGCCGCCGTACTAATGTTGAAGTTTTAGATGGGATTTTATAGTACGGGCGATTGTTTTACCAAATTTTAAAATTGTTTCAAAATTTATGGGATTTTTTAGGTTCTAACGTTTGAATGTTTCTTTTTATCAGCCGGATTTATGCCCAAGTGTTTTTTTAGGTGTTAAAAGTGTTAAGAGTTGGTTTTTTGTTGTTTTAATGAAGGTTTTTTTTGGGAAAATGCTTTTTGTTGATTAAGCCGCCGTACTAATGTTGGAGTTTTAGATGGGATTTTATAGTACGGGCGATTGTTTTACCAAATTTTAAAATTGTTTCAAAATTTATGGGTTTTTTTAGGTTCTAACGTTTGAATGTTTCGTCTTTTCAGTCGGATTTACGTTCAAGTGTTTTTTTTAGGTGTTAAAAGTGTTAAGAGTTGGTTTTTGTTGTTTAAATGAAGGTTTTTTTGGGAAAAATGTTTTTTGTTGATTAATCCCCCGTACTAATGTTGGAGTTTTAGATGGGATTTTATAGTGCGGGCGATTGTTTTACTAAATTTTAAATTTTTTTCCAAATTTATCGAATTTTTTAGGTTTTAACGTTTGAATGTTTCGTCTTTTCAGCCGGATTTAAGTCCAAGTGTTTTTTTTAGGTGTTAAAAGTGTTAAGAGTTGCTTATTTAATGTATAAATCAAATTTTTTTCGAAAAATGAATTTTTGTCATCTAATCCACCGTACTAATATTAAAATTCTAAATGCATATAGTACGAGCGATTGTTATACCAAATTTTCAAATTGTTTCAAAATTTATGGGGTTTTTTAGGTTCCAACGTTTGAATGTTTCTTCTTTTCAGCCGGATTTATGTCCAAGTGTTTTTTTTAGGTGTTAAAAGTGTTAAGAGTTGCTTCTTTAATGTATAAATCAAATTTTTTTCGAAAAATGAATTTTTGTCATCTAATCCACCGTACTAATATTAACATTCTAAATGCATATAGTACGGGCGATTATTACACCAAATTTTAAAATTGTTTCAAAATTTATGGGATTTTTTAGAATGTAACGTTTGAATGTTTCTTCTTATCAGCCGGATTTATGTCCAAGTGTTTTTTTAGGTGTTAAAAGTGTTAAGAGTTGCTTCTTTAATGTATAAATCAAATTTTTTTCGAAAAATGAATTTTTGTCATCTAATCCACCGTACTAATATTAACATTCTAAATGCATATAGTACGGGCGATTGTTACACCAAATTTTCAAATTGTTTCAAAATTTATGGGGTTTTTTAGGTTCCAACGTTTGAATGTTTCTTCTTTTTAGCCGGATTTATGTCCAAGTGTTTTTTTTAGGTGTTAAAAGTGTTAAGAATTGCTTATTTAATGTATAAATCAAATTTTTTTCGAAAACTAAAATTTCGTCATCTAATCCACCGTACTAATATTAACATTCTAAATGCATATAGTGCGGGCGATTGTTACACCAAATTTTAAAATTGTTTCAAAATTTATGGGATTTTTTAGATTCTAATGTTTGGATGTTTCTTCTTATTAGCTGGATTTATGTCCAAGTGTTTTTTTTTGTTATAAAAGTGTTAAGAATTGCTTCTTTAATGTATAAATTAATTTATTTTCGAAAAATGAATTTTCGTCATCTAATCCACCGTACTAATATTAACATTCTAAATGCATATAGTACGGGCGATTGTTACACCCAAATTCGAAATTATTTTAAAAACCAAATTTGTTCATTTAACTAGATTAATTTATATAAAAAATCACTTCCTAATCTATAAAAAGGTTGAATAAATTTATATAAACAATTCTTAAATAACATTAGTTATTTTTTAACGTAAAAAAACCCTTTTTTTCAAAAATTTAATTTTCATCATCTAATCCACCATACTAACATTAACGTTTCGAATGGGATTATATAGTACGAGCGCTTGTTACATCCAAAATTAAAAACCAGTCGATTTTTAGATTCTATGGTATTAACCATCCACTATATCGACCTGATTTACGTCTAAGCGATGTTCGTTAATTGTTAAAACTATCAAAAGTTAATTTTTTAATATTTAATAAAGTTTTTCAAAAACAAATTTGTTTTTTATCACTTAATCCCCCGTACTAATATTAACATTTTAAACGAACTTGTATAGTACGGGCGATTGTTATACTAAATTTCAAAATTATTTTAAAAATTAGACGGTTCTTTTTAGGTTTCAACGTATCAATGTTCCACTATATCCACCGGATTTACATCTAAGCGATATTCCTTATATCTAAGAACCATTAAAAATTGATATTTTAACGTTAAAATCATTTTTCTTAATTTTCGTCTCCTAATCCACCATACTAACAACAACTTTCTATACGGCATTATATAGTACGAGCGCTTTTTACACCCAAATTTCTATTTTATCCAAAAAAACTTTATTTTTACATTTAACTATAATAATTTCCATAAAAAAAATACTTTTTTCCACTCTCCATATACTACAGCACTGAAAAAATTTACATAAACAATCCCCCACTGTTTTAAAATAAATAATTTCCTTCTAAAAAAAATTAACTTTCACAATCTAATCCACCGTACTAATTTCCACTTCCTATAGTACGAGCGCTTATTACACCCAAATTAAAAAAATAATCAAAAAAATCAAATTTACATATTTAACGCTTTTAATCCAGACATAAAATTACTTTCCAACCCCCGAAGGGGGTTGGAACATATATAAATCCATATAAAACGATTCGTAATAAAATTAGATGACGCGATCATCCCTAATTGCCTATGCATATTTAATGCGCGGAAAATTTTTCGCAAATTTTCCTCCAAATAGAAACAGACCGTTTAATTTTAATTTTCTATTATAGATTTACAGATATCGTCCCCGATTCTGGTAATAGTTTAACTAATAATTCAAATTTGGTCAAACGCCGCAACCCCCATCCCCCAAATCCGGTTTATTGTAATACACAGCATAAGGGGGGTTATAAATAAGATATTTTGACGTCTATATATATATATAGATGCATCTATCAGCCCGATAAACGTTAAATCAATCAATACATAGATGAGTGAGTGAGAGGGTTGGTTAATATTAACCCCGATTTCCCCCAAACTGGAGCGGACACACGGCAAGTGTATCTGATGATAGGACTGGTCGAAAATTTATGATCGTCGACCTCGAAACGTCGACGTGATTATAATGTGTGTATATACAGGGCGTTGGAAATGGTTTCGGTGCGTTGGAATTGCGTGGTTTGGGGTTGGTTAGTTTTTGGTACCCCTTTGGAAAAAATTTCGTCTACGCCCTAATTTTTTCCCAAGGTTTCAAAACGTATAAAAACTCAAAAAACTGGATATTTTTGGAATTGTTTTTCGTTGGATATTCCTTTGGAAAAATATTTTTGACTACGCCCTAATTTTTCAAAACGAATAAAAATAAGAAAAACTGAATTTTTTGGAATTTTTTTTTTGGTACCCCATTGGGAAAAAATTTTCGTGTATGCCCTAATTTTTTCCCGATGTTTCAAAACATATAAAATTTCAAAAAATGGATTTTTTGGAAAAATTTTTGCCTTTAATACCCCTCAGGAAAAATTTCGTCTACGTCCTAATTTTCTCGCAAGGTTTTAAAACGCATTAAAATTCAAAAAAATGGATTTTTTGGAATTTTTTTTCTTTGGATACCAATTTGGAAAAAAATTTTTGACTACGCCCTAATATTCAAAACGAATAAAAATAAAAAAACTGGATTTTTTTGGAAATTTTTTGGCTTTAATATCTCTTTGGAAAAAAATTTTCGTTTACGCCCTAATTTTTGCCCAATGTTTCAAAATCTATAAGTTCAAAAATCTGGATTTTTTTGGAAAAATTTTTGTCTTTAATGCCCCTTTGGAAAAAAATTTCGTCTACGTCCTAATTTTCTCGCAAGGTTTTAAAACGCATTAAAATTCAAAAAAATGGATTTTTTGGAATTTTTTTTGTTCGATACCCCTTTGGAAAAATTTTCGTCTTCGCCCTAATTTTCTCGCAAGGTTTCAAAACGTATAAAAACTCAAAAAACTGGATATTTTTGGAATTTTTTTTGTACGATACCCCGTTGGAAAAATATTTTATCTACACCCAAATTTTTTCCCAAGGTTTAAAAACGTATTAAAATTCAAAAAACTGGATTTTTTGGAATTTGTTTGTTCGATCCCCCTTTGGAAAAAAATTTCGTCTGCACCCTAATTTTTTCCCTAGGTTTCAAAGCGGATAAAGATTCAAAAAACCGGAATTTTTTGGAAAATTTTTTGCCTTTAATATCTTTTTGGAAAAAAAAATCGTCTACACCCTAATTTTTTCCCGAGGTTTCAAAACCTATAAAAGTTCAAAAATCTGGATTTTTGGAAAAATTTTTGTCTACAATACCCCATTGGGGTATTAAAATTCAAGAGACTGAATTTCTTGGAAAACCTTTTTCCAATACCCCTTTGGAAAAATTTTCGTCTTCGCCCTAATTTTCTCGCAAGGTTTCAAAACGTATAAAAATAAAAAAAAATAGATTTTTTTGGAAAAATTTTTGTTTTTTGTCTAAATATTATTAATGGGAGGCAGTATTAAATCAAGTTTTGATCAAATTTATTAATGGGAAGAAAGATTCAGCATAGTGTGAACCAATTTTTTAATGGGAAGAAATAATAAAAGTTAAATTGTCCAATTTTATTAATAGGAAGCATTAATTAGGAATTTTATTACTAATTTTTAATGGGAAGAAAATTTAAAGGTTATTTTGGACAGTTTTATTAATGGGAAGAAACACTGAGAATAGATATGTTCAATTTTATTAATGGGAAGCAAGAGATAGTAATTTTGTCCTACTTTGTTAATGGGAAGCCATATTGAGAATAGTTTTGTCCAATTTTATTAATGGGCAGCAAGATTGAGCATAGTTTAAACCAATTTTATTAATGGGAAGCACTAATTAATAACTTTGGTCCAAATTTGTAATGGGAAGAAAATTTAAATGTTATTTTGTATAGTTATATTAATGGGAAGCAACATTGAGCATAGTTTTGTCCAATTTTATTAATGGGAAGCAAGAGATAGTAATTTTGTCCTACTTTGTTAATGGGAAGCAACATTGAACATAGTTTTGTTCAATTTTATTAATGGGAAGCAAGAGACAATAATTTTGCCCTACTTTGTTAACGGGAAGCAACATTGAACACAATTTTGTCCAATTTTATTAGTGGGCAGCAAGATTGAGCATAGATTAAATCAATTTTTTTAATGGGAAGCACTAATTAATAACTTTGGTCCAAATTTGTAATGGGAAGAAAATTTAAGTGTCATCTTGTAGTTATATTAATGGGAAGCAACATTAATCATAGTTTTGTCCAATTTTATTAATGGGAAACAACCTTGAGCGTAGCTTGAACCAATTTTTTAATGGGAAGAAATAATAAAAGTTAAATCGTCCAATTTTATTAATGGGAAGCACTAATTAGTAATTTTAATACAAATTTTTAATGGGAAGAAAATTCAAGAGTTATTTTGAAGAGTTACAGTAATAGGAAGCCACATTGAGAATAGCTTTGTTCAATTTTATTAATGGGAAGCAATAGATGGTAATTTTGACCTATTTTGTTAATGGGAAGCTTAGAGTAAGGGAAGATTTGTATTAAGGTCATGAATTTCTTATTGGGAAGCTTTAAATTAAGGAAGATATGCATTAAGATCAAAAATATCTTAATGGGAAGCTCTAAATTGGGGAAAATTTGTATTAAGATCAAAAATTTCTTAATGGGAAGCTTAAAATAAGGGAAGATATGCATTAAGGTTATGAATTTTAATGGGAAGCTTTAAATTAAGGAAGATATGCATTAAGATCAAAAATATCTTAATGGGAAGCTCTAAATTAGGGAAGATATGTATTAAGATGAAAAATTTCTTAATGGGAAGCTTAAAATAAGGGAAGATATGCATTAAGGTTATGAATTTTAATGGGAAGCTTTAAATTAAGGAAGATATGCATTAAGATCAAAAATATCTTAATGGGAAGCTCTAAATTAGGAAGATTTGTATTAAGATCAAAAATTTCTTAATGGGAAGCTTAAAATAAGGGAAGATATGCATTAAGGTTATGAATTTTAATGGGAAGCTTTAAATTAAGGAAGATATGCATTAAGATCAAAAATATCTTAATGGGAAGCTCTAAATTGGGGAAGATTTGTATTAAGATCAAAAATTTCTTAATGGGAAGCTTAAAATAAGGGAAGATATGCATTAAGGTTATGGATTTTAATGGGAAGCTTTAACCTAAGGAAGATATGCATTAAGATCAAAAATATCTTAATGGGAAGCTCTAAATTGGGGAAGATTTGTATTAAGATCAAAAATTTCTTAATGGGAAGCTTAAAATAAGGGAAGATATGCATAAAGGTTATGAATTTTAATGAGAAGCTTTAACCTAAGGAAGATATGCATTAAGATCAAAAATATCTTAATGGGAAGCTCTAAATTAGGGAAGATATGTATTAAGATGAAAAATATTTTAATGGGAAGCTTTAAATAAGGGAATATTTGTATTAAGATGAAAAATTTCTTAATGGGAAGCTTTTATTAAGGGAAGATATGCATTAAGATCATAAACTTTAATGGGAAGCTTTGAATAAGGGAAGATTTGTTTTAAAATTATAAAATGTTTAATGGGAAGCTCTAAATAAGGGAAGATTTGTATTAAAATTATAAAGTTCTTAATGGGAAGCTCCAAATAAGGGAAGATATGTATTAAGATGAAAAATTTCTTAATGGGAAGCTTTTAATAAGGGAAGACATGCATTAAGATCATAAACTTTAATGGGAAGCTTTAAATAAGGGAAGATTTGTATTAAAATTATAAAATTTTTAATGGGAAGCACCAAATAAGGGAAGATATGTATTAAGATGAAAAATTTCTTAATGGGAAGCTTTTAATAAGGGAAGATATGCATTAAGATCATAAACTTTAATGGGAAGCTTTAAATAAGGGAATATTTATATTAAAAATATAAAATTTTTAATGGGAAGCTCCAAATAAGGGAAGATATGAATTAAGATAAAAAATTTCTTAATGGGAAGCTTAGAATAAGGGAAGATATGCATTAAGATCATAAACTTTAATGGGAAGCTTTAAATAAGGGAATATTTATATTAAAATTATAAAGTTCTTAATGGGAAGCTCTAAATTAAGGAAGATATGTATTAAGATGAAAAATTTCTTAATGGGAAGCTTAAAATAAGGGAAGATATGCATTAAGATCATAAACTTTAATGGGAAGCTTTAAATAAGGGAATATTTATATTAAAATTATAAAGTTCTTAATGGGAAGCTCTAAATTAAGGAAGATATGTATTAAGATGAAAAATTTCTTAATGGGAAGCTTAAAATAAGGGAAGATATGCATTAAGATCATAAATTTTAATGGGAAGCTCTAAATTAGGGAAGATTTGTATTAAAATTAAAAAATTTTTAATGGGAAGCTCTAAATAAGGGAAGATTTCGTTTTTTTTTCCTGTACTCCACTGGTAAAACTTTTTTCGGAAATTTTTTTTCAGTACCCCTTTGGTAAAAATTTTCACGCACGCCCTAATCTATCGACGCGGTCCCGAAATGTCGGTAAAGAAAATTTTTCCCTCTCCCCTCCCACAAGGGGAGTTTTGGGGGGAAAGACAGACGCTCCCGACTTTTCCCGGTAATTAAAAAAAAGCGCGTGGAGGAAAACTTTCCGGATTTTCCTTTTTATTATAACCGCTACATATGAGAAAAAGAAAAGAAATCAATTAATAATATCGACGCGACGCGTCGAACGAAAGGCGACATCTTGAAAAGATGAAAAGGGAGAAAATAATTAAAAGGAGTTTGAGAACACGGGGGAGAAAACTAAAGTGTCATTTATCGAGATATATATTAAGAAAAACATCAAAAGAATCGTACGTCTAATACGAACGTTCATTAAAAAAATCCGAAACGTTGTTTCCAGTACGAATAAAAAAAGGGTTTAATAAGCGCTCGTACTATAGGAATTGGAAATTAGTACGGTGGATTAGATTGTGAAAGTTAATTTTTTTTAGAAAGAAATAATTTATTTTAAAACAGTGGGGGATTGTTTATGTAAATTTTTTCAGTGCTGTAGTATATGGAGAGTGGAAAAAAGTATTTTTTTATGGAAATTATTATATTTAAATGTAAAAATAAAGTTTTTTGGACAAAATAAAAATTTGGGTGTAAAAAGCGCTCGTACTATATAATGCCGTATAGAAAGTTGTTGTTAGTATGGTGGATTAGGAGACGAAAATTAGGAAAAATGATTTTAACGATAAAAAATCAACTTTTAATGGTTCTTAGATATAAGGAATATCGCTTAGATGTAAATCCGGTCGATATGGTGGAACATTGATACGTTGAAACCTAAAAAGAACCGTCTAATTTTTAAAATAATTTTAAAATTAAGTATAACAATCGCCAGTACTATACAAGTTCGTTTAAAATGTTAATATTAGTACGGGGGATTAAGTAATAAAAAACAAATTTGTTTCTAAAAAATTTTATTAAACATTAAAAATTGGCTTTTAATAGTTTTAACAATTAACGAACATCGCTTAGACGTAAATCAGGTCGATATAGTGGAAGGTTAATACTATAGAATATAAAAATCGACTAGTTTTTAATTTTGGATGTAATAAACGCTCGTACTATATAATTCCATTGGAAAAGTTAATGTTAGTATGGTGGATTAGATGATGAAAATTAAAATTTTTAAAAAAATGGTTTTTTACGTTAAAAAAAACTAATGTTATTTAAGAATTGTTTATATAAATTTATTCAACCTTTTTATAGATTAGGAAGTGATTTTTTATATAAATTAATATAGTTAAATGAGCAAATCTGGTTTTTAAAATAATTTCGAATTTGGGTGTAACAATCGCCCGTACTATATGCATTTAGAATGTTAATATTAGTACGGTGGATTAGGTGACGAAAATTTAGATTTCGAAAAAAATTTGATTTATACATTAAAAAAGCAACTCTTAACACTTTTAACACCTAAAATAAACACTTGGATATAAATCTGGCTGAAAAGAAGAAACATTCAAACGTTAGAATCTAAAAAATCCCATAAATTTTGAAACAATTTTAAAATTTGGTAAAACAATCGCCCGTACTATAAAATCCCATCTAAAACTCCAACATTAGTACGGGGGATTAATCTACAAAAACCATTTTCCCAAAAAAACCTTCATTTAAACAACAAAAACCAACTCTTAACACTTTTAACACCTAAAAAAAACACTCGGACATAAATCCGGCTGAAAAGAAGAAACATTAAAACGTTAGAACCTAAAAAATCCCATAAATTTTGAAACAATTTTAAAATTTGTTAAAACAATCGCCCGTACTATAAAATCCCATCTAAAACAACATTAGTACGGGGGATTAATCAACAAAAAAACACTTTTCCCAAAAAAACCTTCATTTAAACAACAAAAAACCAACTCTTAACACTTTTAACACCTAAAAAAAACACTTGGATATAAATCCGGCTGAAAAGAAGAACCATCAAACGTTAGAACCTAAAAAACTCGATAAATTTTGAAACAATTTTAAAATTTGGTAAAACAATCGCCCGTACTATAAAATCCCATCTAAAACTCCAACATTAGTACGGCGGCTTAATCAACAAAAACCATTTTTCCCAAAAAAACCTTTTAAACAACAAAAAATCAACTCTTAACACTTTTAACACCTAAAAATAACACTTGGATATAAATCCGGCTGAAAAGAAGAACCATCAAACGTTAGAATCTAAAAAATCCCATAAATTTTGAAACAATTTTAAAATTTGGTAAAACAATCGCCCGTACTATAAAATCCCATCTAAAACAACATTAGTACGGGGGATTAATCAACAAAAAAACACTTTTCCTAAAAAAACCTTCATTTAAACAACAAAAAACCAACTCTTAACACTTTCAACACCTAAAAAAACACTTGGACATAAATCCGGCTGAAAAGAAGAAACATTCAAACGTTAGAACCTAAAAAATCCCATAAATTTTGAAACAATTTTAAAATTTGGTAAAACAATCGCCCGTACTATAAAATCCCATCTAAAACAACATTAGTACCGGGGTTTAATCAACAAAAAACACTTTTCCTAAAAAACCTTCATTTAAACAACAAAAAACCAACTCTTAACACTTTCAACACCTAAAAAAACACTTGGACATAAATCCGGCTGAAAAGAAGAAACATTCAAACGTTAGAATCTAAAAAATCCCATAAATTTTGAAACAATTTTAAAATTTGGTAAAACAATCGCCCGTACTATAAAATCCCATCTAAAACAACATTAGTACGGGGGATTAATCAACAAAAAACACTTTTCCTAAAAAACCTTCATTTAAACAACAAAAAACCAACTCTTAACACTTTCAACACCTAAAAAACACTTGGACATAAATCCGGCTGAAAAGAAGAAACATTCAAACGTTAGAACCTAAAAAATCCCATAAATTTTGAAACAATTTTAAAATTTGGTAAAACAATCGCCCGTACTATATGCATTTAGAATGTTAATATTAGTACGGGGGATTAGATGACGAAAATTCATTTTTCGAAAAAAATTTGATTTTAACATAAAATAAGCAACTCTTAACACTTTTAACACCAAAAAAAAAACACTTGGACATAAATCCAGCTGAAAAGAAGAAACATTCAAACGTTAGAACCTAAAAAAATCCGATAAATTTCGAAACAATTTTAAAATTTGGTAAAACAATCGCCCGTACTATAAAATCCCATCTAAAACTCCAACATTAGTACGGCGGCTTAATCAACAAAAAACCCCTTTTCCAAAAAAAACCTTCATTTAAACAATAAAAAACCAACTCTTAACACTTTTAACACCTAAAAAAAACACTTGGACTTAAATCCGGCTGAAAAGACGAAACATTCAAACGTTAAAACCTAAAAAATTCGATAAATTTGGAAAAAAATTTAAAATTTAGTAAAACAATCGCCCGTACTATAAAATCCCATCTAAAACAACATTAGTACGGGGGATTAATCAACAAAAAAACACTTTTCCTAAAAAAACCTTCATTTAAACAACAAAAAACCAACTCTTAACACTTTCAACACCTAAAAAAACACTTGGACATAAATCCGGCTGAAAAGAAGAAACATTCAAACGTTAGAACCTAAAAAATCCCATAAATTTTGAAACAATTTTAAAATTTGGTAAAACAATCGCCCGTACTATAAAATCCCATCTAAAACAACATTAGTACGGGGGATTAATCAACAAAAAACACTTTTCCTAAAAAACCTTCATTTAAACAACAAAAAAGCAACTCTTAACACTTTTAACACCAAAAAAAAAACACTTGGACATAAATCCGGCTGAAAAGAAGAAACATTCAAACGTTAGAATCTAAAAAAATCCCATAAATTTTGAAACAATTTTGAAATTTGGTAAAACAATCGCCCGTGCTATAAAACCCCATCTAAAACTCCAACATTAGTACGGCGGCTTAATCAACAAAAAACCCCTTTTCCAAAAAAAACCTTCATTTAAACAATAAAAAACCAACTCTTAACACTTTCAACACCTAAAAAAACACTTGGACATAAATCCGGCTGAAAAGAAGAAACATTCAAACGTTAGAACCTAAAAAATCCCATAAATTTTGAAACAATTTTAAAATTTGGTAAAACAATCGCCCGTACTATATGCATTTTGAATTTTAATATTAGTACGGTGGATTAGATGACGAAAATTCATTTTTCGAAAATAATTTGATCTATACATTAAAGAAGCAACTCTTAACACTTTTAACACCTAAAAAAACACTTGGACATAAATCCGGCTGAAAAGAAGAAACATTCAAACGTTAGAACCTAAAAAATCCCATAAATTTTGAAACAATTTTAAAATTTGGTAAAACAATCGCCCGTACTATAAAATCCCATCTAAAACTCCAACATTAGTACGGCGGCTTAATCAACAAAAACCATTTTCCCAAAAAAACCTTCATTTAAACAACAAAAACCAACTCTTAACACTTTTAACACCTAAAATAAACACTTGGATATAAATCCGGCTGAAAAGAAGAAACATTCAAACGTTAGAACCTAAAAAATCCCATAAATTTTGAAACAATTTTAAAATTTGGTAAAACAATCGCCCGTACTATAAAATCCCATCTAAAACAACATTAGTACGGGGGATTAATCAACAAAAAAACACTTTTCCTAAAAAAACCTTCATTTAAACAACAAAAAACCAACTCTTAACACTTTCAACACCTAAAAAAACACTTGGACATAAATCCGGCTGAAAAGAAGAAACATTCAAACGTTAGAACCTAAAAAATCCCATAAATTTTGAAACAATTTTAAAATTTGGTAAAACAATCGCCCGTACTATAAAATCCCATCTAAAACAACATTAGTACGGGGGATTAATCAACAAAAAACACCTTTTCCAAAAAAAACCTTCATTTAAACAACAAAAAACCAACTCTTAACACTTTCAACACCTAAAAACACTTGGACATAAATCCGGCTGAAAAGAAGAAACATTCAAACGTTAGAATCTAAAAAATCCCATAAATTTTGAAACAATTTTAAAATTTGGTAAAACAATCGCCCGTACTATAAAATCCCATCTAAAACAACATTAGTACGGGGGATTAATCAACAAAAAAACACTTTTCCTAAAAAAACCTTCATTTAAACAACAAAAAACCAACTCTTAACACTTTCAACACCTAAAAAAACACTTGGACATAAATCCGGCTGAAAAGAAGAAACATTCAAACGTTAGAACCTAAAAAATCCCATAAATTTTGAAACAATTTTAAAATTTGGTAAAACAATCGCCCGTACTATATGCATTTTGAATTTTAATATTAGTACGGTGGATTAGATGACGAAAATTCATTTTTCGAAAATAATTTGATCTATACATTAAAGAAGCAACTCTTAACACTTTTAACACCTAAAAAAACACTTGGACATAAATCCGGCTGAAAAGAAGAAACATTCAAACGTTAGAACCTAAAAAATCCCATAAATTTGGAAAAAAATTTAAAATTTAGTAAAACAATCGCCCGCACTATAAAATCCCATCTAAAACTCCAACATTAGTACGGCGGCTTAATCAACAAAAAACCCCTTTTCCAAAAAAAACCTTCATTTAAACAACAAACACCAACTCTTAACACTTTTAACACCTAAAATAAACACTTGGATATAAATCCGGCTGAAAAGAAGAAACATTCAAACGTTAGAACCTAAAAAATCCCATAAATTTTGAAACAATTTAAAAATTTGGTAAAACAATCGCCCGTACTATAAAATCCAAATATTAGTACGGCGGATTAGAGAACAAAAACAAAAAAATCCCTAAAAACAAACTAAGAACACTTAAAAAGATAATTTTTAATAAAATAAAAACTTTTATTTATTTAAACAATTTAAGTCTGAAAGATTTAAATAAAAAAAAAAGTTATTCACAATTCACAATAAAGAAAAACAGTTACCAAGTAACTGTTACAAAATAACTGTTATTTTCCCAATGGAACCGTTAAAAAATAACGGTTTGGCGATAAATCGATATTTTTTGATGAAATGGATAAACACTCTGTATAACACCGAAGCCCGGAATATACAATTCACTTAAAAGTTTCATCCTCTCTTCGTATTTTTATTTTTCTGGCGATTCGAGGATCTTGGCAAGCTCTGTGGCTTATTTTGCCAAAAATATTTCGACCGGCTTTTGTTATCCATAAATCCTCGTCCTATTTGTATACAACAAACATCCACATACTCATTCCCACACACATAAACACAATCCATTTTCCACCATACGTCATCGAGATGGAAAATTATTAACGTTTTTCCCCTCTAAAAGAAAATTATTTTGGCAAGGAATTTCCCTACAAAAAAATAAAAACATATAACGACGTAAATTTTTCTTGGTAAAAATCGAGTCATTCTATAGACCAGATTTAGCACCGTGTGATTTTTTTTCAATACTTTTTTAAAGTTTTTAATTCCGATTTTGCCTGCGTCAATTTCCGATGAGGACATGACGTTGTTTTTTTATTTCTAATATCGAATCGGACATAACAATTCAATTAGCACGACATAAAAGCCGCCCCCTTTCAACCCCCAACCCCAAATACCACCCCCAACGCATCTACCCCCAACAACGTCACCATCACCACCTATTTAATCATAATTAACCATCTTTTTTTTATCAGTAATCTGTAGATGGATTTTTTGGTGGAATTGTTTCAACCGGATTAGTTAATAGGCTTTAAGTTCAGCTATAACTTAACCTTAACTAACATAATTTCATTTTTAGTTAATACAAATGCATTTTTTCCATAAAAAGTTACCAAAACATCTTTTTCTTTGTATATATTTAGCTAATCTTAACTGATTTGCTTTTGTTAAGTTTAGTTATCGATTAGTTTGGCTATAACTTAATCTTAACTAATATACTTTAATTTTCAGCTATATCAATCACAATTTTCCATAAAAAAATTACCAAAACGTCTTTTTCATTGAAAATATTTAGCTAATCTTAGTCGATTTTACTTTTTTAAGTTCAGCTATGAATTAGATAAGCTATAAATTAACCTTAACCAACATAAATTGATTTTTAGCTATATAAAGTACGGTTTTTCCATAAAAAAATTACCAAAAAGTCTTTTTCTTTGTATATCTTTAGCTAATCTTAGTCGATTTGACTTTTTTAAGTTTAGTTATCAATTAGTTCAGCTATAACTTAATCTTAACTAACATAATTTGATTTTCATCTATATTAGTTAAAATTTTCCATGAAAAAACTATCAAAACACATTTTTCTTTGATTTTTTTAGCTAATCTTAACTGATTTGACTTTTTAAGTTTAGTTATGTATAAGCTCAGCTATAACTTAACCTTAAATTATATAATTCGATTTTTAGCTAATACAAATCCATAAAATTATCAAAATACATTTTTACTTGACTATATTTAGTTAATCTTAGCTATTTTGGATTTTTTAAGTTCAGCTATGAATTAATTTAGCTACAACTTTATCTTAACTAACATAATTTGATTTCCAGCTATAACAAAAACATTTTTTACATACAAAAATTACCAAAACACATTTTTATTTAAATTTTTTTAGCTAATCTTAACTGATTTGACTTTTTAAGTTTAGTTAGGTAAAAGTTCAGCTATAACTTAACCAAAAATTACATAATTTGATAATTTAAATCATTTCTTAATTCAAACTTATCCAATTTGATTAGTTAATAGTCTTATAAGATCAGCTATGAATTAGCTAAGTATCTTTTTACGTTTTTAACGAAAAATAAAGAATCTCCCAACTATTTTTAATACATCCGTTGCAAATAAGGAAATAGTTATTACAACTAACTTTAACTTCCTTAAGTTCAGCTAAGATTCAGCTATTTCTTCTCATACCTCAATATAACTTAACTTAGGACTTAATTTTAAACATCTTACCAAATTTTAAATCATTTCTTAATTCAAACTTTTCCAATTTGATCAGTTAATAATCTTATAAGTTCAGCTATGAATTAGCTAAGTATTTTTTTACGTTTTTAACGAAAAATAAAGAATTTCTTAACTAATTTTAATACATCCGCTGCAAATAACGAATTAGTTATTACAGCTAACTTTAACTTTCTTAAGTTCAGCTAATATTCAGCTATTTACCTTCCCGCGTCAACGTAACTTAACTAAACCACAATACGTACATTTAAACTCGAATTTTATCTAATCAGAAGACATTTCTTAGCTAATTTAGTGTCTTAAGTTCAGCTAAAGTCTTAACTAATCTAAATCGCAGTTCGGGGCCATTTTTTCCACCGGATTTAGTCCTAGTTGATTTTTTATATCAAATTATGCGGAATTCGGTTGTGTTAGATTTGGATCGATTCGTTGGGGGTGGTTTGGGGGGCTTAGGGGGCTAACAAATAGGGGAGATTGGAGAAAATTATTTTCCTAAGTCATTTTTATTTTGTTTAATAATATTATTATTAGATCGTCAAAATGACAATATAAAAATTCCTCTGATTAAATTCTAAACTTGGTCTTCCTCCTTTTCCTCCCCCATTCCCCCTCCTCCCCAATTCCCCCTTCCTCCTACTCCTCCTCCTTTTAATACCTTATTTATTTATTATTAGACATTCTTGGCGTTTTTCCATACTGAAAATTTAATGAAAATTGTCGTCGTATAAAACGATGAGACTTTTTCCGGTGTTTTAATTCATGCCAATAGTTCAAATGTACCCGGAACATTCTAGAAACTTTAACAACTATATAAAAATGTTCTAGAAAGAACTTCAACCTTATTTGATGGTCTACAACTAACTTTTTAGCTTCTATAAACTTAGTTTGTAATAAAGATGATTTAAAATTAGTTCTCAAGGTTGCTACGACATTTAAATCGTCTAGAATTTGAATCTATAACTTCTAGAAACCTAAAAACGTTATTAGAAAGAATCATCGACAATTTTACATCCACAATTTTGCTTCGCAAACTCAAAACTTGTTCCCAACCACTTTAAAACGTTTCTAGATTGATTCCGGTTTTCCAGAACCTTCTAGAACGTTGTAAAATTACCCAGAACATTCTAGAAACTTTAAGAACGATCTAAAAATGTTCTAGAAAGAACTTTGACCTTCTTTAATGGTCTACAACTAACTTTTTAGCTTCTATAAACTTAGTTTGTAATAAAGATGATTTAAAATTAGTTTTCTTGGTTGCTACGACATTTAAATCGTCTAGAATTTGAATCTATAGCTTCTAGAAACTTAAAAACGTTATTAGAAAGAATCAGCAACAATTTTACATCCACAATTTTGCTTCGCAAACTCAAAACTTGTTCCTAACCACTTTAAAATGTTTCTAGATTGATTCCCGTTTTCCAGAACCTTCTAGAACGTTGTAGAACAACCCGGAACATTCTAGAAACTTTAACAATTATATAAAAATGTTCTAGAAAGAACTTCAACTAACTTTGATGGTCTACAACTAACTTTTTAGCTTCTATAAACTTAATTTGTAATATAGATGATTTAAAATTAGTTCTCAAGGTTGCTACGACATTTAAATCGTCTAGAATTTGAATCTATAGCTTCTAGAAACCTAAAAACGTTATAGAAAGAGTTATCGACAATTTTACATCCACAATTTTGCTTCGCAAACTCAAAACTTGTTCCTAACCACTTTGAAATGTTTCTAGATTGATTCCGGTTTTCCAGAACCTTCTAGAACGTTGTAGAACCACCCAGAACATTCTAGAAACTTTAACAATGATATAAAAATGTTCTAGAAAGAACTTCAACCTTATTTGATGGTCTACAACTAACTTTTTAGCTTCTATAAACTTAGTTTGTAATAAAGATGATTTAAAATTAGTTCTCAAGGTTGCTACGACATTTAAATCGTCTAGAATTTAAATCTATAGCTTCTAGAAACCTAAAAATGTCATTAGAAGAGTTATCGACAATTTTACATTTACAATTTTGCTTCGCAAATTCAAACTTTGTTCCTAACCACTTTAAAATGTTTCTAGATTGATTCCCGTTTTCCAGAACCTTCTAGAACGTTGTAGAACCACCCAGAACATTCTAGAACCTTCAACAACGATCTATAAATGTTCTAGAAAGAACTTCAACAGACTTTGATGGTCTACAACTAACTTTTTAGCTTCTATAAACTTAGTTTGTAATAAAGATGATTTAAAATTAGTTTTCAAGGTTGCTACGACATTTAAATCGTCTAGAATTTGAATCTATAGCTTCTAGAAACCTAAAAACGTTATAGAAAGAGTTATCGACAATTTTACATCCACAATTTTGCTTCGCAAACTCAAAACTTGTTCCTAACCACTTTGAAATGTTTCTAGGTTGATTCCGGTTTTCCAGAACCTTCTAGAACGTTGTAGAACCACCCAGAACATTCTAGAAACTTTAACAACGATCTAAAAATGTTCTAGAAAGAACTTCAACAGTCTTTGATAGTCTACAACTAACTTTTTAGCTTCTATAAACTTAAATTGTACCAAAAAAGATCTAAAATTAGTTTTGAGCATCGTTAGATTTTTCTAGAATATTCCAGAACTGTTTAGAATTTTCTAGAATTAACTAGAATGTACTGGAAACATCTAGAAACTTTATTATTGAAATTTGAGCGTTATTTCGACTGGAATTGTGGTTAAAAGTTGGCAGGACGTAAACGATACGTCTATAGAGCTATAGAGCCGCGGGCGGTTGGAGGCGGTCGCCCCCCCGGCCCCTCGCCGGTCTAGAGGCGCTAACGAAGCTTTTAGCGGACTTTATAATCAGATATCCTTGCTATAATAAGAGTACAAGAAGACGAGAACAGGTTTCTATTAGAATGGGTAAATAGAAAATGAAAACGACGTTAGTTGAGCCATTGACGTGCGCGTTTGAAGGGCTAGGAAGTAAATATTGACACGACTACCGTTTTTTATCGATTCTAGAAGACTTAAAGTTTTCTAGAATCCGAAAAAACTAATGTAGAACTACTTTTTAAGAAACTACAGTTGTTTGAACCAAAATGGATATTAAATACCATCAAAGATGCTTTAAATTCTTTCTAGAACGTTTTAGTATTATAGAAGACTTCTAGAAGTTCGATAGTAGGATTCTAGAACACCAAAAAGCCACTAGAGATGCTAGAACTGATTATAAACTGCAAAATAGTAAGTCTAAAATGAAACAAGTCAAATTATTGGCTCTAAAGTCTCGGTAACTCTTTTTATATCATCAGAAGGTCTCTAGAAGGGATTATTATTGATTATAGAAGACTAAAAGTTTTCTAGAATCCGAAAAAACTAATGTAGAACTACTTTATAAGAAACTACAGTTATTTGGACCGAAATAGATATTAAATGCCATCAAAGATGCTTTAAATTCTTTCTAGAACGTTTTAGTATTATAGAAGACTTCTAAAAGTTCGATAGTAGGATTCTAGAATACCAAAAAGACACTAGAGATCCTAGAACTGTTCCTAAAACTGTAAAAATAGTAAGTCTAGTCTGAAACAAGTCGAATTATTGGCTCTAAAGTCTCTGCAACTCTTTTTATATCATCAGAAGGTCTCTAGAAGGGATTTTTATTGATTCTAGAAGACTAAAAGTTTTCTAGATTCCGAAAAAACTAATGTAGAACTACCTTTTAAGAAACTACAGTTATTTGGACCAAAATTGATATTAAATAACATCAAAGATGCTTTAAATTATTTCTAGAACCTTTTAGTATTATAGAAGACTTCTAGAAATTCGAGAGTTGGATTTTAGAGGACCAAAAAGACACTAGAGATCCTAGAACTGATTATAAACTGCAAAATAGTAAGTCTAGACTGAAATAAGTCGAATTATTGGCTCTAAAGTCTCTGTAACTCTTTTTATATCATCGGAAGGTCTCTAGAAGGAATTTTTATTGATTATAGAAGACTAAAAGTATTCTAGAATCCGAAAAAAACTAATGTAGAACTACCTTTTAAGAAACTACAGTTATTTGAACCAAAATAGTTATTAAATACCATCAAAGAAGGTTTAAATTCTTTCTAGAACGTTTTAGTATTATAGAAGACTTCTAGAAGTTCGATAGTAGTATTCTAGAAGAACAAAAAGACACTAGAGATCCTAGAACTGATTATAAACTGCAAAATAGTAAGTCTAGACTGAAACAAGTCGAATTATTGGCTCTAAAGTCTCGGTAACTCTTTTTATATCATCAGAAGGTCTCTAGAAGGGATTATTATTTATTCTAGAAGACTAAAAGTTTTCTAGAATCCGAAAAAACTAATGTAGAACTACTTTTTAAGAAACTACAGTTATTTGGACCGAAATAGATATAAAATACCATCAAAGATGCTTTGAATTCTTTCTAGAACGTTTTATTATTATAGAAGACTTCTAGAAGTTCGATAGTAGGATTCTAGAAGAACAAAAAGACACTAGAGATCCTAGAACTGATTATAAACTGCAAAATAGTAAGTCTAGACTGAAACAAGTCGAATTATTGGCTCTAAAGTCTCTGTAACTCTTTTTATATCATCGGAAAATCTCTAGAAGGATTTTTTATTGATTCTAGAAGACTAAAAGTTTTCTAGAATGCGAAAAAACTAATGTAGAACTACCTTTTAAGAAACTACAATTATTTGAACCAAAATAGATATTAAATACCATCAAAGATGCTTTGAATTCTTTCTAGAACGTTTTAGTATTATAGAAGACTTCTAGAAGTTCGATAGTAGGATTCAAGAAGACCGAAAAGACATTAGAAATGCTAGAACTGATTATACACTGCAAAATAGTAAGTCTAGACTGAAACAAGTCGAAATATTGGCTCTAAAGTCTCTGTAACTCTTTTTATATCATCGGAAGGTCTCTAGAAGGGATTTTTATTGATTATAGAAGACTATAAGTTTTCTAGAATCCGAAAAAATTAATGTACAACTACTTTTTAAGAAACTACAGTTATTTGAACCGAAATAGATATTAAATACCATCAAAGATGCTTTAAATTCTTTCTAGAACGTTTTAGTATTATAGAAGTCTTCTAGAAGTTCGATAGTAGGATTCTAGAAGACCAAAAAGACACTAGAGATGCTAGAACTGATTATAAACTGCAAAATAGTAAGTCTAGACTGAAAAAAGTCGAAAAATTGGCTCTAAAGTCTAGGTAACTCTTTTTATATCATCGGAAGGTCTCTAGAAGGGATTTTTATTGATTATAGAATACTAAAAGTTTTCTAGAATCCGAAAAAACAAATGTAGAACTACCTTTTAAGAAACTACAGTTATTTGAACCAAAATAGTTATTAAATACCATCAAAGAAGGTTTAAATTCTTTCTAGAACGTTTTAGTATTATAGAAGACTTCTAGAAGTTCGATAGTAGTATTCTAAAAGAACAAAAAGATACTAGAGATCCTAGAACTGATTATAAACTGCAAAATAGTAAGTCTAGAATGAAACAAGTCGAATTATTAGCTCTAAAGTCTCTGTAACTCTTTTTATATCATCCGAAGGTCTCTAGAAGGGATTTTTATTGATTCTAGAAGACTAAAAGTTTTCTAGAATCCGAAAAAACTAATGTAGAACTACTTTTTAAAAAACCACAGTTATTTGGACCGAAATAGATATTAAATACCATCAAAGATGCTTTGAATTCTTTCTAGAACGTTTTAGTATTATAGAAGACTTCTAGAAGTTCGATAGTAGTATTCTAGAAGAACAAAAAGATTCTAGAGATCCTAGAACTGATTATAAACTGCAAAATAGTAAGTCTAGAATGAAACAAGTCGAATTATTAGCTCTAAAGTCTCTGTAACTCTTTTTATATCATCCGAAGGTCTCCAGAAGGGATTTTTATTGAATATAGAAGACTAAAAGTTTTCTAGAATCCGAAAAAACTAATATAGAACTAATTTATAAGAAACTACAGTCATTTGGACCAAAATTGATATTAACTACCATCAAAGATGCTTTAAATTCTTTCTAGAACGTTTTAGTATTATAGAAGACTTCTAAAAGTTCGATAGTAGGATTCTAGAAGACCGAAAAGACACTAGAGATGCTAGAACAGATTATAAACTGCAAAATAGTAAATCTAGACTGAAAAAAGTCGAAATATTGGCTCTAAAGTCTCTGTTACTCTTTTTATATCATCGGAAGGTCTCTAGAAGGGATTTTTATTGATTATAGAAGACTAAAAGTTTTCTAGAATACGAAAAAACTAATATAGAACTACTTTTTAAGAAACTACAGTTGTTTGAACCAAAATAGATATTAAATACCATCAACGATGCTTTAAAATCTTTCTAGAAGGTTTTAGTATAATAGAAGACTTCTAGAAGTTCGATAGTAGTAGTCTAGAAGACCAAAAAGATACTAGAGATGCTAGAACTGATTATAAACTGCAAAATAGTAAGTCTAGAATGAAACAAGTCGAATTAGTGACTCTAAAGTCTCTGTAACTCTTTTTATATCATCTGAAGGTCTCTAGAAGGGTTTTTTATTGATTATAGAAGACTAAAAGTTTTCTAGAATCCGAAAAAACTAACGTAGAACTTCTTTTTAAGACACTACAGTTATTTGAACCAAAATAGATATTAAATACCATCAAAGATGCTTTGAATTCTTTCTAGAACGTTTTAGTATTATAGAAGACTTCTAGAAGTTCGACAGTAGGATTCTAGAATACCAAAAAGACACTAGAGATCCTAAAACTGATTATAAACTGCAAAATAGTAAGTCTAGAATGAAACAAGTCGAATTATTGGCTCTAAAGTCTCTGTAACTCTTTTTATATCATCGAAAGGTCTCTAGAAGGGATTTTTATTGATTATAGAAGACTAAAAGTTTTCTAGAATCCGAAAAAACTAATGTAGAACTACTTTTTAAGAAACTACAGTTATTTGAACCGAAATTGATATTAAATACCATCAAAGATGCTTTGAATTCTTTCTAGAACGTTTTAGTATTATAAAAGACTTCTAGAAATTCGAGAGTTGGATTTTAGAAGACCAAAAAGACACTAGAGATGCTTGAACTGATTATAAACTGCAAAATAGTAAGTCTAGACTGAAACAAGTCAAATTATTGGCTCTAAAGTCTCTGTAACTCTTTTTATATCATCGGAAGGTCTCTAGAAGGAATTTTTATTGATTATAGAAGACTAAAAGTTTTCTAGAATCCGAAAAAACTAATATAGAACTAATTTATAAGAAACTACAGTCATTTGGACCAAAATTGATATTAACTACCATAAAAGATGCTTTAAATTCTTTCTAGAACGTTTTTGTAATTTAGAAGACTTCTAAAAGTTCGATAGTAGGATTCTAGAAGACCGAAAAGACACTAGAGATGCTAGAACAGATTATAAACTGCAAAATAGTAAATCTAGAATGAAACAAGTCGAATTATTGGCTCTAAAGTCTCTGTAACTCTTTTTATATCATCGGAAGGTCTCTAAAAGGGATTTTTATTGATTATAGAAGACTAAAAGTTTTCTAGAATCCGAAAAAACTAATGTAGAACTACTTTTTAAAAAACCACAGTTATTTGGACCGAAATAGATATTAAATACCATCAAAGATGCTTTGAATTCTTTCTAGAACGTTTTAGTATTATAGAAGACTTCTAGAAGTTCGATAGTAGTATTCTAGAAGAACAAAAAGATTCTAGAGATCCTAGAACTGATTATAAACTGCAAAATAGTAAGTCTAGAATGAAACAAGTCGAATTATTAGCTCTAAAGTCTCTGTAACTCTTTTTATATCATCCGAAGGTCTCCAGAAGGGATTTTTATTGAATATAGAAGACTAAAAGTTTTCTAGAATCCGAAAAAACTAATATAGAACTAATTTATAAGAAACTACAGTCATTTGGACCAAAATTGATATTAACTACCATCAAAGATGCTTTAAATTCTTTCTAGAACGTTTTAGTATTATAGAAGACTTCTAAAAGTTCGATAGTAGGATTCTAGAAGACCGAAAAGACACTAGAGATGCTAGAACAGATTATAAACTGCAAAATAGTAAATCTAGACTGAAAAAGTCGAAATATTGGCTCTAAAGTCTCTGTTACTCTTTTTATATCATCGGAAGGTCTCTAGAAGGGATTTTTATTGATTATAGAAGACTAAAAGTTTTCTAGAATACGAAAAAACTAATATAGAACTACTTTTTAAGAAACTACAGTTGTTTGAACCAAAATAGATATTAAATACCATCAACGATGCTTTAAAATCTTTCTAGAAGGTTTTAGTATAATAGAAGACTTCTAGAAGTTCGATAGTAGTAGTCTAGAAGACCAAAAAGATACTAGAGATGCTAGAACTGATTATAAACTGCAAAATAGTAAGTCTAGAATGAAACAAGTCGAATTAGTGACTCTAAAGTCTCTGTAACTCTTTTTATATCATCGGAAGGTCTCTAGAAGGGATTTTTATTGATTATAGAAGACTAAAAGTATTCTAGAATCCGAAAAAACTAATGTAGAACTACCTTTTAAGAAACTACAGTTATTTGAACCAAAATAGGTTTTAAATACCATCAAAGATGCTTTGAATTCTTTCTAGAACGTTTTAGTATTATAGAAGACTTCTAGAAGTTTGATAGTAGGATTCTAGAATACCAAAAAGACACTAGAGATTCATGAACTGGTTATAAACTGCAAAATAGTAAGTCTAGAATGAAACAAGTCGAATTATTGGCTCTAAAGTCTCTGTAACTCTTTTTATATCATCGGAAGGTCTCTAGAAGGGATTTTTATTGATTATAGAAGACTAAAAGTTTTCTAGAATCCGAAAAAACTAATGTAGAACTACTTTTTAAGAAACTACAGTTATTTGAACCAAAATAGATATTAAATACCATCAAAGATGCTTTAAATTCTTTCTAGAACGTTTTAGTATTATAGAAGACTTCTAGAAATTCGAGAGTTGGATTCTAGAAGACCGAAAAGACACTAGAGATCCTAGAACTGATTATAAACTGCAAAATAGTAAGTCTAGACTGAAACAAGTCCAATTATTGGCTCTAAAGTCTCTGTAACTCTTTTTATATCATCGAAAGGTCTCTAGAAGGGATTTTTATTGATTATAGAAGACTAAAAGTTTTCTAGAATCCGAAAAAACTAATTTAGAACTATCTTATAAGAAACTTTAGTTATTTGTACCAAAATTGATATTAACTACCATAAAAGATGCTTTAAATTCTTTCTAGAACGTTTTTGTAATTTAGAAGACTTCTAAAAGTTCGATAGTAGGATTCTAGAAGACCGAAAAGACACTAGAGATGCTAGAACAGATTATAAACTGCAAAATAGTAAATCTAGAATGAAACAAGTCGAATTATTGGCTCTAAAGTCTCTGTAACTCTTTTTATATCATCGGAAGGTCTCTAAAAGGGATTTTTATTGATTATAGAAGACTAAAAGTTTTCTAGAATCCGAAAAAACTAATGTAGAACTACTTTTTAAGAAACTACAGTTGTTTGGACCAAAATTGATATTTAATACCATCAAAGATGCTTTAAATTCTTTCTAGAACGTTTTAGTATTATAGAAGACTTCTAGAAGTTCGATAGTAGAATTTTAGAAGACCAAAAAGACACTAGAGATGCTAGAACTGATTATAATCTGCAAAATAGTAAGTCTAGACTGAAACAAGTCAAATTATTGGCTCTAAAGTCTCTGTAACTCTTTTTATATCATCGGAAGGTCTCTAGAAGGAATTTTTATTGATTATAGAAGACTAAAAGTTTTCTAGAAAGCGAAAAAACTAATATAGAACTAATTTATAAGAAACTACAGTCATTTGGACCAAAATTGATATTAACTACCATAAAAGATGCTTTAAATTCTTTCTAGAACGTTTTTGTAATTTAGAAGACTTCTAAAAGTTCGATAGTAGGATTCTAGAAGACCGAAAAGACACTAGAGATGCTAGAACAGATTATAAACTGCAAAATAGTAAATCTAGAATGAAACAAGTCGAATTATTGGCTCTAAAGTCTCTGTAACTCTTTTTATATCATCGGAAGGTCTCTAAAAGGGATTTTTATTGATTATAGAAGACTAAAAGTTTTCTAGAATCTGAAAAAACTAATGTAGAACTACTTTTTAAGAAACTACAGTTGTTTGGACCAAAATTGATATTTAATACCATCAAAGATGCTTTAAATTCTTTCTAGAACGTTTTATTATTATAGAAGACTTCTAGAAGTTCGATAGTAGGATTCTAGAAAACCAAAAAGACACTAGAGATCCTAGAACTGATTATAAACTGCAAAATAGTAAGTGTAGACTGAAACAAGTCGAATTATTGGCTCTAAAGTCTCTGCAACTCTTTTTATAACATCAGAAGGTCTCTAGAAGGAATTTTTATTGATTATAGAAGACTAAAAGTTTTCTAGAATCCGAAAAAACTAATGTAGAACTACTTTTTAAGAAACTACAGTTATTTTAACCAAAATAGATATTGAATACCATCAAAGATGCTTTAAGTTCTTTCTAGAACGTTTTAGTATTATAGAAGATTTCTAGAAGTTCGATAGTAGGATTCTAAAAGACCAAAAAGACACTAGAGATCCTAGAACTGATTATAATTTGCAAAATAGTAAGTCTAGAATGAAACAAGTCGAATTATTGGCTCTAAAGTCTCGGTAACTATTTTTATATCATCAAAAGGTCTCTAGAAGGGATTTTTATTGATTATAGAAGACTAAAGTTTTCTAGAATCCGAAAAACTAATGTAGAATTACTTTTTAAGAAACTACAGTTATTTGAACCGAAATTGATATTAAATACCATCAAAGATGCTTCAAATTCTTTCTAGAACGTTTTAGTATTATAGAAGACTTCTAGAAGATCGATAGTAGGATTCTAGAATACCAAAAAGACACTAGAGATTCTAGAACTGACTATAAACTGCAAAATAGTAAGTCTAGAATGAAACAAGTCGAATTATTAGCTTTAAAGTCTTGGTAACTCTTTTTATATCATCGGAAGGTTTCTAGAAGGGATTTTTATTGATTATAGAAGACTAAAAGTATTCTAGAACCCTAAAAAAACTGTTTTTTTATAATCTATAGTTAATAGAATCAAAACAGTTGTTGTGGACCATCGTAGACAGTTTACATGTCTTCTAGAACGTTTAATACACTTCTAAAAGTTTCTACAACATTCCAGTACGTACTAGAACATTCTAGAAGATTCTAGAAAACGTTAACAACAATAAAAACTGTTAAAACAGAACAGCAACCCCCTCTAAAGTGCGTTGAAAGTTGAAGTAGACCCTCTTCAACTATTTCGATTCCAAAACTGCATTTCTAGAAAGAAAACTTTTCGCCCGGAATAAAATTTGGACCATCGGGAGTTTTCCTGTCTATCGGGGGTCGTTTCGCATACATACGCACCCCTTAAAATAAAGAGCAACCCCCTTTTTGGCAGAGCGAAGAAGAAAAATTCGCCGTCATCAATTCGGACGTTCGTCGCGAATCTTTCCCGTTTCCCTCTGGAATAAAAATCACCGTTCCCAGGATTTATGTTACCTTTAAAGTCGAGGAAAAAAGGGTGCAAAAAAATGGTCGGGTAGGTAAAGCAGGAATCAATCAATCCATCCCCCTATTGCATGGGGGGTAGCGGTGGTTAAAGAAACCGCACACATGTAACTAAAATCCTATTACTAGAGGATTAAAATGTTGTTATAATAAAATCGTCGGTCTTGTTTTCCGGGAAACCTTTTGGTGACCCGATTTTCCCCAGGGGGGTGGAAAATCAACTTTTCCCCTGCTTGGAATTAACTAAAATTAGCTAGAACTAGGAAAAATCGCGGTTGCGATCTTAAGAACGGTGAAAACGCGTTGAAAACGATGAAATTTGAGTTAAATAGATTTTTAACTGAAAGATTGTGAGATATTAGCTAAAATTAACTGATATTAGTTAAATAATTAAAGTTAGTTAGCTTAAAATCAACGAAACTATTATGGAAATGGGTTAATGTATGGTTTAGACGAAATGCCAGCTAAAATCGGTTGTTTTTTATCAAAATTAGTTAATATTAGCTGATATTAGTTAAGAAATGAACTAGTTAAGTGTTCACTAGCTTAATTTAACTGAAATTGTACTGAAAGTGGCCCAATATTAGTTAAAACTAACTGAAAATGTGGTTTAAATGAGTGGCTAACAAAAATCGATTTCTGTTGATCGAAATTAGTTAATATTAGCTGATATTAGTTAAGAAATGAATTAGTTAAGTGTTCACTAGCTTAATTTAACTGAAACTGTACTGAAAGTGTCTTAATATTAGCTAAAACTAATTGACAATGTGCCTTGAACGAGTTGCTAACAAAAATAGTTTCTTGTTAATCAAAATTAGACAATATTAGCTGATATTGGTTAAGATATGAACTAGTTAAGTGTTCGTTAGCTTAGTTCGACTAAAATCATCCTAGAAATGGGTTAATATTAGCTAAAACTAACTTAAAATGTGACTGAGAAAAATTGCTACATAAAATCGGTTCTTGTTGATCAAAATTAGTTAATATTAGCTAAGCAGTTTTGGGATATCTAATGTCTTATTGTTCTAGAATAAAACTATCAGATTTCTAGAAGACTTCCCTGATACCAAAACCTTCTAAAAAGAATTCAAAGCATCTTTGATGGTATTTAATATCTATTTTGGTTCAAATAACTGTAGTTTCTTAAAAAGTAGTTCTACATTAGTTTTTTCGGATTCTAGAAAACTTTTAGTCTTCTATAATCAATAAAAATCCCTTCTAGAGACCTTCCGATGATATAAAAAGAGTTACCGAGACTTTAGAGCTAATATTTCGACTTGTTTCAGTCTAGACTTACTATTTTGCAGTTTATAATCAGTTCAAGCATCTCTAGTATCTTTTGGTCTTCTAGAATCCTACTATCGAACTTCTAGAAGTCTTCTATAATACAAAAACGTTCTAGAAAAAATTTAAAGTATCTTTGATGGTATTTAATATCAATTTCGGTTCAAATAACTGTAGTTTCTTAAAAGGTAGTTCTACATTAGTTTTTTCGGATTCTAGAAAACTTTTAGTCTTCTATAATCAATAAAAATCCCTTCTAGAGACCTTCAGATGATATAAAAATAGTTACAGAGACTTTAGAGCCAATATTTCGACTTGTTTTATTCCAGACTTACTATTTTGCAGTTTATAATCAGTTCTAGGATCTCTAGTGTCTTTTTGGTATTCTAGAATCCTACTATCGAACTTCTAGAAGTCTTCTATAATACTAAAACGTTCTAGAAAGAATTTAAAACATCTCTGATGGTATTTAATATCAATTTTGGTCCAAATAACTAAAGTTTCTTATAAGATAGTTCTAAATTAGTTTTTTCGGATTCTAGAAAACTTTTAGTCTTCTATAATCAATAAAAATCCCTTCTAGAGACCTTCCGATGATATAAAAAGAGTTACCGAGACTTTAGAGCCAATAATTCGACTTGTTTCATTCTTTGACTTACTATTTTGCAGTTTATAATCAGTTCTAGGATCTCTAGTGCCTTTTTGGTATTCTAGAATCCTATTATCGAACTTCTAGAAGTCTTTTATAATACTAAAACGTTCTAGAAAGAATTTAAAGCATCTTTGATGGTATTTAATATCTATTTCGGTTCAAATAACTGTAGTTTCTTAAAAATAGTTCTACATTGGTTTTTTCGAATTCTAGAAAACTTTTAGTCTTCTATAATCAATAAAAATCCCTTCTAGATGCCTTACGATGATATAAAAAGAGTTACCGAGACTTTAGAGCCAATAATTCGACTTGTTTCAGTCTAGATTTACTATTTTGCAGTTTATAATCAGTTCTAGGATCTCTAGTGTCTTTTTGGTATTCTAGAATCCTACTATCGAACTTCTAGAAGTCTTCTATAATACTAAAACGTTCTAGAAAGAATTTAAAGCATCTTTGATGGTATTTAATATCTATTTCGGTTCAAATAACTGTAGTTTCTTAAAAAGTAGTTCTACATTAGTTTTTTCGGATTCTAGAAAACTTTTAGTATTCTATAATTAATAAAAATCCTTTCTAGAGACCTTCCGAAGATATACAGAGAGTTACCGAGACATTAGAGCCAATATTTCGACTTGTTTCAGACTAGACTTACTATTTTTACAGTTTTAGGATCTCTAGTATGTTTTTAGTCTTCTAGAATCCAATTCTCGTATTTCTAGAAGCCTTCCATAATAGTAAAACGTGTCGAAGTTTCTCTACAAATAAAATTCTTGTTTTATTCTTTTCTAAGAGATGACAAAGTTGACAAAAATAATGGAAACCCACCACGCGGTTTTTGTGTATTTCATGTAAACATATGAATATTTTCCTATTCTAAGCTTTTTATTTTTTATCATTTTTCGGTCTTATGAGAGTCTTTGAGACACGACGAAAACTCCGTGTGAACTCACAGATGGTAAATATTTATATTTTTTTATAATATATTCCTTTTTTTTTCTTTCTTTCTCTGGAAAATAAAAGAGATAAAGTGCTTTCGAAACGTGTACTGCGCTCGTGTTTGTATTTTTCCTTTCATAAACTTTATCGTTTGCGGATTATCTTCTTTTAGGGTGATACGTTTTCGATATGAAATCAGACTTGATCGAATTTAACTGAAATTAGCTTAAATTAACTAAAAATTGAAAATATGTGGAGGAAACTCAATAGAAAGTGTCAAAATGGGGTTTGAAATGTTAGTTTGTGATTGATTTTACTGATTTAGATGAAAATGTATGAAAAATTAACTAATTTTAACTAAAAATAGTTAAAATTAGCTAAATGTTGTTTGGTAAATTTTCTGTGGTACTATTTAACTTAGTTTACGAACATTTCCAGACGATTTATTGGACTGGAAAAGGAAGATATTGCAGTAGTAACTTCCAGATGGATTTCTTAGTCTCTCCCTAATCTTAGAGAAATAGTACTGGGTTTATATATTAACTGGAAGTCTAATTTTGTTTTAAGATCAAATTGGTACCATTTTACCTGCTTCAAAACCAATTCCAGCCATTTTATTAGACTGAAAAAGGAGATTATTGCAGTAGTAACTTCCAGATGGGTTTCTTAGTCTCTCCCTAATCTTGGAGAAATAGTACTCGGTTTAAATTTTAACTGGAAGTCTAATTTTGCTTTAAGATCAAATTGGTACCATTTTACCTGCTTCAGAACCAATAACAGCCATTTTATTAGACTGGAATAGGAAATAATTGCAGTAGTAAGATCCAGATGGGTTTCTTAGTCTCTCCCTAATCTTGGAGAAATAGTACTCGGTTTAAATTTTAACTGGAAGTCTAATTTTGCTTTAAGATCAAATTGGTACCATTTCACCTACTTCAGAACCAATAACAGCCATTTTATTAGACTGGAATAGGAAATTATTGCAGTAGTAAGTTCCAGATGGATTTCTTAGTCTCTCTCTAATCTTGGAGAAATAGTACTGGGTTTAAACTCTAACTGGAAGTCTAATTTTGTTTTAAGATCAAATTGGTACCATTTCACCTACTTCAGAACCAATTCCAGCCATTTTACTAGACTGGAAAAGGAAATTATTGCAGTAGTAACTTCCAGATGGATTTCTTAGTCTCTCCCTAATCTTGGAGTAATAGTACTGGGTTTAAACTCTAACTAGAAGTCTAATTTTGCTTTAAGATCAAATTGGTACCATTTTACCTGCTTCAGAACCAATTCCAGCCATTTTATTAGACTGGAATAGGAAATAATTGCAGTAGTAAGATCCAGATGGATTTCTTAGTCTCTCCCTAATCTTGGAGTAATAGTACTGGGTTTAAACTCTAACTAGAAGTCTAGTTTTGCTTTAAGATCAAATTGGTACCATTTTACCTGCTTCAGAACCAATTCCAGCCATTTTATTAGACTGGAAAAGGAAATTATTGCAGCAGTAACTTCCAGATGGATTTCTTAGTCTCTCCCTAATCTTGGAGAAATAGTACTGTGTTTAAATTTTAACTGAAAGTCTAATTTTGTTTTAAGATCAAATTGGTACCATTTTACCTGCTTCAGAACCAGTTCCAGCCATTTTATTAGACTGGAAAAGGAAATTATTGCAGCAGTAACTTCCAGATGGATTTCTTAGTCTCTCCCTAATCTTGGAGAAATAGTACTGTGTTTAAATTTTAACTGAAAGTCTAATTTTGTTTTAAGATCAAATTGGTACCATTTTATCTGCTTTAGAACCAATTCCAGCCATTTTATTAGACTGGAATAGGAAATAATTGCAGTAGTAAGTTCCAGATGGATTTCTTAGTCTCTCCCTAATCTTGGAGAAATAGTACTAGGTTTAAACTCTAACTGGAAGTCTAATTTTGTTTTAAGATCAAATTGGTACCATTTTACCTGCTTCAGAACCAATCCCAGCCATTTTATTAGACTGGAAAAGGAGATTATTGCAGTAGTAACTTCCAGATGGGTTTCTTAGTCTCTCCCTAATCTTGGAGAAATAGTACTGGGTTTAAATTTTAACTGGAAGTCTAATTTTGTTTTAAGATAAAATTGGTACCATTTTATCTGCTTTAGAACCAATTCCAGCCATTTTATTAGACTGGAATAGGAAATAATTGCAGTAGTAAGTTCCAGATGGATTTCTTAGTCTCTCTAATCTTGGAGAAATAGTACTGGGTTTAAATTTTAACTGGAAGTCTAATTTTGCTTTAAGATCAAATTGGTACCATTTTACCTGCTTCAGAACCAATTCCAGCCATTTTATTAGACTGGAATAGGAAATAATTGCAGTAGTAAGATCCAGATGGATTTCTTAGTCTCTCCCTAATCTTGGAGTAATAGTACTGGGTTTAAACTCTAACTAGAAGTCTAATTTTGCTTTAAGATCAAATTGGTACCATTTTACCTGCTTCAGAACCAATTCCAGCCATTTTATTAGACTGGAAAAGGAAATTATTGCAGCAGTAACTTCCAGATGGATTTCTTAGTCTCTCCCTAATCTTGGAGAAATAGTACTGTGTTTAAATTTTAACTGAAAGTCTAATTTTGTTTTAAGATCAAATTGGTACCATTTTACCTGCTTCAGAACCAGTTCCAGCCATTTTATTAGACTGGAAAAGGAAATTATTGCAGCAGTAACTTCCAGATGGATTTCTTAGTCTCTCCCTAATCTTGGAGAAATAGTACTGGGTTTAAATTTTAACTGGAAGTCTAATTTTGTTTTAAGATAAAATTGGTACCATTTTATCTGCTTTAGAACCAATTCCAGCCATTTTATTAGACTGGAATAGGAAATAATTGCAGTAGTAAGTTCCAGATGGATTTCTTAGTCTCTCCCTAATCTTGGAGAAATAGTACTAGGTTTAAACTCTAACTGGAAGTCTAATTTTGTTTTAAGATCAAATTGGTACCATTTTACCTGCTTCAGAACCAATCCCAGCCATTTTATTAGACTGGAAAAGGAGATTATTGCAGTAGTAACTTCCAGATGGGTTTCTTAGTCTCTCCCTAATCTTGGAGAAATAGTACTGGGTTTAAATTTTAACTGGAAGTCTAATTTTGTTTTAAGATAAAATTGGTACCATTTTATCTGCTTTAGAACCAATTCCAGCCATTTTATTAGACTGGAATAGGAAATAATTGCAGTAGTAACTTCCAGATGGATTTCTTAGTCTCTCCCTAATCTTGGAGAAATAGTACTAGGTTTAAACTCTAACTGGAAGTCTAATTTTGTTTTAAGATCAAATTGGTACCATTTTACCTGCTTCAGAACCAATCCCAGCCATTTTATTAGACTGGAAAAGGAGATTATTGCAGTAGTAACTTCCAGATGGGTTTCTTAGTCTCTCCCTAATCTTGGAGAAATAGTACTGGGTTTAAATTTTAACTGGAAGTCTAATTTTGTTTTAAGATAAAATTGGTACCATTTTATCTGCTTTAGAACCAATTCCAGCCATTTTATTAGACTGGAATAGGAAATAATTGCAGTAGTAAGTTCCAGATGGATTTCTTAGTCTCTCTAATCTTGGAGAAATAGTACTGGGTTTAAATTTTAACTGGAAGTCTAATTTTGTTTTAAGATCAAATTGGTACCATTTTATCTGCTTTAGAACCAATTCCAGCCATTTTATTAGACTGGAATAGGAAATAATTGCAGTAGTAAGTTCCAGATGGATTTCTTAGTCTCTCTCTAATCTTGGAGAAAAAGTACTGGGTTTAAACTATTACTGGTAGTCTAATTTTGCTTTAAGATCAAATTGGTACCATTTCACCTACTTCAGAACCAATTCCAGCCATTTTACTAGACTGGAAAAGGAAATTATTGCAGTAGTAACTTCCAGATGGATTTCTTAGTCTCTCCCTAATCTTGGAGTAATAGTACTGGGTTTAAACTCTAACTAGAAGTCTAATTTTGCTTTAAGATCAAATTGGTACCATTTTACCTGCTTCAGAACCAATTCCAGCCATTTTATTAGACTGGAATAGGAAATAATTGCAGTAGTAAGATCCAGATGGATTTCTTAGTCTCTCCCTAATCTTGGAGTAATAGTACTGGGTTTAAACTCTAACTAGAAGTCTAATTTTGCTTTAAGATCAAATTGGTACCATTTTACCTGCTTCAGAACCAAGTCCAGCCATTTTATTAGACTGGAATAGGAAATTATTGCAGTAGTAACTTCCAGATGGATTTCTTAGTCTCTCCCTAATCTTGGAGAAATAGTACTGTGTTTAAATTTTAACTGAAAGTCTAATTTTGTTTTAAGATCAAATTGGTACCATTTTACCTGCTTCAGAACCAGTTCCAGCCATTTTATTAGACTGGAAAAGGAAATTATTGCAGTAGTAACTTCCAGATGGATTTCTTAGTCTCTCCCTAATCTTGGAGAAATAGTACTGGGTTTAAATTTTAACTGGAAGTCTAATTTTGTTTTAAGATAAAATTGGTACCATTTTATCTGCTTTAGAACCAATTCCAGCCATTTTATTAGACTGGAATAGGAAATAATTGCAGTAGTAAGTTCCAGATGGATTTCTTAGTCTCTCTAATCTTGGAGAAATAGTACTGGGTTTAAATTTTAACTGGAAGTCTAATTTTGTTTTAAGATCAAATTGGTACCATTTTATCTGCTTTAGAACCAATTCCAGCCATTTTATTAGACTGGAATAGGAAATAATTGCAGTAGTAAGTTCCAGATGGATTTCTTAGTCTCTCTCTAATCTTGGAGAAAAAGTACTGGGTTTAAACTATTACTGGTAGTCTAATTTTGCTTTAAGATCAAATTGGTACCATTTTACCTGCTTCAGAACCAATTCCAGCCATTTTATTAGACTGGAATAGGAAATAATTGCAGTAGTAAGATCCAGATGGATTTCTTAGTCTGTCCCTAATCTTGGAGTAATAGTACTGGGTTTAAACTCTAACTAGAAGTCTAATTTTGCTTTAAGATCAAATTGGTACCATTTTACCTGCTTCAGAACCAAGTCCAGCCATTTTATTAGACTGGAATAGGAAATTATTGCAGTAGTAAGTTCCAGATGGATTTCTTAGTCTCTCTAATCTTGGAGAAATAGTACTGGGTTTAAATTTTAACTGGAAGTTTAATTTTTGTATTAAGATCAAATTGGTACCATTTTACCTGCTTCAGAACCAATTCCAGCCATTTTATTAGACTGGAAAAGGAAATTATTGCAGCAGTAACTTCCAGATGGATTTCTTAGTCTCTCCCTAATCTTGGAGAAATAGTACTTGGTTTAAACTATAACTGGGAATCTTATTTTGCTTTAAGATCAAATTGGTACCATTTTACCAGCTTCAGAACCAATTCCAGTCATTTTATTAGACTGGAAAAAGAAATTAAAGCACCAACAACATCCAAACTCATAATTTGGTGAATTTACCATCTAAACAAGCAGCTAATCAAACCCAATTCAATTTACGAAATCTCCAAAAGTAAAAAAGGTAGATGGCGCTCAAAGTCCATTACGTTCAACCGCCGTTTTTCTCTACATCGTTACCGACCGCTTAGCGGGGGATTTTTCTCTAAAACAGACCGAAAACAAAACCCGCAAAGAACGGGGTAATTACTTTCCATGGGGAGATGGTTAACGGGGTAACAGGGTCTAAATAGGTGTTGACTTCGCCGACTTCTCCACCTCCAAACAACTTTATAAAAAGGATATAATGTTTAAGTGGCCATTATTTTGCATACGAAATGCTTTAGTACGGTTTAAAATTATCCTCTTTATATTTTTTTGGGAAAAGGGGTAAATTGGATAATGAAAAAAGGGATAATAGAAATAAGGGGGTAGTTTGAAACGTTTCTGGAGTATCTGGAGTGGATTTGAAAGACCAGAATGTTTCTACAATAGTTATTGGTAACAATTTGTTGTTTTTGAAAGAGTTTTGATTGTTTTGGACAAGATTTGAACACGTCGAATCAATTTAGAAAGTCGTAAGGTATCTAGTGTCACTTTGAGTCTTCTAGAATACAAAGATTAACATTATGGTAGTCTCAGATGCTTCTAGAAGATCACAGAAGGATTTCCAAGTGTTTTTGTAGATGTGGAAGAAGATTTGAACAACCAGAATGTTTCTACAATAGTTATTGATACTTGAAAGTAAAATTTGGTAACAATTTAATGTTCTTGAAAGAGTTTTGATTGTTTTGGACAAGATTTGAACACGTCGAATCAATCTAGAAAGTCGTAAGGTATCTAGTGTCACTTTGAGTCTTCTAGAATACAAAGATTAACATTCCGGTAGTCTCAGATGCTTCTAGAAGATCACAGAAGGATTTCCAAGTGTTTTTGTAGATGTGGAAGATTTGAACAACCAGAATGTTTCTACAATAGTTATTGATACTTGAAAGTAAAATTTGGTAACAATTTAATGTTCTTGAAAGAGTTTTGATTGTTTTGGACAAGATTTGAACACGTCGAATCAATCTAGAAAGTCGTAAGGTATCTAGTGTCACTTTGAGTCTTCTAGAATACAAAGATTAACATTCCGGTAGTCTCAGATGCTTCTATAAGATCACAGAAGGATTTCCAAGTGTTTTTGTAGATGTGGAAGAAGATTTGAACAACCAGAATGTTTCTACAATAGTTATTGATACTTGAAAGGAAAGTTTGGTAACAATTTAATGTTCTTGAAAGAGTTTTGATTGTTTTGGACAAGATTTGAACACGTCGAATCAATCTAGAAAGTCGTAAGGTATCTAGTGTAACTTTGAGTCTTCTAGAATACAAAGATTAACATTCCGGTAGTCTCAGATGCTTCTAGAAGATCACAGAAGGATTTCCAAGTGTTTTTGTAGATGTGGAAGAAGATTTGAACAACCAGAATGTTTCTACAATAGTTATTGATACTTGAAAGGAAAGTTTGGTAACAATTTGATGTTCTTGAAAGAGTTTTGATTGTTTTGGACAAGATTTGAACACGTCGAATCAATCTAGAAAGTCGTAAGGTATCTAGTGTAACTTTGAGTCTTCTAGAATACAAAGATTAACATTCCGGTAGTCTCAGATGCTTCTAGAAGATCACAGAAGGATTTCCAAGTGTTTTTGTAGATGTGGAAGAAGATTTGAACAACCAGAATGTTTCTACAATAGTTATTGATACTTGAAAGTAAAATTTGGTAACAATTTAATGTTCTTGAAAGAGTTTTGATTGTTTTGGACAAGATTTGAACACGTCGAATCAATCTAGAAAGTCGTAAGGTATCTAGTGTCACTTTGAGTCTTCTAGAATACAAAGATTAACATTCCGGTAGTCTCAGATGCTTCTAGAAGATCACAGAAGGATTTCCAAGTGTTTTTGTAGATGTGGAAGATTTGAACAACCAGAATGTTTCTACAATAGTTATTGATACTTGAAAGTAAAATTTGGTAACAATTTAATGTTCTTGAAAGAGTTTTGATTGTTTTGGACAAGATTTGAACACGTCGAATCAATCTAGAAAGTCGTAAGGTATCTAGTGTCACTTTGAGTCTTCTAGAATACAAAGATTAACATTCCGGTAGTCTCAGATGCTTCTAGAAGATCACAGAAGGATTTCCAAGTGTTTTTGTAGATGTGGAAGAAGATTTGAACAACCAGAATGTTTCTACAATAGTTATTGATACTTGAAAGGAAAATTTGGTAACAATTTGATGTTTTTGAAAGAGTTTTGATTGTTTTGGACAAGATTTGAACACGTCGAATCAATCTAGAAAGTCGTAAGGTATCTAGTGTCACTTTGAGTCTTCTAGAATACAAAGATTAACATTCTGGTAGTCTCAGATGCTTCTAGAAGATCACAGAAGGATTTCCAAGTGTTTTTGTAGATGTGGAAGAAGATTTGAACAACCAGAATGTTTCTACAATAGTTATTGATACTTGAAAGTAAAATTTGGTAACAATTTAATGTTCTTGAAAGAGTTTTGATTGTTTTGGACAAGATTTGAACACGTCGAATCAATCTAGAAAGTCGTAAGGTATCTAGTGTCACTTTGAGTCTTCTAGAATACAAAGATTAACATTCCGGTAGTCTCAGATGCTTCTAGAAGATCACAGAAGGATTTCCAAGTGTTTTTGTAGATGTGGAAGAAGATTTGAACAACCAGAATGTTTCTACAATAGTTATTGATACTTGAAAGTAAAATTTGGTAACAATTTAATGTTCTTGAAAGAGTTTTGATTGTTTTGGACAAGATTTGAACACGTCGAATCAATCTAGAAAGTCGTAAGGTATCTAGTGTCACTTTGAGTCTTCTAGAATACAAAGATTAACATTCCGGTAGTCTCAGATGCTTCTAGAAGATCACAGAAGGATTTCCAAGTGTTTTTGTAGATGTGGAAGAAGATTTGAACAACCAGAATGTTTCTACAATAGTTATTGATACTTGAAAGTAAAATTTGGTAACAATTTAATGTTCTTGAAAGAGTTTTGATTGTTTTGGACAAGATTTGAACACGTCGAATCAATCTAGAAAGTCGTAAGGTATCTAGTGTCACTTTGAGTCTTCTAGAATACAAAGATTAACATTCCGGTAGTCTCAGATGCTTCTAGAAGATCACAGAAGGATTTCCAAGTGTTTTTGTAGATGTGGAAGAAGATTTGAACAACCAGAATGTTTCTACAATAGTTATTGATACTTGAAAGTAAAATTTGGTAACAATTTAATGTTCTTGAAAGAGTTTTGATTGTTTTGGACAAGATTTGAACACGTCGAATCTATCTAGAAAGCCGTAAGGTATCTAGTGTCACTTTGAGTCTTCTAGAATACAAAGATTAACATTCCGGTAGTCTCAGATGCTTCTAGAAGATCACAGAAGGATTTCCAAGTGTTTTTGTAGATGTGGAAGAAGATTTGAACAACCAGAATGTTTCTACAATAGTTATTGATACTTGAAAGGAAAGTTTGGTAACAATTTGATGTTCTTGAAAGTGTTTTGATTGTTTTGGACAAGATTTGAACACGTCGAATCAATCTAGAAAGTCGTAAGGTATCTAGTGTCACTTTGAGTCTTCTAGAATACAAAGATTAACATTCTGGTTGTCTCAAATGCTTCTAGAAGATCATAGAAGGGTTTTCAAATGTTTTTGTAGATGTGGAAGAAGATTTGAACAACCAGAATGTTTCTACAAAAGTTATTGATACTTGAAGGAAAATTTGGTAACATTTTGATGTTCTTGAAAGTGTTTTGATTGTTTTGGACAAGATTTGAACACGTCGAATTAATAGAGAAAGTCGTAAGGTATCTTGTGTCACTTTGAGTCTTCTAGAATACAAATATTAACATTCCGGTAGTCTCAGATGCTTCTAGAAGATAACAGAAGGATTTCCAAATGTTTTTGTAGATGTAGAAGAAGATTTGAACAACCAGAATGTGTCTACAATAGTTATTGATACTTGAAGGGAAAGTTTGGTAACAATTTGATGTTCTTGATAGAGTTTTGATTGTTTTGGACAAGATTTGAACACGTCGAATTAATAGAGAAAGTCGTAAGGTATCTTGTGTCACTTTGAGTCTTCTAGAATACAAATATTAACATTCCGGTAGTCTCAGATGCTTCTAGAAGATCACAGAAGGATTTCCAAGTGTTTTTGTAGATGTGGAAGAAGATTTGAACAACCAGAATGTTTCTACAATAGTTATTGATACTTGAAGGGAAAGTTTGGTAACAATTTGATGTTTTTGAAAGAGTTTTGATTGTTTTGGACAAGATTTGATCACGTCGAATCAATCTAGAAAGTCGTAAGGTATCTAGTGTCACTTTGAGTCTTCTAGAATACAAAGATTAACATTCTGGTATTCTCAGATGCTTCTAGAAGATCACAGAAGGATTTCCAAGTGTTTTTGTAGATGTGAAAGAAGATTTGAACAACCAGAATGTTTCTACAATAGTTATTGATACTTGAAGGGAAAGTTTGGTAACAATTTGATGTTTTTAAAAGAGTTTTGATTGTTTTGGACAAGATTTGAACACGTCGAATCAATCTAGAAAGTCGTAAGGTATCTAGTGTCACTTTGAGTCTTCTAGAATACAAAGATTAACATTCCGGTAGTCTCAGATGCTTCTATAAGATCACAGAAGGATTTCCAAGTGGTTTTGTAGATGTGGAAGAAGATTTGAACAACCAGAATGTTTCTACAAGAGTTATTGATACTTGAAGGGAAAGTTTGGTAACAATTTAATGTTCTTGAAAGAGTTTTGATTGTTTTGGACAAGATTTGAACACGTCGAATCAATTTAGAAAGTCGTAAGGTATCCAGTGTCACTTGAAGTCTTCTAGAATCCAAAGATTAACATTCTGGTAGTCTCAGATGCTTCTAGAAAACCACAGAAGGATTTCCAAGTGGTTTTGTAGATGTGGAAGAAGATTTGAACAACCAGAATGTTTCTACAAGAGTTATTGATACTTGAAGGGAAAGTTTGGTAACAATTTAATGTTCTTGAAAGAGTTTTGATTGTTTTGGACAAGATTTGAACACGTCGAATCAATTTAGAAAGTCGTAAGGTATCCAGTGTCACTTGAAGTCTTCTAGAATCCAAAGATTAACATTCTGGTAGTCTCAGATGCTTCTAGAAAACCACAGAAGGATTTCCAAGTGGTTTTGTAGATGTGGAAGAAGATTTGAACAACCAGAATGTTTCTACAAGAGTTATTGATACTTGAAGGGAAAGTTTGGTAACAATTTAATGTTCTTGAAAGAGTTTTGATTGTTTTGGACAAGATTTGAACACGTCGAATCAATTTAGAAAGTCGTAAGGTATCTAGAATCACTTTGAGTCTTCTAGAATACAAAGATTAACATTCCGGTAGTCTCAGATGCTTCTAGAAGATCACAGAAGGATTTCCAAGTGGTTTTGTAGATGTGGAAGAAGATTTGAACAACCAGAATGTTTCTACAATAGTTATTGATACTTGAAAAGAAAGTTTGGTAACATTTTGATGTTTTTGAGAGAGTTTTGATTGTTTTGGACAAGATTTGAACACGTGGAATCAATCGAGAAAGTCGTAAGGTACCTAGTGTCACTTTGACTCTTCTAGAATACAAAGATTAACATTCCGGTAGTCTCAGATGCTTCTAGAAGATCACAGAAGGATTTCCAAGTGTTTTTGTAGATGTAGAAGAAGATTTGAACAACCAGAATGTTTCCACAATAGTTATTGATACTTGAAGGGAAATTTGGTAACAATTTGATGTTCTTAAAAGAGTTTTGATTGTTTTGGACAAGATTTGAACACGTCGAATCAATCGAGAAAGTCGTAAGGTATCTAGTGTCACTTTAAGTCTTCTAGAATACAAAGATTAACATTCCGGTAGTCTCAGATGCTTCTATAAGATCACAGAAGAATTTCCAAGTGTTTTTGTAGATGTGGAAGAAGATTTGAAGAACCAGAATGTTTCTACAATAGTTATTGATACTTGAAAGTAAAGTTTGGTAACAATTTAATGTTTTTGAAAGAGTTTTGATTGTTTTGGACAAGATTTGAACACGTCGAATCAATCGAGAAAGTCGTAAGGTATCTAGTGTCACTTTGAGTCTTCTAGAATACAAAGATTAATATTCTGGTAGTCTCAGATGCTTCTCGAAGATCACAGAAGGATTTCCAAGTGTTTTTGTAGATGTGGAAGAAGATTTGAACAACCAGAATGTTTCTACAAGAGTTATTGATACTTGAAGGGAAAGTTTGGTAACATTTTGATGTTTTTGAAAGAGTTTTGATTGTTTTGGACAAGATTTGAACACGTGGAATCAATCGAGAAAGTCGTAAGGTACCTAGTGTCACTTTGACTCTTCTAGAATACAAAGATTAACATTCCGGTAGTCTCAGATGCTTCTAGAAGATCACAGAAGGATTTCCAAGTGTTTTTGTAGATGTAGAAGAAGATTTGAACAACCAGAATGTTTCCACAATAGTTATTGATACTTGAAGGGAAATTTGGTAACAATTTGATGTTCTTAAAATAGTTTTGATTGTTTTGGACAAGATTTGAACACGTCGAATCAATCGAGAAAGTCGTAAGGTATCTAGTGTCACTTTAAGTCTTCTAGAATACAAAGATTAACATTCCGGTAGTCTCAGATGCTTCTATAAGATCACAGAAGAATTTCCAAGTGTTTTTGTAGATGTGGAAGAAGATTTGAACAACCAGAATGTTTCTACAACAGTTATTGATACTTGAAGGGAAAATTTGGTAACAATTTAATGTTTTTGAAAGAGTGTTGATTGTTTTGGACAAGATTTGAACACGTCGAATCAATAGAGAAAGTCGTAAGGTATCTAGTGTCACTTTAAGTCTTCTAGAATACAAAGATTAACATTCTGGTAGTCTCAGATGCTTCTAGAAGATCACAGAAGGATTTCCAAGTGTTTTTGTAGATGTAGAAGAAGATTTGAACAACCAGAATGTTTCCACAATAGTTATTGATACTTGAAGGGAAATTTGGTAACAATTTGATGTTCTTAAAATAGTTTTGATTGTTTTGGACAAGATTTGAACACGTCGAATCAATCGAGAAAGTCGTAAGGTATCTAGTGTCACTTTAAGTCTTCTAGAATACAAAGATTAACATTCCGGTAGTCTCAGATGCTTCTATAAGATCACAGAAGAATTTCCAAGTGTTTTTGTAGATGTGGAAGAAGATTTGAAGAACCAGAATGTTTCTACAATAGTTATTGATACTTGAAAGTAAAGTTTGGTAACAATTTAATGTTTTTGAAAGAGTTTTGATTGTTTTGGACAAGATTTGAACACGTCGAATCAATCGAGAAAGTCGTAAGGTATCTAGTGTCACTTTGAGTCTTCTAGAATACAAAGATTAATATTCTGGTAGTCTCAGATGCTTCTCGAAGATCACAGAAGGATTTCCAAGTGTTTTTGTAGATGTGGAAGAAGATTTGAACAACCAGAATGTTTCTACAAGAGTTATTGATACTTGAAGGGAAAGTTTGGTAACAATTTGATGTTCTTGAAAGAGTTTTGATGGTTTTGGACCAGATTTGAACATGTCGAATCAATCGAGAAAGTCGTAAGGTATCCAGTGGCACTTTGAGTCTTCTAGAATACAAAGATTAACATTCCGGTAGTCTCAGATGCTTCTAGAAGATCACAGAAGGATTTCCAAGTGTTTTTGTAGATTTGGAAGAAGATTTGAACAACCAGAATGTTTCTACAATAGTTATTGATACTTGAAAGGAAAGTTTGGTAACAATTTAATGTTCTTGAAAGAGTTTTGATTGTTTTGGACAAGATTTGAACACGTCGAATCAATTTAGAAAGTCGTAAGGTATCTAGAGTCACTTTGAGTCTTCTAGAATACAAAGATTAACATTCCGGTAGTCTCAGATGCTTCTAGAAGATCACAGAAGGATTTCCAAGTGTTTTTGTAGATTTGGAAGAAGATTTGAACAACCAGAATGTTTCTACAATAGTTATTGATACTTGAAAGGAAAGTTTGGTAACAATATGATGTTCTTGAAAGAGTTTTGATGGTTTTGGACCAGATTTGAACATGTCGAATCAATCGAGAAAGTCGTAAGGTATCCAGTGGCACTTTGAGTCTTCTAGAATACAAAGATTAACATTCCGGTAGTCTCAGATGCTTCTAGAAGATCACAGAAGGATTTCCAAGTGTTTTTGTAGATTTGGAAGAAGATTTGAACAACCAGAATGTTTCTACAATAGTTATTGATACTTGAAGGGAAAGTTTGGTAACAATTTGATGTTCTTGAAAGAGTTTTGATGGTTTTGGACCAGATTTGAACATGTCGAATCAATCGAGAAAGTCGTAAGGTATCCAGTGGCACTTTGAGTCTTCTAGAATACAAAGATTAACATTCCGGTAGTCTCAGATGCTTCTAGAAGATCACAGAAGGATTTCCAAGTGTTTTTGTAGATTTGGAAGAAGATTTGAACAACCAGAATGTTTCTACAATAGTTATTGATACTTGAAAGGAAAGTTTGGTAACAATTTAATGTTCTTGAAAGAGTTTTGATTGTTTTGGACAAGATTTGAACACGTCGAATCAATTTAGAAAGTCGTAAGGTATCTAGAGTCACTTTGAGTCTTCTAGAATACAAAGATTAACATTCCGGTAGTCTCAGATGCTTCTAGAAGATCACAGAAGGATTTCCAAGTGTTTTTGTAGATGTGGAATAAGATTTGAACAACCAGAATGTTTCTACAATAGTTATTGATACTTGAAAGGAAAGTTTGGTAACAATATGATGTTCTTGAAAGAGTTTTGATTGTTTTGGACAAGATTTGAACACGTGGAATCAATAGAGAAAGTCGTAAGGTATCTAGTGACACTTTGAGTCTTCTAGAATACAAAGATTAACATTCCGGTAGTCTCAGATGCTTCTAGAAGATCACAGAAGGATTTCCAAGTGTTTTTGTAGATGTGGAATAAGATTTGAACAACCAGAATGTTTCTACAATAGTTATTGATACTTGAAAGGAAAGTTTGGTAACAATTTAATGTTCTTGAAAGAGTTTTGATTGTTTTGGACAAGATTTGAACACGTCGAATCAATAGAGAAAGTTGTAAGGTATCTAGTGTCACTTTGAGTCTTCTAGAATACAAAGATTAACATTCCGGTAGTCTCAGATGCTTCTAGAAGATCACAGAAGGATTTCCAAGTGTTTTTGTAGATGTGGAATAAGATTTGAACAACCAGAATGTTTCTACAATAGTTATTGATACTTGAAAGGAAAGTTTGGTAACAATATGATGTTCTTGAAAAGAGTTTTGATTGTTTTGGACAAGATTTGAACACGTGGAATCAATAGAGAAAGTCGTAAGGTATCTAGTGACACTTTGAGTCTTCTAGAATACAAAGATTAACATTCCGGTAGTCTCAGATGCTTCTAGAAGATCACAGAAGGATTTCCAAGTGTTTTTGTAGATGTGGAATAAGATTTGAACAACCAGAATGTTTCTACAATAGTTATTGATACTTGAAAGGAAAGTTTGGTAACAATTTAATGTTCTTGAAAGAGTTTTGATTGTTTTGGACAAGATTTGAACACGTCGAATCAATAGAGAAAGTTGTAAGGTATCTAGTGTCACTTTGAGTCTTCTAGAATACAAAGATTAACATTCCGGTAGTCTCAGATGCTTCTAGAAGATCACAGAAGGATTTCCAAGTGTTTTTGTAGATGTGGAATAAGATTTGAACAACCAGAATGTTTCTACAATAGTTATTGATACTTGAAAGGAAAGTTTGGTAACAATATGATGTTCTTGAAAGAGTTTTGATTGTTTTGGACAAGATTTGAACACGTGGAATCAATAGAGAAAGTCGTAAGGTATCTAGTGACACTTTGAGTCTTCTAGAATACAAAGATTAACATTCCGGTAGTCTCAGATGCTTCTAGAAGATCACAGAAGGATTTCCAAGTGTTTTTGTAGATGTGGAATAAGATTTGAACAACCAGAATGTTTCTACAATAGTTATTGATACTTGAAAGGAAAGTTTGGTAACAATAGGATGTTCTTGAAAGAGTTTTGATTGTTTTGGACAAGATTTGAACACGTCGAATCAATAGAGAAAGTTGTAAGGTATCTAGTGTCACTTTGAGTCTTCTAGAATACAAAGATTAACATTCCGGTAGTCTCAGATGCTTCTAGAAGATCACAGAAGGATTTCCAAGTGTTTTTGTAGATTTGGAAGAAGATTTGAACAACCAGAATGTTTCTACAATAGTTATTGATACTTGAAAGGAAAGTTTGGTAACAATTTAATGTTCTTGAAAGAGTTTTGATTGTTTTGGACAAGATTTGAACACGTCGAATCAATTTAGAAAGTCGTAAGGTATCTAGAGTCACTTTGAGTCTTCTAGAATACAAAGATTAACATTCCGGTAGTCTCAGATGCTTCTAGAAGATCACAGAAGGATTTCCAAGTGTTTTTGTAGATGTGGAATAAGATTTGAACAACCAGAATGTTTCTACAATAGTTATTGATACTTGAAAGGAAAGTTTGGTAACAATTTGATGTTCTTGAAAGAGTTTTGATTGTTTTGGACAAGATTTGAACACGTCGAATCAATCGAGAAAGTCGTAAGGTATCCAGTGGCACTTTAAGTCTTCTAGAATACAAAGATTAACATTCTGGTAGTCTCAGATGCTTCTAGAAGATCACAGAAGGATTTCCAAGTGTTTTTGTAGATGTGGAATAAGATTTGAACAACCAGAATGTTTCTACAATAGTTATTGATACTTGAAAGGAAAGTTTGGTAACAATATGATGTTCTTGAAAGAGTTTTGATTGTTTTGGACAAGATTTGAACACGTCGAATCAATAGAGAAAGTTGTAAGGTATCTAGTGTCACTTTGAGTCTTCTAGAATACAAAGATTAACATTCCGGTAGTCTCAGATGCTTCTAGAAGATCACAGAAGGATTTCCAAGTGTTTTTGTAGATTTGGAAGAAGATTTGAACAACCAGAATGTTTCTACAATAGTTATTGATACTTGAAAGTAATGTTTGGTATCAATTTAATGTTCTTGAAAGAGTTTTGATTGTTTTGGACAAGATTTGAACACGTCGAATCAATCGAGAAAGTCGTAAAGTATCCAGTGGCACTTTAAGTCTTCTAGAATACAAAGAATAACATTCTGGTAGTCTCAGATGCTTCTCGAAGATCACAGAAGGATTTCCAAGTGTTTTTGTAGATGTGGAAGAAGATTTGAACAACCAGAATGTTTCTACAAGAGTTATTGATACTTGAAGGGAAAGTTTGGTAACAATTTGATGTTCTTGAAAGAGTTTTGATGGTTTTGGACCAGATTTGAACATGTCGAATCAATCGAGAAAGTCGTAAGGTATCCAGTGGCACTTTAAGTCTTCTAGAATACAAAGATTAACATTCTGGTAGTCTCAGATGCTTCTAGAAGATCACAGAAGGATTTCCAAGTGTTTTTGTAGAAGTGGAAGAAGATTTGAACAACCAGAATGTTTCTACAATAGTTATTGATACTTGAAAAGAAAGTTTGGTAACATTTTGATGTTTTTGAAAGAGTTTTGATTGTTTTGGACAAGATTTGAACACGTGGAATCAATCGAGAAAGTCGTAAGGTACCTAGTGTCACTTTGACTCTTCTAGAATACAAAGATTAACATTCCGGTAGTCTCAGATGCTTCTAGAAGATCACAGAAGGATTTCCAAGTGTTTTTGTAGATGTAGAAGAAGATTTGAACAACCAGAATGTTTCCACAATAGTTATTGATACTTGAAGGGAAATTTGGTAACAATTTGATGTTCTTAAAAGAGTTTTGATTGTTTTGGACAAGATTTGAACACGTCGAATCAATCGAGAAAGTCGTAAGGTATCTAGTGTCACTTTAAGTCTTCTAGAATACAAAGATTAACATTCCGGTAGTCTCAGATGCTTCTATAAGATCACAGAAGAATTTCCAAGTGTTTTTGTAGATGTGGAAGAAGATTTGAAGAACCAGAATGTTTCTACAATAGTTATTGATACTTGAAAGGAAAATTTGGTAACAATTTGATGTTTTTAAAAGAGTTTTGATTGTTTTGGACAAGATTTGAACACGTCGAATCATTTGAGAAAGTCGTAAGGTATCTAGTGTCACTTTGAGTCTTCTAGAACACAAAGATTAACATTCTGGTAGTCTCAGATGCTTCTAGAAGATCACAGAAGGATTTCCAAGTGTTTTTGTAGAAGTGGAAGAAGATTTGAACAACCAGAATGTTTCTACAATAGTTATTGATACTTGAAGGGAAAGTTTGGTAACAATTTGATGTTCTTGAAAGAGTTTTGATTGTTTTGGACAAGATTTGAACACGTCGAATCAATCGAGAAAGTCGTAAGGTATCTAGTGTCACTTTGAGTCTTCTAGAATACAAAGATTAATATTCTGGTAGTCTCAGATGCTTCTAGAAGATCACAGAAGAATTTCCAAGTGTTTTTGTAGATGT